>CM043704.1:90229372-91649372 GCA_023935145.1 Bretschneidera sinensis | reverse complement strand
CTTCTTGATGATTTACAAGGCTTGAGGACTTGAGTATTTATAGCAAACCAAATGAAATCTACACCACACATATAATTAAACTAAATTTATTTACTACCATACAAACCCATTAAGCACCTAATTATGTTGTCTTCCACATAACCCATTAAGCACTTAATTATGTTGTCTTCCACACCACCCATTAAGCACCTCATTATGTTGTCTTCCACACCACCCATTAAGCACCTCATTATGTTGTCTTCCACACAACCTCACTAATAGCAACATACCTAACTTTGCCCCACTTTGTAATTGTAAGCAATTACATCATCAAACTAGCTATGGGCTTGAACAATATTATTGGACTTAGATTGGGTTGTGAATTACTTGTGGTGGGCTAATATTTATTCTCAACATGGACATTATGTGGTGGAGGAAATGGAGATTGGTTTTGAAGCTGGGCCTGCTTTATTCCCAGCAGCTAGGCCTAACATTGACATTGATTCTCAACAAACTATGCTACGCAATAACATCTCGCTCTTATCTTAGCTGCGTGTGTAGGATCTCAGAACTAGAATCATGGTTCGGTTTTTTGTCTTTTTCAATTTATAGGAATTGGGCTTTTGGTTTTGCATCTGTCCTTCCTGGCAGATGTTTTCTTTTGTAATGGTTTCTGAACCTTAGGTAAATTTTATCCTTTTGCTGCTCAAGAAAAAAAAAATTTTGTTGTACCATCTCATTGCCTTTTTTTTTTTTTTTATTTCTAAAGAGGAGTTTATTCAAACCTTTGAGTTTCTTGTAAGATGGTTTGGTATTTTTTTTTTTTTTTTTGAAAAGCAAATGAATTAATATTGATAAAACGTCTCAAGATGAGAAAATTATGCCCAAATCGAGAGCCAGAAAATAAAATACCTAAAAAACTAAATCTCAATTCACAAGCAATGTTTATTCAGATAGTTGAATTGTAAGATGGTCTAATAATTTTTCAAAAGGCAAAATAAATTTTTATTGATAAAACATCTGAAGATGAGTAAACTACAACCAAAACCCAGAAAGCAAGAAAATAAAACACCTAAAAAACTAAATCTCAATCCCCCAACAAAGTTTATTCAGACCGTTGAATTACTGGTAAGATGGTTTAATAATTTTTCTGATAAAACAACTCAAGATGAGAAAATTACAACCCAAATCTAAAGGGTTAGAAAATAAAATGATTTGTCTTATAAGTGTGTTTGGTGGACAAGATAAGGAAACGATAGAATGTCTCATTCAGTGATAATCCTATCATAATATATAGGATAAAATCATATTTCTTTTGGGATAGGATGAGACATATCTATCATCCTACTATCCTATCCTTCAATTCATCTCGTCCACCAGACACAAAACTGTGCCAATTAAAAAAAAAACCATGATCAATTTGAACGATGCACTTATGTAAATGTATACTTCTCGCTTTTATGTAGGCTTAACTGCAAACTTCTTCCAAATGGTTCATAATGTTTATTGGAAGTTGGAATCTTGTTTTGATGCATTCAGTCGTTTTAAAGAGATGAAAAAAGTAGAGATTAAATAGATAAAGAGGAAACATTACAAATTATTGAAAGACTAAGGAACCCTAATGTCAAATTCACAGTTTAAAGACCTAAATCCAACTAGTCATAGACCTTTGATGCAATTTCCTCTGTTATTAAATCAATATATGCATCGACTTCACAACTAATCATAAATGCAATATAGGATTATACCATGGGAGATAGCTTAATTTCTCTCATCTTTTATCTCGTCTATTCGAGGTGTGAGTATGGTTTGATTCATGGTATCTAGTGTGATGACAAATAATTTTAACAACTAAATTAATTAGCATCCACAACATGATTTTTCTTGATATATACACGTGCATATATATATATATATATATGTGTGTGTGTGTGTGTGTGTGTGTGTGTGTGTTATTGTATGTTGATGTATCAATAGGTATTTAAAATCTTTATAAAAGAAGAATTTTAAAAATTTTGGGCAGATTGATAAATAATTATGTGCCATGTCCCAACCTAGCAAATACTATGAAAGAAATGCATAGATGCATCATATAACAACTTTTATTGCATGCCAGTTCACTCAATTGAATGATTTTAAGAAAGAAAGAAAAACTCTATTGAATGAAATTGGGTGGAGAAAATTAATATAAAAACATATATAAAGGTAGAGCATCATATAAATCCATATATTGATTCTTAATTATTGCTAGTACACAGTTTATTTATGGTAATACACTCTTGTCGCTTACATAATTTTTTTAACCCTTGACCTAGTGGACAGGGGTTGAGATATCCAAGCACTGTGCTTTGGCGCAAGAGGACTTACACTTAGTTAATTGAAGTGTACGTTTTAGTAAGGTTTTTGTCCATTGAAGTTGCCAGGAGGGTCATAGTTGCAACCAATGAAAGTTCCACCATTGTTGCACCTCACCTTAGCACACCCTATACGTACCGACTTACGCCACACAACTTGAGTGTAATGTCCACAAACCTTCCCTGCAGCACAAGTATTAGAATTGTAATCGTAATAAACCTTCTCATCAACCCACAATTTCACAGCATTTGTGCCCGAAAGATCACCGCTGCTCCAAGCAAGGTTCTCCCCGTAATTAGATCCTCTAGAATGCACAAGATTGCAATCGCTTTTACGTTGATTAGCGTAGTTTTGCGCATAGGCTGCCACCGTGTTGTCCCAACTCACAGGGCCAACTCCTACAGCCGCACGAGCCGTGTTGTGAGCGTTGAGGTAGTCTTGCGGTGAGTCTTGGGCGTGGGAGGGAAGGATTAGGGTTAAGGCTATGAGAGAGACAATTAGTGCCAGTGAAATCTTGCGGCATGCTAACCCTATTTTGGTTTCCATTTTTCTATAATATTATAAAGGAAAATGTGAGGCTGTTGATGAAAGAGATGAGATGTTTATGATGGGTATTTATAGAGTTATATATATATATATATATATATATATATGGTGTGCCAAATTTTCCAAGAAAAATGACAAATTATGTAAAATTACCTTCAAATTAAGGCATAATGTGTGATTGGTTTTGCATTCTAAAGTCACGCAAAGACCCCCGAGCCGAAAGGAAGAAAAAAGAAGAAAAGGAAAATTACAGTTTTGTCACTTTGGATAAAGTTGATTCATGTTCATTTTCTTGGAAAAGAGATGAGCAAGTTATATGTAGAAACCTTTTGTTTTTGATGGATTGTCCTAATTTCATTTGAATTATCTACAAGGCCAATGTTAATATATTGCAGCACCCTGAATATATCTCAAGTTTTCCTCTAATCTGTCAATAATAATATATTGTGGAATAAATTGTTATATAACCATTCAGTTAGGTGGATTATTTTGAGTTCATTTATCTTAAAATTAAACTACGTCAATTAAGTAGTTATTACTCCCACATCAAAGAGGCCAGTACTGCTCTAGGTCAAGTCAACTAAATATGGCCTTGCACTGCTAAATGCGTTATGGCAAGTGTCAAGAGCTTTTTTTTATTTTTTAAACGATTACTCCTTTCTTTTGGTACAACAGCAGCTTTATGCATGTTTCCGTCTCTTCGTTTTCTTTTCTCAAGTGGAAAAAAGGGTTTGATCGGTAATCACTGGAGACTACAAATTGATTAGCATGTCACGTGGAAACGTGAATTTATTGGTGTATTAGACCCTGTGAAACTGTGGTTATGTTCTTTAATAACATCCGAAAAACTTGAATAGCAATTTTTAGAAATTCAAATTGTAATTTATGTAATTTTTTAGAATTGTCTTGATATTGTATGAGATGTACATTCCGTAAGTAAATTTTTTTATATTTTATTGGTTAAAAATGGCGTTATTTTGAAGCAACTTTTATGACTTTTTTATTTAGGTTATATATTTTTTGAAATATTTTAAGATTTCTAAAGCATTTGGAATAGTTCAATATTAATTTACTCGAGTGCCTTTTAATTTATACTTACTATTTTTATTATTTTAAGTTAATTATTTTTAAAATAAAAATAAATACTTAAAATTAATATATACATTTTAACACTTGAGGATCATAGTTGCAACCAATCAAAGTCCCACACAAAAACCCTTATATCACCTAAAACAAAGAAATTCATAGTAATATTTAAAAACAAAGTAATATGCTGGGATTTTAGCTCAATTTTCACAAGAACTTCTAATTTATCTATAAAAAAAATAGTTATTTTCTTAATAGTATTGGAAAAATTCTCTCTATATAAAGGAGGTCCTACACAACATTTTAAGCAGACTCATAATTCTAACATATACATTGTAAATCAGAGAGATTTACGACTAAATTGATCTTGAGAGTTTTGGGTGTGTTGGGGTTTTGAGTTGTCAAGCATTTACAACTAAAGCTAGATTGAGAGTTTTGGTTGTATTAAGGTTTTTGAGTTGTGAGGCAATGAGAGTTTAGTAACTTTACTCTTGTAATTGAAGATTAATAAAGCAATACGTTTGTTGGTGGACATAAGCAAAGAAGTTGTCGAACCATATTAATTTTTAGTGTTCTTACTCATTATTTGTTTTGTCTATTTAATTATTATTGTTATATTTTTTAATTAAAATTTAAGATTATAAATTTTAAAGATAAAATCTTAACATAATCCAAGAGCTTATTATTAGTAAAGCCAAGAGAACTTGACTTGAGGGTCATAGCTGCAACCAATCAAAGTCCCACCACCATTGTTGCGAACCGAGTCACGCCATACAACTTGAGTGTACTACACAAACTTTGCCTGAAGCACAAGTGTTAAGAGTGTAATGTCATACATGTGATTTGGGAATATACCATATGACGATTGCATGATTTATATATGCTGATTATTGCATGCTTGTGTAAGCAGCTTCACCCATGTTTTTCTCTTGATAAGAAAGAAAATGCAGGTTAGTCTTCTCTTTTCTTTTTCGATGTGGAAATTACGATGGATCGAAGGGCCCACGAAGAGACGGGATGAAAATGTGTTGCCCGTTTTTTGTTTTGATGTTAAAAGCTAATGTGAAGGCGGCCACCATATTGTAGTTAAATTTAACAAATGAGTATATTTTCATTAGAGACACATTGTTTCAGTTTAAAACTGAATATCAAGTGTTCCTTTACAAATACATTTTTTTTATATTCAACTGTTTGAAAATTCAAAATATTTTTAAAATGCATTTATTATCACCGATGAAATATTCTGTTTTAACCAATTAACTGACCAAAATTAATTCACGGATTTTTCCGTCTGTGATAGTCTTTAAATGTGTTAATTATCACCAACGGATTAATTCTATCGGTGATAACTAATTTTTTTATATTTAAAATAGATTTTTAAATGCACTTATTATCACCAACGGATTTTTCCGTCGGTGATAGTATTTAAATGTGTTACTTCGGTGATAACTAATTTTTTCGATTTTTGAAAATAATAAAATAATAAAATTAGACTTTTTAATGTACTTATTATTACTGATGGATTTTTCAGTCAGTGATAGCACTTTCAATAATAAAAATTAATTAAAATAAAAAAATGAGTCTGAAAAACATATCACTGACGGAAAGGTCCATCGGTGATAAGTTTTCAAATATCACCAAGGGATGTCTTCTGTTAGTGATAATCCGTCGGTGCAACATACTATCACCGACGGCAAAAGGTCCGTCGATGATAATCCATCGTTGATACTGTTTTTTCTTGTAGTGTTACAATCAAATATGCATTTTTTATTACTAAGTCATCACATGTGGAAAAATTTGACCCAAACCTTAATTACCCGACCCTAATCCAAACTCGAAATTCGAAATGATCCGAATTTAAAATGACTCGAACTCAAAATGAAAATATTTTTTTTAAATGATTTGATACTCGAACCCAAAATGAAAATATTTTTTTAAATGATTTGATTATTAAACTAAGCTAATAGTTAATTGGCTAGTTGTCAAATTAAATAAATTATATTATAATCAATTAATTATTGATCTATACGTATTGATTTACATGGTTCAACATTATATTAATATGAGTAATATTCTTAACTTCAAATCAAAAATCAAGTCGACTAGTAAATTTACATTGTTCTTCACGTTACAATAAGATTTTATACTTAATTATATTGACCTTGAAAAATAAAATGAAATTATGTGATTATATGAAATTTAATCACTAAAGTTTGGTATAAGAGGTTGCCAGTGAAAATAACTCTGTAAACCAGCTATGAGATCAATTAAAAGTGAATTTTAAGACGTAAAGTCATAATAATATTGCATTCACAGAGTAAATATATATTTAAAAAATTCAGCATCGATTTAATATTAAATAATTTTCATGGATGTGTATGTAACTCGTTTACAAATAATATTTTTTTAATTAAGTATAATATCTATTTTGTTGATCCGACATAACCCGAGACTCAATACGACCCGAAATCGAAATAATCTAAGCCCAAGATGACTCGATCCGAAGTGACCCATAACCCAAACAACATGAGACTGAAGATGATCCAAATCCTACCCAATCGACCTGTAATGATTCGTGACTTAAATAACTCGAGACAGAAGATAACTTGAGTCTGACTCGATGTGAAATGACTCGACCTGACTCCATTGCCACCTCTACACGCATAACACATTAGCCTTACATGAATTGGAATATATATATATATATATATATATATATATATATATATATATAATAAAAGAATTAGAAAATAAAAACATATAGGAGTAAAAGATGCATGGCAGTACGTGTTTCCCTAATTGATACGGCTTGGATCTCGATCGAGCATGCCGCACGCCCTATCTTGTACGCTAAAATTGCGTGTTAAGAGAAATATGCATATGAAATTAACCACTTGGCCAATACTCCTTTGACTAAAGTCTTAAAATTTGAAAACTATCAAATTTTTAACGGGATAATTATATCGATGGTCCTTGAACACCTCTGACATTTTGAACCTTGAATTATCATCCAAAGTCTTTAAACTACCAAATTTTCTAAAACTCATTCCGATTAATTTTGTGTCAAGAGTTAAGAAAAAATCATCAAAAACATCAAGTGAAGGAGAAAATCCGAAAACTTATATAACCATTAATGTCAAAGGGGGCTCTCTTCACATGTGGGAGATAGTCTTTTAAATCATTTTTTTCATTCACGTTGAAAATTAAATTTGAGAGTCAATAAACGATATGAAAAAAAAAGGATTCACTTAATTAAGGACGTTGCAATAATTTCATCAATAAATATGTTACGTGGCATAACGTTTCTTAACTCTAACCACGAAATAAAATGAAATTAATTGTAAAAAAAATTCTTACAAGCTTGTGATAGTTTAAGGACCATGATATCAAATTGATAATTTAAAATTCTAAGTGAGAGAGGTAATAATTCAAAAACCTATGGTTGAATTATATTTTCTTTAGCCAGAACTGGCAGATAATTCTTTTTCCTGTGGGGTCCAAAGCAAAGACTTCTATTGTTTGTCAACGTTCAATTTATCGTGGTGCGCCACTACAAGATAATGCATGCATCTAGAGATAATTTTAGTCTTTTCCCGTTGGGTCGTTATCGTTGATCAGTAATCACGGGAAACATATTGATCATAATGTTAAGAAAATATAGATCATAAAGATACTTTTCAAAATTCTTGAAGTATATGCCATCATGGTAAGCATGCAAATTGTTAATGTTTTATATGGGCTTAGTCCCACATTGGTTGTGTATAGCTCTGCTTCTCGTATTAGCTTGTATAAATAGGATAATCCCACATTGGTTGTGTATAGCTTTGTTTTTCCTATGAGCTTATATAAATAGGATAGCTCCCTTTGTAAGTAAATCACACCATTCAATACAATTCTTCTTTTTGTATTGTCTCACTTCCTCTCTTAAATTCAACATGGTATCAGAGCCATAATGGTTCTCGGTATTTTAAGAGTTGAGTATGCTCTGTGATTGCCACTATTAGTGGATCCTTCACATCAGAAATTCTCGGTATATTAAGAGTTGAGTATGCTATGTGATTGTCACTATTAATGGATCCTTCACATCAGAAAAACTTCTAGTATATCATTTTCATACCTGTCGGGTCATCACTATAGTCGGAGTCTCATTCTCCATCGACATCATCTCCGCTGCTGCTCTTGTTTCAGAAACACTGCTGCCACGTCAGCCCTAAAGGCCACATCAGCGCCACCTCACTGCCACATCAGTGCCACGTCACCTGTTGACATCATATCGGCTTTCGCTCCTGTTTCAGAAACACTGCTGTCACGTCAGCCTTAAAAGCCACATCAACGCCACCTCATCGACACGTCAGTTGACCGCCATGTCACCGGTTTCTTGGAGGTTCACCTTCCTCTTTGTGCCTATGGCTGAATCGTACTTACCCCGGGTTATTACTACTGTTCTGGATGAATCTAATTATGTTGTGTGGGCTCAAGAAATGTCTGGTTTCCTCCGTGGACAAAAATTGTGGCGTTACGTGACTGGAGATATCACTGAACCCAAGAAGAAGGACGACGAAGATGCTGACAAATATGTTGACTGTCTAGAGGACTGGGATAGTAAAAATCACCGAATTCTCATATGGTTTCGTGCCACTATTATAGCAGAAATCAAACTTCAATTTGGTACACTCCATACAGCTTAAGAAGCTTGGGATCTTCTCTAACACCGCTACACCAGGGCAGACATCTCAAATCGGTATCGTCTTCTTTCCATCCTTTATAGCATGCACCAAGAACCTGGACAAACTATCAATAGCTTTCTATCTCAGATGACTGTCGTGTGGAACCAGTTAGCTCTCACTGAGCCAACTTGGGAATGCATAAAAGACGTCGATGTTCATGGAAAGTACCGAACTGAGACACGCATTATGCAATTCTTGATGGGCTTGAGAGAGGAATTTGAACCTGTACGAGCTTCAATCCTACACCGGGGCGCGATAGCTCCCCTAAACAACGTCATTTCTGATCTACTCGGTGAGGAAACACGTCTCGCCACATTACAAGGATCTCATACAGATGTTGCCCTTGCAGCACCCGTTGCTCTTGCCACACCAGCTGCCAAGACAAACCCATACCAGAAGCCCTTATATTGCAAGTATTGTCATTCACAAGGGCATGAATTGCTCAAATGTCCTTCTCGCCTATGTAAAGTCTGCAGAGAAACGGGTCACTATCTTGCAGACTGCCCTAAACTTCCTTCTGAAAATTAGTCAAATGGGAACCAATATCGCTCACGAGGCTCATACAATCGGTTCTATTCCAAGCCAAAGAATACTGTTGTTGTAGCCACTGATGCTACACCAACTTCATCCAGCTCTTCACCTGATTGGAGTGGTTTATGCACCATTCTTACCGAGGCTCTAACTAAAATTGGTAACAATATAGCCATGTCAGCTACACCAGGTACATCCTGATGGTATTTTGATTCTGCTTGTTGCAATCATATGACTTCTTATGCCTTCATATTTTTCTCTAAAATCCGTGATAAGCATGCACCTACTATTCACATTGACAATGGATCAAATATGTTGGTCAGCCACATGGACATGTTGATAGTTCTCATTTGTCTCTCCCTGACACATATTTGGTTCCTAATCTTACGCTTAACCTTATATCTGTTGGACACCTATGTGATCTTGGACTTAATTTGCAATTTTCTTCTACTGGTTGTCGTGTGCAGGACCCACAGACAGGAAAACTCCTTGGAACCAGCCATAAAGTTGGACGCCTCTTTGAGCTTACTCACCTCAAAGTCCCATCCCCACCATCACTAAACCAATCAGTCGCATCCATCCCAGCACTCTCTCCCATGGAATTGTGGCACTCTCGGTTAGGTCACACTTCATCCAGCCCTCTATGTTCTCTTATTTCTAGTGGTCAGTTAGGATCACTTCAGCATGAGTCTTTTCATTGTATTCATTGTCAACTTGCAAAACAATCAGCTTTACCTTTTAATGAGAGTCAGTCTGTTTCCCTTGCACCTTTTGATTTAGTACATTCTGACGTTTGGGGGCCTTCTCCTCATGCATCAATGGGTGGTGCTCATTATTTTGTTATATTTGTGGATGACTATTCTCGTTATACTTGGTTGTTTCTTATGAAAAGCAGATCTGAACTCTTTCAAATATATTCTGATTTTTCTTCTATGATTCAAACTCAATTCTCTCAGAATATCAAAATTTTTCGTTCAGATAATGCAATGGAATATAAAGACCGTGCTTTTCTAAATCTACTTCACAAAAATGGCATGCTTCCCCACCACTCGTGCCCTGGAACCTCCCAACAAAATGAACGAGCCGAACGCAAACATAGACATATTCTTGACACTGTTCGTGCTCTACTCATTTCGTCATCATGTCCTGAACGTTTCTGGGGTGATGCTGCCTTAACCGTAGTGTACACAATCAATTGTGTCCCTTCCGCTACAATCCAAAATCAGTCTCCATTCAAGCACCTTTTCGGTAAACCTCCTGATTACTCTAACCTCAGAGTCTTTGGTTGCGCTTGTTTTATTCTTCTCAAACCACATGAACACAACAAATTACAACCAAGGGCTCATCTGTGTTGTTTCATTGGATATGGTATTGAACATAAGGGGTATCGGTGCTGGGATTCTATTTCTAAAACTCTTCGTATCTCTCGTCATGTCATTTTTTGGGAACATTAAATGTTCTCTTCCTTACGGTCATTTGACATGTCAACCATCACTAACTCCAGATTCTTTACTGATCCATCTATTGAGTTATTTCATGAGAATCTAGTTTCAGGTACTATTGAGTCCACCTCCGAATCACCAGTTGATATCACTCCTTCCGTTCCGGACCCAGCTCCAGCTCTAGAACCCTCAACTGACCTCACCTCTCCGACTCAATCGGTCGTGCCCGAGGATATTCCTATGTTTGATGAGTCTGTAGTAACTCCCTCTGAGAGCTATCCTCTAGATCACCCCCGCAGATCTACCAAGGTAACTCATCGCCCTTCTCATCTTGCTGATTACCATTGTGATTATCATTGTTTTTCCACTATACTTCATATGCATGAGCCTCAATCCTATAAGGAGGCTAGTACTAATCCACTTTGGCAGAAAGCAATGGATGAAGAACTTCAGGCCCTAGCTAAAACTCATACTTGGGATATTGTTGATCTGCCTCCTGGAAAAACTCCTATTGGGTGCAAATGGGTATTTAAGATCAAGATACTTTCTGATGGCTCTATTGAACGATATAAAGCCCGACTTGTTGCCAAGGGATTTGCTCAGGAATATGGCATTGACTATGAAGAGACATTTGCTCCAGTGGCGAGGCTCACATCTGTCTGTACACTCCTTGCTGTCGCCGCCATTCGAAGATGGGCTCTATTTCAAATGGATGTCAAAAATGCATTTCTCAATGGGGATCTTTTTGAGGAAGTCTATATGCATACACCTTCCAGCTCGGATGCCCTTCGAAACAAAGTTTGTCGCCTTCGTCGTGCCCTATATGGTTTGAAACAAGCTCCACGTGCCTAGTTTGCCAAATTCAGCACTACCATTCATCAGTTTGGGTTCACACTGAGTGTTCATAATTCAGCTCTATTTATTCGCCATACTGCCAACGGTATTATCATTCTTTTACTATACGTGGATGATATGGTTATTACTGGAGATGATCTACATAGTATTTCTGAACTCAAAAAGTTTCTCAGTGGCCAATTCGAGATGAAAGATCTTGGCGTGCTCACCTATTTTCTTGGCCTCGAAGTCTCATCTAATTCTGATGGATTTTTTCTCTCTCAGGCCAAATATGCCTTGGATCTTATTTCCAAGGCTGGGATCACTGACTCAACCACTGCCACTACTCCTCTCGAGCCGAACATCAGACTTACCCCACTCGATGGTTCACCTCTTCAGGATGCCACTCTATATCGTTAACTGGTTGGAAGTCTTGTATATCTTACTGTCACTCGCCCTGACATTGCCTATGCCATTCATCAGGTCAGTCGGTTCTTGTCTGCTCCTCGGACCACCCATTACTCTGCTGTTCTTCGCATTCTTAGGTATGTCAAGGGTACTTTATTTCATGGGCTTCATTTCTCAGCACAGTCTGCCCCCTTTTTACAATCTTATTCTGATGCCGATTGGGCTGGAGTCCCCAACGACAGACGTTCATCCACTAATTACTGTTTCTTTTTGGGCAATTCTCTCATTTCCTAGCGTAGTAAGAAACAAACTGTGGTTGCTCGCTCCAGTACTGAAGCTGAATATCGTGCCATGGCTGATGCAACTCAAGAACTTCTCTGGCTTCGATGGCTACTCGCTGACATAGGTATCTCTTCTCCTGCTGCCACTATCCTACACTGTGACAATAGGAGTGCTATTCAGATCGCTCATAATGATGTCTTCCACGAGCGTACAAAACACATTGAGAATGATATCCACTTCATCTGTGATCACATTCTCCATAATGCAGTTCGTCTACAATCCGTCAATTCAGCCGATCAGACAGCTGACATTTTCACTAAGGCTCATCCACCCGGACGTTTTCCCTCTCTGGTTTCCAAACTTAAGTTCACCTCCCACTTACCGCCTTGAGTTTGAGGGGGGATGTTAATGTATTATATGGGCTTAGTCCCACATTGGTTGTGTATAGCTTTGCTTCTCCTATTAGCTTGTATAAATAGGATAATCCCACATTGGTTGTGTATAGCATTGCTTCTCCTATTAGCTTATATAAATAGGATAGCTCCCTTTGTAAGTAAATCACACCATTCAATACAATTCTTCTTTTTGTATTGTCTCACTTCCTCTCTTAAATTCAACACAAATAAGTGCCAAATTAAAAGCAAAAAGTTTACTATAGCTCTTTAATGTATGTTTAATTAATTATTTTATTTTTTCATCAATATAAAGAGATAATCCACTCTCATCCATTATTCTTCATGTCAGAAATTCAATCTTAAATCTCTTATAAGACAACAGTTTGATTTTATTAATTTACCTAACTGACAACCACATGTTTATTTATGATTTCCAAATATTCCATGCTAAATTTTAAATCTCTCAATTATCATCTAAATAACAAATGAAATCTTATTCTAGTGATCAAGACCGTTAGGTTGAGACTTTCGAACTACAAAATCTCATATTAAATTTTTTCATTTTAAATGAGTTGTGGAAAGTATTGTGAATTTTTGTATGGATAATGTGATAATACAAATTTATATTATAGTAATCAAATCAATTACTGTACTCTTTGTATATAGCATTGTTTCAATAAAAAAAATTTATCATCCACATACGTTGAAGATATTTAAGTCCATATAATGCCTACTCAAACGATTATTTTCTAAACAAATTAGAAAAATCCTTTAAAAGAAATGAAATCCATGCATTAGCATGCGCATGCTTACTTTTTCTTTTTGTCATGTCATATGCACATATGGCTCTTCTCAACCTCTAATTATCCAAAAAAGACAGAAAATATTGCATCCACATCAAGTCTTAATGATAAGAAAGACTTATTGTGCGGTGCTGTCTGCCGCTTGTGAGTCTTCTTGTGCCGTTGTCGTCATGTGTTTCACTAAATTTTTGTTGTTGTTAGCGTATTAACGAATTGATTTTTACTGTTAAATTTTTTTATAAAAAAAATGTAATCCAAAAGCAAGTGAATTAAGGAAGTCGTTCATTCATTTTCTTTCTTCTTTCATCAATTGTCTCTCTTTCTCTCTTTTTTTTTTTTTTTTTTTTTAAGATAGAGTTATGATTTGCTCTCTTGAGGTTTATAAAACCAGGATATAGTACATGGTCATAATAGTGCTAAGTGAAAATAAATTGTCACCGAAATAAGAGAATTGTATGCGTGTGATGGCTCCAGTCGTATCACATAGGAATGTTGGTTTAATCTAAAAGACACCATTCATTTCGATACGATTTTGAGTTGTTTACACTAATAGAATGTTTTAAGGTCTTAATTTGAGCTAATTAATGGTCATTAAAAAATATTTAATTAGGTGCATTAAATTAAACTCAAGTTGGAGATTTAATGGGTATTTATTTTGATTCAAAAGGAATCTTCATGTATGAGCTTAAAATGAGAATAAAAGGGTTGTTTGAAAACCCAAATTGACTTTGTCCCACATTAATAAGAAAATGAGAAATAAAATGCTTTATAAGAATTTATTTGGGATTCTTATCTACTACTGCTAAAAAAAGGGATAAATTTGAAGGTTTACGGTGCACCGCGCACGCGCCTGTGCCCCGGCTCGAGCCCGAGTTAGAACTCGAGCTCGGGCCCGATCGCATCGTATTGGCACTTTAGGTGCACTGTGCACTTCGCACGTGTGCATCCTCGCTGAGGAGCCCTCGCCCCGAGCCCAGCCCGTGTCCATTGTTTGGGTTCGAGTATCGAGATTTTAGACAAAAGCCCAAGATTTTATTAGAAATATGTCAAATTAAATCAAAAAGCATCTGATTAAATCTAAATGTTGTGATTTAATTAGAGAGGTATGATTTAAATCTAAAAGTCATGATTTAATCAAAAGGGTGCCAGATTAGTCACTATCTCTTTAACAGACACGACGTGGACCGTTTAAAATGAAGAGACATGATCTATCTTTCCAAATTGGAAAGCTATATTTTGTCCAGAATTAATTGAAAAGGTGTCTCTACACCTATAAATACCCTACCTCCCTCCACATTCAGAACACAATTTTCATTTTTTTTTCCTCTCTCTTTTCCTCTTAAAACCCTCTACCATAATATTTCAATTATTTCAAAGCAGAATGAAATTCGAAGTTCTTCAAATTTTGCTATTTGTAGATTTCAACCTAGAGATTTAGTTGTATCTTGTAGGACTATTCGTTTGTACCCATAGCAAACTTGTTTATTCAAGCGGGGATGAATAAAGCCTTAAAACAGTGATTAATTCATGCCTCTAAGTCTTGATTCTCATATTCTGTTCCATTTAGAATTTTTTTTACAACAATTTTAAGGTTTTGTTTTTATCCAACAAAATAGAGGCAAAATTTTAAGGACACCGACCCACTTGCATGATATTGTCCGCTTTGGCAACCCGTGCCTCATGGTTTTAAAAGGCCTTATTAATTCAATGCATCCAGTTCGATAATGTAGTCTCCTGACATGCATAACAAAGCAAGTTCTAGAAAAATCAACTATGTATGACAATCACTCAATTAAGAAAATGGAGCATAATATAATATGAATGCTCATTGGCTCAAAAGCGCACAAAAGGGTCATGTACATTAGATCTCACAAATTTTTCATTCAATCAATCACCAAGAGCAATTAATCACTGTGTAGTAAATAAGAATTCAACCATTCATGCTAATCCCTTATAACGCCTTAATTTATCTCTTCACAATAATCCAGATCATTTAAGACAAGCATCGATAGAATCTAGAATTTAGAAGAGAAGGATTACAAACAAGAACTAAAGTATCACTTGGATTTTTGAAAATTTTCTTGAAAAATGATGCAAAAATTGATCAAAATGGAGCTAAAAGTGAGGTTTAAAGTAAAATCAAATTCATATGTCAATGACCCTCCCCCATAGTTAATCCATACATTGTCCTCAATGTATCAAAAATAGATACTCAAAAACTATAAAAGAATAAGAGTAAGTAGAAAACTCCCCCGAAAATGTTGAGCATCAACCAAGATATCAATCACGTGCTTGGGGGTGAAGGTGGTGTGAATCCCATGTAAGCAAAGAATGTTGTCATGTTTCTGTCCAATCTGGCAACTTGGTCTTCGAGTCTCGCAAGGTGGTGGGTTGTATTCAAAGATTTCTTCTGGTTTATTGCCTAATTCCAAGATTCAAGATTTTCCATAAAGCGTGCCCACGGGTTACGAAAATCATCTTCTGCCAAATAAATTGGAAAGAAAATCAGATGAACTTCGAAAAATGATAAAAAAATTTATAAATAATATAAATAAAAGAAAAAAGGAATAAAATAAAGAAAACAAGGAAAGTAAGACAAAAAGTTGGGTTGCCTCCCAAAAGCACCGTTCTTTAACGTCTTTGGCTAGAAGTTGCCGATTTATGGCTCTTGGAGAATGGTTGTGGACGATTGAGGGTCAAACGTCCCCATGATGTTGTGCTTCAATCTATGCCCATTGACCTTGAACGTCACCTTGTTTTTCTTGTGTCGCATTTCAACGGTACTAAAAGGTGATACACTTATCACGGTGTATGGTCCAGTCCACCGAGATTTTAGCTTTCTCGGAAATATATGCCTTCTTAGGACTTCCAGCAACCATTCTTCCATTTTACCTGTCAACGAAGAAGATATTATAACGGGAAAAATATTTTTCTCTAAATAAGCAAGTAAAGTTTTCAATTCAATTATTATTATTTGTTTTTCTGGCACTTCTTTTCCCATTACAGACTCAAAGTTCCTTGCTTCTTCTTGGATGATGAGTTCTTCAGTTGTAGTAGTCCCTTCAAGAGTGAAATGCCTGCTAAGTATAACTTTTAGCTTATCATCATCAATAAGATCAAAGATTTCCTGCGCCAACGGGTCAATAACATCCATAACAAAAACAAAAGACACATCATTAGGGTACCTCATAGCATCATAAATATTGAATTTAATAATTTCACCATCAAATTCCATTGTGAGTGTACCATCATGCACATCAATTTTTGTCCTAGATGTTTTTAGAGATGGCCTTCCTAATAACATTAGTGTTGAATTAGAAGAGTCATCTTCTTCCATGTCAAGAACATAAAAATCAGCAGGAAAGACCAACCCATTAACTTGTACTAAGACATCCTCTAAGACTTCTTCAGGATATACATTAGATCTATCAGCAAGTTGAATAATCACACCTGTTTCTTTTAATGGACCAATATTCAAAGATGAATAAATATAGAAAGGCATGACATTTATTGAAGCTCCTAGATCTAGCATTGCTTTTCAATCCTAACAACACCCAGTTTGCAAGGGATAGTAAACATACCTGGGTCCTTGAATTTTGGAGGTAACTTTTTCTAGAGGACGGCTGAAACATTTTCCCCCATACTTATCTTTTCATTACCTTTCAACTTCCTCTTGTTGGTGCACAACTCCTTGAGAAATTTAGCATATCGAGGCACTTGTTTAATTGCATCAAGTAAGGGAATATTTACCTCAACCTTGAGAAAAGTTTCAAGAATTTCCTTTTCTTCCTCTTCTTTCTTGGATTTAGTCAATCTAGTAGGAAAGGGAGGATTTGTCACCAATGCCTTTGGTTGTTCACTATCGAGTACTCTAGGCTGGTCGGTTTGAGGTTGAGGAGCAACTATTTCTTTTTCAATTTCTTCTCCACGTGCTGCCTTACTGGGTTCCTTCAACTCCTTCTCGCTTCTTAAGGTAACTGCACTAGCATTTTGTTTTGGGTTAACAACAGTCTATGAGGGCAATTTACCTTGAGATTCCAATCTGTTCATAGAAGATGCCAGTTGACTCATTTGATTCTCCAGTTGTTGAATGCTTGTTCTTGTCTCCTGTTGAAATTGTTGCATGTTAGTTGCAAGTGATTTAACAATTTCTTCTAGAGACATACCTGAACTTGTGGAGGTTTGTTGTCGTGGTGGAGCAAGTGGTCTATGATGAAAGTGTTGGAATTGTGGTCTTGCTCTATAGCTGAAATTGGGATGATCCCTCTATCCTGGGTTGTAGGTATTTGAATAGGGATCATATTTCCTTTGTGGTGGGCTCAGAAATCCTCCAGCTGCATTGGCATGCTCATAGGAATCATCTCGAAGTGTAAGGCACATGTCAGTTGGATGACCGATGGTAGCACAAATCCCACAAGCTTTCACTTGTTGCATATTTCCTACAGCTAACTGTTGAATAATAGAAGTTAGCTTGGATATTTGATTTTCAAGGGAAGATATACTTACCTTATTCACCCTTATTGGAGATGTGTCCTGCCTTAATCCAAATTGTTGTGAGTTAGCAGCCATGATGGAGATCAAATCTCTAGCGTCACGAGGAGTTTTGTTCCTCAACTTCCGAGCCGTCTTCTCAATCTCAGGATCGTATTGGAGTTCACCTGCACGAGAAGAACGAAGCATTAAAATAAATCTAATTAACACCAATCCTCGGCAACGGCACCAAAAATTTTGTGGGTGTCGAATCCAACAAATTATAAAATTCTCACTGTCGAAAAATACAAATTGTAATAGTGATGAACAAGGTGGTATCCATAGAGATTTGGTAGATTTATTTTAATGAAAATTAAAGCAAAGAAAAAGTGGGGTTTGAAATTTCGAAGTGAAATGAAAGAGAAAACAATTATAATCAACTAAAAACTAAGGAGAAATCAATATCAGGCAAATATCCAACCAAAGGTATAATTTCAGAATTGGTTCAGAGAATTGATCACTGATACGAGGATAAAATCTTCTATTCTTCACTAAATTGGTTATGGTTATTAACAAGCTCTAACAACCAATCTCTCCTTACTTTCTCGATAACCAAAACAAGCTCTTTGATTACTTCCCTTGTTAATAAACAACCCTAAACAAGCTCTTAGGCTATAATCTATCGACAACATTAATAATTAGAGAGACGACCAATTCTAGCCAACAAATACACAAGCTCGATTCATTTAGACTAGGTTATATATCTTCATAGCATAAATCGAAAATCTCTCTATAATCAACTATGTTATTTTACCACTAATATTAGAACAATTAAACAATTACGGATTCAAAGTTCTAAATGGCAATTTATTAACCTAATAATTGAACAACGGGCCCTTTGCATCAATCAATCAAGAAATAATTTTTAATAAATACAGAAGATATATAAATAGAGAAGAAATAAAAGAGCAATGAAAATTATTCAGATCTCACAATTATTGAAGAACCAAAACTTCAATTATCCTTCAACTGGAAGAAAATTATTTAGCTACTCATAATTAAAAGAACGCCTAAAGAAAAGAGAAGAGGATTTTTTATTGTGAATAATCTGTGTCTCTAGAGCTACAAGCCGTCTCCTTTTAATTAGGGTTTCTCCCTTCCCTTTATATAGGCTCCAAAGTCTTCAATTTAAATTTCCTTTTTTAAACAAGAGAAAGAGTCCCTTGACGATAGGACACTATAATTTAAATTTGGATATTTCCCTTCTTCTAAACCTTAACAAGAAGTCTTGGCAAATACTTTCCTAAAGATAAGAATGGGTAACTAAATCTTTCCAGCTATCGTACATATCCTTTTTTTCTCCAACAAATTCGTAACCCTCGGTCAGATCCTCAGATCCAGTAAGGTGCACTCACGCTTTATCTGCTGACTGCTTCTGTGAACATTCTGGGAAAATAGGACGTGCCCACACTTTAAGCAAAAACCACTTCTTGAATGTATATCTTTTTTAGCTCCGATTTTTCCTCTCCAAATCTCTTGATTTTGAATTCAATTTGATTTAACTCCTCAATCTACTTCACAAAATACGAAACATAATCAAAATCCAAGATTTAAGCATTTATAACCATTAAAACATGAGGAAATATAACAAAATATAGATATTATGAATTTTTATCAATATGTGAGACAATTGATACAAGATGATATCATTACAATTATCTATGTAAAGTTAAGTAAGAACTTGGTTGATCCACTTACTAAGGTACTCGCAAGAGACCCAGAAAGTAATGCATCTAAAGAAATGGGGCTCAAACCATTTAAAAGTCAGCAGTGATGGTAACCCAACCTAATGCTAGTAGACCACTAGTCCAAGATTTTAATGGGTAATAACAAGTTACTGTGATTGACTGTAAATATTGTTATAAAATTGGCCCATAATTGAGAAAGACAATATCGTCTGTTAAGTTTTAGAGGATGAGTTAAAACTCTTAATGAAGTTATAAAATGCGTTCTAGTAGTGGAAACGCAAGAGAAACTTTACCTATATGAACGAATAAGTGGTGCCGCTTTTTATAGGGAGTTATGGTTTGCTCTCTTGAGGTTCATGAAACCAGGATATAGCATATTGCCATAATAGTGCTAAATGAAAATAAATTATCATCGAAATAAGAGAACTGTATGTGTGTGGTGGCTCCGGTCATATCACATAGGAATGTTGGTTTAATCTAAAGGACACCATTCGTTTCGATATGACTTTGAGTTGTTTGCACTAATAGAAGGTTTTAAATCGAAAGGTATCTTCTTTATGCATACAAGACTCAGAGATATTGTGGCAGTATTAAAAATAATAATAAATAATTTGTTGGTTTTTCAAACAAATGAGGAATTGTTGGAGAAATCAGCTCTAAGAGCTGATTTTAGACCATTTTAAGGTCTTAATTTGAGCTAATTAATGGCCATTAAAAAACCTTTAATTAGGTGCATTAAATTAAACCCAATTTAGAGATTTAATGGGTATTTATTTTGATCAAAATGAATCTTAATGTATGAGATTAAAATGAGAATAAAATGGTTGTTTAAAAACCCAAATTGGCTTTGTCCCACATTGATAAGAAAATGAGAAATAAAATGCTTTATAAGCATTTATTTGGTATTCTTATCTACTTTAGTTAAAAGAAGTGATTATGCCCAAAGTATAACACAGTTATTTTAGTACAGCTTTGGGGTGTTGATTCCACAGGGAAACAAGTTAATTACAAAAGAAGATGTAAACTTTAATACTAATGATAAAAGTTAAACGAAAGATTTTTGAGTTTTGATAATGAAATAATGTGAGAAAAATTGTGTAAATATAAATGAAATATAAATAAGAAATAAAAAGGTTCCGGGAATCCTCATTTGTTTCGTAGCCTTGTTCCACTCTCGATTCAATTGGTTTTTTATCTCGATTGCAAGTTTCACATCCCAAACAAGCAATCGAAAAATATTCAATCAAGCACATTTATAAACTCTAATGTAATTGCTACAAATTACTCATTGATTCCGATTCAAGCACACATGACCGATCTTTAAAGATTATCAAGAAACAACAATATATCTCTATGACAATATCGCAGTAATGGACGAATCAATAAGATAGATCTACCGGAATCAATCACATCCAACCAACATCACATAAGAAGAGCATGACTAGACTTATATGGGGGAGGAGCATGCAATCACCGGGTTAAGAAAATCTAAAAGAAGAAGAATATATAGCTATCACATGAACTCAAATCTTCTTACTTAATCAAAGAGTAAATCATAGACAATTTTTTAACAATAAGTCCATACAAATGAATCAAGAACAGGAAATAAGGAACAACAAAACCCTAAGGATTCATCCTTTTCCTTTATTTGATGATTAGTTGGCCATGGAGCTCAAGGTGGCTGAACAATATGGATGCTCTCCCCTTGATTTCCAGCCCTCAAGAGACTTATAAATATTCTGAATTTGGATCCCTTGGATCCCCTCTTTCTCCTCTCCTTCTTGATTAATGATGCTGCCTGCACACTCTTTAAGCATGTATTTATAGATCACAAGTAGTTAGGGGCATTTTGGTCCAAAAAATGTCATTGTGCAGCCCTAATTTGGTCTTGGAACGAGTGGGCGCAAGAAAGTGAGAGGTGTAGTGCTGGAAAGTGAGAGGCACAACGCTTGGTGGATGCTGATCTGGAGGCCTGACCTGTGTCTACTAAAACTGCCATAACTTTCTCTGGAAAAATTCTTTTTACGAACCATAAAATTCTCCAGAAATAGACTTCTGGATCTTTCTAAGCATATATGGCTCATCTCCTGGTTCTTTCTGTATCAATACAGTTTAATCTGCAAAGATGATTGATCTGCACGGGCAATTCTGGCGATTTAGTGAAACTTCTTTCTTGGTTTCTCTTCATTTTGGCTCTTCCGCGACCATTATCTCACTCGAGTGTTCATTGAAGCTTCGTGTTTAAAATGATGATAGCTTTTCTATCTCTTTTTAAGCTCAAAGTACCTAAAAATGCACTGAAATAAGTTAACGATTCAAGAATAATACTTTAGAGTTATTAAGGTATAAAAGTGTAATTCCAACCTCGATCAACCCTAAAATGCTAACAATTAAGTATTGTTTAGATGCATTTTATGACTCTCATCAAGAAGGGATAAAGGTGAAGCTCGAGCTTTGGGCCCGGTCACGTCGTAAAGTTGCATTGGCGCTTTAGGCACAGTTTGCATGTGCGCATTGTCGCTAAGGAGCCTTCGCCCCGAGACCAGTCCGTGTCTGTTGTTCAGGTTCGGGTATCCAGATTTTAGACAAAATCCCAGAAGCCCAGGATTTAATCAAAAAGGTATCAGATTAAATCAAAAAGGTATGATCTGGACCGTTTAAAATTAAGAGACATGATCTAGAGGCTCATATTAAATATGAAAAAATCATGTCTTTCCAATTTGGAAAGACATGTTTGTCTACAATTGATTGAAGATGTGTCTCTAAACCTATAAATATTTTCATTTCTTTCTTCTTCTCTCTTTTCCTTTCAAAACCCTCTGCCATAATATTTCAATTATTTCAAAGCAGAATAAAATATGAAGTTCTTCAGATTTTGCTGTCTACGGACTTCAACCTAGAGACTTAGTTGTATCCTGGAGGACTATTCGTCTGTACTCATAGCAAACTTCTTTATTCAAGTGGGAACGAATAAAACTTTAAAGACAGTGATTAATTCATGCCTCTAAGTCTTAATTCTTATATTTTGTTACATTTAGAAGAAGAAAAAAAATTACAACACACCCGCTAGACAGCGACCCGTCTGAACCAAGAAAGACCAATTAAATCACCCCTCAAAAGCCCAGCAGCTTGAGGAGGAACTTGGTTCTAGATATGCAATTTAGTAAACATGCTCTAGCCCTGGTTCGCAAACCAGTTCGCGGAGCAATTAAATGTGATAAACCATGAGAAAAATCTTAGAACCAAAAAGGTAAAAAAATTAAAATAAAAAAAATACAAAATTATTTCTTCTTTTTCAACTCAGAATGCTCCACATCCTAAATCTAATCCGTGCCACGTACCTTCTCTCCTCTTCAATAAATCTAATCCGTGATCTAAACAATCACGCTTCTCCCTATCCCACCCTTTCCCTTCCCTCTCTCAGCACCTCCTTCTTGATCCATCCCCATATCTTCTTCACCACTCAAAATGCTAAACGTTTTGAACGCTGCCCAGGCCTTAAAAAAGTTATACTTATGGATAGACTCACGAAAGATTTGCCTACTATTTACTTAAAGGAGCTCAATGCAACAAACCTCGAAAACAAACTTGAAGTTTCAATTTGACGATATTTGGGTGGAGAATCTCCACTTAAAGCAATTTTTTTTAGAAAAGTAAAAGAAAAATTATTTTAAGTGGAGATTTAATCTCTATCCAAATATCGATTTTGAACTAATTAAAGCTATGCTTAGCTCAACTTTGTCATTCATTTTTTTTTTTTTCTGTTATTACTCTTATGGAGCCAAAAACAGCATGTTGATACAATCCTTTAGTGTCAGTGATATTGTTTCTTGTGATTAATATATATATATATATAAATTTGTTTCTTGTTAATATTTTTTTTTATAAATATTTCTTGATAATAATTAAACTTGAACCAGCCTCAATCTAATAGAGATCGATTTGGATCTTCTGTAATTAATGTTACTCACTTGTTAAGGTAATATATCAGGATTTCATTTCATGCCTTTGATCTCAAGTATATTGAAGCTTTAAATTCATGGATTTTGTTTCCTAATTTGTATATTAGGCTATTTTATATATTTTAAGATAAAAAAGGGTTCTTCCTTTTAAAAAAAAGGGTTTTCGTAAATCAATTAACATACTATAAATCGAGATAGAATTAATATAAAAAATAATAAATAATAAAGGAAAGAAAGATTGGGATAGCTTGAATTTGGCCCGTGATCTGATCAGTATGATTAGATTATATGTGCACATGCAATACGTCAAATTACGGCTCTTTAATTATTGGGTGGCTTTTTTCTCTCACACACATTCTCTCTCCAAAAAATTTTGTTTCGATCGAATTCAAAATTTTATTAATAATTTTGAAGAATTTTACTGATAACATCAGTATAAGTATGGAATTCAAAAAATAATGTTATCAATAAAGTCTTTTAAAATTATCAATAAAGTTTTGAACGGGTCTTAATTTGAGCTAATTATTTTGATTCAAAAAGAATCTTAATGTATGAGATTAAAATGAGAATAAAATGATTGTTTGAAAATCCAAATTGGATTTGTCTTACATTGATAAGAAAATGAGAAATAAAATGTTTTATAAGCAATTATTTAGGATTCTTATCTACTTCAGTTAAAAGAAGGGATAAAGGTGAAGCTCGAGCTTGGGCCTGGTCACGTCGCATTGGTGCTTTAGGTATACTTTGCACGTGCGCATCCTTGTTGAGGAGCTCTAGCCCAACCCGTGTCCGTTGTTCCGGTTCGGGTATCCAGATTTTAGATAGAAGCCTAGGATTTAATTAGAAATGTGTCAAATTAAATCATCAGGCATCTAATTAAATCTAAATGTTGTAATTTAATCAGAGATGTATGATTTAAGTCCAAAGGCTATGACTTAATCAAAAGGGTGCCAAATTAGTCAACTATCTCTTTAACAGTCACGATCTGGACTGTTTAAAATTAAGAGTCATGATCTAGAGGCTCATATTAAATATGGAAACATGTCTTCCAATTTGGAAATTGGAAAGACGTGCACACAATTTTCATTTCGTTCTTTTTCTCTCTTTTCCTTTCAAAACTCTATGCCATAATAGTCCAATTATTTCAAAGCAGAATAAGATCCGAAAATCTTCAGATTTTGCTATCTTGAGACTTCAACTTAGAGACTTAGTTGTATCTTGGAAGACTATTCTTCTATACTCATAGCAAACTTCTTTATTCAAGTGGGGATGAATAAAACCTTAAAGAGTCACGCTACTAAGTCTTAATTCTCATATAATGTTCCATTTAAAAAAAATTACAACACACCTGCTAGACAACGACCCGTCTGAGCCAAGAAATGCCAATCAAATCATCCCTCAAAAGCCCAGCAGCTTGAGGAGGAACTTGGTTCCAGATATGCAATTTAGTAAACATGCTCTCGCCTTGGTTTCCAAACCAGTTCCAAGAGCAATTAAATGTGATAAACCATGAGAAAAATCTTAGAACCAAAAATAAAAATAAATTAAAAAACACAAAATTATTTCTTCTTTTTGTTCTTCTTCTTCAGCTCAGAATGCTCCACATCCTGAATCTAATCCGTCCCACGTACCTTCTCTCCTCTTCTTCAATAAAAGTCTAATTAAGCAAGATCTAAGTAATCACGCATCTCCCTATCCCACCCTTTCCCTTTCCTCTCCCAGCACCTCCTTCTTGATCCATCCCCATATCTTCTTCACCACTCAAAATGCTAAACATCTTGAACGCTGCCCAATCCTTAAGAAAGTTATACTTATGGATAGACTGCGGAAGGATTTGCCTACTATTTACTTAAAAGGAGCTCAAAGCAACAAACCTCTAAAACAAACTTGAAGTTCCAATTTGACGATGTTTGGGTGGAGATTAATTAATGTCCACTTAAAGCAAATTTTTTAGAAAAGTAAAAGAAAAATTGTTTTAAGTGGAGATTTAATCTCTATCAAAATATCATTTTTGAGCTAATTAAGGCTATGCTTAGCTCAACTTTAATCGAGGTGCTTCATTTTTGTTTTTTGTTATTTCTCTTATGGAGCCAAAACAGCATGTTGATACAATCCTTTAGTTTCAGTGACATTGTTTCTTGTGATTAATATATATATATATATATATATATATATATATATATATATATATCTATTTGTTTGTTGTTAATATTTTTTTGATAAATATTTCTTGATAATAATTAAACTTGAACCAACCTCAATCTAATAGAGATCGATTTGGATCTTCTGTAATTAGTGTTACTCACTTGTTAAGGTAATGTATCATGATTTCATTTCATGCCTTTGATCTCAAGTATATTGAAGCTTTAAATTTATGGATTTTGTTTCCTAATTTGTATACTAGGCTACTTTATATATTTTAAGATTAAAAGGGGTTATTCCTTTTTAAAAAAAAGGGTTTTCGTAAATCAATCAACATTCTATAAATCAAGATAGAATTAATATAAAAATTAAAAATTAAAAATATAAAATAATAAAGGAAAGAAAGATTGGGATAGCTTGAATTTGGCCCATGATCTGATCAGTATGATTAGATTATATGTTGACATGCAATACGTCAAATTACGGCTCTTCAATTATGGGTGGCTTTTCTCTAACAGACATTCCCTCTCCAAAAAATTTTGGTCAGATCGAATTCGAAATTTTATTGGTAATTTTGAGTAATTTTATTGATAACATCAGTATATGTATGAGATTCAAAAAATAATGTTATTAATAAAGCCCTTTAAAATTATCAATAAAATTTCGAACGGGTCTAAAATCAATCTAACCAAAAATTGCTTCTCACGCACACAGAATGATCAATAAGCAAAAAAAGTCTAGCTAGTTGAACAAAGACAATAGTATATGCTTTGGTAAATCATGCAAATTCTTCACAATGATACGCACATGTCACTTCATTTGCTTGGATCAATATTGAAACATGTAAAACATCCAATTATTACTAATTAAACATCTTTAAGCCACAAAAAGCCCAATATAATTATCCGCTAAGTACTAATTTAATAAGGGCGTTGGCCATCAATATTTCCAGGAGGATCATAGCTACAAATTACAAAAACCCACCTATTTTTACACTTGACACTAGCACACCCAAGATGAACCGATTCCTTCCAAACAACTTGAGTGTAATGCAAGCACTCATCATTAACACATGAATTAGACTGGTAATCGTAATTAGGCTTCTCACTAACCCAAAATTTCACCGCGTCTGCAGGATTAAGCTTATCAAAACCTTCGGCGAGGTTTTCACCATAAGGCCCTTGAGAGTGTTCCATCTCGCAGTCTCCGATCTTTTGGTTGGCATAATTTTGTGCGTAGGCTGCCACAGTGTGGTTCCAAGCTATCGGACTGACTCCAACCTCGGCACGAGCTGCATTGTGTGCATTGACGAAGTCTTGCTGGGAGTTTTGGGCAAGGGAGATGTAAGCTAGGGTTAGACCAAAGAAAAATATTGCTAACAAGAACTTAGTGGACAACATTTTTTTCCTTTCTATCTCTATGGAATTATTAGGAGATGGAAAGCAAAATATTTGAGTGAATTTGGGCTTATTGTATAGGGTATTTATGTACAAGGTCAAGGGAAGATAATTGGTGACATAATCAATGGGATTTCACATGCCTATATTAAGGTTGCATATGTATATAGTATATTTTTATGCATCTTCCCTATTTTTTCACATGAAATCATCAGATAGCCATTTGCAAGATTTGTTGCCATATATATAGTATTTTTAATGAACGACCAATATTAACCGCAATTTGGGTTAATTAAGATTAGAATATGCTGATGCCAAAAAAGGAAAAAAGGTATTGTTGTCGAACTGAGTTTTGGTGTTGGTCACGTTCTTGTGCCCATGTCAGTTAGGTAACGAATATCTGTAAGAAAAGCCACTTGGAGTTTGATTTTTTAAGAAGAGCCCTTCGATGGTAAAATTAATAAGTGTATAACTGAAATGAAGTGGAACTTGTTTTATGATGTTGGGACTCTTCTTTGTATAGGTAGTTAGGGATTTGCACTTCTTATAATGTTAGAGATGGGTTTCACGGGTAATGTTATCCCATGTCCTTGGATTTGCCAAACGTAACTTATGCGTCCTTGAGTGTATGGTTCTATTGTTAGAGATAGCATCCACATGCCTCTAGGTCTGTCGGATGTGAAATTCGCGTTCTGCAGTGTACAAGTCTGCTGTTAGAGACGACATCTCTACACCTTTAGGTCTGCGAGCCTATCATCATGTGCGAGTAGTCTTACCTCTAGATCATCTTAAACCTGTCAGTCATCATTGTCTAGTGAATATGTGTTCAAATTTTATTGGACCAAGTATTTCTACCCATATCATGATAATATTCCATATAATTAATCAAAACTATCAGCCACTTTTGTTATCTTTCTAATAGTGAAATCTCGTGAACCCGTTTCACTATCCACAACTAATTAATTGTTTTTTTTTAAATAATAAATCATTTACACAAGCAAAGTATTTTAATAAAATAAAGTGAGAAATTTGAATTCAAATGATGTTCCATAAGAAAGTGATCATGCAATGTATCCACAAAATTCCCCACCAAATAAGATTTGTTTATTCGATCACATGATATTATGGGACGATAGGGAAATATATATCCAAAAAGGTCAACTAGTGGGGGAAAAAAAGCTTCTGGTAGAAAAATGAAACTTGGGTATGAGAAATTCTGACATAAACTGATAAAGTGGCGATATTAGCGGATAATTTTACGCAGAACCAGATTGCTCAAATTACCAGCAATTGACTAACGGACTGTTTCGCTTTTTAAAGTCAAATAAAGCAAAGCAGGAGGCTCTTAAATCTTTAACCAGTATTCTCTCTCAAAAAAAAAAAAAATTTTAACGAACATAATAATTACTAGTTTTATATTAATTATTAATCAAGAATTTGATTTAAAAAATACTTTTTCATTTTATTTTATGTATAACTTTAGATTATTCACCTTAAAATATTACTTTTTAATTATAAATTGAAAAATATATTTTTTTATAATTTTAAATCAATTAAATATTAAAAAAAATCAAAAAATCAAAGTGACATAAAACGGAACGAAAAGAGTATTAATCAATAATCTTGTGATGTCTTATCAAGGAAATAACATCGTTGAGATGGGGTTTGTTGAATTTAAGAGAAGAAGTGAGACAATACAAAGAGAAGAATTATATTGAATGGTGTGATTTACTTACAAATGAGCTATCCTATTTATACAAGCCAATAGGAGAAGCAAAGCTATACACAACTAATGTGGGACTATCCTATTTATACAAGCCAATAAGAAAAGTAAAGCTATACCCAACCAATGTGAGACTAAGCCCATATAATACATTAACAGAGGTAATCAATTAATTAATTCTCTGGTTTTCTTCCTTATAGGTGAAACACTATAGATTGAGGTGATTTTTGTAGTACTCCTTATCGTTTATATTTGTTTGGATTTTGATTCTTTTCAAAATCAAGTTTATAATAAAATTAAATATCACAATGATAAATTTGAATTAAATTTTTTTTTATTTAGTAATATGGCATTCAGTATCACCCTTGATCCATGGGAGTGGGCAAGCCGAAGCAAATCATGATGGGTGTGAAGTGCATGAACAATCTAACAGGCCCAGTTTCTTTGGGTCATGGCTTTACAGCTCATAATTAATGGATATTTTGGGTTAGAATCCAGAGGGACTTTAAAGATTTTATCAACAAGATAACTTTATTCCTAGTAAAATTGAGTCCATGGAAGATGACCCCAACGCTTGTAAAATAGAATTAGAAGTGTGGCCCACATTTAGGGGTGGCAGTGGGCCATGCCGTGCCAGCCCACGGACTACATTAGATGGTCCATTGTGCCTTCGTGCTGTACTTTTAAAAATCTCTGCTTGACACGGCCCAAGGCCCGCAAGACTACTGGGTCTTGCCATGTCGTGCCGGCCCATGAGCCTCATAGATATATATTGATTTTTTTTTTCTTTTGTTGAAATTAGTAAAAAGAAATTATAAATATTGAATTGAATGTTTATAATTACATAGAAAAACAATCATTTTATTGATGAAGTTAAATATTATAAATAACTTATAAATTAAACAAAAACAACAACATAAACAAATAACTTAAAAATTACAACTTTAAAAAATCTTTTAAATAAATAACTTACAAAAACAACATATAAAATAAAGAAAAAAATATGAAATGTCTTACAAATTGGTGAAATAAAAAACACAATTTAAAAAAATTTTAAAATTAGAAAGACATAAAATATTATCAATAATTAAAAAGGTAAATTTTATAACTTTTTGACATTTAAATAATAAAAAAGCAAACTTATCCAATTCCTAGACAAACGACTTTAGAAATTGAATGATGCGTTGCCTAACCAAGCTATGCAGCTAAGTTTCATTCAGTGATTTAAAAAGAAGAATATTACACGATTTTCTCTTAGTGTTTTAGTTCATTGAATTAAATGCTATTATGTTAAAATCAAAAAATTATAACTTCAATATTTAAATTAAAAATTCACAAAGAACAATTTTTTGTGTTTAAATATTTGTATAGGTTTGATTTAATTTATATTAATGTGCGACTTTAGGTGGAGTTGTTTAATTTATGAATTAGTAAATCACATGCCATTATATTAAGAATAGGGTAATAATTTTCATTTTTTTCCACTATCCTATAATATCAAATTTATTATCATTTAATTCTTATTGACTCATTATTCTAGTGACATAAAACTGTATGTCATTTTTAATTTATTAGATGTTATGGTCGTGCCTCATGTCGTGCTTCATGCCGGGTCGGGCCGTGCTAGGCCTCATACTGGGTCGGGTCGTGCTAGGCCTTATACCGGGTCGGGCAGTGCTAGGCCTCATGCCGTGCTGTTTTTCGTGTCGTGCTATGTTGTGTTGTAGGCCTCAAAAGCTAAGCCCAACACATCACATGGAATAGTACCGTGCCAAGCATGGCACGGCCTGTGGAAGTGTGGGCCGTGTCGGGCCATGGCAAATTTGTTTTGGACACCCCTATCCATATTCGCGTTGAAGCCATCCGGGCACTCAGCCATTCACCCTCCTAATTCTTGACTAGACCACATGCAACAGCATTGATACTCTAGCGCAAATGCTCATTTGTATTGACTTTAATCCAATCTCTTGGAGGCAGCTTCCAAATAACATCAACAACTACTCTTGGGGAAGGTTCAACAATTCTTTGCAGAGAACGAGTATTGAAGTTTTCTTAGGTTTTGAGGATGGTTATGCTAAAATCGTCTTGGAAGAGGATATGATCAGTCAGAATAAAAAAAAAATGTTCTATTCAGTTAATTGTGTGTTTAGGTTGTCATGTCAATTTTATATGTAATCTTTTTTTTTCTTCATTTCAATGTGTATGTGTCGTAGGGCTCGTGTTGAGCCAAGTCGAGCTTCAAATAGTCAACTCAACTCGAAGCGTTTTATGATTAGTCACGCTCAAGCTTGAAAACTCATACTTTAGTTCGAGTCAAGGTTATTTTAATGAAATCGAGCTTGACTCTTCTTGACTCGAGTGTGATTCAAGCTCAAACGAACCCAAGCTCGAGTTTAATGAGTCTAAACGAATGAATAAAATAAACTTATATAACTATTATATATTTGAAATGTAAATAATTAAAAGAATATGAGATTTGACCTAGTGGTTAAAACTTAGGAGTTAGGATTGTGACCTTCAAGTTAGGGAATCAATGTTAGAAATTTTCTAATTGGTGGGCTTACATTACTTATAGGTTTTGTCACAAAACATGTTAAATGTTGGTCTATCCAGTGAAACTTAAACAGAGCTCAATAGAGCAATCTATTTATGGTAGGTTTAATACTCTAATGGGTTTGTTTGGTTCATGGACAGGATTATGGTGGGATAGGATTAGATGAGATTAAAGAGGGACTACCTTAATACTATGTTTAGTTTATGAGATTTCTGAATTGGGATTAAATTAGGATAACATATATAAAGGCCAAAATACCCTTACAATTTTTTTTCCCCTATAGAGCTTAGAGACCTTATCTTTCACAACATAAAATCAACATTGTTTCTCTCTCTCTCTCTCTCTCTCTAACAATCCATAAAATCATCACAAAATCCAGAAAAATCATCCAACAGAAAATCAACACAAACTGAAAAAATTATCCAACAATCAACACAAACCCACATGTCATCTCTTTCTCAACACAATCCAACAATCAACAAACACATTTCAGAATAATCTAAAGAAAAAAAAAATGAACAAACTCAGAAAGAGGTTACAAGATCTAGGGAAGGAGGAGGAGGAGAAGAGAGGAAGAAGGAGGATGAGAAAGGAGAGGCAGTGAACCAGAGAGGAAGAAGAGGCATCACGATTTGGGGAAGGAATAGGAGAAAAAGTAAGAAGAAAGAAAGAAGGAGGAGGAGGAGAGGTGGTGCACCAAAGAAGGAGAAGAATGAGGGAGGAAAGAGGAGGAGGAGGAGAGGTGGTGAACCAGATGAGGAAGAGGAGAGGTAGTGTAATCTAAGGAAGGAGGAAAATTGTAGGTCGAGGTTTCAACCCAAGAGGGGGGGTGAATTGGGTTTTTAAAACTTTTTGCGGAATTAATACAAGTTTATAAAAACTAATAAGCAGCAAACAATTAAAATAAGTAATGTGTTGTAAATAAAGAGTTTAGAGAGAAGAGGATGCAAACTCAGATTATAGTGGTTCGGCAATATCGGATTCGTTCCGACCCTACGTCCACTCTCTTCAAGGAACTCCTTGAAGTAATCCACTAAGTAACTTAATCGTACAACTTTCCCAGTGTTGTACAAACCTTACAATCTCTTCCTCTCGGAAAGCTATCCCCTTCCTCTCCGAAGTAATCCCCTTCATTTCGGAAGTAATCCCTTTACAAAAGATGATGTAAAGTAAATGGTAGAGAAACAGCTAATGGAAGCTTATACAACTGAATAATGTCTCTCTTTCAAAGTAAAGCTTGAAGAATTGCTCAATAAGAATATTTCAAAGCTTTTTGAGTTTCAAGAGTATAATAACTTGATTGTGTGAGATCAACTCTTTTTGAATGTGTGCTGCTCTATTTTGAAAGCTTAATAGAATGGGTTTATATAGCAATCAAATAATATGGCCGTTAGGACTTTAATTTAAAAAAGATTTGCTTTAAAACGTTTAGATTTGGAGTCCAACTGTCATATTTTTGAACTACTAGTCGACTGGGTCGTGATACCAGTCGATTGGGTTCACTTCAAAAAATCTCATTTTTAGACCTTTTGGGTGTCCAGTCGACTAGTATTTTTTATCCAGTCGACTGGGGACTTACTGTTCGTTTTACCAATCGGTTGGTATGAATGAGCCAGTCGACTGGAGACATACTGTCTCATATACTAGTCGACTGGTATATGTACCCAGTCGACTGGGTTGTCTTCCAACATAGTTTTTCTGTTTTAATTTAAAACGTTTGTTTTAAAACGATCGGTTTAGAAAACCTTTTTTGGTTCGACTCATTGAACAAGCTATTACAGTGTATAAGTGAGACTTACATTGGTTCTAAAACCTTAGACCTATACTAGTTCTTCAGTCTTCACTTGATACTTTGATTCGGTTTGAGTTCTTGCACCTTGATCCTTGGTTGAATGCTTTTGTTGCTTACTACACTTAGTTAGTATAATAACAGTTGTGTTTTGTCATCATTAAAATACGGGTGAGGGTCAACAATCTCCCCCTTTTTGATGATGACAAAACTAATAATGTGAAAACAGATAAAAAAAAGCTAAGTGTTTGGTTTTTACGAAAAATCGGACAGAGTCTCCTCTGTTTTTCGAATAAAACCACCATGTAAACAGGTAAACGCAGTTCATATATATTTCAACCAACCACAATTAACTCCACCAATCAAAGAATAAGTTTTGGAGTAGTGTTCCCCCTAAATCTATGCATTGGTTTCTTTTTACTTAGTTTTTCTCATTTTTCTCATTTTTCTCCCCCGTTTTGATAACAACAATCAAAGGGGCCAGAAATCAAAAAATAAGCTATTTTGTAGACCTTGGCCTTTTAAGCGCATTTGGTCCACTGGTTGTGAATTTAACACGGATTTTATCGGACATTTTGGATAAATTTGAAGTTTTTAGGTAGAAAGGATTTTAGTGAAAATAAGAGATTTTAACTGTAGAAAGTTAAAAATCTCATTATGGATGAGTAGATCGGTGTGTTTAGATGAAGTTTGGATAGTTTTTGGAACAAAAAGATGAATTTTTCTAGAAAGAGAAAGCAAGGGTGTTCCAAAATGGCGTAAAAAATCAGAAAAATGAACAATCCCTTTTATAGAATCGCGATACCAGTCGACTGGGTCGAGTTACCAGTCGACTGGGTCCTTTTGAAAAGATGAACAATTTTCATACCAGTCGACTGGGTTCATGTACCAGTCGACTGGGTGAACTGGCAGTAAGATACCAGCCGACTGGATTGAATTGACTAGTCGACTGGTTGACAACTAATTTTCAAAAAATTAGCTCCAAACAGGGTCTAGAGATACTAGACTACTGGACAGGATTTACCAATCGTCTAGAAGAAGAGACAGAGACTTACCAGTCGACTGGATGAAAGGGCAGTGACTTACCAGTCGTCTGGTATAGATTCACCAGTCGACTGGACCTTTATGAAAATTTTCAGTCTTGAAATATAGCACAAAATTTGTTTATCTATGACATCTTGAGTGAGGGAGATATTTAAACAAGAATTAATACTCTTTCACTAGATGTCAAACATGCATATGATGAATTATGAAGCAATCAGATATTCAGTTTATCATAATCCAGCAATCCCATTAACATTCTTATCTTACAGAAACTAGCTTCACCTAGAGGTTTTGTAAGAATGTCAGCTATTTGATCTTCTTAAGGTATGAATTCTAGTCTTATGTCACCTTTTTTAGCATGGTATCTTAAGAAATGATGTCTCATTTCTATGTGCTTTGTTCTAGAGTGCTGAATAAGGTTCTTGGTTGGGTTGATAGCACTAGTATTATCACAAAATATTGGGATGTTTTTGAGGTTCATGCCATAGTCTTCTAGTTATTGTTTCATCCATAATACTTGGGCACAACAACTTCCGGCTGCAACATATTCCACCTCGGCGGTTGATAGTGCAACGGAATTTTGTTTCTTGGAAAACCAAGAGGTTAACATAGCTCCTAAGAATTGGCATATACCACTTGCGCTTTTTCTATCTAACATACATTCAGCAAAATCAGCATCTGAATAACCTACAAGCTCAAAAGATGAATCTCTAGAGTACCATAATCCTATGGTTTGGGTTCCTTGTAGATATCTAAGGATTCTTTTTACTGCAACTACATGTGATTCCTTAGGATTAGCCTGAAATCTAGCAAATATGCATACATTGAACATTATATCAGATCTACTTGTAGTCAAATAAAGTAAAGCACCTATCATGCTTCTATAATATTTAGAATCTACAGTTTTACCTCCTTCATCAAGATCAAGTTTAGTAGTTGTGCTCATAGGCGTTCTAAGTGGCTTTGAGCTTTCCATCCCGAACCTCTTAAGTAGGTCCTTAATGTACTTCTGTTGATTGATGAAGATGCCTCCTTTTAGTTGCTTGATTTGAAGTCCAAGGAAGTAGGTAAGTTCTCCCATCATGCTCATTTCAAATTCAACTTGCATGCACTTTGCAAACTCTTGACACATAGATTTATTAGTAGCACTAAATATAATATCATCAACATATATTTGAACTATCAAAGTGTTATTTTTGTGAGTTTTTGTGAAGAGAGTTGTGTCTATTCTACCTCTTACAAAATCATTGTCAATAAAAAATTTACTTAGTCTTTCATACCATGCTCTTGGAGTTTGCTTGAACCCATATAGAGCTTTAGAAAGTTTGTAGGCATGATTTGGAAGACTAGAATTTTCAAATCCAAGAGGTTGCTCAATATAAACCTCTTCTTCTATAAAGCCATTTAAAAATGCACTTTTCACATCCATTTGAAATAGTTTGAATTTATTAAACCATGCAAAGGCTAATAACATTCGAATAGCTTCTAATCTAGCTACGGGAGCATAAGTTTCATCAAAGTCTATTCCTTCTTCTTGATTATATCCCTTAGCAACTAGTCTAGCCTTGTTTCTAGTTACTATTCCATTTTCATCCATCTTATTTCTATATACCCATTTAGTTCCAATTATTGAATGATCTTTAGGTCTTGGAACTAGTTTCCAAACATTGTTTCTCTCAAATTGATTTATTTCTTCCTGCATTGCAATTATCCAATCATTATCTTTTTCAGCTTCTATAAAAGTCTTAGGCTACTTGAGACAAATAAGCTACAAAATTGCAAATATTTCTAATAGAAGAGCGAGTTCTTACCCCTTGTGAAGGATCACCAATCACTTGATCAATTGGATGATAATTTACATACCTCCAATCTTTGGGTAGGCTTTCTTCTTATTGGCTTGAGGATGGTTGGTCCAAATTGGGAGTTTCCATCTCTTCATTTGCTTGAGGTGAACTCTCTTTTGGGTCAACAATGAGAGTAGGAGTTTCCATTCTTGGAATAAAATCTGCATCATCTTTAAAGGAAACTTCTCTACTACTAATTGGGTTAGATTCATCAATAGTTACATGTACAGATTCTTCTACCACTAAAGTTCTCTTATTGAAAACTCTATAAGCCTTACTAGATGTTGAATATCCTAAAAATATTCCTTCATCAGTCTTAGAATCAAATTTACCCAAGTTAGGTTTATTGTTATTTAAGATGAAGCATTTACTACCAAAAGCATGAAAATAGGAAATATTGGGCTTTCTCCCTTTCCATAGTTCATATGGAGTTTTATCAAGCAGAGGCCTTATCAAAATTCTATTTAAGATATAACAAGAAGTATTCACGGCTTCAGCCCAAAAGTATTTTGGTAAACTATTTTCACAAAGCATAGTTCTTGAAAATTCTTCTAGAACTCTGTTTTTCCTTTTAACAACTCCATTTTGTTGAGGAGTTCTAGGAGCTGAAAAGTTGTGATTAATTCCATTTTCATCACAAAATCTTGAAAAGCTTTGATTTTCAAATTCTTTGCCATGATCACTTCTTATGCTTGAAATACAAATTCCTTTTTCATTTTGTACCTTTTTGCAAAACTTTTCAAATCCTTTGAAAGCTTCATCCTTGTAATCAATAAAAATAACAAAGGTATATCTTGAATAGTCATCAACAATAACAAGAGCATGTTGATGGCCACCTAGACTAATGGTACTAATTGGACCAAATAAGTCCATATGCAAAAGTTCCAAAGGTTTAGTAGTTGAGACTATATTTTTTGCTTTAAAAGAATTCTTAGTTTGTTTTCCCATTTGACAAGCATCGCATACTTTGTCTTTTTCAAAATTAATTTTAGGAAGTCCAATAACTAAATCTTTTCTTGAAACGATTTTTAGCAAGTTCATGTTTACATGACCAAGCTTTCTATGCCATAGCCATGAATTTTCACTAAAAGCGGGAAAACATTTTTCATTTTCAGAATGCAAGGATTTCAAATCAACTATCTAGACATTTTCATGTCTATGGCCAATAAATTTGATCTTGTTGCTCTTGATGTCTATAACTAGACAATGAGAGGTCTCAAATATGACTTTGTATCCTTTGTCACATAATTGACTAATGCTAAGTAAATTTGGCTTAAGGCCTTGTACTGACAATACATTATCTAAGGTTGAGAAATCATTACCGACTTTTCCATGCCCGATGATCTTTATTTTAGTATTGTCTCCAATGGTCACAAGTCCACCATCTCTTAGAGTTAGCTCCTTGAATACACTTTTATCACCGGTCATGGGCTTCGAGCATCCATTATCAAGGTACCAACAGTTACCTTTCTCCTTGGTGTGGAGACATATCTACATCACACAAGGATATACGATAGCACTTTTAGGCACCCAAAATTTCTTGGGTCCTTCGGGGTTAGTCCTAGAAAACACGGTTCCTTTTGGAACCCATACTTTCTTAACAGTATATGGTGATCTATGGACATATTGATGATGCACAATCCTAGGATGATAGTAATTAAAATTTCTAGGATATCTTACATGTGCATTCCTATAATCCTTAGGATAATAGTTCCTAGGATACATGTTTCTATGGTAAGGAGTATGAAAATACATGTCATTTCCAAAAAATGAATGATGATGCATTCTAGGATACACGCTAGTATGTGTATGCAAATTATTTCTAGGATAACCATGATGGTAATTCCTAGGTTGAGCATGTGCAGAGTTCATATGTTGATTATGTACATGTTGGTTATTTCTAGGATGTGTATAAGCATTTCTAGAGTGTGCATACATATAAGCATGTGTATTTCTAGGTTGCTTCATTTTTTTATTAATATTTGAATTCCTAGCATTTAATGAGGGAGTGCTTTTAATCTTGCTAGGGTTTCTTGAAGTAGAGGCTTCACTCACACATGAGGCTTTCATGAATAAGCTCTCTTTTTATTTTTGCTTTCCCAAAGGAGAGTATCCTACATCAGATTTTCCTCCACTTAATCTTTGGGAAGAAAGCACTTCATCAAGTTTTTCTTTTCCAAGAATAAGTCTTGATATAGTGCTATTCAATTCAGAAATTTTATTTTTTAAATTCTCATTTTCGTCTTTGATAAAATCTTGAGAAGAATCATAAAGTAAAGATGATAATTTTTCTTTTTCTTCTCTAAGGCTTATCATCTCTTTAGAGAGAGACGATACATCTTTCTTGATAACAGAATTTCTAGAATCAAATTTCGTCAATTCCTCATGTATTTTATTTATTACTTCTAGTAGTTCTTCACTACTACTCACAATATTATTCTTAGAAGAATGAGAAGATGTTACCTCACTTTCATTGTCGATTGCCATCAAACAAAGGTTGGCAATTCCTCGTATCCGATTTCTTTGTCCGATGACTCATCTTCTTCGTCATTGCTCTAGGTAGTTACTATCATGGCTTTCTTTTTGAAGCTCTTGTATGGTTTGTTTGAAACCGAAAAATCAGCTCTAATGTGACCGAGCTTCTTGCAGTCATAGCACATAAGCGGTTCCTTTTTCGGAGTGGGATCCTTTGTGTAAGGTTTCTTGCTTTTCTTCAAGAACCTGTGAAATTGTTTGGTGATCAATGCCATTTCACCATCTTCCTCGCTGCTCTCAGCTTCTTTTTTTTATTCCATTTCTTTGCTGCTCGTAGAAGCTTTGAGAGCAATATGTTTTTTCTTTTTCTCATCATTATTGACGATGGGAGTCATTTCTTCCATCTCGTACGTCAATAATGACCCAAGTAGTGTCTCAACATCTAGTTTGTCAAAATCTTTGGCCTCCTGTATGGCTGTCTTCTTTGGTTTCCATTATGGTGGCAGAGATCTCAAGATTTTTCAGGTTAGTTCAACCTCCTCAATATTCTTACCAAGCAGTTTTAAACCATTTATAATAGTGGCAAACCGTGAGTGCATTTCAGAAATAGTTTCGTCAAGAGACATTTTAAAGGATTCATACTCAAAAATTAGCATGTAAATTTTTGACTTTTTTACCTCACTAGTTCCTTCATATGTGACTTGTAATTTGTCCCATATCTCTTTAGCCGAAACACATGCATATATTTTATTATATTCAGAAATATCTAATGCACAATGTAACATACTTGTTGCTCTGCTATTGAGAGACATCATTCTACAATCCTCATCAGTGTACTCAGTTTTGAGTTCAGACATTGTATGATGAGTCTCTCCAATAGCTATTTCTTTTGTAGGAATTCTAGGTCCTTCTTCAATTAATCTCCATAGATTGTAATCTTGTCCTTCGACAAAGATTTTCATTATGTTTTTCCAATAGTTATAATTGGAACCATTGAACAAAGGTGGTCTAGTATAAGAGTGTCCCTCAGAGTAGCTATTTGCTGCCATTGGATCAACTCAAGGATTTTAAGCCTAAATATGAGAACGAAGCTCTGATACCAATTGTAGGTCGAGGTTTCAACCCAAGAGGGGGGGTGAATTGGGTTTTTAAAACTTTTTACGGAATTAATACAAGTTTATAAAAACGAATAAGCAGCAAACAATTAAAACAAGTAATGTACTATAAATAAAGAGTTTAGAGACAAGAGGATGCAAACTCAGATTATAGTGGTTCGGCAATATCGGATTCGTTCCGACCCTACATCCACTCTCTTCAAGGAACTCCTTAAAGTAATCCACTAAGTAACTTAGTCATACAACTTTCCCAATGTTGTACAAACCTTACAATCCCTTCCTCTCGGAAGTAATCTCCTTCCTTTCGGAAGTAATCCCTTTACAAAAGATGATGTAAAGTAAATGGTAGAGAAACAGCTAATGGAAGCTTATACAACTGAATAATGTCTCTCTTTCAAAGTAAAGCTTGAAGAATGGCTCAATAAGAATATTTCAAAGCTTTTTGAGTTTCAAGAGTATAATAACTTGATTGTGTGAGATCAACTCTTTTTGAATGTGCGCAGCTCTATTTTGAAAGCTTAATAGAATGGGTTTATATAGCAATCAAATAATATGGCTGTTAGGACTTTAATTTGAAAAAGATTTACTTTAAAACGTTTAGATTTGGAGTCCAACGGTCATATTTTTGAACTACCAGTTGACTGGGTCGTGATACCAGTCGACTGGGTTCACTTCAAAAAATCTCATTTTTAGACCTTCTGGGTATCCAGTCAACTGGTATTTTTCATCCAGTCGACGGGGGACTTACTGTCCGTTTTACTAGTTGACTAGTATGAATGACCTAGTCGACTGGAGACATACTGTCTCATATACCAGTCGACTGGTATATGTACCCAGTCGACTGGGTTGTCTTCCAACCCAGTTTTTCTGTTTTAATTTAAAATGTTTGTTTTAAAACGATCGGTTTAGAAAACCTTTTTTCGTTCGAGCCATTGAACAAGCTATTACAGTGTATAAGTGAGATTTACATTGGTTCTAAAACCTTAGACCTATACTAGTTCTTCAGTCTTCACTTGTTACTTTGATTCGGTTTGAGTTCTTGCACCTTGATCCTTGGTTGAATGCTTTTGTTGCTTACTACACTTAGTTAGTATAATAACAGTTGTGTTTTGTCATCATTAAAATACGGGTGAGGGTCAACAAAAATAAAGGAGGAGGAGAAGATAGGTAGAATGATGAGGAGGATGAGAGGTGGCAAACCAGAGAAGAATGAAGATGAGAAGAGAGGAAGAAGGTGGAGAAGGAGAGAGGAAGGAGGAGGAGGAGGAGAGGCAACGAACCAGTGAAGGAGGAAAAGGATGAGAGAGGAAGAAGGTGGAGGAGGAGGAGGTGATGAAGAAGAAGAATGATGAGTTAATCGTGGGAGATAGGGGAGAATAAGAAGAAGAAGTGGATGTGGGAAAAAATAGAATGGGCAAAAATAATTTAGTCCCAAGTCCTAGGATCATTTCTGTCCCATGGGATGGGTGGGACAGAAATACTGGGATTAAAAGCATCATTGACCTTGCTTGTGATTTTGGCTACCAGGTGATTTATGTGTCTGATATAAAATTGATCTTTGTTTGCTCTTTAGAAAGAAAAAAAAACATTTTTTTAACAAAATATTCCTCTTTTCCCTATATAGTCTCATCTACGGTCAAAGTTTTATCTTACTACATGTTAGATTGGGAAAGTTCATTTCACTACAAGATAAAAAATCATTGTCGGCGCTTTTTTTTTTGCATATTTCAGCGCTTTAAAATGCCGCAATATGCATTATCGACGCTTATTTCAAGCGCCAGATAAAGTGCCAGTATGTGCGATGTCGAGGCGTAAATACTGACGCTTAAAGAAAGCGCTGCAATATGCATATTTTTTCAGCGCTTAGAAATGCCACTATATACCGGTCCTTTTAAGCATCGAAATTATACCGGCACTTATATAGCGGCTCTTAGAAGTGCTGCTATATAAGTGACATATTATGCATATTGCAGCACTTTTAAACGCCGCTAAAAGTGCTTTAATTGTGTTTTTACATTATTTTAGTTAAAATATCAACACTAATACCCTTATCCATAAAATCTCAAATGTTCTTTAATTTATAAAATGTACCATCAAATATCCATAAAAATTCTTTTACTCAATACAAAAGTCATCTCATTTACACAAAAAAAAAAAAAAAAATCATAGTTAGCATATAAAATTCATACAAAACAAAATAATGGAATTTAGTTTGGAAAATTATTTTACCATCACACTTGACATCAATTATGAGGTCCTTTATTAACCAACTGTTGTAGTAAAGACTTTAGCTCATCAACTTGGGATTACATATTGTTCATTTGATCATCGTGCTTAGCTGTTATTTCTTGAATCTGATGCGCCTGCTGTTCAATCTGATGCGCATACTGTTCAATTTAATGCTTATACTGTTGATTGTTTTCTTCCATTTGTGCTCTCAGACTATTTATCTCTTCAACATAAGCCCCATGGTATCCCATATCATTCCTCATTTGAGCTAAAAGTCCATACACGGCGGAGGGTGTAACTCCAAATCCTTGACTTGGGACATGACCAGAACTCTCTTCACCCATAAGCTCGGTGAAGACTTCATTCTGTATTGCTAAATTATTGCTAGCATCAGAGGATCCTGCAGCTGCAACAAGTTCGGCAACATGAGCTTCAACTGTCACCTACAATTACGAAATAATAAAGATTAAACTCCTCTAAATATTAAGTAGCTAATTGCAGTGAAATTTACATAAAACAAAAGTTGCTTATCATATTTTATTAAAAAAGGGCAGAATTTCCTCTATTTTTCCATAAAACCTCCTGCAAAATATATATATATATATATCCAAACAAGTAGCCAATTCACAACTTAACAAGGAAACAACAAAAAAGAAACAAAGGTTAAAACAAATTCATCTAAGAGAAAAGACTATCTCTAACTTTCACAAAGATCTCTGTGACCATAGCCAGAATAATTCTTTTTAAAAGAAATCAACAAAATAAACCATGTTTTTAAGACCTTTTACAAATCTAAATAAATCTGTATAATATAAAATCAACTCTTATATATCCAATTTAAAGAAAACTGATCCAAAAAGGGAAAGAAACTGGGAAACTTTCAAATCAACCAATGATAAAAACTTAGCCTCTGAATTGCTATATATAAGAAATTTCACAGTTAAAAAAAAGTAAGTTGGTATCATATTCCCAAAAATTTTAATTGATCTCAAGATTTTTACCACATATTTTACATATTACTCGACCAGCTTGATCATGGAAAGAGGTATTGAACTATTAACTATAGCTACAGTTATAGCATTATTAACCAGCAAGAAGAACAAATTCCAATCCAAACAGTTATAGCATTACAAACCACTGCCGCAACAAAACAGCCCCCATTACAATTACAAACATCAATACAATGGTGGTAAGAATGAAGTCGGTGGACACTTCAATAAGAAAGAGAGAAGCTTCTTTTTAGAAGAAAAAATAAATCATCTCCAAACCCAAAACCCATAAGCAATGTTATGTAATAGAATAAAATTGAATTTACACAAGATATCAAGTCACTGATTAGTGGTAATGAAACCTAAATAATTTATCAATACAAACAACATGATCGAAACAACCCAAAAGACTAACATCTATATTTATTTTCATTTTAAGTAAAAAAGACTGGAGACATTTGAGGTTCACAACAAGACTATATGGCAGTTTGGAATTCTCAACTCTTAAAATTTGGATGGAAGTTAGGCATCAGTGAGCTTTTAAAAACCTATGCAAACAAAGAAAAAAAAATTAATCACAATCAGAAAAAGTAATAAAAATATGAGAATATGATTCCTTACCCTGGTTGCATAACTGACAGATATCAGAAGAGGTAATCTGTCTGTGTGTTAACATGTCTGCTGTTGGAAAACTGTTGTTTGCCATTAACCCAAGAAAAAACCTTACCTTTTGGTTGGGTGGGGATGTCTCACAGAGCCATTCCAAGGAAGAATAGGAGTGAAAGGAGGCTTTTCATGAAACAGAAGCTGAATGTAAGCATCCTTTAAAGTAAACTTAATTTATTTTAAACCATTCCAAATTGATTTTTTTCTCTTCACTAGAGGTGTTAATGTATTATATGGGCTTAGTCCCACATTGGTTGTGTATAGCTTTGCCTCTCCTATTGACTTGTATAAATATGATAGCTCCCTTGTAAGTAAATTACACCATTCAATACAATTCTTCTCTTTGTATTGTCTCATTTCCTCTCTTAAATTCAACATGGTATCAGAGCCATAATGGTTCTCGGTATTTTAAGAGTTGAGTATGCTCTGTGATTGCCACTATTAGTGGATCCTTCACATCAGAAAAACTTCTAGTATATCCTTTTCATACCTGTCGGGTCATCATCATCTCCGCTGCCGCTTATGTTTTAGAAATGTTGCTGCCACGTCAGCCCTGAAATCCATATCAGCGCCACCTCACTGCCACCTCAGTACCACGTCACCCATTGACATCATCTCCGCTGCCACATCAATGCCACGTCACCCGTTGACATCATCTCCGCTGCCGCTCTTGTTTCAGACACGCTGCTGCCACGTCAGCACCACATCAACGACACGTCAGTGCCACGTTACTCGTTGATCGCCACATCATCAATTGACAGTGCCACGTCACCCGTTGACATAATCTCCACTGCCGCTCCTATTTCAGACACGCTGCTGCTACGGTAGAACCACATCAACAACACGTCAGCGCCACGTTACTCGTTGATCGCGACATCATCAGTTGACTACCACATCATCAGTTGACCGCCACATCACCGGTTTCTTGGAGGTTCACCTTCCTCTTTGCTCCTATGGCTGAATCGGACTTACCCCACCGACAGAGCACACACCAGAAGCCCTTATATTGCAAGTATTGTCATTCACAAGGGCATGAATTGCTCAAATGTCCTTCTCGCCTATGTAAAGTCTGCAGAGAACCAGGTCACTATCTTGCAGACTGCCCTAAACTTCCATCTGAAAATCAGTCAAATGGGAACCAATATCACTCTCGAGGCTCATACAATCGGTCATATTCTAAGCCAAAGAATACTGCTGCTGTAACCACTGATGCTACACCAACTTTATCCAACTCTCCACCTGATTGGAGTGGTTTCTGCACCGTTCTTACCGAGGCTCTAAATAAAATCGGTAACAATATAGCCATGTCAACTACACCAGGTACATCTCGATGGTATTTCGATTCTTCTTGTTGCAATTACATGAGTTCTGATGCCTCTATTTTTTCCTCTAAAACCCGTGATGAGCATGCACCTACTATTCACACTGCCAATGGATCAAATATACTGGTCAGCCATACTGGACATGTTGATAGTTCTCATTTGTCTCTCCCTGACACATATTTAGTTCCTAATCTTACGCTTAACCTTATATCTGTTGGACAACTATGTGATCTTGGACTTGATGTGCATTTTTCTTCTAATGGTTGTCGTGTGCAGGACCCTCAGACAGGAAAACTCCTTGGAACCGGCCGTAAAGTTGGACGCCTCTTTGAGCTCACTCATCTCCAAGTCCCATCATCACCATCACCAAATCAATCAGCTGCATCCATCCCAGCACTGTCACCTGTGGAATTGTGGCACTCTCGGTTAGGTCACACTTCATCTAGCCCTCTACGTTCTCTTATTTCTAGTGGTCAGTTAGGTTCACTTCAGCATGAGTCTTTTCATTGTATTCATTGTCAACTTGCAAAACAATCAGCTTTACCTTTTAATGAGAGTTAGTCTGTTTCCCTTGCACCTTTTGATTTAGTACATTCTGACGTTTGGGGGCCTTCTCCTCATGCATCAATGGGTGGTGCTCGTTATTTTGTTATATTTATGGATGACTATTCTCGTTATACTTGGTTGTTTCTTATGAAAAACAGATCTGAACTCTTTCAAATATATTTTGATTTTTCTTCTATGGTTCAAACTCAATTCTCTCGGAATATCAAAATTTTTCGTTCAGATAATGCAATGGAATATAAAGACCGTGCTTTTCTAAACCTACTTCACAAAAATGGCACGCTCCCCCACCGCTCGTGCCCTGGAACCTCCCAACAAAATGGATGAGCTGAACGCAAACATCGACATATTCTTGACACCGTTCGTGCTCTACTCATTTCGTCATCATGTCCTGAATGTTTTTGGGGTGATGCTGCATTCACCGCAGTATACACAATCAATCGTGTCCCTTCCACTACAATCCAAAATCAATCTCCATTCGAGCGCCTTTTCAGTAAACCTCCTGATTACTCTAACCTCAGAGTCTTTGGTTGCACTTGTTTTGTTCTTCTCAAACCACATGAACACAACAAATTACAACCAAGGGCTCATCTGTGTTGTTTCATTGGATATGGTATTGAACATAAGGGGTATCGATGCTGGGATCCTATTTCTAAAACTCTTCGTATCTCTCGTCATGTCATTTTTTGGGAACATCAAATGTTCTCTTCCTTACGGTCATTTGACATATCAACCATCACTAACTCCAGATTCTTTACAGATCCATCTATTAAGTTATTTCCTGAGAATCCAGTTTCAGGTACTGTTGAGTCCACCTCCGAATCACCAGTTGATATCACCCCTTCCGTTCCAGAACCACCACTTGATCCTACCTCTCCAGACCCAGACCCAGTTCCAGCTCCAGAACCATCAGCTGACCTCACCTCTCTGACTCAATCGGTCGTGCCCGAGGATATTCCTATGTTTGATGAGTCTGCACCGACTCCCTCTGAGAGCCATCCTCCAGATCACCCCCACAGATCTACCAGGGTAACTCACCCCCTTCTCATCTTGCTGATTACCATTGTGATTATCATTGTTTTTCCACTATACTTCATCTGCATGAGCCTCAATCCTATAAGGAGGCTAGTACTAATCCTCTTTGGCAGAAAGCAATGGATGAAGAACTTCAGGCCCTAGCTAAAACTCATACATGGGATATTGTTGATCTACCCCCTGGAAAAACTCCTATTGGGCGCAAATGGGTGTTTAAGATCAAGACACTTTCTGATGGCTCTATTGAACGATATAAAGCCCGACTTATTGCCAAGGGATTTGCTCAGGAATATGGCAGTGACTATGAAGAGACATTTGCTCCAGTGGCGAGGCTTACATCTGTTCGTACACTCATTGCTGTCGCTGCCATTCGAAGATGGACTCTATTTCAAATGGATGTCAAAAATGCATTTCTGAATGGGGAACTTCTTGAGGAAGTCTATATGCATACACCACCCGGCTTGGATGCCCCTCGAAACAAAGTTTGTCACCTTCGCCGTGCCCTATATGGTTTGAAACAAGCTCCACGTGCCTGGTTTGCCAAATTCAGCACTACCATTCATCAGTTTGGGTTCACACCGAGTGCTCATGATTCAGCTCTGTTTATCCGCCATACTATCAACGGTATTATCATTCTTTTACTATACGTGGATGATATGGTTATTACTGGAGATGATCTACATGGTATTTCTGAACTCAAAAAGTTTCTTAGTGGTCAATTCGAGATGAAAGATCTTGGCGTGCTCACCTATTTTCTTGGCCTCGAAGTCTCATCTAATTCTGATGGATTTTTTCTCTCTCAGGCCAAATATGGCTCAGACCATCTTTCCAAGGCTGGGATCACTGACTCAACCACTGCCACTACTCCTCTCGAACCGAATGTCAGACTTACCCTACTCGATGGTTCACCTCTTCAGGATGCCACTCTATATCGTCAACTGGTTGGAAGTCTTGTATATCTTACTGTCACTCGCCCTGACATTGCCTATGTCATTCATCAAGTCAGTCGGTTCTTGTCCGCTCCTCGGACCACCCATTACTCGGCTGTTCTTCGCATTCTTAGGTACGTCAAGGGTACTTTATTTCATGGGCTTCATTTATCAGCATAGTCTGTCCCTGTTTTACAAGCCTCTTTTGATGCCGATTGGGCCGGAGACCCCACCGACAGACGTTCAACCACTGATTACTGTTTCTTTTTGGGCAATTCTCTCATTTCCTGGCATAGTAAGAAACAAACTATGGTTGCTCGCTCCAGTACTGAAGCTGAATATCGTGCCATGGCTGATGCAACTCAAGAACTTCTCTGGCTTCGATGGCTACTTGCTGACATGGGTATCTCTTCTCCTGCTGCCACTATCCTACACTGTGACAACAGGAGTGCTATTCAGATCGCTCACAATGATGTCTTCCACGAGCGTACAAAACACATCGAGAATGATATCCACTTCATCCGTGATCACATTCTCCAGAATACGGTTCGTCTACAATCCGTCATTTCAGCCGATCAGACAGCTGACATTTTCACTAAGGCTCATCCACCCGGACGCTTTCACTCTCTGGTTTCCAAACTCAAGTTCACCTCCCACTTACCGCCTTGAGTTTGAGGGGGGATGTTAATGTATTATATGGGCTTAGTCCCACATTGGTTGTGTATAGCTTTGCCTCTCCTATTGGCTTGTATAAATATGATAGCTCCCTTGTAAGTAAATTACACCATTCAATACAATTCTTCTCTTTGTATTGTCTCACTTCCTCTCTTAAATTCAACAAGAGGTATTCCCCAAATTTGGCTTAAAATTATGATAGGAACCACATATCCCATGATTTATGATGATGGCTAATATTGCTGAGTACTGACCCTATAATGGATTACACTTTTAAGGGAATGGAATGAACAATAGAGGCAAAAGTAGAGTGACCTGCTCAAACGTCTTGCCAAATATTAATCTCAGAACCAAATCCAACCCTCTAATAGAAATTTCTTATCATGATTAAGGCTTTTAAAAATAATATACCAGGCCCAAGAACAATGATTATGAGGCTCAGCTAATCAAGCAGAGGTATTACGAAACTAATTGGCTTCAATCACAGTTTTCCAAAGACAAGAAAGAGCATCAATAACTTTCCAAGCTAATTTCACTGACAAAGCTTGATTGAACACGTAAATTCTTGACATTTAAACCACCCCAAGCTTTTGGAGTACAAGCTTGGTCCCATAAAATTAATTTAACAATATAAACTAATTTTTATGGTCTCATGAAAATGCCAACAAGCTTAGTTCGAAAAGTTCTTTACTTTAAAAAAACAGTTCGTAAAGCTATACCCATGAAGAGCGAATTTGGCAGTTCTCATAGCACTTAAACCGCACATCCATCCATCCCTAGCTTGTCAGGAATTTGTATATTCTGTTGGAAATTAATGAAACACTTGTTCATGTGAACACAACATAATGTTCAAATTTCCTATATGGGAGATTATCCCACTGAACAGGATCATAATTTGTTTATGTATACAATTTCTTTTTTCCTTCTTTTACTAAATTGCACCTTTTCATTTAAACATATGAAGTCAAATAGCAATAAATCTTCTTCATAGCAAACCATCAATGAATGAAACAGTTAGCCAAATAAAGCATGCACTGCTAACAGTTCCATGGCAACAACTCGAAACAGGAGGGTTAAATTTTCAACATAACACTTGCTCCATGGCACTTCAAATTACATATAGGCATCAAGATAGTCTGAAACATAGTACCAACCACGATAAGAGTAAGTTAAGTACTATTCTTAACTATCATACATAAAACCATCATATACATAAGTGAACTTACCACAAATTGTCGTGATACTTCATAAATAAAAGTTTCATCCTTGCGTTTATGAGTTTCAGCAAAAAACTCTACGCGCCCGGGGTCATTTCCATGTTTTATCTCCTACCATTTATGAAAAAAGTTCAAACAGTGACTCAATATACTACATCTCAAATGAAAGATTGGATGAATGAAGCAAATGAACTCACATATTCATCCCGTCTTCTAGTAAAACTCTTTGAACCGGTTGTGTGAGGACATTGTTGTCTTTCAAGTGCCATTGTCCCTATAGTAGAATATTTCTACACCAATAATAAACCAATTGAGTAATAAATCATTATTAGAAAATAGAAACAATGAGAATCCAAATGAACATAATTAAGAAAAAACAACCTCACTCTGCTCAGAGAACCAGTAGTTCACTAGTTTCTTCCACTGGTCTTGATCTACTCCTTTTGGAACATTATTGATCAAAACTTGTTGTTTTGTTTTATTCCTCACATGGTCCCTTTTAAGCACACATCGGTAGTCCTTCCATTTTTTCCCTATCATCCTCAATAAAATTTTGTCTATCGCCTCAATCATAGGGTAATGAAACTTCTTCTACCACAAAGAAAGGAAATTGATATCAAATAAGCATTTTTGGTGTTAGGGATTATGCATGTACAACACCACAAAAACAAAAAAAATTTGGAAGAAAACCCGAAATTAAGTTGTTGTTACTTACCCAAATAAATAAAACAAGGTCCTTCTTGTAGTTAAAAGGGACCTTCTTCCAATCCATGTAATTAAACGGACAAAGATTTCATCTCTTTGCAACCTTGCCCAACCGGCTACTTAATATTTGGCCACCTTTTTTAATAAGTTGATTACGTACATTGAAGTGGACCACAATTTTTCCCCCACGTTCAAGAGACCACACTTGTGAGGTTCTCAGGATACGTGTTTGCTTCCCCACCCTCCCTTCAGAATATATACATTGAAAACATAAATTTTATAATTAGTATAACAATGCGATATCAAACTAGTTATAAAGAGAATGTATTATAATACAAAAATTACCAATTAACTTGTATTGTTCACTATCATTGTTTTCACTTTCTGTTGTTATTGGGTCGGTCTCAGAATCATTTTGTGAGTCATGATCATCATCAAAATGATACTCATGCTCATGGTCAATATCTTCTTGATGGTGTGAAGACTCGGCTGGAGCCTGTTTTGACATGTTATCTCTGATTGAGGGAGGAATATATTTTGACCTATACATCTTGCAATCTGTATACATAAAAACATAAAAATGATTATAACTCACACTATTAAGAATGCATCAAGAGTTAACAATAATTAGGAGAACCACACCTGAAAGATAGGAATGGTCAAGGGCTCGCAGCAAATGTAGCAATCAATAACTTTTGAGAACGTGTGAATAAATGAACAAATAAGTGCTTCAAATAGGATTTAAAGAACAACCAATAATCAATCATACAACTAAAGCAGAAATTTACGACATTCTGAAGTAACATTCCACAAACTGTACGCAAAAAAGTTAAGGACTCTTGAACTGTGTGATACAAAGCAACAGTAACCCGAAAGAATACAATAAAACATTACAAATCTCTTTGACACACATGTGCATCACATAAATGCACATCCAAATAAAATTACGTGGAAATGCACATGAAACTTGTTGGTATCTTCGTCAATGTCCATCCTAGCTCAAGTTGAGATACAATTTAGTTGATCGTCTATCACTACATTAGAAGGCATGCACTGATTGTAAGTGTCATCATCCTCTTCCTGCATTTTTTCCCCTATTTCATATAGGTCCCTTGGCTTTGTGATCACAACATGATACAATTCCTTTCTTGTTGGGTCTTGCACATAAAACACTTGTTTCGCTTGAGATGAAATAACGAACGGGTCATCCTTCAATAACTGACCAGTGTGTATGAACCTATTCAAGTTCACGAGAATGCACCCACTTGCATCTTTCTTTAAACCCTTGGGTGAATTAATATCTACCCAATCATAACGGAACAACACAATCTTAAACGTCCCATAGTAATCCAACTTGATGATATCTGTGAGCACACCATAATATATTTTATCATTCGCTTCAACCATAACTCCTGAATTTTGAGATTGTCTAAACCTCTCAAGTTCCTTTGTGTGGAATTTAATGCCGTTGATGTTGAATCCATTAAATCTCCTAACAACAGTATTCAGACCTCGATCAAAGGCAATTATTTCATCTGAATAATTGTTATCCACCATCCATGGAACCTAAACATTTTCCAACAATTAATATGAGACAACAACAGTCAATGTTTTATTGCAAACACTTATAACATTCGAAGACAATTGTTATTATCCCTAACCTGTCTCATAAACCATGAGGGAAATTTCTCAACCAACAACTTTTGTTCGAGACTTTGTATTGGTTGATTAGAACAGTTGGTTAGTCTTTGAGCAGCTAAAAATTCACTACAATAATTGATGTTTTTATCTAACTGTTAGCCATCACAGTGATAACAACAGATAATAACAACTTAATTTAAACACATGATTACTAAGTTTCTTTATTGACACTAACCTACGAAGGTCAGAAAGTTTATCATTATAGAGCAACACATAACGATGTGCTTGAGCCAATGACATGTCATCGAGCTCAACACTTACAATCTTTCTCATTATCCGTCCACCCGAGGAAAACATTTATTCATCCGGATAATTTACAGTATCATTGTTCTTTTGGGGGCGGTTGAATTTTGCCTCTACACCTTTGAAGTATTGTGAGCAATATGTTAGACACTCTTTCCTATTGTACCCTTCAGCAATTGACCCATCGGGTCGACTTTTATTATATACGTAAGATTTTAAGCGTATTAAATACCTTGCAAAGCGAAAATATCAAAGATAAATTTAGTAGCCAATAATATAAAAAGAAAAATGAGTGCACAAATTAGCTTTGAACATCTAACCTCTCAATAGGATACATCCACCTGTAGTGTACGGGACCACCAAGTCTAGCCTCGGAGACTAAGTGAATGATAAGATGAACCATAATGGTAAAGAAACCCGGGGGGAATGTTATCTCCAAATGGCAGAGTGTCAAAGCAACACGCGACTCTAATATGTCAAGCTCATGGGGATCAAGGGCTTTAGAGCATAAAGCTTTGAAAAATGATGATAACTCAGAAACAACTGCTACAACATGTCTAGGCAAATATGCTCTTAAGGCAATAGGAATGATTTCTTGCATCAATATGTGACTGTCATGACTCTTTAAGTTTGACAGCTTACGATCTTTTAGGTTGACACATCTCAAGATGTTTGATGCATACCCATTAGGAACTTTAAGATTTGCCAAAACTGTCAAGAAATTTTGCTTCTCCTTCGTTGATATAGTGCAGCATATTGGAGTCGAATGATCTTTTTCATTAGGAAGAACAACTAAATGGAGGTCTTTCCTAATACCAATTTCCTCGAGATCACGGCGTGCCTTTTTATTATCTTTAGTCTTACCATCTATATTCAATAATGTTCCAATCAAATTATCATATAGATTCTTCTCTATATACATCACATCTAAATTATGATGCAATAGATTGTCTTTCCAATAAGGTAACTAAAAAAAATGCTTATTTTTTTCCACAACGTATCTCCAACCCCCTCATCCATAGGAAGATCCTTATTATCAACATTTTCTAGGAAATCATCCACACCCTCAAAAAGGTTATCAACTTCATCCACTAGTACTTGCCTGGTAGAGGTACTAACATTCTCTCTTGCCCTCTTCTTAGAAGGCTTCAAGGTTTTACCATAGATATAGTTTTCACCTTCTAGTTGTCTTAAAACATCATGTCCAGATGGTGGAACAGGAGCAGATCCCAACTCTATAGTGCCATCAAACTGATCTTTTTGAAAACGAAACTCATAGTTTTCTGCTAACCATCGACAATGACCCAAATAGCAAAACTTTCCCCCGTGCTTTAACCATATAGAATGAGTAAATTCCCCATAACATGGACAAGCAACCCGCCCCTTGGTGCTCCAACCAGATAAATTTGCATATGCTGAAAAATCATTAATGGTCCAAAGAAGAAAAGTGTGCAGCTTAAAGCTTTGATTGGTGGATGCATCAAACGCATCAACACCATTCCATAATTATTTCAACTCTTCCGTTAGAGACTACAAAAAGATATCAATATCATTACCGGGGCTTCTCTCACCAGGAATAACCATTGAAAGTGTTGAATTTAAAAGAGGAAGTGAGACAATACAAAGAGAATAATTGTATTGAATGGTGTGATTTACTTATAAGGGAGCTATCCTATTTATACAAGCCAATATGAGAGGCAAAGCTATACACAACCAATGTGGGACTATCCTATTTATACAAGTCAATAGGAGAGGCAAAGCTATACACAACCAATGTGGGACTAAGCCCATATAATACATTAACATCCCCCTCAAACTCAAGGCGGTAAGTGAGAGGTGAACTTGAGTTTGGAAACCAGAGAGTGAAAGCATCCAGGTGGATGAGCCTTAGTGAAAATGTCAGCTGTCTGATCAGCTAAACTGATAGATTGTAGAAGAACTGTATTATGGAGAATGTGATCACGGATGAAGTGGCAATCATTCTTGATGTGTTTTGTATACTAGTGGAAGACATCATTGTGAGTGATCTGAATAGTACTCATGTTGTCACAGTGTAGGATAGTGGCAACAGGAGAAGAGATACCCATGTCAGCGAGTAGCCATCAAAGCCAGAGAAGTTCTTGAGTTGCATTAGCCATGGCACAATATTCAGCTTCAGTACTGGAGTGAGAAACCACAGTTTGTTTCTTACTATGCGAAGAAATGAGAGAATTTTCCAAAAAGAAACAGTAACCAGTGGTTGAACGTCTATCGGTGGGGTCTCTGGCCCAATCGGCATCGGAATAGGCTTATAAGACGAGGGCAGCCTGTGCTGAGAAATAAAGCCCATGAAATAAAGTACCCTTGACATACCGAAGAATACAAAGAACAGCTAAATAATGGGTGGTCCGAGGAGCGGACAAGAACCAGCTAACCTGATGAACGGTATATGCAATGTTAGGGCAAGATACAGTAAGATATACAAGACTTCTAACCAGTTGGCGATATAGAGTGGCATCTTAAAGAAGTGAACCATCGAGTGGGGTAAGTTTGATGTTCGGCTCTAGAGGAGTAGTGGCAGTGGTTGAGTCAGTGATCGCAGCCTTAGAAAGGAGATCCGAGGCATATTTGGCTTGAAAGAGAAAAAATCCATCAGAATTAGATGAGACTTCGAGGCCAAGAAAATAGGAGAGCACGCCAAGATCTTTCATCTCAAATAAGCCACTAAGAAACTTTTTGAGTTCAGAAATACCATATAGATCATCTCTAGTAACAACCATATCATCCACGTATAGTAAAAGAAGGATAATACCGTTGGAAGTATAGTGGATAAATAGAACTACGTCATGAGCACTCATTGTGAACCCAAACTAATGAATGGTAGTGCTGAATTTGGCAAACCAGGCACATTGAGCTTGTTTCAAACCATATAGGGCACGGTGAAGGCGACAAACTTTGTTTTAAGGGGCATCCAAGCCGAGAGGTGTATGAATATAGACTTACTCAAGAAGATCCCCATTGAGAAATGCATTTTTGACATCCATTTGAAACAGAGTCCATCTTCGAATGACAACGACAGCCAAGAGTGTACAGACAGATGTGAGCCTCGCTATTAGAGCAAATGTCTCTTCATAGTCAATACCATATTCTTGAGCAAATCCCTTGGCAACAAGTCGGGCTTTATATCGTTCAATAGAGCCATTAGAAAGTGTATTGATCTTAAACACCCATTTGCACCCAATAGGAGTTTTTCCAGGGGGCAGATCAACAATATTCCAGGTATAAGTTTTAACTAGGGCCTGAAGTTCTTCATCCATTGCTTTCTGCCAAAGAGGATTAGTACTAGCCCTCCTTATAGGATTGAGGCTCATGCAGATGAAGTATAGTGGGAAAAAAATGATAATCACAATGGTAATCAGCAAGATGACTAGGAGGATGAGTTACCCTAGTAGATCTGTGGGGGTGATATGGAGGATGACTCTCAGAGGGAGTCGGTGCAGACTCATCATACATAGGAATATCCTCAGGCATGACCGATTGAGTCGAAGAGGTGAGGTCAGCTGATGGTTCTGGAGCTGGAACTGGGTCTGGAGAGGTAGGATCAACTGGTGGTTCCGGAACGGAAAGGATGATATCAGCTGGTGATTCGGAGGTGGACTTAATAGTACCTGAAACTGGATTCTCAGGAAATAAATCAACAGATGGATCAGTAAAGAATCTGAAGTTAGTGATGGTTGACATGTCAAATGATCGTAAGGAAGAGAATATTTGATGTTCCCAAAAAATGACATGACGAGAGCTATGAAGAGTTTTAGAAATAGGAACCCAACACTGATACCCTTTATGTTCAATATCATATCCAATAAAACAATATAGATGAGCCATTGGTTGTAATTTGTTGTGTTCATGTGGTTTGAGAATAACAAAACAAGCACAACCAAAGACTCTGAGGTTAGAATAATCAGGAGGTTTACCGAAAAGGCGCTCGAATGGAGACTGATTTTGGATTGTAACGGAAGGGACACGATTGATTGTGTACACTACGGTTAAGGATGCATCACCCCAGAAATGTTCTGGACATGATGATGAAATGAGTAGAGCACAAACCGTGTTAAGAATATGTTGATGTTTGCGTTCGGCTCGTCCATTTTGTTAGGAGGTTCTAGGGCATAAGCGGTGCGGGAGCTTACCATTTTTATAAAGTAGGTTTAGAAAAACATGGTCTTTATATTCCATTGCATTATCTGAACAAAAAATTTTGATATTTCGAGATAACTGAGTTAAAACCATAGAAGAAAAATCATAATATATTTGAAATAGTTCAGATCTGCTTTTCATAAGAAACAACCAAGTATAACGAGAATGGTCATCCACAATATAACAAAATAACAAGCACCACCCATTGATGCATGAGGAGAAGGCCCCCAAACATCATAATGTACTAAATCAAAAGGTGCAAAGAAAACAGACTGGCTCTCATTAAAAGGTAAAGCTGATTGTTTTGCAAGTTGACAATGAATAAAATGAAAAGACTCATGCTGAAGTGAACCTAACTGACCACTAGAAATAAGAGAATGTAGAAGGTTGGATGAAGTGTGACCTAACTGAGAGTGCCACAATTCCATGGGTGAGAGTGCTAGGATGGATGCGGCTGATTGGTTTGGTGATGGCGAGGATGGGACTTGGAGGTGAGTGAGCTCAAAGAGGTATCCAACTTTACAGCCGGTTCCAAGGAGTTTTCCTGTCTGAGGGTCTTGCACAAGACAACCAGTAGAAGAAAAATGCAAATCAAGTCCAATATCACATAGTTGTCCAACATACATAAGGTTAAGCGTAAGATTAAGAACCAAATATGTGTCAGGGAGAGACAAATGAGAACTATCGACATGTCCAGTATGGCTGACCAATATATTTGATCCATTGGCAGTGTGAATAGTAGGTGCATGCTCATCATGGGTTTTAGAGGAAAATATAGAGGCATCAGAAGTCATGTGATTGCAACTGGCAGAATCAAAATACCATCGGGATGTACCTGGTGTAGCTGACATGGCTATATTGTTACCAATTTTATTTAGAGCCTTGATAAGAACGGTGCAGAAACCACTCCAATCAGGTGGAGAGCTAGATGAAGTTGGTGTAGCATCAGTGGCTACAACAGCAGTATTCTTTGGCTTGGAATAGAACCGATTGTATGAGCCTCGATAGCGATATTGGTTCCCATTTGACTAATTTTCAGATGAAAGTTTAGGGCAGTCTGCAAGATAGTGACCTAGTTCTCTGCAGACTTTACACAGGCGAGAAAGACATTTGAGCAATTCATGCCCTTGTGAATGACAATATATGCAATATAAGGGCTTCTGGTGTGGGTTTGCCTTGGCAATTAGTGTGGCAAGAGTAACGGATGCTGCAAGGGTAGCATCTTTATGAAATCCTTGTAATACGGCAAGACGTGTTTCCTCACTGAGTAGATCAGAGAGGTCTTCGTTTAGGAGAGGTATTATGCCCTGATGTAGGATTGAAGCTCGTACAGGTTCAAATTCCTCTCTCAAGCCCATTAGGAATTGCATAATGCGTGTCTCAGTTCGGTACTTTCCATGAACATCAACATCTTTTGTGCATTCCCAAGTTGGCTCAGCGAGAGCTAACTAGTTCCACACAGCAGTCATCTTAGATAGAAAACTGCTGACAGTTTGTCCAAGTTCTTGGCGCATGCTATGAATGGTGGAAATAAAACGATACCGATTTAAGATGTCTGCCCTAATGTAGCGGTGTTGGAGAAGATCCCAAGCTTCTTTGGCTATATGGAGTGTACCAAATTAAAGTTTGATTTTTGGGATAATAGTGGCATGAAACCATGTGAGAATCTGGTGATTTTTACTATCCCAGTCCTCTAGACGATCAACATATTTGTCAGCATCTTTGTCATCCTTCTTCTTGGGTTCAGTGATATCTCCAGTCACGTAACGCCATAATTTTCATCCACAGAGGAAACCAGACATTTCTTGAGCCCACACAACATAATTATATTCATCTAGAACAATAGTAATAACCCGGGGTAAGTTCGATTCAACCGTAAGAGCAAAGAGTAAGGTGAACCTCCAAGAAACCGATGACGTGGTGGTCAACTGATGATGTAGCGATCAACGGGTGATGTAACGGTCAATGGGTGATGTGGCACTGACATGTCATTGATGTAGCGCTGACGTGGCAACAGTGTGTCTGAAACAGGAGCGGCGGCAGAGATGACATCGATGGAGAATGAGACTCCGACTATAGTGATGACCCGACAGGTATGAAAAGGATATACTATAAGTTTTTTTAATGTGAAAGATCCACTAATAGTGGCAATCACAAAGTATACTCAACTCTTAATTTACCGAGAACCATTAAGGCTTTGATACCATGTTGAATTTAAGAGAGGAAGTGAGACAATACAAAGAGAAGAATTATATTAAATGGTGTGATTTACTTACAAGGGAGCTATCCTATTTATATAAGCCAATAGGAGAGGCAAAGCTATATATAGCCAATGAGGGACTATCTTATTTATACAAGCCAATAGGAGAGGCAAAGCTGTACACAACCAATGTGGGACTAAGCCCATATGATACATTAACAGAAAGGATGAAGGATGTTTGCTTCATGCAAAGCCACAGTGGCAAGTTGTAAGGGACCAAAAGAACGGGCCATGTGCTATAAGTTAAACTCATTGTTCGAAAGGGATTGAACCTGTCACCAACTAGGCCAAGTCTAACGCTTCGAGAATCAGCTGCAAAATCGGGATACAAAGTATCAAATTCATTCCAGGCTAATCCATCCGTCAGGTGTCTTAAAATCCCATCCTTTGTCCGATCTTTATCATGCCATCTCATCAACGAAGCCGTTTTAGATGACATATATATCCTCTTCAATCTCGGTATTAGTGGAAAATAACACAATACTTTAGTTGGCTTTTTTTTTTAGATCGACTATCCATCTCATTCAACGGATCCTCATCATCAACATTGTTTTTAACCCATTGTGGCACACCACACGCATGACAAAATTCATCATTCAAATGCTCACCCCAATACAGTGTGCAGTCATTAGGACAAACATGAATCTTCTCATAGCCAAGGCCCAATCATTTGATAATCTTCATGGCTTCATAATAATTTGATGGCAATGGAGCACACATCGGAAATGCCATGTTGTTAAACTCAAACAACATAGTCAGAGATTTACCAGACCACCCATTCAAACATTTGAGGTGTAGTAGATATAACATAAAACTTAGCTTTGTGAAATTCTGACAACCCGGATAAAGTTCGTTATCGTAATCTTTCATCAAATTGCGATACTAAGTCGTCTCATCAATAGCAGAACAAACTGGATGTTCGACATATGAAGGATCACCACAATTATTGAACTCAAACCCACCATGAGCCTGTTGCTCTTCACCATGCTCATTTGAAGATCCCACTTCGATTCCTAAACTTAACAGTTCATTGTTTGGGTTTTCACAAGTTACCTCGAAGACACCTCAGAGCAAACCCAACAAGTCATCTCGTCCCATGAAGCCAACTAGAACACTAGTGGGTTGTAAACTAGTGTGAGTGTGGTCTATACGAGAGACTTTCTCCCCATGAAAAACTCATGTAACCTGGACTAAACCCATTATACAATAGATGCTCCTGAACAATTTCTGCTTCGAATGAATAACAATTACCACATCTCCTACATTGACAAACAAAACTACAACGACCACAAGCTTTCTGACACACAAATATAATGAAGTTTGCAACACCATCCATATAGGCTTTACTCGACCTCGGTTTATCTATCCAACTTTTATCCATTTTTAGATGACGTCAATAGACTTTCCTAAAACAATGTTAAGAAAGTCAGAATTGAAATATTTTTGGCAAACGAAGGCATAATCACAAACTTAGATTTGATTGGTGAACTGAAATTGATAACAACAATGTGTAAAACGTGCATATAATTATAAGTGAATTGAAGTCCAAGACAGTTTTTCTATATGAATTGAAGTCCAAGAAGTTGAAACACAAAATGCATGCATATAATTATTGGTGAATTGAAGGTGATATTTTTTATACTATATAAGGAAAAGAAAGCTTGAAATTGAGGAAGGAAAGATTCATTCTCTAGTTGGATGCTAATCATGTTTGACATAAATAATAATGTCCAAACAAAAGGAAAACACTCCTTTCTCTATTTTAAATACATCTTTCTGTTCGAGTATAGTTCAGATTTTGAGTCAGAGTTGGCTAACAGGTGGCCAGGCTTTTGATTCAATCAAGGTCATGACTTCCATAAGGTCCTCTAAGCATCTCACCATTACATCCCTACAACATTTTCCTATTTCCATACATGAAACATCACAATAGTTCTCTATCCTAATTCCCAGGTTTAAATTAATTAACTATTGTTTGAGAGCTTCCTTGTAGAATTAGAAAAAAAGCCTAAAAATTTTAGGTTTGGGGGGAGGGGGGTGAAAGGCTACCTTCTGCAGTCTGGACTTGCTTCATAACCTATTAAAATCACCTTTTTTTTTTAATAATCAGATTCTGCTTCTAGATACAGCCAATATTTCAAGCAGCTGCACAGAGTAATCTCCCCATTTCTGGTCTAGTGCTTGTAAGACTGTTGATCTATGCTAACCACAGCTGCATAATTTGCATAGCAAGGAGAGCATAAGTCAACATGACTCAGACAGGATGTGGGACCGCTTGCTGTGATCTACAGGAGCAGGATTACCGAATGTATGCATACTCATGATTAAGCTCTAGCTGGCTAGTATTACATTATTTGCACCAGGAAAAAAAAAGTATTGCAGATTGTTGGTTTTCTTAATCTGTCATTATCAAGAGGCAGACTTTGTTTTATTTATTAAGAATATACTCTTATTTTTCTTAAATAAAATAATAAAAAAAAATTTAAGTTCACTAATAAGCTTCATTTTGTTTTGAAAAGATAGATAAACACGAACTTTATCTGATTTAGTTAATAATACTATTATTTTCTTTTTTAAAGCTACATTAAAAATATATCTTATTTAAGTGTAAAGACTAACAGGTTCCATAAGCATAATGACCAAACTTAGAATGGATTGATCAAGAAAATTATTCAAATTTAATTTTCTCCATTAAAATCAACAAGAAATGATTGAATCAATTCCCTACATCCATTTAGACTAACAGGTTCAAAAACTAACAGGTTATCTGATTCAGTCAAAATTTAGTTCTTTTGATAAGTAACTAAATTTAATACTGAAGGTAACAAATAGTAGGTAAAACCTAATAGCAATATAGATGCCAAAATCATATAATTTCACGTTTAGTACTGAGATGGAATGCCTAGCAGGGAAGAACTCCTGTTCTTTCATCATAGTACATCATACTCTTTTTTTTAGTCACAATCCTTAAATGGATAATGTGAGTGCTTTTGATCTTTAGTCAATGTCGAAGGATTCAAAGAGATACGTTCTTAAAGGCTGTGATGCCCCAAGGATTGTCAAGCTGCTGAGGTTGACCTGTTATAACCAGACGACCAGCAGGATCTGATTGAACTCGGACCTGAAACCAACCGAAAAAAGAAGAGGAAAACAAAAGGTTGCATCTATAATCTTCACCTCGGTTCACATTTCTTCATTATATAGATTAATAAAAGATAATACAAAATCATCATGGTGCAGTAGAAAATTATTAGTGGAATTCTTCTTGCTATTGTTGCTGTCAGAGAAAAAAATCTGAGAAATTTTGAAAACATGATAGGAGTTAAAAAATAAAAAAAAGAAAAAAAAAAGAAAAAAAAAAAAGAAGAAAGAAATGCATTATATGATTTCCCTTAATGGGTTTAAAGTGAAATTTTGATAGCCTGTGTGTGTGAGAGAGATGATTTTAAACAAAAGCTGATAGACAAACTTTTAAAACACAGCTGAAATAGTCAAACTGTGTATTTATCATGCTAACATAATTGCACCAAGTGTATCACTATCATCTTGAATTATGTACACAGAAATGATAAGTTCTGTCAGTAGCATCATAATGTATTATATGTCTAGCACACCTTCCAGAAAAAAAAAAAAAAATAATTAAAATTTATGTTTAGAGGAAGCAAATGAAGAAGCTAGAGGCTTACAGAACATAAAACTCTTTTCCGTAGTGGTAATGTAAAGTACCTTGTTGGTAAAAAAAGGCCTGGACAACTGTAAGTCTGTAATACAATAAGTATTATACTGCACAATGATTTTATAGCTGAAAGAAATGCCAAACCAATTGAGAAATATGAATTTACCACCCTATTCAACTGACACTAACTTTTCTGTGGGCAGAAAGCAAGTAAATGCCATGTAATTTTGAATTTTCTCTTTACTTTCAGATTTAATGGCCTCCATGTTGTGACATTTCAAACAACAAAAACAAATTCCGGATCATGAAATTAATCAATACATTTGAACCTAACTCAGAAAACCCTTGAACTGACATTGAAAATAGTGTAAAATAAAGATTGAGCTATGAATTCAGGACCTAACCAAAGTTCTCTAATCATCTTAAACTACTAACCATGTATGATATTCTCTAATGATATACTCCGTATGTAGGATCACCATTCTGGGTGCAAGGGCAGACAGAGACCTAAGTATCAAAATTGGGTGACCTACTCAAGTGACAATATAGTGCAGGGGGCATTCTTTTCCAGTAACATCATCACCATCAAAATTTGAGGAACCTCACCCCAATTGCCAACCAACCAGTTAACCAAAATCACAAAACAAAAAAGGAAAGTAATAGCAAAATAAAGAGAGACAAAAGAAAGCAAACAGAACATAAATACCTTATTACGTCCGCAGGGAGATAATGCGGAAAAGCAGTGCAGTCCTTACAACCCAGAGAATAAACATAACAACATACCGTATGAGCATATCAAGCCACCAAATTTATGATCAACCAACCCCACCATTTAACTGTAAGAAACTACCAAACAACACATGACACAGACCACACAAACCACTCACTGATTTTATTCTAAACACATAAGTGACATGACATAACACGGACGGACCCCAAATAGGGACATAAAACAAGAACCAAAGCTCATTTAAAGCTTAAAATTGATGTAGTAATTAAAGTTTATCGAAATTACTCAAACTACCATCAATCGATCTTTTGAAGAATCCGTACTCTGGATCTGGGTCCCCTTCTTGATCCTCCAGTTGATGGACAACGTTCGAGAAATTTACAGACAAATCAGAGTAAATCGAAATAACCTTCGAGATATTGCCATTGATCTCGCGAATCAAGGCCACGTTCTTGGCAAAATGGTCAGGGATCCCAAGGCACTGTCATGAGTAGAAGTGCTTCAGCTACAGTGCGACAATACTGCTTGCTGTGGATCGAACAATTGAAGCCCATTAGCTTGCAAGAATGAGGAGGGCGGAGGACAGGGTGGAAAGCAATGGCTTACCGGAGATGAAAGTGGCTGCGCACTGTCGGGGCAGCGATTTCACCTTCTTCACGTAACCCAAAGGTGGCACAGTAGCTTTACAATAGCTTGAATGGCAGCTTACTTGAAAATAGAGAGAGAATGGGTGAACGGCACAGCGGCTCAAAGGCTAGGTGTGTGGAGGGGTTCACGGCGGCTGGGGTGAACCATGTCGGTGATGGCTATGTAACCCGACCTGTAAGGGAAACGGCGCGGTGGAGCAGGGAGCGGCAAGAAAATTTTAGGGGAAAAAATATTACGGCAAAGGTTTTTATATGTGTAATTTTTTGCATATACTGGCGCTTTAAAGCGTTCGAATATGCCAATTTCATATTTAGTCACTTTAAAGCGCCAATATATGAAATGAGCTGCATATATCAGTGCTTTGAAGAGCCAGAATATACAATGAGTTTTGAGCATATTCCGGCAAGAGGAACACGCTTCAAAGCGCCGGTATATTGCGGCGCTTTGAAGCGCCGCTATATGTATTAAGATTCACATATAACGGTGCTTTGAAGCACCGTTATATATTCTTTGAATGTTGTGGCACTTCAAGTAAGCGCCACAAAAGAAGCGCTGGCTGGTATTATATTGCGGCGTTTTTGTAAAGTGCCGGCAAATGTCAATTATCTTATAGTTTTTATTTGTCAACTCGAGAAAACTTGAAAAATATTATGAACCTCACTTCACATTAATTCTATTATATTAATTAATTGCCGTATGTAAAACAACTTCATGACCAATTTACTAGACTCTTTTCACAACCTTGACCAATTTACAGTACTATTCCAATGTAACTTCTTGACCAATTACATATTTGACACCAAAATATGTAATTTATCTTCTTTTGTTGAATACTAGCACAACCCCTTGAATAGAAGGCTAAAATAACAGTGTTAGACTCTCTAGCTCTCCAAGCCAAGTCCTTTTTCTACCTCCTATTTGTTGGGCTATAAAAGGCACACAGTTTAATTGCAATATCACATTATATAACTTACCCATAAAAATAAAAACAAGCACAGCCCAAGAGCAGAGGAACAGAACTTAATCTTCGAAAATGCTTTCAATGTATATACTGGGAACAATAGTTTACTTAGTTTCTCTTTTGGGGTTTCTTTTGTTGTACGGTTCAAAAGCGAACAAGAAGATCAGCAGTGTTAATTCTTCAATGACCCTAAGAAATGAATTTTTGAGGAGCTCTGGAAATTGTGGGATAGGCCAATCAGAAATGGACATCACAAGTGGCACAGATATAATCATTGTTGGTGCTGGTGTTGCTGGTTCAGCTCTTGCTTACACTCTTGCAAAGGTGATCATTAATTATTTCTAAAACTATTCTTCCTTCCTGTTGATGGAATTTCATTTTATACAGAATTCAAAGGTTCATACTTCATATATAGAAAAGAAAAGTATTTTTGGTGGAATATATTTGAAATCCTGTTTTGATGATTTAAAAATTTATACACCAATCATTTTGCATTACTGTTTTCCAGTTTATATAATCTAAAAACATAAAAAAAATTTCCTACAATTTGTTGCAGGATGGACGACGAGTACATGTGATTGAAAGAGACTTGACAGAACCTGACAGAATTGTTGGTGAACTACTACAACCAGGAGGCTACCTAAAATTACTTGATTTGGGTTTTGAGGGTAAGTTAAATATGTAATAAATCTTTGCAAGTCTTCTCTCACAAATTGTGACAGACTAATTATCCGTAATTTGCTTTTCTGAAATGCAGATTGTGTGAAAGATATCAATGCTCAGAGAGTGTTTGGTTATGCTCTTTACAAGGACGGCAAATATACCAAACTGTCTTATCCATTGGAAAATTTTCATTCAGATGTTGCTGGAAGAAGCTTTCATAACAGGCGTTTCATACAACGGATGCGAGAAAAATCTGCATCCTTATCCGAGTGTGTGTGTGTGTGTCTATATATATATATATATATATATATATATATATATATATATATATATATACTTTTATCCAAAAAAAATCATTCGTTAATTTCAATTATTAATTGTCCATCACATTACATTGGGTTTATCTAACTCAATTATATTATTTAAGTAGATTTTCATTGCTATCTTCATCATATCAAGTAGTTTTTTTTTATTTTGTTATTTACTTACTCTTTCTTGATTTTAATTTCATTAGTGTAAGATTGGAAGAAGGGACAGTAACATCTCTCATTGAAGAAAATGGGACTATAAAAGGAGTGCAATACAAAACCAAGACTGGTCAAGAGCTGACAGCTTATGCTCCCCTCACAATAGTATGCGATGGCTGTTTCTCAAATTTGCGACGTTCTCTCTGCAATCCTAAGATTATCATACTTAAATGCAGAATCTATCCAGCAGCATCAGTTGTTATTCACAGCATTTGGTAATGTTTCCGCACGAGATTAATAGCAGCCTTCTAAAAATTTTGCAGGTCGATATCCCCTCTTGCTTCATTGCCTTGATCCTGGAGAACTGTGAGCTTCCCTATGCAAATCATGGACATGTCATACTGGCAGACCCTTCACCCATCTTGTTTTATCGTATCAGTAGCACTGAGATTCACTGTTTGGTTGATGTACCTGGCAGAAGGGTACCTTCCATTTCTAATGGTGAAATGACCAACTACTTGAAAACCATGGTGGCTCCCCAGGTCTGTATAGAATTACTTGAAATGATTTTTGTACAATTAAACTTTAAACTAGAGCTTATTTTTAAAATTTGTTAAAAACTTAATCAATTCAAATCAAACCACCTATTAATTGATATTTTAACTATTATTTAATGAAATTTAATAAAATTTGATTAAACTTTTAGCAAATTTTATAAAATAAACTTCAGCTTAAAGCCAACTTTAAGATGACCCATGCATCGCCATGCATGACTCAAATGCTTTTTGTTTTTTGCCATTGAAAATTCTGATTTCTATCTCCTCCGATCAATTATGGTTGGTAATTTTGGTGATGAGTGAAGTTGATTAAAAATACTTTTTGTAAAGACTATGGACACCACATATTTCCACATTGGTATGATATTGTTCACTTTGGGCCTAAGCCCTCATGGATTTGCTCTTGGGTTTTTACCCCAAAAGGTCTTATCTCAATGGAGATATTTGTCCATCCTTATATACCCAACAATCCTCCCCTCGAACAAATGACCACCGAGCCTCCCCTCAAACGATCATCCATCCGTCCACTCTCTACCAACCAGGATTCTCCACTAGGTCAACTCCTCTTCACCGTGTTATGATCAGGACACGTCCATGAAGAATCTGGAGCACACCGCCTGTCAAACCGAGCTCAATCCACGGATCTCATCGTGATCTAACTTGGGTCCACCCACCACCTTTTGTTCGGCATTCCGAGAATTCATCCACATGGCTAACTCCGGGACATGGCTCTGATACCACTTGTAAAGACTATGGACACCACATATTTCCACATTGGTATGATATTGTCCACTTTGGGATTAAGCCCTCATGGATTTGCTCTTGGTTTTTACCCCAAAAGGCCTCATCTCAATGGAGATATTTGTCCATCCTTATATACCCATGATCCTCCCCACTTCTAGCCAATGTGGGACTTTGGTTGTATACCCAACACTTTTCAGTATGACTATATACTTCAGAATCTCAATTTGTGTGTCCTTACTTTCCAGTACTTCTGACCAATTGACGAACCTCTGATTTTTCAGATTCCTCATGAGCTTCAAACTGCTTTTATATCTGCAATTGATAAAGGAAACATAAGAACAATGCCAAATAGAAGTATGCTTGCGGATCCCCATCCTACTCCAGGTGCACTTCTACTGGGTGATGCCTTCAACATGCGACACCCTCTAACAGGAGGTGGGATGACTGTAGCTCTATCTGATGTTGTTGTACTAAGGGATCTTCTCAGGCCTCTGCACAACCTAAATGATGCCTCTTCCCTTTGCAAATAACTCGAATCGTTCTACACTATTCGTAAGGTAAGAATCATATGTTTCTGAAAACACAATTCATGTTTGTAGAAGTAGAACATTTAGTTCAATAGGCATCTGAATTTGGGGCTTACTTCTGGAAAAAGTTACATTAAATTTGTTGCTCATATTGGTTTCTCTTGCAGCCTGTGGCATCTACAATAAACACATTGGCTGGTGCCCTATACAAGGTCTTCAGTGCATCAACTGATCTAGCAAGGATGGAAATGCGCCAAGCTTGTTTTGACTACTTGTGCCTTGGAGGAATATTTTCGAATGGACCAATAGCTCTGCTTTCTGGTCTAGATCCCCGTCCATTGAACTTGGTTCTCCATTTCTTCGCAGTGGCAATCTATGGTGTTGGACGTTTAATGCTTCCATTTCCCTCGCATTTGGATTGGTGCTAGATTGATTTTGGTACTGTTTATCTGCTTTTTTCTTGTTACTTATAATCAGAATTCAATTCTTTTTCTCTTTATCGCCAAAATAGTTTCTGACTAATTGTTCTGTTAACCAGTAATTATATATAAACAGAATAATCTCACCCGAATCATTTGTTTTCCCATTAAATTTTCAGTGTGCATCAGGTATCATTTTACCCATACTCAAGGCTGAAGGATTTAGACAAATGTTCTTCCCTATAACCGTGCCTGCATATCACAGAGCTGCACCTTGTAACTGAGCATATATATGGAAACAAGATAGTGGAAACTTGGAGGAAAATTGGGCAGCATATTTTCTTCTGTTTTTGCCCCCTTTCTCTGATTTGAGATAATCTTAGCTTGTACAGTAGTGTTTCTTATAGTGAAAATTCAAATAGGTAAAGCTTATAATTATGATTAGGATAGAAAATATCATTTCAGTAAAATTGTATATTTAACATTCTTACCATTTGTTCATTAGGTTGGCAATGGATCTACAACTGAGTTACAATTACACATTCCCTCAAATAACTAAAATTTCTATGTTGGCATTTCACTTGCAACAATATTGCATATATTGATATTGTAAGCTGTATCTAGAAACAGAAGTTTGGTTAGCACTAATCTTTCAGTGCCTGATTTGTGCAAAAGGGAAAAGATCAGCTGAGCAGTGTTTTTGCATTGAAACGCACCATGCTAGTGAGAAAATGTTTGCTCCATCAAACACACTTTATTAAACCATATCTCTGTAGTTTAAACTTCAAAACGTTTGTATAGTTCATTTAAATCACCACAGTTGCCTGGAGGATCATACTTGCAAGTGACAAACCACCATCCATTGCTGCATTGAAACTTAGCACACCAGAAACGAATCGAGTTGCCCCAAACCACTTGAGTGTAATGCAAGCATTGCCCACCCCCAACACAGGAATTGGAATTATAGTCATAGTAAGGCTTCTCTGCCACCCATAAGTTCACAGCTGCAGAGCCTGTAAATGAACCACCGCCTTTTGCCAGGTTCTCACCATACGGTCCACCAGAATGCACAAGATTTCAATCGGTAATCCTTCAATTGGCATAGCTTTCAACGTAGGCAGCCACCATGTTGTCCCAAGTAATGTTTCCAACACCCACTTGCCCTAGCCACATTGTGAACATTGAGGTAATCTTGTGGTGTGTTTTGAGAATAGGAAATATGAGTTAAGCCAATGAAACAAGAAGTAAAAGCAACCAAAAAAAAAAAAAAAATAAACACATTCAGAATGGAAGTAATAGAGTTAGCTAGTGATCAGTTTTTTGGTAGCTCAAAAATCCTATTGAGAGGCAAACAAATTAACATATATATGATCATAAACCGGTGCCTGAAACAGTACAGTGAACTTTCTTTTTCCTTTCGAATTAAAAGTAATAGTAGTGCTTTTCTAACTTGTTCTCTCTTTCAGGTCTTGAAGTACTAATAATAATCTTTACCTTCACTACAAGAAACATTAGTACTGCATAAGTTAAATTATCTCAAATCAGAAAAGAAAGGTAAGAAAGGTAAGAATTAAAAGTAATAACGTATGCTACCCAAAGTTCCTTGTTTTCACTCGAAGTTTCCATGTATATGCAGCGGGTCGCAGGTCCGTCTTGAAGACATGTCCAATTTAAGACTATTGCATCCGTTATTTTATGGGCAGGATCAACCTAGCACACACCTGATGTGAGACTCAGCACATGCTCACGCTCACGAATTCCCTTGGAAACACTCACCCACTCACGGGTTTTTGGAATGTCACAATCTCCTCCACTTTAGTCCCTCTCATCCTCGCGAGACCAAACCAAACACACACCTCTGCATGGAACCTGCGTTGTAGTACCTCGAGCCATCATGTTATTAAATGAATTACTTTGTCAACTATCATCACCTCATCTAGAAGGCCTTATTCCAACGTTTGATTAAATGTAGGAGTATGATTGCATTTGGATTTATAAATTTAAAATGCATGTATTTATATTTTAAATTAATTAAAAAAAAACTTTTACTATTGATTTTGAAATAGCAGTATTGAATAAATTATATATCTTTAGTAGGGAAATGTGATTTCAACTCGAGTAACAAATGGAACTATTCTGCCTGGAATCACACAAAAAAGGCATCATTGACCTTACTCGAGATTTTGGCTACCAGGTGAGATTATGCGTATGTTGATTATGCTAGCTCTTTTCTCCTTTCTGTAAGAGCTACTATTACATTGTTACTAAGAAATGCTATTCTTCCCCAGAAAAGAAGCAAAGCCAACAAGTTGTTCCAAAAATACATTTCAGCTTCATAAGAATTCAGAAATGATACACTTAAATTAGATACAGTGGTACATTAAGCTACAGAAGATTAATTTCTAGAAGACAACTTTTCATGGAAAAAATATTTAAGGATGTGTTCATCCAATTTGATCAGGTTGAGGAACTTGTTGTTCCGGAGGAGGAGTTGATTGATGCTGACCATGAAGTTTTCTACACAGGAACTGCAGTTGTTGCCATTCCTAATGGCAGTATAACTTTCCAGGATAAAAGGTACATTAATTTCACAACATCTTTCTGCCATGATTGTATTGTATATCAAAATTTTAATTGATAGAATTTGTTTTAATTTTCTGACTCTTTCGATGCTAATTGGTCTTGGGTTGAATACAGAACAGGAGCAGAGTCAGTGTCTCAGAAACTATATGCAACGTTGAGGGGTATTCAAACTGGTCGTACTGAGGACAAGAGAAATATGCATTAGGGTAAGGAAAGAAGAAGAAAGAATAGCAACCATTTTTTAATTAAACTAAGGCCTTGGTCCTTATTGAAAACATGCTAAATAAATGAATCACAGATTTCACTACTCATCATGACCCCATTGAAAAGGCCTAAAAATCCTGCATTGGACTGAAAATAAATACTATCTATAAAAATGCGAAGAATTGATGAAAAAACCTGATGAAACAAGCAAAAAGACAAAAAATAGTTTGCAAGAAAGCTTTGCCATCTGCTGCAAAATCTAATGACTAGTGTAGTATGCTACTCAATGTAATTGCTGTATTGTGGAAGGATTCAAATGGCCCAACCAAAAACATGTAAAAATCGGGTCATACGTCTTAGGAGTCTTAACACTTTTGCTCATTCTATATTCCACTTCATTTTCAACTAATTCCTTCCTTGAACTTTGTTCTTGTTCTTTACTATCTGAAATAGTCTTAGGAAGTGTCTTGAACCTATTTTCATCGAAAATAGCATCCCTAGATTCAATGATGGAATTTATCAAACAATAATTATTTGGCTCCACCACCATGAATCTATAGGCTTTACTATAAAATATGTATTCGAGGAAAATACATTTTATTCCTCTTTCTCCCAAGTTCTTCCCTTTTTGGTTTAGGAACTCCAACTATAGCTCTACAACCTCACACCTTATAGAAGTCTAGATAAGACTTCCTATTCTTCCATAACTTATAAGGTGTTACTTTGTTTCTTTTTGTATGGATTCTATTTAAAATGTGACATGACGTTAAAAGTGCTTCTCCCCAAAACCCATGTCCTAGACCAGAGTTGGAAAACATGACATTAACCATCTATTTTTTAGTTCTGTTTTTCCTCTTTGCTACCCCATTTTGCTGTGATGTATAAGGGACAGTGATCTCATGAATTATTCCATGAGTCTCAAAATAAGTAGGATCATAATACTCACCTCCCCTATCAGTTCTAAGATATTTAATCCTATTGTCACACTGAAGTTCTACTTCATTCTTAAAAACAGAAAACCTATGTATAGTTTCATCTTTAGAATGTAACAAATAAACATAACAATATCTTGTACAATCATCTATAAAAGTTACAAAATATTTTTTTCCTTCTAAAGAAGGTGTAGCATGCATATCACATAAATCACTATGAATTAAATCCATAATTTTTGAATTTTTTTGAACACTTGAAAACGGTTTTCTAGTGATTTTAGTAAGTATACATGTTCTGCAATTTTCCATGGTTATATCAAATTTTGGAAGTAAATCTAACTTTATCAAATCATTTAATCGTCTAATATTTACATGTCCTAAATGATTATGCCAAAGTAAAGCAGAACAATCAACAATATAAGCAGAAATCATACTTGTAATATTGAGTTTGAACATCCCCCATACATATTTCCCTTCCCAACAAAAATACATCCCTTAGAGAGTACAAACTTATCAGCCTCAAATACAAGCTTGAACCTATTTTTGTTCATGAGGATACTAGAAACTAAATTCTTCCTAATTTCAGGTACATGGTACACATAAGTGAGGGTGAGGGTCTTTGCAGAAATGAATTCTAGTTGCACTTTTCCCTTTCCCATCACTGGTACAGTGGCTGAATTTCCCATGTATAGGAAAATACTATCAGTCATTGCTTCATAATTCTTAAAGAACTTATTTTCTTTGCACACATGTCTCATTGCACCAGAATCAATCCACCAAGCTTCATTGTCCTCAAGGACATTTGCTTTAGAAATCACAGCCACAAATTCTTGTGGTGTTTTTCTCTTTTTCTTTAGCAAACAAAAATCTCTCTTAAAATGCCCCAGTTTCCCAAAATTGTAGCGGGAACCCTTACTTTTCTTATTCTAAGAAAACTTTGTTGGTTGATTCTTTCTCTTGTGAGATTCTTGAGAGTGCTTCTTTGAAGTTTCTCCTTCCTCTACCATATTCCTCTACCGTATTGTTTTTCCCTTTTTCTTTAGCAAACAACAATCTCTCTTGAAATGCCCCGGTTTCCCAAAATTGTAGCGGGAACCCTTACTTTTCTTATTCTAAGAAAACTTTGTTGGTTGATTCTTTCTCTTGTGAGATTCTTGAGAGTGCTTTTTTGAAGTTTCTCCTTCCTCTATCGTATTGATCTTGGATAGGGCTTTTTCCTTGCCTTCTTTTCGTAAGTCCTCCTCAATACGAAGATGGTTGCATGCCTAACTCCTTAAGAGTTAGGTCTTCCTTTTGGTGCTTCAGACGATTCCTGAAATTCTTCCACAAAGGAAGCAATTTTTCTATAATGGTTGTGACCATTATGATCTCATCCATTTTCAGATTATGTTGAGTAAATTGATCTAATATAGTTTTAATGTCACTATATTGATCCATAATACTACGAGTATCAACTATTTTAAAATTATTAAACTTTGTAATAATATAACGCTTACTTGCTACGTCCTCCTTCATGTACCTTGCCTATAGTGTGTCCCACAACTCCTTTGCCGTTTTAACATTTTGGTAGGCATCAAAAAAATTGTTGGACATGGCATTCAGGATATGACCTTTGCAAATGTCATCATCTTGATGCCATTTCTGTCTATCTCTTGTCTGAGAAATTGGTTCATCTTTTGTAGGTTCGATCCTTGGAGAATTGATGACATAATATACCCGAAGCGATGTTAGGAGGAGGAACATTTTCTTCTGTCAGTGATAAAAATTCCCTCCATTGAATCACTCCAACTTGTTGAAGTCCAACGTTGTAATACCCATATTCGTAATGAAAGGGGTAAAGAAGTAATTTAATAAATATGAAATGGAGTTAAAATTATATATATATATATGTGTGTGTGTGTGTGTGTGAGTGTGTGAAAGTATAATTTAAAAAAATAACGGACAAGTGGAAAGCATAAAGAAAAAGAAAAAAAAGAAAAAATTGATAAAAAACCGCAAGGCCCAACGTGAAAAAAAAGATAGAGAAGAAAGAACAGATAAAGGAAAGAGTAAAAAAATAAAAAATAAAAACACCTAGCTATAGGTGTTGCCTGTCTAACATGCAAATTTGCATGGTAGTGATTACGCCCAAAACATAACGCGGTTATTGTAGTATAGTTTTGGGGTGTCGATTCCACAGGGAAACAAGTTAATTACGAAAGAAGGTGTAAACTTTAACACTAACGATAATGATTAGATGAGAGAATATGAGTTTTGATAATGCAATATTGTGTAAAAGAATTGTGCGAATATAACAAAGAATATAAATAAGAAATAACAAGGTTCCGGGAATCCTCCTTAGGTTCGTTCCCTATTTCCACTCTTGATTCAAATTTTTATCTCGATTGCAAGTTTCACATCCTAAACAGGCAATCGGAAAGTATTCAATCAAGCACATTTATATCTCTAATATAATTGCTACAAATTACTCTTTGATTTCAATTCAAGCACACATGATTTATCTTATAGATTAGCAAGAAACGACAATATATTGCAATAATGATATCACAGTAATGGCCGATCTATAAGATAAATATACCGAAATCAATTACATCCAAACAACTTGACATAAGAAAAGCTTGACTAGACTTATGTGGAGTAGAAGGATGCAATCACCGGATTGAGAGAAACTAAAAGAAGAAGAATATAGAATACAGCTATCACATGAACTCAAATCCTTCTTAATTAATCAAAGAGTAAATCATAGACAACGTTTTAACAATAAGTCCATACAAATGAATCAAGAACAGGAAATAAGGAACAATAAAACCCTAAGGATTCATCCCTTTCCCTTGTTTGATGATTAGTTAGCCATGAAACTCAAGGTGGAAGAACAATGTGGATGTTCTCTCCTTGATTTCCAACTCATGAAAACTTAAACAAAATGCTAAAAACTTCTCTAATTTGTATCTATCAAAAACTGTCTTTGTTTTTCTCCTCGAGCTCTCCCCCGGCTGCAAACCTTAAGCATATATTTATAGCCCACGAAGGAGAGCTGTCTTTGCTTTTCTTAATTTGAGTCTGAATTGGAGTCCATGTGCGCACTGCTGAGGGAGAGCTGTCTTTGCTTTTCTTAATTTGAGTCTGAATTGGAGTCCATGTGCGCACTGCTGGAAAGTGAAGGCTGGAACGTGAAGGTGGTCCAGCAGCATGTGCGCGCTGCTGGCTTTGTCTGAGCGTGCGCCTGGGCGCTGGAAAGTGAAGGCTGGAATGTGAAGGTGGGTCCAGCAGCATGTGCGTGTGTCCAAGTGTGCGCCTGGGCGCTGGAAAGTAAAGGTGCAGCGTTAGTTGGCGAGGGGCGCGGCGCTGATGGCTGAGGGGCGCAGCGCTGGTTCATGGGCGCCTAGGCGCTCCTCTTGTTTGCCTGGGCGCCTAGGCACTGGTTCATGGGCGCCTAGGCGCTCTCTTGTTTGCCTGGGCGCCTAGGCGCTGGTTCATGGGCGCCTAGGCGCTCTCTTGTTTGCCTGGGCGCCTAGGCACTGGTTCATGGGCGCCTAGGCGCTCACTCTTGTTTTCCTGGGCGCTGGGGCGCTGGACAGTGAAAGGTGAGGCGCTGGGCTTTGTTCTGGAGGCCTGAACTGTTTCCGCTAAAACTGCCATAACTTTCACTAGAAAAATCCTTTTTCGAACCGTAAAATTCTCCAGAAAATAGACTTTCGGATCTTTCTAAGCATATATGGCTCATCTCCTGGTTCTTCCTACATCAATACAGTTTAATCTGCAAAGATGATTGATCTGTACGGGAAATTCTGGCAATTTAGTGAAACTCCTTCAGCTTGTATGCAGAAGTGCACACACTAGTGTGCCTACCCTTAACTTGTTCCAAAGTGATGCACACACTTGTGTGCAGTCTTTTAACTCAATGTACTTTATTCCTCCAACCTTGGTTTAGACTTTTAATCATCTTTAAATCATTTTTGGAAATGTCTAAACCTTGGACAAAAACGAGCACCGACACCCAAGATCTTTTGGCGCTTTAAACATGGATCGCTTTATCATCTCTTTTGTACTCAACGCACCTGAAAATGGATCGAATTAAGTCAATGATTTATGAATAACACTTTAGAGTTATCAACATGTAAAAGTGCGATTACGACCGAGATTAACCCTAAAGTGTTAACAATTAAGTATTGTTTAGATGCATTTTATGACTCTCATCAGGTAGACAGCAAGTGTTGTTCGTGGCACCAAATTAGAAAGGGTGTGTGTGTGTGTGTGTGTGTGTATATATATATATATATATATATATATATATATATATATATATATATATATATATATATATAGTTTTAGTTTATTTCATTTATTACTTACCAAATCCTGTTTGGTTTTCTTCAACTACAATTCAAATTACTCTCTTTCTTTAAACACTCAGGGACTGAAAAAAATGCTGAAATAGTAAAATTTTGAAGGGGTTTACGGGAGAATTTTATAGAGAGTCACAAGAAGCTCTAAGAAAAACAAAAGGTAATAATGTGAAGTTTTTTTTTTAAAATTTAGCATACACGAAATTTCCTGGAATTCAAAGTGGGAATTTTCAAAGGGTGTGAATTATAGAAGAATTGAAGAATAAATTAGAAATTTTAATATAAATATTATGTCAAGTGTTGACGATCAGCAATTTGGAGAAATTGTTGAGAGAAGCAGGAAAGGCAAAGAGGTGATCCACGGGTAGTTCTAAGTGCTACGTGGTGAGTTAGATTTACTTTAAGTAATCAAGATAAATATGAAATATATAGTGATAGTATTTGAATAAATCATTAACTTATGATTTGGTGATAGATGAAAGTTGGTTGATAGGTATGATATGAATAATGGATGTGTAGAGAATTATTTTATGAGAAATAATATTATTGGAATAATGAGTCGATTTAATAATAAAGACAATAAGTGAAATTCTTGACGAACTAAAGTTGATGATTTGATATGATTTATGACGAGCTAAAGTTGATGATTTGATATGATTTATGAGGAGAGGAATTTAGTGAAATTTTTCAAATAATAATTTGAGAATAATCAGGATAGCTAATTTGAATGTTTGAAGATATGCTTGTTTCTATATTATTGTTTATATGCATATTTTATATCATTATTCATATGCATATGCATGAAATAAAAGAACCGGGAAGGCAACCAGTCTAAATGAAATAAAAGAACCGGGAAGGCAGCCGGTCTAAATAAAAATAAAAGAACCGAGAAGGCAGTCGGTATAAATAAGAATGAAAGAACCGGGAAGGCAGTTGGTCTAAGATAAAAATATGTCGACATGTGAGAAGATATTCCCAATAATAATAACATTTATATTCATGCACTGCATTTGCTTAAATATTGATTGTTATTACTTAAGATACTAAAGTGCTATTCATGATTGTAGATTTACTATAGATGAATGAGTTACACAGAGAGATATGTTGTGAACCTCGTAATGAGGTAATTATGAGATAGAATTGATAATCTCAAGATGATGATTAACTATATGAGAAGAAGAGATCTATAAAGGATGGGGATTTGATATGAGTACTGATAATAGAATGTTATTATCAAAATATATAAAATATAGATGAATGAATAGTGAAAGACTACTTATACAAATTGAATACTTCTAGTAAGTTTAATTCATTGAGCTTGTGAAGCTCACTCCTCATTGTACAATGATTTCAAGTAGCTGGCATGACAAATAGTTTGGTGAGTTGAGATTCTGACGAAATCATTATCTGTAAGCCACATGATTCACATCCTCAGACTAACGAGAAAATAAAATAAAAATTTATTTGTAAATATTCATGCATATTATGTTGTATAAAATGTTTAAGTTGAGATCTAAATAATGTATCTCCCCTAGTAAAGGTTGAAGATCAATGTAAACAAATGCAGTTGTATTATTTTTATTGTTGCATATATGTGTCGTGCTGGGATTTCAAAAAGTGACAACACTTCTCAGGGGTGGCCAACCCGGGATGGGTCGTTACAAGTGCCATATCTCTCAACGAACTAAAAGATGTCATTTTGATAAACCAAGAATTAAACCTTAAGATTGTTGAAAACTGGTGAGGAAAATATTACTGGAAAGTGAGAGTTGTTTATCAAAATAAATGTGTGAGAGAAAGAGGCTTCAAAGCGTGACCAGATCATTTTCCTTAAGGTTTAATTCGCCCCTCATAGTACAAAAGATTACCAGCAAATTTTCTCTAAGATACAATGAAGCTTTAATATTATTCTCCATTTTGCACTTGTGAAGAATAACCCACAACAACTTCTAAGAGTTTATGGATGTATAACACTTATATATGGAAATTTGCGAGATTTCTAGACATAAGTAAATCAATATTTTGAAAGGAGAAGAAGAAGAGTGAGAAAATCTTAATGTAATTTGTGTTATTTTAATTATGACAATCAAACAAATTTATATAGTGTTGAAATGAGTGTGTCTTTCCATTAGAGACACTTTGTTTCAGTTTAAAACTGAATTAAACTGAATACCAATATTCCTTCACAAATGACACTTTTTTTTTCACTTTCAATTGACATAAAACGTTTTGAAAATTTAAAACTTTCGAACATCCAGTCGACTGGACCATGTTTTCAGTCGACTTAAAAAGTGAGAGTTCAAGGAATTTTATTCCCTCCATTCAGTCAACTGAATGCTTCAAACAATCAACTGTATACACCATTTAGTCAACTATATGAAGGTTACAGTCGACTGTATTAACTCTCAAAAGCCAAAATTCGTTTTTCCTTTTCTGTTCTCCTCTCTTTGCTTTTCTAAAATATTTCAAACTTAAAAATCAAGTTTATTTTGAAAATCATCAACATTATCTAGGCCGGACGTGAATGGCCTACGCTTGACCCATCCGAGGAGGTGGACTAATTAATACGGTGTGCGCAATTTGACCTGTGATACCACTTTACCGTTAAACAAAAAAAAAACAAAGAAGATATATGAGCTACACAAAGTGAAGTAGCTAGGGGTGTTCACTAAACAGTTAAAACTGATTAACATACCGTTTCCAATCAATTTGATCGGTTAATGTTGAAATGCTTAGGTTAATTCGGTTGAAACGGTTAAAAAATATTTGATCGAAAAAAAGTTTGTTAAAATTTTTAACCGATTGTTTTGCCTGTCGACACAGCCCTAGAAATAGCCCTTTTCTTTCCCTAACCCTTCAATTCTTAGTATGAGTGAGATTTGAATTCAAATATCTTTTACACGAAACAAAAAATAACTTTACCAACAAAACTAATCCAGTCAGATATATATATATATATGTGATGATTCACACACTATATCACTCTTCATTACTTAATGGTTGCATAAGAAGGTGTAGAAATATACCATGCTTTTTAACATTATATTTACTTCCCAAAAAATATCCCAGGATAATTAAGTTTAATTTGCAAATATTTTCCTTTAAATACCATTCCTAAAATGTCCCAATTTTTATTAATCTGCTTGGTTAATTTCTACTCTGCATTTTAAGAAGAAATTTAAATGGGTTTGCTTAAGATTTCAATGGGTATTGTTGGTTTCATTTCCTTTGCCATAGCTCATATTTCCTGTGCCCAAAACTCACCACAAGATTACGTCAAACAATGCTCGTGACGCCGGGCAGAATAACGATTATTCTGCAGGCTAGTCGAACAGATAGTTCACAGGGAGTAACACAAGAAAAACCCTAAAACAATACAGAGAAACTACTCTGATGCTTTATTTTAATTTATTCCAAAAATACAATTATGATATTACGAAACCCTAAGACCTTATTTATAAGGTCGAAACAAAATAGGAAAATAAAATTAGGACTGAAATTAAAATAACTAAAATAAAAAGTTTCCTAAAAACTAAAAACTACTAATTTGAAGGTCTAAACTTCGTTTTTTGGCTTAAAAACGATAAAGCTTAGTAATTAATACTAAGTTTTTCCCGAAAGCTCGTTTCCAATCAGACTAGGGTCTTCAGGGCCCAATACGAGCCCGTGGCCCGCTAAACGATGTAAACCGGTTTAGGTAGCCCACTTGCCATCTGATAACTCAGCATCATCTGACTCGGATCCTCCGGCATCAGTCGCCCCAGGTTGGAAAGAACTCGTCCTCGAGTTCACAATAGCCACATCGAAATCCCCAAAACAAGGACTCAAATGTTTCACATTAAAGACCTCAAGCGGCAACCCAAGAGGAAGATTCTCTGGTATCAGGTCAAAAAACTCTGTTAACAGCGGCAAATCCACTCTGAAACTGAGATCTCCATAACGATCCTCCCGACCATGGTGTTCCCCGAATCGAGCAGGATTGTAATATGGGTTTTCGAAACTGGAATCGGAATCGTGATCTTTCATCTCACGATCACCGAAATTCTGCGCCGTTAGACGCTGGGTTAACTTTGCAACCTGCCGCTGTAAATCCTCAATCATTGCATCCTGAATGTTTCGATCACGGTGTGGGGCTTCCTCAATCGGAACCTACCCGCGACGACCACGACCACGACCACGACCACGTTCACCAGCCATGGAAACTGATGAAATCTCACCCTAGGAAGATGCTGAAGCTCTGATACCAATTGACACCGGGCAGAATAGCGATTATTCTGCAGGCTAGTCGAACAGATAGTTCATAGGGAGTAACACAAGAAAAACCCTAAAACAATACAGAGAATCTACTCTTATGCTTTATTTTAATTTATTCCAAAAATACAATTATGATATTACGAAACCCTAAGACCTTATTTATAAGGTCGAAACAAAATAGGAAAATAAAATTAAGACTGAAATTAAAATAACTAAAATAAAAAGTTTCCTAAAAACTGCTAATTTGAAGGTCTAAACTTCATTTTTTGGCTTAAAAACGATAAGGTTTAGTAATTAATACTAAGTTTTTCCCGAAAGCTTGTTTCCAATCAGACTAGGGTCTTCGGGGCCCAATCCGAGCTCGTGGCCCGCTAAACGATGTAAACCGGTTTAGGTAGCCCACTTGCCATCTGACAACTCAGCATCATCTGACTCGGATCCTCCTGCATCAGCTCGGTTGATCTTTTCATTATGCACTAATCAGGTACAGAAAGTAAATGAATTATTATTGATAAAACATCTCAAGATGAGAAAATTAAAACCCAAATCTGAAGATCCAGAAAATAAAACACCTAAAAGCCTAAATCACAATCCATAAGCAATGTTTATTCAGATTCTTGAATTTTTTTTAAGATGGTCTAATAAATTATTTTAGAAGATAATGTGACATCCCAAGATGGGGCCAAGTCTCGCTATCCCACATCGGCTAGAGAGAATGTGATTGGACTGTTTATAAGTGATTATCAATTCTATTTACACAACGCATTTTAAAGCTGTGAAGCCTGGTGTGCTAAAATGGATAATATTGTGCAAGTGGGAGGTTGGATTGTTATAGTATCTGAGCTGACTTTCAAAAGCTCGGTGGTAGGTTGCTGAGTTGGGACCACACTAAGAGGATGCTGTGTCCAAAGGAAGATGGGGTCAAGTCTTGGTATCCCACATAATCACTTTATACATGATTGTCACCTCTACTTCCACAAGTGTGCCAAAGTGGACAAAAGATGCGACTACTTGCACGTGTGCGGACAAAATTAGGTGGTCAAGTCTTAGTATCCCACATTTTCTAGAGAGAATGTGACTAGGTACTAGCACAAGTGTGCCAAGGCGGACAAAAAATGGGCATTTTATAGATGTTAGTGATTGTCACCTCACCAAATGATACAATGCAAGCAAAAGGCATACCCACAATTTGAGTCTCCAACAATTATTCCAATAATTAAATATCCAATTTGACCTATTGACAAATATGCAAGCATACATTTTATGCTTGTTTGAGTAATAGCAATGAGATTCCCCAATATCATGCTAAGAATAGTTAGGATTTCCAAAAGAATATGTCATTCGTTTAATGAGAGTCAACTCTAATACCACTATAATTATCCGACTTTCAATTTGACACAATATTGTCCACTTTGACACACCATACCTCACGGCTTTAAAATGAGTTATGCAAATGAAGATGACGATCACTTATAAAAAGCCCAGTCACATATCCTCTCTAACCGATGTGGTATTGACTTTCCAGAAACAAAGAAGATACATAATTAGAAATTCTGTAAAGAAAAAAACAAGTATTTAACACACCGTTTTTTTTGCCAAGCTAATAATCCAAAAGGATCAATATATATGGTGATGTACTCTTTTACCATTTAAATAAATCCCTCTTGCCTTTAGAAAGAAAAAAAAAAAAAAGTATGGTGTGAGAAGAATTGGAAACTCACGGTAGAAAGAATGTTTCAGAACACTGGCGGCTAGATTGATGTATAATTTAAGATAGGATTAGATTTAGGAAAGACAATATCAAGTTGGACGATATTCCACCACCAGTACTTATGGGACATCATGAAATTAATTAGTTAAATTAACCAAAACTTTGAAAGTTTCTGTAACAACCAAAGCCAAATTAAGAAATTCGAGACTCATGGTATTTGAACATCCGTCACTGTATTACAAATTCAATTAGGGCATCATATTATTTAATCAATTCTCTGTATTGTCCTTTGTTTATCACATGGTTATTTTCAGTTTTTTAAAGCAAGTCGATTGCATGTTTTCGAATCATATTAGATTATTAGTTATAATCACTAGCTCATTCGATGAAAAATATTATTGTAAAATATCCTCCCATCATTAATTTGATCATTTGAACTTGTCAAGATAAACGACAGGGTCTGGTAAATGAGTGTCCTTATCACTTATTAAGAAATATATTTTTTAAATTTTAGTTTGTTAAAAAATATTAGTGGGATTCTCAAATAATTAACAGTAAAGATAACTATCAGTCTAGTTTGCAACTATTTTGTTCCTTTTGCTACTACATGTGCAGCCTTCTTATTTGTTACTTACAGCCTGTCAACGTTTGGGGGAACCATGAAATTAATATCAATACTCATATTATTTAATCAAATCTCTGTTTATCTCATGGTTATTTTCAGTTTTTTTAAACCAAGTTGATTGCATGTATGAACTAAATTAACAGTAAAGATAACAAATCAGAATTATAAAACATCCATTGGATAAAGTTGATTCATGTTCATTTTCTTGGAAAAGGGATGATTAAGTTGTATGTCGAAACCTTCCGATTTTGTTCGATTGTCTAACCTTTAACTTAAGAGGCCAATGCTCTAGGTCAAGTCAACTAAATATGGTCTTGCATTGCTAAATATGTTATGGCAAGTGTCAAGAATTAATTAGTTAAAATTAACCAAAACTTTGAAAGTTTCTGTAACAAACAAAACTTTGTTGGTTGATTCTTTCTCTTGTGAGATTCTTGAGAGTGCTTATTTGAAGTCTCTCATTCCTTTACCATATTGATCTCGGAGAGGGCTTTTTCCTTGCATTCTTTTCGCAAGTCCTCCTCAATACAAAGATGGTTGCCTAACTCCTTAAGAGTTAGATCTTCCTTTTGATGCTTCAGAGGATTCCTGAAATTCTTCCACAAAGTAAGCAATTTGTCTATAATGGTTGTGACCGTTATAGTCTCATCTATTTTCAGATTATGTTGAGTAAATTGATATAATATAGTTTTAATCTCACTATATTGATCAATAATACTACGAGTATCAACCATTTTAAAATCATTAAACTTTGTAATAATATAACGCTTATTTGCTGCGTTCTCCTTCATGTACCTTGCCTATTGTGTGTCTGACAACTCTTTTCCGTCTTAACATTTTGGTAGGCATCAAAAAGATTGTTGGACATGGCATTTAGGATATGACCTTTGAAAACGTCATCATCTTGATGCCATTTTTTTCTATCTCTTGTCTGAGAAATTGGTTCATCTTCTGCAGGTTCGATCCTTAGAGAATTGATTACGTAATATACCCGAAACGATGTTAGGAGGAGGAACATTTTCTTTTGTAAGTGATAAAAATTCCCTCCGTCGAATCACTCCAACTTGTTGAAGTCCAACGCTGTGATCGTAGATGAAGTGGCAATCATTCTCGATGTGTTTTATACGCTCGTGGAAGACATCATTGTGAGTGATCTGAATAGCACTCCTATTTTCACATTGTAGGATAGTGGCAGCAGGAGAAGAGATACCCATGTCAGTGAGTAGCCATCGAAGCCAAAGAAGTTCTTGAGTTGCATCAGCCATGGCACGATATTCAGCTTCAGTACTGGAGCGAGCAACCACAGTTTGTTTCTTACTACGCCAGGAAATGAGAGAATTTCCCAAAAAGAAACAGTAACCAGTGGTTGAACGTCTATCGGTGGGGTCTCCGGCCTAATCGGCATCAGAATAGGCTTGTAAGACGGGGGCAGACTGTGCTGAGAAATGAAGCCCTTGAAATAAAGTACCCTTGACATACCGAAGAATGCAAAGAACAGCTGAGTAATGGGTGGTCAGAGGAGCAGACAAGAACCGGCTGACCTGATGAACGACATAGGCAATGTCGGCGCGAGTGATAGTAAGATATACAAGACTTCCAACTAGTTGGCGATATAGAGTGGCATCCTGAAGAGGTGAACCATCGAGTGGGGTAAGTCTGACATTCGGCTCGAGAGGAGTAGTGGCAGTGGTTGAGTCAGTGATCCCAGCCTGGGAAAGAAGATCTAAGACATATTTGGCCTAAGAGAGAAAAAATCCATCAAAATTAGAAGAGACTTTGAGGCCAAGAAAATAGGTGAGCAGGCCAAGATCTTTCATCTCGAATTGGCCACTGAGAAACTTTTTGAGTTTAGAAATATCATGTAAATCATCTCCAGTAATAACCATATCATCCACGTATAGTAAAAGAAGGATAATACTGTTGGCAGTATGGTGGATAAACGGAGTTGAATCATGAGCACTCGATGTGAACCCAAACTGATGAATGGTAGTGCTGAATTTGGCAAACCAGGCACGTGGAGCTTGTTTCAAACCATATAGGGCACGGCGAAGGCGACAAACTTTGTTTCGAGGGCCATCCAAGCTGGGAGGTGTATGCATATAGACTTTCTCAAGAAGGTCCCCATTGAGAAATGCATTTTTGACATCCATTTGAAATAGATTCCATCTTCGAATGGCGGCAACAGCAAGGAGTGTACGGATAGATGTGAGCCTCGCCACTGGAGCAAATGTCTCCTCATAGTCAATGCCATATTCCTTAGCAAAGCCCTTGGCAATAAGTCATGCTTTATATCATTCAATAGAGCTGTGTCTTGATCTTAAACACCCATTTACACCCAATAGGAGTTTTTCCTGGGGGTAGATCAACAATATCCCAGGTATGAGTTTTAGCTAGGGCCTGAAGTTCTTCATCTATTACTTTATGCCAAAAAGGATTAGTATTAGCCTCCTTATAGGATTGAAGCTCATACAGATGAAGTATAGTGGAAAAACAATGATAATCACAATGGTAATCAGCAAGATGAGAAGGGGGATGAGTTACCCTGGTAGATCTGCGGGGGTGATCTGGAAGATGCCTCTCAGAGGGAGTCGGTGCAGACTCATCAGACATAGGAATATCCTCGGGCACAACCGATTGAGTCAGAGAGGTGAGGTCAGTTGATGGTTCTGGAGTTGAAGCTAGGTCTGGAGAGGTAGGATCAGCTGGTGGTTCCGGAACGGAAGGGGTGATATTAGCTGGTGATTCAGAGGTGTACTCAACAATACCTGAAACTGGATTCTCAAGAAATAACTCAATAGATGGATCAGTAAAGAATCTGGAGTTAGTGATGGTTGACATGTCAAATGACTGTAAGGAAGAGAACATTTGATGTTCCCAAAAAATGACATAACAAGAGATACGAAGAGTTTTAGAAATAGGATCCCAGCACCAATACCCTTTATGTTCAATACCATATCCAATGAAACAACACAGATGAGCCCTTGGTTGTAATTTGTTGTGTTCATGTGGTTTGAGAAGAACAAAATAAGCGCAACTAAAGACTGAGGTTAGAGTAATCAGAAGGTTTACCGAAAAGGCGCTCGAATGGAGACTGATTTTGGATTGTAGTGGAAGGGACACGATTGATTGTGTACACTGCGGTTAAGGCAGCATCACACCAAAAACGTTCAGGACATAATGACAAAATGAGTAGAGCACGAACAGTGTCAAGAATATGTCGATGTTTGCGTTCGGCTCATCCATTTTGTTGGAAGGTTCCAGGGCACGAGCGGTGGGGGAGCATGCCATTTTTGTGAAGCAGGTTTAAAAAAGCATGGTCTTTATATTACATTGCATTATCTGAACAAAAAATTGTGATCTTCCGAGAGAATTGAGTTTGAACCATAGAAGAAGAATCAGAATATATTTGAAAGAGTTCAAATCTGCTTTTCATAAGAAATAACCAAGTATAACAAGAATAGCCGTCCACAAATATAACAAAATAATGAGCACCACCCATTGATGCATGAGGAGAAGGCCCCCAAACGTCAGAATGTACTAAATCAAAGGTGCAAGGGAAACAAACTGACTCTTATTAAAAGGTAAAGCTGATTATTTTGCAAGTTGACAATGAATACAATGAAAAGACTCATGCTGAAGTGAACCTAACTGACCACTAGAAATAAGAGAACGTAAAGGGCTAGATGAAGTGTGACCTAACCGAGAGTGCCACAATTCCACGGGTGAGAGTGCTGGGATGGATACGGCTGATTGGTTTGGTGATGGTGAGGATGAGACTTGGAGGTGAGTCAGCTCAAAGAGACGTCTAAGATCTTGGCGTGATAGAAAAATGCAAATCAAGTCCAATATCAGATAGTTGTCCAACAGATATAAGGTTAAGGGTAAGATTAGGAACCAAATATGTGTCAGGGAGAGACAAATGCGAACTATCAACATGTCCAGTATGGATGACCAACATATTTGATCCACTGGCAGTGTGAATAGTAAGTGCATGCTCATCACGGGTTTTAGAGGAAAATATAGAGGCATCAAAAGTCATGAGATTGCAACAGGTAGGATCAAAATACCATCGAGGTGTACCTGGTGTAGCTGACATGGCTATATTGTTACCAATTTTATTTAGAGCCTCAGTAAGAACGGTGCAGAAACCACTCCAATCAGGTGGAGAGCTGGATGAAGTTGGTGTAGCATTAGTGGCTACAGCAGTAGTATTTGTTGGCTTGGAATAGAACCGATTGTATGAGTCTCGAGAGTGATATTGGTTCCCATTTGACTGATTTTCATATGGAAGTTTAGGGCAGTCTGCAAGATAGTGACCCGATTCTCTATAGACTTTACACAGGCAAGAAGGACATTTGAGCAATTCATGCCATTGTGAATGACAATACTTGCAATATAAGGGCTTTTGGTGTGGGTTTGCCTCGGCAACTGGTGTGGCAAGAGCAACGGGTGTTGCAAGGGCAACATCTGTATGAGATCCTTGTAATGAGGCATGACGTGTTTACTCACTGAGTAGATCAGAGAGGACGTCGTTTAAGGGAGGTATCGTGCCCCGGTGTAGGATTGAAGCTCGTACAGGTTCAAATTCCTCTCTCAAACCCATCAAGAATTGCATAATGTGTGTCTCAGTTTGATACTTTTCATGAACATCAGTATCTTTTGTGCATTCCCAAGTTGGCTCAGTGAGAGCTAACTGGTTCCACACGGCAGTCATCTGAGATAAAAAAACTGTTGACAGTTTGTCCAGGTTCTTGGCGCATGCTATGAAGGGTGGAAAGAAGATGATACCGATTTGAGATGTCTGCCTTAATGTAACAGTGTTAGAGAAGATCCCAAGCTTCTTTAGCTGCATGAAGTATACAAAATTGAAGTTTGATTTATGGGATAATAGTGGCACTAAACTATGTGAGAATCTGGTGATTTTTACTATCCCAGTCCTCTAGACAGTCAACATATTTGTCAACATCTTCATCGTCCTTCTTCATGGGTTCAGTGATATCTCCAGTCACGTAACGCAACAATTTTCGTCCACGGAGGAAACCAGACATTTCTTGAGCCCACACAACATAATTAGATTCATCCAGAATAGTAGTAATAACTCGGGGTAAGTCCGATTCAGCCATAGGGGCAAAGAGGAAGGTGAACCTCCTAGAAACCGGTGATGTGGCGGTCAACGAGTGACATGGCGTTGACGTGTCATTGATGTGGCGCTGATGTGACAGCAGCGTGTCTGAAATAGGAGCGACGGTAGAGATGATATCGATGGAGAATGAGACTCCAACTATAGTGATGACCCGACAGGTATGAAAAGGATATACTAGAATTTTTTCTGATGTGAAGGATTCACTAATAGTGGTAATCACATAGCATACTCAACTCTTAATATACCAAGAACCGTTAAGGCTCTGATACCATGTTGAATTTAAGAGAGGAAGTGAGACAACACAAAGAGAATAATTGTATTGAATGGTGTGATTTACTTACAAGGGAGCTATCCTATTTATACAAGTCAATATGAGAGGCAAAGCTATACACAACCAATATGGGACTAAGCCCATATAATACATTAACACACCCCACACAAAAACCCTTATACCTAAAGAAAGAAATTCATAGTAAGATTTAATGACAAAGTAATCCAAGAGCTTAATTAATTAGTAAGGTTTCTACCCATTGAAGTTACCTTGAGGGTCATAGTTGCAACTAATGAAAGTCCCACCACCATTGTTGCAGGTCACCTTAGCACACCCTATACGAACAGAGTCACGCCATACAACTTGAGTATAATGCCCACAAACTTGGCCTGAAGCACAAGTGTTAGAGTTGTAATCATAGTTAGCCTTCTCATCAACCCACATTTTCACAGCATCCGTGCCTGAAAGGTCAACGCTGCTCCAAGCCAGGTTCTCGCCATACGATGATCCTTCGGAATGCACAAGATTACAATCGTCAATATGTTGATTAGCGTAGTCTTATGCGTAGGCTTTAACTATGGCATCCCAAGTCACCGCGCTAACACCTACTTCTGCACGTGCTGAGTTGTGAGCATCGAGGTAATATCGTGGTGAGTCTTGTGCGTATGATGGAAGGACAAAGGTTAAGGCTAAGAAAGAAATTAGGGAGAGCTCTCTCTCTTACATCCATGGCTATCATCTTGCCATGTGTCATAATCCTATGCAATTCTAAGTGTAGTACAAGTGTACTACAAGTGTAGTATAATAGTACAAGGTACTACTATGTAATGCATGTGCATTAGAATGCTGTACAGTACTACCATGTAGTGCATGTGCAATATAACGCTGTACATTATAATCAAAGAAGCACTAGGAAACCCTCGAACAAAAGGTTCTTACGCGGGTTGTGACATTCTCCCCCACTTAATCTGGCGACGTCCTCGTAGCACTCTCGGCCTGAAACTGGTCGATCCTCGTCCGAAATTGCCACAAGGCCTCGACTGGTTCCCAACTAGTCTCACTGTCGGGTTATCCCTTCCATCGTATCAAGTACTCATGCCTCAGCTTATAGTACTTCCGTCTCAAGACTCGGTCAGCCAGTATGCTCTCAATGTCTCTGTCATATGAGGCCCTAACTCCCATAGGGGCTCGTTGTGACTCACCTCGATCTGGATCATATTGGTCTTCATGGAATGATTTCAACATACTCACATAGAAGACCGGGTGCACCTTGAGCTTAGATGGTAGTTCAAGTTTTTAGGCCACATTTTTTACTCTCCGAAGAACTCTGAAAGGCCCTTCATATCTGCGCACCAATGCTTTATGGAGCCCCTTGGTGTGAAGTACCAAATGTAGCTTCACAAGCACATAATCTCCCACTTGGTACTGCACATCCTGTCTCTTATGATCAGCCCACTTCTTGGAACTCTTGGCTGCCTTGTGTAGGCAAACTCGAGCCAAGTCGATTTGCTCTTGCCATACCTTAGCAAACTTATAGGCTACTGGAGTTGACCCCGTGTAACCCACAGCAATAGTACTCGGAGTGTGAGGCTGCCATCCCAACACAATCTCGAAGGCACTTTGGTTGGTGGCTTCACTCCTTTGCAAATTATAGGAAAACTGAGCCACATATAGTAACTTTGGCCAATCTCGTTGCGAGGCACTCACATAGTGTCGGATATATGTCTCCAACAAAGCATTCGCTCGCTCAGTCTGTCCATTGGTTTGGGGGTGCATACTAGTGGAGAAGTTTAGATCCGATCTGAGCAATTTGAACAATTCTGTTTAGAACCGTCCCGTGAATTGTCCATCCCGATCACTAACAATGGACTGTGGTACACCCCAGTACTTCACCACATACTTGAAAAACAACCGGGCTGCCTCCTCTGCTGGACATTCTTTGGTAGCCGGAATAAAAGTCCCATATTTTGAAAACCGATCCACCACCACCATGATGCTCCTAAATCCCTCATTTTTGGGTAGCCCCACAATGAAATCCATAGAGATACTCTCCCATGGACGCTCCTGAATTGGCAATGGTTCCAAGAGACCTCCAAGTGACTTTTGCTCTACTTTGTCTTGTTGACACACAAGATAAGTCTTCACATAGACCTCAATGTCGTCCCTCAAGTGTGGTCAATAGTTGCGTTCCTCCACAAGCGCTAGGGTGCGGTGGACACCTGGGTGACCAACCCACTTGGAATAGTGGCACTCTTGCATCACCTCCTTCCGCAATTTCCCATGAAGTGACACATATAACTAGTTTCCCTTGGTGTAGAGCAAGTTTCCCTCAAGCCAAAACCTCTGAGTCTTCTCTTTTGTGGCATACTCCATCAAAGACTTGGCGGTCGGATCATGGGACAATCCCTCTTTAATGCGATCCACTAAGGACCCTTGTGGTCGGCTAATGGCAGCAAACTCTACCTTTCGGCTTAGTGCATCCGCTACTGTGTTGGTCTTCCTTGGCTTGTACTCCAACACAAAATCAAATCGGCAAATAAATCTTGCCATCGGGCTTGCTTAGGAGAGAGCTTCTTTTGAGTTAGAAAATAGCTTGTGGCCACATTGTCGATCTTCCCCACAAACTTAGACCCCAAAAGATAATGCCTCTATGTGCGCAGGCAATGGACCACGACCGTCATCTCTTTCTCTTGAACCGTGTATCGTCGCTCGGTCTCGTTGAGCTTTCGGTTCTCAAAAGCGATTGGATGGCCATCTTGCATCAGAACTCCTCCAATAGCGAAGTCAGATGCATCCGTGTGGACCTCATAAGACTTAGTGTGATTCGGTAGGGCAAGGACTGGCTCTTCTGTGATTTCCCATTTCAGCTGCTCAAAGGCCCCTTGACACACTGAACTCGATTCCCACACTCTCCTCTTCTTGAGCATATCAGTCACGGGTGTGGTGATGGTTGAGTAGCCTCTGATGAAGCATCGATAATAGTTCACCAACCCAAGGAACGATCTCAGCTCGGTAACCTTGGTTGGTGGCCTCCAATCAATGATAGCCTGGATCTTGCCTTCATCCATTCGAATCTTTCCTCCGCCTACTATGTGGCCAAGGAATGGTACCTCATGTTGGGCGAATGAGCACTTCTCTTTCTTCACATAGAGCTCATTCTCTCTTAGAACTTGGAATACCTGTCTCAAGTGCCCCACATGCTCCTCTAGAGATCAACTATATATAACAATATCGTTAAGGTAAACAACCACAAAGCAATCTAGAAAGGGTTGGAGTACCTTGTTCATTAAAGTGCAAAAAGTTGCTGGAGCATTTGTAAGTTCGAAAGGCATCACAAGAAACTCATAAGAACCGTAGTGAGTGACACACGCTGTCTTTGGCTCATCCCCCTCTGCTATCCAGACTTGGTAGTATCCCGATTTCAAATCTAGCTTGGTGAACCATTTAGCATCGCCAAGTTGATCAAACAAGTCCACAATAAGTGGGATGGGGGTACTTGTTCTTCACTGTGAGCTTGTTGAGGGCTCTATAATCGATGCACATCCTCATCGACCCATCATGCTTTCGTTGGAACAAAACAGGTGCACCATAGGGTGCCTTGGAAGGTCGCACGAATCCCGCATCAACCAACTCCTTAAGTTGTCTCCTCAATTCTTCAAGCTCAGGAGGCGACATTCAGTATGGAGCCTTGGCTGGTGGTTGGTCGGTAGACACCAACTCGATCTTATGATCCACCTCTCTCTTAGGTGGGAGCTTCTTGGGTAACTCTGGGGGCATCACATCAACAAAGGACTCTAGGAGCTCAAGCACCGTAAGAGGAGTCTCCTCCTTGGGCTCTAGAACCCCCTCATATTTCAAAGTGGCTAAGTATGTGACTTCGTCCCTTCTCACTCCCTTAGCCAGTTGGATTGCCGATAAAACCCAACTAGCTTGGCTAGAGTCTCGTCTTACCGGCACAAGACATTGGCATCGAGAATCAAGGATGCACAAACAATTGGAAAATGGCACTAGCAAGGCATTAATTCAATCAAGGAAATTTAACCCAATTACAAAGTCATAATCATCAAGGGGGATTACCTCAAGAGTTTCTTTGCTCTTCCAATCTCCAAGTTGTAGCTCCACCCCTTGTGCTACACCCATTATCGAAACTTCTTTGGATTTGACCATCTTGATCCACCCGTTGCCTTTCTCCACCTTAAGGTGTAATCTCTTTGACATTTCCTCGGATACAAAGAGATCGGAAGCCCCAATGTCAATAAGAGCACTAACCTTGGTGTCAGCCACCATGACATTGGTAAACATGAGTCCCTTCTGTTTGCCAAACCTTTTTTCTTTGATCGAGCTGAGCATGATAGAACCTAGCTTGAGAGTATCTTTCTCTCCCTCTTCCCTGGCAATGGCAGAGATCTTGGTTCGTTTCGGGAAATTCTGCACCCGATGAGGACCTTCACACAAGAAGCATGCTAATGGCTCCCTCTTCCTGTTCCCTTCCCTGGTGGACTTCCACTTGTGAATGGGTGGTTTCCCCGGACCACCCTTCTGATGTTTGTCTCTGTCTCCCCCACATTTGCCCTTGTTCTTGGAGGAGTCAAACCTCTCTGGTTTCTTAAACTCTACCAAGGATTCCGCCATGGACATGGCTTGGGTGAGGTCTTGGACATCCCTTCTTTGCAACTCTTGCTTAGCCCATGGTTTGAGGCCATTCATGAAGGAGAAGAGAGCCTCCCTTTCTCTAAGATCAGAAATTTGGAGCATGAGTTCTGAAAACTCTCGCACATACTCCTGTACTTTCCCACGTTGGGTGAGCCTTCGCAGTTTGGCTCGTGCCTCATCTTCCGCATACTCGGGATAGAACTGTTGGCGGAATTCCCTCTGGAATTCTTCCCACGTAGTAATGGCAGCACTCTTACACATACGTCGACACTATAATAAAGCAATATCGATAAGATACATAGAGGCAGTATTTACCTTAGTCACATCCTCCGTGATGTTCATCCCTCGAAAATATTTCTCCATGCCCCAAAGAAAGTTGTCCGCATCCTTTGCCGCTCGAATACCTTTGAACTCCTTTGGCTTTGGCACATCCACCCTAGGATTGGGTGTCATAGTTAGCATGCCTCCTCCAACAATTGCTTTGCAAGCTAAAAGCTCCCGCTTGAGCTCTTCCATCTCTTCCCGCATTGACACCACCATGGTCTCAAGGGTTTCGTTCTTCTTCGTGAAGACATCTACGGCCTCGTTGAGGGCATCTTGCATCGCTCCTTGGAGATCCTCCTTTATGGAGTTTAGCTCCCTGATGCTTCCTTTAGTATCCTCGAACATGTCTCGCATTTCCCCCACAGCTAACTCCACCTTAGCCAAGTGAGCATCCATGCTTGACATCAAGTCCCTTGAATTGGCCTTTTTGGTTGCCCTCCCTCGAGTCTCAAGACCGTCATGAGGTTGATTGCTAGCATCGGAAGCGGTTGCCATCTCTTCTCGAAAGTTCTCGATGAGCTTGGCTCTGATACCACTTGTCACAGGTTACAAGCTAAAGTTGCTAACCATGTGGCCTTAGGCTTGGAAATACTTCCTTGGAATGCCTAAGTCAGCCTTCTTCTTGGCTACTCAAGAGAACCGCCCTCGAAGCTAGACCCGCTCAAAGAAAATAAGCACACAAGAGAGAAGATGAGGCAAAGCTAGAGAGCTTGCTATTGCTTGTATAAGTGTATGAATGAATTACAAGTGAGAGGGAAGCCCCCTTATATAGGGAGAGCTCCCTTACATCCATGGCTATCATCTTGCCATGTGTCACAATCCTATGCAATTCTAAATGTAGTACAAGTGTAGTACAATAGTACAAGGTACTACTATGTAATGCATGTGCATTAGAATGCTGTACAGTACTACCATGTAGTGCATGTGCAATATAAGGCTGTACATTATAATCAAAGGGGCACTAAGAAACCCTCGAACAAGCGGTTCTTACGCGGGTTGTGACATAAGCAGCTTCACATTTTTGTCTTTTTATTTTTTTTTGAAAGGCTCTCTTTATTTTCTTTTTCTAACATGAAAACAATAAACGTTTGTTTGACTTTATATGGTGACACGCATCATGGTTGATGTAAATGAATGAAAAAGATTCCTTAAAACATAAATTTACATTTAATTAATTGTTACAATTATATATGACATCCCTCTTTATTTCTTCTTTATTTTTCTATAATTAATTCTAAGGTTCTAAATCTCCATCTCTTTTAATGATGCATTATCAAATGAATAAATTTATATTTATTTGTTGATCATTAGAAATCAAGTGTGTAGTTCTCTTATGCAGTTAGGAAAACAGTTTTCTGATTCAATTAAATAACAAGTAACATTCCAAATGTAATTGTTTAAACTATGACGTGAATTTATTGTTCCATTTGTGAAGGGGAGAGATTTGTTTACATTATCCCCACATGAATTGAAATATTACCATCACATAATCACAACCACGCATCCATCGCATTGCTTTGTTGACCGAGCAACATATGATCGCACATCCCCACATATAGCGTAGGACCACATCTTTCCCTTAATGAAAAATGCTTTTTAACATTTTATTTACTTCCCAAAAAATATCCCAAGATCATTAAGTTTAATTTTCAAATCTTTTCCTTTAAATACCATTCCTAAAATGCCTGAATTCTTATTAATTTGCTTGGTTAATTTCTACTCTGAATTTTAAAAAGAAATTTCAATGGGTTTTCTTAAGATTTCAATGGGTATTGTTTGTTTCATTGCCTTTGCCATAGCTCTTATTTCCTGTTCCCAAAACTCACCACAAGATTACGTCAAACAATGCTCAGCTGATCTTTTCATTATGCACTAATCAGGCATAGAAAGTAAATGAATTTTTTTTGATAAAACGTCTCAGGATGAGAAAATTAAAACTCAGATCCGAAGATCCAGAAATAAAATGCCTAAAAGCCTAAATCACAATCCACAAGCAATATTTATTCAGATTCTTGATTTTTTTTTTTTTTAAGATGGTCTAATAAATTATTTTACAAGATAATGTGACACCTTAAGATGAGGTCAAATCTTGGTATCCCACATCGGCTAGAGAGAATGTGATTGGACTGTTTATATGTGATTATCAACTTTACTTACACAATTTATTTTAAAGCCGTGAGGCTTGGAGTGCCAAAACGGATAATATTGTGTCAAGTAGGAGGTTGGATCATTATAGTATTCGAGTCGACTTTAAAAAGCTCGGTGGTAGGTTGCCGAGTTGGGACCACACTGAGAGGGTACTGTGTCCAAAGGAAGATGGGGTCAAGTCTTGGTATCCCACATAATCACTTTATACGTGATTGTCACCTCTACTTGCACAAGTGTCCCAAAGCGGACAAAAGATGTGACTACTTGCACAAATGTGCCAAAGCGGACAAAATTAGGGGGTGAAGTCTTGGCATCCCACATCTTCTAGAAAGAATGTGACTGGGCACTTGCACAAGTGTGCCAAAGCAAACAAAAGATGGCACTTTGTAAGTGAGTGTTTGTCACCTCACCAAATGATACAATGCAAGCAAAAGGTATATCCACCATTTGAGTCTCCAACAATTATTCCAATACTTCACAGGACTAGATCTGTAGAACCCCAGACGAATATGCGGGTCCCACTCCCCGGAAAGCGGGCGGGGGTTAGGGGGCAGCTCCCTTTAAACTTTCAGGCCATGTACATGAGTTGGGCCTGGTTTTTTGCTTGGCGGTTTGGGCTTGGGCCCATGAAGAATCGTAGTTCTGTAGCAAAACGGAAATCCTAATTAGACCGTAATTAGGACGTCTTAAGTTACTTATAAATACTCTTTATGTACTGAGCATACATTGTAACGAGGTATTTGTGAGGTTGATAATAAGAAACTTCTGGTAGGACATAGCCCTGTTCTGGGGTGAACCTGGGTAAATCTTGTTTTATTTTTTCTTTATATTTATAATTCGTGTGATTGACAGGTCTCGAATCTTTCAATTGGTATCAAAGCCGTGTGTTCGAGGATTAATGATCAGAGATGTCGATTGGATCATGGATTGAAATCAAGAAGTTCAGAGGGAAGAGCTTCCAGTTATGGAAACTAAAGATGGAGGATCTACTTGTGGATAAGGGATCTGTGGACGATGATAGTCGATGAGATAACGAAGAGTACGACATCCACGGCAGAGGCGTCACTGGTAGTGGTTTCGACATCATCTTTAGTGACCATCACGGAGTGGGAGAAGCTCGATATGAAGGCACGAAGTCTGATTCAGCTATACCTGACCGATTATGTCCTGATAAACGTTTATGGATAAAAGACTACGAAAGATCTGTGGAAAAAGTTGGAAAGCCTTTATCAGAGTAAATCTCTGGTAAACAAATTGTTTCTGCGGAAGAAATTGTACAACCTTTGGATGGCTGAGGCCGATTCTTTCTCTGTTCATCTACATGAGTTCAACACTTTGATTGGTCATTTATTATCTATTAGTATTGATATGATGGATGACGATGAGGCTATTACGTTGTTTTGTTCATTGCCTGATTCGTGGGATAACTTGATAGTTGCGAGTGGTAGTGGTACAACTGATCTGTCTTTTGAGAATGTCATGACAGCCCTATGTTCTGAGGAGATAAGGCGATAAGGTAAAAAAAACTCATCAAATGAGGCCTTATCTGTGAAAGGGCGAACCCATGATAAAGACTACAAGTGGTCTAGTGATAAACCCAAGTTCATGGAAAGAATGAAAAGTAAGGAAAAATCTGGGTTGAAGTATTGGAAATGTAGGAAGCCTGGACATCTAAAGAATGAGTGCAGAAGTATGAGTATGAACCCTGAAAAGAGAACATGCGAGATATCAACTTCAAGTAACAGGAACCAGTATGATGATGATGCTGGTGACTTAAATATGGCATCATTTTTGGCTCAATCAGATCAGAGTGTTTGGATAATTGAGACATGAGCATCCTTTCACATGACACCTCACAAGGACTAGTTTTATGAGTATAAAACCTTTGATGGGAGAAATATTTTATTAGGAGATAACTCTCCGGTGAAATTATTGGTCGTGGGAAGGTAAAGTTGAGGATGAATGATGGGACAGTCAGAACACTTTCAGGCGTGATGCATATTCTGGCTCTCAGTAGGAACCTAATATCAATCAGTAAGATGGCAGATGGGGGAGTGAATTTTAGCTATAATAAAAATTCGTGCAAGATGCCTTATGGATCGTTAGTAATTGCACCAGGTCTTTGGTATGGTACGTTGTACAAGATGTTGGGAAGTACACTACAAAGTTAGTGCAGTGGAAGTTTTATCTCTGAGAAGGCGACTGATGATGAGGCGATGTCCTCTATATTGTGACATCAGAAGCTTGGGCATATCGGTGAAAAGAGATTATCTAATTTATCATCAAAACAGATGATGAAGGGGGTCCCAGATTGCTCCATGGGATTTGGATTATGTGAGTATTGTCTAATGGCAAGAGTCCGCTGGCATGATGGTGACGAGGGTCACAAAGAAGCTCAAAGCAAGTACTATTCATAGTGTATGTCCCCCTATAGTGTAGATAGTGCTTACTATCAAATATAGTAAGGTTGAGTAATAAGCTCTTAATGAACTCATAGTCTATATTGGTGGTGTGTGGTAGTACACACTTGATGGGTTCACCTATGTGGGTGTGAAGGTGGTGGCCACCTTCTATGACAGATTGGGCAAACTCTCTAGAGCACCTATAAAAATCCACACAAGGTGCATGACCATAAAGGCACCAAATCGAGAACTCATAAAAGAGAATATGAAGTGTGTGTGCAGAAATTGTATATATTTACATAAAAATTGGTTGGTTCAAGACATTAAGTGACCAATCACTTGTAAATTATATTTTGTTACACAAGGCATCGATTTAAGTCTACAAGGCATCGGTGTTTTAACACATCATTCAGGCCCATACTTCTTTTCTTTTCCAATAAATTTTGAATCATGTGGGGGATTATTGGAAAGTTGGTTCAAAAATTTTATGAAAAAATCTCATTTTAGGTTCTGACAACAATTTTGTTCAAAGACCCCACATATTCAAATATCATTATATAGGCCCCTTAATAAGCTAAATCACATCAATTCAATGCCTTCAATTGGTAGGCAAAATTTAATTTATAATGCTCTTCGTTGAGCAAACAATATAATACTGTTGCGCTGTTTGGGAGAGCTTAAATCAATTTGTTTAAATGTTTTCAAAATAATTTTTTACTTTGAAAGGATTTAAATAAGTTGATTGAAATTTGCTTCAATCATTTTCCAAACGACGCCTTTAGGGTTTAATTTACATCATGTCCAACCGCTGCGCTTTGGCACAAGGGAATTTACCTGTGGTTAATTGAAGTGTACGTATTAGTAAGGTCTTTGTCCATTGATGTTGCCAGGAGGGTTATAGTTGCAACCAATGAAAGTTCCACCATTGTGATCGACAAGGGCGGAGCCATGTCTTGCGGGACCAATTTTTTTTTTATTTTTTGTAAAAGAAAAGAGGGACCAAAACATGAACCCTTAAACTAAGTTTTTTCCTGAACTGAAGGGAAACAGTTAAATTAAATTGAAATCATTTTTTATTTAAAGAAACAGCTTAAAAAATATAAGAACTAAATTAACAGTAAAGATAACAAATCAGAATTACAAAATATGGTCTTGCTTGCATTGCTAAATATGTTATGGCAAGTGTCAAGAATTTCTTTTTCTTTTTCGTTTACTATTATTCCTTTCTTTTGGTCAACAGCAGCTTTACCCATGTTTCCGTCTCTTCGTTTTCTTTTCTCAAGTGGAAAAAAAAGAGTTGGATCGGTAATCACGTGGAAACGTGAATTTATTAGCATCTCACGTGGAAACGTGAATTTATTGGCGTACCAGACCATATGAAAAAGTGTTTATGTTCTTTAATAACTCCGGAAAACTTGAAAGGTAATTTTTAAAAACTCGAATAGTAATTTACATAACTTTTTAGAATTGTTTTTTAATTTTTTAATATTATTACTCGAATTTTCAATAATTGCTACTTAAGTTTTTGGATGGTACTAAGGAGCATAGCATTATTTTATGAAATTTAGAACACCCAATAAATTTTCTGTTGAAACATATTAACGGACTGTGTTCAAATGTGTTTTGAAATTTTTTTTAGAGTTTTTAGTGAAAAAACGCCTTGACTAAAAAAATTATAACTTTAAAAGGTTTAAGCATACGTTTTTCACTTATTAAAAAAAACGTAAGCCTTTCACACTTCATTGTTACAATTATATATGACATCCCTCTTCATTTCTTTCTTTATTTTTCTATAATTAACTCAAAGGTTCTAAATCTCTATCTCTCTTAATACTTCATTATCAAATAAATAAATTTATATTTATTTGTTTGCATTGTATGATTCGCAAAGATAAGATTTGAAAAATTGATATTTTTCCGATCCAAGTAAAGAACAAGTAACATTTCAAATGTAATTGTTTAAACTATGACGCGAATTTATTGGCCCACGCGTGAATGGGAGAGATTTGTTTTCATTATCCACACATAATCACAGCCACGCATCCATCGCATTGCTTTGTTGACCAGACCGAGCAACATATGATCGTACATCCCCACATGCAGCGTAGGGCCACATCTTTCCCTTAATGAAAAAATGCAAACTACTACAGGAAAAAATGCAAACTACTACAGAAAGAATGTTTCATGTAAATTTAAGATAAGATTAGAGTTAGTCGTATTTGATCAATTTTATTTAATAATTGAAAACTATTCTGATGAGCTAATGAAAAAAATTTAACATATAAACATCACATGTTATGTATAAAATTAAAATCCTGGGTATGTGTTCAATCTAAGACAATGATAAATTTATGAATGTCCCATTTGACCATTTCTTTAAGTCTCAGCCCAAACCATGCATGAATGAATGACTTTGATATGCGGAAATTGGTTAATATAATAGAATTAATGTTAATAATAATTCCTTTTAGGTATCCTGCACCCTGCTCATACTATACTTTGATCCAATATCTAACCCGACTTCAGTATTTGACCCAACTTACTTTCAACATCAACACATATATTATCTTCATACTTTGATTGTTGATAGTGATTTTTCATTATTTGGTTTTCATAATAAGTCTAACATCCATGTATGTATGTGATATAAGTGCCGTTTGATATCACATTTAAACAAACTTAAAGCTTGTTCAAATCTTATACTAAATGAAAAAAAAGTTTCTTTTAATTAAGATAATGAAAAAAAAGTTTGCTTAAAGATTTTTTTCTTTCTTTGGGAGTAGATTTTTTTTTTTCCCGAGGGTAATCATAGGCGAGGCAGGATGTGTCATCTTTCTAATCCGATGAGATATAACATGTGATTTGAGAATATGCCATACGACGATTGCATGATTTATATATTCTGACGATTGCAAGCTTGTGTAAGCAGCTTTACCCATGTGTTTTCGGTAAGAAATTGTTAAAGGTTTAAGAGAGGAAGTGAGACAATACAAAGAAGAGAATTGTATTGAATAGTGTGATTTACTTACAAGTGAGCTATCCTATTTATAGGAGCCAATAAGAGAGCCAAAGATATACACAACCAATGTGGGATTAAACTAACTAAGCAATAACTATGTTATACATAATCTAACAGCCCCCCTCAAACTCAAGGTGGAATATGAGAAACCAACTTGAGTTTGAAAACAAGATCACGAAAACGCCCTGGAGGATGTGACTTGGTAAAGATGTCGACGCGAGTTGATCCTTGGATGTGACAGAATGAAGCTATAGGGAGCCTTGAAGGAGATGATGACGGACAAAATTACAATCAATCTCAATATGTTTGGTCCATTCATGAAACACATCATTATGAGCAATCTGAATAGCATTTCTATTGTCACAGTATACAGGAGTGGCAGCAGAAAGTGATACACTCATATCTTGTAACAACCATCATAACCAAAGAAGCTCAGAGGTAGTGTCAACTAAAGCACGATATTCTGCCTCTGTACTAGATCGAGCAACAACAATTTGTTTCTTACTACGCCAAGAGATAAGAGAGGTGCCAAGTAGGAAACAATAACCGGTGGTAGAGCGACGACCTGTAGGATCACCTGCCCAATCTGCATCGGTATAAGCACACAACTGAAGAGGAGACTGAGAGGAGAAAAAGAGCCCATGAAACAATGTCCCCTTTAGGTAACGAAGGATGCGAAGAACAGCAGCAAAATGAGTAGAGCGAGGAGCAGCCATAAACTGACTCATCTGATGGACAACATACGAGATATCAGGTCGAGTAACAGTAAGGTAAACAAGACTGTCAACCAAATGTCGATATAAAGTAAAATCACGAAGAAGTTCGCCATCATGGGGTGTAAGACGAGCATTAAGCTCAGTTGGTGTGTCAACAACCTTACTGTTTGTGAGATTTGCCCGAGAAAGCATATCAGAGATATATTTGGCTTGTGTCAAATAATAACCATCAGAAGAAGATGAAATCTCAAGACCAAGAAAATAGCTGAGAGGACCAAGATCTTTCATCTCAAAATATTGATTGAGAAACTGTTTAAGTTCCTGAATACCAATGGGATCATCCCCGGTGATAATCATGTCATCAACATATAACAGAATAAGTATAATGCCCCGGTCTGTGCGGCAAACAAACAAGACTGAATCATAGGAGCTGATGGAATATCCAAGGCTAGACAAAGTGCTGCTAAACTTAGCAAACCATGCTCGATGAGCCTGCTTAAGTCCATATAGAGCTCGACGAAGACGACATACCTTGTTTGTTGGATTAGATAGTCCAGGAGGTGGTTTCATATAGACTTCTTCATTAAGATCACCATTAAGGAATGCATTTTTAACATCCATTTGAAAAAGTGACCAATGGCGAGAGGCTGCAACAGCCAACAAAGCACGCACAGAAGATAGATGAGCAACTGGAGCAAAGGTCTCCTCATAGTCCACACCATACTCCTGAGTAAAACCCCTGGCAACAAGTCAAGCCTTGTACCTGTCAACAGTACCATCTGAACAAGTCTTAATTTTGTAAACCCATTTACTGCCAACCACAGACTTTCCAGAAGGCAAGTCAACCAAATCCCATGTATTATTCTTGTGTAAAGCATCAAGTTCCTCTTTCATCACAGTCTGCCAAAAAGGGTTAGTGGAAGCCTCACGATAGGAGTGGCGTTCATGTAAAGTAGCTAAAGCATGAAAGCAATGAAAATTCTGGAGATAGGATGGAAGAGATCTTACTCTGGTGGATCGGCGAAGGTCTGGAGAGAAAGTGTGAACATGATCCTCATATGTAACAGACCTTGGGGGCTCAGGCGAAGCGGCGTCGAGAGTATCAAGTGGAGTGGAATCGAGAGTATTAGGTGAGGGAGACTCAGGTAAGACATTACTAGTGTGAGGTGAGGGAGACTCGGGTAAGACATCAGTAGTGTGAGTAGGAGAAATAAGAGGCTCCATAAGTGTGGTAAAATGAGGAAAAGATGGCATGCTGAATTTGCCAATTTCATGAAATAGTCTATGCTATCAGAAAACTACATGACGGGAGATGCGAAGACGATGAGACACAGGATCATAACACCGATAGCCTTTTTGTTCAATTCCATATCCAAGAAAGCAACACATTCGAGAACGAGGCTCAAGTTTGGTGCGCTCATGAGGTTGGAGTAAAGCAAAACAAGCAGAACCAAACACACGAAGATGGTGGTATGAGGGAACATAGCCAAACAACCGCTCGTAAGGAGTGTAATTATCAAGGATAGGGGTAGGCAGCCTATTGATCATGTAGATAACCGTTAGAGTGGCTTCACCCCAAAATGGGGTAGGAACAGATGTGGAAATGAGGAGGGCTAGAACAGTTTCTAAAATGTGCCTAAGTTTACGTTCAGCTCAACCATTTTGTTGTGAAGTGCCAGGACATGACAAGTGAGGAACAGTGCCAGAATTTTTTAGGATGTCTTTAAAAGCATATTGAGTATATTCTAAATCATTATCAGAACGAAAAGCTTTGATGGGTTTTGAAAATTGGGTTTCAATCATTTTGGCAAAAGTATGAAAAATATCCAATAATTCAGAACGAGATTTCATTAAAAATACCCAAGTGTAACGAGAGAAATCATCAACAAAAATTACAAAATAGCATGAACCACTCATACTAACAACAAGAGAAGGTCCCCAAACATCAGAATGAATTAAATCAAATGAAGCAGTAGCATGAGACTCACTATTATTAAAAGGCAAAGCCGACTGTTTTCCAAGTTGACACGAAATATAATCAAAAGAACTTTTAGACACTGACCCTAACAACCTCTTTGAAGCTAAAAGTTGTACCCGAGATGCAGATGCATGACTAAGACGTGAATGCCAAAGTGCAAGGGATGGTGGTGACACGGAGGCAGCAGCAGAGACGTTAGAGGCGGGAAGGTTGGGCAGGTGTAAGGATGAGAGTTCGAACATGCACCCAATTCTACGCCCGGTCCCAAGGGTCTGACCAGTACGAGGATCCTGCACATTCACACCAGAAAAGTCAAAGACAATTCTATATCCAAGTTCACATATTTGCCCAACGGAAAGAAGATTATAGGATAATTCTGGCACATGAAAAACTTTAGGAATAGAAAGAGAACGACTATTGATGGTGCCTATAGTTTTAACAGTCATAGTGGAGCCATCAGCTGTGCGAATGAATGAGGAATGAGGTGAAGGTGCAGATATAGTAAATGCAGCTGGGAAAGGTGTCATATGGTTGCAAAAAGCGGAATCAAAAAGCCAAGAGGCAAAATTACCTGGCAGGACTGAGAGGGCAGAGGAAGATGCATTACCAGAACGAGACTGGATAACCTGATTAACTATTCCCTCTAAGTCAGTTGCAGATAAGGTGACAGTAGATCCTGATGACCCATCAGAGAGTGCAACTGAAGATGAAGCTGTAGTCGCAGATGGATATGGAACAACTGTAGAGAGAATGCTCTCAGGATGAGCAACTACTGCAGTGGAAGCATTGAATCTTCCCCTTTGCCAACATTTATCAATAGTATGCCTTTGACGTTTACAAAAACGATAGAAATTGTTGTCGCGAGGCTTAGGAGAAGGTCGAGGAGCACCAAACCTGTCAGAATGCTTTAGCTGAAATGATGAAGAACTAGATAATGGAGCAGCCAGAACTGAAGGACTATGTTGAGAGTGCATAGTCTGTGATCTACTTTCTGCACGAACGAGTTCAAAGATAGCATTGTCCAAAGTAGGGAGATGAGAGCGATGTAAAAGTTGCACACGAATAGACTCAAAATCATCACGTAATGCCATAAGAAAATGGTGAAGACGATGTTGATCCTTTCGTTCAGCATACATTTTGGCATCTGTAGGATCCTTCCAAATAGGATCAGAGAGATCAATTTGATTCCATAAGAATTGCATGCGAGCAAGAAAATCATTAATACTCTGCCCTGGTTCTTGCTTCAGGCAGAAGAGCTCAAACAGGAGCTAATATTCTCGAGCACCATCAATAGCAGAATAACGAGAAGCAAGCATATCCCAAGCACCCTTAGCTTCATCAAAGCTACCAAATAGGGCAGAAATAGATGGAATAGTAGTATTATGAAACCATGTGAGAATTTGATGATGATTATTTTCCCAATCAATGAGACAAGTGAGAAGAGCATCATTAGTTTCAATAGCCCCTTTAACTGGCTTCTCGATAATACCAACCACGTAAGACCAAAGCTTACGACTTTTGAGAAAACTTCGCATAGATTGAGACCAAACAATATAGTTTGTACTATCCAATACATACTGAACATGACGAAAAATATCTTTTTCTGCCATCTGGTCAAATCTGATCGTCGGTCATCGGTCAATGGTCAACAGTCAACGGTTGAATAGTGACATCGATGGAGCAGCGGCTGAGATGACTTCGATGGAGAATGAGACTCCGACTATAGTGGTGACCCGACAGATATGTAAAGGATATACAAGACATTTTTCTGATGTGAAGGATCCACTAATAGTGGCAATCACAGAGCATACTCAACTCTTAATATACCGACAACCTTCAAGAAGTTTTTCTGATGTGAAAGATCCACTAATAGTGGCAATCACAGAGCATACTCAACTCTTAATATACCGAGAACCATGAAGGCTCTGATACCATGTTAAAGGTTTAAGAGAGGAAGTGAGACAATACAAAGAAGAGAATTGTATTGAATGGTGTGATTTACTTACAAGTGAGCTATCATATTTATAGGAGCCAATAAGAGAGCCAAAGATATACACAACCAATGTGGGATTAAACTAACTAAGCAATAACTATGCTATACATAATCTAACAGAAATAAAATGCATTTTTTGTTTTTGTTTTCTTTAGGTGGAACTTAAGATTGATCGAAAGGCCCACGGAGATGTTGTGAACTAAGAACTCAAGCAACACAAAAACACACTCAATCTGGAAATGACCTGTTATTGAATGAAACAAACTTTGGCTATTAACTAGCCTTTACAATCCTAACATTAAGCAATAATGCAGCCCACGTTTAAACTAACTTAACAACGTGGTAATCAATAGAAGAAAGAGTCAAATAACAAACTACTTCCCTATTAAACTGGGATTAATCAAAACAGAAGATAAAACTCCAACTGAAACACCTACTAACTCGACATTCCCTCCCTTAAACTAATTTGCTAGCAATCAGTTTACTTCTGGTACTTGGCAAACTCCCAACTGATCACGAAGTTTCTGAAAAGTATCGAGCTTGAGTGCCTTGGTCATTACATCTGCCAACTGGTCTTGTGTACCACAATAAATCAACTTTATAGTACCTTTTCTTATGAGATCACGCAGGAAATGAAAGCATACATCAATGTGCTTGCTGCGCCCATGCATTACAGGATTCCTTAACAACTTTATTGTGGAGCTATTAGCACAAAATATAGTTGTACACTGACTTTGTGGTTAACTCAACTTCTCTAAAATTCTCTTCATCCAAATAGCTTGACCGGCACAAGAGGCAGCAGCCACAAACTCTGCCTCTTTTGTCGAGAGAGTAACAATCGGTTGCTTCTTTGAGGACCAAGCAACAGCTCCATAACCTAACATGAATACATAACCTGATGTGCTCTTTCGATCTTCTAAGTCACCTGCATAATCACTATCAGCATAACCAACTAGACTCTTACTCCCTCCCTTCATGTAGAACATCCCAAAACTGGTGGTTCCTCTTAAATACCTCAAAGCTCTTTTGGCAGCCTGAAAATGTAATTCAGTTGGCTTTCCCATATATCTACTAATAAGGCTTACTGTGAACATCAAGTTAGGCCTAGTTGCTATCAAATATATTAAGCTCCCCACAACTTGCTTGAAAAATGTCTCATCCACCTGAACTCCTCTTTAATCCTTAAAAATCTTAAAACCTGGAACAATAGGATTGTGAACTGAATTACAATCCTCCATTCCAAATCTTTTCAATACCTCCAATGCATACTTCCTTTGACTGATATAAATCCCATCTGACCCCTGTAACACCTTAACTCCAAGAAAATATTTCATTTTCCCCAAATCCGTCATATCAAACTCACGCACCATTGAATTTTTAAACTCAAGAAACATCAACTCATCATTTCCAGTAAAGATAAGGTCATTCACATATAAACTGATAATTAGAATTTTACCTTCTCTGCTTGTTTTGGTGAACAAGGTGTGTTCACTATGGCACCTTTCAAAACCTTCATTCAAGAAATGAGCCTCAATACGACTAAACCAAGCTCATGGAGCTTGTTTAAGTCCATACAAGGCTTTCTTTAACTTGTAGACTTTCCACGGATCATCCTTTTGTACATAACCTTTCGGCTGCTCCACATACACTTCCTCACTTAATTCTCCATGCAGAAAGGCTGATTTTACATCGAGCTGATAGACTGTCCATCCCTTTTGTGCTGTGAGAGCTATAATCATCCTCACTATATCCATTCTTGCAACAGGTGCAAACACCTCATTTTAATCAATTCCTTGTTGTTGCACATAGTCTTTTGCTACCAATCGAGCCTTGTGCTTGTCTATCTCTCCATTTTCCTTTAGCTTGGACTTGTAGATCCATTTAACATCGATCTTTTTTGCTCCAGCTGGTAAATCTATCAATAGCCAAGTATTAATTTTCTCGATGGCTTTCATCTCAGAGTCCATAGCTACTCTCCACTTCTCACTCTTCACTGCTTCTTCAAAATGCATAGGATCAGCATATGCAAACAGTACCATATTAGCCATATCTTCTTCAGAAAAACCTTCACCACTCTCATAATCATCCATCCAGACCGGTTTTCTTCTAGATTTTTCTTCATTGGAGCTAAGTGAGCTCATATCATTCACATTGCTTGATGAAACGATCTCCACTTCTTCTGCATCATTATCTCCTTCATTATCCTCCTCAATGACATCACTTATGGCAGCTTCTCCTTCGTTGTCACCACACTCCAAATCAACTGCAATTAATTCCTTATAATTCTTGTCCAAATCTCAGCACTTATCTTCTTCAAATTTGACATCCCTGCTCATTACAATTCTTTTTGATATTGGATCATAAAGCCTATACGCTTTGGATTCCTCACTGACCCCCAACAGTACACAACTGAAGCTCTTGTTTTCCAATTTAGTTCTCCTGGCATCTGGTACATAGACATGTGAGACACATCCAAACACCCGAAAGTGCTCAACTGAAGGTTTGATTCCACTCCAAGCCTCTTTTGGAGTCATGTTCTTCACAGCTAGAGTAGGAATTCGATTTAGGACATGTACAGTCCAATTTACAGCTTCTGGCCAAAAACTCTTTGGAATCTTCTTATCTGAAAGCATGCTCTGCACAATATTCATAACTGTCATGTTCTTCCTTTCTACCACTCCGTTTTGTTGTGGAGTGTAGGCAACGGTCAATTGTCTCTTGATGCCATTCTCTTTACAAAACTGATTGAATTCCTGTGAAGTGAACTCCCCTCCTCGATCTGTACGCAAACTCTTGATGTAATTTCCTGTTTCTTTTCTCAACAAGACTCTTAAAGTATTTAAAAGTGATGAATGCTTCTGACTTCTCATCCAAAAAGTAGACCCATATTTTCCGACTAAAGTCATCAATGAAACATATTAAGTACCTTTTTGTTGCTATTTGATATAGAAGTGATCGGACCACATAAGTCTGCATGAATCAATTGAAGCTTTTGTGATGCTCTCCAATTGCTCTTCTTTGGAATAGGATCTCAATGTTGCTTTCATATCATGCAGTGTGTACACACTGTTGTAGAGGCAGTGAATTGTGGTAGTCCATGCACCATCTTCTTGAATTGAAGAGTTCTTAGGCCTTTATAACTCAGGTGACCATATCTACAGTGCCACAAATGAGACCAATCCTGAGAGGTTGTATGGAAACAAGCTGCCTTTCTTGGTGGAGACCTAACCAACAAAAAAAACATTCTATTGGTTGACATCTCAGTTTGGATGATTAATCCCTTCTCTGGATGGTAAATCCGACACTTCCCATGTTGAATGAGGATAGCTAACCCTCTTTCTTGCAACTGGCCAATACTCAACAAGTTGTTCCTTAACTCCGGCACATAGAACACCTCCGTAACCACATGCACAAATTCATTCACTTGCAGCCTCACATTCCCTTTTCCTATCACTGACATCTTCGTGCTATTTTCTAGTTTCACCATCTGCTTGAAACTTTCATTGAGATTACTGAACAAGGTTTTGTCTCCACACATGTGATTGCTGCATCCTGAATCCAGAAACCGTACGTCTTCTCTTCTTACTTCATTTAGCTCCATAAATGACATTAGTAGCATCTCTTCCTTTTCATCAAGCTCAACATAATTAGCTTCTTTGTCCCAGCTAGGACACTCATATTGAAAGTGTTCGAGCTTGTGGCATTTGTAACACTCAACAACGAATTTATCAAAGAACTGACGCCCTCTACCTCTACCTCGTCCTCTAAATGATCCTTGACCATGACCTCATCCTCCTGATCTGTCCTCATGAGTTACTTTCAAGGCATGTTCTTCTCTATCATGCTTGTGAAACTTCTGCTCGTGAACAATTAGAGAGCTTTGCAACTCATCAATGGGTAGACTGTCAATATCCTTCGACTCCTCAATAGAACAAACAATATAATTAAATTTGTCTGTTAAGGATCGAAGTATTTTTCTCCACAATTGTAACATCTACCATTCGTTCACCATGCACCCTCATTCTATTAGCCACAGACATCACCCTTGAGAAGTAGTCTGAAACTTTCTCACCTGACTTCATCTCTAAGGTTTCAAACTCTTTGCGAAGAGCTTGAAGAATTGACCGCTTCAATCTTGCATTTCCTTCATACTTCTTCTTCATTGAGTCCCAAATCTGCTTCGCGGTGTCCTTCTAAAGAATGGTTTCTAAAATGGTTCGATCAATGACTAGGAATAAGTAGTTCTTTACTTTCAAGTCCTTCAACTTTAACTCGTAGAGGCTTTTTTGTTGTGCCTCTATCACAGCTGCTCCATCCTCTGGTTCTGCATAACCAGTCTCTACTAAGCTCCAATACTTTTTGGATCTCAGAAAATTTTTCATCAACATGCTCCAATGATCATAATGACCATCAAAGCAGGGAATTGAAGGCTGCACAAAAATCCCATTCTCTTCACTCGTCATGCTTCTCTCTCTGTTTACAGGTTACTCAAAGTCTGCTACTTTTTCTCTCACGCCCAGTGGGAGCTTTGATACCAAATTGTTGTGAACTAAGAACTCAAGCAACACAAAAACACACTCAATCTGGAAATGGCCTGTTATTGAATGAAACAAGCTTTGGCTATTAAATAGCCTTTACAATCCTAACATTAAGCAATAATGAAGCCCACGTTTAAACTAACTTAACAACGTGGTAATCAAGAGAAGAAAGAGTCAAATAACAAACTACTTCCTTATTAAACAGGGATTATTCAAAACAGAAGATAAAACTCCAACTTAAACACCTACAAACTCGACAAGGCCAATGTTAATATATTGCAGCACCCTGGATATATCTCAAGTTTTCCTTTAATCTGTCAATGATATTATATTGTGGAATAAATTGTTATATAACCATTCAGTTAGGTGCATTATTTTGAGTTCATTTATCTTAAAATGAAACTAAGTTTACTTCTCTTTAAGTAATAATGGAGTAGCTCCTAATTAGTTATTACTCCACATCAAAGAGGCCAGTACTGCTCTAGGTCAGATCAACTAAATATGGCCTTGCACTGCTAAATGCGTTATGGCAAGTGTCAAGAGTTTTTTTTTTTTTTCTTTTTTGTTTTCTAGTATTCCTTTCTTTTGTCAACAGCAGCTTTACGCATGTTTCCGTCTCTTCGTTTTCTTTTCTCAAGTGGAGACTACAAATTGATTAGCATGTCACGTGGAAACGTTAATTAATTGGTGTATTAGACCCTGCTCACAGTGTTTATGTTCTTTAATAACATCCGAAAACTCAAATAGTAATTTTTGGAAATTCGAATTGCAACTTATGTAATTTTTTAGAATTGTCTTGATATTGTATGAGATGTACATTCCGTAAGTAATTTTTTTTATATATTTTATTGGTTTAAAATGACGTTATTTTAAAGTAACTTTTACAATTTTTTTATTTATGTTATATATTTTTTGAAATATTTTAAAATTTCTAAAGCATTTGGGATAGTTCAATATTAATTTACTCGAGTGCCTTTTAATTTATATTTACTATTTTTGTTATTTTAAATTAATTATTTTTAAAACAAAAATAAATACTTAAAATTAATATATACATTTTAACACTTCTAGACATACAGCTAACTGTACAAAAGGTAAAACACCTTGATTAGTTAAGCCATCACAATCAAATTCGAACCTAATCCTAGGGTTGAAAAATATTGATTTGAATACTGTATGTTTAGATTACAGGTGGTTTTTTTTTTTTTTTAACATAAGTTATATTTAGAGTACATTAATTTTTTTTTGTTTTAACGAAAAATAAGAAAACATTTTACTCGTAATAAGCGAACCATATATAAAACATAAGTCTAAAACATAAATAAATAAAAAAAAAAACACAAAGCATCCAACACAAAAACCCTTATATCCCCTAAAACAAAGAAATTCATAGTAAAATTTAAAAACAAAGTAATCTATTGGGATTTTAGCTTAATTTCTCACAAAGACTTCTAATTGATTTTAAAAAAATAATTTCTTGTTTTAGAATTATTTATTGGTTTTCTATATGTTATTCTTTTCTTAATAATATTGGGAAAATCCTCTCGGTCTTACACAACATTTGAGGCACATTCATAATTCCAATATATACATCGTAAATCAGAGAGATTTACGACTAAAGTTAGCTTGAGAGTTTTGAGTGAATTGGGGTTTTAAGTTGTCAAGCACTTACAACTAGAGCTAAATTGAGAATTTTGATTGTATTGGGGTTTTTGAGTTGTGAGGCAGTGAGAGTTTAGTAACTTTACTCTTGTAATTGAAGATTAATAAAACAATGTCTTTGTTAGTGGACATAAGTAAAGAAGTTATCGAACCATATTAATTTTTAATGTTCTTATTCATTGTTGTTTTGTTTATTTAATTATTATTATTGTATTTTTTAATTAAAATTTAAAATTCTAAATTTTAAGGATAAAATCTTAACATAATCCAAGAGCTTATTAATTAGTAAAGTTTCAGCCAATTCAACTTGGCTTGAGGGTCATAGCTGCAACCAATCAAAGTCCCACAACCATTGTTGCGAACCGAGTCACGCTATACAACTTGAGTGTACTACACAAACTTTGCCGGAAGCACAAGTCTTAAGAGTGTAATGTCATACATGTGATTTGGGAATATACCATATGACGATTGCATGATTTATATATACTGATGATTGCATGCTTGTGTAAGCAGCTTCACCCATGTTTTTCTCTTGGTAAGAAAGAAAATGCATGTTAGTCTTCCCTTTTCTTTTTCGATGTGGAAATTACGATGGATCGAAGGGCCCACGGAGAGATGGGATGAAAATGTGTTGCTCTTATTTTGTTTTGATGCTAAAAGCTAATGTAAACTAATAATGTTTTGAACGCTGGTAGTGGGACATTCTGGGTGTTATTTCTTTCGTTGTCTTTTCATACAGTTAATCAAATTCAAGAAATTTTATTAGTTTTAATATTTCATACAGTTAATTTATTACTTAAACTTTACAATTTTCAATTTGTTATTTATTTATCTTTCGAGTGACACAAGTGGATGGTAAATTTGGATGACCCAATATCTTTCCTCAATTGTTTAATTAATTTCCTGTTCCTATCTTGGTACTAGTGGTATTCCATATTTGGTTTCCATCCAAAGTTTGGCCCTTATATCCATGTGACATGATGCATTTTTGTTTTTCTAAAGGAATATTCTTTTTGAAAGGTAAAAAAGCAAATTATCATTAATCAACATCATAAATGCAATATATATACAAATTAATTATCCCACAAAACAATGGAATTCTATTGAACATATAAATTATACAATACGAGATAGTTTTCTCACATTCTTTATCTCGTATATGGTATTTAGTATAATGACAAATAATTATATCAATTAAATTAATTAACACCCATAGCATATATATATATATATATATATATATATATATATATTGAGGGACGCCGGTAATTAACAATATTTAATTCAATGTTTATTGTTTTAAATCTTAGTAATTGAATACTTTATAAAGTTTTGGAATCAAATCCTCATGTTATGAAACTACAGTACTTGAAAAAAAAAGTGTGACAATACTCCAGGTCATGTCTATTGAATACGGCATTGTTAAATAGGTTATTTCATGTTGTATCAATAGGTATTTATAACCCTTATCAAAAGAAGAATTTTAAGAATTTATGTGCCATGTCCCAACTTAGCAAATGCTATGAAAGAAATGCATATATGCATTATATAACAACTTTTATTGCATGTCAGTTCAATCAATTAATTGATTTTAAGAAGAAAAAAACCTATTAAATGAAATTGAGTGGAGAAAATTAATGTAAAAAAATATATAAAGATAGTACACACTTTATTCATGACAAGGGGCGAGACGTCCAACCAGTGCGCTTTGGCGCAAGGGAACTTACACTTTGTTAATTGAAGTGTACGTTTTAGTAAGGTCTTTGTCCAATGAAGTTGCCACGAGGGTCATAGTTGCAGCCAATAAAAGTTCCACCATTGCTGCACCCCACCTTAGCACACCCTATACGCACCGAGTTACGTCATACAACTTGAGTGAATGTCCACAAACCTTCCCTGCAGCACAAGCATTAGAATTGTAATCGTAATTAACCTTCTCATCAACCCACAATTTCACAGCATTTGTGCCTGAAAGAGCGCCGCTGCTCTAGGCAAGGTTCTCCCCGTAATTAGGTCCTCCAGAATGCACAAGATTGCAATTGCCTTTACATTCATTAGCATAGTTTTGCACGTAGGCTGCCACCGTGTTATAGTTAAATTTAACAAATAAGTGTGTTTTTTCATTAAAGACACATTGTTTCAGTTTAAAATTGAATATCAAGTGTTCCTTCACAAATACAATTTTTTTACATTCAAATGAAATAAAACATTCAGAAAATTCAAAATTTCGAACATCCAAATGACTGGATGTTCTGTCATTTATTTTTCATTTTAAAAATAAAAAATAATTCAATTTTTTTAAAAATAAATTTATTATCACCGATGGAATATTCTGTTTTAACCGATCGAAATTAATTCGATCGGTTAATATCGAAATACTTAATTTAATTCGTTCGAAATGGTTAAATAAAATTTAACTGAAAAGTAGATATTTAATTAATTACTATTTTATTTATTTATTTATCAATTATTATATATAAAAAATATATTTTTAAAATAATTTGTTATCTTTTAAAAAATAAAAAATAAAAACAATTTTTAAAATGCATTTATTATCACCGATGAAATATTCTATTTTAACTGATTAACCAATCGAAATTAATTTGATCGGTTAATATCGAAATACTTAGGTTAACTCGATCGAAATGGTTAAATAAAATTTGAGCAAAAAAAAAGAGATATTTAGTTATTTTTTATTTTTTTATTTATTTATCAATTATTAATATATAATAATTCCTCAATAATATAAAATAGATTTTTAAAATAAATTTTATTTTCTGTTTTAAAAAATAAAAAAAAAACAATTTAAAATATTTTTAAAATGCATTTATTATCACCGATGAAATATTCTTTTTAACCGATTAACCGACCAAAATTAATTCGATCGGTTAATGTTGAAATACTTAAGTTAATCCGGTCGAAACAGTTAACTAAAACTTAACCCAAAAAAAGAGATTATAACTTTTAACGTACCAATCGAACTAATCGTTTTGACTGTTTGCTCACCTCTCCATGTGTTTGTTCCCTAAAATGTATTGCAAATATGGTAGCAAACATATCCCTTATTTCCTATTAAAGTCATTTTATGCATAACAACAAATTAAAGATAAATTGTAATATTTTATTTGTAAGTGTGTTATATATTACTTCTTAATTTTTGAATAATGATATTCTTTTATTTTCTTTTGGAGTGTTCCTAAATAATTTTGATGTGAAATAGTCTCTCCAATCTCCATATTCAAATGGGGTAATGAACTTGCTTAACTGTCACTAGTTAAGTTACTTGGTTGATTTAATAAAAAATAAATGAAAGTCAACGTAAAGGAATTAACAAATCTATATATTAGGGTGTGTTTAGGTTTTAAAAAATGTTTCTTAGCATAAATATAATTGGTAAAGTCATATTAATTCGTAAAAAAAATATAAGATATTTTTAAATATATTTATTAAAGGTATTCATTAAATATATTCATTTTGTCAGTGATAACTAATTTTTTCAATTTTTATAAATAACAAAATAAGTTAAAATAGATTTTTTAATGTACTTATTATCACCGACGGATTTTTCTGTCTGTGATAGTCTTTAAATGTGTTAATTATCACCGTCGGTGATAACTAATTTTTTTTGTATTTAAAACAGATTTTTAAATGCACTTATTATTATCACCAACAGATTTTTCCGTCGGTGATAGTATTTAAATGTGTTACTTCGGTGATAACTAATTTTTTCAATTTTTGAAAATAATAAAATAATTTAAATTAGATTTTTTAATGTACTTATTATCACTGAAAGATTTTTTAGTCGGTGATAGCACTTTTAATAAAAAAAATTAATTAAAATTAAAAAAATGAGTCTGAAAAACATATCACTGACGAAAAAGTCCATCGGTGATAGGCTTTCAAATATAACCAAGGGATGTTGTCTGTCAGTGATAATCCGTCGGTGAAACATACTATCATCGAAGGCAAAGGATCCGTCGATAATAATCCATCGCTGATACTATTTTTTCTTGTAGTGTTACAATTAAATATGCATTTTTTATTACTAAGTCATCACATGTGGAAAAATCTGACCCAAACCTTAATTACCCAACCCTAATCCAAACACAAAATTCGAAATGATCTGAATTCAAAATAACTCGAACTCGAAATGACCTGAAACCTGAAACAACTTGAATTTTTTTTTTAAAAATGATTTGCAAACAACTTGTAAATATTTTTTTAAATGATTTTATTATTAAACTAAGCTAATAGTTAATTGATTAGTTGTCAAATTAAATAAATTATATTATAATCAATTAACTATTGATCTATATGTATTGATTTACATGGTTTAACATTCTATTAATATGAGTAATCTCCTTAACTTCAAATCAAAAATCAAGTCGACTAGTAAATTTATATTGTTTTTCACGTCATAACAAAATTTTATACTTAATTATATTGACCTTGAAAAATAAAATGAAATTATGTGATTATATGAAATTTAATCACTAAACTTTGGTATAAGAGGTTGCCAGTGAGAATAACTCTGTAAACCAGCTATAAAATCAATTAAAAGTGAATTTTAAGACCTAAAGTCATAATAATATTGCATTCACAAATTAAATATATTATTTAAAAAATTCAGCATCGATTTATTATTAAATAATTTTCATGGATGTGTATATAACTCGTTTAGTTGTATTATATACAAATAATACTTTTTTAATTAAGTGTAATATCTATTTTGTTGATCCGACATAACCCGAGACTCAATACGACCCGAAATTGAAATAATCTAAACCCGATATAACTTGATCCGAAGTGACCTATGACCCAAACAACATAAGACTGAAGATGATCCAAACCTGACCCAATCGACCTGTAATGATTCGTGACTCGAATAACTCGAGACAGAAGATAAATTGAGTCTGACTCGATGTGACTCCATTGCCACCTCTACACGTATAACACATTATCCTTATATATATATATATATATATATATATATATATATATATAAAATAAAAGAATTAGAAAATAAAAACATATAGGAGTAAAAGATGCATGCCAGTGCGAGTTTCCCTAATTGACACGGCTTGTATCTCGATCGAGCATGCCGCGCGGCCTATCTTGTACGCTAACATTGCGTGTTAAGAGAAATATGCATATGAAATTAACCACTTGGCCAATACTCCTTTGACTAAAAGTCTTAAAACTTGAAAACTATCAAAAACTTACTACCAAATTTTCTAAAACTCATTCCGATTAATTTCGTGTCAAGAGTTAAGAAAAAATCATCAAAAACATCAAGTGAAAGGAGAAAATCCAAAAACTCATATAAACATTGATGTCAAAGGGGGCTCTCTTCACATGTGGGAGATAGTCTTTTAAATCATTTTTTTCATTCACGTTGAAAATTAAATTTAAAAGTCAATAAAATATAAAAAAAAAAAAAAAGGATTCAGTTAATTAAGAACGTTGCAACCATTTCATCAATAAATATGTTACGTGGCATAACGCCTCTTAACTCTAATCACGAATTTAATTGAAATTAATTGTAAAAAAATTATTACAAGCTTGTGATAGTTTAAGGACCGTGATATCAATTTGATAATTTAAAATTCTAAGTGACAGAGGTAATAATTCAAAAACTAATGGTTGAATTATCTTTCCTTTAGCCAGAACTGGCAGATAATTCTTCTTTCTATGGGGTCAAAAGCAAAGACTACTATTGTTTATCAACGTTCAATTTATCGTCGTGCATCTAGAGATAATTTTAGCCTTTTCCTGTCGGGTCGTTATCGTTGATCAGTAATCACGGAAAACAAATTGATCATAATGTTAGGAAAATATAGTTTTCACTGGTCGAGCATATTTTTAAAATTCTTGAAGTATATGCCATCATGGTAAGCATGTAAATACGTGCCAAAGTAAAAACAAAAAGTTTGCTATAGCTCTTTAATGTATGTTTAATTAAATATTTTGGTTTTTCATCGATCACACAAAGAGATAATCCATTCTCATCCATTATTCTTCATTTAAGAAATATTCAATTTTAAATCTCTTGTAAGACAGCAATTTGATTTTATTAATTTACCTAACTGACAACCTCATGTTTAATTATGAATTATAAATATTCCATGCTAAATTTTAAATCTCTCAATTATAATCTAGATAACAAATGAAATTTTATTTTAGTGATCAAGATCGTTAGGCTAAGACTCTCGAACTACAAAATCTCATATTAAATTTTCACAATGTATGAGTTATTTGTCTGATTAATATGTTGATTATTTTTTTATTTTAAATTAATTGTGGAAAGTATTGTGAATTTTTGTATGGATAATGTAATAATACAAATTTATATTATAGTAATCAAATCAATTAATATATTTTTTATATATGGTATTATTTCAATAAAATAAAAAAATTATCATCCACATATGTTGAAGATATTTAAGTCCATATAATGCCTACCTAAACGATTATTTTCTAAACAAATTAGAAAAATCTTTTAAAAGTAGTGAAATCCATGCATTAGCATTAATTTGCGTTAGCATGCGCATGCTTACTTTCTCTTTTTGTCAGGTCATATGCACATATGGCTCTTCTCAACCTCTAATAATCCAAAAAAGACAGAAAATATTGCATCCACAGCAAGCCTTAATGATAAGAAAGACTTATTGTGCGGTGCTGTCTGCCGCTTGTGAGTCTTCTTGTGCCGTTGTCGTCATGTGTTTCACTAAATTTTTGTTGTTGTTAACTTCAATTTTTTTTATAAAAAAAATGCAATCCAAAAGCAAGTGAATTAAGGAAGTCGTTCATTCATTTTCTTTCTTCTTTCATCAATTGTCTTTCTCTTTTTCATTTTTTTTTTTAGATAGAGTTATGATTTGCTCTTTTGAGGTTCAAAAAACCAGGATATAGCACATAGTCATAATAGTGCTAAGTAAAAATAAATTCTCACTGAAATAAGAGAATTGTATGCGTGTGACAGCTCCAGTCGTATCACATAGGAATGTTGGTTTAATCTAAAAGACATCATTCATTTCGATTTGATTTTGAGTTGTTTACACTAATAGAATGTTTTAAATAAAAAGATACCTTCTTTGTGCATAAAAGACTAAGAGATATTGTGGCAGTATTTAAAAAAATAAATAAATAATTTGTTGGTTTTTCAAAAAAGTGGGAGATTATTGGAGATACGATTTTGAGTTGTTTACACTAATAGAATGTTTTAAGGTCTTAATTTGAGTTAATTAATGGTCATTAAAAAATATTTAATTAGGTGCATTAAATTAAACTCAAGTTGGAGATTTAATGGGTATTTATTTTGATTCAAAAAGAATCTTAATGTATGAGCTTAAAATGAGAATACAAGGGTTGTTTGAAAACCCAAATAAGAAAATGAGAAATAAAATGCTTTTTAAGAATTTATTTGGGATTCTAATCTACTCCGGTTGAAAGAAGGGATTAATTTGAAGGTTCATGGTGCACCGTGCACACGTCTGTGCTCCGGCCCGAGCCCGAGTTAGAGCTCGAGCTCGGGCCCGGTCGCATTGTATTGGCACTTTAGGTGCACTTTGCACTTCGCACGTGCGCATCCTCGCTGAGGAGCCCTTGCCCCGAGCCCAGCCCGTGTCCATTGTTCGGGTTCGAGTATCCAGATTTTAGACAAAAGCCCATAAGCCCAAGATTTTATTAGAAATGCGTCAGATTAAATCAAAAGGCATTTGATTAAATCTAAATGTTGTGATTTAATCAGAGATGTATGATTTAAATCCAAAGGTCATGACTTAATCAAAAGGGTGCCAGATTAGTCACTATCTTTTTAACAGACACGATCTGGACCGTTTAAAATGAAGAGACATGATCTATCTTTCCAAATTGGAACATATTTTGTCTAGAACTGATTGAAGAGGTGTCTCTACACCTATAAATACCCTACCCCCCTCCATATTCAGAACACAATTTTCATTTCTTTTTTCTTCTCTCTTTTCCTCTTAAAACCCTCTACCATAATATTTCAATTATTTCAAAGTAGAATGAAATCTGAAGTTCTTCAGATTTTGCTATTTGTAGACTTCAACTTTGAGATTTAGTTGTATCTTGTAGGACTATTCGTTTGTACCCATAGCAAACTTGTTTATTCAAGTGGGGACGGATAAAGCCTTAAAAACAGTGATTAATTCATGCCTCTAAGTCTTGATTCTCATATTCTGTTCTATTTAGAAAAAAAATTTACAACAATTTTAAGGCTTTATTTTTGTCCAACAAAATAAAGGCGAAATTTTAAGGACACTAACCCACTTGCATGATATTGTCCGCTTTGGCAACCCGTGCCTCACGGTTTTAAAAGGCCTCATGTCAGAGTGGCATAGCGGGTTACTTGATGGGGGGTCCACACAGCGAGGATGTTGTGCCCCGAGTGGGGGAGACATGGGATGTCTTGGTATCCCACATCGGCTAGAGAGGGAGTTATTGGGCTATTTATAAGTGATGTTCAACCCCTCCTTGTAAGAGACCTAAGAAAACCTTGAGGTGCATGTTGTGATGTTAGAGGCACTAGGTGTCGGTTGTTGCGCGTTTATCTACCTAAATAAATAAGCAAATAATCGCACTCGTTTTACTTGCAAGTGCACAAGGTCAACTTAGTAGTATAGTGTACGAAAGCAAGATTATCTCCACAGGGATTGGTAAAGTTCGGTTTTAGAATTAGTTTCTTCAAAGTAAAAAGAAGGAAATAACTGTTGAATGTGTTTTAATAATAATAAAGACATAGGGCTTTGATATCCACCACTAGTCATATTTTCCCAATGTGTAATGTATCAATGCACTAGCCTTATCATGTATACCTAATGGTCGCCAACCTAAGGGCATGGTATCTACTCCTTAAGCTATTGATTTCCCTAAGCAACGAGTTAGGCATGGTATCTACTCTAACTCTTTTCTTTCTTGAGGGATTCAACACGGTATCTACTGAGTTATTCCTAAAGAAAGCATAACGGTTCTGGAAATCGACAACCACATGAGACCTAGGGCATGGTATCTACTCTCGGCTTCTCATGTTGATTAACCCAAGAATCCGGTGTGGATATCTTTTGTTACTATTGTTAGTCCCAGGACTCGGTCATCCAAATTGATCTTACTAACCAATCTATACCACATGCATACGTTGGCTATACACATACATATGAGGAATTTAAATAAATACAGGCATTGATCAAGTTAAGCAACATAATAAAGGTTATTGGCAAAGATAATCAATGAATAAATATATGGGAAAGCATAACTAGGGCTTCAATCGAGCCCTATAAAGAGTTAGTTACACATACTATCTAAGATAAACATTATATATAAACTAAACATAAAGGGAAGAATAAACCCGAGAGAAGAGGCGTCAATTCTCTCCCAAAGCTTACACTCCAAGCTAAAGTAAAAGATAAAAGAAGTTATCTCTAAGAAGTGATTCCATCATTTGTGTGTGCTTTACAGGTGTATTTATAGGGCTTGAGTAGTCCTAGAAGACTCTGGAAACCCTGATTTCCAAAAACACAAAACCTACTCTATTTCCAAAACTGGCTCTGCTGTTTTACTGTTCACACCTGTACATGTGCGCTCAATCGTATGCGTCTTGCACTCGATCGCAAATGCTGCACTCGATCTTTCTTGTGTGCGCACGATCGCGTTTACGCTCGATCGCATCCAGCAGTGCGATCGATTGCATTTTGACCAGAGGCTGCTCCAGGATTTCCAGGCTTCTTCCTTTAAGTGCCAAAACTGCTTCTTTTTTCTCCAAGACCCTATAAAAACATGTAGAACACACAAATGAAGTAAAACAGACTAAATTAACATAACTAAGGACCTAACAAATGTAAATAAGGGGGCTTAAATAATATTTAAGCCTCTATCACACCCCCAAACTTACATATTGCTAGTCCCTTAGCAATACAAAACTAAAAACTAAAACAAAAAATAACGACACATAGATAGATCCAATATTCATAATGTCCACAAAAATTTTAGGTTTTCACACAAAATTATGATGCACATTCATGAGCAAGCTTAACAAATATAAACATGTCTTTGCAATGAATAAGAGTTTTGAACGCAAATCATTTTCATGAGGCAGTTTAAGACATCACGAGTTTGACTCTAATGTGTGGTGAACTAGCACATAAAAGATTAGGTTTCCAAATAATTCTAATGTGTAGTGTTTCGATGACTCAAGATTCACCAAATTTCCTATTAGAATTAACAAAGATGGCATAGATTTTCTTCTTTTCTTTTATTTGCGAGATTTTTGCCAAGTTAGTTCCCTTAAGCTTTCTATTTGACTCATATAACGAGTGTTTAGCCAATGACTCCCAAACCAGATGGTTTTAGGGCATTAGGTGTAAAGACACCCCTAAGGACTTACTAACTCGAGTTAAAAAGGCTACGAAACTAACTGATCTCAATGCTGCCAATCAGAATTTCCACCTTTTGACGTGACACTTACTGATTACTGAGGCAAGAGGGCCAGTTACTCAGCGAAAAGTTCTTTTTAATGATCTTTTGTGAGCAAAATTTTTTTTTACCTTTTGACGTGACACTAACTGCTTACTGAGGCAAGAGGGCCAGTTACTCAGTGGAAAATTTGTTTTATTGATCATTAGGAGCATTTTTCTTTTTTAGCACTAACAATCTTTTTCTATTTTCTTATGCCAAGATGTTAATCTAATAGGCCATTTGGTTCACAGTCGAGCAAAAGAAACATACAAATCAAAATTACATGTCATACCCTACATAATTATGTGCTAATGTGCTCGTGATCGTTCAGGTTAAACTTGTGAATCCTTAAATGCCTAAAAGTAAGTGATCTATGTTCAAAACTTAATTATTGGCCTATATGTTCAAGGTGTTAAGCTCACTAATGAAATCAAATCATATCGTTTGTTTAGATCACCCAAAATTTTATTAGAATAGAATGAACATGCATTTATCTCTAAAAGCAACAAAACAAAAAAAATGGGACATAGTGAGTGTGTGAGTGTGTCCCCATACCCCCAAACTTAAATTGCACATTATTCCCAATGTGTGAATAGCATGGAAGGAGCTGACCTGAGAGATTGAGAACTAATGGCTGGCACGGCTCGTAGCACGCCCTTAAACTTCAACTGGATGCACTCACTATGTCTTTGAAAAAGAAAGAAAAACAAACATAAAATGAAAAACAAGTAATAATAGCAGCTATAGAAAAATAAACTAGGAAATACTAATAATAAAATAAAATAAACTATTAAAAATGATATGCTTTGGGGTGCCTCCCATGAGCGCTAAGTTTAACGTCTTCAGCCAAACAGGGTATTCTCTCAACTTTAGTCTTTTGGCAAGGAGTACTTAAAGTCCACTTCATGTGGCTCAAGTGCTCTTGGTGGTGCTGGGCATTCATCATGACTCAATCTTGTCAGTTTATTCAAATGTGATTTCTTCTTATCACCCAGTCTTGGATGCATAGGATAAACTTCAGAGAGGTGCATAGCTTCAAAGATGTCATCAGGACAGTTTCTAATACAGGCTTAATATCTGATCTTTTGAAGCTATGGGTGAGAGCGACCTCCAATGGATCAGTGTGATGGACCTGAAAAGCTTGCTTGACAGCACTTTGCATCATACATTCATTAAAACATTCATCATCATTATCATCTTGGGGTAATTTCGTTGCATCAAATATCTTAAATTCTATTGTCTCTCCATTTACCATCATACTTACAATACCCTTTTTCACATTAATTATTGTATCAGCAGTTCTCATAAAGGGTCTTCCTAAGATGATGGGCAGAGGTAATAGCATAGGACATTCTTCCATATCTAATACAATGAAGTCAGCAGGCAAAATAAACTCACTTACCTTTACCAGGACATCTTCAAGTATACCTCTAGGTCTTTTGATGCTTCTATCTGCCAATTGCAAAGTGATGAAGGTTGATTGAAGCTCCCTCAAACCTAGCTATTCAACTACTGTGTAAGGTAGCAAATTGACACTTGCTCCTAAATCTAGTAATGCTCGCTCAAACAACTAATTACCTATCCTACAGGGAATAGTAAAACTACCCGGATCTTTTAGTTTTGGTGGTAGTTTTCTTAACAATACCGCACTTACCTCTTCAGTTAGAGCAACTGGTTCATGTTCCTGAAACTTTCTTTTATTAGTGCAACAATATTTTAAAATTTTAGCATAAGCAAGAATTTGTTTAATTGCATCTAATAAGGGAATGTTAATTTCTACTTTTCTCAAAATTTCAAAAATATCAAGCAATTTATCTTTCTTTGGAGTTACTAACCTTTGAGGGAAGAGTGGTGCATTCCACTTCTCTACTTCACTTACCTTGGATGTGGATGGCTTAGGTGGAGATGCTTGAGCTGGTTCATTAACTCATATGATCTTACCATTTTGGAGAGTTGTAACAGCTTTCAACTGCTGATGTCCTCTTGGATTTGGTAGTGTTTGTGCAGGGAGTTCACCTTGCTTTCTTTCACTTAGCTCCTTAGCCGATTTCCCTATTTGTACCTCTAACCCTTGAATTGCTTGCTCATGTGTTGCAGTGGTTTGTCTTTGCTGAGTCATAAACTGATCTTGTGATGTTATCAATTGCCTCATCATACTCTCTAGGTCACTCTTCTTTGACTCTTGAACTGGCTGGGCTGCTTGGTGGAAGTTCATTTGTTGTCCTTGAAAGTTCAAGGAATTTTGATTGTTGCTCCATGATAGGTTGGGGTGGTTCCGCCATCCAGGGTTGTATGTATTTGCATATGCACTGTTCGGTCCTACCTAGTTCGCTTGCTCGGGATCTGTAGATGAATACAAATGGCAAGTCTCAGTAATGTGATCAAATTGAGAACATAAAGCATATACTTGGCTTTGTGTAGCTTGTGGTCGAGGAGAGATGTTTTGAGTAGACATGGCTTTTACAATCATATCGAGCTTCATATCTAGCTTCCTCTCTAAAGCAGCTATTTGGGTAGAGGGTCTACCATTTAGAGTAACCTCATATATACCCTTGCTCTTGACTCATTGTCTACCTCTAGAGGAGAATTGTTGGGTGTGTTCACTTAATGCCTCAAACAGCTTCATGGCTTCTTCACTGCTTTTCTCCATCAGCACACCTCCACAACCAGAATCAGCAATATCTTTATTCATATCAATTAGACCTTCATAAAAGGCTAGTACCAGCTCATCTTGAGGTAGGTTATGATGTGGACATTTGAGTAGTAACTCATTGAAATGTCCCCATGCTTTAAAGAATAAGTCTTTATCCTTTTGTTGGAAGGACCGGATCTCCTTCCTCATTTGCCTCGTCTTTTGGGCTGGGAAAAATTTTCTTAGGAACTTGTTGGCCAACTCCTCCCAAGTATGGACAGAAACTACAGGCAATGAATTGTACCACAGTTTAGCATTATCTTTTAAGGAAAAAGGGAAAAGAATTAACCTGATTCCCTCTTGGTCTAGGCCCTGGATGTGTTGGAATTTGCAGAGATCAAAGAATTCCCGAAGGTGCAAGTGTGGATCCTCTACCGGTGTACCCCTAAAGTGAGTTAAAGCATTGAGTATCTGCAGGGATATGTAATAGTGGCCCTCTGCTTCAGGTTGATATGCAATGCATGAAGGATGGTTGAGGTTCTGTGGGATGAAAGATTGCTTCATCGGTCTTCGTGCAGGTGGTTACTGGTTTTCTAGCTGTTCCGCCATTGGTGTTTCGTTCTTGAATTCTTCTTTGTTGTCCTCGAAGTTGTTCCTAAGCTTTTGTCAGATGGTCCGCTCAAGCTCGGGATCGAGGGGAAAGAATGTTGGATGTCGGGATCGAAGTTCGTGCATAAATCAAGAAAACCAGCTTCAGTGCATCAGTTCAACTCTGCTGCTCGGGCGACTCTCTGCCCTAATTACGCTCGATCGCACAGAAGCTTGCGATCGATCGCAAGTATCACAGAAAATGCGATTAGGGCTTGATGTGCCTGAAACAGAAAGGTAATCGATTAGGGTTTGATGAAAATAAAGAAAAAAATGTGAAGAACATAAAGTAAATTTTTTTCAGAAAAATTAAAGTAAAATAGAATAATGATGATTAAACTAAACGAAAGTAATCTTAACAAGAAATTTAGCGCAATCCCCGGCAACGGTGCCAAAAACTTGTTACGCGTTTATCTACCTAAATAAATAAGCAAATAATCGCACTCGTTTTACTTGCAAGTGCACAAGGTCAACTTAGCAGTATAGTGTGCAAAAGCAAGATCATCTCCACAGGGATTGGTAAAGTTCGGTTTTAGAATTAGTTTCTTCAAAGTAAAAAGAAGGAAATAACTGCTGAATGTGTTTTAATAATAATAAAGACATAGAGCTTTGATATCCACCACTAGCCATACTTTCCCAATGTGTAATGTATCAATGCACTAGCCTTATCATGTGTACCTAATGGTCGCTAACCTAAGGGCATGGTATCTACTCCTTAAGCTATTGATTTCCATAAGCAACGAGTTAGGCATGATATCTACTCTAACTCTTTTCTTTCTCGAGGGATTCAACATGGTATCTACTGAGTTGTTCCTAAAGAAAGCATAAAGGTTGTGGAAATCGATAACCACATGAGACCTAGGGCATGGTATCTACTCCCGGTTTCCCATGTTGATTAACCCAAGAATCCGGTGTGGATATCTTTTGTTACTATTGTTAGACCCAGGACTCGATCATCCAAATTGATCTAACTAACCAATCCATGCCACATGCATACGTTGGCCATACACATACATATGAGGAATTTAAATAAATTCAGGCATTAATCAAGTTAAGCAACATAATAAAGGCTATTGGCAAAGATAATCAATGAATAAATATATAGGAAAGCATAACTAGGGCTTTAATCGAGCCCTATAAAGAGTTAGTTACACATACTATCTAAAATAAACATTACATATAAACTAAACATAAAGGGAAGAATAAACCCGAGAGAAGAGGCATCAATTCTCTCCCAAATCTTACACTATAAGCTAAAGTAAAAGATAAAAGAAGTTATCTCTAAGAAGTGATTCCATCATTTGTGTGTGCTTTACAAGTGTATTTATAGGGCTTGAGTAGTCCTAGAAGACTCTGGAAACCCTAATTTCAAAAATGTAAAACCTACTCTATTTCCAAAACCGGCTCTGTTGTTTTACTGTTCACGCCCGTACATGTGCGTTCGATCGCATGCGTTTTGCGCTTGATCGCAAGTGCTGCACTCGATCCTTCTTGTGTGCGCACGATCGCATGCAACAGTTCTATCGATCGCATTTTGACTAGAGACTGCTCTAGGATTTCCAGGCTTCTTCCTTTAAGTGCCAAAACTGCTTCTTTTTTCTCCAAGACCCTATAAAAACATGTAGAACACACAAAATGAAGTAAAATAGACTAAATTAACATAACTAAGGACCTAACAAATGTAAATAATGGGGTTTAAATATGAATATTTAAGCACCTATCATCGGCCGCATGGCACGTGACCAAAGATAACAGTATCATGCCGAGTTAGGTGCATGGGATGTGTTGGTATCCCACATCGGCTAGAGAGGGAGTTGCTGGGCTATTTATAAGTGATGTTCAACCCCTCCTTGCATGAGGCCTTTTAAAACCGTAAGGCACGGGTTGCCAAAGCGGACAATATCATGCAAGTGGGTCGGGGTCCTTACACTGGTATCATAGCCGACTCTCGAAAAATCGGGGCCGTAGTTGGTGTGGGATAGCACTACGTAGCGGGTTGCTTGATGGGGGGTCCATACAGCGAGGACGTTGTGCCCTGAGTGGGGGAGATATGAGATGTCTTGGTATCCCACATCGGCTAGAGAAGGAGTTGCTGGGCTATTTATAAGTGATGTTCAACCCCTCCTTGCATGAGGCCTTTTAAAACCATGAGGCACGGGTTGCCAAAGCGGACAATATCATGCAAGTGGGTCGGGATCCTTACAGAAATCATTCAAGGTCATGAATCAAGACTTTGTCAAGCTAGATCGATTTGATGGAAATAATTCCAGCTGGTGGCAAGACAAGATTATGTTCTTGCTTACTACGTTGAAAATTTCCTATATACTGGATCTGAATCTGTAACCCGAAAAATAGCCTCAAACAATAGTGATCAAACAACTACAGAAATAAAGGAAGAAAATATAGTAGGACGAGTTGCTGTGTCGTGAGCATATTCTGAACATATTATCAGACCGTTTATACGATTTGTTCACTGATATCAAATCAGCTTGTAATATTTGGAATGCTCTTGAATAAAAACACAAAGCGGAGGAAGAATGTATAAATAAGTATTCAGTTTCCAAATACTTTGATTTCAAAATGTTTGACAATAAACATGTCTTAGAACAAGTGCATGAATTACAAGTTATTGTCAATAAACTTCGAGCTTTAAAAATAGTTTTGCCTGAATCATTCCAAGTGGGGGCTATTATTGCTAAACATCCCCCTTCTTGGAAGGATTATGGAAAAAGATTGCTGCAAAAATCTGAGGACTACACTTTAGAACGAATTCAAAAACATCTTTGTATTGAAAAAGATTCATGTTTACGTGACAAAAGTAGTAATGTGGAGGCAAGCAAAACTAAAAAGCATGCATTACAAGTGAAAGCTGGAGGAGAATTTAAGAAGACTGGAGGAAAATTTAATAAAAGAAAATGCCATGTGTGTGGTAAATCTGGACATTATGCTTGTGAATGCAAATTTTGCAAGAGTATAGATATTAACAAGGCTAACATGGTTAAAGAGAACCTTGTAGCAATGATCACCGATCTGAGCCTTGTGACTATGATCTCTGAGGTTAATATGGAAAATGAGGTATCTGGATGGTGGTTAGATTTTGGTGTTACTATCCATGTGTGCAATGACAAAGGGATGTTCAAGACATTCGAGGAAGTGACTAATGGACAAGAAGTACAAATGGGAAATGTTTCCAAAATCAAAGTTTGTGGCAAAGGAATAGTCAAGATTGACTTCACATTCGGAAAGCGTCTTGAGTCTTCTTAATGTTATCTATATACCAGAAATTTGAAAGAATTTAATTTCTGTAGATCTTTTAGATAAAAAAAAAGGATTCCAAGTTTCCATTGAATCCGGCAAGGTCATACTTTCAAAGAATGGCATGTTTATCGGAAAAGGATATTCTTGTAATGGCATGTATAAGACCACAATTTCTACTTATATTGTTAAGTCTTCTTCTTTATGGCATATTCGTTTAGCTTATACAAATTCTGGTTATTTAAAGAGCATGCATAAGTTAGAATTAATAAATATTGGAAATGATGACTTAGAAAAATGTAAAATATGTGTTCAATCTAAAATGGTAAAGAAACCTTTTTCCTAAGGTACAAAGAGATTCACAAATTTTAAGTTTAATACATTTTGACTTATGTGAATTAAATGGTATGTTAACAAGAGGTGAAAAAAGATATTTTATTACTTTTGTGGATGATGCAAGTAGATTTTTATATGTTTACTTATTAAGATCCAAAGATGAAGCTTTTGACATTTTTAAGAAATATAAATTAGAAGTAGAAAATCAACTTGATAGAAAGATTAAAATTTTATGGTTTGATAGAGGTGATGAATATTTCTTAAATGATTTTTATCAATTCTGTGAAGAGTATGGCATAATACATCAACGCACTGCACCTTACACAGCACAACATAATGGTTTAGCTTAAAGAAAAAAAAATCATTCTTTAGTTGAAATAGTAAATTGCATGGTAGTTAATGTTAAATTACCTTTAAATTTATGGGGTGAAGCACTTTTTACTGCTTGCCATATTCATAATAGGATTCCAAAAAAGAAAACAAAATCGAGTCCTTATGAAATCTGGAAATGTAGAAAGCCTAATTTAAATTATTTTAAAGTGTGGGGGTGTTTAGCATATTGTAGAATTCTATATCCTAAAAGAACAAAATTAAGACGTAGAGCTACTAAATGTGTATTTGTTGGATATACTAAAAATAGCAAGGCCTTTATACTATTTGATTTAGAGTCTATATTATTATTGAGTCGTGAGACGGATAATTCTTTGAAAATAAGTTTTCTACTAATTTTGAGATTATAGAAAAAGAGTCTCAAAAAGATGAGTCCAATGAAGGATTAAGACCGAAAATTAATAATAGAAAAACTAATGTTCCTCGAAAGGACTGTTGAACCTAGACGAAGTATTAGGGCAAGAAAAGAGAAGACTTTAGATCCTGATTTCATTTATTCTCAATCGTTGCTATTTTTGGTTGAAGGTGACCAAAATAATAATGTATTGAATAAAATACCTATTGTGTTTAACCTAGAAGATGATCGTACAACCTTTAAGGAAGCTATGGCTTCAAGAGATGCTTCTTTTTGGAAAGAATCTATTAATGATGAGGTGGATTCTATTATTGGTAACAATACTTGGGTATCGGTAGATTTACCCAAAGGATCAAAACCTATTGGGTGTAAGTGGGTGTTTAGGAAAAAATACAGTACTGATAGAACTATTCAAACTTTCAAAGCGAGACTAACAGCTAAAGGTTTTAGACAAAAAGAAATGATTGATTATTTTGACACTTATGCACCAGTTGCACGTATTACTTCTATTAGAGTCCTTATAGCTTTAGCATCCATTTATAATTTGCATATTCATCAAATGGATGTAAAAACTGCTTTCCTAAATGGGGATATAAATAAGGAAGTATATATAGAACAATCTGAAGGGTTTGTTCTTCCAGACAATGAAAATAAAGTGTATAAATTAGTCAAATCTCTTTATGGTCTAAAATAGGCTCCAAAACAATGGCATGAGAAATTTGACTCTATTATTTTATCCTTCGGTTTTAAACATAACAGTGTTGATAGATGAATTTACTCAAAATTTACTAAAAACTATAGTGTGATAGTTTTTTTATATGTTGATGATATGATGATCATTGGAACTAACATGGAAGGAGTAAATGAAACTAAGAAGTATTTGTCTTCTATCTTTAAGATGAAAGACTTGGGAGAAGCATATACAATCTTAGAAATTAAAATTAAGAAACATACTAGGGGTTATGCTTTAATTCAATCTCACTATGTTGAGAAACTGATAACTAAGTTTAAATATCTTGGTTTCAAAGAGTATAATACTCATTTTGATCCAAGTATTAAATTACAAAATAATTATGGTGGAGTAGTGGCACAACTTGAATATGCTAGTGCTAATTGGTAGACTAATATATGCAATGCAATGCACTAGACTAGATATTTCCTATTGTGTGTAAACTTAGTATATATACTAGCAATCCTAGTATAGAACAATGTAAAGCCATTGGTAAGATAATGGGATATCTCAAGAAAACCAGTGGTTTGGGACTGTTTTACAACAGTTACCCAAGTGTATTAGAAGGATACACTAATGCGAGTTGGATTACAAGTGTGGGTGATAATAAATCCAAAAGTGGGTGGATATTCACTCTTGGTGGGGGTGCAATTTCTTGGGCAAGCAAGAAACAAACTTGTGTATCCCACTCAACTATGGAATCCGAATTTATTGCCCTAGCGGCAACTGGGAAAGAAGCCGAATGGATTAGGAATTTATTGTTAGACATCAAATTTTGGCCTAGTCCAATGCCTTCTATTTCACTTTATTATGATAGTGAAGCTACTTTATCAAAATCTTATAGTAGTACCTATAATGGTAAGTCTAGACATATCAGTCTTAGACATGAGTATGTAAGACAATTGATACAAGATGATATCATTACAATTATCTATGTAAAGTTAAGTAAGAACTTGGCTGATCCACTCACTAAGGTACTCGCAAGAGACCCAGTAAGTAATGCATCTAAAGAGATGGGCTCAAACCATTTAAAAGTCAGCAGTGATGGTAACCCAACCTAATGCTAGTAGACCACTAGTCCAAGATTTTAATGGGTAATAACAAGTTACTGTGATTAACTGTAAATATTGTCATAAAATTGGCCCATAATTGAGAAAGATAATATCATCCGTTACGTTTTAGAGGATGAGTTAAAACTCTTAATGAAGTTATAAAATGCGTTCTAGTAGTGGAAACGCAAGAGAAACTTCACCTATATGAACGAATAAGTGATGTCGCTTTTTATAGAGAGTTATGGTTTGCTCTCTTGAGGTTCATGAAACCAGGATATAGCACATTGCCATAATAGTGCTAAATGAAAATAAATTCTCATCGAAATAAGAGAATTGTATGTGTGTGGTGGCTCTAGTCATATCACATAGGAATGTTAGTTTAATCTAAAGGACACCATTCGTTTCGATATGACTTTGAGTTGTTTACACTAATAGAAGGTTTTAAATCGAAAGATATCTTCTTTATGCATACAAGACTCAGAGATATTGTGGCAATATTTAAAAATAATAATAAATAATTTGTTGGTTTTTCAAACAAATGGGGAATTGTTGGAGAAATCAGCTCTAAGAGATGATTTTAGACCATTTTAAGGTCTTAATTTGAGCTAATTAATGGTCATTAAAAAACCTTTAATTAGGTGTATTAAATTAAACCCAATTTGGAGATTTAATGGGTATTTATTTTGATCAAAATGAATCTTAATGTATGAGATTAAAAAGAGAATAAAAAAGTTGTTTGAAAACCCAAATTGGCTTTGTCCTACATTGATAAGAAAATGAGAAATAAAATGTTTTATAAGCATTTATTTGGGATTCTTATCTACTTCGGTTAAAAGAAGGGATAAAGGTGAAGATCTTGGGCCGGGTCATGTCGTAAAGTCGCATTGTGGCGCTTTAGGCCCAGCCCATGTATGTTGTTCGGGTTCGGGTATCCAGATTTTAGACAAAAGCCCAGAAGCCCAGGATTTAATCAAAAAGGTGGCAGATTAAATCAAAAGGCATGATCTGGACCGTTTAAAATTAAGAAACATGATCTAGAGGCTCATATTAAATATGAAAAAATCATGTCTTTCTAATTTGGAAAGACATGTTTGTCTAGAATTGATTGAAGATGTATCTCTACACCTATAAATATTTTCATTTCTTTCTTCTTCTCTCTTTTCTTTTCAAAACCCTCTGCCATAATATTTCAATTATTTCAAAGCAGAATAAAATCTAAAGTTCTTCAGATTTTGCTGTCTACAGACTTCAACCTAGAGACTTAGTTGTATCCTGGAAGACTATTCGTCTGTACTTATAATAAACTTCTTTATTCAAGTGGGAACGAATAAAGCTTTAAAGACAATAATTAATTCATGCCTCTAAATCTTAATTCTCATATTCTGTTCTATTTAGAAGAAAAAAAAATTACAACACACCCGCTAGACAACAACCCGTCTGAGCCAAGAAAGACCAATCAAATCACCCCTCAAAAGCCCAGCAGCTTGAGGAGGAACTTGGTTCTAGATATGCAATTTAGTAAACATGCTCTCGCCCTGGTTCGCAAACCAGTTCGTGGAGCAATTAAATGTGATAAACCATGAGAAAAATCTTAGAACCAAAAAGGTAAAAAAAAATTAAAATTAAAAAAATACAAAATTATTTCTTCTTTAACTCAGAATGCTCCACATCCTAAATCTAATCCGTCCCACGTACCTTCTCTCGTCTTCTTCAATAAAAGTCTAATTAAGCAAGATCTAAGCAATCACGCTTCTCCCTATCCCACCCTTTCCCTTCCCTCTCTCAGCACCTTCTTCTTGATCCATCCCCATATCTTCTTCACCACTCAAAATGCTAAACGTCTTGAACACTGCCCAGGCCTTCAGAAAGTTATACTTATGGATAGACTCGCGAAAGATTTGCCTACTATTTACTTAAAGGAGCTCAATGCTTAAAGGAGCTCAATGCAACAAAGCTCGAAAACAAACTTGAAGTTTCAATTTGACGATGTTTGGGTGGAGAATCTCCACTTAAAGCAATTTTTTTTAAAAAGTAAAAGAAAAATTATTTTCAGTGGAGATTTAATCTCTATCCAAATATCGTTTTTGAACTAATTAAAGCTATGCTTAGCTCAACTTTGTCATTCATTTTTTTTTTTGTTATTACTCTTATGGAGCCAAAACAGCATGTTGATACAATCCTTTAGTTTCAGTGATATTGTTTCTTGTGATTAATATATATATATATATATATATATATATATATATATATATAAATTTGTTTCTTGTTAATATTTTTTTTGATAAATATATCTTGATAATAATTAAACTTGAACCAACCTCAATCTAATAGAGATCGATTTGGATCTTCTGTAATTAATGTTACTCACTTGTTAAGGTAATATATCAGGATTTCATTTCATGCCTTTGATCTCAAGTATATTGAAGCTTTAAATTTATGGATTTTGTTTCCTAATTTGTATATTAGGCTACTTTATATATTTTAAGATAAAAAAGGGTTATTCCTTTTATTAAAAAAGGGTTTTCGTAAATCAATCAACATACTATAAATCGAGATAGAATTAATATAAAAAATAATAAATAATAAAGGAAAGAAAGATTGGGATAGCTTGAATTTGGCCCGTGATATGATCAGTATGATTAGATTATATGTGGACATGCAATACGTCAAATTACGGCTCTTTAATTATTGGGTGGCTTTTCTCTCACACACATTCTCTCTCCAAAAAATTTTGTTTAGATCGAATGCGAAATATTACTGATAATTTTGAAGAATCTTACTGATAATTTTGAAGAATTTTACTGATAACATCAGTATAAATATAGAATTCAAAAAATAATGTTATTAATAAAGTCTTTTAAAATTATCAATAAAGTTTCAAACGGCTCTTAATTTGAGCTAATTATTTTGATTCGAAAGGAATCTTAATGTATGAGTTTAAAATGAGAATAAAATGATTGTTTGAAAACCCAAATTAGATTTGTCTCACATTGATAAGAAAATGATAAATAAAATGTTTTATAACCATTTATTTAGGATTCTTATCTGCTTCAATTAAAAGAAGGGATAAAGGTGAAGCTCGAACTTGGGCCTGGTCGCGTCACATTGGCGCTTTAGGTACACTTTGCATGTGCGCATCCTCGCTAAGGAGCCCTCGCCCTTATCCCAGCCCGTGTCCATTGTTCGGGTAAGAGTCATGATCTAGAGGCTCATATTAAATCTGGAAACATCACGTCCTTCCAATTTGGAAATTGGAAAGACATGTGCACACAATTTTCATTTCTTTCTTCTTCTCTCTTTTCCTTTCAAAACTCTATGTCATAATAGTCCAATTATTTCAAAGCAGAATAAAATCCGAAGTTCTTCAGATTTTGCTGTCTTGAGATTTCAACTTAGAGATTTAGTTGTATCCTGGAGGACTATTTTTCTGTACTCATAGCAAACTTCTTCATTCAAGTGATGTTGAATAAAGCCTTAAAGAGTCACGCTACTAAGTCTTAATTCTCATATAATGTTCCATTTAAAAAAAATTACAACACACCCGCTAGACAACGACCCGTCTGAGCCAAGAAAGACCAATCAAATCATCCCTCAAAAGCCCAGCAGCTTGAGGAGGAACTTGGTTCCAGATATGCAATTTAGTAAACATGCTCTCACCTTGGTTTCCAAACCAGTTCCAAGAGCAATTAAATGTGATAAACCATGAGAAAAATGTTAGAACCAAAAATAAAAACAAATTAAAAAATACAAAATTATTTCTTCTTTTGTTCTTCTTCTTCAGCTCAGAATGCTCCACATCCTGAATCTAATCCGTCCCACGTATCTTCTCTCCTCTTCTTCAATAAAAGTCTAATTAAGCAAGATCTAAGTAATCACGCTTCTCCCTATCCCACCCTTTCCCTTTGCTCTCCCAGCACCTCCTTGATCTATCCCCATATCTTCTTCACCACTCAAAATGCTAAACATCTTGAACGCTGCCCAATCCTTAAGAAAGTTATACTTATGGATAGACTCCGGAAGGATTTGCCTACTATTTACTTAAAAAGAGCTCAAAGCAACAAACCTCCAAAACAAACTTGAAGTTTCAATTTGACGATGTTTGGGTGGAGATTAATTAATCTCCACTTAAAGCAAATTTTTTAGAAAAGTAAAAGAAAAATTGTTTTAAGTGAAGATTTAATCTCTATCCAAATATCATTTTTGAGCTAATTAAGGCTATGCTTAGCTCAACTTTAATCGAGGTGCTTCATTTTTTTTTTGTTATTACTCTTATGGAGCCAAAACAGCATGTTGATACAATCCTTTAGTTTCAGTGATATTGTTTCTTGTGATTAATATATATATATATATATATATATATATATATATATATATATATAAATTTGTTTCTTGTTAATATTTTTTTTGATAAATATTTCTTGATAATAATTAAACTTGAACCAACCTCAATCTAATAGAGATCGATTTGGATCTTCTGTAATTAGTGTTACTCATTTGTTAAGGTAATATATCAGGATTTCATTTCATGCCTTAGATCTCAAGTATATTGAAGCTTTAAATTTATGGATTTTGTTTCCTAATTTGTATATTAGGCTACTTTATATATTTCAAGATAAAAAGGAGTTATTCCTTTTTTTAAAAAGGGTTTTCGTAAATCAATCAACATACTACAAATCGAGATAGAATTAATATAAAAAATAATAAATAATAAAGGAAAGAAAGATTGGGATAGCTTGAATTTGGCCCGTGATCTGATCAGTATGATTAGATTATATGTGGACATGCAATACGTCAAATTACGGCTCTTTAATTATTGGGTGGCTTTTCTCTCACAAACATTCTCTCTCCACACACACACACACACACACACAGAGACAGAGAATGATCAATAAGCAAAAGTCTAGCCAGTTGAACAAAGACAATAGTATATGCTTTGGTAAATCATGCAAATTCTTCACAATGATACGCACATGTCACTTCATTTGCTTGGATCAATATTGAAACATGTAAAACATCCAATTATTACTAATTAAACATCTTTAAGCCACAAAAAGCCCAATATAATTATCTGCTAAGTACTAATTTAATAAGGGCGTTGGCCATCAATATTTCCAGGAGGATCATAGCTACAAATTACAAAAACCCACCTATTTTTACACTTGACACTAGCACACCCAAGATGAACCGATTCCTTCCAAACAACTTGAGTGTAATGCAAGCACTCATCATTAACACATGAATTAGAGTGGTAATCGTAATTAGGCTTCTCACTAACCCAAAATTTCACCGCGTCTGCAGGATTAAGCTTATCAAAACCTTCGGCGAGGTTTTCACCATAAGGCCCTTGAGAGTGTTCCATCTCGCAGTCTCCGATCTTTTGGTTGGCATAATTTTGTGCGTAGGCTGCCACAGTGTGGTTCCAAGCTATCGGACTGACTCCGACCTCGGCACGAGCTGCATTGTGTGCATTGACGAAGTCTTGCTGGGAGTTTTGGGCAAGGGAGATGTGAGCTAGGGTTAGACCAAAGAAAAATATTGCCAACAAGAACTTAGTGGACAACATTTTTTCCTTTCTATCTCTATGGAATTATTAGGAGATGGAAAGCAAAATATTTGAGTGAATTTGGGCTTATTGTATAGGGTATTTATAGGCATACAAGGTCAAGGGAAGATAATTGGTGACATAATCAATGGGATTTCACATGCCTATATTAAGGTTGCATATGTATATAGTATATTTTTATGCATCTTCCCTATTTTTTCACATGAAATCATCAGATAGCCATTTGCAAGATTTGTTGCCATATATATAGTATTTTTAATGAACGACCAATATTAACCGCAATTTGGGTTAATTAAGATTAGAATATGCTGATGCCAAAAAAAGGTAAAGGGTATTGTTGTCGAACTGAGTTTTGGTGTTGGTCACGTTCTTGTGCCCATGTCAGTTAGGTAATGAATATCTGTAAGGAAAGCCATTTGGAGTTTGATTTTTTATGAAAAACTCTTCGATGGTAAAATTAATAAGTGTACTGAAATGAAGTGGAACTTGTTTTATGATGTTGGGACTCTTCTTTATATAGGTAGTTGGGGATTTGCATTTCTTAGAATGTCAGAAGTGGGTTTCACCGGTAATGTTATCCCATGTCCTTAGATTTGCCAAACGTAACTTACGCGTCTTTGAGTGTATGGGTCTATCGTCAGAGATAGCATCCACATACCTTTAGGTCTGTCGGATGTGAAATTTGCGTTATGCAATGTACGAGTATGTCGTTAGAGACAACATCTCTATACCTTTAGGCCTGCGAGCCTATCATCAAGTGCGAGTAGTCTTACCTCTAGATTGTTTTAAACCTGTCAGTCATCATTGTCTAGTGAATATGTGTTCAAATTTTATTGGACCAAATATTTCTTCGCATATCATGATAATATTCCATATAATTAATCAAAACTATCCACCACTTTTGTTGTCTTTCTAATAGTGAAATCTCGTGAACACATTTCACTATCCACAACTAATTAATTAAATTTTTTTTAAATAAATCATTTACGCAAGCAAAGTATTTTAATAAAATAAAGTAAGAAATTTGAATTCAAAGGACGTTCCATAAGTAACTGATCATGCAATGTATCCACAAAATTCCTCATCATATAAGATTTGTTTATTCGATCACATGATATTATGGGACGATAGGGAAATATATATCCAAAAAGGTCAACTGGGGGGGGGGGGGGGGGGGGGGGGAAAGCTTCTGGTAGAAAAATGAAACTTGGGTATCAGAAATTCTGACATAAACTCATAAAGTGGCGATATTAGCGGATAATTTTACGCAGAACCAGATTGCTCAAATTACCAGCAATTGACTAACCAGCATTTAAAGTCAAAGAAAGCAAAGCATGAGGCTCTTAAGTCTTTAACCAGCATTCTCTCAACAACAAAAAAAAAAAGGTTTTAACGAACATAATTACTAGTTTTATATTAATTATTAATCAAGAATTTGATTAAAAAAATGCTTTTTCATTTTATTTTATGTATCACTTTACATTATTCACCTTAAAATATTACTTTTTAATTATAAATTGATAAAGTAATTAAAATTTGATAAATATTATTTTTTTATAATTGTAAATCAATTAAATATTAAAAAATCAAAAATCAAAGTGACATAAAATGGAACGAAAAATATATTAATCAATAATTTGTGATGTCTTATCAAGGAAATAACGTCGTTGAGATGGGGGTAACCAATTAATTAATTCTTGTGGTTTTCTTCTTCATGGGTGAAACACTATAGATTGAGGTGATTTTTGTAGTACTCTTTGTGTATCATTTATATTTGTTTAGATTTTAATTCTCTTCAAAATCAAATTTATGTTAAGATTAAATATTACGATAATAAATTTAAATTAAATTTTTTTCATTTAATAATATGTTATTCAGTATCACCTATTTGCCTTGATCCATTGGAGTGGGCAAGCCAAGCAAATCATTACAGAGTGGACGGTGACTTGTTTCATGATGGGTGTGAAGTGCATGAACAATCTAACAGGCCCAGTTTCTTTGGGTCATGGCTTTACAGCTCATAATTAATGGATAGTTTGGGTTAGAATCCAGAGGGACTTTAAAGATTTTATCAACAAGATAACTTTACTCCTAGTAAAATTGAGTCCATGGAAGATGACCCAAACGCTTGTCAGAGAGAATTAGAAGTGTGGCCCACATTTAAGGGTGGCAGTGGGTCGTGCCATGTCAGCCCACGGACTACACTAAGCGGACCATTGTGCCTTCGTGCCGTATTTTTAAAAACCTTGGTCTGGCACGGCTCAAAGCCCGCAAGACTATTGGGTCGTGCCGTGTCGGCCCATGGGTCTCACAGGTATATATTGATTTTTTTATCTTTTGTTGAAAATAGTAAAAAAAAATTATAAATATTGAATTGAATGCTTATAATTGTATAGAAAAACAATCATTTTATTGATGAAGTTAAATATTACAAATAACTTAGAAATTGAATAAAAACAACAACGTAAACAAATAACTTAAAAATTACAACTTTCAAAAATCTTCTAAATAAATAACTTACAAAAACAACATATAAAATAAAGAAAGAATATAAAATGACTTAAAAATTGGTGAAATATAAAAAAACAATTTAGAAAATTTTAAAATTAGAAAGACATAATTTAATAACTTTTTGACATTTAAATAAATAAATAAAAAAAAAGCAAACTGATCCAATTCCTAGAAAAACGACTTTAGAAATTGAATGATGCGCTGCCTAACCAAGCTATGCAGCTAAGTTTCATTCAATGATTTAAAAAGAAGAATATTATATGATTTCCTCTTAGTACTTTAGTTCATTGAATCAAATGCTATTATGTTAAAATCAAGCAATTATAACTTCAATATTTAAATTAAAAATTCACAAAGGACAATTTTTTGTGTTTAAATATTTGTATAGGTTTGATTTAATTTATATTAATGTGTGACTTTAGGCAAAGTTGCTTAATTTATGAATTAGTAGATCACATGCCATTATGTTAATAATAGGGTAATAATTTTCATTTTTTCCACCATCCTATAATATCAAATTTATCATCATCTAATTCTTCTTGACTCATTATTCTAATGACATAAAATTGTATGTCATTTTTAATTTATTAGATGTTATTGTAGAGTGCATAAAAAGTAAAAAAATGGAAGATTAAAATAAATTATATTTTAATAGTCTGAGGATGATACTTGGACGCGCTAGAGCTAAAGTTAGAATTATTGATTTGAGATGGCGTGGTAGACCCCCAATATTTTGACAAGTCGAGGTTGAGTCTGAATCTGTGATTCCTAGAAGAGAACATGTTGATAGTATGATTGATATTAGCAGTAAAATCGATATTGGTAAAGGTGTGAGGGAATCTGAAATTTAAAGAGATGAACTAAGATAAGCTCTTACACATGCTCTTGAGAAAATGAATGTAACAGATGATAGAGTTGATAGCTTATAGCATAGACTTGATGAACAAGCTAGAGCAGTGCCTAATGTTGTTATTCCAGTAATGGTAGACATTTAAAAAGGGGAGAAAAGTGAGTTTATGCATGAGATACAGGGATATATAATTAAGCTGAATGTTTTGTTGTTTAAAGGATCTATGAATCCTTTTACGCCTGAGTTTCGGGAGAAACATGTAGAGACATTATTTGGTATTTTACCAGTAATGGTGGAAGGATATTCTTCCCAAAGTAAGTACAGATATTGATAAATCCTTAACCTGGAATAGGTTTAAGGAGGTTTTCTTTGATAAATACTTTTCTTAGATCTTTAGAGCCCAACAAGATAGATGTTTTATTTATTTGAGGTAAATGGGTTGACTGTGGCTCAGTATGATAGGAGATTTGTGGCTTTGTCGATGTTTGAACCGAAAAATGGTATACCTAAAGGAGAAAAAATGTAAGAAGTTCATAAATGAACTATGTTTTAAGGTTTGATCAACACTATCTTACATGAGGCATATGAATTATGTCAGATTGGTGGATATATAATTTCAAATTGAGAGAGATGTGATGGAGTTTAAGGGAAAGAGAAAAAGTGGTTAAAGAGGCTTAGACATAAAGGTTATAGAGGTAATGGTAGTATGAGTATACAGGGTGAGAGACCACCCCAAATGAGGCGTTCCTTATTATAGGGAACTGAAGTACTGAGTTAGAGGAAAGCATGATCTATTACTTTTGTAGCTCATAATACTATTGGTGGGACCCTTAGATTTGGGAGACAAGTTATGGGAACTAAGAGTCATGGCAGAGGAAGTAAGTATGCCACCAAGGGGAAGTGGTAATCTGACGTATGATTGAGAGACAAAAGTTTGTTATAGACATATTCAAATAAGATATTTATCCTATAATTGTCAAAATTTGAGGTGCTTTGTATATAGAAAATGTGGATATGTCAATGTTGGTTGATCTTGATGCAACCCATTTTTTTACATCAAGTATTCATATTAAGTTTATTAAAGTATGTATTAGTCCTTGGATGCAAAATATTTCTGTTGAAGTTCCCACTAGAGGTAGAATGATAATCATAAATGTTTACAAGGGTTATGTGATTTGTATCAGTGATAGAGAATCTGAAGCTGAGTTATTATCTTTGAATATGACATAATTTCATTTAATTTTGAGAATGAATTGGTTGTTGACGTATTACACTTGGGTTGATTGTTCCAGTAAGAAGGTAGTGTTCATGATATTGACGTGAGATACTTTCTAACTATCTTATTTTTGCTCTGGCCACTATGAGATGATTGAAGAAGGGTTTTAAGGAGTATTAGGCATACATAATGGATTCTAAAAAGGAAAATAGGAAGTTAGAATAAATCTTAGTGGTGAAAGATTTTTCTAATGTAATTCTTGATGAGTTGCCTAGGTTGCTTCCCAGTAGGAAGATTAAATTCTTTATTGATGTGATACCAAGATCATCACATATATCTATTAGCACCCTACAGAGTGACACCCATTGAGTTAAGAGAATTAAAAGTTCAAGAATTTTTTAGATAAACAATTTATCGGACCTAATGTAATTGGGGAGCCCCGGTGTTGTTCATGAAGGAGGAAGATGGAACGATGAGATTGGGTATAGACTACAAATAGTTGAATAAGAAAAAATACATTTTTCCCATGATAAATAAATTGTTTGAGCAGTGCAAGGAGTGAGAGGGTTTGCTCAGATAAACCTAAGATCAGGTTATAACCAATTGAGGATAGAGAAGGGAGACGAACCTAAGACTACTTTTAGGACAAGTTATGGTCATAAGTTTGTTGTGATGTCATTTGGACTGACTAATGTTCTAGATACATTCATGGACTTAATGAATAAAATGTCTAAATCATTTCTTGATAATCTTGTGATTGTGTTCAGTAATGACATTCTGATATATTCTAAGAAGGAAGAACAACATATGAAACATTAGACAGTGTGTTGGAGATTCTGAGGAGAGAGAACTTATATGCAAAGTTTTCTAAGTGTGAGTGTTGGCTGAAGGAAATAACTTTCTTGGAACGTGTAATGTCGTAAAATGGCATAACAGATGATCTACAAAAGGTAGAGGCAACGTTAAGTTGGGAGAGACCAACTAGTGTGACTGAGATTAGAATCTTCTTGGGGTTAATTGGTTATTATAGAAGATTCTTTCAGAATTTTTCTATTATTGTAACACTGTTAAATAGACTGACCAAGAAAGAGGTGAGATATGTATGGTAAGGGAAGTATGAGAAAAAATTTCCAATTACTAAAGGAGAAATTAACTACAGCTTCAGTATTGGTGTTTCCTTCTGGTGATGAAAGATTTGTGGTGTATAGTGATACGTCACATCAATGATTGGGATATGTGTAACATAGGAAAGTTGTGGGCCATAATTCTAGGAAATTGAAGATTCATGATAGAAATTACCCTACTCATGACTTAGAGTTGGCTGCCATAGTGATTACTTTAAAGATTGGAGACATCATCTGGATAGAGTCACTTGTAAGATATTCATGGTTTATAAGAGTTTGACATACTTACCTACCCAGAGAAAGTTGAATTTGAGGCAAAGATGGTGGATTGAGTTAATAAGTAACGATGATTGTACAATTTACTATCATCTAGTGTTGGTGTTTGTCTAAGGTTTAAACAAGGTTTGAAGAGGTTCAACATCAAGCCTTGGCGCCTCAGCGGCGCACAGCATGTACAAAGGGTTCAGCATCAGGTCGCACAGCGACACAGCCTTCCCAGGCCACGGTGCCCAGTAAGGAGGAGATTTGGAGGAGCTATGCACCGCTGCTCAGCCTCCCTCAGGCCACGGTGCCCAGAAGATGAAGAATGTGTGCCCTGCCCTGGGCTGCGGCCTACCTTGTTCTGGGCCACGGCGCCAAGCACACTTGTACATGGTTTTTAAGCCTTCTTGAATGGTGCGTGAGGCATGTTCAAAATGCACAGGATCACTAAGGATTGATGAGGGGCTATGGTTGATTGGTCCTCAAGATCTAAAGGTGGATATTGACCTTCAAGATTGGTTAAGAAGTTGGTACACTATATAAAGGGTTACCTAGCTTCAATCTCAACAATTAATTGTGACATACAAGTGATCATCATACAAGAGAATTCAAGTGTAAGTGTCAGAGTGCAAAGACACAAAACACAGGAGAGGCACTAGAATAGATCTCAAAAGAGAGGCTGGTTGTAAAGAGAGAGTAGCATAGATTGGGTAGAGGGATTTGTAATAGTTCTTCTCACTTTCTTTCTTCTCTTCTTTGGTTCTTCAAGAACTAGAGATTCTTGAAGGGGTGTTGTTGTATTCTGTAAGAACTTATTGATTTAGTATAGAGAGTTCAATGGAACTCATGGGGACGTAGGCTATTGCCGAACCTCGATAACAATTGTTGTGTTCTTTCTTTTCGTTGATTTCTGTTTCTGTTTCTGGTTCTAATCATTACAAGTCATTCTAGACTTGGGTGTTTGAAAGATCACCACCTGGGCATCTCCAAGGTGATTTCCTAATAGTGGTATCAGAGCCAAAGGAGCTTTGGATAGCGGGTATCAGAGCTGGAACAGAAGGTATCGGAGCAAGACTCAAATAATCAAAGGCCAACTTCTTGGGTGATTCAAGAACAGAGTAAAGATCAAGATCTGATCGTGTTCTTGAGGGTGATTCAACAACAGTATTGAGATCAATCTTCGATCATGTTCTTAAGGTTTAGAAGAAGTTTGGGAATGCAATTGTGGGTGTTGCATAAATCTAAGATTTTCTCCGCAAGATGGCTTCAAATTTCATTGCTGAGAAGTTTGATGGAAATGGAGACTTTGCCCTTTGGAAGCAGAAGATCAAGGTTATTCTTATGCAACAGAAAGTGGACTTGGCTATTGGAGAAAATGATACTTTTCCAGCAAGTATCACGGAGGACCAGTGGATTGAGATGAAGAAGATGGCATACAACACCATTTTCTTGCACATGTCAGATAGCATGATAAGGGAGTACGGAGACTCGGAAGATTCTGCTATCATATGGAAGAAACTAGATGAGTTGTTTCTTATCAAAACTCTCCCTAATAAGATTTATCCTCTTAAAAGAATCTTTGCTTTTAAAATGGATCCTAATAAAGAGTTGCAAAATAATCTTGATGTGTTTAATAAGCTAGTTCAAGAATTGAATAGCTGTAGCATAACATTCCCGGATGAACAATTGGCTATTATTTTGTTGAATTCTCTTCCTGATTGTTTTGATAATTTGATTAATACAACTGAATATGGAAGAGATACTTTAACCAATGAGATTGTGATCAATGGCATAAGGGCTCATGATTTCAAAGCCAAGATGAAGGAAGTATCTAGTGGAGAAGGGTTGTTCGTTAAAAGAAGGCCAGCAACTCGGAATGGCAGTAATATTCATGGCAACTACCAGGAGAAATCAAGAGGTAGAGGGCAGAGCCATGGGAGATCTCATTCCAAACCGAGATTCAGAGGAAACATATGCTTCTACTGCAACAAGAAGGGACATTTCAGGAAAGATTGCAAGAAGAAGATGTGGGATGAGAGAGGAAAAATTCATACCAACATTGGAGAGGTTTCGGTTTCCAAATAACAGCAAGATGATGTTCTTGTTGTGTGCTCAAATGTGAGAAGGAGGCAAGGCAGCGAGAAATGGATTCTGGATTTTGAGTGCACTTATCACATATGCCCTCACAAGGATTGGTTCAAGAACATGGAAATCAATTATGGAAAGGTTTTCTCGGGGAATGACACTTTTTTCCAAGTGAGGGGGATAGGAGACATCCAGTTACGGATGTTTGATGGAGTCACAAGGCTGCTGCGGAATGTGAGGTATCTTTTAGATTTGAAGAGAAATTTGATCTCATTGGGGCAGCTAGATTCCATGGGGTATACATACAAGGCAGAGGGAGGAAATATCAAGGTGACCAAGGGATCTTTGATAGTGATCAAAGCAGTAATAAAGGATGGACTCTATGAGATGATCGGAAAGATAGAAATCAATGATCAAGCAGCAAGCTTGATAGCTGAGATGGATAGCCCTTTGGCACACTCACTTGGGACATATGAGCGAAAAGGGCCTGCAAGTTCTTAGCAAGAATGATCTACTTGATAGTGACAAAGTAGAGAAACTTGATTTCTGTGAATGTTGCGTTCTTGGGAAGCAACATCGGGTCAGCTTCAACACCAGAGTGCACAAGTCTAAGGGCATTCTTGACTATATTCATTCGGACCTTTGGTGACCAGCAAGAACATCGACACAGGGAGGTAACTTTTACTTTCTATCTTTAATTGATGATTATTCAAGAAAGGTTTAAGTTTATTTGCTTCAAAATAAATCAGCTACTTTGAATAAATTTGTGGTGTGGAAAAAGTTGCTGGAGACTTAAACGGGAATGGTAGTTAAGGCTTTACGAACCAATAATGGCTTAGAATTTTGCAATAAGGATTTTGATAAATTTTGTGAGTTAAATGGCATTCTAAGACATAGAACGGTTGTGAAAACCCCTCAGTAAAATGGAGTTGCTGAGAGGATGAATAGAACCCTTATGGAAAAGGTTAGGTATGTTAATTGGGTCCGGTTTACCAAAATATTTTTGGGGGGAAGCTATATCTACAGCTGCATATTTGGTTAATAGATCACCCTTTAGGCTTTAGACCTTAAGACTCCCATGGAGATGTGGAGTGGAAAACCCCCTGAGTTGAGCAACCTTAGGAGTTTTGGATATACTGCATTTGCACATCAAAAGGATGATAAACTTAGCCCAAGGTCTAGAAAATGTGTGTTTCTAGGGTAAGGTGATGGGGTTAAGGGGTATAGGTTGTGGTCCTTAGAACCAAAAGGAATGAAACTCATAATAAGTAGGGATGTTATTTTTAATGAATTGTTATTTCCCTATTTGGAGAAAACTAACCCTGCAGGGGCTAGTGAGCAAACCAGTCCGGAATTTATGGAGCATCGCATCAAGGAAAATCCAGTTCAGGTAGAGCAACGAAGGCAAGAAGGTTCAGACCAAGTAGAGCCCATTGATGAAGGCCAAGCTCAGGGCACTCAAGAGGAGGCTAAACTGGAAGAGGTTGATGCAGCAAGTCAGAATGACTACCAGCTCACAAGAGACCGGGGAAGGAGGGTGGTTAGACCACCTTTGAGATATGGGTTTACGGATGCTAATGTAGTAGCTCATTGGACAGAATGAGGGATGGTTGAACCATAAACTTACATGGAAACCATAGAATGTAAGAAGTCATCAAAGTGGCAGCTAGCTATGGAGGAAGACATGGATTCTTTGAGGAAGAATAACTCTTAGGGATTGGTGCCCAAACCAAAAAAACAGAGAGTTGTGGATTGTAGGTGGATCTACAAGATCAAATAAGGGAACATTCCAGAGGATAAATTCCAGTATAAAGCTAGACTAGTGGCGAAGGGGTTCACACAAAGAGAAAGCATAGATTTCACCGAAATATTCTCACCGGTTATGAAATACAAGACGATACGGATAGTATTGGCTATGGTGGTCCAGTTTGATTGGGATATCGAGTAAATGGATGTGAAGATAGCATTCTTGCATGGAAATCTTGATGAAACCATCTACATGAGGCAACCCAAAGGCTATGAGGAAGGAAAGCAGGGAGAGTTGGTGTGACAATTGAAGAAATCTCTCTATGGCCTGAAACAATCACCTCGGCAATGGAACAAGAGGTTTGATTCCTTTGTAACTAGCTTGGGTTTCATGAGGAGCTACTATGATTCGTGCTTGTACTACAAGGGGCACAAGGTAGAGGAAATGATGATCATCCTCATCTATGTTGATGATATGTTGCTGGTTGGGAACAATATGGAAAGGACAGAAAAATTGAAGTCTGAACTCAGTGAGGAGTTTGATATGAAAGATCTTGGCCTACACAGAAGATCTTTGGATTGAGCATAATTCGGGAAAATGAGAGAAACAGATTGAAGATTTTTCAGACTTCCTACATAGAGAAAATAATATCTAAGTTCTCTATAGAAGATAGAAAACCAGTGAAGGTTCCCTTTGCTGATCATTTCAAGTTCTCCAGCGATCAATGTCCAAGATCAGAGGCGAAGAAGAAGGAAATGGAAAAGGTCCCTTACTCTAGTGTGGTTGGATCAGTTATGTTCACCATGGTAAGCATTAGACCCGACATTGCTCATGCAATTAGTGTTCTCAGCAGGTTTATGAGTAATCCCGAAAATGTGCATTGGTTTGGGATGATGTGGTTGCTGAGGTACTTAAAGGGAAGCCCAGATGTAGGTCTGGTTTATGAGAATAATGGTAAGTCCATCTGTCTTTAAGGTTATACAGATTCAGACTATAGAGCAAATTGGGATAAAAGAAGATCGATTACCTCTTACTTCTTCAACTTAAACGGATGTTGTATAAGTTGGAAGGCTCAATTGCAGCCGGTGGTAGCACTCTTAACAACTGAGGCTGAGTAAATAACGGTAACGGAAGCCATTAAGGAGGCTATATGGTCCAAAGGGTTGTTGGAAGAGTTGAAGGTCCTAAAAGAATAGGTAGTGGTGTATTCGGATAGCCAAAGTGCATTGCACTTATGTAAGAATCTGATGTTCCATGAGAGGACAAAGCATATGGATGTTCGGTATCATTTTATTTGGGAAAATGTTACGAAAAGATGCATTCATGTGGACAAGATAGCCACGGAAGAAAATCCTACAGATTTAGGCACTAAAGTTCTACCTCTAAGTAAGTTCAATCTTTGCCTTGGACTATTTAGGATTGGAGTCGGTTGATATGGTGACTCAAGTTGAGTTTGGATCCTGAGTTCTCTGCACAATGGGTTCAGGTTTAATCGCTTAGACAAAGGTAGAGATTGTTGGTGTTTGTCTAAGGTTTAAACAAGGTTTGAAGAGGTTCAGCATCAGGCCTTGGTGCCTCAGCACACTAAGTGTGCGCCGCAGCGCACAGCATGTACAAAGGGTTCACCATCAAGTCGTGCCACGGCACAGCCTTCTCAAGCCGCGACGCCCAGTAAGGAGGAGACCTGAAGGAGGTGTGCACCACAGCTCAGCCTCCCCCAGGCCACAGCGCCCAGAAGATAAAGAATGTGTGCCCTGCCTTGGACCGCGACATGCCCTGTTCTGGGCCGCGTCGCCAGGAACACTTGTACATGGTTTTTAAGCCTTCTTGAATGGTGCGTAAGGAATGTTCAAAATGTACAGGATCACTAAATATTGATGAAGAGCTATAGTTAATTGGTCCTCAAGATCTAAGGGTGGATATTGACCTTCAAGATTGGTTAAGAAGTTGGTGCACTATATAAAGGGTCACCTAACTTCAATCTCAAAAATTAATTGTGACATACAAGTGATCATCATACAAGAGAATTCAAGTGTAAGTTTGAGAGTGCAAAAACATAAAACACAAGAGAGGCACTAGAATAGATCTCAAAAGAGAGGCTGGTTGTAAAGAGAGAGTAGCATAGATTGGGTAGAGGGCTTTGTAATAGTTCTTCTCACTTTTTTTCTTCTTTTATTTGGTTTTTCAATAACTTGAGATTCTTGAAGAGGTGTTGCCGTATTCTGTAAGAACTCATTGATTTAGTGTAGAAAATTCATAGGAACTCACGGGGATGTAGGCTATTGCCGAACCTCGATAATAATTGTTGTGTTCTTTCTTTTCGTTGATTTTTGTTTCTGTTTCTGATCATTACAAGTCATTCTAGACTTGGGTGTTTGGAAGATCACCACTTAGGCATCTCCAAGGTGATTTCCCAACATCTAGAAAATGCGAAGGTGATAGCTAATGCATTGAGTAGAAAGTCTATAAGAAATTTAACTGCTATTGGGAGTCCTGATGTGAAATTAGTGATAGATTTAAAAGAGATAAGAATGAAGTTGAATAACAATGGTAGAGGATCATGGATAAAGAATATAGTTGTACAGTCATCTATAGTAAAATGCTTTAGAGATGCAAGGTAGAGATGAAGAGATAGAAAAGATTAAGCATTGAGTGCTTACTAGAAAGCAATATAAGTTCAAAATTTGAAATGATGGTATCCTGGATAGAAATAGTGTTCCCAATAATGCGGAGTTGAGAAAAGAGATAAGGAGGGAGGCACATAATGATGTAGATTTGATGCAATCAAGTAACAATAAGATGTATACATAATTGAGATAGAATTTTCTAATGGTCAGGATTGAAGAGGGATATGGTTGATAGAAAGAATTATTAGGGTACTAGAAGATATATTAAGGGCAAAGGTGATGAGTTTCTCAGTAAGTTAGGATTCTTACATGCCATCAATTGAAATTGCTGATAATAATCAGTAACAAACTAATAATAGGATGGCACCGATTGAGACATTGTATGGTCGGAGGTGTAGAATTCCTTTATGTTGGGAAGAAATGGGAGAGAGGAATATATCTAGTCCATCAATTATTGAGTTAAAAATTAATATGATCAAATTTGTTATAGAGAACCGTAAAGTAGCCGAGAGTAGACCTCTTGAGTCTCAACTAGGTGATTGGGTGTATTAAAAAATATCTCAATAAAAAGGTGTATTGAGATTTAAACAGGAAAAGAAAGTTGAATCTCAGGTATGTGGGACCCTATGAGGTTGTTGAGGAAGTTGGGCTAGTTGTGAGTAGCTGGAATTGCCTCCAGAATTAAAAAATTTATATAATGTATTTCATGTTTCACTTTTTAGAAAGTGTTTACCTTTTTAGAAAGTGTTTACATGATAAATATTATAATATTTCAAGCTAAGCTATAGAAATACAGAATGATTGGGTTTGTGATTGATGTCACACAATTTAATATGTTTTTAGAGGCCAAGACTTATATTCATGAATGTTGTGCATAAAATCATCCGGGTGTTTGGATTAATGGTTTGTGGTAAGATGGATGTTAAGAGTTAATAACGATTTTGAGGTTGATGTTTGGATTACTTTTGGACTTGTGTGATATTTAATGATTCTATGTGCTGTGTGTTATGTGCGATTTTTGAGACAAAAAGTTGAATTACTCTTGGATTAACGCTAACATTGCTTTATTTTGTTTTGATTTCTACTATAGAATTCATTTCATATTGTCTTGTTTTTCGCTTGAATTGCTAGGGACTAGCAATAAGCTAGTTGGGGGTTATAATGAGAGTCATAAAATGTATCTTAATAGCACTTATTTGTTCGCATTGTAGGGTTGATCTAGGGTTGAATTACGCATTTATACCTTAACAATTCTAAAGTGTCATTCTTGGATCATTGATCTATTTCGGTGCATTTTCAGGTGTTTTGGGTTCAAAAGAGATGGAAAAGCTATCGTTGCTTAAAGCACGATGATTCGAGGCATACCAGAGTGAAGGCATGATTGCGGAAGTACAAAACGAAGATAACCAAGGCTGTGCGCCGCGGTCTCCAGAAGCATTCAGAAGTTGAGCTCAGCACCTTGAGCCGCGGCCTGGAACAGCTGAGCTGCAGCCTGGAAAAGCTGGGTCACGGGCTCCAGAAACTTGAAGAAAACCAGTCAAAAGGTGGCGCCGCGGCCTGGACTAGTGTGCACCGCCAGAGATTTTTACAAATCTCATTTATATATACACCTATGTGAAATCGTTTACAATTTCACATAGTTTCTTTCAATTTCTCGTTTTTCTTTAAACACTTGGGGACCCAAAGAAAGGCTAAAAGAGTAAAATTTTGAAGTGGGTTACTATGGAATTTCATAGAGAATCAGGAAAAGCGATCAGAAAAACATAAGGTAATAACTTAGTGTTTATTTTTGGAATTTTTAACATTCATAAAATTTCCTAAGAAGTCAAAGTGGGAATTTTCAAAGGGTGTCGTTTATAACTAATTGAAGAATAAATTATAAATTTAATATAAATATGATGTCAGGTGTTGACGATCTACAACTGAGGAAAATTTCTAAGAGGAATAGGAAAGGCAAAGAGGTGATCCACGGGTAGCTTTAAGTGCTACGTGGTGAGTTAGATTTACTTTAGGTAGTCTAAATAAAAATGAAAAATCTAGTGATAATATTAAAATAAATTATTAGCTTATATTTTGGTGATAGATAAAGATTTGATTGATAGATATGATATGAATATTGGACACGTAGAAAAATTAGTATGTGAAAAGAAATATTATTAGAATAATAAGTTGATTTAATAATGATGGTGATAAATAAATTCTTGATGAGTTATGGTTGATGTTTTGATACGAATTTTAAGGAGATGAATTTTAGTGGATCTTGACAATCTTTGATGGATAATTTGATGTGATGAAATTTAGTGGATCTTAGCAAGCTTTAATGGATGATTTGATATGATTTGGGATGAGAGGAATTTAGTGGAATTTTTGTTATATAAATTTGAGAATAATCAGGATAGTTAATTTAAGTGTTTTGAATTTATGTTGTTTTTATATTACTATTCATATGCATATTTCATATCATTGTTCATATGCATATGCATTAAATGAGAAAGAAAAGAACCGGGAAGGCAACCGGTCTAATTGAAAAACCATGACAGCCACTATGTGCTGGAAATAAAAGGGACACCGTGATAGCCGGTATATGCTAGTAATGAATTCTGTGGCAGCCGGAACAAGCTACAAAGAAAAGAACCGGAAAGGCATCCAGTCTAAATGAGAAAGAAAAGAACCGGGAAAGGGCCAGTCTAAGATAATAACAAACTATCGACAGGTGGGAAGACGTTCCCATCATAATAATTCATGCATTGTATATGTTTTAATTATTTCTTGCATTATTGAAATGCTTATGTGTGATGTGTTATTGTGAAATTATTCATAGATAGATGAGTCTCACGGAGAGACAATTATGGTGATAAGAATCATCTAGATGGTAGATTTTATGATGTGAACCTCATTATAAGGTAATTATGAGATAATTAATAGTCTTAAGGTGAACCAATAAATAAGAGGAAGAGATTGATAGAGAATGGATATTATGACATGTGTAGTGATAGTAGAGTGCTAGTATCAAGTGTATGAGATATAAATTGATTTAAATATTAATAGATTATTTATAAAAATGAGTACTTCTAGTAAATTTAATTCACCGAGCTTGTGAAACTCACCCCTCATTGTATAATGATTTCAGGTGGCAGGCTTGACAAATAGTTTTGTGAGTTGAGGTACAGAATAAATCATTTTCTGTAAGTCACGTACGTGTCAACATCCTCAGACTAATGAGAAAAGAAAAGAAAAATTTGTATGTAAATATTCATGTATTTTACGGTGTATAGAATGTTTAAAAATCATATTGATGTAACTCCCTTATTTAGGGATGAGGATTTATGAAAAATTTCTTTTGGTGTTGTTTATTTTCTTTGTTGCATATATGTGTTGTGCTGAGATTTTCAAAATGTGATGACACCGTCTCGAGGGTGGCCAACCTGAGATGGGTCGTTACAGTTATGGTCGTGCCTCATGCTATGCTTCATGCCGAGTCGAGTCGTGCTAGGCCTCATGTCGTGCCGTGCTTTTTTTCGTGTCGTGTCATGCCATGCCATGCCGTGACCCTTAAAAGCTAGGCCCAGCACGACATGAGGAATAGTACCGTGCCAAGCATGGCACGGCCCAAGGAAGTGTAACGACCCATCCCGGGTTGGCCACCCCCGAGGCGGTGTCATCACATTTTGAAAATTCCAGCACGACACTTATATGCCACAATAAAAATTTATCAACTGCATTGTATGGTCGGAGGTGTAGAATTCCTTTATGTTGAGAAGAAATGGGAGAGATGAATATATCTAGTCCATCAATTATTGAGTTAAAAATTAAGATGATCAAATTTGTTATAGAGAACCGTAAAGCAGCCGAGAGTAGACCTCTTGAGTCTCAACTAGGTGATTGGGTGTATTGAAAAATATTTTAATAAAAAGGTGTATTGAGATTTAAACATGAAAGGAAAGTTGAATCCGAGGTATGTGGGACCCTATGAGGTTGTTGAGGAAGTTGGGCTAGTTGTGAGTAGCCAGAATTGCCTCCAGAATTAAAAAATTTATATAATGTATTTCATGTTTCACTTTTTAGAAAGTGTTTACCTTTTTAGAAAGTGTTTACATGATAAATATTATAATATTTCAAGCTAAGCTATAGAAATACAGAATGATTGGGTTTGTGATTGATGTCACACAATTTAATATGTTTTTAGAGGCCAGGACTTATATTCATGAATGTTGTGCATAAAATCATCCGGGTGTTTGGATTAATGGTTTGTGGTAAGATGGATGTTAAGAGTCAATAACGATTTTGAGATTGATGTTTGGATTACTTTTGGACTTGGGTGATATTTAATGATTCTATGTGCTGTGTGTTATGTGCGATTTTTGAGACAAAAAGTTAAATTACTCTTGGATTAACGCTAACATTGCTTTATTTTGTTTTGATTTCTACTATAGAATTCATTTCATATTGTCTTGTTTTTCGCTTAAATTGCTATGGACTAGCAATAAGCTAGTTGGGGGTTATGATGAGAGTCATAAAATGTATCTTAATAGCACTTATTTGTTAGCATTGTAGGGTTGATCTAGGGTTGAATTACACATTTATACCTTAACAATTCTAAAGTGTCATTCTTGGATCATTTATCTATTTCGGTGCATTTTCAGGTGTTTTGGGTTCAAAAGAGATGGAAAAGCTATCGTTGTTTAAAGCATGATGATTCGAGGCATACCGGAGTGAAGGCATGATTACGGAAGTACAAAACGAAGAGAACCAAGGCTTTGCGCCGCGGCCTCCAGAAGCATTCAGAAGTTGAGCTAAGCACCTTGGGCCGCGGCCTGGAAAGGCTGAGCCGTGGCCTGGAACAGCTAAGCTGCAACCTGGAAAGGCTGGGTCACGGGCTCCAAAAACTTGAAGAAAACCAGTCAAAAGGTGGCGCCGCGGCCTGGACTAGTGTGCGCCGCCAGAGATTTTTACAAATCTCATTTATGTATACACCTATGTGAAATCGTTTACAATTTCACATAGTTTCTTTCAATTTCTCATTTTTCTCTAAACACTTGGGGACCCAAAGAAAGGCTAAAAGAGTAAAATTTTGAAGGGAGTTACTGTGGAATTTCATAGATAATCGGGAAAAGCAATCAGAAAAACATAAGGTAATAACTTAGTGTTTATTTTTGGAATTTTTAGCATTTATGAAATTTCCTAAGAAGTCAAAGTGGGAATTTTCAAAGGGCGACATTTATAACTAATTGAAGAATAAATTATAAATTTAATATAAATATGATGTCAGGTGTTGACGATCTACAATCGGGAAAAATTTCTAAGAGGAATAGGAAAGGCAAAGAGGTGATCCACGAGTAGCTTTAAGTGCTACGTGGTGCGTTGGATTTACTTTAAGTAGTCTAAATAAAAATGAAAAATCTAGTGATAATATTAAAATAAATTATTAGCTTATATTTTGGTGATAGATATAGATTTGATTGATAGATATGATACGAATATTGGACACATAGAAAAATTAGTATGTGAAAAGAAATATTATTAGAATAATAAGTTGATTTAATAATGATGGTGATAAATAAATTCTTGATGAGTTATGGTTGATGTTTTTATATGAATTTTAAGGAGATGAATTTTAGTGGATCTTGACAATCTTTGATGGATGATTTGATGTGATGAAATTTAGTGGATCTTGGCAAGCTTTAATGGATGATTTGATATGATTTGGGATGAGAGGAATTTAGTGGAATTTTTGTTATATAAATTTGAGAATAATCTGGATAGTTAATTTAAGTGTTTTTAATTTATATTGTTTTTATATTACTGTTCATATGCATATTGCATATCATTGTTCATATACATATGCATTAAATGAGAAAGAAAAGAACCAAGAAGGCAACCGGTCTAATTGAAAAACCATGACAGCAACTATGTGCTAGAAATAAAAGGGACATCGTGACAGCCGGTATATGCTAGTAATGAATTTCGCGGCAGCCGGAACAAGCTGCAAAGAAAAGAACAGGGAAGGCATCCGGTCTAAATGAGAAAGAAAAGAACCGGGAAAGGGCCGGTCTAAGATAATAACAACCTATCGACAGGTGGGAAGACGTTCCCATCATAATAATTCATGCATTGTATATGTTTTAATTATTTCTTGCATTATTGAAACGCTTATGTGTGATGTGTTATTGTGAAATTATTCATAGATAGATGAGTCTCACGGAGAGATAATTATGGTGATAAGAATCATCTAGATGGTAGATTTTATGATGTGAACCTCATTACGAGGTAATTATGAGATAATTAATAGTCTTAAGGTGAACCAATAAATAAGAGAAAGAGATTGATAGAGAATGGATATTATGACATGTGTAGTGATAGTAGAGTGCTAGTATCAAGTGTATGAGATATAAATTGATTTAAATATTAATAGATTATTTATAAAAATGAGTACTTCTAGTAAATTTAATTCACCGAGCTTGTGAAACTCACCCCTCATTGTACAATGATTTCAATTGGTAGGCTTGACAAATAGTTTTGTGAGTTGAGGTACAGAATAAATCATTTTCTGTAAGTCACGTACGTGTCAACATCCTCAGACTAATGAGAAAAGAAAATAAAAATTTGTATACAAATATTCATGTATTTTACGGTGTATAGAATGTTTAAAAATCATATTGATGTAACTCCCTTATTTAGGGATGAGGATTTATGAAAAATTTCTTTTGGTGTTGTTTATTTTCTTTGTTGCATATATATGTTGTGCTGAGATTTTCAAAAAGTGATGACACCGTCTCGAGGGTGGCCAACCTGAGATGGGTCGTTACAGTTATGGCCGTGCCTCATGCTATGCTTCATGCCGAGTCGGGCCGTGCTAGGCCTCATGCCGTGCCGTGCCTTTTTTCGTGTCGTGTCATGCCATGTCATGACCCTTAAAAGCTAGGCCCAGCACGACACGAGGAATAGTATCGTGCCAAGCATGGCACGGCCCATGGAAGTGTAACAACCCATCCCGGGTTGGCCACCCCCGAGGCAGTATCATCACATTTTGAAAATTCCAGCACGATACTTATATGCCACAATAAAAATTTATCAACTGCAATTATTTACATCAATCTTCAACCCTTAACAAGGGAGATACATCGTTCAAATCTCAACTTAAACATTGTATATAACATAATATGCATAAATATTTACAAATATTTTTTTTCATTAGTCTGAGGATGTGGACCACGTGACTAACAGATAATAAATCCGTCTGAATCTCAGCTCACCAACTATCTGTCCAGTCTGTTGCCTGAAATCATTTAACATTGAGGGATGAGCTTCACAAGCTCAGTGAATGAAATTTACTAGAAGTATTCAATTCGTATAAATAGTCTTTTAATAGTTAATCATGTATATCTCCTATAACTTGATAATAGCATTCTACTATCACTACACATATCATAAGTCTCATTCTCTATCAATCTCTTCTTCTTATATATTTGTTCACCTTAAGACCATCAATTATCTCATAATTACCTCGTTATGAGGTTCACAGTATATAATCTACCATTTAGATAGTTCTTATCATTCCATATTTCCATGTTTCTTTTCTCATCATAACTGTCTCTCTATGAGACTAATTCATCTATAAATAAATTTACAATAACAAAACAACACTTCAGCATTTCAGTAATAAAATCAATATTTAAAACAGGTGCAATGCATGAATTATTATTAGGGAACATCTTCCCATATGTTGACATGTTTTTATCTTAGACCAGCTGTCTTCCCGGTTCTTTTATTTCATTTAGACTGGCCACTTCCCAGTTATTTTATTTCCAGCATATACCGGTTGTCACGGCTTTCATTTATTTTCAACATATACCGGCTATCACGGTTTTTCATTTAGACCGGCCCCCTCCCGGTTCTTTTATGTCATACATATGCATATGAACAATGATATGAAATATGCATATGAACAATAACAAAAAAAACAAGCATGTATTCAGACATTAAATTTATTTATCCTGTCTTTTCTCAAACTACTATTTGCTCAATTTCACTAATTTCTTCTCCTCATATATCACATCAATCTATCAACCATAACTCATCAAGAATTTCATTATTAAATCGACTCAGTATTCCACTAATAATACTTCTCATATAATAACCTTCCACATATCAATTATACCTATTATACCCATCAAACAACTTTCATCTATTATCAAATCATAGGTTAATAATTTATTCAAATATTATCACTATATATTTCATATTTATCTTGATTACTTAAAGTAAATCTAACTCACTATGTAGCACTTAAAGATACCTGTGGATCACCTCTTTCCCTTTCTTGCTCCTCTCAGCAATTTCCTCCGGTTGCTGATCGTCAACACCTAACATAATATTCATATTAAATTCTAATTTATTCTTCCATAATTCACACCATTTGAAAATTCCCACTTTCAATTCCGGGAATTTCATGTATGCTAAATTTCAAAAATAAACTTAATGTTATTACCTTCTATTTTTCTTAGAGCTTCCCGTGATTCTCTATGAAATTCTCCCGTAAACCCCTTCAAAATTTTACTCTTTCGATCCCCAAGTGTTTAAAGAAATATAGTAGTTTAGATTTGAGATTGAAGAAAACCAAACAGATTTGGTAAAACTAATAAAGCAATTCAATATATAAAAAATTTTACGCGGCAACGTCACCGCTCACCAATTTCTTGCTATGCAACATGCAAGAAATGAAACTTTCTTTGGCAAAACCTGGAGCTAGGTGTTGCCACGTCCATCATTTCTTTTTTTTTAACTTTTTTTTCTTTTTCTTTTCTTCTTCTTATCCTCTACAAAAAAAACAAAACAAAAAAAAAATCTGCCCTTTCTTTACGAATACGGGTATTACAGGAAGTGCGGGCCATGTCGAGACGTGCCAAATTTGTTTTGGATACCCTACCCACATTCGCGTTGAAGCCACCTGGGCACCTAGCAATTCACCCTTCTAATTCCTTACTAGACCACCCGCAACAGCATTGATACTCTAGTGCAAATGCTCATTTGTATCGACTTTAATCCAATATTTCGGGGGTGGCTTCCAAATAACATCAACAATTACTCTTGGGGAAGGTTCAGCAATTCTTTGCAGAGCACAAGTATTGAAGTTTTCTTGGGTTTTGAGGATGATTATGCCAAGCTCGTCTTGTAAAAGGATATGATCAATCAGAATAAAAAAAATGTTTATTCACTTAAGTGTGCGTTTATGTTGTCATGTCAATTTCATATGTAATCATTTTTTTTTTCTTTTCAATGTGTATGTGTCGTAGGGCTCGTGTTGAGCCGAGTCAAGCTTCAAAAATTCAGCTCAACTCGAAGCGTTTTAGGATTAATTGCGCTCGAGCTTGAAAACTTATACTTTAGTTCGAGTCAAGGTTATTTTAATGAAATCAAGTTTGACTCTTCTTGACTTGAGTGTGATTCAAGCTCAAATGACCCCAAGCTCGAGTTTGATGAGTCTAAACAAATGAATGAAATAAACTTATATAACTATTATATATTTGAAATGTAAATAATTAAAAAATATGAGATTTTACCTAGCGGTTAAAACTTAGGAGTTAGGATTGTGACCTTCAAGTTAGGGATTCAATGTTAGAAATTTTCCAATTGGTGGGCTTACATTACTTATGGGTTTTTGGGTTTTGTCACAAAACATGTTAAACGTTGGTCTATCCAGTGAAACTTAAACAGAGCTCAATAGTGCAATCTATTTATGGTAGGTTTAATACTCTAATGGGTCTGTTTGGTTCATGGACAAGATTATGGTGGGATAGGATTAGATGAGATTAAAATGGGATTACCTTAATACTATGTTTCGTTCATGAGATTTCTGAATGGGGGTTAAATTAGGATAACATATATAAAGACCAAAATACCCTTGCAATTTCTCTCCCCTATATGTCTTCATTAGAGACCTTATCTTTCACAACATAAAATCAACATTGTTTCTCTCTCTCTAACAATCCATAAAATCATCACAAAATCCCAAAAAAATCATCCAACAGAAAATCAACACAAACTGAAAAAATTATCCAACAATCAACACAAACCCACATGTCATCTCTTTCTCAACACAATCCAATAATCAACAAACACATTTCAAAATAATCTGAAGAAAAAAAATGAACAAACCCAAAAAGAGGTTACGAGATCTGGGGAAGGAGGAGGAGAAGAGAGGAATAAGCAGGATGAGAAGGAGAGGCGGCAGACCAGAGAGAAAGAAGAGGCGGCACGATTTGGGGAAGGAAGAGAAGGAAAAGTAAGAAGATAGAAAGAATGAGGAGGAGGAGAGGCGACGCACCAGAGAAGGAGGAGAATGAGGGAGGAAAGAGGAGAAGGATGAGAGGCAGTGAACCAGATGAGGAAGAGGAGAGGCAGCGCGATCTAGGGAAGGAGGAAAAGGAAGGAGGATTAGAAGATAGGAAGAATGATGAGAAGGATGAAAGGCGACGAACCAGAGAATGAGGAAGATGGGGAGAAAGGAAGAAAGTGGAGAAGGAGAGAGGAATGAGGAGGAGGAGAGGCGGCAAACCAATGACGGAGGAAAATGAGGAGAGAGAAAGAAGGTGGAGGAGGAGGAGATGAGGAAGAAGAAGAAGGATTAGTTAATCGTGGGAGATGGGGGAGAAGAAGAAGAAGAGGATGTGGGAAAAAATGGAATGGGCAAAAATAATTTAGTCCCAAGACCTAGGATCGTTTCTGTCTCACGGGGTGGGTGTGACAGAAATACTGGGATTAAAATTTTTTTTGTCCCACCTTAATCCCAGATGAACAAATACTCCCTCCAACCAAACATAGAACTAACTGTTCATATGAAATTAAATTAGTCTATCGCACTTTAGTCCCTTATACCAAACACCTCCTAATATGTTTAATATGAACTAGCTAGTGTATGTTATAATTGATCTTCGGGTCTTTGATGGGTAGGCCACTAGATCAATTGCATCTCTCTTTATTTCTCCTTTTTAACTCAAAATGATTTTTTTATTAGGTGACAACTTTGTTTTGGTATTGAATACATTATTTATCTTTTGCTTGGAATCATGAGGAAAAGCATCATTGACCTTGCTCGTGATTTTGGCTACCAGGTGATTTATGAGTCTGATATAAAATTGATCTTTGTTTGCTCTTCAGAAAAGTGAAAAAAAACGTTTTTTTTTAACAAAATATTCCTCTTTTCCCTATATAGTCTCATCTACGGTCAAAGTTTTATCCTACTACATGTTAGATTGAGCAAGTTCATTTATTTGTCAACTTGAGAAAACCTGAAAAATATTACGAACCTCACTTCACATTAATTCTATTATATTAATTAATTGCCGTATGTAAAACAACTTCATGACCAATTTACTAGACTCTTTTCTGAACCTTGACCAATTTACAGTACTTTTACTTGGAGTACTATTCCAACGCAACTTCTTGACCAACTATTTGACACCAAAATACGTAATTTATCTTCTTTTGTTGAATACTAGCACAACCTCTTGAATAGAAGGCTAAAATAACAGTGTTACTCTCTAGCTCTCCAAGCCAAATCCTTTTTCTACCTCCTATTTGTGGGCCTATAAAAGGCACACAGTTTAATTGCAATAACACATTAATTAACTTACCCATAAAAGTAAAAACAAGCACAGCCCAAGAGCAGAGGAACAGAACTTAATCTTCGAAAATGCTTTCAATGTATATACTGGGAACAATAGTATACTTAGTTTCTCTTTTGGGGTTTCTTTTGTTGTACAGTTCAAAAGCGAACAAGAAGATCAGCAGTGTTAATTCTTCAATAAGAAACGAGTTTTTGAAGAGCTCTGGAAATTGTGGGATAGGCCAATCAGAAATGGACATCATAAGTGGCACAGATATAATCATTGTTGGTGCTGGTGTTGCTGGTTCAGCTCTTGCTTACACTCTTGCTAAGGTGATCATTAATTATTTCTAAAACTATTCTTCCTTTATGTTTGTGAAATTTCATTTTATACAGAATTCAAAGGTTCATACTTCATATATAGAAAAGAAAAGTATTTTTGGTGGAATATATTTGATATTCTGTTTTGATGGTATAAAAATTTATACACCAATCATTTTGCATTATTGTTTTCCAGTTTATATAATCTAAAAACATACATTTTTTCCCTACAATTTGTTGCAGGATGGACGACGAGTACATGTGATTGAAAGAGACTTGACAGAACCTGACAGAATTGTTGGTGAACTTCTTCAACCAGGAGGCTACCTAAAATTACTTGATTTGGGTCTTGAGGGTAAGTTAAATATATAATAAATCTTTACAAGTCTTCTCTCACAAAGTGTAACAGACTAATTATATGTAATTTGCTTATGTGACATGCAGATTGTGTTAAAGATATCGATGCTCAGAGAGTGTTTGGTTATGCTCTTTACAAGGACGGCAAATATACCAAACTGTCTTATCCATTGCAAAATTTTCATTCAGATGTTGCTGGAAGAAGCTTTCATAACGGGCGTTTCATACAACGGATGCGAGAAAAATCTGCATCCTTATCTAAGTATATATATATATATATATATATATATTTCTTTTTATCCACAAAAAAATCATTCGTTATTTTCAATAATTAATTGTTCCATCACATTACATTGGGTTTATCTAACTCAATTATATTATTTAAGTAGATTTTCATTCGCTAACTTCATCATATCAAGTAGTTTTTTTTTATTTTGTTATTTACATACTTTTTCTTGATTTTAATTTCATTAGTGTAAGATTGGAAGAAGGGACAGTAACATCTCTCATTGAAGAAAAGGGGACTATAAAAGGAGTGCAATACAAAACCAAGACTGGTCAAGAGCTGACAGCTTATGCTCCCCTCACAATAGTATGCGATGGCTGTTTCTCAAATTTGCGACGTTCTCTCTGCAATCCTAAGGTTATCATACTTAAATGCAGAATCTATCCAGCGGCATCAGTTGTTATTCATAGCATTTGGTAATGTTTCCGCACGAGATTAATAGCAGTCTTCTAAAATTTTTGCAGGTCGATATCCCCTCTTGCTTCGTTGCTTTGATCCTGGAGAACTGTGAGCTTCCCTACGCAAATCATGGACATGTCGTACTGGCAGACCCTTCACCCATCTTGTTTTATCGTATCAGTAGCACTGAGATTCGCTGTTTGGTTGATGTACCTGGCAAAAGGGTACCTTCCATTTCTAATGGTGAAATGACCAACTACTTGAAAACCATGGTGGCTCCTCAGGTCAGTATAGAATGACTTGAAATGATTTTTGTACATTTAAGTACAGTTTAAAGTTGGCTTTAAACTGGAGCTTATTTTTAAAATTTGTCAAAAACTTAATCAATTCAAATCAAACCACTTATTAATTAATATTTTAACTATTATTTAATGAAATTTAATAAGATTTGATTAAATTTTTAGCAAATTTTATAAAATAAACTCCAACTTAAAGCCAACTTTAAGATGACCCATGCATCACCATGCATGACTCAAATGCCTTTTTTGTTTTTTGCCATTGAAAATTCTGATTTCTATCTCCTCCGATCAATTATGGTTGGTAATTTTGGTGATGAATGAAGTTGATTAAAAATACTTTTCAATATGACTATATACTTCAGAATCTCAATTTGTGTGTCCTTACTTTCCAGTACTTCTGACCAATTGAGGAACCTATGATTTTTCAGATTCCTCATGAGCTTCAAACTGCTTTTATATCTGCAATTGATAAAGGAAACATAAGAACAATGCCAAATAGAAGTATGCCTGCGGATCCCCATCCTACTCCAGGTGCACTTCTACTGGGTGATGCCTTCAACATGCGACACCCTCTAACAGGAGGTGGGATGACCGTAGCTCTATCTGATGTTGTTGTACTAAGGGATCTTCTCAGGTCTCTGCACAACCTAAATGATGCCTCTGCCCTTTGCAAATATCTCGAATCATTCTACACTATTCGTAAGGTAAGAATCATATGTTTCTGAAAACACATTTCATGTTTGTAGAAGTAGAACATTTAGTTCAATAGGCATCTGAATTTGGGGCTTACTTCTGGAAAAAGTTACATGAAATTTGTTGCTCATATTGTATGGTTTCTCTTGCAGCCTGTGGCATCTACAATAAACACATTGGCTGGTGCCCTATACAAGGTCTTCAGTGCATCAACTGATCTAGCAAGGATGGAAATGCGCCAAGCTTGTTTTGACTACTTGTGCCTTGGAGGAATATTTTCGAATGGACCAATAGCTCTGCTTTCTGGTCTACATCCCCGTCCATTGAACTTGGTTCTCCATTTCTTCGCAGTGGCAATCTATGGTGTTGGACGTTTAATACTTCCATTTCCCTCACTTAATCGCATTTGGATGGGTGCTAGATTGATTTTGGTACTGTTTATCTGCTTTTTTCTTGCAACTTATAATCAGATTTCAATTCTTTTTTTCTTTATAGCCAAAATAGTTTCTGATTGATTGGTCTGTTAACCTGTAATTATATATAAACAGAATAATCTCACCTGAATCATTTGTTTTCCCATTAAATTTTCAGGGTGCATCAGGTATCATTTTACCCATACTCAAGGCTGAAGGATTTAGACAAATGTTCTTCCCTATAACCGTGCCTGCATATCACAGAGCTGCACCTTGTAACTGACCATATATATGGAAACAAGATAGTAGAAACTTGGAGGAAAATTGAGCAGCATAGTTTCTTCTGTTTTTGCCCCCTTTCTCTGATTTGAGATAATCTTAGCTTGTTCAGTATTGTTTCTTATAGTGAAAATTCAACTAGCTAAAGCTTATAATTATGATTAGGATAGAAAATATCATTTCAGTAAAATTGTATATTTAACATTCTTACCATTTGTTCATTAAGTTGGGAATGGATCTACAACTGAGTTACAATTACACATACCCTCAAATAACTAAAATTTCCATTTTGGCAATTCACTTGCAACAATATTGCATATATTTGTTATTCCCATGAGTAATCTAACACACACCAAACACACACAAACACAATAATTTACGAGGTTCGGCAATTTACCTACATCCTCGGGCAAAGCCAGTTGATTTTTGTATATTGAGAAGGAATTACAAGGAGAACTCTCACACTACACCTCACTCTCTCTCTACTGAGTATAATGATCACTCAATTGCTCTCTCTTTCTGATACTTCAAAATGCAAAGTTATCTCTCTATTTATACATGAAGGAGGGGAATAAATGATAGAGAGGAAAAAACAAGGGCCCATCACATGGGCTCATTACTCGGCCGAAAGCAAGCCCCTAAGATTGGACTTTTATGACCACCAATTTATTTTCCACCTGTTGACCCTCGCCCGTATTTTAATGATGGCAAAACACAACTGTTATTTAACTAACATGTTTAAACTAAGTTGTATTAAGGATCAAACACATTCAACCAAGGAACAAAGTGCAAAAACTCGAACCAAATCAAGTATCAAGTGAAGACTGAAGATCTAGTATAGGTCTTAAGGTTTAGAACCAATGTAAGTCTCACTCATACATTGTATTAGCTTGTTCAATGGCTCAAACACAAAAGGTTTTTCTAAAACCATTAATTTTAAATGTTTTTAATAAAAAACAGAAGAAAAACTGGGTTGGAAGACAACCCAGTCGACTGGGTACATATACCAGTCGACTGGTATATGGGTCAGAAGGTATCCAGTCGACTGGTACATTGACCAGTAATATCCCAGTCGACTGGATGAATCAACCCAGTCGACTGGTAAAATGGACAGAAAGTCCCCAGTCGACTGGATGATATATACCAGTCGACTGGATACCCAGAAGGTCTGAAAACGTGTATTTTTCAAGTGAACCCAGTCGACTGGTATCTCGACCCAGTCGACTGATAGTTCAAAAATATGACCGTTGGACTCCAAATCTGAACGTTTTAAAGTAAATCTTTTTCAAAAAAGTCCAAAACGGCCATATTAATTGATTGCTATATAAACCCATTCAGAAAAGCATTCAAAAAACAAGAAGCAAATATTCAAAAAGAGTTGATCTCATATAATCAAGTTTTTATACTCTTGAAACACAAAAAGCTTTGAGATAATCTTATTGAGCCATTTCTTCAAGCTTTACTTTGAAAGAGAGACATTTCTGTTGTAATAAGCTTTCATTTGTTGTCTCTCTACCTTTTACTTTACACCATCTTTGTAAAGGGATTACTTCCGAGAGGAAGGGGAAACTTCCGAAAGGAAGGGGATTTTTCGGTTTAAGCAATTCCTGTAAATTGCTTGTGTACGGTTTGTGCAACACCCGGCTAAGTTGTGCGACTAAGTTTTCTTAGTGGATTACTTCAAGGAGTTCCTTGAAGAGAGTGGACGTAGGGTCGGAACGAATCCGATATTGCCGAACCACTATAACTGTGTTTGCATCCTCTTTCCTTAAACTCTTTATTTACAGCTTTTTACTTGTATTAATTATTTGTTGCTTATCAGTTTTTATAAACTTGTATAAATTCCGCAAAAGTTTTTAAAAACCCAATTCACCCACCCTCTTGGGTTGAAACCTCGAGCTACAATTGGTATCAGAGCCTCGTTCTCTTTATAAGGCTTAAATTCCTAGAGTTGATCCAATGGCAGCAAATAGCTACTCTGAGGGACACTCTTATACTAGACCACCATTGTTCAATGGATCAAATTATAACTACTGGAAAAATAGAATGGAGATCTTCGTCGAAGGACAAGATTACAATCTATGGAGAATTATAGAAGAGGGACCTAAAATTCCCTCAAAAGAAATAGTTATTGGAGAGACTCTTCATACAATGCCTAAACTCAAAACTGAGTTTACTGACGAGGATTATAGAACGATGTCTCTCAATAGCAGAGCAACAAGCATGCTATATTGTGCATTAGATATTTCTGAATACAACAAAATATCTGCATGTGTTTCTGCTAAAGAAATATGGGACAAATTGCAAGTCACATATGAAGGAACAAGTGAAGTAAAAAAGTCTAAAATTTACATGCTAATTTCTGAATATGAATCTTTTAAGATGTCTCCTAACGAAACCATTTCTGAAATGCACTCACGATTTACTACTATTATAAATGGTTTAAAATTGCTTGGCAAGAATATTGAGGAAGTTGAACTAACCAGAAAAATCTTGAGATCTCTGCCACTAGAATGGAAACCAAAGAGGACAGCCATTCAAGAGGCCAAAAATCTTGACAAGCTTGATGTTGAGATGCTGCTTGGGTCATTATTGACATACGAGATGGAAGAAATGACTCCCATCGTCAATGATGATGAGAAGAAGAAAAAGCAAATTGCTCTCAAAGCTTCTACGAGCAACAAAGAAAAGGAATTAGAACAAGAAGCAGAGAGCAGTGAAGAGGATGGTGAAATGGCTTTAATCACCAGACGATTCCATAGGTTCTTGAAGAAAAGCAAGAAACCTTACTCAAAGGATCCCACCTCAAAAAGAGAACCACTTATGTGCTATGGCTGCAAGAAGCCAGGACATATAAAAGCTGACTGTCCGGTTTCAAGCAAACCATACAAGGGCTTCAAGAAGAAAGCTATGGTAGCAACTACCTGGAGCGATGACAAAGAAGATGAGTCATCAGACAAAGAAATCGGATACGAAGAAATTGCCAACCTTTGTTTGATGGCAATCGATGATGAAAGTGAGGTAACTTCTTCTCCCTCTTCAAAAAATAATATTGTTACTAGTAGTGAAGAACTTCTAGAAGTCATAAATGAAATGCATGAAGAATTAAAGAAATTTGATTCTAGAAATTCTGTTCTTAAGAAAGAAGTATCATCTCTTTCTAAAGAAATGATAGTTCTTAGAGAAGAAAAAGAAAAATTATCATCTTTACTGTATAATTCGTCTCAAGATTTTCTTAAAGATGAAAATGAGAATTTGAAAAATAAAATTTTTGAATTAAACAGCACTGTGTCTAGACTTATGCTTGGTAAAGAAAAACTTGATGAAGTGCTTTCTTCCCAAAGATTAAGTGGAGGAAAATCTGGTGTAGGATATTCTCCATTGGGAAAACAAAAAACAAAAGAGAGCTTATTCATGAAAGCCTCTTGTGTAGATGGAGCTTCTACTTCAAAAGCTCCTAACCTTGTTGAAAGCACTCCCTTGATAAATCCGAGGAAGTCTAGAAACTTAAATGATCATACTAAATTGAAGCATCCTAAAAATACTCATGCTTATTTGTATGCTCATTCTAGAAATGCTCATACACACCCTAGAAATAATCATCATGCTCTTTCTAGGAACAATGTGTATAATCAAAGAATGCATTCTGCTCATGCTCATCCTAGGAATCACCATCATGGCTATTCTAGAAATAACTTGCATACATATGCTAGCATGTATCCTAGAATGTATCATCGTTCATTTTCTGGAAATGACATGCATTTTCATACCCCTTACCATAGAATCATGTAACCTAGGAACTATCATCCTAAGGATTATAGGAATGCACATTTAAAATTTCCTAGAAATTTCTATGACTATAATGCTAGGATTGTGCATCATCAACATGTTCATAGAGCACCATATATTGTTAAGAAAGTATGGGTCCCAAAAGGAACCGTATTTTCAAGGACTAACCCCAAAGGACCCAAGAAATTTTGGGTACCTAAAAATGCTATCGTATATCCTTGTGTGATGTAGATTTGCCTTCACACCAAGGAGAAAGGTAACTGTTGGTACCTTGATAGCGGTTGCTCGAAGCATATGACCGGTGATAAAAGCGTATTCAAGGAGCTAACTCTAAGAGATGGTGGACTTGTGACCATTGGAGACAATACTAAAATAAAGATCATCGGGCATGGAAAAGTCGGTAATGATTTCTCAACTTTAGATAATGTATTGCTAGTACAAGGCCTAAAGCCAAATTTACTTAGCATTAGTCAATTATGTGACAAAGGATATAAAGTCACATTTGAGACCTCTCATTGTCTAGTTATAGACATCAAGAGCAACAAGATCAAATTCATTGGCCATAGACATGAAAATGTCAATATAGTTGATTTGAAATCCTTACATTCCAATAATGAAAAATGTTTTCCTGCTTTTAGTGAAAATCAATGGCTATGGCATAGAAGGCTTGGTCATGTAAACATGAACTTGCTAAAAATTGTTTCAAGAAAAGATTTAGTTATTGGTCTTCCTAAAATCAATTTTGAGAAAAACAAAATTTGCAATGCTTGTCAAATGGGAAAACAATCTAAGATATCTTTCAAAGCAAAAAATGTTGTCTCAACTACTAGACCTTTGGAACTTTTGCATATGGACTTATTTGGTCCAATTAGTACCATTAGTCTAGGTGGCCATCAATATGCTCTTGTTATTGTTGATGACTATTCAAGATATACATTTGTTATTTTTATTGCTTATAAGGATGAAGCTTTCAAAGGATTTGAAAAGTTTTGCAAAAAGGTACAAAATGAAAAAGGTATTTGTATTTCAAGCATAAGAAGTGATCATGGCAAAGAATTTGAAAATCAAAGCTTTTCAAAATTTTGTGATGAAAATGGAATTAATCACAACTTTTCAGCTCCAAGAACTCCTCAACAAAATGGAGTTGTTGAGAGGAAAAATAGAGTTCTAGAAGAATTTTCAAGAACAATGCTTTGTGAAAATAATTTACCAAAATATTTTTGGGCTGAAGCCGTGAATACTTCTTGCTATATTTTAAATAGAATTTTGATAAGGCCCCTGCTTGATAAAACACCTTATGAACTATGGAAAGGGAGAAAGCCTAATATTTCCTATTTTCGTGCCTTTGGTAGTAAGTGCTTCATCTTAAATAACAATAAAGCTAACTTGGGTAAATTTGATTCCAAGACTGATGAAGGGATATTTTTAGGATATTCTACTACTAGTAAGGCTTATAGAGTTTTCAATAAGAGAACTCTAGTAGTAGAAGAATCTGTGCATGTAACTATTGATGAAACTAACCCAATGAGTAGTGGAGAAGTTTCCTTTAAAGATGATGCAGATTTTATTCCAAGAACGGAAACTCCTACTCCCATTGTTGACCTAAAAGAGAGTTCTACTCAAACAAATGAAGGGATGGCAACTCCAAATTTGGACCAACAATCCTCAAGTCAGCAAGAGGAAAATCTACCCAAGGATTGGAGGTATGTAAATCATCATCCAATTGATCAAGTAATTGGTGATCCTTCACAAGGGGTAAGAACTCGCTCTTCCATAAGAAATATTTGCAATTTTGTAGCTTATTTGTCTCAAGAAGAACCTAAGACATTTATAGAAGCTGAAAAAGATAATAATTGGATAATTGCAATGCAGGAAGAGATAAATCAATTTGAAAGAAACAATGTTTGGGAACTAGTTCCAAGACCTAAAGATCATTCAATTATTGGAACTAAATGGGTATATAGAAATAAAATGGATGAAAATGGTATAGTAACTAGAAATAAGGCTAGACTAGTTGCTAAAGGATATAACCAAGAGGAAGGAATAGATTTTGATGAAACCTATGCTCCCGTAGCTAGATTAGAAGCTATTAGAATGTTATTAGCCTTTGCATGCTTTAATAAATTCAAGCTGTTTCAAATGGATGTGAAAAGTGCCTTTTTAAATGGCTTTATAGAAGAAGAAGTTTATGTTGAACAACCTCTTGGATTTGAAAATCCTAGTCTTCCAAATCATGTCTATAACTTTCTAAAGCTCTATATGGGTTGAAGCAAGCTCCAAGGGCATGGTATGAAAGACTAAGTAAATTTTTGATTGATAATAAATTTGTAAGAGGAAGAATAGATACAACTCTCTTCACAAAAACTCACAAAAATGACACTTTGATAGTTCAAATATATGTTGATGATATTATATTTGGTGCTACTAATGAATCTATGTGTCAAGAGTTTGCAAAGTGCATGCAAGGTGAATTTGAAATGAGCATGATGGGAGAACTTACCTACTTCCTTGGACTGCAAATCAAGCAACTAAAAAGAGGTATCTTCATCAATCAACAAAAGTACATGAAAGATCTACTAAAGAGATTCGGGATGGAAAGCTCAAAGCCTATTGGAACGCCTATGAGCACAACCACCAAACTTGATCTTGATGAAGGAGGTAAAACTGTAGATTCTAAATATTATAGAAGCATGATAGGTGCTTTACTGTACTTGACTGCAAGTAAACCTAATATAATGTTCAGTGTATGCATGTGTGCTAGATTTCAATCTAATCCTAAGGAATCACATGTAGTTGCAGTAAAAAGAGTCCTTAGATATCTACAAGGGACCCAGACCATAGGATTATGGTATTCTAGAGAATCATCTTTTGAGCTAGTAGGATATTCGGATGCTGATTTTGCTGGATGTAGGTTAGATAGAAAAAGCACAAGTGGAACATGCCAATTCTTAGGTGCTATGTTAACTTCTTGGTTCTCCAAGAAACAGAATTCAGTTGCACTATCAACCGCTCAGGCGGAATATGTAGCAGCTGGCAGTTGTTGTGCCCAAGTACTATGGATGAAACAACAACTAGAAGACTATGGCATGAGTCTCAAAAATATTCCTATATTTTGTGATAATACTAGTGCCATCAACCTAACCAAAAATCTTATTCAGCACTCTAGAACCAAGCATATAGAGATTAGACATCATTTCTTAAGAGACCATGCTCAAAAAGGTGATATAAGATTAGAATTTATACCTTCAGAAGATCAAATAGCTGATATTCTTACAAAACCCTTAAGTGAAGCTAGTTTTTGTAAGATTAGAAAGTTAATGGGATTGCTTTATTTTGATAAATTGAATGTTTGATTGCATCTCATTTCATCATTTGCATGTTTGACATTGAGTGATAGAGTATTAATCCATGTTTAATTATTCCCTTCACTCAAAAATGTCATAGATAAACAAAATCGTGCTAAAAATTCAGGACTGGAAATTTTACTCAGGATCCAGTCGACTGGTAAATGTTCTCCAGTTGACTGGTAAGTCTCTGCCTGTGTTTCCAGTCTTCTCCAGTCGTCTATAAGATCAAATCCTGCTTGGAGCCATTTTTTTTTTTGAAAAATCCGTGTCCTCCAATCGACTGGTAAAAATAGCTCAGTCGACTGGTAACTCACTGCCAATTTACCTAGTCGACTGGTACGTTTACCCAGTCGACTGGTAAAGAAACTGTTCTTCTTTTCAAATGACCCAGTCGACTGGTATATCGACCCCAGTCGACTGGTATCGCGATTCTATAAAAGAGACTGTTCATTTTCGCCATTTTTACGCCATTTTCAAAGAGCCCAAGCTTTCTTTCTCTAGAAAAATTCATCTTTTTGATCTAAAAACCATCCAAATCCCTTCTAAACACACCGATCTACTCATTCCTAGAGAGATTTTTAACTTTCTACGGTTAAAATCTCTCATTTTTACCAAATTCCCTTTTTCCAAAAACTTCAAATTTCTTAAAAATGAGTGACAAAATCCGTATAAAACTCACAACAAGTGGACCTAATGCGCCCAAAAAGCCAAGGTCTTCAAAACCTTCGGCTTCGGAGTCGAAAGGGAAGGGAGTAGCAGGGTCATCCAGCAACGAGCCCAGAACAGAGTTGGAGCAGGCTCTGTTTTTCAGCCCAGCGGCTCATAAGAGGTATAACTCTATAATCCGTCACAAGAAAATCATGACGAGTAGAGTCGTTGATTTCGACTCCATTCGTCATGGTAATTTCGATATTCTACCAGCCTTTGAGGCAATAAATCTGACCCCACTGGTCAGAATTCATGAAAAATATTACCCGCGACTGATTCACCAGTTCTATGCGAACTTGGTGAAACCCAGTCCTCTGGCTCTGAGATTCAGAACCAGAGTTAGCGGTGTGGAGTTTGAGGTCAACACTGACCTCTTAATGAGCATTCTGAGAATCCCTATAAGGGGGGTTCAATAGAGTCTGGATGGATGGCCAGACAACTTTGAAGTTGAGGAGGCCTGTCGGATAGTCAGGGGCGACCCTAACTATGTGTACAGACCCACTACATTTCACACATGTAGTGACTTGCCCCTCGACTCAAAAATATTTCAATTGATTGTCAGTTGGACCATCCACCCGAGACTCGGGAGTCGAGGGTATCTATCTAAAATAGATACGGTATTGATTTGGTGCCTAAAATCTGGGCACCACTTCAATATATATCCTCTGCTGCTCGCCAACATGATAAACGGCGAAGCAAATGACTCCAGGTGTCTTCCTTATGGGATGCTCATTACACTCATCCTCCAGCACTTCCGGGTACCTTTGCCTGCCTCCGAGGCTCAGGATATCGGATTGACGGATATCATCAACATCTCATCTCTGAAGAAGATGGGATGTACTGTTCGTGAAGGGTTTCTCTATCCTAAGGCCGGAAAGCGCCTAAGGATTCGAGAGGATGCGAGTGACAGTGATGAGGATGCTGATACGGCTGTTGAGATGGAGACAGATACCCGAGCACCTCCCATTGGTGGCTCGAGTACTGGTCAGACTGGATATGGTGACATCCTACGAGCTATCACAAGTCTTCAGATGACGATGGAGTCCGGTTTTCAGTCCATGCAGTCCGATTATCAGAGGCTGAGCTCCTCCATAGACCACCTACGGGATGACTTCGAGTTACATCGAGAGCACACCGAGGGTTCCCTAGCTGAGATTAGGGAACTTCTTCGTGACAGCTCGGACTCTCCCGCACCATGAGTCTCTTTCTTTTATCAGTTCTTAGCACTTTTCCAGTTTTTGTCACATAGCACGGACATCTCATGTTTGTTTTTGTTAGCTATGGCTCTATGAGGCCCTACTTGTATTGACTTTTTCTCTATGATGATGTAATACTATTAGCCATATTTATTGCATTTATTTACGCTATTTGTGATATGTTAGAACTGTTTTAAATATCTGTTTAGTAACTAAATCTGATATAAACTGCTTATATGCTTAAAAAAACTTCTGGTTCTTCCCGGGAAGGCTTCTGAAATTCAAAATAAAGCCAAATCTTCGCGTACATCTTTGTATTCTTATAACCTATTTGACAGTGTTGGCTAAGTAGCTTATTTTTTATGTTATGCCCCCTTTGGTTGCTGTTGTCAAAACGGGGGAGAAAAATGAGAAAAACGAGAAAATCTAAGTAAAACGCAACCAATGCATAGATTTAGGGGGAGCATTGCTCCATATCTGTGTAAAAATGTTCATTGAATGGTTGAGTTTAATTCTAGATTGGTTGAAAGAAATATAAACTGTGTTTGCTTGTTTACAGGGTGGTTTTACTCGAAAAACAGAGGAGACTCTGTCCAAATTTTTGTAAAAATTTAACACTTAGTTTTTAAAACTGTTTTTACATTATTAGTTTTGTCATCATCAAAAAGGGGGAGATTGTTGACCCTCGCCCGTATTTTAATGATGGCAAAACACAACTGTTATTTAACTAACATGTTTAAACTAAGTTGTATTAAGGATCAAACACATTCAACCAAGGAACAAAGTGCAAAAACTCAAATCAAATCAAGTATCAAGTGAAGACTGAAGATCTAGTATAGGTCTTAAGGTTTAGAACCAATGTAAGTCTCACTCATACATTGTATTAGCTTGTTCAATGGCTCAAACACAAAAGGTTTTTCTAAAACCATTAATTTTAAATGTTTTTAATAAAAACAGAAGAAAAACTGGGTTGGAAGACAACCCAGTCGACTGGGTACATATACCAATCGACTGGTATATGGGTCAGAAGGTATCCAGTCGACTGGATGAATTAACCCAGTCGACTGGTACATTGACCAGTAATATCCCAGTCGACTGGATGAATCAACCCAGTCGACTGGTAAAATGGACAGAAAGTCCCCAGTCGACTGGATGATATATACCAGTCGACTGGATACCCAGAAGGTCTGAAAACGTGTATTTTTCAAGTGAACCCAGTCGACTGGTATCTCGACCCAGTCGACTGATAATTCAAAAATATGACCGTTGGACTCCAAATCTGAACGTTTTAAAGTAAATCTTTTTCAAATTAAAGTCCAAAACGGCCATATTAATTGATTGCTATATAAACCCATTCAGAAAAGCATTCAAAAAACAAGAAGCAAATATTCAAAAAGAGTTGATCTCATATAATCAAGTTTTTATACTCTTGAAACACAAAAAGCTTTGAGATAATCTTATTAAGCCATTTCTTCAAGCTTTACTTTGAAAGAGAGACATTTCTGTTGTAATAAGCTTTCATTTGTTGTCTCTCTACCTTTTACTTTACACCATCTTTGTAAAGGGATTACTTCCGAGAGGAAGGGGAAACTTCCGAAAGGAAGGGGATTTTTCGGTTTAAGCAATTCCTGTAAATTGCTTGTGTACGGTTTGTGCAACCCCCGGCTAAGTTGTGCGACTAAGTTTTCTTAGTGGATTACTTCAAGGAGTTCCTTGAAGAGAGTAGACGTAGGGTCGGAACGAATCCGATATTGCCGAACCACTATAACTGTGTTTGCATCCTCTTTCCTTAAACTCTTTATTTACAGCTTTTTACTTGTATTAATTATTTGTTGCTTATCAGTTTTTATAAACTTGTATAAATTCCGCAAAAGTTTTTAAAAACCCAATTCACCCCCCCTCTTGGGTTGAAACCTCGAGCTACACCACCTAAAAGTGGATTCTACAATAATTATACTGGATTTGTTGTAGAGTTATTCAATGAACTGCTAAGAGAGAGAGAGTCAACAATGGCTGCTAGAGATTGAGCCACAAAATCCTACAAATCTCCACCTTGGCGAAAATCTCATCGTCTACACAAATCAACTTCCTGCCAAGGCGCCCTAAGACGCCATACACCCTAAGTGTTCAATACTGCGAGATGTGGATCAAGTCCAAATAGTGTTGGAACTTGACCCCAGTAATGATCTTCGTTAACATGCCCGTCAGATTATCTGTTGTACCAATTTTCTGAAGTTCTATGTCCCCTTCTTCCAAAATCTCACGAACAAAGTGGAAACAGACGTCAATATGTTTCATGCGAACGTGATGCACCTGATTCTTCACCAAGTGGATTGCGCTCTGACTGTCACAATAGACAATAACATGTTCCTGCTCAATGCCAAGGTCTACTACCAATCCATGTAACCAAATGGCTTCTTTGATGGCTTCTGTCACAGCCATGTACTCAGCTTCCGTAGTGGATAGCACAATCGTGGACTGCAATGTAGAACGTCAACTTACTGGTCCTCCTGCCATAGTGAACACATAACCAGCAGTGGAACAACGTTTGTCGAGATCACCTGCATAATCGAAATCAACACAACCGACTACCAGATGATCGACTGCATCACTTCTCTCAAACTTCAAACCATGGTCCACGGTCCCCTGAATGTACCGTAGAATCCATTTGGCCTCATGCCAGTGTGTCTTTCCTGGATTGTGCATGTATCTGCTCACCATGCTGACGGCCTGGGAGATATTAGGTCTCGTGCACACCATCGCATACATCAGGCTACCAACCAAATTTGCATAAAGGAATTTTGCCATGTAATCCTTATCCGAATCACTGTTGGGAGACTACGCTGCACTGAGCTTGAAGTGCGGGGCCAACGGAGTGCTAACTGGTTTCGAGTTCTTATCCAAGCCAAAACGCTACAGAACTCGCCTCAAGTACTGCTTTTGAGTCAGGTGAACTGTGCCCTTCGCCCTGTCTCTTATAATCTCCATGCCCATAATTTTTCATGCTTTTCCCAGGTCCTTCATCTCGAATTTTTGGCTCAACTTAGCCTTCAAACGATCTATCTCCACCTTGCTCTTAGATGCCACTAACTTGTCATCGACATATAAGAGCAAATAGATGAAGGAACCATCTGCAAGTTTCCTGAAATATATGCAGTGATCGAACTGACTGCGCGTATAATCCATATCTAACATGAAGCTGTCGAACTGCTTGTACCACTATCGGGGTGATTGCTTCAATCCATACAAAGACTTCTTCATACTACAGACCATCTTTTCCTTACCAACTTCTTTGAACCCATCTGGTTGAGACATATAAATATCCTCTTCTAAGTCACCAGGGAGAAATGTTGGCTTCACATCAAGTTGAGCCAACTCGAGGTCAAACTAGGCCACCAAAGCTAGCAAAATGCGAATCGAAGAGTGCTTGACGACCGGAGAGAACACTTCATTGTAATCGATTCCCTCCGTTTGAGCATAGCCCTTGGCTACCAGTCTAGCTTTGTAGCGTACTCCATCTCTGCTGGTTGGATCCTCCTTCTTGGTGAACACCCACTTACAGCCAATTGCATTTTTTTTCTTTGGAAGCGGCACAAGCTCCCAAGTTTGATTCTTGTGAAGAGACTGCATCTCCTCACCTATAGCTGTCTTTTAGTCAGCCCACTCAGTGGACTGAGCAGCTGCCCTGTAAGTGATGGGGATATCATCCCCAACTGTTGGTAGTGCATATGTGACGTAATCTTGTAGACGAGCCGGTCTAACTAGCTGTCTCCTCGGTCTGTTGACTGCAATAGATTCAGGCTGTGGTGGAGGTGCAATGGTTGGGCTATCATTATCAGCATTCTGATCATCCTTCTCCTCCTCATCTACGGCTGAATCATCTACATGTACTGGAGCCTTAAGCTCCACCTTCTGTGAATTCCTGGCTAATTCGCTGCTACTGCTGCTGCTTTCACTGGAGCCTTCATACTTCTGTGGATGAAGCATTTCAGACTCGTTGAACTTCACATCTCTGCTGACAATGATTTTCTTCGACTTGATGCACCAGAGTCTATGCCCCTTCACGCCTGTGGTAAAGCCCAAGAATTTTGCTTTCTTGGCTCTAGGGTCGAGCTTGTCTTCTTGAACATGATAATAGGCAGGACAACCAAATATATGAAAAGAATCATAATCAGTAGCAGGAGTACCTTTCCACATTTCCATTGGTGCTTTCCCGCCATTTGCAGCTGCAGGCAATCAGTTGATCAGGTGGCTAGCATAAACCAAAGCTTCAGCCCAAAAATGTTTCCCAAGTCCGGCACTCAGAAGCATACACCGGACCTTATCCACCAAAGTCTGGTTCATTCGTTCTGCCACCCCATTCTACTGCAGCGTCTTCCGCATGGTGAAGTGTCTGACAATACCCTCTTTTCGACATAAGTCAAAGAATGGATCCTCTCTGTATTCTCCTCCGTTGTCTGATCTGAGCCGCTTAATCTTTCTGCCAGTCTGGGTTTCCATCAATTTCTTCCAATTTTGGAAGATCTCCAACACTTCGTTTTTGCGTTTCATCGTGTACACCCACACACGACGAGAGTAATCATCAACAAAAGTAACAAACCAATGTCTACAGCCAATCGATGCTTTTCGGGATGGTCCCCAAACGTCGGTAAACACATAATCAAGAATTCCCTTCGTCCAATGAATTGCAGTGCCGAACTTGATCCTGGTTTGTTTTCCCATAACACAATGCTCACAAAAAGATAACTTGCAAGTCTTAGCACTTTTGAGCAAACCCTGCCTTACTAGAATCTGCATGGACTTCTCCCCGGGATGAACCAGACACATGTGCCAAAGTCTGGTCGTGTCTGCATCAGTCTCGTCTAGCTTCGCACAAACTGTGGAAGCTCCACCTCCAATGGTACTCCCTTGTAGGAAGTACAGGTTGTCATGCTTCATTCCGTTCATAACCACGAGAGCTCCCATTAACACCTTGAGAACTCCGGCTTCAATGCTGATTCTGAACCCTTTCGAGTCCAGGGCTCTAAGTGAGATGAGGTTCTTTCGCAAGTCTGGTACATACCGAACTTCTGTCAACGGCCTGATAATTCCATCATGCAACTTCAAAACGGATGGTGCTTATCCCCTTCGTCTTATAGGCAAAGTCGTTACCCATAAGTACTGATCCACCGTCAATCTCTGTGAATTCAGCAAACCATTCTCGTTTGGGACACGTGTGATAGGTGCATCCGGAATCTAAGATCCACTTGTCATATTGGCACATGAGTGAAAATCCGGTGAAAACAAACTCATTTTCATCACTGGCTGTGTTGGCTGTGGAGGGTTTATCCTTCTGCTGCCCTTTTAACTGTGGGCAATCCTTCTTCCAGTGTCCCTTGTTGCGGCAGTAGGAACACTCGTCTTTGGCAGGTCTCCGTCTGTCTGATGGACCACGAGATCTGCCATGAGACCTTGATCGAGAATTTCTCCTATTCCCCTTGCTTGCAGGCTGCTTCGTTTCTGATCTGCCTCTAGCTGCAAAGGCTCCGTCGGAAGTATCTCTGTGTATCTACTTGTCTATACTGCGGCACTCATTGTTCTGAAGTACACTAGATACTTCGTCAAAATTAATCTTTTCTTTTCCGTACAACAGTGTGGTAATTAAGTGTTCATATGTGTCGGGCAAAGAGTTTAACAAAAGCAAAGCTTTATCTTCATCTTGAATTTCGACATCCAAGTTTTGCAAATCAGTTAAAATTTTATTATAATCATTTAAATGTTCGGCCATAGATATACCTTCACGCAACTGGAACCTGAAGAGCTTTTTTTTCAAGTAGAGGTGGCTCTCTATGCTCTTCGTCATGTACTTGTCCTCCAATTTCTTCCAGAGTACCTTCGTATTTGCCTCCTTCATCACGAAGTACTTCTGGTCCTTCATGAGGCAAAGTCGGATTGTGCTGCAGGCCTGGCGATTCACTTTTTCTCAGTCTGCATCCGTCATGCCCTGGGACTTCTTCTCCTTCAGGGCAATCTCCAAGTCTTGTTGGAACAAGACATCCCTTACTTCGCACTGCCATATGCGGAAGTTGTTCTTACCATCAAACTTTTCCACCTCAAACTTCGCGTTAGATGTCGTATTCCTTCGCGAGGAGCTGCTCATTGTAGAGCTGCTCGGTGTGGTGGCATCTGTATTCTCCACAGATCTCCATCTTTCTTCTACCATGCTAACAATTTCCTGCTATCAGAAAATCTCTCCAAAGGCTCCACTAAGGTACAACAGCAACTTAAGAGCAAAATTACCATAAACGGAGACCACGGTTGTGTCCGGAACGGCTGAAAATGGAGGGAACCAGTTTGAACTGGCAAAAAATGGGCCAAAATCGGACCGAAAATGGCAAAAAAATGAATCTAGTCAACGCCGGTCAACGTCTGGTCAGCAAGTCCAAATGCGGGTCGGGTCTAAATGAGCTGGGCTAAATGAAGTGAACTGGGCTGGTCAACTCTGGGCTTGACCAGTGGACTTAGGCTGGGCTTATGGCTTCTGGACTAGGCCAAGTCAAGTCTTGACTAGGCTTTCTGATGTTGGGTCGGGCCTCTGCAACTGGGCTGGAGCAAAAAAGAACAATGGGTTGGTCTAAGCAAAATGGATCGGGTCGGGTTGGACCGTACAGAGTAACCAACCGAGTCGACTTAGCTACTGTTCTTCTTCTCCAATTTAGAGTTAAGGCCGCGTTTGGCAAAAAAAAAACGTAAAAAACGAAAGCTTTAAATGACTGCTACGGCCTCGTTTTAGCTCCAATTTCGACGTGTAAGATACCGTTGAACTCGTATCGACGAGCTCTACCTCAAACTCCAAATTCGAGGTGTTTGGATCTTGTTATATTGTGAACCTGAGCTCTGATACCATTTTTGTTATTCCCATGAGTAATTTAACACACACCAAACACACACAAACACAATAATTTACGAGGTTTGGCAATTTACCTACATCCTCGGGCAAAGCCAGTTGATTTTTGTATATTGATGAGGAATTACAAGGAGAACTCTCACACTACACCTCACTCTCTCTCTACTGAGTATAATGATCACTCAGTTGCTCTCTCTTTCTGATACTTCAAAATGCAAAGTCATCTCTCTATTTATACATGAAGGAGGGGAATAAATGATAGAGAGGAAAAAACAATGGCCCATCACATGGGCTCATTTACTTCGCCGAAAGCAAGCCCCTAAGATTGGACTTTTATGACCACCAATTTATTTTCACATAAAAATGGATTCTGCAATAATTATGCTGGATTTGTTGCAAAGTTATTCAATGAGCTGCTGAGAGAGAGAGAGTCAACAATGGCGGCTGGAGATTGAGCCACAAAATCCCACAATATTGATATTTTAAGCTGTATCTAGAAACAGAAATTTGGTTAGCACTAATCTTTCAGTGCCTGATTTGTGCAAAAGGGTAAAGATCAGCTGAGCAGCGTTATTGCATTGAAACGCACCATGCTAGTGAGAAAATGTTTGCTCCATTAAACACTTTATTAAACCATATCTCTGTAGTTTAAACTTCAAAAAGTTTGTATAGTTCGTTTAAAACACCACAGCTGCCTGGAGGATCATACTTGCAAGTGACAAACCACCATCCATTGCTGCATTGAACCTTAGCACACTCTAAACGAATCGACTTGCACCAAACCACTTGAGTGTAATATAAGCACTGCCCACTCCCAACACAGGAATTGGAATTATAGTCATGGTAAGGCTTCTCTGCCACCCATAAGTTCACAGCTGCAGAGCCTTTTGCCAGGTTCTCACCATACAGTCCACCAGAATGGTCAAGATTTCAATCGGCAATCCCTCAATTGGCATAGCTTTGCACGTAGGCAGCCACCATGTTGTCCCAAGTAATGTTTCCAACACCCACTTGCGCCCTAGCCACATTGTGAACATTGAGGTAATCTTGTGGTGTGTTTTGAGAATAGGAAATGAGTTAAGCCAATGAAACAAGATGTAAAAGCAATAAAAATAATAAAAATAAAAACAGATTCAGAATGGAAGTAAGAGAGTTAGCTAGTGATCAGTTTTTGATAGCTCAAAAATCCTATTGAGAGGCAAACAAATTAACATATATATGATCGATCATAAACCCGTGCCTGAAACAGTACAGTGAACTTTCTTCTTCCTTTCGAATTACAAGTAATAGTAGTGCTGTGTCTAACTTGTTCTCTCTTTCAGGTCTTGTAGTACTAATAATAATCTTTACCTTCACTACAAGAAACATTAGTACTGCATAAGTTAAATTATCTCAAATCAGAAAAGAAGGGTAAGAACAAGAGAAAGTATGCTACCCAAAGTTCCTTGTTTTCACTCTAAGTTTCCATGTATATGCAGCCGGGTCGCAGATCCGTCTTTAAGACACGTCCAATTTAAGACTATTGCATCCGTTATTTTATGGGCAGGATCAACCTAGCACACACCTGATGTGAGACTCAGCACATGCTCACGCTCACAAATTCCCTTGGAAACACTCACCCACTCACGGGTTTTTGGAATGTCACAATCTCCTCCACTTTAGTCCCTCTCGTCCTCGCGAGACCAAACCAAACACACACCTCTGCATGGAACCTGCATTGTAGTACCCTCGAGCCAACACGTTATTAGATGAATTACTTTGTCAACTATCATCACCTCATCTAGAAGGCCTTATTCCAAGGTTTGTTTAAATGTAGGAGTATGATTGCATTTGGATTTATGAATTTGAAATGCATGTATTTATATTTTAAATTAATTAAAAAAAACTTTTATTATTGATTTTGAAATAGCAGTAAGGAATAAATTATATATCTTTAGTAGGGAAATGTGATTTCAACTCGAGTAACAAATGGAACTATTCTGCCTGGAATCACACAAAAAAGGCATCATTGACCTTGCTCGAGATTTTGGCTACCAGGTGAGATTATGCGTATGTTAATTATGCTAGCTCATTTCTCCTTTCTGTAAGAGCTACTATGACATTGTTACTAAGAAATGCATTTCTTCCCCAGAAAGAAGCAAAACCAACAAGCCGCTCCAAAATTACATTTCAGCTTCATAAGAATTCAGAAATGATACACTTAATTTAGATACAGTGGTACATTAAGCAACAGAAGATTAATTTCTAGAGGACAAATCTTCATGGAAAAAATATTTAACGATGTGTTCATCCAATTTGATCAGGTTGAGGAACGTGTTGCTCCGGAGGAGGAGTTGATTGATGCTGACCATGAAGTTTTCTGCACAGGAACTGCAGTTGTTGCCATTCCTAATGGCAGTATAACTTTCAAGGATAAAAGGTACATTAATTTCCCAACAACTTCCTGCCATGATTGTATTGTATATCAAAATTTTAATTGATAGAATTTGTTTTAATTTTCTGACTCTTTCGACGCCAATTGGTCTTGGGTTGAATACAGAACAGGAGCAGAGTCAGTGTCTCAGAAACTATATGCAAGGTTGAGGGGTATTCAAATTGGTCGTACTGAGGACAAGAGAAATATGCATTAGGGTAAGGAAACAAGAAGAAAGAATAGCAACCATTTTTTAATTAAACTAAGGCCTTGGTCCTTATTGAAAACATGCTAAATAAATGAATCACAGATTTCACTACTCATCATGACCCCATTGAAAAGGCCTAAAAATCCTGCATTGGACTGAAAATAAATACTATCTATAAAAATGCGAAGAATCAATTAAAAAACCTGATGAAACAAGCAAAAGGACAAAAAATAGTTTACAAGAAAGCTTTGCCATCTGCTGCAAAATCTAATGACTAGTATAGTATGCTACTCAATATAATTGCTCTATTGAGAAAGGATTCAAATGGCCACTAGTTGGTGTGGTATTTATAAGGACAATCTTCACTGTTCACTGGACCAATAAAAGACAAATCTTCACTGCTCAAAGTGAGCAGAAAAACGAATTCAGTCTCGTGTATTTATGATTATTAATTACAAATAAATGGATTAATTGCAAAGATTTTTACTCAATGATTTTGAATTGTTTTGGCTTGAGTTGTTGCAGAATTTACTCCCAAAATTTGCTTCATTATTTGGAAAGGGGAAAAAGAAATATGCATCCTGTAGAAAAATACAAGTTCTGGGTACCGTCAGTTCTGATTTTTGTTGCCTCAGCAGATAAAGCATAGGAATCATCTCTGGATTCTCCATTTAAAAGACCCGGGTTTTATCGTCCAACAAAGGTAGCAATGATATGTTGTTCATATCAAATATTAACAATACATGACCCTATCCGGTATCCAGGGATGCTTTTATTGAGAATCTGAAAGCTTGCTCTAGTGGGAAACCAAGATCTTCAATAGGGAATGCAAACAAACAACTAATAGTACCAAGATTTACGATAGGCAATTCTTCTCCCTCGGAGAACACGAGGAAGCTATGCTATAATACATCAGTTTCAAAGTACAATTTACGGATGAAAAGAATTAGTAACACATCAATTTCTAATCTTAATACTGTTCAGATGTGTTATGAACAAGTCATTCCAAGTATCTGTAAGCCCTGGTAAGCACCAGTGCATGCAATCATCATGTTTCTTTCCACCAGCTGTGGCTGGATGGGCATCTGCTCTAAACTCACTCGTGGGTAATGTCCAAAATATGAAATTCAGAACCCTCGAGAGCCTTGTACAGGTGTTGATTCACCAAACGCGTCTCTACATTTGTTCCGTTATTTCTCAGCGAGAAGAGTTCCTCAACCTGAAATAAATAAATCTTTTGACCTTATTCAATATGTTCATGTAGATTGATACAGATAATGCTTCATCTTACACCAGGATGCAGGTTGCACTCAGATTAACCAATTATAATGTTCAATGAAACACAACCATTGAACATGCTTACTTGCTCAGGTAACAAAGCCTGCAGCCTGTGACAAGAACCACCTTGGTTCCAGTCACCTCCTTCAAAATGTCTAGGTGAATGTGTCTGAAAGAATTTGATTGCACTTGGTCGCATAGTTTTCTCCACAAAGAGCATCTGTCACCAAAACAAAAAATATAATATGAGAAGAAAAACTTTTTTAAGGAAATGCACCGTTATTCATTGTTTTTGCTTGACAATCACATTGACTATGCCCACTTGTCAATTCGTTTCTTTATAAAACCATTCATAAACTTCTAGAAGAAGATGATCACAGAGCTAGTTTCAGAAACACACAGGATTGACATCTATTTTATCGAAGATTGAAGTTGTTAAGAGCATAAGGCCAGTCCATTTTCTGAACTGAGGTTTTATTTATGGCTTTATCTATTCAATTTATTAAGGATTCCATCCACTGTAAATAAAAGTGCCATACGAGACCACGTATATCAGGTTATGCATCACTACATTTGTTATGGCAACTAAATGAGATCTCATTCATTTCTTAAAACATTTCTAGAATCCACTTCTCCAGAAGTTGATATCATATTTACCAAATTAAATAACAAATTAGAACAGCTCAATTCATATTTTCCATCTGTTGTTGCAGTTTTGCACTTTGGCAAATTATATTAAATGATGGCAGTGGTTTGATGCCACCCCCAACCATTTTATTATGACCCTTGTGCAGTACATTAGAACGAAAAGTTTCTTATTGTTTAAACTAATTATATTATACCCCTAATATATTAAATATAAGAAAACAAAAATAAAACAGAACCATAGTTACCAGGAATTAGGTACGCCTTGGTTCGCGGTACGGGTACTAAAACATGGTACGTTACCCATCCCGTACATGGTACATTGGGGGTAAACTTAAATGATTTATATCATGTACAACATTAATATATTAGATATATTTATGAGTACAGTATAAATAGAACTGTGGGCATAATAATAGTTTAGAAGACGTTAGAATTTTGACAGAATAGTAAAGTCGTCAAACATAATTTTAAAAAAAATGATACAAACTTGTATCAAGTGGTTTCCGGACAGAACAAGAAGGAGAAGAATAGGAAAGAAAAAGAGAGAATTAGAGAGGAAGAAGAAGGAAGGAAGAAAGAAAGAAGAGATTCCAAAGAAGGAGAAGAAGACAATAGGAAGAAGAAGAATTTGGGTGAGAAGATTGGATTAATTCTTGGTTGTTTATTCATTGATTCCACAAATGGTTGTATAATGCTTTATATAGGCAACGAAGGATGAATACAAGGCTTAACCAACTACCATTCTAACTAACCAACCAATTAACAAACTATTAACTAACTACTAACAATTAACAAATCTCTTATTCAATTGGTATAGTCTCTAATACTAATTCTAATCCTATCACATCGTTAAGTTATCGTACATCTTTTTTACTTGAGAATCATATTTATCTTATAACTGTAGACACCAAAATACTTATATGCAAGCATATATACTTCCCAAGCTCCAGCCCTACACATAAAATATTCAAATGAGCAAGAGAATTTTACTTTCTAAGTATTGTATAATCATACATCCATCGTGTACGCTTACAATAATTAAAGATTCTCGTCTAATATCTTATTAAGGATTTATAAAAAACAAATAAGTCAACGTCACATCATGTGTTTTAAGACCTTGTCCAGGCCAGCATCAGGAGGTATAGGAGGGATTACAGGCTGACCATTTTCAAAAAAGAGCATGGGTGACTTTACAGGGTCAAACTTTGAGGGAACCCACCACCTATTAACAAGAACAAAAGTCAAAGAGTAAGCAAAATCCCAAGGTCTTTAAGACCGCAACTAATGATGATTGCATTGAATATTAACCAAATCATTTCACTTAGCATAAACACAGGGTGGAAGCTTGGACCTGAAGAAGATATAGAAATGGTCATCTTAATGGTCACAGTGTCACAAGCTCTATTGACTAAGAACAAAAATGCATTTGCTACTGTTGTTTAGCAAAAAGAAAAAGAAAAATAGAAATACAGAACCAAATTCCATGAGTATCATCAACAAACTAAGACATTAAAAAAAATACCAGTGTCCTGTGCTTAAGATAAGAATATCATGGAAGCTTGGAGCCTCTGTCCATGTGCCTTCTGGAATGTCAACATCAACTCTATAACCCTCTTTATATCCAAGAGTTTCCAACTCACCACCATCAGCATTAGCTGACCACCTGCATTGTAGAAGAGCAGAGCAAGCCTAGGTTAAATGCAAACCGAACACGAAACATCAACTTAATGACTTAGAAAACAGAATTATTTATACAATACATACGTATTCAATATCGTTGCAATCTCATGTACCATCAGATATCCGTAGTGGAGTAAAGGGAAAGGATTTTTTTTTATTAGTGAAGGGAAAGGATATTGACAATGATCACACAAAGGAAACATAAAAAAAGATGTTGAACTTTGCTTCTGCAGATGAATATGGTTCAAGATGTAAACACGCACAGAGAAGCAAATAGTATCACATCAAAGAACTGCATAGACCACAACCTCTTAGGTGTTGTCCACCCAAGCTATCACTAGTCCCAGTAATTATGTTATGTCGTTACTGTATCATTTTCAGAATGAAGCATAATGAGGGAGCCATCACCAACTGAAAGAAAAAAGAGAAACCTTGATTAAGAGGTACCTTCTATAGCCTATCGAGTAACATAAATAACAGGCCAAAGGCATATCTGATAAACTTCCTCAGCTACAAATTCATCATAATATCATTTGGGAATTATATATGTGACTAGTGTTTTAAAATATGTTCTTGAGGAGCACTTTTTAATGTAAGGCTTAATCATATCGCCCGAAGGCATTAAAATTTAAGCGATTGTCTCCAAAGATGCAAACCTTGCAGAAATAGGCATATGTTTCACTACGAATTGTGGGCTTCTGTGCCTATAGCTTGAGGTACTAAAGAAACTATTAGACAACACAACGTAAATGTGGAGATACATACTCATTTAACATGAGAAAGAAAGCTATTACCATGAATCAAAGAACTGGACCTTCACTGGACATTGCTAACTGACGGTAATAATTGGGCCAAACTATTTTATAACGAATGGAACCTTTGTATTTATGATTTATGAACAACATAACTTATAAATAGTTACTTTTTTCATAATTTAATATTTTTATTAGTTATTCTGATTATTTTATAAGAAATTATAAATCTAAAAAGGCTTACACCTTAACACCCTAACAGTCCGTTTGGTTCAAGGTATTAAGGTGGGATTGGACAAGTCTAATCCCACATTTGGTTCACTTTCACACTGTTCACTTGGGAATAGAGGGGGATAAACTTAATCCTAATCCCATAGTTTCTGTCCCACCCCCCATGGGACAAAAATAATCCCACCCCTTTGGGACTAAAAAACATTCTCCTCATTTTACCCTTGCTTGATGAGAGTTTCTTTCCTTTCTTCGTTTTCTTCTTCCCTCTTCTTCTTCTTCCTCCTCCTTGCAAATCCTCTCCTTCTCTTTTTTCCCTCTCCTCCTCTTTCTTACTTTTTTTCCTTTTCATCCTCCTTATATTTCTTCTTCTTCCCCTTCTCCTTCTCCTCCCCTTTCTTCTTCTTCCTCCTCAATCGCGTGGTCTCTGCACAAGGCAGCACCGCCTCGTGCAGATCTGGGCAGATCAAGGAGGGGGAAGAGAAAGGGAAGAAGAAGGAGGAAGAGAAGGAAGAAGAAGAAAACGAAAAAAAATTCAAACAGTGAGGGTATTTTGGTACTTACCCTTTTTATCTCACTTTAGTCCCAATTCAACAATATCTTGAGCCAAACATAGGATTAAGTTATTACCTCTTTACTCCCATCTAATCCTACCCCATGTTAATCCTAGTCTTATCCCATGCTAATCCTGTCCACGAACTAAACGGACGGTAAGGCTTATGCCTCATCTCTTGAAGGTAAAACACTTTGCCTTACGCTTTCATTTTTTAAAACTATGTATGTGACAGAAAATTTCCATATGCTGCCTATAAGGATATAATTCAAAGTGACCCTCATAAAAAACTACAAGACAAGTAAGCCTCCTCATACCGTACAAGCGCATGATGAGCCTATGCAAACGGTTTGGTTAAGATATGCCAGATTCCACCAAATATACAAATGCAACCTATACATGCCCTCCAATTATATCTTCCAAATCGTCCACAGTAACAATCCATCGTTCTCCCCCAAAGGGCGATTTTAGTAAATAACCAAATATAACACTTGGGCTAAGAATCGAGCTGGTAATTTTTCTTAAATCCAAAGCCTAGGTATCATATACGCCCCCTAAACAAAGAGCCTTGAATACTAGAAGAAAAGCACCTTAACCTAACAAAATTAAGTGAATACCCGAAATTGTGGTCAATTTATTTCTTTCCATATATAAACGAAGTGCGTGATAAAAAATTAAATACCACCAAAGCCCCAAATTGCAAAGGAAATTAAGTGAAGTACTCCATATATAAAGTATGGAATGGTGTCCATAACTTCTCCCACGGGTAGTTATAAGAATTATGCATTTCAAAAACAAGGTTGATTCTTTTCTTCCAAATGTAGGAAGAGATTTGTAGCCCTTTGAAGCCTAGTCTTCGATTCCAACCTAGTATTCATGAAGACTTATAACTAGGTCAAGCATTTCTTCTTCACTATTGTTATAAAATAATCTTTTTTATAAGTAAAGGTACATATTACGAAAAGCACGAAGAGGGTGAAACCCAATTACAAAATTATCTACAAGAAAGAAACTCAATAAAATCTACTAGTTCTTTCTCATTTACAAAGATTTCTGTCCACAAAACTTATCCTATCCCAGCGCCTAATTTTGCTCCTTTAATCTCACATTTTCCCCAAAACTTTTATCAAATCTTGTCCTTTCTTCAATGACTACTACTATAGAACATGTACTTCATTTCAACCAACCACAGCTACATACAAAGTTAATTATGTTGTCATTCTGCCTCGGGTGTAATCCCTAAAATGAAGTGGGGTGGACAGACAGGCCAGGAATTCAATTCTACATGGGTGCGTTAATCAACTGCAAAGCAAAAATATTTATAAAAATAAAATGTGTTGTCATTTTACAATACCACACAAATCCCCATAAGCATCTTCACCTTAGCTTGAAGTATTTGTTAACACTCACCCCTTATCAATGATTGATCCATGTTAAGGGAATTGATCTAAACCAAAAGTCTTATATGTGCAACAATTTTGCATCTACACAAGAAGAAACTTTGATGCTCATTCACTTATACAATTTTCCCAACACAACACCAGATTTCCCAAAAACTTGAACAAATATCAGAAAACACAACGTACATTGAAACAATCACCTAATTACAGTACCATAGAAAACTTAGCTTACCTACCATAACGTGGTAAAAGATTTGTTCGATGATAGGCAATTGTAAGATTATACTGAATAAAGGTAAAGCCACGATCTGCTCCTGCCGGACGCCACTTCTTCACTTCACTTGAAGCATGTCTTAGAGTGCAGAACAGAGAAACAAACATATTCCTCTTTAAGGAATCACCAACAAACCTTGCACTGTTGAACATTCATAAGGTCTAGATCACTCTTATGTTATAAATTGAAAGTTGCATTAACTATCAATAACAAAACAGTTCACTGAGAATACCCGAAAGGGTACTTAATTATGGATATATGCCAAGTATGCAAACTAAATATTAAAGCAACATAGAATCAAATTGCTCATTCCAAAGCTGCACATTCTCACAGATAAAACTTTAAAAAAAATAGGACCCAGAAAAGGGGAAAAGAATTCTCATTTCAATGGAAAAATCTCCACTCAACTAAGCATACTACATCAATTATATAAGTTGACTTTTTTTTTTTTTCTACATAATAGCAAGGGTCTCATTTCTCAGAAACCCAATCGCAAACAATTCAGCTTTCTCATCTACCAAACAGAGGCTAACCACGCAATTTAACTTCACAACAACGACATTAACTAAATCAGTTCGCTAGAGGGTGTGAATAAGTGTGTTCGTGTCTTTAACACTCAGGAAACGAAAAGTAGAAATTTAAAGTTAAATGCCTTGCGTTACAGCTAAAAGTTCATATTAGCTGTTAATTTCCTAAAATCCTGAACCAGTTCCTCTCTTTTTCCACATTTTCTCAGCAGCCTAACCACTTCATTCAACTAAGCCTCAACTCTGAGAAAAATGAATAACTTAGCATAAATTTTTAATTTTGAGAAAATCTTTTGAGTCGAGCTAACTCATACATATACATACACTTCTGTGTGTGTGTATATATAGCTAACTCATACATATACATACACTTCTGTGTGTGTGTGTGTATATATATATATAGGGAGAGAGAGAGGGGGGGGGGGGAAGAGGAAGAGTACCAATGTTAGTATCTCTGTAAGTCTATAGAAACTTCACGGGATCCAATGGTGGGAGATGGCACCCCTTAGGCTTCTAACTCATACATATACATACACTTCTTGTGTGTATATATAGCTAACTCATACATATACATACACTTCTGTGTGTGTATATATATATAGGGAGAGAGAGAGGGGGGAAGAGGAAGAGTACCAATGTTAGTATCTCTTTAAGTCTATAGAAACTTCACGGGATCCAATGGCGGGAGATGGCACCCCTTAGGCTTCCAGCGCCACTTGGCGATCTCTTGGCCGTTAGATTTATTATTCAAAACGCAGTTCCATCCTTTGAATATCTCCTTACAGGTGCTATCGTACCTCTCGGATCCAGCGTAGGGGTCGTAGATCCACGACCCGTCCGAGTAGTCTCATGACCCGAAGGGGACGTCAGTCGAGTCAGATGCAACATCGCGGTTGTTGGATTTGGAGTGGAAGATTTTGTGAGTGTGGTGAGACCGTGGAGAAGAGAGACAGGCTCTTCTAGAAAGAGAGAGAAGGAAGACGATGGACACAAAGCAGAAAAGAGGGAGTAAAGGGAAGTGAGAGAGTTTCTTTGTTGCTGTTGTCGCCATGGCGGTCACTAGGCGTTGCTAACGGCGCACGTTAGCATCATTTACCATCTTATATTTAAGATCTCACACCCCCTTTTATTCATTTTTTAAAAATAAATTGATAAATTTTAAAAAGTTAGAACAATATAAAAACTAGAACTATAAATAACCCTTAGAGAGTTTCAAAATCAATCTGGTGTTACATTTCAATATTATGGTTTTCCATCCGACACTAAAAGCCTACCCTTGTTAAAATTGGATGTTCTTTTCATTTTTACCCCCAGTTACATATTTAATTTTTATCTTTTAGTTATGAATCCAACCCTTAAAATAAGAAATGTTTTGCTTTTTATTTACAAATCTAAAGTTAATTAAAAAAATTAAGTAATTTTTTATTTACTAATGAAAATTTTATAAATAGCTTTTTTATTTATTTAGATTTTACCGTAATATCCAACTATTTTGTGCGATCGGCCGACTCAATCGTGTGGCATACAATTGCGAAGAAAAAAAGAAAGAAATACATATCAACCAAAATATCATTTTTTAGTGACACTAACTTTAATTGTATGTGAGAAGCCACATGAAATTGAAATGATAATCAAATGTAATGTTTTCAATTATAGATATTGATTTTGTATGCCCAAAACCCGAACTATAAGGAATGTAATTAATATTTCTCCAAATATTAATTTTATTCTGTATAACATTATGCGTGATTTAAGTAATATTTCAAGTCAGACATTAAGACAATTTTCTTTAAAAAAATATATATTTTAATCTTTTACTTAAAATATTATCCAACTTCATACTTCTTTTTCTTTTCAACATCACGAACCCCTTTCACCAACCAAGCATAAAAGAGAAAGATGAAATGGTAATTTTGGAAAGAAGATATAACTAAGACCTCGAAGACAACGAAGAAAATGGATCCTTCGCAACCCAGTGTCCGTTACTAAAAAGGGAAATCTTTTTAATGGTTAGGGACCCATAGCACGCAGGTTAGCTCTGGTTATGTAAAGATGGTCTTCCTTCTGCATGTTGTCTTGCGCTGGACGCGAAACCTCCCAAGCTTGCCCGCAAACAGAAATAAGATTTTGACAAGAGTGATGGTCAAAAATCCAAGGACGAGGCACATTTCCCTCCAAGAGGACTCGTCCCTAGCCTTATAGAGGAGGGGAGATCCGTGTAAATATCCAAGGACGGGTTTGAGTCCATATATCCTCCAGTTGAGGTCAAGGAGAGGTGAAATAACCAAATCAAACAAAAGACCATTGTGCCGTACTACTACCACTTTCTGATAAATAAAAGAGTCAAATGGCATAAAGAACAAACTTCGCCGAATACCTAACAATGACAAGCCCTGTAAGCTCGGAACTCAATGCAAAATGTTCATCTTCATAATTTCATTCTTTGTAGCGGCACTTTTTAAAAAAAAAAGGAGTTGTCACTGATGAGAGAAAAATTATCAACAAGAATTACAAAGGTCAATATAATAAAGCTTATTTAAAAGTCTCTCCGGCCCTGTATCTCCTCCCTCAACCCATTCATCGAGCAAGATCCATAGAGAAAAATGATAACTAGTTTAGCTCAAGAATATTATCAAAACAAAAATGGGTCTGGACATGCTAATAGATTTATCATTGGAACTAAAACAAGCCGCAAAATTGGGGAACGGCAAAACCTAGATTGAAAAAATACATCATGGTGGAAGCCAATTCCTGAAAACTCACTTCCCATAAAAGATTTTAACACAAAGATCTAATAACTTATAATTGGTACATAAAATGGGGCAACGTAACAAACATAAAATAAATTTACCCTTCGGGTGCTTAAGACGATTGTTGGCATGGCTTTCACCAATAAGCTTGACAATTGAGAGATGACACAGAGATCTTTAGTTGAACTTAAGGTGGAAAACTTGGCAAGTTGGCTTATATGACCTCTTGGTCGAAGCCTGTTCAAACTTCTTTGTAGCAGCTTCGTTCTCCACCAAGCTACTCTGAAGAAAATACCTTATCCACCAAGATGAGCTACGTAATTTGGCCTTCAAGGAAGCAACATTCAATCCTTAAAGTCAAATTCCAAAAATTTTCTTGTTTCATTTAAACGGAAAAAACTCCCAATAACCATGCAACCAAGACAATCAAAGCATAGTTAACCATACAACAAGACTATAAAGTTAATAGCATGCTCGGAAATGAGAAAAGATTCTTAAACTTAGCAGCAAAGCAAAGGGAGTAATTAAACACTTGGTAGGCACTGGAAAACAAGCACAATTCTAATACGATTGTTGCTCTTTGAGAGGAAATGCTATTGAAAATACAGGAATTCCAAAGCAAACCCTTGCTGATATTTGGAAAAATGGTCGTTGGATTCTGCCTGCTGCCAGAAGCCGAAACATGCATTTGGACCCCAGACAGCAATGACAAGTTCACAATTAAAAGTGCTTGGTTAACTATAAAAGAAAATCTAAACCCTTTTGCATGGTAGAAATTAGTTTCGGGTCAGCATGATATTTGAAGGCCCTCATTCTCTTGTTGGAAATGAGAGAGGCTGCAGACAAAGAAATTTTAAGTGTTGAAAAGACTTTGTGCTCTGCAGTAATGGGAAAGAGGATATTAAAAATCTATTATTTACTTGTGAACTCTTCAATAAGATTTGGATAGAAGTTCCAAAAAGATGCAGCATCAACATGAGTGTGGGAAATTCACAATATGAAGTCACTTGGATGATATAACATGGAAGGACAAAAGATTAAATAACTTTTATTAAAAGATCTGGTTTTGCAGCTACTGTTTAAACTAGGGAGGGAAAAAATAGAACTTTCAGAAAAAGAAAAAAAAAGCTCATTCCTGCCAAGTGGTGCTAGCTCAGATCTATATGGTATAAAAATGAAGTTTGAAGGTGGACACAATGTTGACGATAATGAAGAACTATGGCAATTTTCAGAGAATGGCAATTACAAATTAATTTCAAAACTTCATGAAAATGGAAGCCATTAAGCTGCACTAATTGAAAGATGAGAGATACCAAGGAGATTTAGAGATGCACTAATTGAAAATTATGTGATTAAATATGTTGGAAGAGAACAGGACTATGTAGCTGTTTTTTGTGCAGGATTTTGTAGTCACAAAGGGATTAGTATACGGAGATACAAAGGGTTTTATGTACTATTGTTGACTTTGTTTTCCAATAAAATTCATTAATCTACCAAATATCAGCTATAAAATAATATGCATGGAAAAAACTAGATAAATAGCCATTTTTGGTGGTGTTTTGACAAAACAGGCATCATATATCTATCATTTCTTTATGCTTTCCTGATATTTTATGTCATTTCCCAGGTTTTATTCAAAACTACACCAAAGAAAAGGTGGGGGCACCTTGAGTAGCCCACTTCAGATATTTATTGAACCCAGTTAAGGCAAACACTTGTTAAGTGAAACATTGCAATGACTAACGAATAATCTGAAAACCCATACACAATTAGTCACTTACTGGTCGACCAAATTTGGAAAGCTCTGCAACTTTGGCTCTATGCAGACCAGGGTAACCTACACATAGAAAGACAGGTCAGCAAAAAACATCATGAAGTCAATTATTTTCACAAGAATCAAAAAATGAAAGATTGAAAGAAAAATGTCTGTAGTTTGTGTATCATATTGGAATTATTGAGATGAATATTTTGCATGTTAAAGGATTCTGCTATTAGTTTTTCCATAAATGAAAAGATAGGGAAAAAAGAAAAGGAGGAGGGTAATCTAGGGGTTTGTTACAAACTAGATTTTGGGTAGATGATGATTCTTGGTGGTAAGAAAGATGAAGATGGATTTGATTGTGAATTGTAGGGAAGATGATGATAATTGGCACTAATTAATGGCTAGTAACCAAACCCTTAAGAAAGATAGATAGAAAAGGGAGAAATTGCAAACTAAAAGGTTTCTTTATTCTTCATTGATTCTACTAATGCAATGTACAATGCCTTTTATAGGCTATGAAATGAATACAAGGATTAACCAATTACCAATCCTAAATACCGAACTACTTAACCAACTAATTCTAGTCATAACTAGCTAATCCCTTATTCAATTAAACTGCTCTACTACTTGCATATTCATATCATTCCTATGCCCATCAAAAAAAACCTTGTCCTCAAGGTTTAAGTAATTCCCTCATTAGGAACTTCATCATCAACACCATTAGCTAATATCATGAAATCCAATGACTTCTTCTCATAGTCCATAAGTTTTGTCACTCCAAAATAACCAAACCATACATGAAATTGTTGCTCATCACACATGGCTATGAATACATCAAACCATAAGCTATTCAATGTAGAATTCTCCAACTCGGTTACTGTATTTACCATAAGACCCTTTGCTTGTCGAAACCTCCTCACATGATCATAGATGAAATTGACCCACTCCTTGGTTAACATGACAGTTGTCAATCCTTGCACCCATGAATAGTTTGTCCTCAACTGAATACTTAATTGTGGATCAAGTGTGATATGGTTCCAGTAATCTTTATTAACTTTATCATAGGTAAACCATAGGACTATAGGAAGAAGTGTGCATTTCGAACTCAGCAAGATCAACTCAGCATCCGAGTTCTTGAACCCAGTAATCGTTTGGTCATCGTTAAGCGCCTGGACAGAATATTCAAGCCCCAAAAAAACTTCAAACAAAAATTCTTGAAACTTCACAGCCACATTGATCTTCGGTGATGGGAAGACAGAGAAAACAAGCATCATTCCAAAAGGATACTCCTCTTTGATATTAGATATCAACACAGTCCCCATCCCAGAACCCATGCCTTCACTGAGTGAGTGACACAGTTGAAAACCTTGAAGACAGCCACAATGTTCTTCCTTCTTTTGCACAACATCAAGAATGGGATTAATGAACTCAGCTCGCTCAGTGTTATCGACATCAGACCCATTAACAGATTTCAACAATTCTTGATTTTCCTCAATACCAACAACAAGATTCACCCCTTCTTCGTTCTTGTCATTGATATCTTGTTCTTGCACCATCTCGAGTATAAACACAATCTTCTTCTTGTTGAGATGATAAAGAGAGAGTAGAGAAAAAATCTTGAATTTCCTTACTACTAGTAACACCCAAGAGAAGATGCCCCGTTTCTTTTCTTCTTTTTTTTGATAAGTGAAATGTATTAAAGAAAAAAGCACCAAGGGGGTGCAACCCACGTACAAAGGCTATCTATAGGAGAGAAACTCCACCAAATCTACAAAGTCAAATTCATTTACAAAAGAATTCCCTTTGACCTAAAAAAATAAGCCATTGAACCATCTTTCCCTAATTACATCAATAGGTCTCTCTAAGCCTTCAAAAGCTCTACGGTTCCTCTCAAGCCAAACAATCCAAAAGATAGAAAGTGGGATCATTAAGTAAGCTTCCTTGAGGTTCTTAGGGGCCCAAAGTCCACTTCAAACCCACACTTCATCTAACACCGATCCAATGCACACCTAAGAGACCCCCAAAACTTTATAAGCCGTTTCCCACAATGCTCTAGCTAAAGAGCACTCCATCAAAAGATGAAACACGGACTTACCACATCCTTTGCGAATGAAACAACGGTTCACCAACACCCTTCCTCTTCTTTGCAAGTTATCAAGCATTAGGATCTTTTCCAAAGAGGCCTCCCAACAAAAAAAAACTCACTTTCTTTGGGGATTCGGAGCACCAAATTGCTTTCCACAGGAAGTTGATGGATCCATCCATAAGAGACCCGGCTAGAAGTATCTTGCAGAAAGATTTCACCTCATAACTTTTTCCCGGGTTGTCCCTCCATCTCGTCGCATCCTCTTTAGATAAGTCAAAATTAAAGCTATATAAAGTTTCCAAGAAGCTTTACACCCTCTCATTCTCCCAATCGTTAATATTGCGGATGAAAGACACATCCCACAAAATAACACCAGTGGCCACTAAGATGCAAAAAGAAATAAAAGCTTCTTTATCTCTCGTAATTTCAAAGATTTTCGAGAATCGATCTTTAAAAGGGGTGTTCCCAAACCATTTATCATACCAAAGCCGCATTCTCCTTCCATCACCAACCATCACCGAAAGATGAGGATTCAAGGCTTCTTAACCATTCCGAATCAACTCCACACTCCTACACCAGAAGCCCCCCTTCTTTTCTTAGACGTCCACCCGCAAGAATCCAATCCAAACTTAGCTTCCACCACGTTCCTCCAAAGATGATCCTTTTCCACAATAAACCTCGATAACATTTCCCCAACAAAGCTTTATTGAACAATGTAAAGGACTTTATACCTAGTCCCCGTCTATCTAACGGTTTCTTAACCACTCCCCATCTCACCAAGTGAAATTTTTGCTCCTCCCCAATATTGCCCCAAAGGAATCTTCTTTGAATATCCTCCAACCTTTTAGTCACACCACTAGATATAGGAAATAAAGACATAAAATAGATAGGGAGACTAGAGAGAGTGCTTTTAATGAGAGTGAGTCTTCTTCCTTTAGAGAGAAGAAGATTCGTACAACCGGCTAAGCACTTTCAAATTCTCTCCACGATGGGGTTCCATACACCTGAATCTTTGAAGTTGGCACCAAGAGGGAGACCAAAAAAAGTTAAGGGAAGAGTCCTCTTCTTGCACCCAACAAACGAGCACAAAAACGATCATTAATGTTATCACCAAGAGGAATCAAATCACTCTTACTAAGATTGACCTTGAGCCTTGAAGTCGCCTCAAGCAGAGAATGACACATCGAAGATTTAAAATTTGATGAGCTTCTGTCCCACAAAAAACAATTGTGTCACGGGCAAAGAGAAGATGAGACACACTCACATTTCTTCCTTCTCTCCCCACCTTAAAGTCACTCAAGAGTCCTCCCTCAATTGCTTTCAACAGCATTTAGCTCAAAGCCTCTATAACCAAAGTGAACTAAAAAGGGGAAAAAGGGTCCTCTTGTCTCAAACCCAGTGAGGCTTTAAAATACCTGGAAGGATAACCATTAATAAGGATCGAAAAGGATGTCGAATAAATACACTTAAAAATCCACTTGCACCACTTATCCCCAAAACCCATCCTCTTCAAAGGTAGATCACAAAGCTCCAACTCATATCTCTATGTCAAGCTTGCAAATCACTCCACCCCCTCCATCTTTTAAGTGGGAATCCACCACTTCGTTAGCAATTAAGGCGGCATCCAAAATTTGCCTTCTATCCACAAAAGCATTTTGAAAATGACTCACCACTTCAGAAATCACTTTTTTTAATCTACAAGTGAGGACTTTCGAAAAAAGTTTATAAATGCAACCAACAAGACTAATGGGGCGAAAATCTTTGATATTGGAAGCACCCACTTTCTTCGGAATAAGTACAATGAAGGTTGAATTGATCCACAAAATCACTCGAAAAATGGAACTCCTCAAAGAACCGAAGGATATCCTTTGTGTTTAAGGAAGGCCATAGAAAAACCAACAGGACTCGGGCCTTGTCCCCATTACACTCCCTAAGAGCACAAAGGATCTCCTCCTCATTAAAAGCGCTCGATCCATATAGCTTCACTAGCATCAAGAACAGAAAAATCCAAACCATCCAAATTCGGCCTATTAAAGCAATTTTCCTTGAAGAGAGACTTTTAGAAAGAGCAAATAACCTCCTTAATACTCTCCTCCTCCACAAACATCGAGCCATCAACCTCAATGGAGCCAATAAAGTTGTGTCTCCTATGGTCATTCGCCATCCGGTGAAAGAATTTAGTGTTCCTGTCACCCTCTTTAAGCCAAATTTCTCTAGATTTCTGTCTCCACAAGGTTTCTTCCATCGAGATAAGTTTGGACAGCTCTTTCTTAATCCATAACCGCCTCTCTCTTTCCTCCCCCGAGAGACTTGAAGAAATCTCCTTCTCATCAAGACCGTTCACCTCCCCCATCAACGCATTGATTGATGAGTTGATATCACCAAGAGATTCTTTGTTCTATTTTTTCAATTCCAATTTAAGTTCTTTCAATTTTGAAACCACTACAAAACTAATGAACCCCCTCACATTACAAACTTCCTACCAACCTTTAATAAGATCGTGAAAGCCTTCCACCTTAAGCCACATATTTTCAAAGTGGAAAAGAGTAGGACCTCAATGCAAACCCCCCACTTCAAGAACAAAAGGGTGATGGTCCGACAAGGGTCGAGCCAAACGCTTCTGAATGAAATTAGGGAAGAGAGTTTCCCAACAACTAGAGACAAGAAAACGATCAATCCAAGAGAACGATGGGGCTTCCCTAAAACTCGACCAGGTGAACAACCCACCCGACAAAGGCAAATCAATAAGATTTTGACCCCGAACAAAAGCACGAAATTCCCTCATAGAGCTATCCTCAACCAGACACCATGCTCCCTCATAGGGGTAGAGAACAGAATTGAAGTCTACTCCCACCATCCAACGGAGATTCCAACGATTCTTAACCTCAACAATTTCGTCCCAGAAGAGACCCCTCTCACTATTAAGAACCGGACCGTAAACTCCCGACAACAGCCACGCATTACTCGAAGAAAGGTTCTTAAACACACAAGAAACCGAGAAGCGTCGCACAAGAAAGTCAACCAAGTCCAACACTTTCTTATTCCACATAACTACGACACCACATGAAGCACCAACCACCAGCTACCCCAAAAACTACGAATAACCGCACCATTTCTTGTTGTTGGTGTAGTAGTGTTTGATCATGACTGTCAAAATCAAAAGTATCCAAATCAATACTTTGAATCCTTTCCATCTCCTTGGAAATTTCTTCTTCAACTTTTGGGATCATTGGATCATGCGGATTTTGTTGTTCCATTGCATATAAGCGAAAAACCAATGTGTTGTGTTTGTGGAATAGCCGCTCCATGGATGTGCATTGAGGAAGCTTGAAGAATGGAAGGAATTAAGGGAGGAAAAAGCACCAAATGGTAAGAACAAGATTTTGATGAATAATGATTCTTGGTGGTAAGTAAGATAAAGAAGGTTTTGATGGTGAATTGTAAGGAAGATGATGATAATTGTCGCTAATTAATGGCTAGTGAGCAAACCCCTAAGAAAGATAGAGAGAGAAGAGAGAAATTACAAAACTAAAAGGTTTCTTTATTCTTCATTGATTCTACTAATGCAATGTACAATGCCTTTTATAGGCTAAGAAATGAATACAAGGATTAACCAACTACCAATCCTAACTACTTAACCAATTACTAACCAACTAATTCTACTCATAACTAGCTAATCCATTATTCAATTAAATTGCTCTACTACTTACAATTATATTCGTTTCAGGGTTCTATCAAAAGAATTGTATCCTGCCCCCGTATATATAAAATAAGTTTGAAATTCTAAACAGGAACTATGATGGCCTGCTGACAGCCAGAATCAGCTCAACTAACCAACTAGAAGGTTTTACACAGATTATATTCAGAAGCCTTCTTTAGGTAGCTGTCAAAAACATTAAACAACTCCAAAATAACAGATAATTCTAATAAAGTTTACCTGTTATTTGGAAATCATTGCTCAGCAACTAAGATAAATATTGTGAGAAAAATGATATAATGTGGGAATAAACAATATAAATACCAAAACATTCCGCACAATCGCATCACTTCATAAATCAGGTAATATGCCAGATCATTAATAGAGTTTGCAATGCGAGAAAGCAAGAAAGAGAAAGAAATCTTCAGTGGAAAGAGAAAGATGACCAGGGGAATTTTAAATGACTCATTCTTCATACAATTTGGTTATTTGGAGTGTGTAACTGTCTAATAACAAGTCAACACACATTGACACATGCTTTTTTCTCATCTTTATGTAAACTTCTAATGTCATAAATAATTTAGAATACTAGATAACATCTTCAATGTAAACCTGATCTGTGTATCTGGTCAACAGTGGTCAGATAAAGTCGGCCAAATAAGAACCCATTCCCTGCTCAACTTATGTTTAGGTTTAATTTTCTTTGAAAGAAAACCACAAGAAAATGAAAAAGAAGAAGAAAAAAGCTTTATTATCAAATAAAGTTGACTTAAAATGGCATTTACCAGCAAATATAACAAGGCCATCAGCTGATACCCTTGCCAATTCCGGAAGAGTTTTATTAAGGTACTTCGGAGACAAGTAATCCACTGCATCTGACACTATGACCAGAGAAAATGATTTTGCACGGTAGGGCAGAGGAAACTTGATATCAGCTACTCGCACAATCCCTTTGCGCACAAGACTCTTGCAGTTGGCATCAGCATCATCTAAGTCATACGGTTCTACACCCCAAGCCTCAGTATCTTCCTCTTTTAATAAGTTAGATACCACAGAACAAGTCTCAGGGCCCACGTGCAATACTTTATGCATACTGTCACCATATGCCTTCTTCAATATAGGTAATGCTCTCTGGACTTCTAATGTGCATGATACACCACCTGCATATATATAATTGAGGTGATCAAAACAGGGAATCATAAATTTCTAAGAGAAATTTGCATGCTAATATTAATCTTGGCAAGATGAATTTTTTTATTTTTGAAAAAAAAAAGAACAGCTAATAGTTCCTTCACAAAAGATCAGGTTTCAGGATTGCTATATCAAAGATTTTTTTTTTTTATAAGTAAAAAGTATACATAAAGAAATGCACCAAAGGGGTGCAATCCATGTACAACGATTATCTAAAGGATAGAAACTCCACAAAATCTACAAGATCTACCTCTAAAATGTTCGAAATGTTGGTTTCAGCAAATTTGCAATCGGGACAGGATAGCATACTCCTTAAGTGGATAACACGCTTAAAGAAGTACATAAAAGTTTGATATCATTTATAATTTTTGTGACAATAGTCTTCTCAATATATAACAATGTTAAATTCAGCACTCCGCTGTGTAATTTGGACTCATTTTTTCTTGGGCGGTTGCGGGTTCGGTTAGAGACGAATTATGGGCTTGGAGTGGATTGAAGACTCAAAAACATGTCAAGAAGGTTTTAAATTTAATTCCACCCTCTATTTGATGGATTGTTTGGAGAGAAAGGAACCGAGGGGCTTTTGACGGGGTTGAAAGGCCCCTTGCAAATATTAGGGATAGTTGGTTTAATATCCTCATTTTTTGGTTTAAAAGAAATTTCTTTGTAAATTTTGATGATTTACTAGATTTTGTGGAGCTTATCCATTGTAATTAGCCATTGGCTTTTGTTGCACCTGCTTGGTGCTTTCTAATAAATTTTTACTTGTCAAAAAAATAACTTAACGCCTCCGTTTTTACATTGCTTGGGGAAATTACATCTTACTGTACTAAATGTGAAGGCCATAGAGAACAGTAGCAATACAGATACCTAACGGCAGTGTCCAATTAACAAAAAAAAAATCATTCTCACTGAGCATCAACAGGAGAGAAAGACAGACACAAGAAAGCTCTTGGACAGATAAACCTTAATTATTATCCTGTGTTCTATTTTTTTTATACCTATCCATCTTCTTGACCAGCAAAAAAGTCAACTATGGGTTGGGGTCTATAATTTCTTATCACATCTGTTGTTCTTCTCCTCTTTTTTCATTCAACTTCGTCTTTATGTAAAACCTTGTTGTGCAGAAAATTGTGTCATAAACCCATTATGACCATTATAACACTAAAAGTAGTCTGTAATAGAGTTAACAACATGAATCATGCATTTCTCACAGAACTGGAGTCAGTAAAAGTGACAGCAGTTCATTGGTTTTCCATAACAGGCAGTAGTCAGATTGTAAGGGTCGTCAGATCACACTACGAAAAGGGCAAAGCCCCCAACATGGAAGAATAATTTACCCTAACAAGGATAGAGTAAAACAGTTTTAAGACTGTGAGTGCTGGGCAGGTATTGCTACTTAACATAAGCCTCACGCAAATTTCAACAAAATGAATCCTCTTGGAACATTTCACAAATTTTTCACTAAAAGAAAAGGCCCAAAAAACAAATTTTCCATCAGACAGTTGACTCTAACCAATATATGGAACTGGATGAAAAGCCCTGTAAGAACACACTCAAATTACAAGCATTAAGATGACAAACTCACGCTAGTGGATTTCAAGGATTGGAAAACAATAAAGATTAAAAGCCAAAACGAGGTGACACAGGCTGGAGAAGTAATAAAAGAGAAATATATTATTACAATATTGTGGTAAGATATAAAATCAACAAGTAATCAAAATAAATCTATTATGACAATGTCCTTGTAGAAGATAAAATCAACAATTGCATAACAAATAAAAGACAAATCGCGAGTTATTAAACAAATTTGGAAAATGTCCAATAAATAGAATACAGGGATGCCAAGAAAGCATTTTAAAGTGTAGTATGTATCAGTCATAATGGTAAAACCATACTCCACGACAACCAATAATTATGAATCAACAAACATTAAAGTTTCACATACTGAGAGTGTGCAATGCACTTGACAATTGCATTTTGTACGCGAAATGTTCGAAAGCATAAAAATTAAAATAATATTTACCTTCAACTTTACTTAAAGCCACTTTTTCGCCGCTAAGTCCACCTGTAACACACCCAATAAACTGAGCACAAAACACAGGCAGAAAGTAAAAGTGCAGCAGTTGTTTTGAGGGAGAGAACAAATTCTTTTCCTTCTCTTTACTCTTTCATATTTCATTTTTTCTTTGTCCGAGAGAAGGGAGGGGAAACCTCTTTGCATTTCTACAATTCTCAAATTTTCAAGCTGAGAGACAAAATACAAACCTGGCCCATTATAAAAATAGCCCATCAGAAGAATTGCACCCTGAAATTTTCAATAAACAATTTAATCAGTATTTCTCATGTTCAAAGTAAACCCAAAAGGGAAATTATGTCAATGCCTAAGTTGTAGACATACATTGACGTGGTTTAGGGGGTTGGAAATGGACATGTTTAGTCAGTCATATATGGCTATTAAAGCAAGGAATATCAGTTGCTCATGTAATTACACCAGAGAACAATGAAGCAAAGGGAAAAAATAACAAGAGAGGAGAAACAAAGATGGCAGTGAAGAGTACCACAACTAAAAGCCCAATAGACAGTAAAGGTGACGAGCGTGATTTGGAATGTGCCGATCCAACAAAAGGGATGCCTCCACCATCAGCAAGCCGTCGAGCAGGATTTACTGGCCTCCTTGACATGATTATATAATGCGTCAAGCCTGCAAGACCTTGCATTTTTAATGGAGAACCTTTAACAGCGATGTCTAAAACTGAAAAGCCCTTCTTTCAAATTCTTCGAATATTGTTGATTACAAGTCAAAAGACTATCCTATTCCATAACATTGACACAAATACGTTTATTTACTTTTAAAGACAAACAACAGTCTCTGACATGTTATATCATTTTAAGAATTGAAATAAAGAATATGTCAAAATTTTCTCAAATAATAAAAGCATCACTACCGGAGGCTTTAGCATAGGTGGTAAGGGAGAAAGGAATTTTGACGCACATGTAACAAACTTAAAGAATGTCAGGAAAACATTAACTAAAATCGTATCTATAAAGCACCAAGGGGTGCAACCCATGTACAAAAACTATTTACACGACAGTTGCTCCAAAAAATCCATAAGATCTTCATTAACAAAAAAAAAATCTCTTAAACCAAAAAGTAAAGGTATTGAACCATCTATCTCTAATCACTTCAATAGGCCTCTCTTCACCATCAAAAACCTAATCTGTTTCTCTCATTCTAAACGATCCAAGAGTAAGTCTTCTTCTAACTCCTTGAAGCAAGATTGATAAACTTGCTTCAATGAAATTACAAAGTTTATCCTACTTTGAAATAGACTATTTATTTCACTTTAAAATCGAAAGGTCATTGCATCATGCAATGCTATAAACGCCGGGCTACTAAAAGTATGTGCAAAGGTTCATGTCTTAAGAACAACTTAATACAAAAATGATAAGTTCATGGATGCAAAGAACCAATTTTGGCAGGTCCAATACTAAGTAAAGACCTTCACATAGTATAACATTATACATTTCTTTTCAAATGTGTCCCACATCTCCCACGCCTTCTGTGTAACCAGCTCAGCAACATCTTCCCATGAATACTAAGATAAATTGCATATATTCAACGATCAAAACCCACTTTTTTTCCCAAAAAAATCAACTTCTTACAACTTATTTAACAACATAAATTTATGCTATAAGTTTGAAACTCTCCTCCACACCTGTATTTGCAGTATTTGAGCTCAAATTATTTCAGGCAGCTAGAGAAGTTTGGAATATTGTATTATTTGTTTAGTTGTAACTTCTTTGGTTGGATACATCGAAACCCTTTTTACAGAAAGATATTGCATATCGTTTTGTTTAGACCAAAACATATGCATATTCCAATACCTATCAGCAACAGGGCTATCTGTAACTCTGACTGGAATATCACTTTTACATTCCATGGCCCTCTATCTTGAAATTTAAGGAACATTAAAGAAGCAACATATAACTGATCAGTTTCTAATGATTGACCCATAATATCAACATTAAAATTCCCATTATATGCTCACCACAAGTTCCAAATCAAACGCGGTGATGCAGACTTACTGTGTAGCCTACCATGAGGGAAGCTAATTCCCATGGCATTAAAGCAGAACGTATAAATGCAATGCTCCTAAAATAGTTTCTCATTTATTAAAGATAACTTAGAACCGTATTTAAATCACAAATGAAACAAAAAACATACACGCCACTTAAAACACTACGCAAACTACACACAAAGCCATCACAGTTTGTTGACCATATCCAGTCTATGATAGTCACAAAATCTACCGAGACCGAATTTCCTTTTTGGCTAATAAAATTCAATCCAAACTGTACACACCAACAATGACTGGACAACACTTTAAAACGGCCATTCGCATTTAATTCAAGCTGTTTTACCCATGCAAGTTCAACACATTTATTTGAACCTCCAAAATTACCAATTAAAAGAAACTATTGAAATGTTGCGTTAACCCAGCAGATCCACAAAACATGTTTCAAAAGAAGAAGAAAAAAAGAGTAAGCTGGAAAGAAAACAAACCTGCATCAGAAAATTAATGGTTTCTAATTTCTCATTTTATACACACAAATATATTGAGGCGAAGTACAACTAAAAGAACAAGAGAATACCGTGAATTCAATTGAATTACGTAAGTTGTCTAAAACAAACTGATAAGAACAATAGCAAATACGCACAAGTCTCTACATAAATCGAATCCCAAAAACCAAAAAAGAAAATGAAATATAGAATATAGAAGTACGAAAGAAGTAGAACAGAGTTACCTGAAATCAACGATCCGACAAACAAAATGTTCTTGGGCCTTTTGGAGCACGATCCAGATCTGTCAATGGTCTTTACTCTTACCTTGATCAGAAAGAGAAGTGGGATTTACCTTATTTTGTTGATAATTAATTTTAGTATTTTTTTTTAAAGTACTCCCATTTATAGTTTTTATTTAATTGATTTTTTTAATTAAACGCACTGCGGGCTCCGGCCTCCGCGTTACCAGATTAGTTAGCTAACCTAACCTCCTACCTATTTTCAATTTATATGGATTTTTACTTTCCGCATTAAAAAAAAATAACGAAATATTTTATATTTGAAGAGAGTAAACATTTAAAAAAAGTCATTTATATTATTATAAAATTATTAAGTTTTTTTCTAATTTTCTATATTTAATTCGATGTGATAAACAAGTATTAATTTTTTTTCTTTTTAATCCAATGTGTCAATTGTCAAACAAGCTTATATTGATGATTTTGAAAGATTATGTGAGAAAATGTCAATATTATAAGAAAAAAAAGCTTAAATTAATTTCTTCTTTTTTGTAAACACAATAAAAAGAGATTTTTTTTTTTTTTTGGTTTTATGGTTCAAGTTTTACAATGTAAAAAATAATTAAAGTATATTTTTTATGATAAATTATAAATTAATTCTTAAATTTTACTCATAATTACAATTTATTCGTTTAATTTCAAAAGTGGACAATCCACATAAAGTTTTATGAGTACGCGTTTCAAACCAATTCATTCCGTTAATGGCCGCTAACAACTTTGACGAAAAATTTTACGGAAATGATCAAAACACCAAATGTTTAGCAATAATTGTGAAATAATAAAAATGTCACTAAAAATAATGTAACTAGCACACAATGATCTAACAAAAAAATCTATTAGGTACAAATATAATGTTAATAGATGGGATTTGAAATACTAAAATTTATGTTTTTCCTTTGCAGCCATTTCTTTCGTTTGTTTTTCCGATTCTCTAAATATCACAAAAACGATATAATGATTAAATTTCTTTGGTTTAACTAAACTAAAGCAATGAAACAAAATCTAGTTCTCAACTTCTTTTGTCAGCAAACAAGCAAGCGCTTCTATGTTACCATAATAAGAACCATAAATACAAAAATGTCAATAACTCCAAAAAGAAAATCGAAGTTTCAAATTTTCAGTTTCCTCTTTTTACTTTCATTTTTCCCTTCAATCAAAACGCTAAAAAAATCACAAATTCTTCAAAAACTATTTGTCCAATGATGATCGGTGATTGCACAACTACCTTGCCTTATGCGAGGTTGAGTGGTAATATTGCTTATCAACTTTTGTTATTTTCGTGTTTGAGAGAGAGGGAGCACAAATATAAAGAAAAAAGAAATCAAGCAAGAAGTGTGAGAAATAGACAAAGAGTTTATTTGCACAAAGAGAGATACATAATCGGGAGAGAAAAGAGAGATAGATAAAAAAAACTAGTAACAACTTGTACATGTGAAATTCAAATAGATAGAAAGAGTAGTTTTGGGTTTTCATAAATCTTTATAACAAAGTTTAGAGAGAATAATTGCGTTGTTCGATGTTGAAATTAAAAGAGTAAATTGTAATTATGAGTAAAACTTTGAATTTACCACAGTAATTTATTATCAAATTTAGCTTACAATTGTGTGAGAAATGATGAAGCAGGGACTAATAATCCGCATGCTAATGCAGTAATTATGTCCATTTTCATCCTGTTTAAAATAATGATATTTTTTTACATAATTATGTCCATTTTCATTATATTTTTCAAAAAGCACTAACATTTCAATGGTCTTCTTTTATTGTTTGATTACTAGGCCTAGATTTTGCAATCCATCGAGTTAATGGGGGCCCTGGTTTCTATAATGGCAGACAAAAAAAACCTATGAACAAGAGCGAAATTTTCATCCTTGAAAAAATAATGAATCATTAAAAAATACGAAAAAAAAATCATGAGTATATTTGGATTAGGTTTTCAAAAAGTGTTTTTAGTTTTCAAAACCTAAAAACGTATTTGGCCAACAATTTTCAAAAACAAATTTTAAAAACTATTTTTTAAAATTCAGTTTTCAAACACTGGCTTTAGAAAACTCTAAATTGGAGTTTTCAGACCTAAAACACTCTTCATTTCTCACTTTCCAAATTCTCTGTTTCCATGAGTTACAACTTATCGATCTTGGCAAGGTCAAGATCTTTGATCTTTTGAGTATCGGTACCCTTCGCCTCCAACTCCAACTCTCTCTTTCGATATCAAAGAACAGTAAGAGGGGTTCGTATAATAACAAAAAAAATCTATCCGGGTGGTTAAAAGTGACGTACAGGCTTCTTCCCATTCCCAGATTTACAGATCCCAGGATTCGAAATCCAACAAGCGGTGGTGTTTTTTACAAACTCTCTTCTCTCTTTACTCTTTCTCTCTCTTGTGAAGGCCGTGATTACAGTCTGCGCCAGTTTCTTCTAGTCGCTTCCAAGGTCTGCAAGTACCACGCAAGCTTGATTCACTAGCCTCCGAAACCACGCAAAACGATTGCTATAAATGATTTCAAAAACATAACATGGTGTCCGAGTTCATACGAACCCGATTCTAGATCCCTCTCTCAGGTTCGTCGATCCTCTCAGATTTTACCAAGTCATTTTTTTATTTTTGTGCTTTTGGTTATTTTTATCTGCTTTAGGTGTTTTTAGAGTTATTTGGGTCTGATCTTTTGTCAGTGCTCTGAATGTAGCTAAAAAATTACCTGGGGAAGTTATGAGTGCACTTGCAGTAGGGATCTTTTGTACATTAGGGACCATGACACTTGCACAAGTGAGTCCACTGACCCTAGATTTGTAACTTAAACCTATTTGCTTAGAAAGGTGCAATATCTTGTGCTTGTATTAAATTTTATCCTATTATATAATTTTAGGTAAGAGCTCTGGAAAAGTGAAATCAGTCTGGACTGCTATTTGGATCATTGCAATAGGTTTGGCTCTAGCTGCAGGTGGAGCTTATCTTGTATACAAATATAGATTAAGGGTAAGCTCAGGACATTGCATGCCTTTTATCCCCTCTACTTCTGTAGTAACAGTAGTGAATTCATCTCTGATGTCTAATTTGATCATCCATTTGGAATTTTTGTGCTCCCATCTGATTTTATCCCTATTGGCAATCATAATAAGAAGATCATGTAGTTACCTTCAGGCATGTTTTGGATTTGGAAAGTTTGTCAAAGAAGAGTAGGCTCCATTATTATGGTCATCTTATAAAAATTATATTATTATGATCATGATTATCTTTATCCAATTATCTAATATAGGCTTTGTTAGCATATATAGTCTATTATTATTACTGAAAGATGTGATGTCTTGAGAGAGTTTGAAGCTAAAAAAATTGTTATTTGGTTCCAAAAAGCAAAACATTTTTCTTTTGGAAGAAAAATTTATACTATTTTTTTTGCTTTTGTTGCTTCTACAATCAAAAACCCAAAAGTTATTAGTATCTATAATTGTGATTAAGTTTGGTATAATATAGTTCTTTCAATACAATGAGGCTTCTTGTTTTGGGATAAGAGCTTGGCCATTCTTGACCTAGTTTAGTCTTTGAGTAAGCTTTGACTGAAGCTCATGAGAATGGTTGGTTTTGTCGAAGTACCAAACTAGCCTAAGTTTCGCCAGCCTTCTTTGTATCTCAATAATATCTTTCCTAGTATTTACAGCAAAGATTTGCGATTTAAACCCCTCAAAGACTATTACCAACAGATGCAAGACCAGAGTAGTTCAACTAGAAACGAGAGCCTGATTAGTTTGTCAGATAAAAATGAAGCATGGGTTTCTTCTTCCTTAACATCTACCTATGATTTATACCCAATGAATCCTTAGTCCATAAAATTTAACAATAGTGAAACTTCGTTGTCATGTCGTAGTAGCTAGCTTTAAATGTTTTTAATTTCTACAGATAATAAACATGACAATTTGAGCATATAGATCATTTGGTTAAAACATATATAGAATCATTTTGGCTCGATTTGTTGTCATTGGTTTGCATTTTGTTCCATATTCATCTTTCCTAAAGAAGGAAAAGATATGTTATGCTAGTGTAACTCAATGAAGTGCTAGAAAAAACTTTTATTATTTATATATATATATATATATATATATATATATATGTGTGTGTGTGTGTGTGTGTGTGTATTGAGCCTCACCTAAATTTTAATGATGACAAAACACAACTCTTATTATACTAACAGTGCTATCTAAGTGTATTAAGCGATAAAAGCATACAGCCAAGAACTCAACCTGAATCAAACTCCAAGTCAAGATAGAAGATCTAGTATAAGTATAAGTTATTAAATCATATTGTAAATGTCACCAGTTCAGGTAACAAGCTTGTCCAATGGCTCATTTTAAAAAAGTATTTTTAACAAAACTATTCATTCAAACGTTTTAAAGTCAAAAACATTTCAAAGAATGAAAAACTGGGTTGAAAACAACCCAATCGACTAGTACTTATACCAGAAAACTGAGATATGGAACAGTATGTCCCCAGTCGACTAGGTGCCTCATACCAATCAACTGGTACTTTGAACAGAAGGTCCCCAGTCGACTAGTAAGTCTTACCTAGTCGACTGATACCAGTTATAGCCTTAAAGGTGAGACTTTTCACCTGACCCAATCGACTGGTACTAAGATCCAGTCGACTGATAATTCAAAAAATATGACCGTTGAGACGCGAGAATTCAGCACAAAATGTACCAAAACATTCCAAGTCAGTACAAAACGGCCATAATAATACAAGGCCATATAAACCCACTCTATTGAGCATTTAAAAAAGGTAGATTACACATTCGATCAAGTTTTTACTCATTGATACACAAAAGCTGTGAAATATTTATTGTTGAGTCATTCTTCAAGCTTTACCTTGAAAGAGAGATATTATTCAGTTGTATAAGCTTTCATTGTTGTCTCTCTACCATTTACTTTACATCATTTATTGTAAAGGGATTAACTTCCGAAAGGAAGAGATTAGCTTCCGAGAGGAAGGGATAAGCTTTCAGGTGGAAGGGATTGTTTGTAAGGTTTGTACAACACCCGTGAAGTTGCACGACTAAAGGTTTTTAGTGAATTGCTTCAATGAGGTTCTTTGAAGAGAGTGGATGTAGGGTCAGAACGAATCCGATATTGTCGAACCACTATAAACTGAGTTTGCATCTTCTATTCCTTAAACTCTTTTATTTACAGCACTTTACTTGTTTACATGCTTGTGGATTAAATTGTTTTTATAAACTTGTGATTAATTAGCTAAAGTTTCTAAAAACCCAATTCACCCCCCTCTTGGGTTGAAACCTCAGTCTATAATCGGTATCAGAGCCTCATTCTCAATTTTATGCTTAATATCCTTGAGTTGATCCGATGGCAGTAAATAGCTACTCTGAGGGACACTCCTACGCTAGGTCTCCTTTGTTCAATGGTTCCAACTATAACTATTAGAAAAATAGGATGAAAATCTTTGTCGAATTATAAGATTATAATCTATGGAGAGTCATTGAAAAGGGACCTAGAATTCCATCAAAAGAAATAACTATTGGAGAAATCAATCATACAATGCCTAAACTCAAAACTGAGTTCAATGATAAGGATTATAGAATGATGTCTCTCAATAATAGAGCCAAAAGTAATTTACATTGTGCTTTAGATATATTAGAATATAATAAAATCTCTGCATGTGTTTCGGCTAAGGAGATATGAGATAAATTGCAAGTTACATATAAAGGAACTAGTGAGGTTAAAAAATCAAAAATCTAAATGCTAGTTTCTTAATATGAATCTTTTAGAATGTCTCCTAACGAAACAATTTCTCAAATGCACTCACGTTTCACAACTATTGTTAATGGTTTGAAGCTTCTTGGTAGGAACATTAAGGAGTTTGAACTAACAAGAAAAATCTTAAGATCTTTGCCACCCATTTGGAAAGCAAAGAAGACGGTCATCACGGAGACCAAAGATCTCGACAAACTTGACGTCGAAACACTTCTCGGATCACTATAGATATACGAGATGGAAAAAACGAATCCCATTGTCAATGATGATGAGAAGAAGGAAAAGGTGATTGCTTTCAAATCCTCTACATGCAACAGAGAAGAGAAAATGGAAGAAGAAGTGGAGAGCAGCGATGAAGATGGTGAGATGGCTTTGATCACCAAATGATTTCAAAGATTCTTAAAGAAAAGCAAGAAACCTTACACAAAGGATCCCACTTCAAAAAGAGAACCACTTGTGTGTTATGGATGCAAAAAGCCCAGTCACATCAAGGCTGATTGTATGGTTGTAAGCAAACCATACAGGAGCTTCAAAAAGAAAGCTATGATAGCAACCACTTAGAGTGATAACGAAGAAAAAGACTCTTCGGATAAAGAAATCGGATATGAGGAAATTGCCAACCTATGTCTTATGGCAATCGATGATGAAAATGAGGTATTATCTTATCCCTCTTCAAAAAATAACTTTGTTAGTAGTAGTGAAGAGTTGATAGAAGTCATAAATGAAATGCATAAAGAATTAAAGAAATTCGATTCCAAGAACTCTACTCTTAAAAAAAAAGTGTCATCTCTTTCTAAAGAGATGATAAGTCTAAGAGAAGTAAAAGATAAACTATCTTCATTGCTTTATGATTCTTCTCAAGATTTCCTCAAAAATGAAAATGAAAACTTAAAGAAGAAGATATTAGAATTGAATGGTGCAATATCTAGACTCTTGTTTGGAAAAGAAAAGCTTAATGAAATGTTTTCTTGCCAAATATTAAGTGGAGGAAAATCTGGGTTAGGACACTCTCCATTAGGCAAGCAAAAATCGAAATAGAGCTTATTCATGAAAGCTTCATGTGTGAATGAAACCTCTACTTCAAAGACCACTAACAAGGTCAAAAGCATTCCCTCAATGAATGCTAGCAAGTCTAGAAACACTAATTCTAATGCATATACAAGAATGAAACAACCTAGAAATACTCATGCTTATATGTATGCTCATTCAAGAAATGCTTATACATATCATAGGAATTACCATAATGGTTATCCTACAAATAATATGCATATTCATAATAATGCAAGCATGTATCTTAGAAATCATCATCATACATTTTCTAGAAATGACATGCATATTCATATTCCTCACAATAGAAACGGGTATCCTAAGAACTCATATCCTAAGCATTATAGATATGCACAACTGAATAATTCTAGAAATTTTAATAACTATCATCCTAGGATTGTGCATCATCAACATGTCTATAGAACACCATATGCTGTTAAGAAAATATGGATCCCAAAAGGAACTGTATTTTCAAGGACTAACTCCAAAGGACCCAAGAAATTTTGGGTACCTAAAAATGCCATTGTGTATCCTTGTGTGATGTAGATATATCTCCACACCAAGGAAGAAGGTAATTGTTGGTACCTTGATAGTGGATGCTCAAAGCACATGACTGGTGATAAAAGTGTATTCAAGTAACTAACTCTAAGAGATGGCAGACTTGTCACCATTGGAGACAACACAAAAATAAAGATCATCGGGCATGGAAAAGTTGGTAATGATTTCTCAACCATAGATAATGTATTGCTAGTACAAGGCCTTAAGCTAAATTTACTAAGTATTAGTCAACTTTGTAACAAAGGCAACAAAGTCATATTTGAAACTTCTCATTATCTAGTTATAGACATCAAGAGTAACAAGATCAAGTTTGTTGGCCACATACATGAAAATGTCAATATAGTTGATTTAAAATCAATGCATTCCGAAAATGAAAAATGTTTTTCCACATTTAGTGAAAACCCATGGCTATGGCATATAAGGCTTGGTCATGTGAACATGAATTTACTTAAAATCATTTCTAGAAAAGATTTAGTCATTGGACTTCCCAAAATCAATTTTGAAAAAGACAAAGTATGTGATGCTTGTCAAATGGGAAAACAAACTAGGATTTTTTTTAAATCAAAGAATGTAGTCTCAACTACCAGACCATTGGAACTTTTGCATATGGACTTATTTGGTCCAATAAGTACCATTAGTCTAGGTGGCCATCAATATGCTATTGTTATTGTTGATGACTATTCAAGATATACCTTTGTTATTTTTATTGCCCACAAGGATGAAGCTTTCAAAGGATTTGAAAACTTTTGCAAAAAGGTTCAAAATGAAAAAGGAATTTGTATTTCAAGCATTAGAAGTGATCATGGAAAAGAATTTGAAAACCAAAGTTTTTCAAAATTTTGTGATGAAAATAGAATTGATCACAACTTTTCAGCTCCTAGAACCCCTCAACAAAATGGAGTTGTTGAGAGAAAAAATAGAGCTCTAGAAGAATTTTCAAAAACAATGCTTTGTGAAATAGTTTACCAAAATACTTTTAGGCTGAAGCAGTAAACACTTCTTGCTATATCTTGAATAGAATTTTAATTAGGCCTATGCTTGACAAAACTCCGTATGAATTATGGAAAGGCAAAAAGCCTAATATCTCCTATTTTCGTATATTTGGTTGTAAATGCTTCATCTTAAATAACAATAAAACTAACTTGGGTAAATTTGACTCTAAAACGGATGAAGGGATATTTTTAGGATATTCAACCTCTAGTAAGGCTTATAAAGTCTTCAACAAGAGAACTCTAGTGGTAGAAAAATCCGTACATATAACTCTTGATGAGTCTAACCCAATTAGTAGTAGAGAAGTTTCTTTCAATTATGATGCAGATTTTATTCCAATAATGGAAACACCTACCCCCATTGCTGACCCAAAGGAAAGTCCACCTCAAACAAATGAAGAGATAGAAACTCTCAAATTAGACCAACCATCTACAAGCCAACAAGAGGATAGTTTTCCCAAAGATTGGAGGTATGTAAATTATCACCCGATTGATCAAGTGATTGGTGATCCTTCACAAGGGGTAAGAGTTCATTCCACTATTAGAAATATTTGTTATTATGTAGCTTATTTGTCTCAAATAGAACCTAAGACATTTATAGAAGCCGAAAAGGATAATGATTGGATAATTTCCATTCAAGAAGAAATAAATCAATTTGAAAGAAACAATGTTTGGAATCTAGTTCCTAGACCTAAGAATCATACAATAATAGGAACTAAATGGGTATTTAGAAATAAGATGGATGAAAATGGAATAGTAACTAGGAATAAGGCTAGACTAGTTGCTAAGGGATGTAATCAAGAAGAAGGAATAGACTTTGATGAGACTTATGCTTTCGTAGCTAGATTAGAAACTATTCGAATGTTATTAGCCTTTGCATGCTTTAATAAGTTTAAATATTTTTCAAATGGATGTAAAGAGTGCTTTCTTAAATGGCTTTATAGAGGAAGAGGTTTATGTTGAGCAACCTCATGGATTTGAGAATCCTAGTCTTCCAAATCATGTCAGCTCTCTAAAGCTCTATATGGGTTGAAGCAAGTTCCAAGAGCATGGTATGAAAGACTAAGTAAATTTTTTATTGACAATAATTTTATAAGAGGTAAAGTAGACACAACTCTCTTCACAAAAACTCACTTAAATGACACTCTACTAGTCTAAATATATGTTTATGATATTATATTTGGTGCTATTAATGAATCTATGTGTCAAGAGTTTGCCAAGTGCATGCAAGGTGAATTTGAAATAAGCATGATGGGAGAGCTTACCTACTTCTATGGACTTCAAATCAAACAATTAAAATGAGGCATCTTTATCAATCAATCAAAATACACTAAGAACCTACTAAAAAGGTTCGGGATGGAAAGCTCAAAGCCACTTGGAACACCCATGAGCACATCAACAAAACTTGATTTTGATGAAGGAGGTAAATGTGTAGATACTAAGTATTATATAAGCATGATAGGAGCTTAACTTTATTTAACTGCAAGTAAACCTGATATTATGTTTAGTGTATGCATATGTGCTAGATTTCAGGCTAATCCTAAGGAATCACATGTAGTTACTGTAAAAAGGATCCTTAGATATCTACAAGGAACTTAAACCTTAGGATTATAGTACTCTAGAGATTCATCTTTTGAGCTTGTAGGATATTCAGATGCTAACTTTGCTGGATGTAGGTTAGATAGAAAAAGCACAAGTGGAACATGTCAATTCTTAGGTATAATGTTAACCTCTTGGTTTTCCAAGAAACAAAATTCAGTTGCACTATCAACCACAGAGGCAAAATATGTTGCAGCAGGAAGTTGTTGTGCCCAAGTATTGTGGATGAAACAATAACTAGAAAACTATGGCATGAACTTTAAAAGTATCCCAATACATTGTGATAATACTAGTTATTGACCCTGAATGATTTTGATAGTAACAAAAATCTTAATTAAGCACTAATGAGTATTACTTAAGTAATACAAATTGTTAATAGTGCTTATACATCAAAGGAGATCAAGATTATAGAAATTGGTGAATTAATGTTGATGGTCTCAAAAGTCAATAAGTTCTCCAAAAGATCAAATTCAAGGAGAATAATTTAAATGCATCTTCAAAGTCAATAGGAATAAATTATAGGTTTGAATCCTAAGATATACTTTGTAAGCATTTCAATTGTTATGAGCTAATTATATTTGCATTGCATTTTATTATATAGTCTTAATTAATTGAAGATATAAAATCTTCAAGTGATTTTATTAAATGCAAATAAATTCTTTGGGCTCAATACTTAACATTCTCTCATTGCATTTAAGAAGAATTTATGTTGACATAGAAAATTACTTGAGCATTTGTAATATATCATTCTTCATATATCTTGCACACACATTATGCTTAAAATTGTAATATGATTTGCCATCATCAAAAATGCTTCAATCAAGAAATTGATTAGATTAATTTTGATGATAACAAAACCTTTTGAAGTGTTTAACTCGTGTGTTTAATGTGCAAGAAAGTTTGATTCAATTAAGATATTTTTTGGAACTCAAAAATCCAAAAAGAATAAAGAGATATGAAGAAAATTGATGCTGAAAACACTGTTCATCCAGAAAACACTGTAGCAGCGCTCAAATAGTGACCCAGTCGACTGGGTGAATAGTGCAGTCGACTGGTAAAACTGGCAGAAGGTTCTCAGTCGACTGGTAACACTGTAGCAGCAAAAATGTGAATTTTTAAGAGGACCCAATCGACTGGTATCACGACCCAGTCGACTGGTAGTTCAAAAATATGACCGTTAGGACTCGAAATCTGAGATTTTAAAGGCATAATCAATTCAAATTAAAGTCTAACGGCCATATTAATTGATGGCTATATAAACCCACTCAATTTAGCATTCAACAAGAAGGAGAAGACATTCAAAAAGAAAAGAACACACACAATCAAGTCATTCATTCTTTGAAACTCAAAAAGCTTTGAAATACTCATGTTGAGCCATTCTTCAAGCTTTTCTTTGAAAGAGAGACATTATTTAGTTGTATAAGCTTTCATTTGTTGTCTCTTTACTATTTACTTTACAGCTTTTATTGTAAAGGGATTACTTCCGAGAGGAAGGGGATTACTTCCGAGAGGAAGGGGATTACTTCCGAGAGGAAGGAGATAACTTCCGAGAAGAAGGGATTGTAAAGTTTGTACAACACCAGTGAAGTTGTATGACTAAGTTACTTAGTGGATTACTTCAAGGAGTTCCTTGAAGAGAGTGGATGTAGGGTCGGAACTAATCCGATATTGCCGAACCATTATAATCTGAGCTTGCATCCTCTTCTCTCTAAACTCTTTATTTACAGCACATTACTTGTTTTAATTGTTTGCTGCTTATTCGTTTTTATAAACTTGTTTTAATTCCGTAAAAAGTTTTTAAAAACCCAATTCACCCCCCATCTTGGGTTAAAACCTTGATCTATAATTGATCTATAATTGGTATCAGAGCCTCGTTCTCTATTTTAGGCTTAACATCCTAGAGTTGATCCTATGACAACTATATTTTTAGAAGGAAGAGATCCTTCTAGTCCTCCTCTTCTCCATGGAACAAATTTCACCCATCGGAAAGCTCAAATGAAGATTTTTATTCAAGCACATGATTATTATGCTTGGTATTTCATTCTTGAAAATGAAAATGACTTTGATGTAAATGATAGTAAATTCATTCAACTAAATGCTAAAGTTATGAACATGTTTTATAGTTCTCTTGATCAAAACGAAGTTGATCAAATTTCCTCATGTAAGACTGCAAAAGAAATTTGGGATTTATTAGAAGTCATACATGGAGGAAATGAGCAAGAAAAGAATTTCAAATTAAAAAACTTTGTTCATGACTTAGAGCATTTTAAAATGAATGAAAATGAATCAATTTTTGATTCACAAACTCGTTTTACCATACTTGTTAAAACTTTTATCTTTCATGGGTAAAATTTATTCTAACCTTGAACTTGTGAGAATATTTCTTAGGTCTTTGTCAAATCAATGGAAAATTATATTGACAAAGCATTCTACAAGTGAAAGTTTAGAAGAGCTTGTGGAATCCCTCAAGAAGCATGAAAGCTACTTGGATTACAAAATTGATAGTTCCACCATATCCTTACCTTTTATGGAAATTAAAGATCTTAATCGTGATGGTGATGACGAAGAAGAAGACTCATCGAATAAAGAGATCGAATGCGAGGAAATTGCCAACCTATGTCTTATGGCAATCGACGATGAAAATGAGGTATCGACTTCTTCCTCTTCAAAAAATAACATTGTTAGTAATAGTGAAAAATTGATAGAAGTCATAAATGAAATGTATGAAGAATTGAAGAAATTCGATTCTAGGAACACCATTCTTAAAAAAGAGGTGTCATCTCTTTCTAAAGAGATGGTAGGTCTAAGAGAAGAAAAAGATAAACTATATTCATTACTTTATGATTCTTCTCAAGATCTTCTTAAAGATGAAAATGAAAACTTAAAGAAGAAGATAATAGAATTAAATGATACTATATCTAGACTTATGCTTGGAAAAGAAAAGCTAGATGAAGTGCTATCTTGCCAAAGATTAAATGGAGAAAAATCCGGGTTAGGTTATTCTCCATTAGGCAAGCAAAAATCAAAAGAGAGCTTATTCATGAAAGTCTCTTGTGTAGATGGAGCCTCTACTTCAAAAGCTCTTAGCATGGTTAAGAGCACTCCCTCGATGAATGCTAGGAAGTCTAGAAATTTAAATGTTCATACTAAATTGAAGCATCCTAGAAATACTCATGCTTATATGTATGCTCATTCTAGAAATGTTTATACACATCCTAGAAATAATTATCATGCTCATTCTAGGAACAATGTTAATCAAAGAATGCATTCTACTCATGCTCATCCTAGGAATTACCATTATAGTTATCCTAGAAACAATATGCATACACAAAATAATGCTAGCATGTATCCTAGAATGCATCATCATTCATTTTCTGGAAATAACATGCATTTTCATACTCCTTACCATAGAAACATGTATCCTAGGAACTATTATCCTAATGATTATAGGAATGCACATGTAAGATATCCTAGAAATTTCTATGACTATCATGCTAGGATTGTGCATCATCAACTTGTTCATAGAGTACCACATGTTAAGAAAGAATGGGTCCCAAAAGGAACCGTATTTTCAAGGACTAACCCCAAAGGACCCAAGAAATTTTGGGTACCTAAAAGTGCTATCGTATATCCTTGTGTGATATAGATTTGCCTCCACACCAAGGAGAAAGGTAACTGTTGGTACCTTGTTAGCGGATGCTCGAAGTACATGACCGGTGATAAAAGCGTATTCAATGAGCTAACTCTAAGAGATGGTGGACTTGTGACCATTGGAGACAATACTAAAATAAAGATCATCGGGCATGGAAAAGTCGGTAATGATTTCTCAACCTTAGATAATGTGTTGCTAGTACAAGGCCTTAAGCCAAATTTACTTAGCATTAGTCAATTATGTGACAAAGGATACAAAGTCACATTTGAAACCTCTCATTGTCTAGTTATAGACATCAAGAGCAACAAAATCAAATTCATTGACCATAGACATGAAAATGTCTACATAGTTGATTTGAAATCCTTGCATTCTAAAAATAAAAAATGTTTTCCTGCTTTTAGTGAAAATCCATGGCTATGGCATAGAAGACTTGGTCATGTAAACATGAACTTGCTAAAAATCGTTTCAAGAAAAGATTTAGTTATTGGACTTCCTAAAATCAATTTTTTTAAAAAAAAACAAAGTTTGCAATGCTTGTCAAATGGGAAAACAAACTAGGATTTCTTTTAAAGCAAAAAATGTAGTCTCAACTACTAGACCTTTGGAACTTTTGCATATGGACTTATTTGGTCCAATTAGTACCATTAGTCTAGGTGGCCATCAATATGCTCCTGTTATTGTTGATGACTATTCAAGATATACCTTTGTTATTTTTATTGCTTACAAGGATGAAGCTTTCAAAGGATTTGAAAACTTTTGCAAAAAGGTTCAAAATGAAAAAGGAATTTGTATTTCAAGCATAAGAAGTGATCATGGAAAAGAATTTAAAAACCAAAGCTTTTCAAAATTTTGTGACGAAAATGAAATTGATCATAACTTTTTAGCTCCTAGAACTTCTCAACAAAATGGAGTTGTTGAGAGGAAAAACAGAGTTCTAGAAGAATTTTTAAGAACAATGCTTTATGAAAATAGTTTACCAAAATACTTTTGGGCTGAAGCAGAAAACACTTCTTGCTAAATCTTTAATAGAATTTTAATAAGCCTATGCTTGATAAAAATCCATATGAACTATGGAAAGGTAGAAAGCCTAATATCTCCTATTTTCGTACATTTGGTTGCAAATGCTTCATCCTAAATAACAATAAAACTAACTTGGGTAAATTTGATTCTAAGACCGATGAAGGAATATTTTTAGGATATTCTACATCGAGTAAGGCTTATATAGTTTTCGATAAGAGAACTCTATTGGTAGAAGAATCTGTGCATGTAACTCTTGATGAGTCTAACCCTATTAGTAGTGGAGAAGTTTCCTTTAACGATGATGCAGATTTTATCCAAAGAACGGAAACTCCTACTCCCATTGTTGACCCAAAAGAGAGTGCAACTCAAGTAAATGAAGAGATGGAAACTCATAATTTGGATCAACCATCTACAACCCAACAAGAGGAAAGTCTACCCAAAGATTGGAGGTATGTAAATTATCATCCAATTGATCAAGTGATTGGTGATCCTTCACAAGGGGTAAGAACTCGCTCTTTCGTTAGAAATATTTGAAATTTTGTAGCTTATTTGTCTCAAGTAGAACCTAAGACATTTATAGAAGCTGAAAAAGATAATGATTGGATAATTGCAATGCAGGAAGAGATAAATCAATTTGAGAGAAACAATATTTGGAAACTAGTTCCAAGACCTAAGGATCATTCTATAATTGGAACTAAATGGGTGTATAGAAATAAGATGGATGAAAATGGTATAGTAACTAGAAACAAGGCTAGACTAGTTGCTAAGGGATATAATAAAGAAGAAGGAATAGACCTTAATGAAACCTATGCTCCTGTAGCTAGATTAGAAGCTATTCGAATGTTGTTAGCCTTTGCATGCTTTAATAAGTTCAAGTTATTTCAAATAGATGTAAAAGTGCTTTCTTAAATGGCTTTATAGAAGAAGAGGTTTATGTTGAGCAACCTCTTGGATTTGAAAATCATAGTCTTCCAAATCATGTCTACAAGCTTTCTAAGGCTCTATATGGGTTGAAGCAAGCTCCAAGGGCATGGTATGAAAGACTAAGTAAATTTTTGATTGACAATGATTTTGTAAGAAGTAAAATAGACACAACACTCTTCACAAAAAATCACAAAAATGACACTTTTGATAGTTCAAATATATGTTGATGATATTATATTTGGTGCTACTAATGAATCTATGTGTCAAGAGTTTGCAAAGTGCATGCAAGGTGAATTTGAAATGAGCATGATGGGAGAACTTACCTACTTCCTTGGACTTCAAATCAAGCAACTAAAAGGAGGCATCTTCATCAATCAACAGAAGTACATTAAGGACCTACTAAAGAGGTTCGGGATGGAAAACTCAAAGCCACTTAGAACGCCTATGAGCACAACTACTAAACTTGATCTTGATGAAAGAGGTAAAACTGTAGATTCTAAATATTATAGAAGCATGATGGGTGCTTTACTTTATTTAACTGCAAGTAGACCTGATATTATGTTCAGTGTATGCATGTGTGCTAGATTTCAGTCTAATCTTAAGGAATCACATGTTGTTGCAGTAAAAAGAATCCTTAGATATCTGCAAGGAACCCAGACCATAGGATTATGGTACTCTAGAGAATCATCTTTTGAGCTAGTAGGATATTCAGGTGCTGATTTTGCTGGATGTAGGTTAGATAGAAAGAGCACAAGTGGAACATGTCAATTCTTAGGTGCTATGTTAAATTCTTGGTTTACCAAGAAATAGAATTTCGTTACACTTTCAACTGCTGAGGCGAAATATGTAGCAGCTGGAAGTTATTGTGCCCAAATATTATGGATGAAACAACAACTAGAAGACTATGGCATGAACCTCAAAAATATTCTTATATTTTGTGATAATACTAGTGCTATCAACCTAACCAAAAATCCTATTCAACACTCTAGAACCAAGCATATAGAGATTAGACATCATTTCCTAAGAGACCATGCTAAAAAATGTGACATAAAACTAGAATTCATACCTTCAGAAGATCAAATAGCTGACATTCTTACAAAACCCCTAAGTGAAGCTAGTTTTTGTTAGATTAGAATGTTGATGGGATTGCTTGATTTTGATAAACTGAATGTTTGATTGCATCTCATTTCATCATTTGCATGTTTGACATTGAGTGAAAGAGTATTAATCCTTGTTTAATTATTTCCCTCACTCAAAAATGTCATAGATAAACAAATTCGTGCTAAAAATTCAAGTCTAGAAATTTTACTAAGGGTCCAGTCGACTGGTGGATCTATACCAGACGACTAGTAAGTCATTGCCCTTCATCCAGTCGACTGGTGAGCTTGACCCAGTCGACTGGTAAGTCTCTGTCTCTTCTTCCAGACGACTGGTAAATCCTATCCAGAAGTCTGGTATCTGTAGACCTTGTTTGGAGCCATTTAATTCTCAAATATTAATTGTTTTTTGATAAATTCTCTTTGATTTGACATTGGACAAATCAAGTGATGAGTTTGAATTTAGATTTGAGAATTACTTTTAAGCTATTTATTTATCAAGCATGAGCTGAATATGAAACTTTCTATTATATATGCTTGAGTTTGAAATTAGTGATTATCTTTGCATTGAATTGATAATCATCTAATTTTTGAATCTAACATGCCCTGAAAATGATATTTGATTGATAATTGAAAATTATATTTCGGTGCATATATGCAGGGGAAGTAATTTTTTTTTCAAGTACTTCTAGATATTTCCAATTTGAACATCTTTTTGAGTAGTTGATAAGCTCTTTGTCTTGATTATTCAATCAATCAACTACCGATAAGGCTTGTTAAGTTTTATCTAATTTTATTTCTCTTAAGAGTTTTAAATACTTGATAAACTCTTTTGGATATGTTTTAAATTTGGATATTATATCTTGAGAATTTTATCTCTATGTTCTAAATGAACTCTTTCAAAAGCTTTATAGTTCTTGATATCTTGTAAAATGATTCTTTTCTCAAAATGTTTCATCCAAATATTTTCAATAGTATATTTTGAGGGGGAGCTCTTCTTTGAAATCCACCCTTTTTATTATGACAAAAAGGGGAAGAAAAATAAGAATATTAGAGATCTTATTAGACCTTATTCTCAAGATTTTTGTCACCATAAAAAATGAGGAGATTGTTGACCCTGAATGATTTTGATAGTAACAAAAATCTTAATTAAGCACTAATGAGTATTACTTAAGTAATACAAATTATTAATAGTGCTTATACATCAAAGGAGATCAAGATTATAGAAATTGGTGAATCAATGTTGATGGTCTCAAAAGTCAATAAGTTCTCCAAAAGATCAAATTCAAGGAGAATAATTTAAATGCATCTTCAAAGTCAATAAGAATAAATTATAGGTTTGAATCCTAAGATATACTTTGTAAGCATTTCAATTGTTATGAGCTAATTATATTTGCATTGCATTTTATTATATAGTCTTAATTAATTGAAGATATAAAATCTCCAAGTGATTTTATTAAATGCAAATAAATTCTTTGGGTTCAATACTTAACATTCTCTAATTTCATTTAAGAAGAATTTATGTTGACATAGAAAATTACTTGAGCATTTGTAATATATCATTCTTCATATATCTTGCACACACATTATGCTTAAAATTGTAATATGTTTTGCCATCATCAAAAATGCCTCAATCAAGAAATTGATTAGATTAATTTTGATGATAACAAAACACTTTTGAAGTGTTTAACTGGTGTGTTTAATGTGCAAGAAAGTTTGATTCAATTAAGAGATTTTTTGGAACTCAAAAATCCAAAAAGAATAAAGAGATATGAAGAAAATTGATGCTGAAAACACTGTTCATCCAGAAATTACTGTAGAAGCTCTCAAATAGTGACCCAGTCGACTGGGTGAATAGTGCAGTCGATTGGTAAACTGGTAGAAGGTTCCCAGTCGACTGGTATGACTTACCAGTCGATTGGTAACACTGTAGCAGCAAAAATGTGAATTTTTAAGAGGACCCAGTCGACTGGTATCACGACCCAGTCGACTGGTAGTTCAAAAATATGACTGTTGGGACTCAAAATCTAAGATTTTAAAGGTATAATCAATTCAAATTAAAGTCTAACGGTCATATTAATTAATGGCTATATAAACCCACTCAATTTAGCATTCAATAAGAAGGAGAAGACATCCAAAAAGAGAAGAACACACACAATCAAATCATTCATTCTTTGAAACTCAAAAAGCTTTGAAATACTCATGTTGAGCCATTCTTCAAGCTTTTCTTTGAAAGAGAGACATTATTCAGTTGTATAAGCTTTCATTTGTTGTCTCTCTACTATTTACTTTACAGCTTTTATTGTAAAGGGATTACTTCCGAGAGGAAGGGGATTACTTTCGAAAAGAAGGGGATTACTTCCGAGAGGAAGGGGATAACTTCCGAGAGGAAGGGATTGTAAAGTTTGTACAACACCAGTGAAGTTGTATGACTAAGTTACTTAGTGGATTACTTCAAGGAGTTCCTTGAAGAGAGTGGACGTAGGGTCGGAACGAATCCGATATTGACGAACCACTATAATCTGAGTTTGCATCCTCTTCTCTCTAAACTCTTTATTTACAGCACATTACTTGTTTTAATTGTTTGCTGCTTATTCATTTTTATAAACTTGTTTTAATTCCGCAAAAAAAATTTAAAAACCCAATTCACCCCCCCTCTTGGGTTGAAACTTTGATCTACACTAGTGTTATCAACCTAACCAAGAACCTTATTCAACACTCTAGAACTAAATAAATAGAAATTAGACATCATTTCTTAAGAGACTATGCTCAAAAAGGTGATATATGACTAGAATTTATACATTCAGAAGATCAAATAGCTGACATTCTTACAAAACCTCTAAGTAAAGCAAGTTTTTGCAAAATAAGACTGTCAATGGGATTGTTAGATTATGACAATAACTTTCTCTCTCTAAAAAAATTTCATCTTTTTAATCAAAGAATCCATAAAACACTTAAGACACACCTCGATCTACTCATCCACACCATCCATTTCAACTTTTTATGATTGAAATCTCCAATTTCCACTCAAAACCCTTTTTTTTTTACCAAAAACTCACCTTCTTCCAAAATGTCCAATATAATCCGTATAAAAACCACCGTTGGGGGACCACATGGGCTTACTAGGCCAAGGTCCACCAAATCTACGGTGCCAGATTCAAAAGGAAAAGGTGTAACGGGCTCCTTAAGCAAGAAGCCCAGGACAGAGCTCGACGACTCTCTGTTCTTCAGCTCGGCAGTGAAAGAGAGGTATACATCATGACAAATAGAGTTGTTGACTTTGAATCTATTCGTCAGGGTAATTTTGATGTATTACCTACCTTTAATACCATTAACTTGACCCCACTGGTCAAGATTCATGAAAAATATTACCCGAGACTGAATCACTAGTTCTATGCGAACTTAGTGAAACCCAGTCCACTGGCTCTGAGGTTCAGAACCAGTGTTATGGGTGTTGAGTTTGAGGTCAGCACTGACTTCTTGATGAGTATCCTGAGGATCCCTGTGGGAAGGATCCAATGGAGTCTTGACGGATGGCCAGACAATTTCGATTATGAGGAGGCATGTCAGGTAGTTAGGGATGACCCTAATTATATGTTTCAACCCACTACATTTCACGCATGTAGTGACATGCCCCTTGACTCAAAATTGTTCAACCTCATTGTGAGTTGGACCATCCACCCAAGACTCGGGACTATCTATCTAAGATAAATATCATATTGATTTTGTGCCTTAAAACTGAGCATCACTTTAATATCTACCCCCTACTGCTTGTCAACATGATAAACGGCGAAACGAGCGACTCTGGATGCCTTCCCTACGAGATGCTCATCATGCTCATCCTCTAACACTTTCGGGTGCCTCTTCCCACCTTTGAGGCTCAGGATATTGGCCTTAAGGACATCATTAACGTCTCCTCACTGAAGAAGATGGGATGCATAGTCCGAGACGGCTTCATCTATTCCAAGACCGGGAAGAACATACGGATAGGAGAGGACGAGAGCAGTGATGATGAGGACGAGGGTCTAGATGCTACTGCTGCTGCTATGGATATGGATGACTGAGAACCTCCTATGGGTGACTCGAGTGCTAGTCAGGCTGGATATGGTGATCTTCTATACGCTATCATGAGCCTCCAGCTGACCATACAGTCCGGCTTCCAGAGTTTGAGATCTACAGTCGACACCATGCATCACGACCTCCGCTCTCTCCGGGATGACTTCGAGTTATACCATGACCATACCAAGGGCTCTCTGGCTGAGCTTCAGGATCTCGCTCGTGGTAGCTCTAACTCTCCCGCTCCTTGAGTTGCTATCTATCTTCCTTTTGATGTATTCATTGATGTAGTTTTTCATTGTTCTTAGTACGAATATTATTTCATCATTTACTGTACCTTGTATCTTTGTTTTGGCTCTACGAAGCCTGTACTGTATAGACTAGTGATATATATGCTTATGTGTTATGATCAGACTTGGTTAATATACTTGTTTTACGTTTATACTATAAGATTACTTACTTTAAATATTTCAATATTCGGATAAATGCTTTAAACTGCTTCTGCATATATGGAAACTTTCGATTCTTCTCGGGAAGGCGTTTCAACTCCGAATGATGCTAAATATCTATATTTTCATGCTATTCATGTCTATATATCTATAAAGCTTATTTTTTTAGTTTACTACCCCTTTTATTGCTGTTGTCAAAACGGGAGAGAAATATGAGAAAATGAGAAAACTAACTGTAAACTCAAAATAATGCATAGATTTAAGGGGAGCATTGCTCCAAAGAACTTGGTGTATGATTATATATGTTGAGTTGATTGGTTGGGTTGCATATAAACTGTTCTTTATCTTTTTATAGGTTGGTTTTATTAAAAAAACAGAGGAAACTCTACCCGATTTTTTCAAAAAATCTAACACTTAGTTTTTAAAACTATTTTCTCTCATTAGTTTTGTCATCATCAAAAAGGGGGATATTGTTGACCCTCACCTAAATTTTAATGATGACAAAACATAACTCTTGTTATACTAACAGTGTTATCTAAGTGTATTAAGCGATAAAAGCATACAACCAAGAATCAAGATGCAAGAACTCAACCCGAATCAAACTCCAAGTCAAGACAGAAGATCTAGTATAGGTATAAGGTATTAAATCAAGTAGTAAATCTCACCAGTTCAGGTAACAAGCTTGTCCAATGGCTCATTTTGAAAAAGTATTTTTAACAAAACTATTCATTCAAATGTTTTAAAGTCAAAAACACTTCAAAGAATGAAAAACTGGGTTGAAGACAACCCAATCGACTGGTTTATACCAGAAGACTGGGATATGGGACAGTGTGTCCTCAGTCGACTGGGTGCCTCATACCAATCAACTGGTACTTTGGACAGAAGGTCCCCAATCGATTGGTAAATCCTACCCAGTCGACTGGTACCAGTCATAGCCTTAAAGATGAGGCTTTTCACCTGACCCTGTCGATTGGTACTAAGATCCAGTTGACTGGTAATTCAAAAAATATGACCGTTGAGACGCGAGAATTCAGCACAAAATGCACCAAAACATTTCAAGTCAGTACAAAATGGCCATATCAATACAAGGCTATATAAACCCACTCTATTAAGCATTTAAAAAATGTAGATTACACATTCAATCAAGTTTTTACTCATTGATACACAAAAGCTTTGAAATATTTATTGTTGAGCCATTCTTCAAGCTTTACCTTGAAAGAGAGATATTATTTAGTTGTATAAGCTTTCATTATTGTCTCTCTACCATTTACTTTACATCATTTATTGTAAATGGATTAGCTTCCGAAAGGAAGATATTAGCTTCCAAGAGGAAGGGATAAACTTCTATGTGGAAGGGATTGTTTGTAAGGTTTGTGCAACACCCGTGAAGTTGCACGACTAAAGGTTTTTAGTGGATTGCTTCAAGGAGGTTCCTTGAAGAGAGTGGACGTAGGGTCGGAACGAATCCGATATTGCTAAACCACTATAAACTGAGTTTGCATCTTCTATTCCTTAAACTCTTTTGTTTACAGCACTTTACTTGTTTACATGCTTGTGGATTAAACTGTTTTTATAAACTTGTGATTAATTAGCTAATGTTTTTTAAAAACCTAATTCATCCCCCTTCCTGGGTTGAAACCTCAGTCTGTAATATATATATAAAATTTATGGATCACAATTCTCTCCATTTGAGAATTTAATTGGAGGTCAAGTTCATGGTGAGATTGAATGTCATCATGTCATGGCTGCATTGATTTGTTTGATGTGTGTGCAGTAGCTATGGCCGTGTTTCGTGAGCTTTGCCAATCAGATGTGGGCAGACCGTTTTGGTATTTGATTGAATATCTGGTAATAATGTTATGATTTGTCGATAAGAATTAGTTAATTTAATGACTTTATTTGTGTTTAATTTAGTTTTTTTACTTACTAAATTATTTTTGTTATTATTAGCAATATATTTCACATATATATATATTATTTGATTTATAGGGTGTGAGGATGACAAACCAACCAAATTGGGCAGTTGAGACAAACCTTTTTGCAAGAATAATTTTGGGTCGTTCATTTCCATTTTATCAATTTCTTAGCGTTGTACTTGATCAATGATTATTGTATCTTAAAGTTGTCATTAACTAACTTATTTTAAACAAGAAAACTATGTCATGTTTTAGATATTGAACCATTTTTCAAGAAGAGTGATGGGTTGGTTATTCATATTTTATCAAATTGTGAAAGTTGTATTGTATCGCTTATTTTAATTTTTTTAGAATTAATTTATCAAACAAACATACGTGATATGGCGAGTGAGAGGAGTTTTCAATGTTTGATCCATGGTATATAAAAAAATTAAAATTTTAACAATAAAATATTAATAATTATTTTCAAGTATTTGGTATGTGATAAAAATTGTATTTAGTAAATATGAGAAATAAAATTAATATAGATTTCAAATTTAAACTCAAAACTGAAAATTGAAAACAATTATAAGAAGGTGTATTCAAATGGTTTTCTATTTTCAAAATCAGATTATCCAAACAACATTTCACTGTTTTCTGTTTTGAAAACAGTTTTCGAGTTACAGTTATCCAAACATGTTTTCTTCATAAAACTGTTTTTAATTTTCATTTTCGAAAACAGTTTTCAAATACTGAAAACTGAAAACTATTACCCAAGCATGCCTTATGAACGAGAGCGAAATAATGGGGGCCATTGTTTTTAAAAGCGTTTGAGATTATTGTTTTAAGAAGAAAAAAAAAACAAATGTGATCGTAGCTTTTAATCTAACGGTTAATTTTGAATATTCTATTTTATGAGATTGATAGATCATTTTCTCCATTAATATTTTTAAAAATACAAAATTTAAATATATGAAATGAATTTTCTCCCTTACTTTTATTTTTCCCTTCAATCAAACTGCTAAAAAAATAACAAATTCTTCAAAAACTATTTGCCCAATGATGATAGGTGATTGCACAACAACCCTGCCTTCTGCGAGGTTGAGTGGTAGTATTGCTTATCAACTTTTGTCATTTTCGGGTTTGATTAAGAGGGAGCACAAATATAAAGAAAAAAGAAATCAAGCAAAAAATGTGAGAAATATACAAAGAGTTTATTTGCACACATAGAGATACATAATCTAGAAATAAAAGATAGAGAGAGAAAAAAAAATGACAATTTGTATGTGTAAAATTCAAATATATAGAATGGTAGTTTTGGCTTTTCGTAAATCTCTATAACAAAGTTTAGAGAGAATAATTGAGTTTTCCAATAATGAAATTAAAATAGTAAATTATAATTATGAGTAAAACTTCATATTTACCACAGTAATTTATTAGCAAATTTAGCTTACAATTGTGTGAGAAATGATGAAGCAAGGACTAATAATCCGCATGCTAATGCAGTAATTTTTCCAATGGGATTCATAGGGGGGAAGGCTTTTTATATTTAATTTTTAATATGAATTTTCTTTTGGGATCCATTTTCATCTTGTTTAAAAGAATGAAGATTTTTTTTTTACATAATTATATCCATTTTCATTATATTTTTTCAAAAAGCACTAACGTTTCAATGGTCTCCTTTTATTGTTTGATTACTAGGCCTAGATTTTGTAATATATCGAATTAATGGGGGCCATGGTTTCTATAATGGCAGACTAAAAAACTATGAACAAGAGCGAAAATTTTATCCTTGAAAAAATAATGAATCATTAAAAAATATGAAAAAAAAAATGTGATCGTACCTTTTTAATCTAACAGTTAATTTTGAATATTCTATTTTATGAGATTGATTGATCATTTTCTCTCTTAATATTTAAAAAAAATACAAAATGTAAATATATGAAGTGAAACTAATAATTGTAAAGATCTTTATTATAAACAAAGAAAATATGTATAATCAAGCAAAGCGATATTCATCGTATTAAAATTTTATTTAATGATCATATTAAGAAGAGTAAAACATTTATAAATGAACTTTATCAATAAGAGTGATGATTCTACGAATCAGGTTTTGTGAGAGTTACTACGGAATCGAGAAAATCCATTAGTAATCACTGAAAAATTAAATAGTAATTGTTTCAAAAATTTTATATACTGAAATTACTATTCAACTTCTCTATAATTACTAGTGAATTTTTTCAATTTCGCGATAACTCCCACGAAACCAGATCCATGATAACTCTTACGAAAGCGGGTATGTGGTATCACTACTCTATCAAGAATGACAATTCGAGGGAGAATGCATTTCTTTGTATTGTCTTTGCCAGTCAAATCTTCTCGTCTCCACTTTCATAAAAATGACAATTTTTTTTCTTAAACCCAATCCATTAGCGATGATGATATAAATATTTGTCCTCGTAGGGAATTTTTCATCTACAAATTTGAGGATTTTCCATGGAACCTTAATAATTATATTTTTTTATAAATATGTTTACTTTAATTAAAAATAATAATTTTCTAAGTGTCAAGACTTGATTGGAATGAAAAAAATTTCTATTCCTAGATCTCATAAGAGTAAACAAAAACTCGACAATCTATCAAATCAAATAGACGTACGCGTTTAATTCAGTTTCAATTTATTTATGTTATAGTTATTATGAATCGTTCTAAATACAATTTGTTTCGGTTAAGTATTTGGGAAACCAATGAGATCCGAACTAAACTACATATACATGTTATTAATTATTCCATTTTCTTTTTTAAGAGTTTGGAGATATTAGTTTGATTGAACTATTTCTCCGTCATTTTATTTATTTATTTATTTTTAAAATAAAAATAAATAAAAAAGACGTATTGAACCAAATTCATTTAAGCTCGGTTATGTTTGGGAATTGGGATGTTGATTGGATCGAGCAATTCTTGGTTAGTTCGGATCTAAGACCATCCAAAACTTCATTGGCAATTTTGAGAAATATCATTAATAATATTATTTTTTAGATCTCACATTTATACTGACATTATTAATGAAAATCTTCAAATTTAGCAATAAAGTTTCGAACAGGTAAACCTGATCTCGGGTTTAGTATTTAAGACAAATCCAATTCAATTTTGATACTAGATTGTGCTTACCCCCTACCGAGTACTTAAAAACATTATTTATGTTGCACACTTTATTCTATTCAAAGAATGAAAACCTAAAGCTTATTTTTTTTTGGTAAAAAAATTAAGAAGAAAAATTGAAGCTTTGTCCATCATACGCGAGAAATTCTTACCTGGTACTCTGTCATGAGAGATATATTACACGAGTTCATCCTATCATTAAATGGTATGACAAAAGTGATAAAAAATATATTTTATTTTTATTTAAAAATAAGATTAACTCTTGTATCATATATGTCATATGAAACTTTACTAGACAAAAATTTTTCCTTAGCATTTTAAGTCTCAAGATGAAATAAAATGCACCGTTCCCTAACATCTACTAAGAAAATTTAGTAGCGTATAATTTTGGCTCTAAATACACATTTTCCTTCCTACCATCTCACCAAATTTCACGGTAGTTGTTGGCCATTCACCACAGGGTAGCGGAATTGTTTACCAATGTTCATCCTAGAATCTAGCCGGTCAAAGCATCTGACAATGCTAAATAAAAATATAATATGCTGAAGCAAAATTTTAAATATGCTTTTTGTTACTCTTCTTTCTTTTTTTTAAAAAAAAAATTTCTCCTCAACTTATCCATCCGACATTTTTATTTTTTATCTCTTTCTATCTGACTTAAAATTGATCATAGGTTCTTCTGTCAGACTTGTTTGCCTGTCCATAATTTTTATTCGTTTGGATAAAATATTATTAATAAATATATTATACTTAAGTAATAACGAGCTGTTCAGAATGAGTTAAAAATTTCATTTTTTTTTTCAAGTTTCCGTTTATCTTATTGATCGATCCCTATTAAATTTGTTGTTTTTTATTGTACACCTTATAATTATTATTAGGTAATCATCAAAATTGATAAGCAATAACTACACAGACTCAACTGCTTAATAAAAAATAAATATAAAAAATTATTTATTACATCAAATGTAAATCAAAAGTTTTGTATCAAGTAAAAATTTAATTAATAATTTTAAAATTTTCACTAATAACTTTTATATATATTCAATTATTATTATTAACAAAATTTTTAAAAATTACTAATTAAATTCCATCCCTATAAAACTCTTGATTTGCACTACTTTTGATTTGCACACGTTACTCTAACCTGAAAATCCAAAAGCCAAAAACAATCTCCATCTCCATCTCCATCTCCAATTCTCCATTCCTTTTACATCTATTCTTTGGCCGACATACATATATTTACACCTATACGTACATATTTTATATACTATCACTGTAACGTATTGTATACACAGCACCGCAGCATATGCGATTATTATTTCTTTCCCTACTTCTACAGTATCAGCTGTCTCTAATCTCTGTTTCTATATTTATTTTTCTATGTAGTTTTACAACTTTATTCTCCAGCTGGACACTTGTCTCAGGTTCTCTCTCTTTCTCAGTTTATATGAATGCGTATACACTGTATTTTAGTGTTTGGTTTTTTCTGTTTAGGTGGTTAAAAAACTGAGTTGTACTTCTACAGAGTGATCGGTTGGAATCGTTGGCACTGTTTAGTTACGTTTCTCTGGAAGGAAACCGGGAAGCTAGTGTTGTTGTTTCTCTAACTAAGGGTAGGGGTTTTTTTTGTGTTTTGGATTTTGAAGAAATTGAATGGCGGTGGAGTATAAATGTTGCGAAACGGATTTCTTTTTGCACATTTTGATAATAATATTTCTGGTGCTGTTCGCTGGTTTGATGTCTGGGCTCACTTTGGGGCTCATGTCTATGAGTCTCGTTGATCTTGAAGTTCTTGCCAAGTCTGGTACCCCCAAGGATAGCAAACATGCAGGTAATTTCTTTTTGTTCGTTTTCTTTTCGACGATTTTGCTTTCCTTTTTTGTTACGCTTCTGTTTGGTTACGGAGAAACTGGAAGGAATAGAAAAACGAAGAGAGAAAATATAAAATTTGGATGGTGGAGTTTTGATTTTGTGGGACCCAAGATCGCTTAAATTACCATATATGTGTGGGGAAGTATTGTTATCTGCCTTTTAGTTTACATTTTGCTTACACTTTTTAGCTGATAGAAGGTCGAGGACAGAAGAAAATTACAACTAGAGGCAGATAAGTGCTTAATTGACAGTTTCCTTTGTTGTTCAGCTTTGATTTGAACTTTGTCCTCTGTTTGGTTGCTAAGGAAATCAAGGAAAGAACAGAGAAGATTGATAGCTATGAATGGTAGAATTTTTATTGTGTTGTACCTGAGATGACAAAAATTTCCTTTTAAGCGAGGCTAATTTATTGTTGTATGCCGTAGTTGATGATATTGCTTACTTATTCAACTCTTGTTGAATATTAAAGAATTAGAAGAGGTAATAACATATATAATTTAGTGTGTCAATCTGACACCCAATCAACAACTTCCATATCAAAATAGTGCTTTCAACCTTAATTTTTTTTATTATAAAAAATATCTGTAATTTAAGATTAATTGCTCTCTCTATCTCATGATATGTGATGCCTGATAACCAAATGTATGACTACTGTTAGGTAATGTTTAAGATTAATAATGCTCCAACCTGTTTTAGATAATATTTGAGGCACAAACTTATCAGTGAGAAACAATTATCAATTGAGTTGTAATTAGTCTAATCGACATGTTTTGTTGATTTATTATTCTTTTATATTCAATTAATTATTACATTGATTCTTAATAGTTAAGCTGGTGAACTTCACAAGTTTGTTGATCCAATTGTTGATAAGATATTCATGTCTTTAGACGCATTTGGAAAGTTCCAATGATAATCCTAAGTGCCCTAATGATATAGTTTTCAGTATTGTGGATTCAAATGTGGTTGGTAGCTAAGTATATTCTAAGCATCTATGCCGCATATGGATAAATCTAGTTTTTGCACATTGTTGTCTTTATGCTTTATGAGTGGGCAAAATTACTTCATACATAAAAACAGAGGCTCAGTCTCCTCGCCAAGAGTGTTTAGGTTCGAGTTATTTCGTTATGGTGGGATGAGGCAGGCCGTGTTCCTTGATCTGGCATGAACCAACACTTTGAGTCTATCTCGCGTGTGGTGACATTAAAACTAAATTTGAGTAAATAAATAGGGTATTAAAGGACTGGATAAAACACTATATATATATATATACACATATATATATATATATACACATATATATATATATATATTCTTTTGGTGTTTAAGATATACACAGATGTTTCTTTTATGTTGAAGAGTCGTTAAACAATAATGTTTTTGTACCAGAAAAAAAAAACAATAATGTTATAAAAAGAGCAAACAAAAAAGATAAAAAAACATGCACGATCCTATCTTTTAAAATTTTAATAGCCTAATGTACCTTCTTATTAGGCAAAGTTTCAATTTACAAAGTTTTCTACTACTCCACAACTAACAAATGTGAAGTACTACTCTTGCTTCTTGATATTTTCTAGTCTTTTTAACTTTCACCGTTTTGAACTGTAAAGATAGACAACATTTCAAACTTATTTAAGTGGACTGTACAGTCTACACTTCTCCATTACACTATATAAAGGAATTTTTTTGCCAAAAGTCGGTGGGAATTTGACCCCCCCTTGCCAACCCTCGCTCCGCCATTGTTATCAGTTAATAGGAATACTGGCTCTTTTATTGCATGAATGTGACACCCAGCTACTTACCAATTAGAAGTTCTTGTATTGCCTGGTTGATATGAGGCTGAGTTTTGATAGGTCCAATTAACAATCGCGTCTCCTTTTGTACCTCGAAGACAATTGGAGGATAGAACGAAAAATAGTTTGCACTGGTGGTGCAATTTTGAACCTATTAGACATTAATTTTGTTAATATAGTGCAGTATGTTCAAGGGATTTGAATTTTATTCAGGTGATCATCAATGATGGGTCGTAATAGATAATTAGACATTGAAATGCTATAGTTACAATATTACTTTGCTTCTTGACTTTCCATGTAACGCTAAGCGATATTTGTCTGAAGTTTCTTAGTATGATTACATGCTGCCTATACTGATTGAATGTGCTTTACCACTACAGCTAAGATATTGCCAGTGGTCAAAAACCAGCATTTGTTGCTTTGCACCTTACTTATTTACAACGCTGCTTCCATGGAGGTAAATGTTTTTGAGATGCATTGAATAAGCTGTCTGATTATGGGCATTGTAAATATTAATTAATGTTTGGTATGACTGTTCTTCTTGTCAGGCACTTCCCATTTTTCTTGATAGTCTGGTTACAGCTTGGGGTGCTATTTTGATTTCAGTTACATTGATTCTTCTGTTTGGTGAGGTGAGAGTTCCATCTTTGATTGCGTTTACATTTGTAATAGAGCTATTGAAGCCAGTATAGTTGAACATGCACTTTGGATCCATGGAAGTACATGAATCTATCTTGAATATTTTTTTTATCAAAATATTTTTGGCCAAGTAACACTTTCTGGAAGGATCCACTTAGTGGGTCTGAGTTCTTGCATCGTTGAAGCATATGTAGGACAGTCTTAAATGGCTTCTAACTGTTCTTACATCATTCAGTTGGCATGTATACTAACTGCTATTTAACTATATGTGCAGATAATACCACAATCTGTTTGTTCTCGGCATGGTTTGGCAATCGGCGCAGCGGTGGCTCCAGTTGTCCGTGTTCTTGTTTGGATCTGCTATCCCGTTGCTTTTCCCATAAGCAAGGTTAAATATGTTTATTTGAGCTCTCTCAGAATCTAATTATTCTACGTCACTGAAATCAAGCAATTCAGTTTGTGTGTTCTCAACAAATAGGTTTCTTGATTATTCTGGTGTTGCATGATTTTCCAGCTTTTGGACTTTCTACTGGGCCATGGACATGTAGCACTCTTTCGCAGAGCTGAGTTGAAAACACTAGTAGATTTTCACGGTAATGAGGTGTGTTTGGAAATTTCAAGTAAAAGCTTCTGATTTTTTTCGCAAAAGTGTTCACTTTCTTTATTAGTGGATTGTTGGCAACTTATCTGTTACCTTTTTTTTTTATAACTTTGATGTATATTTCACTTGTCATGCCATCAGTTTCCTACAATTGTTAGATTCCAGAGGTATTAAATTGTCCAGTTCTTAAAATGTATACAGACTAAGTTGTCTGGACCTTTGTGCTCTTTCATCATATGTTGTCAGCAGTATAACCCTGTAATTGACTTCTATTAGGCTGGAAAAGGTGGAGAACTGACACATGATGAGACAACAATTATTGCTGGGGCACTTGAACTCAGTGAGAAAACAGCTAGTGATGCCATGACTCCTATATCTGAAACTTTTGCAATTGATATTAATGCCAAGCTGGATAGGTTTGTGATGATAAAAAAAATATTATGTAGAAAATCCTTTGACATATTTTGTATAACCTCAGTTTTGTTAACTGGATTTCATACATGTGCACAGGAAATTGATGAATTTGATACTGGAAAAAGGGCATAGCAGAGTGCCAGTTTATTATGAGCAACCTACAAACATAATTGGACTTGTTCTGGTAAATTTCTTAACCTTCTTCTTTTGGTATATTGCATGAAGATTAAATAGTACGTGTTTTATGTGGAATGATGTCCTTATTAGCTGGCTTTGGTTAAACAATCTGGTATGCTAATTTTCTGCTCCGATCTACCAGTCACCAGTTGGCGTCATTTCCCCCCCCCCCCCCCCCTTCTTTCCCTGTGTTTGTTGTAATCCTTTCAGGATACTTGAAAGTATATGATGCCTGTGACATCGGTAAAATTACGAACTTTCTTACATTCACAACATATAAGATATATATTAAAATTGAATCATTGTAATTGCATGCTTGAACTGAGTTTATAAATCAAATAATGCAAGTGGAATATTTTAAAAGATTCTTGGGTACGTCTTTAAGGTTCAAAGTTTCAAGTTATTCAGGGTTGTAGCAAATTATGTCTGGCACTCGATCTGTCTATCATTTTCTGCTCTTATGCTTTCATCTCTGGCAATTCAATCTCGTGTGATGTTTTTTTGCTCCATTTTCTTGGCTTTAAGCATTTCTTCTCTTGAACATCTATACCTAATATTTTAGGTGAAGAATTTGTTGACAATTCACCCAGAAGATAAGGTGCCTGTAAAGAATGTCACTATACGCAGGATTCCAAGGTATCTTGTACTGGATAAAGAATGTGTTTGATGTAGGGTAATGGAAGTACACATTTTAAATTTCTGGAAGGCACTTGATGTGCTTCATTTACTCATAAATTGATGTTTCATCTATCTCTGTGTGCTCTAGAGTTCAAGATACTTTGCCATTGTATGACATATTAAACGAGTTCCAGAAAGGACACAGCCACATGGCTGTTGTCGTAAGACAATGCAACAAGACGGAGCAGCAGCCCACTAATAACACTGCCAACCGTAAGCATCAAGTTCCTACTATTTTCCGCCTTGAAAATTTCTTCCCACCCACAACTTTGTTTACCTATCCCTTGAAACTCTACTTCGTTAGGAATATTTTTAAGCTCGCTTTATGGTGGGAAAATGATTTTGATGATGGCCTCTCTCCCTCAAAATAGATCCAATGAAGGATGCGAGAATTGACATTGATGGTGAAAAGCCTCGCCAAGAGAGAATTTTAAAGACCAAGAGGTCACTCCGGAAGTGGCAGAGCTTTCCAAACACTGGAAACAATTCATTTAAGGGTGGTTCTAGGGGCAAGAAATGGACAAAGGACGTTGACGGGGACATTCTGCATTTAAATGGCAATCCACTCCCAAAGCTACCTGAAGAAGAAGAAGCTGTCGGCATAATTACGATGGAAGATGTCATTGAAGAACTTTTACAGGTACAAGTGATAATATTTGTCACAGTTTCTGATTTTTTTTTTTCAACCATTTTGCACTCATTGCCTTGTACATGTTAACCTTGGTTTGCACTATGTAGGAGGAGATTTTTGATGAGACGGATCATCATTTTGAAGACTAGTGACACTCGGAGAAGCAGAATATAATGCAGTAGACAATTACGAAAAATTTGTTATAAGTTTGTTTTGGCAGTCAAAAATTCTTAGAGTTTAGAAATTTAGACCTATTCTATCATCATGAGAGACTTGGTAGCAGTTGGGAAGTGAATAAGGAAATGTATTGTATCGTGGTATAATGGTACTCTGGTTCTGCAGAGCTTTCCCAAGTACAGTAACTGCAGTAGAAACATTTATTATCTTTCTGTTTGTCAATATGGAAAAAGGATTGCATTATGAGACTGTTTTAAATTTGTTGGGTGTTTTTCGTTCTAGCTTGGTTTCATAGTAGATAAACTTAGGCAGCCACGAAGACATAATTAGAGGGAGGGTTTATTTCCCTTTCAGGAGTAGTTGAGCATCATTTCTAAACATTTCCTAAAGACTCCTACTTGCCACTTTCTGGATTCATAATTTTACAAATAAAAATGTAAACTAGAAATGAAGAAACAGGTAAATGCCGCGTTATTTTTTATAAGGATGAATGCCACGTTATAGCATAAGTCTCCACAAGAACTATCATATAATAATAATAATAATAATAAAACGTAACATTTTCAACTTGTGAATCTTCTATGTCCGGACAAGAGTGCAAAAACAAAACAGCCCTTAGTTGTGATGTCTACTTCTCTTCCCTTCTTTCCTCTTTTCATCCTTATCCTTTCCGTTTGGATTGATGCTTCCTAGAATGCTTCTTCAAAGCTTTCGGCTTTGTCTTCTTTCGCCTATGCTCGTTAAGCTCCTCCTCAGAAGAAGATTTACAAGACCTCAACGAAGAAGGCTTCTTTGGACCCAAGACAACGTGATGCTCCCTTACATCAAGGTTTGTTGACAGGCTGTCTGGACTAGAGGGAAGATAGGGACCTGTTTCATCCATCCTTGAACCTACAGAACCTCGACCACGCTTAACCCTGCAATTAGCCAAAAGATCCGTGAGAAAATCAGTAACTTGTCTCCCACCGAAGATATTCAATAAATTATATTGGCATACATTCAAGATAATAATGAGCCTCACGCAAGCACATGATGAGAGAGTGAGGGGCTTGCCTTGAGTACAAAAATTTCTCAATCTCTTCATCTCTTAAGCCTTCTTCCCTTGAATTGCATCTTTCAGCTATTCTTTAGCTTGATGAGCATGAGCCAGTAGTGTTTTCATCAATTACAGCACATCTCTCACTTGAGCAACTGGCAGGGTTATCAATGTCCCTGTGGCTTCTGCCACATCTGCTTTCTTCTCTTGATCTGCTCTTGAGACAATTATCTAGCTCAAGCTCTTTCTGTCGAACTCGCCACATCTCATTCACTTCCACGGCTTTATTTGCTGCCATTAAAAGAATAAGGAAACTAAAAGAAAAGAGATAGACACAAACAACATGCACAGTTTAGCACAAAACAGTTATGGAGCCAACAAAAATTCATCAAAGAACAATGTTTTAACCCATAAACCCTCTGTATTTTGATGTCTCTCAATGTCCCCCTGCACTTTGTAATAGATCAATGTCATCCTTGTACTCTGAACAAGTATCTTATAACACCTGTAATCTAAGGTCCTTAAACATGGGCATAAACTGCACATGTCCAGCCAGCCTTAGCCTCATCTATAAGAGATTTGACCAAATCCCAAACACAGCATAATCCCTTTCTCTATCTCTTAGGCTTCATGCATGGCTCTGACACTCGAAAACGTGGAGTTTAAGCTCCCCTCTCAGCACTTACTAACAATGATAGACACGTGAACAAAGAAATCCCAATAAAACTTTTAGCTTCCACACTGAATATAAAAATTGACAAATCAGTGTTATTGAAAATATTAATAAACAAAGACAAATTATCGAATGAATGTTCAAACTACTACCATAAAAAAGTCAAAAACAGAAGAAAGAGATTAACTCTATTATAAGAGTATTCGATATTTGAAAATTTTGAAGATAAAGGTTGAATTTTCATAAAGGAACAGTTTGATATTTGCACTGCTTTCTTGCACCCCCTATCCAGATGTCTATTACACGTGGTTGGGGATTCTTTTTAATCACCCAAGCTTACATGGCAAGCATGGGGATAGGGGGTGCAAATTGCGATTTGGGGGTGGGGGGGTGCAAAAAGCAGATAAAGTAAGGGATTCCAGTTATTGTAATTTTAAAAAAAGAAAGGTGTGTTTCGCATATATGGTTAATCAATACATGAGATACGGAAAATATAGAAAAATTGTAACGCCCCTTCATTGATGAGTTTCCTCAAATTTTTACATGTGCTGCTCGTTAGAGGCTAAAACACGCCACATATTGGCTTCCCATTCATATTTAACTGGTTTTGATAACAGGAGTCATTGGATATTTGGTCAAAATATAGGACGTAAATTGATTTTAAAGTGTAAGGGGGAGCATTGAGAGTCATATAAAGTGCAAGGGGAGGTTACGTGATAAAACCCCAAAATAGATTAGTCATCCATATAATTCCTTAAATTATCTTTTTTTAAGAGGAAAAGAGAGACTAATAGCAAGGCATGAATTAGGTCAACCTCATCAATCATAATACTTAGTAAAAGAAATTCCTTCTAGGTAGGTGTTGAAAAATATTAGAATCAAACAAAATATAGTACTACAAATATTAATACAGAAGTTAAAACACTGACCTTGTTGCACCCCAAGGACAGTTGCTGTTAGAAACCGTGAATTAGGTCGACCCCTTAAGTTAGGCTTCTGAAGATAAACATGAACACCTTCCTTCTGTGCTTGTCGCTGCAATTCTGCTGCTTCCTTCAAAAGAATTGCAGCTATCCTATTCACCGTCTCCAGATCCATCTAACCACACAAAGCAAGTGCAAAAGGATATATTAGATAATTCACAGATGCAGCGTACAACTTTTAAACGAAAATTAATCTATAGTGCTACTTGACTAAAAAAAAGGGAAGTAGAGACATGAAGAGAAGTAGCGATGCAACAGTTGAAGAGAAGTAGCGATGCAACAGTTGAAGAGAAGTAGAGACATGATTCAATCGAAGAACGTTGGTCTGTTCCTCTTCCGCGACAGGATTATAATTTGTTTCACAAAAAACCCTACACCTAGCTCTGGTGCAGCGACTGCAAGAAGAGTGTACTTGATATTCCTGATTAACAGGAAATATTATTAACATTCTTTCAATGTTATTCTTCTGTAAAAGTTTGGTTGAATTATTCGTTAGAAGATCTAAAAAGAAACGTGTCGGTGACACGGATATGGCTAGTTTGTGTGAGCTAAAAGGTGAAATCGAGACCAAAAGCGGTTGGCTTATCGGTTATTTCCCTAAGTCAACAGTATTTGGGTGCCTTTAAGTCTTTAAGTCTTGAGTGTAAGAATGGGCAGAGCGAGGCCAGTTTTGCCTCCTCCATAGGGTGGATTTGATCCGAGACGAGCCCAAGCTTTGGGGTGTTTGGGCTCGGCTAGTGGGAAGGTGGGGCATAATCAAGCCGAACCAGAGAAATGGAACTCGAGCTCGGCTCGGACAGAAATATATGAGCTTGGGAGTCAGGATTGGTATTCAATGGAATAAAGATAAAATTTATTTTTCCATTTCAGCTCTATGGTAGTCCACTGCATTAAATTTGATATTTGAGAACTTCTAAAAATAATGTGAACACGAAGTTTTTTATAAGTATTGTGAGAATGAAGTAATGAAGTATGCATACAGAGAATATAGAGTGAGCATTTTCAAAGTGATGGACTGGGGGGTCTGTAAACAATATGTGGGCAAATCAAAGGGAAGCCCTGAAAGACCAACCTCTGTAAAACTAAAAGTCTTTCTCAGACCCATAACTCCTCTTCAGAGACCAAACAATCACTAACTCTAAACCGCAAAACAACCCAACAGAAAACTGATCTAAATAACTAATATCGCAAACTTTGCTCTATGAAATAGCTTAAGTTTTTGTGGATTGGTTATCAACTAATCATTGGTTATTTTTGCACAACTGCTTGCTACTAATATTAAGTCCCCGTATAAACAGCCAAATATCCACCAAAAAAAAAAAAAAAAATCTAATTCCTTTTCCCTCCAGAAAATTCGAACACAAATCAAGCTTAATCTTGAAGCAGATAAAATGAAGTTAAACAAAAAATTCCAAACACACACATATAATGCATTAATTACATCCAGCTACCTTATGTGACAGAGGTCGAAGATGAGGAGCCGCACCCTTCCAAATCCCTACAATGGGCTGTGGATTATTTGTGTTCCCTGCAATAAATCAATAAGTGACTAAGTGAGGACTGAAAAAAAAAATTTGAAATGCTAATTAATTGAAAAATAAACAATTCATACAAATCATACCGGTGATTGAAGTTGCAGAGATTTTTTGGACACTTGGAGAGCAGAAATTAGAAGGAGAAATAGTAAGAGAGAGAGAAAGTCAGAAAGGGGCAACGGACTTTCGGGGAGAGAGAAACATAGACTAAATGTAGAGAGAGGTATGAAGAAATCCAGAGATTTGAGGGGAGAAAAAGAGAAGAAGCTGCGCGTTGCACTACGCAGCTTCGATCCTTCGAGCTTGGAGAGAGACAGAGAGACGGAGGAGCGATAGAGGAGGAAATAGCGCAGGCCGCGAGAGAGAAGAAAGCAGAAAACCCTTTTCTTTAATTATTATTTTTATTGGAAAGCTCCTCAATTAAGATTTTATTTATATTTATGTAGAGTATTATATCATATATTGATATATAAAAATAGAAATAAATTGCCATTAATTCGGAGAAATTTTTATACGTTCCGAACACACAAAGTATTTTTTTTTTATTCTCGACATTGGAAATGTTTATCGGACATGCATATATTTTACGACCATAAATTATAAGAACTACGCAGTTTATATACATGTGCTATACACAATTTTTTTTTTCATAATAATTTTTAATATGTATATATTATAGTGTTCTATAAAGGTGATTAAATTGCTTTCTTTCATATTGGTTTTTATTATTTACTTTTTTACATAGTTTTTAATAAGTTATTTTTTATATTAAGTGTAAATAGTAAAAAGATGAAAGTAAAAGAATGTTATGTGTAAATTAATTTAATTTTTCTTAATATATTATCTCAGAAAATAAATTTATTTATGTAAATTTAATCAATCTTGAAATGAGTTTTTAATATTAATGCACCATGCAATTTTTCGATGGACATAGTTCCATAGAATAATATTGAAAACTATACAGAAAATAAAAAATATATATATTAATAAATTTTTTTATCACTCGATACTTTTAACAATCGTGTGTCAATTGGTTTAACTTTAAAAATCTAAAAAAACAAAGATCAAGTGGTTGCCTAAACGATAATAATGATAATAAAAAATATACGATTGCGATGAAATATAATAGATTATTATAAAGTAAACAAGAATAAATGTAATTGTCAAGTTATTTAATTGTGTTTATTAAAAAAAATTGTATTGATTATATATTATATTAAATTCATATTAGTTATATTATATTATATTGATGGTTGATAAGAAATAAATGCCATTTACAACTAGGGCGACCACAATATAAAAGATGAATCTCATTCATATTAGTTTTTCATCGCATAAAAGATTAAGGATTAAACTTCATTCGCATCAAAGATGAAAAGAATAAAAAAATGTGAACGACTACCTCCAAGTGTGTAACCTATGAATCTAATGAATATCATTTGAAAAGAAAAAAAAAATACAAGATACATAAAGAGGAGTGAGATAGTCCGAATCTCTTGACAGATAAAATGATAGAACGAGATAGATAACAATTGGGATTAGATCTGATTGAAATCTTTTTATTGTATCAACTATCATAAAAAAACGCATTTTAAGAAAGTGCACACACACAAGGCGTGCACGCACTCTAGATGGCGCATACACACGCACATTGCGATGCACGTACTAATAATACGTTTGTTTGAGGCAAATTCAAAAAAGAAGATGAAGAAATTGAGAGGTTATTTACTAGTTAAGTAATTTATAATTTTTCTCTTATTACTTAGCTAAATGACTCAATTGTTATTTACAAATCTTACTTAAAAACTAAGTATTTAAAAGTTCAAAATTGTTTAATGTTTTAAAGTAAAATCTAAAGTTTTGGGTAGACACAATTGATTGTGGTTGGTACTTGGTACCATGGTGGATGGGAAGCTTAAGGCTTTTTAACTTCAACCATCAAAGCTCAAAGGCAATCAGCTGCGAAAGAGACATAACATTTTCACAATCAACTAGGTGAACCCCAGAGATTGTATTGTCGTGCATAACAATTAGTTTTAAAAAATTGAGGCACATAACAGAGTATTAAATGCACCAAATAATTATTTAATGTCTCAAACGACTAATAAGAGTTGTGACTATAAATAGCCATCATAAATGAACATTTGAAAGAAAAAAAATCATTCAATTTCTTCAAGAGCTCGTTTATTACACTTTCAAGCTTCTCTTGTGTACCAAAAACTTTCATCAATTCTTATTTTGTAAAAGAGTTAGTGCAACTCTTGTTGAGTGTTCTCGAGTGTTTAGGAGTTACATACTTGTGACAAAAATCTCTTGTAAAGGTTTGGACAACACTTTAAAAGTTGTTTGGCGTATCTTTACTTGAAACAGTGAAGTGAACCTTCAAGAAAATCTCTTTTTAACTCTCTTATTTCCAGTAATGTTTATATTCGTTGCTCATATATTATTTACTTGCTTTGCTTGCTCGATTAATTTGTGTTTGATATTTTAATTAATCAAAAATATTTAAACTCAATTCACTCTCTTGGATTGTTTTAATCAACATATTTTATAGGTTATTTTTTTTTTATTATAGTTAGCGTAAATGGTAAAAAAGATGGAAAGTAAAGGGAATGTTAGTGTAAATCGATTTAATTTTTCTTAATATATTATCTCTTAAAATAAATTCATTTATGTAAATTTAACCAATTTTGAAATGAATTTGTAGTATTAATGGACTATATGATTTTTTTATGGACATACTTCCATATAAAAATATTAAAACTTATATAGAAAATAAAGAATTATATTAAAAAAATCTTTTTATCAATTGATACTCTTAGTAATAATGTGTAAATCAGTTTAACTTTAAAAGTCTAAAAATGAAGATCAAATGATTAGCTGTAGAGATGATAATAAAAAAAAAATTACAATTGGGATGAAATATAATAAATTATTATAAAGTAAATAAGAGTAAATATAATTATTTAGTTATTTAATTGTCTGTTTATTAAAAAAATAATTTATATTGATTATATATTATATTTAATTTATATTTATTATATTATATTATTGATTGATAAAAAATAAATATTTTTTTATACGCAATAATGATGTAAATTCTTTTATTATATATATATTAATTAGATTCGTCACATTTCGAGTCAAAGCCACAATTTCCGCTCATTCGTGGTTTGATACAATCAAACCGAGCCTCGAGCGATCCTCTTGCAATATTAAATAATTGATTTAACTGAAACTAATAATCGGGTAACCAAATTTTTTTAGCTCGATTTCGGCATTGTGAGGGGTTTTGTTTTTTTTTTTTTAAAATTCGGTTCAGTTTTAGTTTTTCAGCTTTAAAACCCTACGATAACCGAATTGAACTGAACCGATACTTATACCTTAAATGTATAAATTATATTTACATCTACATTTGATTTAAAAAATCCTACCCTAAATCCAGTGTCTTCCTCTTTGTACGTGAGATGGATGTAATTGAATCTTACAAGGCGATCCGATTTGAAATTCTGCTGCACCGAAATTTTCTGTTCGAAATGAAAAATATTCTTTTGAAACCTGTTTCGGCTTCAATAGCCGGGTCGGATAACCGAATCTTCCAAGGTGAATTTGGTTTGGAGTTCCGCTTAACCGAAATTTTCGGTTCGGAACGGAAAAGTATTCTTTTGAAACTTGTTCTGGCTTCACCATCCCTTGAACACGTCACCTTGAAGAAACAAAAGTTATGGGTCCGTCTTGCGTGATGGCAATTGGCAAGGAAGACGATGGCTAACTGTTTGCCCTTGTAATAATGGAGTACCCTACAGTCTTAATGATCACGTGCTAGGGTTATGGACCTTTGGTACAAACGACAACGATTTTACGTTATTAAATATTCGTATTGCCGAATCGCAGTTCTCTTTCTTCCTCACTAGTTACCAACTCAAGCTCATTCTTACAAAATGACAAACTAAGTAGCTTTTCTTCGTTTTTTGGTTTTTCTTTTTACAGCTCAAAAATAAATTCTTGAAGGGAAGTGAAAGCGAAAATGTGTTTCATGCATCACTTGTCAACTTCAATGATCTCTTCATCGTCCTCTGCTTTCTTGGCCCCATGAAATTTCAATCCAAGGTATCTTTTTATTGTTATATTATCATGAATATCTTATTTGCTTTATTTTTTCTCGCTATTTATATAGCCTTGTTTGGGTGGTGAGAAACTCCAGGAGAAGGAAAACAACCCAAAAGTTAGAATCTTACATTATTTTTTTGTACCAATTATTTGGCGACCTGGTATGGGAGTTATAATCTAACTTGATAGGTCTTAGCATGAGGCAATGTCGATTCAGTGATTCATTTTCTTTTCATTTGCCTATTTTTTTTATTGCAACTAGACAGCGGGTTGTTTTTGATTTTTTTCCTGTGGTTTTTATACTGCAGAACTCAAAATATTTCGATTCCAGCAGCGAGAAGAATGGATACATGTAAATGTGTTGCTACCTCTCAAGAAGAGAAGATTGGTACAATTTTTCTACCCTTTTTTGCCAAAATATGGTTGCTGTTTGTGTATTTATAGTTTCTGTACACATTGGTATGTTTCTAATCTGGGTTTACAAGAAATAGGCATCTTTTTAATACAAGTTATGCCTTATTTACAGATTGGGGGAAACTGTAGAATGTCATATATATTTTTAAATATGTTAAGTGTTCTTGATGATACCTAAGAGTGTCCTCGAATTGAGAGTACTGTGGGTATTGCCACAATGTAGAATTGAGTAGTGGGCTTATGTGAATGATTTTTCAGTGTGGTTTAAATGAGTAGCTGAATTGCGTAAGTGCTTAGTACTAGTTAATTTATGTATAGGGTATGGATTATCTTGTGAAGATATAAGGGTTGTGTTATGCAGAAGTTGTAGTGTTGAACTAATTATTGGATCCTAAAACGTGAGACAGTGTTAACTATTGTGTTTGTAGATGGTTTGAATTCGACAAATAAGAATGAAAATGAGAAACAGGTTAAAACACTCGTCCTAAGGATTGAGCATTTATGTGATAATTTTACGTTTCATTACGCTTAAGCTGTTTTTACGTTTCACAATCCTTAAGATGTTTTTGCTGTTTGTTGTTAAGCTTACAAGACAAAGGTCTCTCGGAATGCAAACATAGTCAAATTTCAAGCTGGTTACCTATTTCCGAAGGTATTGGTGATACCTATAGTTTCTTAGGATCTTACGTTGTTGCTAATGATCACATAATCAAATAATATCATTTCTTGATTTGCGAATTGTGATGGATATTTCTGTAATGTGTCTAGTAATTTAGCTTATGCAGTTTTGTACCAACTTGACTGTTGGCAAACCCTCCTCCCCCCACCCCAAAAAAAAGAAAGAAAGAGAAAGAACAAAGAAAAAAAGGACTCTATATTCCAAACTATGGTTTTGATTAGCTTCCAGGTTAAGCTGCTTATGTTATATATGGTTGAATGAAGACTTGGATGAGTAAAATAGGAAACTTTATTCATCCTACATGATTAACTATTTTACTTTTGACCCATAAGAATTACTCTGTATGATCAATATCTCTTTTCCATTCTGCATCTATTCTACCCGTACTCGAGCCCATTGTGTTGGATATGGGTATAGGTTTCGGAATCGTCTATTTTTGCAAGTTTTTCATTCATTTGGAGTGTTTGAGGGCCATACCCATATTTGTAGTGTTGTGTTCACACAGGTACGGTATGATATTACTATTACAAAGAGTCTGTGTAGTGTTGCATCATTATGGTCTGATATCAAGTATGGGTCTTACCAACCTTATTCTCCTGTGTTATTGAATGCCAAATCAGTTACCATGTTGTTATTAGGAGATTGACTCAAGTAATAATTGTTTAGAAACTCGTCAAAAAGAATATGGTTAATAGTTGAGTTTGTGCACCATTTTACAGTGTTTGGTCATTTTATGTATGTACCTAGACTGTGCTAGTTATTGTTTTCTTCTCTCTCACTCTCTCTCTAACTTTGGCTGTTTACAAAGTTGCAGTTTGAAATATGTTTCTCATAGCATTGTCTTGTTAAATGGTGGATAAGGAATTGTGCAGTTTTGTTAATCCTATATAAATTTTTATCTCTTCTATTATCAATGTAAATAGGTTACTAGAAGAAGGGTTGCCCACATGCTGAAGTATCCTGATGCGCAAGTGATAAGCCTTGGAATTGGTGACACAACTGAGCCCATTCCAGAAGTGATAACATCCGCAATGGCAAAGGTAGTCTTTCTTCCTTTTGGTGAGTTAGCTTACTTTTGTTCTATGGTTATGCCAAAAGATTTATTAAAGAATGAAATTATATGTAAATATAAAAAATATTTTTAATTATCAGTTATCAATTATCATCATCATCTTTTTTTTTTGGGAATTGTAGGACATTGGTCAATATTGGTAGGCTTAAGGAAATTATATTTTCGTGAAAGGAGTTGTCTCATGTTGGCTTACCCCTTCTAGATATAAGCATTTCATTTTTACTTTTTACTGGCCAAGTTTAATGACTTGGTCTTTCGTGTGTAGGGCGTGCGTTGAGTATGACATCTCACGTACTAGGTTGGTCTTAGCTGTATAAGACTATAAGTTGGCCCAAGGATTCTAAAAGTTAACTAAAGTTAGTACTTTTGGAGGACTTATGGTTTTAGAAATGGTATTGGGGTCGATCTAGGCCCGCCACCATGTCGGTTTGTGGTTATTTTCGAACGGACCACGAGTCAATCATGGTAATGAGGTTGATAATGAGCTAGAATTGTTGGCTTGCGTTGTTACTTGCCAAAATACTTAGGACACTGATGCTTAAATGGGGGAGAGTTTGTAATAGCCTGCATCTCATGGGAGGACTTGGTGTTACACCTAGAACTTCATTACTTTAGGAGTGTTATCCTAACCTAATAGTTTTTTTAGCATAGTAAGAAAGTAGCTTTTAAAGATTAAACGAAATGTGATTTGTCACTTCTTCATGGAAAAAATCACAGCTGTGGCCTCTGAGTGGGTTTGTGGTTCTTTAATGTTAAATTTGTGGCCTGCTTTTTTGTCATTAGGGATTGGAAAGGTATGTTAGCATGGCTCTTTTTTATGGTGTCTATAGGTTCTTCAAAATTGTGGGTCCTCTAGCTGACAACACAGAGAAAATGAATTTTGATGAATGTCACATATTCTTCATTGGCAATAGAGGTTCTAAGACCAATGATGTTATTTTACGTAGAAGGATTTGAACATGGAGGTTGCTACTTACTTTTATGATGAACTTTATTTGAGAGATTCCTTTTAGCTCCTTGTATTCTGTTTCTCTTTCCCTTTTTTTATGCTCTCTCTGTTGTTGCTTTTTTCCTCTAGAGAAAACCTCCTCTCAATGTGGTTATGCTTTTACTCCATCCTTCTTTTTTTTTGGAAAACCTCGGGAGAAATTTATTGATTATGAAAAAAATACATATAGATGGGAGGACAATAAGGACCATACCCAAACATGCTTGGAGTTCCTTAAGCCTAACTATAAACAAGAGAGATACAATAGACTATGCTTTTTGATAGGTATACAACTGAGAGTAATCAAAATGTAAAGCAACTAAATTAGAGGGAAGTAACTCGTTAGTACTCAATTTTTTTACTACTACCATGAATAGGACCATATTTAGCAAGAGAATCTGCAACCATATTGGCTTCTCGAAAAATATGGGGTAGTCATGTGTGTAGTAATTAGTGATTTAATTTCTCGAATTATGTACTCCAAATCCCATAGATAAGTAAATAAACCAAGAATTAAATCAACAAGTAATTTTGAATAACATTCGATGATAGTCAAAGTAAAATTATGTTCGTGCATTAAGTTCAAACCAGATAAAAGGGATAGTGCTTTCGCTTTATTATTGGAGCAAGATTCAAATGAGTAAGAATAAGCTAGGAGGAATGAAGATCTATTTCTAAATATCCCCCCACCCGCACTACCTTTAGCTGAACAAGAACCATCAGTGTTAAGTTTAATTTATTCAGGAGGCACAAGGCTCCATCGAATCCAAATAACTTTACGAATTGAGAGAGAGATGATTTTAATGTTAATAGCATTAATGCATAACATTTCATGAAAAGGTATAGAAGGTTTAGGCTTAATGAACTTAGAACTCTCAATTATACCTTCTTTAGTACGAGCAATTGATATTTTTAAACAAATGGATTTACCTTCTTGTCTAATGTCATTACGCATCCTCCAAATATTCCAACATCCTCATAATAAAGTACAAATATGAGTGATACCAAATTGAGATGATAGAGAATTATTACTAAGTCAGTTATCAAATAAAGCATGAATGAAATGAGCATGATTAACATCAAGTCTAACACCAATATAATCCCAAACTGCATTAGCAAGAATACTATGAACAAAAAGATGATCTATTGTTTCAATGTTGTTTAAATGACAACATGAACATTTAGAAGCCAAATGGATGCCTACTTCTTTTATTTTTGAGTCTACGGAGAGGCCACCAAAAATTAATTTCCAAATAAAGCAACTTACTTTTGGTGGAATCCAATTGTTCCATATTTTTTTAGCCCATTTAAAAGGTCTATTTTTAATTCTAATTTTGTTCCAATATTGTCTAGTTGTAAATATACCTGATTGAGAATGTGTCCATGTTAATTTATCATGTGTACCATTAAGATTAACGGTTTTTGCAGCATCAAATAATAGACGAAAATCTGATTTTAGTATGTTCATTTTATCTACATCTTCAACAACCTCCTTAAAAGAATAAGATTCAAAAGGAGGAAAATCACTAGAGATATTCAAACTATTCCATTTATCATTCCAAAAATTTATAGATCCATCACCTAAAATCTTTATAGATTGTTCTGAGGCACTTTTAGCAATCTTATTTAGTAGTTGCATTTTTGGTTTAATGATTTACCTATTTTTCTTATATTCTTAGGAGTTTAGGTTATCTGTTGCAAGCCACATAGTCTTGCTGAAATATTAACGCAAACAATCACTTTTAGGAGGATGATTTGTGTTAAAAATCTAACTCATTCTACCCGCCCTCCAAAAAAAAATAAAAAGGAGAAAGTTTCAGCACAGTTTTATTACCTAATCTACTTTATAGATTGGGCACTAATGTTCCCTGTGTTGCTGACTGCATATTTGAATTGTTTTTTCTGCGGCAGAGAGCTCATGCATTATCCACGCAAGAGGGTTACAGTGGTTACGGACCTGAACAAGGTGAAAGGGTATGTTGAAATTTTTAATTCTTAATTGGCTATTTTAGAAAATCATAGTTCATTAACAATTTTTTTCCACCAACTGATGTAGAGTTAATGTTCATACGATGCTATCTTCTTTGACCTGGGACTTAAAATAAAATAGTTATGTTCATTCTTTCTCCCCAGGACAAATGGTGGTGGACATATATGTAATGGCGAAGATTCCTCCCCCCTCGAATTAGTAAATGATTTGACCAAGCTTTATGGTTATCCTTGTACAGTAACTTGATATCCCTTTGAAGTTATCCTTACATTCCTTCTACTATATTTCTGGTTATACTTGTACAATAACTTGCTATTTTATTGGTGTGTGGGTGAAAACGTGTAAGAACCAAGAACTAACTATTGATTTTTTTTAATTGTAATTTTAGTTACTTTTGTATTGTAATCAGTTGAGGGTTGGTTCACCATTTAAAGATGAATCCACAAATGAGGGTTGGGATAGGAATGGTTTTTATATCCTACCCGAACCGAATTGAATTCTGATTGGTTCTCATAAATAAGAACCAAACCAATCCAATTAGAAGGAAAAAACTGAACCAAAATTAATGGTTTGGTTCAGTTTGACTGGTTTGATCAGTTTCTTGCTCACCTATGGATTCAATTGAAGGTTTTAACATGGGTGTTGACCTTATGCAATCCTCCGTTAGGGTTTTTATTGGTTGTGTCAAATATAGACTACAGACAAGCTAAAGATTGAATTGGCAAATCCAAAGCATAAATACTTTCTAATTCCGTAGGCTTTCTATATGACAAGAATTCAATTTTTTTTTATATAAAATACAAATGTATTTTTAGTTCTCTTGATGTTAAACTTCATGATATTTGAATAATTTCAGAAATTGTCAATTTGTACAGCCATTGAGAGCTGCAATTGCTAAAACATTTTATGGTGACCTTGGCATAGAGGAAGATGATATATTTGTTTCAGATGGTGCAAAATGTGACATATCCCGCCTTCAGGTTTGATTTACTTTTAACATGTAGTTCTGGAATTTTAATTTTAATTTGTGCCTTCATTTTTCCATTCTTCACTTGTACGCATGGGTAGGTTCATTGCCTTCTATTACTTTGCTGGAATCAGTTTAAGTTGGTTGAGTACATGGTTAGTAAATCTTTTCTGTAATAAATAATTAGGTTGGGCTTGTTTCAACTTTTGTGGCAGGTTGTTTTTGGGTCTAATGTTACAATGGCGGTGCAAGATCCATCATACCCGGTATTTTTTTCTGTAATAAGTTTCATCTTTTCTTGTACTAATGTTTCTTTGCTTTTTTTTGAAAGAAAAGATTTCTTTTGGTTCCTGTCGTGGTATTTTATTGTCATATTTTTAAAAAAATTTAATCACGCAGTTTTCCTTGAGGATCTGTGCAATATTTTATAGTTATGGCATTGTCAATAAGGCAGTTGAACTTTTGATATGTCCATTACAATGCCTTTCCCTTCCCTCCTGTTTTGAATCCCTCTAATGAAAATGATTATTTGAGTGGGTTACTCTGGTAATTTAAGCAAAAGGAGTTGATTCTGTTTGGTGAGTCAACCACATAAATATCCAACACATAATGTGTCTACTTTACTGGTCGACTTTAAGGTTTTGGCAAATTCTAGGTCGAATTTCATTGGATTGATGATGTGACCATCACGTGCATGTCATGTTAAACAGGATGGTTCTTTTGGCATAGAGTATTTTATAAAATTGTACTGTACTTGTACTTACCAGAAGAAAAGGTTAAAAGGAAATGCTAGGATAGTATTTTAGATGGTCTTACTGCTTGCGTATTCTGTTATATAGGTTGGTTTGTAAACGTAAATTACTTTTCTTATTTAAATGGTGACAGAATAAGAAAGAGAGAAATCAGAAGTTTGTGAATATCTTGTATTTGCTTTAATCAAACATCGTTTGAATGTCTAAACTGTCTTTTTGAATATACAGGCTTATGTCGACTCTGGTGTTATTATGGGTCAGACTGGACAGTTTCATCAGGAGGTTGAGAAGTATGGAAACATTGAATACATGAGATGTACCCCAGAGAATGGCTTCTTTCCTGATTTATCCACTGTTCCTCGAACTGATATCATATTCTTCTGTTCGCCAAACAATCCTACTGGCTTTGCTGCAACAAGAGAGCAACTGACCAAATTGGTTCAGTTTGCTAAGGATAATGGGTCAATCATAGTCTATGATTCTGCATATGCTCTGTATATGTCAGAGGACAATCCACATTCCATATTTGAAATCCCTGGAGCTAAAGAGGTAATTATGGAGTTGATAATTTATTTTTATCTTTAACTCAGCCGTTGGTATTATATCTTTTTTTCTGCTGACTTTGTGGGACGTTGTGCGATGATTTCATGGGAATGAGAGCTATAATATGTCCAAGAATTCTATTTGGTGAACTGCTGCTAATTTCCACCTATAATTTCGTTCTTCCTAAATGCATATTCATCCAAATTGGTTTCTAGTTGTATCCTCTGAACAAGGACATGCACAGTTCTGGATGGTCTCCTGGTTTTTCATGTAATGATAGAGCAGTTCAGGAATTCCGTCTTCCTTGACTGATCTATCGGCTATAGGATTGGAGCCGAGCCTAGCTTTTTCATGCTCAAGCTTGGTTTGGTTAGCTAACATCGAGCTTGTCTTCAAGCCACATTTTCTAGCGTGAGCTTGTTTAATTTGAGTTCACAAGCTTGATTGAGCTTCTTACTATTAATATTACATAAGCAAATAATTAGGTTAAATTACTATTATCAATTTATAAAACAAATGTAATATGTTGTTTGATATACAAGTCCATATAAAAGAAAATAATATCACATTTTGTTGTCATCACTTATAAAAGAATCCAGCTGCTTTTCTTCTCTAAACAAGCACAATTGTAAAACTCAAGTTTAACTATTTAAAAAGAAATAATTTTAAGTAATTTAAACTTTTTTAAATAATATTTTTAAGTATTTTTTTTTTATAAAAATCATAGAAATAATTTTCTTAAATAATAGAATACACTTCAAAGATAACGAAAACTATATAAAAACAATTGAAAAATGAACGAGCTTAATCTTCATAAGCTTATTCAGGCCTATTATAGATTTGTTTGATCTTGGCTTGTTTAATAAACGAGCCTCATAATGAGGCTTGAGTTTGGTTCAAAAATTAAATAAATAAGCTAAAAGAGGTCAACAAAGGAGTTGAGCTCGAGCTATTCATGAACAGCTTTGTTCATTTGCAGTTTTATTGGGCTGATAGATGATATGATTGAATAATTAGATCGATTGAATTTCATCTATATGTTAGTGATGGACTATCCGTCAAAGACTTCATACATACTTATTTTAGGCGTAAGGTAGAAAGTAGGGCAAATTTTATATTATATTGCTATTAGTTTTTTTCCTTTATGGTTAAGAATTGGTGCGTATATGAGGGCACCCCTTTATGCTCTGGGCCACGGTTGATTTTTGGGAATTAAACGGTATAGACTTGAATTTCCCCTTTGACTTTGTTTTTTCTTCTTCTGCTTCCCTTTCTTTCCCTTCCTTCTCTTTCTCCTATTATTATTCTTTTTCCTATTTCTATTGTGTTCTTTGTTCTACATCAGGTAGGCGGATGCCTAGATAGATTGACATGGCTTTTTGCATGAGATAATGGGATGGGGTTTGCTTATCATTTATGATTGTAACTAGTATTCTTATGATGTTATCTGTACAGATACCTTTGCGCCACATACTAAATTTCATTATTGGTATTGCAGGTTGCAATTGAGACATCTTCATTTAGCAAGTATGCTGGGTTCACAGGAGTTCGTCTTGGTTGGACTGTGATTCCAAAACAACTGCTATTTTCAGATGGATTTCCTGTTGCCAAAGAATTCAACCGTATTGTTTGTTCTTGTTTCAATGGTTCATCCAATATTGCCCAAGCTGGTGGTCTGGCGTGCCTTTCACCAGAAGGCCTTAAGGTTAGTGTCTGAATGATTGGTAAAATCTATAGAATGGAAGATATGTTCTTACATTTCTCTCTTCTCCCCATTTCCAATTAACAACCACGTTACGGATTTATTGTGAAAAACCAGCACTAACGAATTTGAACTACCTGCAGGCTATGCATGAGGTGATCGGTTTCTACAAAGAAAATACTAATATAATAATGGATACATTTAAATCTCTTGGCTTTAAAGTGTACGGAGGGAAGAATGCACCATATGTGTGGGTCCACTTCCCTGGTCAAAGCTCTTGGGATGTATTTAGTGAGATTCTTGAGAAGACCCATGTGGTTACCACACCTGGCAGTGGTTTTGGACCTGGCGGTGAAGGATTCATCAGGGTTAGTGCCTTTGGTCGTAGAAGCAATGTCTTAGAAGCCTGCAAGAGATTCAAGCAGCTATACAAGTAAACCGTAGTGTTGGAGTGGTTTACGCTGCCCCTTAGACAAAGCCAGATGCCTTCAGCATTCTCTTTTTTGTCTCTAGTTGTAGTACTCGGGCAGTTTTCATATGGCATTAATCATTTCTCTTTGAATTCTATGGTTATGAAATATTTTAAAAACCAACAACCTTTCATTGAAATTTAGCTTTTATCCCTCTACTGTTATTGCAAATTTAGATTTTTCAAATATAGAGGTATCTACAACGAGGAAGAGGAACACACCATTACAAAGCAAGGTCATGATGAAGGAGTTGAGTAGAATGAAATAGAGGGACAATGGAAAGGTTAATGAGGATGATGAGATGCAAGTTCTTGCTGTTTTAAAGGTAGTGATGATAGATACCGTGAACAAAGAAATCTTGTATGTGTTAAATGAAAGGATGATTGTTTCGAAGAGTAAGCAAATGAGATGAGAAGATCAAAAAGAATGATCACATCAATCAAAGAAGAAAACCAAATTTGATGATAAGGTGGAGAATTTGAACTAAAGTAGAGATTTGTTAAGATTTTGACTCAATTCTCTACAAAGAAGACTTCTAATTGGTTTGAAGAAAAGTGATTTTCTATTTTATAGTTGTTTGTTCTAATAGGAGTGGTAATAATTTTCTATTGAATATTGCTTGTCCTAATAGTAGTAGAATTTGTTTTCTTTTTTTTTTATACTATTAGTATTAGAAAATTCTCCTCTATATAAATGGGTCCCAGGGAAGATTTGAGATATATTCATAATTCTCATATACATTGTAAACTAAAGGGATTTATTACTAAAGTTAGGATAAGAGCTTTGAGTGGATTAGGGTTTGGGATTAAGTAGATAACACTTACAACCAGAGTTAGATTAAGGGTTTTTGTTGTATTGTGACTTTGAGGTGAGAGTCTGACAACTTTGTTATTCTTAAAGTTGTAGTTGAAGATTAATAAAATAGTAAAGTTAGCAAAAATATTGTCGAATCACATTAATTATTTGTGTTCTTGCTCTTTGTTTTGCTTATTTAATTATTGTAGTTGTGTTTTTAGTAAATGGATTTTAGAGGTAAAATCCAACGATAACATATTGTAATATTAATCTACTCATATTATACTTAATTAGGGATCAACTATTAAATGGCAGATTAAAATAATTAGTTAAAAATATATAATAAATTTTCCTTATTGCGAGTGATGGTTGAATAAATGCTACAATAAATTTCTTGTATTGCACCCCTTGACAGAGCCTTTTCTTCAATTAGAGATGTTACTGTTCCTTCTTCCAATCTTACACTAAAAAAAAAAGGACAAAATTTAAGATGCAAATTGGAGATCAGAAAGAAATTTCTTCACATGATATTTGAACTGCATAGTTAAAATGCACAGTTGATTTTAGAGTAGAAATGAATAATATGAAATGAATGAATCGATGTGATTATATCAATTCTAAAGCATCGGATCTTATTAGAATTTTCAAAAAAACGTGCAACTCTCAGATAAACATGCTTGAACGAAAGTAATATTAAGATAAGAAAGTAGTATTAGGATAGGTGACCGTGTTGCATCCCTCCCTTTTTGGCCTGTCTTTTGGCTTATATCCAAAGGCCTGCATGATATTCCATTTTCAGAGCTCGTCAAATACTCATTTCTTTGAACCTCCACAGAATTATGAGCTCCATTCTTCTTCTTCTTTCCATTTAGGATGTGAAGCAAAACAAAACCCGAAAGAGAAACTATTACTCCTCCCAATATATACTAATAAACCATCTTCAAAGTTCAACTGAAAACCGGTATATATGAAGAAACTGAGATGAATAAATCTCTTGTTTCTTTCTCTCTTCCAATCCTTTTTCCCTCTGATTAATTTGTGTATCCTTTCATAGGCTTACTAACTACAAGCAGCTCAAAACGGCTTGGCTTGACATTGGAAGCACCTACCACATGCATATACTATTATTTTAACCTTTTATTTAAACGAGTTGTGCTAGTTTACAAATTACAAGAAGGAAATGTAATAAATTACTTTATTTTTAAGAGGGTTTTGCTAGGAATTCATCAAGAATGTGATGTCCAAGAGATTAAGTTTCTATCAAAAAGAAATTGGATTTGTATATTTGATGGAGACATGAAAATTTGTAAAAAATAATAAGTCAAAGATCAGAATCAGATTAGTTTAAAATGTCATGTGAATCAAGTTAATAATATTTTCAAGCTTTTCGAAAACATGGGAGCCAAACGGGGTGGGAAAGAGATAGAGGGGATTTTTTTTAAGTAGCAGACAAATTATAGAATAATTATATATCGGTAATTACATACTATTTTACCTGTATTTCGGTATGGATGTCGGACACGGTACATGTCTTTCTAATGTCGGACTCATCTATTTTTTTGTAAATTTTCGTAAACTTCTTTTAGTTTGAAGTATAGAGTGCCATACTTTTATTCGAGTCAAATATGACATGGTAAAATGAAGAGTCCATGTATCATATATTACAAACAATATTAATAAAAATTTAGCAAAGAGGTAGCTTTCCTTTGAACGGTGGAATGAGAATTAATTACTATTCTGATGCTAGTTTTTTTTTTTATATTTTTTTATTTCTACATTGTCTATTTGTTTACAACTTACAAATTAAGCAATTAGAAAATTAATTTAGCTCTACTTATCATTACCTGTAACTTGTAGTCATCAAAAAGGCTGATGATGTTCTAACCAAGAAACTATTATCCCAAGACCAGGCCTTTACATGGTTAACACTTACAGTGACCATTGTTGTTGTCATTGATCATTGTTTTAGTTTCAAGGTACTAGAGTGAAATGTTTTAAAAAAAAAAGGTAATAATGTGAAATACATGAAAGGATAAAGAAACATAGCCAAACAGAGAAAACAGTTTTGACAAAATTTGAAAATACCGTTTTGTGATTCTTCCTCCAAGAATGTATCTTGCATAAAATGCATGTTAAAAATACAATGGAGGGGAAGCATAAGAGTTAAGTATTTACAGTAGCAGATTGCAGTTATATTCCTGTACTTTCGTGAATAAATGGGACATTGAGAGCTGAAATTTACAAGGTTAGTCAAATTTTGTTGATGGCAAGCAGTACAAGAAGGCAATATGTAGAATAGGATGAATAAGATCAAGTTTATAAGCTATTGAACAGAAAAACAAAGGGATAAAGTTTCCATTTCTCTGAACATTGTGTAATACAAGTCTGCAGCGTAAATATGTTCCTAGTCTAAGAAAAGAAAATTTTAGAAATGTATACCACAATTGATATTATGCAATTCTACTCCTGTGTTATACAACTCTTCCATAATTTTTCACAAAGGAGAAATACTCCTGACTCAAACTATTATGATCCAAAAAATTTAAATCTACTGGTCTTTCTTGCTTCTTTTGTCTCATTTGGCAGAAGGAGCTCTGTAAAATGCTGGTAGAATTACAGGGAAGAACATTTGTCTAACACCTTCAGCCTTAATTATGGGGAAAATGACACCTGATGCGCCCTGGAAAGTAAAATCAATTTATTTGTCAAATACAGAAATTGAAAAGCAGAAAAATGAGAATTTATTGTGGGAAAAACAATGGAAGAAAATATTTTTTTTTTGTTGAGAAATTAACATTGAACAGGAGAGACACACCGCAATCAGCCTAGCACCAGTTCATGTGCGTTTTGGAGATGGGAAATGAATAAACAAACGCCCAACACCGTATATAGCCACGGCAAAGAAATGGAGAGCCAAGCTCAACGGATGAGGGTTTAGACCAGAGAGCAGGCCTTTCGGTCCATTTGAGAAAGCACCTCCAAGGCTCAAATAGTCGAAATATGCTTGATGCATTTCGTTTCTCGCTGGATCAGGTGATGCAGAAAACACTCCGTATAGGGCTCCTGCTAATGTGTTTATAGTTGATGCTACTGGCTGCAAACAGAACCATGACTGTCTAGTAGGTCCTAAAATTTCAGTGAAAAATTCCATTGTTTCACATGAAATTAACTATTGAAGTAGGCTCTCAATTAGCATATGCATCAACAATGCTGGCAATCCTAAAATTTCAGTGAAAAATTCCATTGTTTCACATGAAATTAACTATTGAAGTAGGCTCTCAATTAGCATATGCATCAACAATGCTGGCAAATAAGCCGTTAGAATCTTTTCGACACACCCAATTAATGGAAATTTTAGGCAAATTTATGTCAAATGGCAGACAAAGTGCAAAAGCATCAGATGTGCAGGTGCTGCTTACCTTGCGCAGGGTGTAGAAAGATTCAAGGTACTTGCAAAGGGCAGACACATCATTTAGATTGTGGAGAGGTCTGAGAAGATCCCTTAGCAAGACAATATCAGATAAAGCTACTGTCATTCCTCCTCCTGTTAAAGCTACTGTCATTCCTCCTCCTGTTAAAGGATGTCGCATGTTGAAAGCATCTCCCATTAGAAGTGCACTAGGAGTGGGATGGGGAGCAGCAGGCATGCTTCTGTTTGTCATCGTTCTTACGTTTCCTTTGTTAACTGCAGACGTGAAGGCAGCATACAGCTCGGTGGGAATCTGAAATTTGCAGGATGTTGCTTGATTAATCCAAAGAATCAGTGAAATAGGAAGCAAACATCAAATATTCATTTTTCGAAAAACTCCTAGGTGAGACAGAGGAGAATGAAATGAAACTGATTCAAACAATGTGCAAATGAATACCTGAGGAGCGATCAAAGTTTTTAAATATTGGTCCATTTCACCATTAGAAATGGAAGGAACTTTTTTGCCAGGTACATCGACCAAACAGCGAACCTCAGTGCTACTGATAGGATAAAACAAGATGGGTCAAGGGTCTGCCAGAACAACATGTCCATGATTTGCATATGGAAGCGCACAGTTCTCCAGCATCAAACCGACAAAACATGAAGGAATATTAACCTGCAAACACAAAAATGACCATATATTTATCTCCCAAGCGATCAAACACTATTTAATATCCTAAAATTTAAGAACAAATCCCATACTGCAGGAAAAGCTGAACCGAGCTCTTGCAAAATACAAAAAGTGTCTTATCAGTCTATGAACTTTGATCTTATGAAATCTGCTGTTAGATATAGACTGAGTTTGATAACCAAAATATTGGTAAATAACGAATTGTAGCATGGCATGTTCACCTTAGGAGCAGAGAGAGCGTCACAGATTCGAAAAACAACCATCACAAACAATTGTGAGCGGAGCATATGCTGTCTGCTCTTGACCAGTTTTGGATTTATAGTTCACCCCTTTGATAGTCCCCTTTTCTTCAAATAGAGAAGTCACTGTTCCTTGTTCCATTCTTACACTGCACAGGGAGAAAATTTGGAAAAAAGATTACTTTCTATGATAAAAGTTCTAATGCATAATGTATTGGGAGGAAAATTGATGGGCTCTGCAACAACTGAATTTGATAGCCAAAACTTAAATCACATGAGAATTTGTAATCATTTAAGTGAAAGTTTTCAAAACAGGCACTGTAAAATTATGATTGGTTATGTGTATTTATTACTTATTGTAATAACAATTTGCTGAACTGAACAACTTGAAAGGGAGACGATGTATACTTGGGAAGAGATGCAGCCTTTTCACGCATCCTTTGTATGAAACGCCTGTTGTGAAAGCTCCTTCCTGCTACATCTGAATGAAAACTCTCCAAAGGATAAGACAATTTGGTACTTTTCCCATTTTTGTAGAGAGCATATCCAAAAACTGGCTGAGCATCAATTTCATTCACACAATCTACAGCAAAAGTCATATATTTCATAGGTAAAAAAATAATGCTAAGAAAAGAGAAATTAATAATGAAATCACTAAATCAATCCCACCAATTCAATCAAAGTTCAAGAAGTGAAACTATAACGAATTCGTGCAGCGAATTAAATGTATTCTTTACTTACTTTCAAAACCCCACTCAATCAATTTCAGGTAGCCACCAGGTTGCAGCAGCTCACCAACAATTCTGTCAGGGTCAGACCAGTCCCTTTCGATCACGTGTACTCTGCGTCCATCCTGCAAGAACATATTCAAATCAAAACAAATTAGGCTCCTATCATCTAAAATTCTCAATCAAGAAATTATCATAGACAGAGAAACTTCTTAGTTACTGCAGAAAGAAAGAGAGTATATAGTACCTTGCCAAGGGCGTAAGCAAGAGCTGAACCTGCAACGCCTGCTGATGATTATATCTGTGCTTTCGGGCATCTCTGATTCGGGTGATATTCCATTTCCGAGGCCCTTCTTCAACTTCTTACTTCCTTGAATCTCCATTGAATCTCTGGTTTTGTTCTTTTTTTTTGAACTTTGGAACAAAACAAACCCCAAAACAGAAGCTACAACTCCTCCCAATATATAAAGATAAACCATCTTCAAAGGAAAACTGATATTGAAGAATATAAAAGGGACTTTCTCTGTCAGAGTTTCTTCTCTTCTGGTGCAAACTTTTCCCTGCCTAATAGAATTCAGGTTGTGTGTGTTCTTTTCCGTTAATGTTTCACCTTTTTTCTGTGAGTTGTATCTTTGTGTTTGGTGCCTTTTATAGGCTTGCATGAATCTCATTAAGCTGCTAAAAAAGGGCTTGGCTTTTTAATTTTTGGCTAAATATAAACTGTTACTTTAGCCTTATATGTTATGGTGTATTTGGCTCTACATCTGTTTACCTAAGTTTTGCATAATCAAACAATTTGGAATGGAGTATTAAGGCTATATTGGTCAAAGAAACCATGGTAACATGTGGGATTTAAAATGTCAAGTGACGTCAATAATATTTTCAAGGTTTAAACAAGACAAGGAATGATGTAAATAGTCAAGACTTCTAGGAGGAAGAAAAATACTGACGACGAGCAAAATCAATGAGAAACATTGTTGAATAATTATGCATTGAATTAGTGGTGGATCAAAAGTTGTCTAAAGTTGAGTCCACTTCTTGCATAATTTGTGGTTTTAATTTGTGGGTCAAAAGCATCTTCTCTCTTTTGGCCATGGTGGAAGACAAAGTTCACTTTGGTATAATTGGAGAACAAAATGATGAGCAACAAAATGATGAGCATTCATTGATGTTTGTCCTTTGGAACTTTTGTGAGCCTATAAAATGCATTTCAATGTGAAGCATTCCATCATCAAGTAACATCAAGAATCATCAAGTGAAAGAGAAGTTAAGAGAGAAATTGTGACATTGTGTGTATTGACTAAAGCCAATTTTGTAAACACTCTTTGTATATTCTCTCACTATAGTGAAATTTGCCTATTGGCCTCTGCCCGTGGATGTAGGCTTTAAGCCGAACCACGTAAATTTGTTGTCTCCCCTTTTATCTTACTTTATTGTTTTGTGGTTATTAATCGATCAACTTACGATCCTATCATGATCCATTTCTAACAAACTGGTATCAGAGCTTGCAGGTGATAAATTTCTATCTGTTTTTCTGCGAGTTTACTATTCACGTGAATAGTAAATTTTGTGAATAGTAAAATTTTGTTCAGAATCATTTTGTTCGATCGAGATGTCAACAGTAAAGTTTGATATTGAGAAGTTTGATGGAAACAGCAGTTTCAGTCTATGACAAGTTCGTATGTTAGCCATTCTAACCCAGAATGGCTTGAAGAAAGCACTACTGGGGAAAGCCAAGATGCCTACCGGCATGAGTGATGAAAATTGGGATGACCTGGATGACAAGGCTCTATCCGCAATCCAACCTAGTCTTTCAAATGATGTCTTACAACAAGTTCTGTCATAGAAGACTTCTGCAGACTTATGGGCCAAGTTAGAGGAGTTGTACTTGATTAAATCCTTGGCCAACAGGTTGGTTTTGAAGCAATGCCTTTATGGTCTCCACATGATGGAAGGTTCCTCTCTCAAGTCTCATATCAGTGAGTTTATCTCAATTATTAATGATTTGAAAAATCTTGAAGTTATTATTGAATCTGAAGATCAAGCTCTCTTATTATTATGTTCATTACCACTCTCATACAAAAATTTTAGAGGCACTATAATTTATGGTAGGGAAGAATTAAATTTTGATGATGTAATATCTTCCCTTATGAGTAATGAGAAATTAGATAATGAACTTTTGTCTAGTAAGTCTGATGATCAGGGCTCTAGTCTTGTTGCAAGAGTCAGATCCAATGACAGAGGCTTTGATGGTGGCAAGAATAGAAGAAGATCAAAGTCAAGAGGAAAGCACAAAAATTTGCTTTGCAATTATTGCAAAAAGAAGGGACACATCGTAGCGGAATGCTACAAGCTGCAGAACAAAAAGAAGAATGAATGGCAAAATGACAAGGGCAAGCAGAAGGAAGAAACAGCTGATGCTGATGTAGCAGAAGAAAAAGGTTATGATGTTCTATTTGCAACCAACAAGTCCAGATCCAACGATGAGTGGATTCTTGATTCTGGATGTTCTTATCATATATGCCCCAACAGAGATTGGTTCTCCACATATGATTCTGTTGAAGGTGGAGTTGTGCTAATGGGCAATAATGCCACTTCCAAAACTGTTGGTGTAGGCACGGTAAAAATCAAGATGCATGATGGAGTTGTCAAGACATTGACTGATGTCAGACATGTACCTGATTTGAAGAAAAATCTTATTTCTTTGGGCATTCTGGATGCCAATGGCTGCAAATCTGTGATTGAGTCTGGGAACATAAAGATTTCCCATGGTGCTCTTGTTCTCATGAAAGGAAAGAAGTCTGGCAGTCTATACACCTTATTGGGTTCAACAGTTACAGGCTCCGCAGCAGTTTCCTCATCCATGTCAGATTCAGACTCTACCAAGTTGTGGCATATGCACCTATGGCACATGAGTGAGCAGGGATTAGCTGTACTCAGTAAAAGAGGTCTTTTGCCTGAAAGAAAGATTGGGAAGCTGGATTTTTGTGAGTATTGTGTCCTTGGAAAGCAGAAAAGAGTCAGCTTCAACACTGCAATTCACAGAACCAAAGGTACTCTTGATTACATTCATTCTGATCTATGGGGGCCTTCTCGTGAAATTTCCAAAGGAGGAGTCAGATACTTGCTAACGATTATTGATGATTTTTCTAGAAAGACTTGGGTCTATTTTCTCAGACACAAGAATGAGGTATTTGGAATTTTCAAGCAATGGAAGACCTTATTGGAGAAGCAGACCGGGAAGCAAGTCAAGAGACTCAGAACAGATAATGGTCTTGAGTTTTGTGATTCAGAGTTTAATCAATTCTGCAAAGATGAAGGCATCGTCAGACATCGGACGGTGAGAAAGACACCACAGCAGAATGGTGTCGCAGAGAGGATGAATCGAACACTGTTAGAAAAAGCTCGATGTATGCTTTCTAACGCAGGTCTTAGCAAGGAATTTTGGGTAGAAGCAGCCAATTTGGCACGTCATTTGGTGAACCGCTCTCCTCACAGATCACTTGAACTTAAGACACCTGAAGAGGTATGGTCAGGTAGCCCTCCTGATTACTCTAACTTAAGAATATTTGGTTACCTTGCATATGCTCATGTGAATGAAGGAAAATTGGAGCCTAGGGCAAAGAAATGCATTTTTCTTGGTTATGATTCTGGTGTTAAGGGTTTTCGCTTATGGTGTCCTGATACTCATAAGTTTATGATTAGCAGAGATGTTACTTTTGATGAATCTGCTATGCTTCACCTTAGAAAAGAATTGTCTGTTCAGTGTGATACAGGAAAAGAGAATGCACAAGAGAAGGTGGAGCTTGAGGTTGATACCTCATCATCTGCAATCCTATTCAGTCAGGAAGTTCGTCTCCAGGTGGAGAGACACACCATGAAGCTGAGCATCACACTCTAGCTGGTGGAAGACAAAGGAGACAGATAAAACCACCCCAACGGTATGGTTTTGAAGATATGTTGGATTATGCATTAAATGTTGCAGAAACCATTGATGTCACCGATCCAACCTCATACTCTGAGGCCATCAGTTCATCTGATTCAGACAAATGGCTCGTCGCGATGCATGAAGAGATGAAATCTCTAAAGAAAAATGACACCTGAAAATTGGTCGAACCACCTAATGGTAAGAAAATTATTGGGTGTAAATGGATATTTAAGAAGAATGAAGGAGTTACAGGTGTTGAAGACACCAAGTATAAGGCACGATTAGTAGCGAAAGGCTACAGCCAGGTGGAGGGAGTTGATTTTAATGATGTTTTCTCTCCAGTTGTTAGACATACTTCTATTCGTGTCTTACTTGCTTTAGTTGCAATGCATAATTTGGAGTTGGAGCAACTTGATGTGAAAACAGCCTTTCTTCATGGTGATCTTGATGAACAAATCTATATACAGCAACCAGAAGGTTTTGAAGTTGAAGGCAAGAAATATCATGTTTGTCTTCTAAAGAAATCCTTATATGGACTCAAGCAGTCTCCACGTCTGTGGTATCGAAGGTTTGACTCTTTTATGCTGAGTATTGGATTTTCTAGATGCAAGTATGATAGTTGTGTCTACTATCAAAGACTTGATGATGATACTTTCATATATTTGTTGCTATATGTTGATGACATGTTGATTGCAGTAAAGAACATATATGAAATTAATAGATTGAAATCTCAGCTAAATGATGAATTTGAGATGAAAGACCTAGGTGCAGCAAAGAAAATTTTGGGAATAGAGATCAACAGAGACAGAGGTGCAGGTAAATTATTTCTGTCACAATAGAAATATATTAAGAAAGTCCTGAAATGTTTTGGTACGCATGATGCTAAACCTGTGAGTACTCCTTTAGCTTCTCACTTTAGATTATCAGCATCCATGTCACCACAGTCAGAAGAAGAGATAATGTATATGTCTAGAGTTCCTTATTCTAGTGCAGTGGGAAGTATTATGTATGTAATGGTTTGCACTCGACTAGATATCTCACATGCTGTCAGTGTAGTTAGCAGATATTTGTCCTGTCCAGGAAAAACTCATTGGCAAGCTGTCAAGTTGATTTTGAGATATTTGAAGGGTACTTCTACTGCTTGTTTGGAATTCGGTAAAACTTCTGACAATCTAGCTGGATATGTTGATTCAGATTTTGCAGGTGATTTGGACAGGAGAAGATCAATTACAGGTTATGTATTTACTATTGGGACTTGTGCAGTCAGTTGGAAAGCTACCTTGCAGCCGACAGTTGCATTGTCTACTACAGAGGCAGAATTTATGGCTGTTACAGAAGCTGCCAAAGAAGCCATTTGGTTAAGAGGTATATTTAATGAACTCAGTTTGGAAACAAATAAAACTGTAGTTTATTGTGACAGTCAGAGTGCTATACATTTGACGAAGGATCAGATGCATCATGAGAGAACTAAACACATCGATGTGAAGTATCACTTTATTCGGGATATTATGGCTCAAGGTGATGTTATTATAAGAAAGATTGGCACTCTGAATAATCCAGCTGATATACTGACAAAATCTCTTCCCATTACCAAGTTTACACACTGCATGGACTTGGTTGGTGTTGCACAGCATTTGCATTAGACCCTTCGGGGTTGTTTGGCAGATGTTGAAGCTTTTATTTTCACTATTGTCAAATTCAAGTCAAGGTGAAGATTTGTTGAATAATTATGCCTTGAATTAGTGGTGGACCAAAAGTTATCTAAAGTTGAGTCCACTTCTTGCATAATTTGTAGCTTTAATTTGTGGGTCAAAAGCATCTTCTCTCTTTTGGCAATGGTGGAAGACAAAGTTCACTTTGGTATAATTGGAGAACAAAATGATGAGCAACAAAATGATGAGCATTCATTGATGTTTGTCCTTTGGAACTTTTGTGAGTCTATAAAAGGCATTCCAATGTGAAGCATTCCATCATCAAGTAACATCAAGAATCATCAAGTAACATCAAGAATCATCAAGTGAAAGAGAAGTTAAGAGAGAAATTGTGACATTGTGTGTATTGGCTAAAACCAATTTTGTAAATACTCTTTGTATATTCTCTCACTATAGTGAAATTTGCCTGCTGGCCTCTGCCCGTGGACGTAGGCTTTAAGTCGAACCACGTAAATTTGTTGTCTCCCTTTTTATCTTACTTTATTGTTTTGTGGTTATTAATCGATCAACTTACGATCCTATCACGATCCATTTCTAACAAACATACATCGACCATAGATAGTAAAACAAACATCTCAGGGCATTAATCAATGAAATCGCACCACATAAGCACGAAATTTAAATTTAAATTTGGATTTCTCCATGTTATCAATGGAGTTTCAAGAAATCATCAATGAAGTTTCAAAGCAAAAAATGTATGACATGAAAGTTCGGCAAAGAGGTGGCTGGGTCATTTAAGCAGTCAAATTCTTTGATTTTACTTAACTGTTGGCTCTTTGGACTATAATTCAGCTTTTAATTTTAATTGAGCAAAAGGAAAAAATTAAGGAGAAAAGAAGAGTTGAGATTTGCCTATATTTTTTAAGGCACATAATTACAAATTCAAAGGGAAATCTTGTTCCCTTAATCCATCAAATCTGAAACAGCAATTCATATTGCAAAATTTCTTTCTCTGCTTAGAAAATACTAAAAGAACAATAAATTAAGGACCCATTTTTTTTCCTTTTCAGGAAGGAATTATACTGACAGAAATTAGTTTGTTTAATGGTAATAAGCTATGCTACCTATACTTTCTTCCATACCCTCAAGGACTTCAACTAAAAGGAAGACCTCTGTAATATGCCTATATGTTGGCATCATTACCAGATGAACATCTGCCTAATTCCGTTAGCCTCTATTAACCGGAAAATTATACCTGGGAATTAACAAGGAAAAAGTAAAATACATCAGATCCACTATCCCTTTTTTCTTTTTTAAATATCGCTGTCTTTAAATAGTTCATAAATTTATTCTAAAAAAAATAGTGCATAAATTGGCAAGAAAATTAATGTGAAAATGATTCGCAAATTCAATTCGAAAGAAACTTTTTCCTCTTAAATGTTAAAGAGAAATGGAGATGCAAACCAAAATTAAGGAACACCAAGCTTAGCAGACGAGGATTTAGACCAAAGAGTAGAGCCACAGGTCAATTTGAAAATATGCCTCCAATGCTCAAGTAGTCAAAACATGCTCGGCACATTTCCTTGCAGGATCAGATGATGCACAAAACCCCTTGTAAAGAGCACCTGCCAATGCGTTTATTGTAGATTCCAAAGGCTGCAAACAAGAAAATGAACTACTGTCAAGTAAAAAATTCTGCAATTTTTTGGTGAAACTAAGCATGCTAGGCCTTGTTGATTCATTGCTTAGTTTTCCAACACTATCCTCTTAATTATTTTAAGCATACATGACTGAAATTGATGTTTATGGTCTAATTTCCAGAGTGTTATAATATAGTATATCTTACTTAAGCATATAAACTGGAGTATAAGTAAAGGGTGTTTAGACATCCAATGGAATATGAATAGCAAAATTATCAGATAGAACAATGAAGTTTACCTTTCGCAGGGTATAAAAGGATTCAAGATATCTACAAAGGGCAGATTCATCCTTCAGATCACACAGAGGTCTAAAAGCAGTGCAGAGTCATTCCACCTTTGGTTAAAGGATGTAGCATGTTGAATGCATCCCCTATCAGAAGTGCTCCAGGAGTGGGATGAGGAGCAGCATGTATGCTTCTATTAGGCATTTTTTTTATGTCTCCTTATCAATGGCAGATATAAAAGCAGTGCAGCTCAGGGGGATTTGAAATACAAGTTGCTTGATCAGTCCAAAAAATCAGTAAGTAGGAAGCAGATATCAAAGATGCTCTCGTCAAAATCCAATGGCAGGGTAGCAATTATGAGGCACTCCAATAAATTAAAGCCACCATCAAAATTATTACATTAATGGCTATTAACATCAAGCCATGATAGATAAAAAGAAATCACGGAAAGAAAGACAGAGATACCAGTGGTGCTACCATAGACTTCAAGTAGTGGGCCATTTCACCATTGGAAACAAATGGTACTTTTTGGCAAGGTACATCAACCAAGCAGCAAATATCAGTACTACAAACAGGATAAAACAAGATAGGTGAAGGGTCTCCCAGTTTGGCATGCCCGTGATTTGCAAATGGAAGCTTACAACTCTCCCGGATCAAACCAATAAATCAATATGGGATATCAACCTGTAGATTTGATAATTGACTTTTATTTTAGTTCAAGCTTAAAGGAAGATTAAGCATTAGTACTAGTGCAGAAATTTATTACACAAACATGCAAGAGAAGTTTAATACAGTTTTTAAAATTTTCATGCATCCTATAAGAGAGAATCACAAAATTATTTCTTAACCACTGAATTTTGACATAAGAGCTTGATTAACCTCAGTAAACTTTCTCTTCTATTTGACAAAATTGAGTTAGCATTCACACCTTAGGATTGCAAAGAGAGCTTGCAGATTTGAGAAACAACCATCACATACTATAGTGATGGAAACATATGCCGTCAGCTCTTGACTGGTCTTTGTTTTATACTGAACTCCTTTGATAGTCCCCCTTTTCTTCAAGTAGTGTTGTTTGTTCCTTGTTCCAGTCTTACACAGAAATTTAAGAAAGATGACACAAATAATTAGAGTTTGCGACTAGAGTACTTAATTAGTAGATGTCCAGAAAACTATTCAACTAAACGGTCACAATGGATCTTAACCAATGATAGCATTAGTAGTTATGCAGTCAATAAAGCAGAGACTAGAAAACAAATTATAACAAGAATTGAAAATCAAATTTCAATTTAGAGCAAAACATCTAAGCTGTTGAATCAGCTGCAATTTGTGGAAAATACATTGCCTAATGAAATTTTGAAAGACACCATGCTTCTGCTATTTTATTTTAGTTTACTTTTTTTGTAATAGATGCTTACTGGACTAGAAAACAGAATATGTACAAACTGAGATGAACATCTATAGGAGAAAGTAAGACTACTTGGGAAGGGATGCAACTTTCTCTTGCATCTTTTGTATGAAACACCCATTGTGGAAGCTTTTCCCAGCTGCATCTGAAGGAAACTTCTTCAAGGGCTAAGAAGGTTCAGTATTTTGTAAAGAACATATCCAAGTACGCACCAAGCATCAATCTCATTTACAGAATCTGCAGCATCACAGCCGATATCCAATTAAAAAGAAAAAAAGGAAAAGATAGTACAAATCAAAAGTCACTAATTCCAATCAGATCAAATAAAAATAAGAAGTTATAACAAGTTTCTGCAGACCAGACAGTCTTCATTTTGACACGCAAGGTGAAAGTGAAATATGCTTAACTATCTTGCTTACCTTGATGACCCAAATCAATTAGTTTCAAGTAGCCCCCTGGCTATAGGAGTTCACCAACAATTCTACCAGGTTTATTTAAGTATCTTTCAATGGCTTCCATCCTGCAATATACAGCCCAAAGTAAGGTTTGCAGATCATGATCCACGGAAACATAAACAGACACATGCAAGTGTTACGACCCGCGTGAGACCCGTGTGTTCTAGGGTTTCCTAATACATTTTTTTGATTATAATGTACAACACTGTACTGCACGTGTACTACATGGTAGTACCTTGTACATTCGTATTACACTTATAGTACCATAGAATTGTGACACTTGGTAAGATGTTAGCCATAGATGTAAGGGAGTTCTCCCCTATATAAAGGGGTCTCCCCTCACTTGTAATTCATTCATTCATTCAAGCAATAGCAAGCTCTCTAGCTTTGTCTCTGTGTTGACTTATTTTCATTGAGTGGGTCTAGATTTGAGGGTGGGGTGGCTCTCTTGAGTAGCTAAGAGGTGTTTTGGAGCTTAAGATCGCTAAGACCGCACGGTTAGCGACTTTAATTTGCAGCCCGTGACACAAGCACCCACACAAATCCCATTCAATAGGACTCTCCATAATGTTCGTTTTCAGTTTTCAACTATTTTCCAGGTTTGTTTCCATTAATCATCTCTGTTTACAACAAAAACAGATGGTCAATCTTTGTCACTATTTTACTGCTTGGAGTCAAAGAAACTTGGAGTCATGTAATTATAGCACTCAATGACCAAATAAAATCCTTGAATGCCCCATAAAATGCACTGAAGAAATGCTGAATCCAGAAACATAAAAAATTATTCATTCTAAGATACTTTTCATGTTCTGTTTCATATTAGAGTGACGCTGGAAGTTTTTCTTGGAATAGTTCGAAACAATGAAAAAATCCATTAACCCGTGGGAGATAGTACCAAATACAATGTTGAAAACAGCATTTCTTTATCTGTCATAGGTTCTGAAACACTAAGGGCCCATCACCCAAAAGTGATAGAATGCACATAACCAAGCTATGACAGTAGTCCATGAAACATCCCGTTCACGCATTTCAACAAACAACTCCTGAGCTCGACTCATTGCACCTGGGTTTAAGCTCCAATTAAAAAGCCTCCTAGCCTCGTCAACCAAACCCCTTATATTCCAACCAATCAAAGCGTTAGAAACAAACAAATTGCTCTCTAATCCAAAATCAGAAAACGCTAGAAGGAGGGCTTGAACCTCCGACCTTGTGGTTAACAGCCACACGCTCTAACCAACTGAGCTATTCCAGCAATTGAAAAGTGATTCCAGTGCTAAGTTTATAACTTTTTTCCTGCGAGATACCGACCTTGGATCTGATAGAACTGTCACCAAGTTTTTTAGAAAGACAAGTTTTATGGGATTGAAATTTTTAACCGTAAGAGTAAGAGAAAATTTAGAGGAAATTAGAGTTAGTTTAGCTATAATTTTATTGTAGGATTCAAAAGTATTTGGTGTTATATTAAAAATAGGGCAAACTAATTAGTTAATTTGGTTGATATATAATAAATAAAATAATTTATATTTGATCCTCTATATACTATCAATGAATCGTATGTTGACCTATCATCAATACTACAAATTCATTATTTTCATGTCCTTCAAAATAAAGTTTACATTGGAGGCGGTAATTAGGGAAATTAATTGCTGCAATTACAAACGACATTCCTTCTTATTTCTTTCTTTCCTTTTTTTTCTTGCAATTAACTCTAAGAGCTTGTTCGGTACATGATATTAAGGTGAGATATGATTAATTTAATCCCACATAAACAGTTAGTCTCATGTTTGATTGGAGAAACTAATTGCTCATTTAGGAAACTCAATCCTAATCCCTCAATTTTTGTCCCACCTTCCTCGAGACAGAATTAATCTCACAAATGTGAGATTAATTTTTTTGAAAGACCATTTTATCCTCCTTTTCTTCTTCCCTGCTCCAGCCCTCTTTCTCTGCGCCACCACCCCTCCCCCACACCTCTTCCCTTCCTTCTCATTCCTACCCCACGTCTCTTCCCCTCCATCCCCCCACCCACGCGCCTTCCTCCTCCTTCTCTCCTTCCCCAGCGCCTCCCTTTTGATTCCCCCTCCTCCTCCTTCATCTTTTTTCCTCATCATCCTTCCTCTCTTTTCTCCTCCTCCTCCTTCCCTAGATCAGGCCGCCCCTCCTCTTCCTCCTCCTTCCACCTCTCTGTAGTTTTTGAAAAACAAGCACAAAAAAAAAAACTCTCTAATAGAGAAAGAACCATAAAGGCAAAGAAAAAAAGGTTTCGGTTATATATATATATATATATATATATATATATATATATATATATATATATATATAATAAATATAAAAATATATTTTAGTCTTTTGATTTGTTATTTCACTTTAATTCTCTTAATCCTATCCCACTATAATCTTAATCTTAATCCCACTGTAATCCTGTCAGTGTACCAAACGAACCCTAAAATTCTAAATATACAATTTTTTTTTTTCCTTAAACCTTTTCTTATGACACTCAAATATTACATGGAACATGTTTGGTACTTGATTGTCGGCAATGGGCATGAAAATCAAAATTATGTTAACCTCAGAGATGAAGTGTAAATTTCTAGAAATAAACTTAATTCATCACATTGACCAAAAAAATTGAACCCAAAGAATATTAGTGGAAAATAAGAATGAATAAATATTAACAATTTAACATTAATTGCAAAAAACGAAGAAAGGGAAAAAAAAAGGGGAAGAAAGTGGAAACTAGAACGTCTTATGTACATTGCAATAGTATATTTATTTAATTACTCATTTTTAATGTAAAGTTTATTTTGAAGGACAAGAAAATAATGAATTTGTGGTATTGATAATGTGCAAGCATATGATTTACTGATAGTGTATAAAATCTATACACTGTTAATGTGTTAAATATAAACTCTTTATAAAAATGTTTTTAAATGTTTAAAATTACGAATAAAAATATGAGTATCATTTAAAAATTTGAATATCTTTATTTCATCAAATTGATTTTAGTTATTGTATAATTAGAAATATTAATTTTAAGCATAATAAAATATGAACAATAATAGCGATAGTAATGTAAAAAATATTTATTAAAGTAATAATATTTAACATAATAATAATTAAATTGTTAATACTATTAACTAAATTAAAAATTATTTTTATTAAATTACTATTAATAATAATAATAAAATATTCAATCAAAAACACAAATGGTTAGTGATAATTGATATTTATTTAGTGAAAAAAGTGCAAATAACTTTGTCATGTAAGGATAATTTAAGAATGTAATTTTATCAAAAGTTACAAAACTTAGCTTCTGATTTTAGACTTAAATAAATTCTTTAAAGTTATTTTTAGCTTTTGATTCATCAAAAATAAGTATTTATTCTAGTTTCTATTTTTTTTTACCGCAAAAACTGCTATAGAAGTTAGGCAAAACAAGCATTAAATGAAACTAGTAATTTAACACACGTGTATGTGTGAGTTAAATTATAATTTTAATTTGTAAAAAATTAAATTACATTGAAAGCGTGGACACATTGATTTGATGTAATTGAAATGCCATTATAAGGGATGGCAGTGATTGTTTTGTGACTTGTGTCGATGTTCAAAAAAAGGAGGAAGAGGCTAAGTCTACCATGTCTTAATTTGTTTTCTTAACAATTAATTACTCTGTAACAGAGAAAGCAGAAGGAAGTATGAGTGACCTTAGAGACAATATTATTACATCTGGAGGTAGGCAAAACGACGGCGAGCTGTTCTTATTCCATTTTAGGAGTTTATTAGCAGCCACAAACAACTTTTCTGAAGCAAATAAACTAAGAGAAGGTGGATTTGGTCCTATTTATAAGGTAACAGTTTCTACGTGTGCTTTCTACGGTGCAGAAAAGTTTAAGGTAGCCTATGTGCAAGGGTGACATGTATAAATCGAAAAATGATCCAAATTAACGAATTTGTTTCAAAGTTTAATTGATTTATGTGGGTGGGATAATTTGTATGTATTTCGAGATTAGTAAAATCAAAAATTTAAATATATTGTTAAAAAAAATAATAATTCAACTTCAATTATAATCTTAAACTTTAATTTCATGTTACAAATTCACAAATTAATTTTCAGTTTTAATACATTGATGGCTTTGAAAAAAATATAGGCATGGGAAAGAGTGGAAAGAGGGCAGAGGATATGAGATAATAATGCATCAATTCGGGACACGTGTTGCATTCAAGAAGCTTTCAAGTGCATCCATGTAGGACTCTTGTGTGCGCAAGAAGCTCCAATTGATCAACCCACAATGTCTTCAGTGATTGTCACGTTGTTGGGGAGTGAAACGACATCGCAAAGAAACATTTTGTGCCCGCAAAATTTATTAGGATTTTGGTGAAATGAAACTTAAATTATTAAAATTTAAAGTTTTTAAAATTAAAAATAATGTAATATAATTTGGATAAGTTTATTTAGTGTCTTAAGTGGAAGTTTTTTTTTTAAAAATAATTTTAATCAAATTAATTATTAATTAATATTTTAATTATTGTTTAATAGATTTGATTTAATATTTTTATAAATTTTAAAAAATAAATATCGACAGTTAAAACTCCAAATAAGCTAAGACAAACGAATATTCATGAGTAATTATCTCACCACGTCTCTATCATAGAAGAAAAGCTTCAGTTTTAATTAAATATTCCTCGGTAAATGGCTATCTCCACGCATTGCTTCACTTCTTGTTTCTCTTCTTTTTCACCTCCATGTCGTTGAGTTTGATTTGCTGGTAAAATTATAATTCTTTAAGAAAAGTCTAAAAAAAATTGTTAGTATAAATTATGCTAATCCACTACTAAGTACATAATGTTATATATGTTTTAGGTGGTGTCAATAAAAATGAATGCTTTCTCCATGAAAATAAGTACAAAATAATGATCAATTTATATAGATAAACACGAGAAATGTTTACGCGTTGTCTCGGTCTATTAACTTGCATCACATTATTAAAGTGCAGGTATATTTTTCAGGAATAAATTAGCAGAAATTCTTAAGTAAGTCTATTATGTTAGCCGTATACTCAATCTATCAGTTCAGGTCACGTTATTAGTAAAACGAGATATATTTAAAGTGGTGATCCAACGGATCCGATTTTGTAAGAATTACCACGGAACTGAAAAAATCTACTAGTAATTAAAGAGAAATTAAGTAATAATTGCTTCAATAATATTTTTTTTTAAAAAAAACTTTAATACTAAAGTTACTATTCAATTTTCCCGTGATTATTAGTGGACTTTCTTAATTCCGTGATAACCTTTATAGAACCGGATTCGTGGTATCACAACTCACATATTTAATCACGGTTAACCCTGACCGGATTAGTTACTTTTGAAAAATGAATCATATTTTAATGAAGTGATATAAACTGATAAGTCGAGTCTACGATTGATATGATGTATAGATCGGACGTGCTTAAAAATTTCTTCAACAAATTACCCGAGTTAAAGTTAACCATTGTTAAAAAGTGTTTATTTTAATGATGTGACACAAAATGATAGAGACTTATTTAAAAATTTCTTCTAAACACATGATTAATAATGTCATGTTGCTAAAATGAGTAAACTCTTGATTTCTTAAGAGAAAATATATAGACTTGAAAGTGAATAAAGTGCTTCCATCGGCCAACTATTGTACATCTTGTTGATACATATGACCTTCTAAATTTATTTAACAAAATCTTTCAAAACAAAAAATTTTATTTAACAATTTAAGAATTTTATTTAATTCAGTGTCCTTATGATAAAAGGCAACACTATATATAACAAATATCAATCAAAGCTTTTTACAAAAAAAAAAAAATTATTATTTAAAAAATCAATAATAAGATCACTTAAAATTGAATGTTGATAATAAGTTTTAATTTGATTATTTATTAGATAAATAATTTTATTTTTTTCAAACTTATTAACAAGAAATTTGTAAGAAGTGTTATTTAAATATATTTATAGTAATTTTTTGGTTAAATTTCATTAAATACCTAGTGATTTGTCTGATTTTCATTTTATACTTTAATTTTTTTTTTGAAAATTAAACTTTGTGATTGTCTCCGTTAGCACAATAGTTGACAATCGTTAAATTGCAAAAACAAAATATCATTTTACACTCATTTAATTTACAAAATTTGAGTACATCATAACATGTAAAAAAATTGAGTACTAAAATACGAAAACAATGGTCCTTATTTTCATTAGAAATTTTTATTACAGCTCTGCATTTTTATTAAACAAGTACAAGTAAAATAGGTTTTTTTTTAACAATTTAACGAATGTCAAACCTTTTGTACTAACAAAGATAACCACATGATTTATTTGTAAAAAATAAAAATTTCAAGATATAAAATGAAAGTCGAACAAACACGGTATTTCTTGAAATTTAGCATAATTTTTATATAATATAAAATATTATTATATAAATATGCTATCAGGTCACTAATTGACAAAAATACCCCTAGAATTCCGTTCTTAAGAGACAATCATGTCCGAAGAAGGCCTTTCTCCAACGGCTACTTACAGAGAGGATGGCAGATTTAAAAATCTTCTCCTCGGGTATCTTACAAAGCCAAAATTAAAAACCAAACTACCAACACGCTCTTCTCCATAGCTAAAGATAAAAGAAAGAAAACCCCACCTTGTCCTTCTCTCTCTCTAAAAATGGAGGAAATCGAGCCTTCAGCTATGGAGATCAACGGCGGAGAAGAATTCGGCGACGAGTTCTACGAAAAGATCGAGGCGCCCAAGTTCGTGGACCTCTCCGCACCCGATCGCTGCCGCCCCGATAACGACGACCGTTACTGGTTCTGCTTGCGAGTCGGTGTGTATTTAATTCAGTGTCATGTTTCTTCGATTTTTCTTTTTCTTTTCTTAAGGATTGTTTGGATTTATGCTTATGCTATCGATTATGTGTTGCCTTTGGTACTGAATTACTAATACGAGCTTAATTTTGGGTTATGGAGCATTCTGTTCTGTTTATTTTTTTTCCCATGTTTTTGGTGTTGTCTTATAGTAGCTTTCATATGAATAAATGTTTAAATTAGTATAAACAGTGGATTTCTTTTCTTTTGCTTCTATTTTTTTAGCTTTTTTTTGGTTGAATTTTTATTTCCTTTTGCTTTCTATGCTCTGTTTGGTTACTGAGAAATGTAAGGAGAAAGGTTAATGGGTGTCTTAAGCTTGTTAGATTACTGTGAAAAAGTGAGGAAAGGAGCATAATTGACTTGACTTTTAAAGATAAGTGGAATCAGCTAATAAAGTTTTGTAGGATTGTATTGAGAACTGTACTGAATCATTTCTTGCTGATAGAATGCAATGACTAAGGAGATTATTGGCTGGGTTCATCAATCTTAAAGGTCAGAGGGAGATCTAAATCATACTCCATACAAACATTTGAAATCAGGGTTTCACTTTTTCTTTTCTTTTTTAAAAAGAAAAAAGAAAAATCACTCCAAATTCAGCCTCATACTGTGTAATTTCTTTAAGTTTTATGTACTTCTATTGATTTTTGGGTGATCTGAAGCATATAAATTTTGGTTGCTTTTGTGCATCTTGATCTTGTTTTTCTTTTCAAAAAGAATCTCAATGTGTTAATGTGTTATGTTTGTTGAAGTTCAAGTATTCATGATCCCAGTTTTTTGTTGAGTATTAAACCTGGTTTTCTTCAAATACAGATACTAGTTTTAAAATTCTCTTGTTTCTACTATATGTGCCATAGGATGTGACCAAAAGCATGAAGAAGAAATGGACCATGAAGCAATCTACAAAAATTTTGTTCTTCGGGTTAGTTAAAAAGTTCCCTTTCTTCTCTAAATTGGTTTCAGTGATGGGTCATCAATTTAGACTTGGAGAGTACTGAATCTTACAGGTCATGGCGGCTAGGAGTCCCAATGTTAGGCTTCGAAGAGCACTATACGGAAAGGATGCAAGGTATAATAGCAGAGCTTTGAATGACTAAACTGCAGTTGTTACTTAATCGTTGTAATTGAGTTCACAATAACACCACTTATTTTGTTTATTTATTTTATTTTTAGTACGAATGTCAAATGCCCAAGCACAGTTCCTGCAAAATCTTTGAATTCTAGAGTATCCAGATTGGCCATGATTTCATCCATTTCTCAAAAGATGATCGATGCCAAAATGAAAGCCAGGCCTATCCCTAAGCAGAGTTCAACTCCAAATGCAAAGGCAAAGCAAACATCTGTTGCAGCTAAGGCTTTGACTACTCCAAGGATCAAAAAGCGTCTCTCAAATCCAAATCCAGGTACCTTTCGAAGTGTTAGGAACCCAAAAACCACAGCCCTTGCAGTACCAAAGAATAGAATGGTAGCCAAGGCTCTGGTTTTTAATTCACCAAAGAAGACAATTAAGTTGAAGAAATCGGTAGAATTGAGCACATCCATGAGAACAATATGCAAAGGGATGAAGAAGCTTGAGATCATAAATACAAAGAATGCATTGGGGTATTCTAATAAACCTTTAGATGCATCAAAAAGAGAACAAAAAGGAAGAGAGGTTAAAAGCCGAGTCTTTGATTCCTTGCAATCTCAAAATCACAAGGGCCAGGGAGCCAAGTCTTCAAAATGTTTGAAGAAAACGAGTAAGGCAAAAGAATCAAAGTTATGTCCTGGTCCTGTACCTCATGAAGGGATTGACAATGATTCCAGTGACATGGAAATTGAGGAGAAATCGAGGGCTGGTACTCTTGAAGTGTGCTCCATATCAGATACTTCCAAGAGTAACAAAGAAAGTGGACATGAAGAACGCATGACAACTGTAAGTACATTGGAGCAACGGTTAGGTGAACATAAAATGGAAGCTTTATCAGACACGTCCAGAAGTGATTTGACCTCGGGAGATAACTATGTGCCGAAATTCGAAGCTACAAGTGGAGAGGTTACTGCGATCAATGAAGGAAATGATCATGAGGAGAAAATTAAATCAAGTTCAGAGAAGGAAATTCCTAAAACCATGGAGACAGATGAGAAAGAAAATGGTTTGTTTTCTGATAATAAGGTCAATGAAAATGAATTCATAGAGAGTGATGATAAAGAAAATGCTTTGAGTGCTGATGATAAAGCAAATGAAAATGAAAATGAAGTCATAGAGAACGATGACAAGGAAAATGCTTCAGCCTCTGATGGTAACAGGTGTGGAACTGGTGTCACTTTTGACTCTTTCTTTTCATGCACTTCATCATTTACCCATGATTAATGAATTGTGTCAAATAATTGCAGAAAATTCAATCTCAATAATTACCACTTGGACAAAAAAGAAGTTCTCAGCAAGCATGAAAATTCTAAAACCACTCAAAAGGTAGCTTCTTTACTAGAAAATCATTTTTTTTATATATTTTTATCGTATCTGTTTCAGTATTTCAGTTTCTAATGTCATTCACGTTTGAAAATGATGCAGGTGACCAAAGTAATTGGTAAGACACCTAAATATAGCTCCATCTCTGCTGTCAATAGTGTTCAAGGGGTGAAGTATAGGAAACCTAAGCCCACAAATCCCAAGCCTTTTCGGCTAAGAACAGATGTATGTAAATCTTTGTAGGCCAGCTACTAGTCTTTGAAAGCAGAATTTTTTTTATAGGTGTCTGATAATATTTTGGTTGTTCTAGGAAAGGGGAATTCTTAAGGAAGCAATCATGGAGAAAAAACTCCATCTTGCTCCCCTTAAGGAAACCATAACTGTTCCAGGATTACCAGGCCAACGAAAACATCAGAATGCAGGCCAAGTGAGTTTTTGAAAATGAGACTCTTATCTATTGTCATGGGGTTTATCAAGCTCCAGACTGAATTTCGTCTTTGGTTACAGAGAAATGAGAAATGCCTGGGACAAATTGAATGTACTAATCATGCACATGAAGATGGTGAAAAGGAATCAGAGACAACAGTAAAGGATGAATCTGTAAGGCTATTTCCTGAGAATTTTTTTGGTTGTTAATTTAAAGAATTCATGTGAAATTTTTACATGAAAAATCTATTTGCAGCGGGGGATTGGAACTTCTAGTTCAAAAACTTTAGAAAGAGTGCTGAAACCGAAATCTTCTACAACTCCACGAAGATATACTGTCTCTACATGCCAGAAAGCCAACCTTCTGGCTGTGAGGTCAGAGAACAAGGAAAAAGCTCGACAAAAATCAGAGGAAAGCTTGAAAAGGACCAAATCACCACTCACGAAACAACTTGCAATTTTTGGAGGGTGAGAAGTACGCCTGATTTGTATAATAATCCTGCCCTTCGTTGGCTGCATTATACTATATAGTCTTCCAAAACCAAATTTTGCTAGCCTGTTTTTGCAGGATTCCATCAGATAGGAAGAAAATGGTTTCTATCTTGAACCCACATCAACTTGGTGTAATAAAGGAAGCCTCTCCAACAATTTTAGAATCTAAGGAAGTGGCAAAGCCAAATGAAAGTGCTGCTTCCCCAGCAACCAAAGCATCTGTTTCTGCTGCTTCTAGACAACCATCACAGAGAAGAAGGCCTGCAACCATTCCAAAGGGGCCAAGCTTTCATGGTGTCCATGTGCCAAAGAGCTGCACAAGGAGAATGGCCTAGGTGTCATCTATATATGGTAACCACTTGTTGTATGATATAATTTAATTGTTCAGTTGTTTCATTGAATTATATTTGATTGCTTTAAGGGAGAATTTTGTTTATTTGTTTACCTTTACTATTCTTAAGCTTTAAGGGAAACTATAAGTGAGTTCCTTTGAGCAATTGTTTGTAAGTTGTAATGTTCAAGATGTAGGGATTATTTGTATTTATTCATTTATGAGAGAAGCCAATGACAGAACATATGACATGCTGTTTGTCAAGTTTCTTCCATATTTTCATTTTTTTTGTGGTAATGCCAGAACATATGAAAAACTAAACTGACTGACTTTTCCCGCCCTCTTTGTTTGCTTGTTTGTTTGTTTGTTTTTTTGGGGGTGGGCCATGTTGGGGGTTTTTGAATACCAATAAATTATTTTGTACCTGAATGCAAATGATGGCGGTAAATGTTGGAATAAGCTAAATGGATTTAAGCTAAGCATTTGCAGTGCTAGATAATTCTGGAAAATTTGGGGTTTTTGAATACCAATAAATTATTTTGTACCTGAATGCAAATGATGGCGGTAAATATTGGAATAAGCTAAGCATTTACAGTGCTAGATAATTCTGGAAAATTTGCTTTGATCCACGGCTCTCACATTACAGGAAAACTTACTGAAGAATGTGGTACTTTGAAGGACTAATGCACTATCGTTGCTAGAGCTTGTGTACTTTTCCTTGAAAGTGGATCTTCTGATTGTATCCTTAGAAACAGTGAAACACCAATGAAGCAAACAAATAGAGGGAACTGAGGAAAGGCATCTGATCAAGGTTTGGCTAAAAGTCCGACGAATGTGATGCCAATTTGCTCTCCATTTCTATCACCTCTGACTTCACTACATATCAATGTCATTCAGCAGAGGAGCAACAGATTCAGAGACTGGAAATTTAGCGGGGAAGAGGCCCTATTCTCCTATTTAATGCCTTTCTGGTTATCAGTTGCACTGTTGGGTCTAGTAGTAAAATTGGTTTATGGTTCATAAAATTATTTTGAACAAAAAAATAGTGAAACCATAAATTGTTTAATATTTTGTAGAATAATAATGAAAAAGTTTTTCTGATACAAAACATAAACTAATTTATAAACCATTTTTAAATGTTTAACCTAACTTATGTTTATAAGAAACATAAACTATTCTGTACACTCTCCCAAACGTATTGATAGAATAAATCACTGACATACTAAGAGGGAAGAGGTGGCATTATGCGATTTTGCAACTCTTGCAAACACCAACCCTTTGTAATCTTTGATGGTTTGTGACATACAAGTCATTCCTCAAGGTCACACGTTTAAGGGATAGTAAAGCCCAAACAAACAACAGCAACTCTTGCAAATATATTTGATGTTAGAAGAACTTAACTGTTTCCACCTGGATAATTGATAAAGTACCACAAAAAGACACCAGACATTTAATTTTTGTATCCTTTTACTTGGTCCCAGTTTAGCATTATACAGTTTTAGCGAGGCTAAAGCGTTCAATCCATCCCAACATTCTCCGCTGGTCTAAACATTCGAGGGTATTACAGTTCTCATGAGTCTTGATGAATTTAATCCTCAATAATTTACTTCGATCACAGTCAATAACATATCCAGTAGCCAGTTGGGGCTCTGCTTATTGCCACAGGTAATTTCTACATCAGGTATGACGCATCAATTCAACTGCTCTCACATGAACTATTTCCACTTTTAGCTTCAAATATCCATAACCTTCATCTTTTGTGGAAGGTATGTCAGCATGAAGGCGTGTGCAGCTGTTCATGAGTGTAGCTTGGGGCTGCACAAGCATGCTGAGCATACTTTTTTCACGGTCCATTCTTCTTGACAAGGTTTTTCAACTTCTAATTTGCAGCAACGAGTTCTGCAGCTATTCCTGGCTCGTTAGCTGAATGTCCTGCATCGGGGACAACCTACCAAGTGTAGTCAAGTTTAGTAATTTGTGTATGCTATTGGTAACATGAAATGACAACAGCTTCATACTGAATGAGATCATCAGCACGTCTGTTTTATAGACTTCAAATAATATTAAACCTCAATATGTTTAGTGATTTGTGTATGCTATTTCTAACATGTAAGGCTTATTACTTATAAAAAAAAACATTTAAGGCTTCTTCTCCTACATCTTAAACCTCAAACAAATGTTTATCAAAATAATCCAGAGTATCTATCAAGAATACTTCCAACCATTAATACTGATATAGAACCATTTTTTATAACCATGGCTTCAGTTGTGAAGGCCAGCATTCCCTTCCAGCATGCATACATGAACATCTGTTAGACATCAACTCTCCGTAGAAGAGAACTAAAGAAACCAATATTAAGCAAGATAAATGTCTTAAGAGTAGTTCTTTTACCTTAAAATCTGCCTCTGGCCATGCTTTATGAAGATCCCAAGCAGACATCATAGGACAACAAACATCATACCTTCCCTGTTCAAGATATTCAACAATTTCAAACTTAGATTTCAATAGACAAGTCAAGAAGCTATGCTGAATACCTCATACTACATGTATGACGCATTTTACTGCAGTCCAATAATAATAGTTCTCATATGTGAGCGAATTGCAAACACCATGTTTAAGAACTTAAAAAATGACGCCATTTTCTTTCTTTTCTTCCCCCACAAACCATCAACAATAATGCTTTAAATTGAATTCGGAAAGTAACAATCCCAAAATAAATATAGCATAAGCATCTGAACATCTCAAAACCAAAAAAAAAAAAAAAAGAACTGGGACTCAGCTGGTCTGCAATTTTATCCGACTCCTAGAAGGTTGCTAAGGAGTGCCATGATTTAGTCAACATCTGCCTGCAACATGGAGATATCACTATAACCTATCTTCTATCAAGAACTAACCACCAGTTTCCACATGGAGATATCACCATAAGCTATCTTCTATGTAGGGAAAAACACTGAGACAGACACAGAGAGAATATATAAATGGCTGAAACAGCATGTAGCATTTAAAAATGCATTATGATGATTCTAAAGCATAGGAATGGATCAAGAAATTTTTACAGTTACTCAATGATGACGACCGCACTTCAGGTCAATGAAGGAGGGGCATAAAAGCATTGATCTGAATTTTTATGTTCATAGCAAAGAAGACTGCATTGAGACTAACCATTTTAAATCCATTTGCAGCCAATGGACAACTCGGTATTAAAAGAACATGCACCAGTTATGAAGAAAATGAAAATCATAAATGAATTAGGCCCGCCTATTTGGAGGTTGACATTAAATTAGCTTTTACATATTCCTAATGACAACAGTGCAAAATGTCGTCCTTAAAATCTTTAAGGACTTGAAAAGTATGTAATCTCGCGTTCTCCTTAACAATAAACTTCAATCTCGATCATGGTAATGATATATGTATAGTCAGGTATTAGTAAATACAAGAACGCTTAAATTAATGAAATTAGATACCACCTCCCCCCCCCCCCTAAAAAAAACTCCAAAAAAGCCGAGAAATAAGAAATGATACACAAGATAAGATGTGGCAGAAACTTCAAAAATCAAGAAATTAAAGTAAAATTAAAGTTGAAATTGAATTGTCAAATGCAAATGAGAAAATTATAAGCTTACTGCATAAAGTATTATCAAGCATTTACTATATGCGCTACTAAGTGCATTTACAAACTGAAGCAAAGAGTTTGGACAAAAAAAAGGAAGATGAAACAATTCACTTCAGCAAGTATCAATGAGTACTCAAAAGGAATATAACGTCTTTTATTCATTAGCTATCTAATTTTTATGGAATTTCTATTTGCACCAAACAATACCCCACCGACCCACCCATATACAGATGCACTTTGTCTTACTAGAATTGTGTTCACTAAACAATATCTTTGTTGAAAGTCACAAAGAAAGAAATAAAACATAATTATCACTCATGTTTCTGTAAATAGTAAACTCTGAATGGAAGCATTCAACCTTTTAACTCGAGGAAAAACTGGATTCAGCATGCATTTGAACATCATGCTATATATCATTGAATATCATCTGATTCGTATCAATAAAGGCAGCAACTAAAAGGATGGTCATATAGTTCACAGTCAGTTGTTTGTTCATCTTCAAAACATCCATCTAGAACTTAACATCACACCCCGCCCCAGAAAATTAAAAAAGAAAAAAAGAAGTAGGTGGTATTGACCAGTTAAACTTTCACCAGCATGTGATACATCACCCAAATCATCTGTCTAAATAGATTAATGTTTATAAAAAAAAAGTGCAGACTACAGAGATCATGAACTTATCAATTATCATTTACCTGAACGATCGTAGTGTTAATATGCCTTATCTTATCAACATTGTCTAGCAGGTATGAATCTGAAGGAAAGAATCCCTTGTTCACAAAATAACGGTTTTAGATCCTTGCAAATGCCTGATGAAAGCAAAACAAATTTTTCATGTATATAAAAGACTAAAATGCAATTAGGGAAAAAGGAAAATAAATACTTTAACATTTATAAATTTTATATATAAGGCTATATAATGACAGACTCACTCAGTTGCAGACTTCTCACTTTTAAATCATGTCCTTCATATTTTAGCAACCATCTCTTGAAAACCCCTCAGCTTTCTTTTAAGCATAAAAGCGAAATATAGGTCAGAGTGGGGAAAGTGGTTTATTTTGGGAGTAATTAGTGGAGATTCGGAATCGGTGGCATCTTCCGTGGGAGAATGAGGCTTATCAAGAGACTAGTTCAATGACGGAGTTTTTGGAGTTTGTCAGATGGCTCCTTCACTTGGTCGAGTTTCAAAGAGATTCCATCATTCTCGAGGATTGACCGCTTCCTTGTCAATGGTTGTTGGGAAGCTGAATTTCCTGGCCTCATACAAAAGCTTTTGCCTCGCCCCACTTCGAATCATCATTCTATTGTCCTTGATTTGGGGGGTATGCAATGGGGTCTGACTCCGTTTCGGTTTGAGAATGTGGCTTAGGTGGATGGTTTTCATGATCTCATTAAAGGTTGGTAGGAGGGTTGCAACGTAGGAGGCTTAGCTAGTTTTGTGGTGGCTTCTAAGTTGAAATTGTTAAAAAATGAGCTGAAAAATTGGAACAAAGAAACTTTTGGAAATGTGCACTCCTCTTATTGGGTGAGATTAGTGAGTTCGATGCGGAGGAGATTGTTGAAGGTCTTTCGAAATCGGATAAAGAGAGGAGGATGAGGGTTAAAAAGGAGCTAAGCTTATAGCCATGGAAGAAATCTCTTGGCGGCAAAAATCTAGATAAATTAGGCTTCGGGAGGGTGATCGGAACACTTAGGTTCTTTCATTGTATGGCTAATACTCATAGGAGATGCAACTTTCTTAGTTCCATTGAGGTTTGTAGCACACTGTTTGAGGAGGAAGTGGGAATGAAAGGAGTGATTTGTGGTTTCTATGAGAATCTCTATAAGGACACGTGTGATCGTGCGCCGAATTTGGATGGAATAGAATTCTCTAAAATTGATGGGGAGGAAGCAAATTGGCTTGAGCGCGCCTGACTAAGAGGATATTCTTATTGCTATTCAGAGTTGCAATGGCGATAAAGCTCCAGGTCCCAATGGTTTTACCATAGCTTTTCTTATACATAATTAGGATGTGATTAAGGAGCATATCTTTCACTTTTTTGAGGAGTTCCATTATTCGGAGGAATTTGTGGGAAGTTTAAACTCTACTGTCGTTGTCCTTATTACGAAGAAGGTTGGTGCTTCCAATGTCAAAGACTTCCGACCTATCAGTCTCGTGGGGTGCATTTATAAAATCTTATCAAAGGTCCTTACTACTAGATTGAAGTGCGTTATGCAAAAGATGGTTAGTCCTCACCAAAATGCTTTCATTGAGGGTAGGCAAATTTTTAGCACTCAACATACTTCAATCTCAACTCTTTTACCGTTCTATCACCACCATATTTCACACTCCTATTCCTACCGCTAATATAGTCATACGTACACACGTATCTACATAAATACGTACAAACATACACAACAAAAGCATGCGTAGACCTTCTTATAAATACAGTACATGTGAGAGAGAGGGGGAGGAATTTGCAGACAATCAACTGACATAGAATTGTCTTTACAGAGCAAAACACTAATACCAGAAGAAATTCGGGAGAAGTAGACATTATTTGTTTTAGCATTTCTAACTAAAATTACATTAACACATGCCTTTTATAAGATACATGATAAATCCCCCAAAAAATCATCAAAAATAAACAAACTTCACTATCTACCAGTAAAAGAAAAAATAATTAATTCAAATTCACCCCGCAAAGGGTTTGATGATCCCAACAATCATTCATACATACTTACATGTATATGCATAAGTATATAAATACAAACACACATGTATATATAAAGAGAGAAGGGGGGGAGAGAGAGGCCTGATAGAGTAAAATTGAGATTGGTTGAAGTGAGGAATTGAAGATGGGAGGCAGGAATTGAGAAGGGGAGAGAAATCAGGGGAAGTGAAGAGTGTTTATGGAGAGTGTTTGAAGTAATAAACCCTCACCTCATTGTTAATCCGAAGAAAACTAAATACTCTCCTCCCTAGTAGTTGAACGACGATGATGATACCGTGTAAGTACGCACAGCCGTCATCAGATTCCATGCCCCAACTGCCCAGTCCCATTGCATCTTTTTGTGATAGTAAACGATCAAAATGTGCTTTTATTTTCTTCTTAAATAACTTCTAAATTTCAAAATTGATAAATTACGAACTTCAATTATTTTTATATAAGTTTAATGTTTGATCAATTCATTAGTTTAAATTTCAAGTTTTTTTTAGTTGATGGGATTTTATATACAATTACAATGATTAATTTAATTATAATATAAACCCGTAAAAAATAATAAATATATAAATTAAACAAATAATTTATTCATAATGAAAATCGAACTTTAGGTTTTGTAATCTCAGAAGCTCAACTTTGATTGCGAAATCGAAACTTTATTGATAATTTTAAGCTTGTTTTAATATAGAAATAAAAGTATAGTAACATGTTGTAAGTATGATAAATTCTTGGTTAGACTATACTTAACACATGGATATTAAATTAAACTAATTATATTTCAATATTTTTAAAAACTAGCTTGCAGATTTTAAAACCTCATTTATGTAATAAAATTTTAAACTAATTGAAATTATAACTTAAGATTGGTTTGGAAAGGTTTGAAAGAGTTTATGAAATTATTTTTGCTTTTCATAAACATAATTTATGTCAAATAATCTTTAAAAGAACGGTTTATTAAGTGATTTATGAAATATAATTTATGTCAAAAAAAATATATTATTGTTACACAAAACATTTTATAGATCATAAACAATTTTTGCTAATAGGTCAAATAGATTAAATCAATTATATTGAGTTTATATAAGAACTACTCATTTACACAATTGCTTACCTATTTTTCAACGACCATGTACATCCAAAACTTTTAATAATAATTATAGTAATAATAATAATATTATTATCATATAATTGTTGTTTGAAGGATGTTTGTACCAATAAACAAAATTCAACATCTATAGTTTTTATTAGTGAGAAATCTAAAATAATCCATGATGATAAAAGACTCGATTATTTTTACATTTTAATGATCGCATTTAAGTTAACTAAGTAAATTGGTTTAAATGAAAACTAAAAATCTCTTATATTATGTGGATTTTTAAAATAAAAAAAAAATCTCTGCTCTCTTACCTGAGCTGAGATCCGAATGTTACATCTTACAAGCATAGCGCTTGAATACTCTTACCTGAAGTCTATAAAAGTCTGAGATGAGCTACAAATATAACACATGCCCTGCTGCCATTTTCAAAACTATAAACACAGATTTTCTGTTTCTTCATTAATTCACCATTTTGGGCTACTTTCACCTTCCTTATTATGAACAATAATGTTGGTGATTGGTGAGTTTACAGGGCTCAGCTTCCTCTAGCATTTGAACTACCATTCTCATTGAAGGTCTTAATGCCGGGAATTTAGCCGTGCAAAGCACTGCAATTCTCAACACCTTGATTGCATCTTCCATTAAGGCCTCTGAGATTGTTGAATCAACAACATCAAGCAAACTTTCTTCACTCTTCATTTTGGTGCAAACCCAGTAAACTATGTCTTTGTTCTCTCCAAACTCTGGCTCTACTGGCCTTTTTCCTGTGACCAACTCCATTAGGACTACCCCAAAGCTATAAACATCACTTTTCTCGTTTATCTTGCATGTGTATGCATACTCTGCCACCAATTTGGAAATGGGAATAATCAATTTTATGCAGCAATTGAATAAAATCATCAGACAGAAAACATCAAAATCTACAGCAATTGTAACTTTTAGCCATTAGGCATTAATGCCTCGACTTGTGCCCATCAAATTTTCTTTTAAAGTTATTTTAAACCCCTTTTTCCATTGAATAAAGGGTCAAGATCCTTTTTCAGTAATTGGGAAAAAAAATTAAATTAATGCAACATTATCTATAATGGTGTGGATGATGATACAATAATTTTCTCATTATTAGAGAGGATCGTGGTCCCTAAAGGGATCAATGATTAAAAGGTATAGGAAACCATATTAATGTAAACCACATTGCTTCAAAATTTCATATTAATTTGGAATTATGGGCTAACATAGATATCAGTAAACAAAAGAACAGAAGTATAACTGAAGAGAGGAAACTTACCAGGAGCAATATAACCATGAGTTCCAGCAATGACATAAGTCCAATCCCCTCCACCACCTGCCTGCACAATCTTTGCAAGCCCAAAATCTGCAATCCTAGGCTTCCACTCCTCATCCAACAATATATTACTGGACTTCACATCACGGTGTATCACAGGTCTATCACACCCATGATGCAAATACTCCAATCCCCTCGCGGCTCCCACTGCAATCGCGTATCTCACCTCCCAAAACATCTCGATCTTGTGACCCGTGTGCAGCCGGTCCCACAAGCTCCCATTAGGTAAGTACTCATAAACCAGCAGATTACAATCCTCACTTGTGATGCTACAGTAAAGCTTAACCACATTCACATGTCTCACTGCACTCAAGGATGCCACCTCCGCGTCATATTCCGTTAACAGGAGATCCTTTTTTGTCAACATGGAAGCGTTGGTCCGGCAGCTTGTCCCATTTCTGGAATCTGATCTCCAGATTTGCTTCACAGCAACTTCTTTGCCACTATCCAACAGCACTTTGTACACATTTCCTGATCCTCCTTTACCAATCAAATTCTCTGATTTGATGGCATCAATGATAACCTTTTCTCTGAAGCTTAGTACACAGTATGGTTTCATATCCCAAGAACTCTTTTTCAATGGATGATCAAGATTGTTATGTCTTAACTTCACTGCCAAGTAACATGCTAGTGAAATAAGCACAAGTAGCACACCGGAAATGAAACAGAACAGAAATTTTCGTAAATGTCCTGACGTGCGAGAATCAGATGAACAAGGCTGGAAATGCTCAATACTCGAACTGCATAAACCCGAATTTCCATCAAAGCTACCAATGGAGAGAGATTGGGGTATTGGACCGACCAACTGGTTGTTCGACAAGTCAAGAAGGCTTAACTTTAGCGATGACAGAATAATTGGAATTTCGCCTGAAAGTTTGTTTTGGGATAAATTCAAGGAGTTTAGAGAAGGTAAAGATCCTAGACTAACTGGAATTTCCCCAGAAAGTGAGTTACCGGCGATGTTTAAGTCATGGAGGGATACACATGAGCCTAGTGAGTGTGGTATGATACCAGAAAACTTGTTATCATATAAATAAAGACTACTCAATTTCTTCAATTCACCAAAAGTAGTGGGGATTTCACCGGAGAACTCATTTGAACTCAACTGAATTGAGACTAACGCCGAAGCTTGTGAGATCATAGCAGGTAATTCACCAGAAAATCGATTTTTATATAAAAGCAATAGCCCAAGAGACTTAGCACTAGCAACATCACCAGTCAATGGACCTTCGAACTGATTCATGGAGAGATCAATAACGGTAAGATTTGACAAACCCCATATTCCAGAAGGAACAACACCTGAAAGTGAATTGTTGTTTACTCGCAGACGAATCAAAGACTGACAATTGGCATAGTTTTCCGGGATTTCGCCGGTGAGCTTGTTCTGTAGTATAAGAAGATCCTTCATTTGCCCATTCTTGCACATATCTGGTGGTATCGGACCCGTCAAGAAATTCTCCGAAACATCAATGTAATAGAAGCTGCCCCACGAGCCGAGCTTCTGAGGAAGCTGTCCAGTGAGCTTGTTTCTGTAAAGAGACAATTCTTCGAGGTTCTTGAACTCACCAAACTCCGCAGGAATCTCTCCAGTGAAATTGTTTTCGAAGAGTTGCAAAGAAGCAATCCGTTTCAAGAATCTCAACTCTGACAAGTCACCTTCAAGCCTGTTATCTGAAGCGTCGAAATTCACTAGGCCAAGAGTGCATTGTTCACATCAATGAAACTTTCAGGACATACTTCCGATTTTTACGTGTACATTTCTATGATTCGAATGTGGGGTAGCGTGGGTTGATATAGAAAATATAATTAATAACTTGTCTATGAACAGGTGTTTGGGCTCCAAGGTCAATTTGTAGATATCTTTAGGAAAATGCTGCAGGTTTTATAATACCAAATGACAGTCAAAGAAAGGAGGAAGAGAAAACGCCACAATTTCTAGTGTATGAGAAAGTTGTAGGGAGCTTATGGAGTCAAATGTTGTCACTATAACATTGACCTTCCCACAGGTCAAATGAACTTTACGACAAGCCCATGGTCAACCTTGAACCTAATTACGTTGAAGGAAAAAAAAATTGAGGATAAAATGTAAGGGAATATATATATATATATATATATATATATATATATATATATATATATATATATATAGAACCTATACGAAAAGTAGTTTGTTTTGGGATATTAAAATTGAATTTTCCATTTCTACCTTTTGCTCATATTTGATTTGTTTTTTTTTTACTTTTCATTTGGATAAATCTTATTTTTATCCCATAAAGTTAATCCATGTGGCACAAAATTTATCTCAATCCCGACTAATTTATTTTATCATTTTCCTTTTTGCCCCTTCTCCCATTTTTCTTCTTCATGATGTCATTTCTCTTCTTCCTCGTAGAGATGGCTTCCTCCACATTTTCCTCTATCTACATCGCCTCTCCTCCTCCTTCTCCTTCTTCCTCTATTCTTCTTCTCATCTTCCTCCTCCTCCCCTTCTTTATTTTCCCATATCTGTGCCGCCTCTCCTCCTCCTCCTTCTCTTTCTTCTTCCTCTACTTTTCTTCCTCTCTATTGACATCGACCATAGCACAAGGTCGCTGTGGACCTGGCAGCGCCTCTATCTGCTCCTTCCTCCTCTTTTCATCTGGGCAGATTTACACACCGACGAGGCCGTCGAACCCAGATATGCGAATAGTTGAGGAGGACCACGAGGAGCATGCAGATGGAGACTGGGGACATCACGCTAATGATCTCCACGATGATCAACCCCATTGATGTGCTGGCATTTATTATGGGTCGGTTAAATGTGGCCAGTGGAGGAGAAGGAATAAAGAATCAATCTTAGCTCACCATTTTTAGTGGTTTGTGTTGAATTTTTGGATCTTCAGTTGGAAAATTGACAGATGTATTTTTTTGTGATGATTCTGGAGATGTGTTTTTGATTGGTTGGTTTATATCTGAAAAGATTAATATGGAAAGTAGGAAAAAAAATTAATCATACCCATATGTAAGAGTATTTAGATATTTATATTTGTAATTATATTTTAATTTAACATCGAAAATTTTATGGACCAAACATAATATTAAGATAATATAATTTTAATTTCATCTAATATCAATTTATCATAATTATAATCTTATTAAGAAATTCTGTGCATAAAACAAACGGACTCAATATATATATATATATATATATATATAAAAAGGAAAATTAAATTGTGAGCATTTAAAAGAGGGTTGGCCTCTGGCTTAAAAGATGTAGTAGTAATTTGTAACACAAAAAGGGTAATAATCTGAACATTGAAGTTAGAAGATAGCCAACTTCCTGACATACTACTATAATTTCCTCGGCTGGGCTCTTCTTTAATTATTAAACCATCACAATGCTCAGCCCATAAGATCCCATAACTCCAATGGGCTCATCAGTTACTTGAATTAAAATGAAAAGTAACCATAATTCTTGTGCTCCTTTCTTCAGCCCTAGATTCCAAATTCTCCTGGCCACGTGGAAATTCCAGAAAATAGGAGTTGACAGTATTATCCTTTTCTGAATTTTGTCCCTCATCAGGTCACTCTTAACAACCAACATACATCTTAGGTCGTGGCTCAGTTAGCTAAGGAACAAATCACAAATGCATATGAAAGGTAGAGAACAGAAAATCATTAAGTATAACTTGAAATTTTGAGAGCCACAACCGTTTGGAGAATTAAGATAGGATAAGGATTCAAATAAATGTTTGTTTCCACACAAAAAAAAATAATAATTAAATTTTGATAAATTCTATGGATTTATGTCAACTTCTATCTTCCCACTCCCCAAGTTTTATAATTCTCACACTTATCTCTTCATTTTTGTTCTGTTTAGACCCATGAATTATGTACAAGTAGCCTGTGATATATAAATTAATATACACCCCATTTCTTCTCTCTCTCAAACAACAGCAAAATGGAGTTTCGAGCAGAGGCCAACCAGAGGATTGCAAGGATCTCATCTCATCTGCACCCTTCAAATCCTCAGGTTTAATTTCTCTTCTATGTTTTCTCAGTGTTAGTTCACTTTTTCACTAGTAAGGTCACTGAAATGTTACTTTCAGGCTTGATTGGTAGATAAGAAAAGTGAGAGGAAAGAAGAGCGGAGGAAAGAAGAAGAAAAAAAAAAAGACTGATGTTTTCATTATGTAAAGATTATGAAAAAGTGAGAAAGAAAAAGGAAATGTCAAAAAAAAAATTAGCCTGTTTTACCTACTAATCCACAATCAATCAATTTTCCCAAATTAAGAATTGTAATTTGTAGATGCAGGCTGAAAACATCAATCCTCCCACTTTTCTTTCCTCCCACTTTATTTTTCTGCCAAACTTTCTGCACCCATTTTTTCCTTTAACCCACTTTTCCTCTTGTCGGTGTATGAGTTATGGTAATCACTAATCACTATTGCATTAGCATAATAGCATGTAATGTATGACAATCTTTATATTTTGAACAATTCTTTATGGATTCTGGTTTTTCTTCTAAAAAAATCCTTTCCTTTACTGAATTTTGTTGTCTTAAAATTCAAACATCTCCTACTGTTTTATATTTGTAGAACTTGAATTGTTTTGTTGATGTCTGTAGTTCTGTATCTATGAATGTTCTGCCTGCTTTGGACTGACATTTCTCTGTCCACTAAAGGGTTTCGAGGCATGTGTGTGGTTTTTACAATTAATAAAAAAGTTCTTTATCTGATTTTGTTGGTTTATGTACTGATATTAGATGGAGGAAAGTTCTGTGTTGAGGCGAGCCAATTGTCGGGCAAAAGGAGGAGCACCTGGATTCAAAGTTGCTATCTTGGGTGCTGCAGGAGGAATTGGCCAACCGCTTGCAATGTTAATGAAAATGAATCCACTTGTCTCAGTTCTTCATCTCTATGATGTTGTTAATGCTCCTGGTGTCACTGCTGATATTAGTCACATGGATACTGGTGCTGTGGTAATATAATTTGTCAAATTCATTGTTGTTGTTTCTCTTTTTTAGGTATGTTACATTCAGTAGTGGACTCAGTTCACCTCACTACTGCATATTTCATTCAGAATGAGAAAGACTCCTAGCACAAATAATAGATTTAAAAAGTAGAAACCCAATATTTCTTTTGCTGAATTAATTCGTAATTATATAGAAAATGAAATAAGATTCATACTATTATTTCTGTACTGAATAGTATTTTTCCGGGTTTTAGGTACGCGGTTTTTTGGGGCAGCAGCAGCTTGAGAGTGCTCTTACAGGCATGGACCTTGTAATCATACCTGCTGGTGTGCCAAGGAAACCTGGAATGACGAGGGATGATCTTTTCAACATCAATGCTGGCATTGTCAAGACCCTTTGCGAGGGCATATCAAAGTGTTGCCCTAATGCGATTGTCAACTTGATCAGTAATCCGGTGAATTCTACAGTTCCAATAGCAACAGAGGTTTTCAAGAAAGCCGGGACATATGATCCAAAACGACTCTTGGGAGTTACTATGCTTGACGTTGTGAGAGCGAACACCTTCGTGGTATGTGATTATTATAGCACTGGATATTTTAGTTTGTTTTTTGTATTAAAATCTTGTGGTTTGTCAAATTTAGAGTATCTATTTGCTTAGTGTTTTGTAATCTGTGATCTCAATTGTTGAGGCAATATTTATAGATGGCTCTCCTAACTTCCTCACAGGCAGAAGTTCTAGGACTGGATCCTAGGGAAGTTGATGTTCCAGTTGTTGGAGGTCATGCTGGAGTTACAATTTTGCCTCTTTTGTCACAGGTCTCAAAAGAATTACTATCTTTAAATTTCAATATTCTCCAATATTTTTAGGCTGTCATCAAAGTTAGTGGCACATTTATGATATAAAATACCTTTGAAGAAGCTGTTAATTCGATGCCTATCCTTGCAGGTTAAGCCTCCCAGCCATTTCACCCCTGAAGAAACCGAGTACCTGACAATTCGCATTCAAAATGGTGGAACAGAAGTCGTTGAGGTACATAGATAATCCTTTTTACTTGTAGTGTAGAGCATTTAGAATTGGTGGGCAAAAGCTTTATTAGCAATTTAATGGATGACTCTTCTTTCACTGAACCTAAATTTTGGTCGTAAGCTCTTGAAAGATCTTCAACACAATTAAGATTCTACATGAGGCTAGCATTGATTATATTTTTGCACCCACTTTTTATTGATTCCTAAATCACAGGTCCATAGCCAATCTAGTTTGCAAATTGTTTAATAGAAGATTTTCCATTATTGAGTAAGAAATCTCTACATTGTATGCAGGCAAAAGCTGGGACTGGCTCTGCAACACTGTCAATGGTTAGCCAATTTTATCTACTCTTCTTTCTTTGCAAGTTGTATTCTATAGCTTCTACCTTAAGACGGATGTGTTCAAGCAACTGAAGAAAATCACTACAAAACGTGTATAGGCATACGCTGCTGTCAAATTTGCGGATGCTTGTCTTCGTGGGTTGAGAGGAGACGCTGGGGTTGTGGAATGTTCATTTGTTGCTTCTCAGGTACTTCTCTCAAGCCTTTATTTTATGCTGATGTACTCTCAATTTTTGTACTTTTACTTTCCTCTTTAATATTAATTGGTTAGGCTTTATCGTCCATGGCAGGTGACTGAACTCCCTTTCTTCGCATCCAAAGTACGACTAGGTCGAACTGGAGCTGAGCAAGTCTACCAACTTGGGCCCCTAAATGAGTATGAGAGGTGAAAATATAGAAATATATCACCCTCCTGCATAATTTTTCATTTGTTGCAAAAATATATGAAATAGCTTCTTACCTTGTTTACTCATATACTCTTCATCATTCTGGACAGGATTGGTCTGGAGAAAGCAAAGAAAGAGTTAGCAGGAAGCATTCAGAAAGGGGTTGCATTTGTCAAGAAATGAGTAAATGCTGATAAATTATTGATTATATTAAGTCTCTTATATCTCTCCTATAGGACTTTGTATATCTTCTTGGATCAGATCTCCTCATAACAGCAGCGCTTCATGTTGTATCCAAAACCTGTAAGAAATAAGAAATAAGAAATATCTCACCATCTTTTCTTGCTTGCACTGAGCTGAAGTTATACGATAAAGGGATATTCACCTCCAAATAGGGATATATGGTAAATAACCTGGTATATTTATAACTTCATCAAACAACTTTTTTACAGACTATATATATATATATATATATATATATATATATATATATATATATATATATATAAAATGATAATAGATTTCAACTTTACACTTCCATTAGCTCTGACAAAATTTTAGTCTACTCAATCAATTTACATGGTGAAGGGGTTGGAAGGAGGGTGAACTATAGGAGCCGACGACATAGTAATATTCCCAGTGAGCAAGTTAGATGCCACAGTATCCTCCACGATGACAGGGTTAACTTGCATCACTCTCTCTGGCACAACCTTCTCACCATCAACCTTAGCCAGCACCTCAAAATGCATCCTCACGGTCTCAGGCTTTGTCCTCCACTCGGGAAAATCCTTAAAATCAAACCCATCTCCTTCCTTCAACTTCTTCTCCACCTCAAAACCAATTTTCACGAATGTCTGAGCTGAAACATCGGCCTTTAATAATCTGAAAGAACCTTTCTGATTAGCCTTAGGACCCAGAACAGAAAAAAGCAATGTCTCAAAACCAACCAAATTCGGATTTGAACCATTGATGGAAGCAAGAGGCCACATTGCGGTGAAATGCTTAGGAGTTAAAAGGGTGGTGGCTCCTCCTTGAAAATCTATGGTAGAAAGGGCATCCATGGCTTTGATTTTCGACATTGAGGATAGTTCCACAAGGCCAGGTGCAAGACGCTTGAGCTTGAGCTTGTTATTCGAAGATGATGATGATGAGGGGGTTGTGAGAGATGTGGGGCCAACAATGCGAAGGGAGAGAAGCGGAGCTCCTTGAGCACGGGAAGCATGGCAGAGCTGTTCAGCAAGAGTTAGAAGCCCAGAAGCAAATCCGTTGTTAGATCGGTTGAGGGGAAGTGGGAAATCAAGTGGGTGACGCAGGCTAACTGATCTAGCACCCTTGACAGTAACCACAGCACCATCTGCTAAGATTACTTTCTTCAAGACACCAGCATCCACATCATGCTGCAGAATTGAAGGAACAACAAAATTAATTATCAATTTAAGAATACAAACACAGGAGCTTTTGTGCAAGTTATAAAATGAAAGTGACAGCGGTTACATTTCCTTGTCTGGTAAAAGGAAACCCGTTTGCAAACAGATTGAGAGCTCAAAAGTTCTGAATCATGTGAAGTGAATAACAAACAGATGCTACAGATATAAGAATTTCACTACAAATCATCATGTCTTAAGGTGCACATTCACATCATGTTTATGACAAGATCAATATAATTTTCTAAAGAACACCTCCACCAGTAATCTCAAGTTCCCAGACTTAAACTATTGACCATTTAACATACCTCCAGAAATTATATCAGTCCCCAAAATTCCAATATAAACTGAAATGCCACCAAAGCCAGTAAATTCCAATTAAACTAACATATCAGACCCTCAGACATCAGTCCAGAAAATTAGGGCTTTCCATAATACCCCGTTAGAATATTTCGGACATAACTAGAGAAAAAACTAGATAACATATGTCTCAACAAAACCAGTTTATGGTTTAACCAAATACTCACAAGCAAAAACAACACCGATTTTCACTATATCCCATCATAGATATAAACTATCAGTAACAAACAGTCACTAAATGAAAACAGAACCACAATATCCATGTTTATATATCATCAAATAACAATTCAGTTCCCATCCAAATAAAATCAAGTCATAATCAATCAACCGGGAAAAAAACTCACCGGCAAAGAGAGGCGCATATCCTTGGCGTCCTGGATCCAGAGCTCCATGGGGCCAGCCAGCTGAAACGGAGCCAAAACGGGTAACACATTCTCCGATTTCTGCTTCTTCTCCACCAATCCGTATTCCTCTCCGGGCCTGGCACGTTCCTCCATGCGAAAAATGGGCAAATCCACGTACTCCCATCGGTTCACGTCCTCTAGAAGCTTGAACGGGAGCACCTTGTTGTCGATTTCAATGTCGAATTCGTATGCCACAGAATGCCCCACCAGTGCGTCTCTGAGATCGAACCCGGTTACCTTAAAATCATCAGTTTGGAATCCCAGTCCCTTCACAATCGCTTCCTTCAAATCCTAACGAATTGAATAAAAATTTAAGTTAATATAAAGAATTACCACCATCGTTTATATGGTAATAGAGGAAAGTTACGGCTAGCTTCTGTCTTCGGGTGCTGAGAAATCTAAGACGCACAAATAAGTTTCAATTTTTTTCCTTCATTTTCTTTCTCATATGCCAAACAGATTAATCATGGGAAAAAATTGAAACAATTGAATTATTCCAATTTTCGGTTCTCAAGTTAGCAAAAAAAAAGCCAGCTCTCTGCATTTGGCTGCTAAGGAAATTTATGAAACATGAAAAAGAAATTTCAACTTCCATCAGTTGATGGTAAGAATTTCGATAGTTGGCAGTGACATCAATTAATTCAACGAAGTCCATGTTATCACAGAGTTTATCTATTTGGTTGACGAGAAAATAAATGAATACTATGCGGTGTTTTAATTTTTACATCAATTAGGACACGAGAGATAAGATTAAACAAAAATAACAACGAAATTACTACTTTAGATTGGTTTTTTCTCTAATTCCATAGAAATCAAAACGAGAGAAAAAATCAAATTTTATATTATCTTCCATATTCCCGTGTTTTCTCAGCAACTAAATTGAGTGTTCATCCTTATTAGATTATACAAAGCAAATAAAAAAGAAAAAGAAAAATTAGAATACTTACGGAGATTGCTTTGGGGTAGGGTTTGGAAATCAAAGCCTGAGACAAGGACAAAGTCGCAAATAAAACGAGAACCAGAGCCTGAGAGTACACTGTTGATCGGAGAACCATTGTTAACCGATTACTGAGAACCCTAAAACGATCGCAAATTTGAAGAAAAGATTGTTGAGAACTTGATCGAGTTTTTTTTGCCAAAGAATTTTGGTATTCTCTTTTGATCTACTAATAAAAAATTACATAAATTTTGGGGAATGTTCTGGTTAGATTTAAGGAGAGGATTGTAGGATCTAGATGACTGGTGGTGGAAGGAGGATCAAAATAGGATGGTGACGTGGAGGATTCTGACCAATGGGAGGAGAGCAATTGATGTGAGATAAAATATGATTGGTTGGCTTTGTTGTTTTAGTCTTTTTTATATATATAAAAAAAAAAGTTCGTTAAGATGACGTGGAAAAGTTGATTTTAAGCGTCTGCGAACGAGAAAAACACGACGTCGTTTGAAGATAGGAATTAGTAAACCATGTGGAGGAGGAAAAATTGTGGCGTCGCCCGGGTTCGAACCGGAGACCTTCAGTGTGTTAGACTGACGTGATAACCAACTACACCACGACACCATGGTGTCATTTGTAGACAAAATATATTTATTATTTTAATTATGCTCAGTGCCCAGTTATTGCTAAAGTGTTTTTTCATCCCATTCATATGGGCTGGGCTAGACACTACAAAGCACATCCCTACTTAGGTCCAATACATTGTTGAGCTTCTTTATCAATTATTATTTCAATTTTCATTTTTTAAGGTCCATTTGTTACACGAGATAAAAGAGATTGATAAAATTATATAAAAAACATAAGATAAAATGATTGATGTTTTGCATAATAAATCCAATTAAATGATTAATTTTTTCTTCAATAGTTCTATTTATTTATAAGTGAGTTGTTGGGCCGAGGAAATGAGTTCAAGATTTCAACGTACTTAAATATTTTTGACTTGAGACAATAATTATTGACTCAAAGACTACTGGTTTTACTCTTTTATATCATTTAAACAATTGGGGGTGTTCCCTAAACGGCTATAACCAATTAACCGATCATTTCAAACCGATTCGATTAAAATAGTTTGGTTAATCAATATAAAATCGGTTAATCAAATAATATATATCGATTAATCGATCGGTTAGAGTCTAAATTTTTTTAACTGTTTCGACTGTTTAACTGATTAAAAAATTAATTAATAATATATTGAAAATAAATATAATATATAAAAAAATAATAAACCAAAAAAACCTTAATTATAAATTAAATATATAAGTGTATAATAAATTTAAAAAACTTAATTGTATAAACATTATCGGTTAATTGATCAAAATTAATTCTGTCGATTAATGTCGAAATATCTAAGTTAATTTGATCAAAACGGTTAAAAAAATTAACTGAAAAAAATTCGATAAAAATTTTTAATCAACCGTTTCCATCATTTACACACCCAAAAAAACAAAACTTCAGTGACAAATATATAAAAAAAAATTAACAAGTTCCGAATTAAGCATTATATGCTTATAATTAAAAAAAAATTGTCCTTTTACCAAGCCAAGAAAAAGGAAAAGAAAGAAAGAAAATTCTGGGTAGTTATGGTGAAAAGTGATAAGATTACCTTGTTATCAAGTAATGAAACCTTGATAAAAATCCAGTCGAATGTGACATGGATCGTCATGGTCACATGGTTTTCAATCTTTTGAACAATAATTATCAAAACCAAACATACATAGTCCAAATAAAGTCAATCAATGAGTGCTGAGCGGTAGAATTTGAGCATTAAATCTGCCTTTTTGTCTCTATTGGCATATATCATGTAGAGAAATAGGAGACAGATCATGTTAGGGCGGTGCTGTACGTCACTTGCTTTGGTACTTTTTAGAGAAGACAATGGGTTAAGCGAGTAATGGTAACAGGTAAACAGGTTTAAACGGACATAAGTATTATTTTTAATATTTGATGGGTAAAGATCGAGAATACTAGTTAAATTCGATTATATATATTATTTTTAAATATAAAATATATTTTTAATATATTTTTTAAAAAATAAAATGATATTATCAACCCACGAATTTATTGTCAAGGGTATAATATCTTAATTTTTTATTATGAATTATTATTGATAATTTATAAATTAAATTATATGGATTGTCACAATAAATTTTCATTTGGAATAGAGAAAAAAATAATTGTTAGATCGAAATTGAGTAGGGTATTTGTTATGATTATTGTCTGTGCTTGTGTAATATGACAAGTATGAATAATAATGAGTAATGAAAAATTTAATAAAAATGAGTTTGAGTAGGAAAGTTAAAAATAAACGAGTAACGCGTAAGATTTTGTCTGACAGTGAATATTTAAACAGATGTAAGCATAGGTAGGAAAATGTTATTAGAGATCCTACACGTTGCCATCCTTAATACTACTCTCTATAATAAAATTATTTCACTCGTTTACTTCTGGCTTACTTATGACTATATTGTTTCTTTGAAACTCTTACTAATTATAACTACCATTTACTATTGTAAAATAAACCAATTTAAAATTAATTTGGATAAAATGCTCTATAAATCATAAGTTCGAGTATTATAAGTGATTCTTCATAAATGGTAGACATGCATATATGTTTCATTCAAGTATACATATATATATATATATGTATAATATATGAATCATTAATGAATATATGTATGCAAGGTATACATAGTAGAGTTTTTGACAATAAATTAATAAATAATCAAGCTCAAACCATATATATATATATATATATATATATATATATATATATATATTACATTACTGTATGATTAATGGAATGCTTGAGATCAGAGTAAAAAGAATTAGAGTTCTTAAAATATGTTTGGATTCTTAAAAATGTGATGAAAATAAAATTTTGAGAAAAAAAAATCATTTGAAACTCACATAATATTTTTTTTATGTTGTGTTATTTTCTTCTAAATTTTTCTAGACATTAAAGCAAAACAAATAAAAATGTTCCTTTTTTTGGTATTTCATTTTTCTTTTCTTTTCAATTTTTTTTTGGGTCCAAACATGCCTAAAGGAATGAAAACAACTAAAATCTCCACAGTATACAGATACCTGTGACTTAATTAGTCCAAGCTTCTAGATAGATAGCTCCCTGTATAGCTCTAGTCGGTGCCAACATCAGTACTAGCATTCAAGCTTTTTGTCTCTATTTTCTATTTTTAGTAGTAGCATTCAAAGGAAAAGAGATAGAAAAAGAAAAATCTTTCTTTGTCTTTTTGTCTTTGGCTGTTAGTGCCCATCTTCTTGGCTGGTTCTCTGTTGAGCAGTACGTGCCTTGTCACCAACAAGTCAACCTAGACTTTACATTATTATCATGAGTGTTAGTATTCAAAAATAGAATTAGGCTTTATCTCATATAAAAAATTCTCCACTTATCAACATGGAATCTTGTTAGATTATATTTCTTAGGGGACAAACTGGCCAGCAACATATGTTCTACCAACTCTGATGATCCTTAGTATTTTTTGTGTTTTTCTTTAAATTTTAATTTTTAAGAGAATTAAGAATCACAATATCATATCCAATGAATAAATAAAGTTTAGAGTCTTTCAATGTGCGAAGAGAGATTGTTATTTATACCGGATAAAAATTTGATTAATAATTTTTAAAATTTTTATTAATAACAATAATTGAGTATTTATGAACGTTACTAATAAAGTTCTTCAAAATTACAATTTAAATTTTTATCCCGATACAAAAATAAATTTTACAAATAACACAAACAAAAATATCTCATGAGAGAGATACTTCAAAAAGTCATAGTAAGATTACAATCCTTTGTGGGGACTAATTTATCCTTATAGTATTAATTAATCTTCTCAATAATTCATCTTAAATTATTGATAATGTTGAGAACAATTTAAAGCTTTTGTAGACTAGTCTATTCTTGTAGCTATCTAGACATAACAGAGACATAGTCAATTAACAACTCAAAATTAACTTAATTCAATATCCAAACATGGTTGTAACCCTAATTCTTAACCACTAACTAATTATTTAGTATTAGTATTTGGTTGGAATTTGTCAAAGTTTATTGCATTTGTACAGCAATATTAAATAAGGGAAATCCCAAAATATAATAGTATCAACATTCTATGTTCTCACCATGGACTAAGGAGAAATTAATAATGCCAATTGTATGTTTATGCAATTTGATAAAATTAAAAGAAAAAATTGAATTATTGTCATTGTTCCGTAATGAATGGTAAACATACCAGCCTGTAAATCTAAGGAGAATATTAGCATGTCAAATTTTTTTAAACCTATCTTAAATCATTTCAGATTAAATCAAACATTATTTATCACAATATCCAACTTATCAATTTACTACCCACTATAAGCAGTTTTCTTTAAATCAAGATTTAAATTTTTTTAAACATCGACCTATATAGATTAGTATTGATTGTACGAGTCTAGCTTCATCGCTTTGTTAGCGTATGTTCTGTGTTTGGATTCTCACTGGATGCAAATAATCTTTTTCGGACATATTCGTAAAATTTATTTTACGTTTTAACCAATACATATTAACGGAACTGTTTGCATGTACCCGAAGATTAATCGAGTCGAAAATCCAGATACCTAGCTCATTACCACAAAAAATCTCAGCATGTATTTTTGGAGAAGTTCTTATTATATGGCACAAGACTTCATCTCACCGTTAAATATTATAAGAAAAAAAAAATATTTTATTTTCATTCAAAGATAAAATAAACTATTGTATTATGTATCTATCATGACACTGTATTAAAAAAAATTAAATTCATGAATGAGTGATTTTTTGGATTAATTTTCTTGGAGCGTATATTTAATACAGCGAAAGTGAGTGTTTAGTGATAGGGACTTGTGTGATTGCCCTTAATATTTCACATATCCACTAACTGCTGAGCATATGCATATGTTTCCAACTCACTATTTATTCTGATTGTAATAAGATACAAACAGTATCTATATCACTATTTATTGGTTTCATAACCCATAAACGGCATTGAAATAATTAACTGCGTAATTTTAGAGGAATAGAGTCAAATTCAATAAGAACACCTTGTTGGTTGGAGTATTTCTCTTAGGCTGAGCAAAACTAATCAGAAGTACCTAGCTAAAAGGACCATAGTACGCTCCGGTTCGCGATATGGATAAAAGAATGTAATGCGTTTTTCATTTCATATACAATATGTTGGACGTAGACGTAAATACTTTATATTATGTATAAGTAACAAATACATGTGTATAATTAAGATATCCTATATATATTTACGAGTAGAATTTAAAAAGAACTCTGTGCATAATAATAGTACAGAAAATAAAATGAGTTTTGACGAAATAGTATCGTCAATAAATATAATATTAAAAAATAAAAATTTATAAATTAAGCTATGAATATTCTCTTATTTCATTTATTGCGTATCTAAAATTTCTATTTTAATTTTTTAATTAAAAATTATAAAAAAAATTTGTATTATCAATTTTAAAGATCTGAAACTCAAATGCAGCTTGCACATGCAATTATACACATGACAAATTTCAAAAGTTTTTCTTATTTGATGGCTGTCAACCAAACTGTTACAAACCAAAAGACATTACATAGGACATTAAAGAGGCTCAAGAAAGAAATTTTGAAGATGAACCTCTAAAACACTGACCAAACAAACTACTGCAACAAAGGCCTGTTTATGAGTTTGTCTACACACCTAAAAAACCATTTCTCCTCATTAAACATTTTTAGGTAAGAAAGGAGCAACATACAAGTTCAGTTGGAGTTGCCAACCGCCCAAAAAACAAGCCCAAACAACCTGTGAGGCTATTCTTTTAAAACAGGTGGGTACTGAACATGGTTATCAAGTTAAACCATGCAAAAAAAGATGGGACTTCAAAAAAACCCTCCTGCAAAATGAAACTCACAGCAAACAATCTTGAAGGTATAATTGGTCTGTGATGGTGGAGCTTTTACAGGCCCTTGTTTACAATATTTTTGAAAAAGCTAGATTTGGACTCACTATTTATGTATATAAGGATTATTCCTAATTTTCAAAAGGCTTCAAGCAGCAGCAAAGAGACTTAACAACACAGGTTCTTCTATATGTGAACATGGGATTTTCACATGAACAATCCGAAAGCTGATCGTAGATTCTTCACAAGATCCTTAACAGTCATGTTGAATTCCACATCCATCTGCAAAAAGAAAAAAAATGGGCATAGCATAAATGGGTTTGCAGCATATCATAAGAAATAATAACTTCTCTGCCAAAAACTAAAAATTCTGTTATAGGATCTTAACTATTTGGGAGAGTTTTCAAAATGGTTTCTGATTCAAGCTAGGCCAAACATCCAAAAAAGAAAAGAAAAAACAGTTTCTAGGAAGATTCAGAAGCTGAAAAATAGATTCTAAAAAATTGAATTTGTCTAACAAATAACAGTTTTTAGCTCCACGTTTGTTTTACCAAAATCTGTTTCAAAAACCCTTTTACAGCTAAAAGCTGAAACTGCAGATACACCAAATGGTTGAAACTGCTAATAGCTTTGTATTGTATAAAGTATATGAATTATACCTGAGCAATGATAGTAATATCAAGAGCAGAATTCCCAAATGTCAAGACACTGCTATTGATGACTGTTAGTTGGAGCTTCTCAATTTCAGCCACTGTTTTCTCCAGGATTCCTCTTCTCTTCTCACAGTGAATTCTAATGAGAACATTTTTGTCACAAAATCTTGCTTCGATTTCAGGCAGTGGCTCATGGAAGGGTTCACCAGAAAAATTCTCATCTGAGGAAGAGTTATCACTGTCTGCATATAATTGAGATTTCTTCACAAACACCACTGCTTCCATGGTTTTCTTTCTGGTCTGTTCCTCAAGAGTCTTAACTCTCTCCTGCAGTTGTTTTAAGTACTTGATAGCATCCCCAAGAACAGAAGCCTTGTCCATCTGCCATGAACATGATGAGTCATAATTTGACAGGAGTGATTTATGATCATTTGGGCTCATTTGAGCAAAACCCAAAGGAAGAAAATGATAAAAATTTAGCAAACATAAGAACAAAATTTAACAGTGATAGAATCTGATATACCTTTTTAAGGCCAGGAACTATAGCAGATAAAGCTATGAACCTCTGGCTGAGCTTCTCTCGCCGCTTCCTTTCTGCCATAATATGATCTTGTGCTTGAGAGTGTTTTGCACTGCTTGTGCTAATCCTCTTAGCACCATGGCAAGCCTTGAATACATAGTTTTGGTTCCCAAAGGAACCTTGAGAAACCATTATATCAGAAGGCAAGGTGTCAATGGTTTTACCACAAATTGCAGCCTCCTCCTTAGGCTTGACAATCCCCATTTGATTCGCGTAATTCGAATTAGCAAATGAAATTGTGTTATGGGAAAAAGCAGATTGTGGGTTTGATGCAAGATCAGTTTTGCTTGAGTTCCAGCTATTGGGTTTGAATTGTTTCACCGGTCGATCGATGGAAGAAGCTTCCATGGAACTTTTGAGGTTGAAAGTTGGGAGATTGTAAGAATATTGTTGTAAGTTCTCTTCAAAAGAACCTGGTAGTGGTAGTATGTCTAGCTCATCTAGAGGGTTCATTTGCCATTGATGGATGAAGCTAGACTCCATTCCCTGTTTCGGTCATTTGCACAAATAGATTATATCCAATATTTCATTCCCTAATCATTTTGTTAGTATTCTGCAGCAAGTAACTTGAAAATTTTCTAAGCTTAAAATCCTTAACATATATAGTTGTCACAAAAACAAGAATGAAGAAACCAATTAAGCATGCTTAAATACTTATCACTTTGATGATAATTCGTCGATTAATAGCTTGAGTTCTAAAAAAGACTTACCAGTTCAGATAACCCACTAATGGCTGATATCTCCATTGAAGAAGAAGCTTCTTTCTGATTGAAAAAGAAAATCCTGTTGGGGATGTTGCCTAAACAAAATCAGTTGATACCATTTGACAAAACTTATGAATTAAGGATTATGTATTGGACAGAAAAAGTAATCAAACTAAATATATCCAATAATCCTACATTAATTTACATAAAAATAAGTGAACAAATATGAACATCTTGTTATTATGAATTAGAAAGTCCGCAATAAAAGGAAAAGAAAGTTTTAAGGAAAAAAAAACATTAATATGACCAAAAACTTCTCTTTCTCATGAGTCATGACAGAGAATAAAAGACACAAATGATATAGATGTTCTAGAACTGTAAGAACCGAAGAGATCATTACAGTAAACAAATAATTCTCACCTGTCTTTCCTTTTCCCAAAATCTCTACTAAAGCAGGAGATCTCGTCTTGCTTCTTCAACTTTTATAGCTCCTAATTATTGTAGCCTTTCCTTCTCTCACCGTTAGCTAGCTGATGTGAATAGACCATAGAAAATTTGGCAGTACTTTTTGAAAGTGATTTTTTATTTTTATGGATGTGGTTAAACGTGTTAAATTATGGGTAACTGAACAGCATATTATATTATCTTAAATGGGTTGTTTTTTGCTGACAAACTAATACCATAAACAAGTCTCCTTTTGTAGTTTTGTGGACTTTTTTTGGAAGATCATCACCAACTAGCCGTTGAAAATTTCATTCAATGAAAAACCACACCAAAAAAAAAAACCTATAAGCCAACAGGCCCAACACTACACATGAGGATTGATCAAAACAGTTTAAAAGGCCATGTGAACTGAGATGTGTGAAGCGGTTTGTTGGTCCCAAATTTTTTTTTCATTAATAATTACATTAGCTCGTTCATATCAGCTTTCCTTTGACTTTTGTTGATTTAAGCCAATAGAAGAAGGACGTGTGTTGATAAAGCGACAGTTGACTAGACCTTTTCAAAGTATTGTTGGGCCGGTGTGGTGAGTCAGACCGGCCTATTAAGATGTCGGCTCATGAATGAAATGATGACACACCGAATGGCCCATTATGTAAAAAAAAGTATTCAAAATTTAGCCAAAAATATAATTATGGTTAGAAAGAGTAGACTAGAATAATTGGCAAATCTTTTCATGATCTATTGTACCAAACACTTGGAATCAAATCTTGAGTTGATTTTCGGTCTGGTTTGAGTTTAATTTTTTAATTTAGCTAGATATTATGATAACATTCTGGGTTGGGATGAGCTTAATCAATATTGTCTTTTTTTTTATTGTTAAAATAGTTTTTAAAATATTTTTTTGATAAAGTAATTAAAAAATTAAAAATATTTAATATTTGATAAAATAATTATCAAATTGTTTTTAAAAAATTATTTTTTAATTTATAATTAATTTTTTTAAAAATTTTATATTTTAAAGTATTAAACTTAATTTATATTTCTTGAAAACATAAATAATTTTAAAAATAATTTATTACTGTTGATGATGTTGTATGAACTGAAATTAAAATTTATTTGAAAATGAAATTTAGAAATTGAAATTCATTTGAAAATGAAATTGAATGAATTTTTATTTTTAACTCCTCATTTTATTTTGTAGAATTTATTTGAATATTCAATGAATTCTGATAGAATTTAAAACCTGCTTAATTTATTTTCAACCGGACGTTGGTTCTCAATAATTCAAAAACAAATCTCTCGAACTGTTCCATTTCAAATTCAAAGTTGTGTTTTTCTTTTGAGCTGCAAAGTTATGTGTTTCAAATCAATGTATTTTGCCAAAGACATAACAAGATAAAAAAGACAATATTTGGCCCCGTTTGGTAACCCACGCGGGATTAAAGCAACCAAACCATCAATGGCTACATCTCCCCATAAATGAATTTTACTGAAGCAACCGAGTTCGTCTCTCTGCCTGCCTGCGTTTGGGAATTGATGGCGGTACCTCGGAATCTGATTGGGGAAAGCGGTGAGTTTTTATAAAGGATTTTTACTTCTCGTTTCTCTATTTTACTCTCCGAAACTATTGTTTAGCGAAGCAAAACTTACCATCTTCTTCATTTTAGTTCAATAGATCAAGCTCCTCTTCTTTTGGAATTTTTGGTTCGTTTTTTACGGACTTCGTATTTCTAAGTTTGTATTGGTTTCTCTCTATTCGTATGCATATGCTATATGCGCGTCTCTGTCATGTATATTGTTGTGGGTTTTTCTTCATTTTCCTGGTATGTATTAAAAGTTATTTAATTTCAAGATTAAAAGTAAGAAACAAAGAAGAGGAGTATTCTGCGTGTAGTTTGAACAAGATGCATTTAAACTATCGAATTTGAGAGAATTTATATTGACCCGGATATCGTTTTGGGCTTAATTTATAGTTTGAACAAGCAATGATTGTTCTTCACTTCTTCTCCTTGTGTTAGCTTAGATTAACAGCTAAGCATGTTACAGATTGAAACTACGAGTAAAGTGAATTTTTTAAGGAAGAACATGTCCAATAAGTTAAATTTGTATGCTTTGTTCTATAATATGAAAAGGAGATGATTTTATCATCACAATTATATATATTAAAGCCGATCAAAGTTATTTGGTGTCAAATCACGTTGGCATGGAGTTGTCCTGTTGTACTTGTTTTTGTTGTTGTGCATGACTTGCTAATCTTGCAATATACGGTGAGAAAATGGAGGAAACCTCTATATCGTTAACCAATTACATTTTAGTCAGCAAACAAGAATGTGTGTAAGCATAAGAATAATTGAAATTTTTTGGAAGTTTATATGTACCAATGGAAGGATGAAGACTAGAGGTATAATTTAAATTTACAGTTTAAAGAGTGGTTTCTATGATTTTGAGCATAAACTTTAAGGGAGTTTTGCTTGCATAAGTACTTGAAGTGCTTGCCAAATGATTATTTTAAAATTCCTTAAAATGGCATACCTTTTAGAAGAATATAGGACAAGTATTTCAAGTTGGAAACTGTTGGGTGCTCTCTTGGAAGCCGTGGGATTGTGGGTCATTGGTGCACTTTGTAAAGGTGGAAACAAGTATAAAAGGAGGGGCTTGCATGGTAGTAACTAGAGGAGTTATCATTATCATGATCAGACTGGATTATGATAAGGAAATGGAGTTGCGTTTTTAAGTAAAGTGGAGAGCTTAGAAGGAAGAAAGATTCTTAGGGAGGTGTCGATTTTGTTGCCGTTATGCTCACATTGAGGATCAGAAGCAGGAGAAAGATAGGATGGTAATTGTTTTAATGATCTAGAAAAATATTTCTTTGGGGAGTGTTAGGGACATAACACTCTCAAGATAAAATCTACTGTTGAGGAGCTAGGCTTAAGAAAAGAAAATGCTTTGACTTTGCATGATACAAAATTATAGAGGCTCTGGATATATGTATAGGAATTCGGATTAAAGATGGCTGCATGGGGTAAGGGCCTTGGATTTGGAATTTGAGGGATGGAATGCCAAATCAATTGCATGACGCTTTATTTGAAAACAAAATTTTGAAACTACAGTGGTCTTTAGCTCAAGGTAAAGAGGATGAGGCGGGTTGTGATTGAGATTTGGCTCCAATTGTGTTAAATGAAAGATAATCATAGAATTTGAAACTGGGTTAAGATTATATAACTTTGGATCCAGGGTTTACATGGTGAAGAAAATTCCTACGACGGTCTCGGCTCCTGATGCAGCCCCTGGACGAACCTTTCTTGTTGATGATGTGAGTTCATTGTCGGAATGGATCAAGATCCTATTGATATCTTTTGAATGTGCTAATCATTAAATGATCTCAACACAACAACACTGTTATACATTGTTTCTTCTAATTTATGATATTAGTGTAAAAAGCATAGCAATATTTTTTTGAGTATTGTTAGACTTGCAAATAGTTCTGTTTTTAAGCAAATTTGTTAAGAAATGTGCATCCATCATCTTTTCCGTAAATCTTTTCTATTTTTGTAGATATTCAGATCCCTATTATCTATTTTATGTTTGCACAGATATGTACCGGCTGGGAATGAGCCTTTCCTCGCATCTTACAACAACTCATTTTTAAACATCACCTTGCCAGCACTTCAGATCATTCAAAATACCTGTAATGAAGCTGGGGTTGGAGACTCCATAAGGGACACTTTGCCTCTAAATCTTGCCACTTCAAACTTCATCTTCTTAATGCTTCTTATATCAAACCCTTTGCGTCTCTTTCTACCTCATTTCTCTCTTTCATCAAATCTTCACCATTTAATCTCTATTCCCCAACATCACCACACTCAGATCATCAGATCATACTGCTCCTCTATCCCCCACAATGCACTTCTCGATTTCTTCGATCACCTTCTTCAACATTGCACCACAGCTCGACAATGCAGACAGGTACACACCCAAGTCAGTGTCACTAACACGTATCGTTCTGCGTTCTTAGTGGCGCGGATTGTATCGGCTTATGCTCGGTTTGGACTTGTCATTGATGCCCAAAACGTATTTGATACAACATCGTTTGAGTGTCTATCAAATTTACTTTTGTGGAATTCAATTTTGAGAGCTAATGTGTCTCACGGGTACTATGGAAATACCCTGAAACTTTATGCTAAAATGCGGAAACTAGGAGTTTTGGCTGACGGCTTTACTTTCCCTTTGGTTATAAGGGCTTGTGGGTTTATGGGTAGTTTTACTTTGTGCAAGCCTGTTCATAATCATGTTTTGCAAATGGGTTTTCAAGATAATCTTTATGTCGTGAATGAATTGATGGGAATGTATGTAAGGCTTGGGCAAATGGGCGATGCGCTCAATCTGTTTGATAGAATGAGTGTTAGAAGCTATATTTCGTGGAATATGATGATTTCAGGTTTCTCTCAAAATTATGATTGTGATGGTGCTCATGAGATGTTTAAGTGGATGGAGTTGGAAGGTTTGGAGCCAAACTTAGTGACATGGACTTCACTATTGTCTAGCCATTCTAGATGTGGGCGGTATAAAGAAGTTATTGAGCTCTTTGGTATAATGAGGATGAGAGGAATTGGGACTAATGCTGAAGCTCTTGCTATTTTATTGTCTGTTTGCACTGATTTAGCTGGATTCTGCAGGGGCAAAGTGGTTCATGGATATATTATAAAGGGTGGATTCGAAGAGTACTTGTTTGTGAAGAATGCGCTGATATGTTTGTATGGGAAGCATGGATATGTAAATGATGCACAAAATTTGTTTCTTGAAATGGAAAATAAGAATATTGTGAGTTGGAATGCTTTGATAACATCATATGCAGATGCTGGTCTATGTGATGAGACTCTTGCACTATTTTCACTACTGAATAAATCAAATGGTCCTCGGACCGAGAGACCTAATCTGATTACTTGGAGTGCTCTAATTAGTGGTTGTGCATCACATGGAAGAGGGGAGGAGTCTTTGCAACTTTTTCGTCAAATGCAACTTGCTAAAGTAATGGCCAATTCCGTGACGATTTCTAGTGTTTTATCAGTTTGTGCAGAGTTAGCAGCACTGAATCTTGGTAGGGAAGTTCATGGACATCTTGTCAGAGCTTTGATGGACTATAACATTTTGGTTGAAAATGCCTTGGTCAACATGTACACAAAATGCGGATCTCTCAAGGAAGGGCATTTGGTATTTGAGAAAATTGATAAGAAGGATTTAATCTCATGGAACTCGATGATCACAGGATATGGGATGCATGGTCATGGTGAGACTGCTCTAACAATTTTTGATCAGATGATAAAAGCTGGATTCCAGCCGGATGGGGTCACATTTATTGCTGTTTTTTCTGCTTGTAGTCATGCTGGGCTTGTTGCTACGGGTCGTAAGCTGTTTGATATGATGGTCAAAGAGTTTAGAATAGAACCCCAGATGGAGCACCATGCTTGTATTGTAGATCTCCTTGGCCGTGCGGGGTTATTGCAAGAAGCAAGTGACATTGTGAAGAGCATGCCAATGGAACCCAATGCTTGTGTCTGGGGATCTCTTTTAAATTCTTGTCGGATGCACAAAAATATGGAAGTTGCAGAGGAAACTGCCTCCCAGATTTTTAGTCTTAACTCTGAAATGACTGGAAGCTATATGTTGCTTTCTAATATATATGCTGCAAGTGGAAGATGGGAGGATTCTGCTAGGGTGAGAACCTCAGCAAGGACGAAGGGTTTAAAGAAAATCCCTGGCCAGAGTTGGATTGAAGTGAAGAAAAAAGTTTATATGTTCTCAGCAGGGAACACCTTACAAACAGAGTTGGAGGAAGTTTATGGGATCCTCGAAGAATTGGCTCTTCAAATGGAGAGTGAAGGCTCTATATCTGATGAGAGCTTTTATGAAAACAATCTTGATGAAGAAGAGAAGAGATTCATACTATGGGCAGAGCCATGAAAAATCTTTCAGCCCACCGGGATCGTCATAATTGGACCAAACTCGTCTCTTAGATGACAACAAGAGATGTCACTGCATAAAGGTGCTGCTCTTAGATGGAGATAGTTCTTTTCGGATGTCATTGGTGGCATACACAATTTTGTATATTTATCCAAACTTGTGTCATGTGTTCTTATTAATAAATCAATTTCATGTTCCTGGGTTGGAGAACTTGACATGGTCTAAAATCCATCACATTTACGTTCTTTAAATTGCTTTTAAATACATAGTTAGGTGAGAATTTCCTTTTGTTGACATATGAAACTTTCTTCCTCAAGCATGGTTTCACCAAGAAATCCTTCTTTAAATTTCAATAGGAGTTGTCACTCTACAAGTGGATCATATCAGAGGCTGAAGAAGAGCACAAGGAAGAGCAGCCCCAAGTACCAATAATAACCTGTAAGTCTCAATAGTTCTCATTTTCACTTTTGATTTTCATTTCAAAACCTATATTTCTATCTTTTCAAAAAATACTCTGTGGTATAAGCTATTTTTGACGTCTTAGGAAGCTTCCCTGTTATTAGTGTGGTCTTATTCATATTTATTTTACTCTAAATTATGGTACTGTATTATAGAATGCAAAGCTGGAATTTGTGGAAATTCTTAATGCTAATACACGTGCTAGATAACCTTTGAGGCTAAAGATTTTTCTTCTGGTCCTGGAGAGGAAGATTTACCAAGCTTAGGCGTGGCAATTCGGAAATACAATTACTAAGGTGTTGTTTTGCAGGCAAAAACCAAAAAAAGTAAGGTAACTAATAACTAGTTTATTTTTTCCGTTATCTCTGTACGTATAACATATCCAGTTTATGTGACCTCTCTTCATTTGCTCATTTTGCTCTGCCCTTTGTCTGTTTTGGGGATGGAATTGTCGACCTAGTACCTAAGTTGCTTTAGTTTCTGATTATTTGTGTATATTCTTTTAATGTCTATTCTAGGTGTTTGTTTGAATGTTTCAGTGGCTGGACTGTTTTTTTTCCCTGTTTCTAAGTGCTGTGTTTAAGTCTCATGCTTCCTACTTGTGGTAGGACCTGATGTATGTTCAACTTGGAATTTAATGAATTACTTCTTTTGGGGGTCAAATCCTTGATAACTTATAAAGAAAAGGTGGGTCAAATCCTTGATCAGCTTAATGAGGAAACTCTTCAAAGTCCTTGTGTTGTCTGAATTAGTATGAACTTTGAAGTGATATAAATGATTTTCTTGTTCAACTTGGATACTAGTGCTGCGTCACCTCTCATTTACGCTGTGATGGGGTCTTCCAGAGAAAGAGCAATTGGACCAGTAGCTGTGGTTGCACTGCTTTTCTCCTCAATATTACGAAACTAGAAGATCTTGAAGCTGATCCTATTGCTTACAGGAACCTTGTTCTGATCACAACCTTCTCCTTTTATAAACTTATAATATGTTTGCTTATTCCTTTCTACTGTTAAAATCTGTTTGGCCCTTGCTGTTGGATTGTGCTATTTCGCTTGACCATGGGTATATTTTGCTTCTTGATTTATTTTTGTTGCAGTGTACAAATGGGGGGCCGTGCGTTACCTACTCCATTTTTCTGTTTGCTACGTGTTTGTTAATTCGCCTCAACGGACTGCTCTGTTTTTGACTTTGGTTGCATTTCCTTGCAGGTTTTTGTTTCTCACGAGTTTTTTGGTTTTTTCTTGTTCTCTTCTTGTTGGATAGTGACCTTTTGTGTGGGTGCAGTTATGGTTTGCACTCTGTAATATTGTTTGGCTGGTTTCCTCAATTGGGAGGTTGAGCTCTTTCATATCTCATTACTTTTCACGAGAAATGTTTGTAACTTATAAAAAAATATTCTCAATCTTGCATTTGTACATAGTGAGAGCTAATGGTTTAGATGAAGTAGATGGGGCTCTAGGCCTCCTGAATTTAGATGCTTGTGCAAAACAAATGGGTCTTCTTGATGTTAATTATTAATTAACAGTTGGATTCTCAACGCTTACATGTACAGAGACAATACACCCAAGAAAGATATTGAAGAATGCTGCTGCATAGGTAGAGAAAGGAGAAGAGAGGAGGAGAGAGATAGTGATCAATTGTTTTATATAGAGTGTTCTATTTCATTCTTTATTGGAGTTGAAATGGAGCGCTATGAGAAGAAAGATATTGGGTCAGGGAACTTTTATGTAGCTAAGCTGGCGAGAGATAAATGTAGTGGTGAGCTCTATTCTGTCAAGTATATTGAGAAATGCCAAAAGGGACTCTGTTTTATCTTCATTTTTCAGATTGGGTGTGTGTGTTTATGATCTTATATGGGTTGTGCTTGTTTGTTCATAATTCTCATATGGTTGCATATCTCTTTTCAATTCTGTTTTACCACCATGAATTTGTTTTGAGGTTCTTTTTCTTGGTTTAGCACACTGATGAGCATGTGCAGAGGGAGATTATGAACCATAGGTCCTTGAAGCATCCCAAATTCTCAATATAATAAGATTTCAGGAGGTAAGTTATAATGTTGTCAAAATTTTAGGTCTCAAAATTTGTATTTAAGTATCAAAAGGAAAACTGATTGACATCATCATTTTGCTCAAATGCAAATAGAAACATACTATTGAGGAATGAGAGTACTTCTTGATCCAAATAGAATATATGTTGATTATAAGTCCTTAATGCTGTATGGGAGAAACACCACTGAATCTCTCTTGGGGTGGCTGCAGCACTACAGGCTATAATCAGTAGCCCTCGGTCTGAAAGGCTGAAACAGATGCTCAAAATGGCACCTCGACGACTTGATGTGTACATTGCTATAGCATTGAGTGATTTCAGTAATTGTGTGGTAATGATTTTTGTATCATTTTTACTGTATCTAAAATTTATCTTCTGCTGAGTGCATTCTCTCTCTCTTAAAGAGTCATATAGTTGATTTACTGAGTATGGCTTCCTTTTTGCAGCCTTAACTGTGCATTGATTTCCCTTACTTATAGGCCGAAATACCACATTCTACCAAAAATATTCTGATACCTGTTTAATCATGCATTATTTTTCTGTACATGTATGGCATAATGAGTTTGTACATGTATCAATATACGATCACATTTACATGTATAGTTCATTTTTTCACTAAGATTGTTGAAGTTTTGTTTGTTTAGTTCAAGGATCCGTCAGGTTACCAAAACAAAGTGGTTGCCATGGTCTTGCCTGCATCTCTAGGACAAAGTGTAGGAGAGATTTTCAATCCCAAAAAGACCCTAATGGGTTTCATGACATCCGTAGTTGCATCTACTGTTCAGGTTCAAATTCCAAAGTATCTAAATTTTTCAGTATTGCTTGATTTATACTCCTATTCCGTTTTGTTTTCTGGGTTTACTTTTTCTTTTTTTTATTACCCTGTTTCTGCATGTACCACTGATAGTGATATTCAGACATAGAACCCTGATTCAGCCAACTCTTCATAATTATTTTGAAGAAATCTCACGGTTGGATGTATAGGTAAAGATCATACAATGTTTAATTGCTTGGTTTTTGATGAGCCTTAAAGGTTCATGAAGCCTTCAAGTTCAAGTTCTCTGTCTCCTCCTTAAATTATTCATACTCAGTTTAAACATTTGTTTCTCCTTTTTTGGTTTATGATGAAACAGATTGCCTTGCCTAAATAGGAAGCAGATTCTATTAGAAATCCATCCCAATCTTGTATGGACAGCATCTTTCGCACATTGCTTTTATGAGATAGTGTATGATTGAACTTTGTTTTCTCATATGTTGTGGGGAACTGAAGCTTCCCATTGGATGGTATATAAAGCTGAACACAGATGCAACCTACAAACCTCAAGTGAGATAGCGGCTGCTGGCTTAATCAAGGACGCAATGAGAACCTGGATCAATGGCTTCAGCTATCATTTAGGAGCATATACTGGTTGAGGATCTGCTGGATATCTGGAACTATTTTTTTGTTTTTCAACAATATAATCCTTCCTCGGTGATTTGAACTACCGGACTTTTACTGGCCCACATAAAGGCAACCACTTTTGTCGGATGAAGGTAAGTTTTTTTTGGAACATAAATGCGTTGCTATCTTTACTTCCAAGTATGTCAAGATTATTTGTTGGATATTGTTGGATTGAAATCTCCTCACAAAGTTTAAACACGCGTTAGATTTCCTTCCAATGATACTCAGACTGTATACCGGATTTTTCGGGATTTTGGTTTCCTTTTCTTTTTTCCCAAACAGGTATTGAATTCTCCGGTTTCTAGTATAAATATCCTCTTAAAGTATCCATTCATCATGCCCACTTAACAAGGCCTTAGTTTCAATTCTCTGAAACCATATTACCCCTTTCATAATAATGGTTGATATAAAAACACAAAAACTAAAGGAAGAGACATGGTGGAGCTGGAACAACAAGAGTTGGAAAAGAAGAAAGAGGAAAAGAAGAAAAATGTCAGGAAGGTGCCATTGACACTGTCGGATCATTGATTTACCAGAAATAGAGCAAACTCGCATGTCTCATCACACCTTTTTCTTTGGTGTTTACATGAGGCACAGGCTTGAGGATTTCCACCACTACCATCATTCTCTCTATTCATTGTTTGTTAAGTGACAAATCTGAAAGTTTAGTCAAATTAATATTCTTTGTGAACATGTGCATGACTGCTTAGGTATTGTGCCTAACCTTAAGTTGAAATTTGAGTTTTATGAGAAATGACTCTTTTTTTGTTTTAAAAAAAAGCAGTTTTGCTGCCAAACTATGCAAGTAGATTTTGTTGAAGTTGTAGAACGATTGGAATTATTTTTACGGTATATTGTATGGGTAGAATGAAGAACAGAATCCAAAATGTATCCAAGTATTCTTCGCTAAATGAGATTGTGTTAAGGCTTACTGTAAGTGTTTCAAGTCATTTATTAGTTAGTTGGATCCTAGCGAAGCCCGTACATCACTATCTCTTGACATGGCAACAAATCAGGAAGATTTATTTTATTTTGGTGCAAAGAACAATATCAATATTCTTGATGAGGTTTTGATTTAGTCGTTAAGCTTGAGGTTACGGGATTAGAAGGTCTCTCGATTTCAACGGTGTGAGGATTACTTTTTCTATTTATATATCGATTATTTTTTTTACTTTAAGTGGATAATAGAATAAAATAATACGGACTTATGTTGTTATCAAATCAATCATTTTACTATTCATATATATATATATCATATATGTGAATTTGAACGAAAGACAGAAAATGAAATAATTTTTTTTCTGTATTATTCACAATTAAATGGTTTATACAGATTTTCTTTATATAAGAGAATACAAGTACAAAATAAGGAAACTAACTAAAATGGCTAGCTGTCCTAATTAATTACAGAGCTAACTAAAGAGCTATTTACAGAAATAAGAATACGACTAATAAAACTCATAATATTTGGTAATATTATGACCAAATCTTCTCTTTTCAACACTCCCCCTCAAGCTGGTTTAAAGATATCTTCCATAGCCAGCTTGTCAATGATTTTATCGAATTGTCTTGTAGGAAGTCCCTTTGTGAACAAGTCTGCAATTTGTTCGGTAGTAGGAATGTATGGTATGCAGATCACACCGTTTTTGATCTTTTCCTTGATGAAATGTTTGTCAACCTCCACATACTTTGTTCTGTCATGAAGTACTGGATTATGAGCTATTGAAATAACAGATTTATTGTCACAGTAAAATGATGAATAATCCAAACCCTTAAATAAAGTGGGAAACAAATGTTGAAGATATGAGAAGCTAGGATGTTCTAGTCTTAAATGTCAAAACATTATTTGTTCATAAACAGAATTAGAACTAACACTACTAAGGCCTGAGCCTTTTTATTATCGGAGAAATCATCATTAAAGTAGTAAAGCCCACCTTCCATCTTAGCACTACCAATATTCTTCCCCGAGTTCTGGTCCTGAAATTCACAATAAGCATCATAGAAAACAATACGACAATTAGATTCTTTAGCTAGTTTATTCATAGACGAAAGGTTACAGGCTAGTTTAGGAACATGAATAACAGATTTAAGATCTATATTCTTAGATAATTTAATCAAACCTTTCCCGGCAATAAGTTAAAAATTTCCATTTGCAATTCTAATTTTTTCAAGGCCAAAACATGGTGAATAAGTGCTAAGGCTTGCTGCTTTTCCAATTTGCCGGTTTTCCATGAATTTTCCAGCAAGTATCTCGAGTATGGCGTGGTTTGTTACAATAATCGCACCAGACCCGAGGCTTATCTTCAGTTTTGTGCTGAAAAATTGGCTGCCTTATTAGCAGTAGATTCGGTAACAAGGGCAAAACCTTCAATGGCCCCGCTGGTGATCTTCTTCCCCAACATTACGTGTCTGCAGCTTTCTTCTCTTCGAACTTCAGCAAACACTTCACTGAGTGGAGGAAGTGGAGTCCTGCCAATGATCCTTCCCCTAACTTCATCAAACTCCACGTTTAGTTCGGCAAGAAATTTGTAAATGCGATGAGCCTCCACAGTTCGTTTGTAATAACTAGCATCTTCAGTAGATTTCCATTCATAATCATTGAACAAATCCAAGTTTTGCCACAGCCGCTTCAATGAATTGAAATACTTGGTGACCGAGTCTTCACCTTGTCGAATCTCGCAGAGTCAATTCATAAATTTGAGATTGATTTCCCAAATCAGAATACATCTGATTAACATTGTCCCAAAGTTCTTTGGCCGTAGAATAGCACATATAATTGGAACTAATGTCCTCATCCATCGAATTCACGAGCCAGGTCATTATCATTGAATTTTCTGCATCCCAGGTCGCATACGCTGGATCCTCCGGGGTTGGTTCCTTCTTTTCTTCTGTTAAATACCCAATTTTTCCCCGTCCTTTGATGTACATACGAACTGATTGGGACCATCGTAAGAAGTTGTTCCCATTAAGAAGGATTGTAGTGATTTGGACAGAGTGAGAATAGGTACTGGGGTTTTGAATTGTAGGGTGGGTTGTAGGATTTGTGAGGGGTGAAGTTGGCTCAGAGGAGATGTCAGACATGGTTGGATTGAGCAAGAAAAAAAAATTCTAAGGCTTTAGGGTTGCTCTAATACCATGTGAATTTGAACGAAAGACAGAAAATGGAATAATTTTTCTCTGTATTATTCGCAATTAAATGGTTTATATAGATTTTCCTTATATAAGAGAATACAAATACAAAATAAGAAAATTAATTAAAATGGCTAGCTGTCCTAATTAATTACAGAGTTGACTAAAAAGCTATTTACAGAAATAAGAATACAACTAATAAAACTCATAATATTCGGTAATATTATAACCAAACTTCCCTTTTCAACAATATATCATTTCAATAAAAAAGAAAAAAAAAACACCAGTATTTATATAGAGCAACAAGCTCTATCTAGTGGGCATGCATATTCTCCCAACGCTAGACTAATAACCAGCAACGATGGCATTAGATGGCATTAGGGAAAATTTTGATTAGAGTGAACAACAGTTTTAACAATCAGCCAAGGATACTAAATGTCTAATTCATTATCATTTATTCATGAACAAATGTCTCACAATTCCATGAATTTATTTCATAAATAAACACACACTATAAATTAATTTCTAAACGATCCTCTTTTATCATTTGATGTTTACTGCCTTATGAACTGTTTTGCCAATAAATTTTATGGTTGTAACTAGCATATGAATTTTATAAATTTTATGAAATTACATTTGTTATGTTTGGGAAAAAAACTATGGAATTTATTTTAAATTTTTTTGTAATGTTAAATTCTCATGAATATATTTTAGATGATAAAATAAAATATTTAATTTTATTTTTGTAAACATGAAATTTTTTAAGAGAATTTCACGAACTCAATGAAAAGAATTTCATATAACTTTTGTCTTATATGGCTTCGATAAAAAAATAAAAATTTTTCGTTGCTTTCAAAATCTTTCCTACTAAGGAATCCACCTTAACATAGTCAAATACTATAATAATTTGGACCAAATAACTTCTCGTTTAAAAAAATATATATATAATCACCGGCCCTTTCACAGATTCATATTTCTCTAGAGAATTATGATCTTTAGCTTATAAAAGTAATTTTAAATTTCTAACCATTGCTATCTTTGCTTCCATGTATATCTAGATATATTATTTGTTGGATAATGTTGGGTGAAAATCTGTTCTCCTTACAAAGTTTAAACACAGTCGTTTATTATAATTATATTACAACACTTTTACCAAGCATTAGATTTCCTTCTAATGATAATCAGATTACCTACTGGATTTTTCAGAGATTTTGATTTATTTTTTTCCTAATAATGGTTGAGATGAAAACACAAAAACTAAAGGAGGAGACATGGTGGAGTTGGAGGAGAAGGAAAGGAGAAGACGAAAAATGCCACGAAGGTGCCAACTGTTTTGACTTTCAGATCGTTGACTTACCAGAATTTTGAATTGAACTATCTTTCTCTCTCTCTCTCTCTCTCTCTCTTAGTGGTAAATCGAGAAGGAATACCACTATATGTTAAACCAAATTTTGTGTTGTATCTATAATTGAATCAAACTAACCTTCCAGTGTAGTTGAGTTCAAAATCATGGTCATGTTTTGATGATTATGGTTTCTATGTAAGTTTAATTATAGTCCAAAACTATATATATATATATATATATATATATATATATATATATATTATATGAGCAGCCTCCTATGAACACTATTGAATGTTCAATTGTTCCAGGTTGAAGCTGTTCAACACAAGAATCAAAAACCTGAATGGCTGGAAGTTTTTCTGCAAAGAACCACTAGAACTGGATCAACAGTTGGTTCTAAATGATATGCAGCAGCAATTACAAGAGGAACACCAGTACAATGGGGATATCAGAGAGGAAGATGATGACATTGAAGGAGAAGATAATATGGAAAGGGAAGACCAAGAAGAGGATATGCAGGGGATAAGCACTGCAGCCGGGGAAGCAAGTATAGCAAGAGAATTAAGCTGGGAGGATGAGTAATAGGAGGAGAACAGTTCCACAGTTGCACAAAGACTATATCATTAATAGTCTGGAAGACAATATTGACTAAGCTGGAGTCTGGAGAGTTAATAAGGTGTTACCTCAGTTAAAGTAATTTTAGGAATCTGTTAGTTTGTTTTCTGTTGTAACAGATTAGGAGAGCAATTATTTTTGGCATATAAATAGGAGAAGAGACTATGATTTGGAGAATGAGACTGGCATCATATAACTCAAAACTTATGCTGCTTAAGAAAGCAGTCTTAGTATGAGTTAGGGCTTATCTGTAAGCGTTTCGAGTCATTGGTTTCTCGGTTACTCTGTTACTCATGGACAAACGTCTGACAAGTTCATAAATTTTTGAATGAACAAAAATATATAAATTAATTTCTTAAAGATTTGAATGGTTTTTTTATTTTACTAGGGATGGCACCAGCTATGGTACTAGTGAATTTGTCTCACTTCCATTTAATAAATTATTATCCATGATTTAACTGTTATTTATTTATTTATTATCCATACCCATTTCTACTAGACTTTTCACTGCCCATTATTATCCGTACCCACATGAGTATGGATACAAATAGAAGTGGATACTCTACCCAATCTTAAACCAACTTTTTTTTTCTATTCTAAAGAAAAACTCATAATGACAGTTCAGTACAATCTAAATTGTAAATCACCAATAATAATTCATAATCAAGAATCAAGATACCACACCCTTGATATTTTGGTCATGAATTCAAACCTTTGTAATATTATTTTTTTTAACATTATATTAAAAATATGTTTCATATATAAGAAATATATAAATATAATAATATATAATCTGGTTTAACTAATATTCAAGGGATACTATTCATACCCTACCCATACCCGTCTAAACTTGTTTATCTATTACTCATATCCGTTTAGATAAATTCGGATATGTTTGAGTACTTCGATATTCACTGTCTTACTAACTGTTTTGCAATAAATAATTTATGGTTGGAACTTGAATATGGTTTATTAATATTACAAAATAAACCACCCGTGCAGCGTGGGCTATTGTGTAGTTTACAAATAAATTCCATAATTTATTGTTTTTTTAAACATAATTATGTTTGGAATTATAATGGAATTCCTTAAATTTTATATAAATTCATTGTTAATTATATAATTTTTATGTTTGGAAAGACTAAAAACAATAGAATTAATTTACAAATTTATTCATTATGAAATTAAGTTAGCTTGTTGCAAATCCTACCAAAATTAATATAATTTTCAAATGAATTTTACAAATTGAAAAGAAAAAAATTATGTTGACTAAAGCTCTCACTCATATTGTTAAAAAGAAGATAAAGTTCTCCAATGAAAATGTTTGAATCTAAACTTTAGATTTAATCTTATTTATTTCAAACTTTTTAAACATGAAAATTGAATTCTCATCAATTTTTTCTTCAATTTGCTCAATAGCTAGCATATTTTCATCACTTCTCTCGGTGATGTTAGTACTTTCACTACTCTTACCATCATGACTCTTCTTCCTACTCATCATTCTCAATTCGTTTAAATCATCATTGATGGCCTTACAATAATATTGTATGTGTCATATTTCTCCACAATAGAAGCACTCCTTGTCATTATCATCTCTAAGCCTAGATTTAGATCTCCACCTTGAGCCACTGTTCGCTCTCTATTGACTCTTCCCTAGATTAGACCCCTCCAAAGCAAGTACTTGACTTCTACTAGACAAGTTCCCGTTTCCCATCAATCTTTCATTCTCACGCAGGAGCGTGGTCACATCATCTAAGTTCAATATCGACTTGTCCACCAATGATGTTTGCACCAATGGTAATTGTAAGATTTTAGTAAAGATGATAAGAGGAGCAATGCCTTCTCTTCATCCTTCAGTATTTTCTGTGTTCAACAATTGAGGCACTAACTTGTTAAATTCATTCAAGTGATTATGAAGACTTGTACCTTCTTCCATTTTTAGAGAGTAGAGGTCCATCTTGAGACACAATTTGTTGGTCAAAGATTTTGACGCATAAATGCTTTCAAGCCTATCCCATAAACCATTGGGTGTAGTTTCCTTCAACACAGTATACTTGATCTCAGGAGCAAGAGTCAACATGATTGTACTTATAGTCTTCCTCTGAATTGATTGCCACTTTCTATCAGTCACCTTTTCTGACTTCCCTTCCTCTAAAGTACGATCAAGATCTTGTTGCACTAAAAGATCTTGAATTGTACTCTGCTAGTAAAATTATTTCTCCCAGAAATCTTAAATTTAGATATACTTGTCGACATGGTGATGCAGACGCAACAAATAGCAACAAACAACTTCTTTAAATAGGCGACCAAGCTCTGATACCACTTGGGATTTTATTCCTATAATCCATATACTCAAACTTACAATAATTAAATAGATAAATTAACAAACAAATATCAAACACAACGATTTAATGTGGTTCGACAACTTCTTTGCGTATGCCACCAACAAACTCATAATTTTATTAATACTTAACAACAACTTTAAACAAAATTATTACCTTGACAACCTCATTACCCAAAATCCCTAATACACCCAAAGCTTTAGTTATAATATTAGAATTATGAGTGTGTCTCAAACCTTCCCCTTTATATAAATGATATTTTCCTAATACTTTTACGAATAGAACAACAACACCATAGTAGACTACTACTATTAAGGAACAATCTAATAGGAAACTAGTACTACTCCTACTATAACGACCAACAATAAAATAGGAAACTGCTTTTTCAAACCAATTAGAATTTTTCTGTGGGAGGATTTGAGTCAAAAATCCTAACAACTCTCACTCATATTGTTTAAAAAAAAACAAAGTTCTCTAATGAAAACGTTTTGAATCTAAGCTAAATTTAATCTTATTTATATCAAACTTTTTAAACATGTAAATTGAATTAAATTCTAAAATTTATATAAGAAAACCAAACTTGAAAATTCGTTTAAATTCATTTGCAAATGAAATTATTTTTTAATTTATTAAGAAATAAAATAAATTTCATTTTCATTTGATTTCGAATGAAGTGTTATTATATTTATTTTCAAGAACTTGAAAAAATTAAATTCATCACAATAATGATTTGATAGCATGATTCACTGACAATAAATCAAATAAAAACTCAATGGATATGTGGCTATAATGCTTGACTTTAGCATAGACTGATATTGTGCTTCGCGCACGATATAATTCTTTCTTCAATTTACTCCCTTGTTAATGTTATTGCAGAAAACGTGAAGCCCTAAGCCCCTAAGAACGTCTATATGGATCTCTTTGTGAAAGTACGTAAGGAACAATGAAATCTTTGTCAAATTGTCCATAAGAAAGTGCAGAAGTTGAAAACTTAACTGAATAATAGAAAGTGGAAATTTCCAGGAAGTTACTTCCCCAGCTCTCTCTTAAAAGACATGACAAATAGAAAAGAGATAAGGGGTGGGACCTTAAATAAAGAGAAAGTGAAAGAAAAAGTGAGACAAAGGAGCTCAAGGGAGGATAGAGAAAATGAAAAAGAGTAGATTTGATCTCCTTCTTTATCACTGGAAAAAAAAGAATTAAAATTTTCATTTTAGAAAATGATTCAATGTGCTAAAATCCACATTGCATTTTTAATATGATAGATTTTGTATTACTTGTTTCACATCATTAATATTTGTCAATTTGAAGTAAATCGTAAGGTGTTTTCAAAATTAATATCTCATATCTAGCTTGGTCTTTTTTCTGGATTTTTTTGGATCCTTGGTAACCGGTAATGTTCATGGTGAAATGATGTGCTAAATCATCCAACTTGTATATTGATTATATATATATATATATATATATATATATATATATATATATATATATGTGTGTGTGTGTGTGTGTGTGGGGTGGGGGGGGAGGCGATCTTGTTAGTATTGTGGGCTCATTGTACTTGTATGTCTAAAAAAAATCTTTTCTACTGAGGAATCCACTTTGGCATAGTCAAATACTGTATTAATTTTGACCACCTATCATATTTCTTGTAATTTTTTATTTTTAAAAAAATAAATTTAATCATTGATCCCTTCACCGAATAAGATTTCTTTAGAGATTTCTGACTTTTATCTTATAGAAATAATTTAAATTTTTTAACAATTGCTATCTTTGCTTCAATGAATATCAAGATTATTTATTGGATATTTTTGGATTGAAAATCTGTTTTCTTCACAAAGTTTAAACATGTGCAAATCAGTCATTTCTCATAATTATATTACAGCAGTTTTTTTTTTCTTAGATTAAATTTTCTTCTAAGGATAATCAAATTATCTATCCGATTTTTCGGGATTTAGATTTCTTATTTACTTCCAAATAAGCATTGAATTCTTAAAAAGCGATATTCTCCCTGTTTTTAGTCTAAGTATATCCTCCCAAAGTATCCATTCATCATGCCCACTTAACAAGACTTCACTTTTCAATCTCTCAAACCATACTATTACCCCACATAATAATGGTTGAGATGAAAATAAGAAAACTATATGAGAAGACATGGTCGAGTTGGAACAGCAGCCTTAGGAAAAGAAAAATGAGAAGAAGAAAAATGTCACAATGGTGCCAATTGTTTTGACTTTCGGATCGTTGACTTACCAGAAATTTTGTGTTGAGGTATTTTTCTCTCTCTCTTAATGGTAAACCGAGAAAGAATACTATTATATGCTAACCGAATATATTATTTTCTAAATATTGTATGATTCTCCTTATAAGTGGATCAAACATAAATATTGGTTTATATATCGTATGGTTTGTCTCACTGTTGTAACGAGAGGACTCAAACCATAGTCCTTTTTGGCAAAGAAAACGACCCTGATCAACCCCCTAAAACTTTAGTGGTGATTTTATGGTATTGCCATATAATCATTTGCCGCACATTGAATCCTGAAAGATCAACTTTATACATAAATAAATGGTTTTTTAACCTTAGATCTCTCATTAAGAGGGAGGAGTACTGATAGTTATAGCTAGCTGTTCCCTTAACTTTATTCTTGAAATAAAGAAAGACTAACGTTTCTCCTATTGAGATATATTGTTGATAACCTTTTTTTATAAAAAAAAAAGGTGTTCTATTCTCGTTATATTGACATTATGTATAAGTTATACGTAGTTCCTTCCTCATTACAGATACTCTAGAAATGTGATTGATTGAATCAAGTTAACCTTCCAGTGTAGTTGAGTTCAAAATCATGGTCATATTTTCATGACTATGGTTTCTGTATATATATTAATTATGAGCAGCCGCTTATGAACACTATTGAATGTTCAATTGTTCCAGGTTGAAGCTGTCCAACACAAGAATAAAAAACCTGAATGGCTGGAAGTTTTTCTGCAAAGAACCACTAGAACTGGATCAACAGTTGGTTCTAAATGATATGCAGCAGCAATTACAAGAGGAACACCAGTACAATGGGGATATCAGAGGGGAAGAAGATATTGAAGAAGAAGACAGTATGGAAAGGAAAGACCAAGAAGATGATATGCAGGGGATTAGCACTGCAGCTGGGGGAGCAGGTCTAACAAGAGAATTAAGCTGGGAGGATGAGTAATATGAGGAGAACAGTTCCACAGTGGAAGAAAGACTGTATCATTAATAGGAGAAGAGACTATGATTTGGAGAATGAGACTGGCATCATATAAATCAAAACTTATGCTGCTTAAGAAAGCAGTCTTGCTGCCAAACTATGAAAGCAGATATTGTTGATGTTGCAGTATGATTAAAATTACTGTATGGGTAGAAAAAAAATAACAAGCTCCAAAAAGCTACTCTAACATTTGAGGGTTCTTTGCTAAATGAGATTATGTTAAGATAATGATGACGTTAAACCTTGTAATTATACAAAAAATTCAGGTGAAATAAATCAAGTTGTTAATGCACTTGATAGATTTTTTATGCATCTTAGAATGCCAAATTAACAGTAATCAACAACCATGGCATTGGGGAAGATTTTGAATAAGTGGACAGCAATAGAATTAACAATCAGCCATGTTAATCTGCGAGGATATTAATTTTTATTGGAAATTTAAAACCTCAATATGAATCAAGCAAAATATTACCATCCAGTAAATCAAAGGTGGGTTTTGTACGGTGATTCACTTAATATTTTTGGCTTATGTTTACTTTTTGGGATTTTTCATACAAGAGACATGAGCTTAAGCTGCTTCTTTGTCAATGAAACAGTTTAATCTGCTTCTTTGTCAATGAAACAAAAAAAATAAGTAAAATTTTAATTTTAGAAAATAATTCAATGTGCTAAAATCCGCGGTGAAATTTTGATATAATAGATTTTGTATTACTTGTTTCACATCATTAATATTTGTCAATTTGAAGTGTATATATATTAAGCTTTTTAACATACGCTTTTTCATTAAATCTTTCTTTACCTGCCAATGATGCCATAGTTCAGTGGTAAAAAAAGATAGTTAAAGCTTTGGGATTACAAAGTCTGTAGTTCAATTCTTACTACAGTATGAGTTATTTGTCCAACTTGTATATTAGTTATTTTTCTCAATATATATGGATATTGTTAATATTGTGGGCTTATTATACTGGTATGAAATATCCCTTCAATCTCAAAAAAATCTTTCTTTACTTTCAAAATCTTTCTTAGTAAGGAATCCACCTCGGCATAGTCAAATATTGTAAAAATTTTGGCCACCTGTCATATTTCTTGTAATTTTTTATTTTTTTTAAAAAAATAAATCTAATCATTTATCCCTTCTCTAAATCAGATTTCTCTAGAGATTTATGGCCTTCCTCCTATAGAAATAATTTAAATTTGTTAATTATTATCTTCTCTTCCATGCATATCAAGATTATTTGTTGGATATCATTGGATTGAAAATGTTTTCCTCACAAAGTTTAAATACATGTAAATCGGCCGTTTCTCATAATTATATTACAATAGTTTTTACCTAATATTATATTTCTTTCTAATGATAATCAGATTACCTATCGGATTTTTCGGGATTTAGATTGTTTTTCTTTTTTATTTTCCAAATAAGCATTGAATTCCTAAAAAGAAATATTGTCTCGTTTTAGTACAAATATTCTCGTAAAGTATACATTCATCATGCCCACTTGACAAAACTTTACTTTCAATCTCTTAAACCGTGCTATTACCCCTCATAATAATGGTTGAGATAAAAACACGAAAACTGAAGGAGATGACATGGTGGAGTTGGAAGAAAAGGAAAAAAGAGAAAAAAAATGTCACGAAGGTGCTAACTATTTTAACACTATCGGATTGTTGATTTACCAGAATTTTGCGTTGAGGTATCTTTCTCTCTCTTTTAATGGTAAACCGACAAAGAATACCACTATATATTAACCGAGTATATTGTTCTTTGAATGTTGTATGAGTGTCCACATACGTGAGTCGAACACAAGTATTGGTTCATGTGTCATATCACCTAGCAAGGTTTGTCTCACTTCGTCCTAGTGAGAAGACTCGAACCCAAGCCTTTTTGGCAAGGAGAGCAAGCCTTAACCCCATTAAAACTTTGGTGATGATTTTAGGGTATTGCTATACTCGTACACTAAATCTTGAAAGATCAACTTTATACATGTTTTTTTAACCTTAGATGTCTCTTCAAGAGGGAGGAGTACCGATGGAAATAGGTGGCTATCAGCTTAACCTTTATACTTGATTTTAAAAATAAAAAAAATGTGTTATATTCTCCTTATATTTGTATCATGTAAAACTTATACTTAGTTCCTTCCTCATTAAAGATACTTTAAAAATGTGTTTGATTGAATCAAATTAACCTTCCAGTGAAGTTGAGTTCAAAATCATGGTTTCTATATAAGTTTGATTATAGTCCAAAACTATATATATATATATATATATATATATATATTTTAAGAGTAGCCTCTTATAAACACTATATTGAATTTTCAATTGTTCCAGGTTGAAAAGCTGTGCAACACAAGAATAAAAAACCGGAGTGGCTTGAAGTTTTTCTGCAACGAACGTACTTTCTTTGATTCAAAACGCTAGAATTATAGTATTTGAATATACTATATCGATAGAAAGAATAACAGAATCCAAAACGCTACTCCAATATCTGAGAATTCTTCACTAAATAATCGATTTAGAGAAGAATCAGGGTGTGCTAGTTGGGCATGAATGCCACCAAAGGGGTGTGATACACCGCTAGAACTGGATCAACAGTTGGTTCTAAATGAAACGCGGCAGCAATTACAAGAGGAACACCAGGAGAATGAGGATATCAGAGAGGAAGACGATATTGAAGAAGAAGATAGTATGGAAAGGGAAGACCAAGAGGAGGATATGCAGGGGACTAGCACGGGGAAGCAAGTATAACAAGAGAAGCTGGGAGAATGAGTAATAGCAGGAGAACAGTGCCACAGTGGCACAAAGACTATCATTAATAGTTCGGAAGACAATACATACTAACTAAGCTGGAGAGTTAAGAAGCTGTTACCTCAGTTAGAATAATTTTAGGAATCTTTTAGTTTGTTAATTCTGTTCTAACACGTTAGGAGAACAATTATTTTCGAAATATAAATAGGAGATGAGACAATTATTTTTTGGAATATAAGTAGGAGAAGAGACTTGTAAAGAGATTCATTGAATAGACAATTCATTTCTTCATTTTTAGGAGTCTAACTGTGCTCGAATCAGTTCCTATCAACACTAATCAAGTTGTCCAATTAATCCTTTGAGCCAAGTTCTCTTTCACGCAATCAAAACCTCCAACTCTCGTTGACTATAAAAATAAACAAAATTTTGTTTTTGTTCTTTATTTTTTTTTGTTTTATTATTTACGTGGAACTTGAGTAGATTTTTTGTGAAAAAATCACAATAAGTTGTACCAAAGCTAATGTGCAATGATCTATTGAGCGCTCCAACAAGTAATATAAGAGCACTTCTTACAACAGAAAAAAAAAATTTAAAGAATTAGTGTGGTGAGAAAACAAGTCAGATTTGCTGTTGAAGATATGATTTTAAAACTAGGTGAAAGATTCAATATCTTATTAAGCGGTATAGAAAACTTAATTGAAACTTGAAGATTTTGATCAGGTGAAGGTAAACTCGATCCGAAAAACTGAACAACTTGATCAATGTTGAGATTGTTTTAAATCATAATTTTTTGTGTGGCTCACAAACTTAGTGAATTTAAATCTTTTTTAAAAAGTTTGCTTTGAAAAATTTAAGTAGAATTGATTTAATGTTTAAATCAATCCCCAAACAAAGTACTTAAAGTAAAGTTGGGACAACAAGCTTCACATCAATCGCTAATGGATGTCTTCTTCTTTTTTTAATCTTTGTGTCAAATGCATGGAATAGAATATATAGATTGGCTAAGTTCAAAATTTAATTCAACTTTAGAATGTGGAAATTTCCCAGAAGTTACATCCACAGCTCTCTGTTAACTCGCATGGTAAATAGAAAAATAAGGGGTGGGACCTTAAATAGAGAGAAAGGATGGAGAGAAGAGTCAGAAAGTGGAAGAGAAAGTGAGAGGAAGGAACTCTGTTAAGCGTTCTCAGGTACATCCATCCTTGTCATTTAAGTGTTAATAAAAAGAAAATGTTAAGTGTAAATTTAAATTTTGGGTGAAAAAATTGGTCTCTAAACAAAAAATAAATCTCACTTAAATCTCTAAACTCATGTTTTGTCGTAATGTGGGTCTTTCTTACAATTTCGTCCGTAAGAATAGATATGGTTCTTTGAAATAAGGGATTAGAGGGGTTAGTTTGTAATTCAATTAAACATGAAAAAATAACATATAATATGTGACTCATATTCTTGAATTTGATGCATAAAGTATATCGTTTGATGTATTCAAAATTATCATCTAACATTATAGGTTTGAGGTAGGCAGTACAAAACCAAACTCATAATATCGAGATTATTTAATTTTTATTCTATTAAAGTAAAAAAAATAGAGGGAAACATAAAGAAGAAGAAAAAAGTAAAAGATAAAATTATGTTCATTTTTGCGTTTTAATCATAATTACAATCTATTCCTTCAATTTGCAAATAGAATAGCTTAACCTTAATAATTGCTACAAAAATATAAAATGTCTAAAATACCTTTCGTATATAAGCAAATGAAGAGAACAAATCAATCCATTTATAACTTTCATTTTCGATTTTTCTCCTTTCTTGCAAACCTCATTTGATCAATTTTTAAACCTCACAAAATTTAAAAAGGAAAATGTTCAATTTTAACAAATATGTTGCAATGTTGCATGCATAATTTAGTTATATTAACAAAATTTAAAAGCAAAAAGAAACCTATAAACGTAACTTATAAATTCTCCTATGCCAGCATTAATCTATTAGACTGGAGTGTCCGATTTACAAATTTGAGGAATCAATTATAATTATGAGTAAAATAGATGGATGATTTTGTAATTTATCTAAAAGTAGAAAAAAAGGGAGAGTGGATCTCACGGTATGTGTGGAGCTCGAAATTAGGATTTGTTGGTTTTAAAATAAACTCGTCCTTCATTTTTATTTTCACAAAAAAATACTGTAGAAATTATAAATGAAAACGTGTGGGATGGTTGAAATAAGAAATTAAAAATTAAAAAATGTCAGTTTTTTATAAAAAAAATTGTTTTCAGATATTTATAAAACTAAAAATGAAATAAAAGTGTTTTTACAAAACTAATAATCGTTTTTATTCTCTAAAATATTTATAAAAATAAATAAATAAATTTCACGTATCCGGTGGAACAGAGGGTGTAAAGTAGATCTCGGTAAGATCTAATAATACAGTCATCCAAGTATGCTTTTTGTATGGGACCCACAAGAAAATGCAACGTTTGTCAGTTAATATCCGTACACGTGTCTACAATTCCCACTGTCCGTGACATCTTGTTACAGACTTGCAGTTAAAATAGCTTCCACTCACCCGCTCACTCTTCGTCAGTCTCATATTTCCCGGGAAAATTCATCCTCTCAACTTTCTCACTATCCAAACATTCCCTAACTGAAAAAAGCCCTTAGAACCCAAATGGCTTGCCCACACCCAACAAAGCTGGAGCTCAGAGCCCTGGGGAACACAGGGCTAAAGCTCAGCTGCGTGGGCTTCGGAGCCTCGCCCCTTGGCAACGTCTTCGGAACCGTCTCCGAAAATGACGCCTTCGCCACCGTCCGCGAGGCCTTCCGCCTTGGCATCAACTTCTTCGACACCTCTCCGTATATATCTTTCTCTCTCTCTACTTTTTTTTTCTTTATTAATTTTGTTTTAAATAAGATATCCGTACAGTGAATGTTGACATTAGTTTTTCCTTTTTCTGTTTGTTTGCTTGTTTGGTTGCTGAGAAAGTGTAGGGAAAAAGAAGTGTTCAATTTTCTGTTTTAACGTTGTTTCTGGGTTATTTGGTTCTTCAAGAAAGAAATTGGATCAATCAGAACATGTTTAATTGGGTTGATAATGTTGTACGTATATAGGCACGGAGATATATGTAGTCAGTTCATTAATTAGTTAGTTTGGTGGCACACTGTTACCTCCCTTTTGTGTGCTTAAAAAGTTGACATTTTGAGTCGTGCTTTGTTTGGTTGATGAGAAAATTTGTCAAAAGGAAGACGATATTTATAGTACTTGATTTTCTCTCTTCTGGATATATTGGGACTTCAAGACACAAGATTAAAGTACATGGTTGTCTCAATTGAGTATTGCTATCTGTTATCCTTTGTTTGGTTGCTGAGAAAATGTCCAAAAAAAACTAGACATGGAAGTTGAATATTGTTCACGTTGCTGAGAAGAAAATTTGGAAAAGAAAGCAAAACTGAAATGGTGAACTTATTTGGGAATCAACGTAGCCCAGAAAAAGAAAATTGAAGACTGGTAATGCTTAGTTTGGTTGTTAAGGCAATGGATCCCAAAAGGTTTACTTTCTTCTCTGTAATGCTCTGTATGTTTGCTGATAATTTGTGGGGAAAGAATGAAATTATTATTTTCATTCATTTTTTTCTAAGTTTTTAATTATTTTTTAACATTGTTTAGGGCTTGGGAAGACCTGTTTGGATGTTCAGAAAATGCAGTGGAAAGAGATTTGAGGTTTTGAGTTTTAGACATGGAATATTTGGGATCCAGGGAACTGTTTTATTTTCCAACTTCCTAGAAGTGGAAAGAAAAGAAATACTTAAGAGTTTTGGCCCTTTTGGGTCTTAGTTTTTCATTTTAGGGGATCAAACACTGCCCCTTTGTTTTGCAAGTAAAATATAGGGAATGAAGATAAATGAGCATTTCTTAGATCTTTGATTGATGGGTACCATAGAGAGCCTGACTGGTACACTTGTAGTTCTCTAGAAGCTGAGAAATCTAAAAAATCTAGATTCATGTAAGCCTACTGCAAAAGCAATTTGTCTTGGTTTAGTTGAGTTTTTTTATTTTGGATACTAAAACATCATTAACCCGAAGTTTTTTATTGTCGTCTTTTTATCCTTGAAGTTTCTTGTATTTTGCAGCAACCAGCCAGTAGCGGCATGCTTGAATGTTTATAATGAATTGACCTGTTTTTGTTCTCAATAGTGTTCATTCATTGTTGATTTATTCTTTTTGTCAGTAAACGCTTATGCACTTGACCTGGCTTCAACAGATTGGTCCTGCGAAATAACTAACTATATTAGTATTATCATTCTAGTTTTGCCTTAATTTTTGTTTTGCTCCCACTTTAAAGGTTCTATGGGGGAACACTATCAGAAAAAATGCTTGGCAAGGCACTTAAAGCTCTAGGAGTTCCTAGAAATGAGTATATTGTGTCGACAAAGTGTGGCCGCTATAGCGAGGGTTTTGATTTCAGTGCTGAGAGAGTGACTAGAAGCATTGATGAGAGCTTGGCGAGGTTGCAGCTAGATTACGTTGATATACTGCATTGCCATGACATTGAATTTGGGTCTCTTGACCAGGTCGGTAAACTGTATGGTTACTAGCTTTCCTTAATCTTAGTCGGTTTACTTGTGTTTCATTTCTAAATATACTATCTCCTACTCACTCTCATGACCTCTTTTCACATGTGTATTATCGTTTCTGAAGATTTGTTTCCGTGACAGATTGTAAAAGAGACAATCCCTGCCCTTCAGAAACTGAAGGAAGCAGGGAAGACCCGTTTCATCGGCATCACTGGACTTCCATTAGAAATTTTTACATATGTTCTTGATCGGGTGCCGCCTGGCACAGTTGATGTGATTTTGTCATATTGCCACTATGGTATTAATGATTCGACATTGGAGGATTTACTACCTTACTTGAAGAGCAAGGGTGTCGGTGTAATTAGTGCTTCTCCACTAGGAATGGGGCTTCTTACAGAGCAAGGTCCTCCAGAGTGGCACCCTGCATCGCTTGAGCTCAAGGTTTGCATTTTCCCCCTCAAATAATCCACAGATTTCTGTATCTTTTCCCCTGCATTAGGTGATGGATAAATCTATACGAACTAGAAAGAACTTAGAGGTTAAAGCTCTCTTCATGAAGGAATGGCAATTACTGATAACTCAGGTTGATTTTGGCATTATATATAGTCTACGAAAAATGCTCCCACCGTAAATGGGTTTTTTGAGGAATCCATGATTAGTGTTAATACTTTTTGGATTGAATTAAGAACATGGCGCTTAATGAAGTGATGACTATCTGAGAGAATTTGATCGATTATGGATTTTCTGTGAGCGCAAAGGGTTATGGTTTTTGTCCTCCTATGGTGGATTCCTAGTGAGATAACTAGATCAAGTTTGAAAAATGAAATAAGAAACAAATAGAAAAGAAACAGCACCAAGGATATTGATGGAGTATGCCCCATATGAAAAGGAAAGGTGAAAAAATATCAAACTCTTCTGGTGATACAAACTTATATGTCAATTTGCTGGTTTCCGGCATATTTAGAAAAGTGGATTCCTACATAATTTATAAACATGTTACATCTTGATTTCCTTTTGAAGTTTGATTAGTCATCCTCTTTTTCTTTGTTTTCCTGATAGTCGGCGTGCCAAGCTGCTGCTGCCTGTTGTAAAGAGAAAGGGAAGAATATTTCAAAGTCAGCTATGCAATACAGCTTGTCAAATAAGGATATTTCGACGGTGTTGGTTGGCATGAGCTCTGTTAGACAGGTTCCAATTTACCGTTTCTCTTAATTCCCTACTTTCTCTGATATGCAATCATTAGGCATTGTACAAAATAAATAAACTCCACACTGAGTTTGTGGATGATTTTCCTGATGCCATGATCATCGTTGTCATTGTTCTCATCATCAGCATCATTTGATATATGCATAGCTGATGTAATTATATACGATGTGAGTTTTGCTGTATGCTTCACTACAGTAAGCTATGGAAACCTAGTCTGTTTGTAAGTTAGCAACTTTGTAAATGGATTATTAAAAGCAGATGTTGGACAAAGTTGTTTAAGAATGTGCATGGTTAAGAGGTTGCTTTGGGTTGAAAAATTCCTCAAGTGTAGGTCATGGCAACTGGCTAAATACGTTTGAAATATTTAAACCCAGATTTGGATTTACAAGTAGGTTTATCTCAAAGTACTAGCTTTACTACATCATCTTACCAAATTCATTGTTATTATTATCACAGAAGTTAATCTAGACATTATGAGCGGAATCACTACAAATAGGTCTACTTAGTTGGACTAGTGATCATTTAAAATGCTTTATTTTCTGAGCGGAATCACTACAAGTAGGTCTACTTAGTTGGACTAGTGATCATTAAAAATGCTTTATTTTCTGATATCTCATGTTTACCGCGATAACAAGTCTAAAATCTATGTCAGTGCAATGGACTCCATATTTTCAGGGTAATTGTCAAAAATTCTGTTATAGATGTTAAATAATTTTTTCTCTCACTAACATGGACATTGAACTGTTAATAATACAAAACATTTTGATAATCAGGTTGAGGAGAATGTTACTGCTGCTACGGAGCTTGCCCTTTTTGGGATGGACCAGGAAACTCTATCAGATGTTGAAGCGATCCTAAAACCTGTAAAGAATCAGACATGGCCTAGTGGAATCTAGTAGAGCTAACATCTTTGGCAATCTGCTACAATTTACTCCATTTACTTGATTTTTATAATTATAAAGTGTCTATACATATATTGGCACACTTGATCCATAATATAAGGACTCACCCAATTGTTATGAGAGTATTAATATGAGAAATAAAAAAGTCGATGCCTTGCAAGATGGATTTGGGTGCTCTATGATTAGTATTGTTCGTGTCACAACATATTTAAAAATTAAATCTATGGATTAGGTATTCCTGGAAATGTAATTTAGCACCTATGACTTAGACGTTAAAGTTGAGGGTATTTAACAAAACCAACCCATCCAAGCCAATCCAAAAGTTAAGTAACCATTCTTAAGGATTCACATCCAAAACTTGAAAAAAAATATCTAAGCAGCATCGTCTTACGAACTTCAACTCACTTTTTGCTTCACTCAAGGAGGTCGTCCTTGGCTCCTGGCATTAACTACATTTCTTTCCTGAGGTGGACATAGTGTTTAACACAAGATCCCATAGCTTCTCATGTTTACTGGCAAAAAGGTGACCGCTAATATTCTACATCATGAAAAATGATCTAAGCAGGATATCAAACTAATTGGAAATATGTCCTCTGAAGCAGGGAATGCTCCCAATACCTATGGGATTTTTAATTGGCAAAGGGCTTTTACCATAGTTTTGGTATCCTGGTGGTACATGTTCAAGTGATAACAACAATCAAATCATATCATCTAAAAAAAATCCTCTGATATGTATAATACTGTGGGAAAAAGATTCAAGGCAGAAAAACCTTATAGGTTTTTTACAATAATTAAATGCTACTATATGCAAACAAATCGTCTCAAGCTTGTGTAAGATCATAAACAATCTCTTATAACACTTCGTGGAATTAACAGTTAGCTAGCTATGTGACTAGTCTTGTCACACATGATTGCACATACAGCTGAATCAAAAGCTTTAATTCATTTCCTAATTATTTTAGGGTACCGAATTGTACACATGAAGTGGCGGACGATACGTTCATCAAGAGAGAGAGCTGGAGACTGGAAATCTATCTAGGGTAAATGAACAAGGGTTTATATATTTCAACATGAATGGGAGATAGACACAGCATGACAAGGATTTGCAGCAATAAGGAGGGTTCACCGAGCATTATTTACAACAGAGGGAATATGTTTGGTTATACCATCATGTAATGGCAGATAGTTCTAACTGGTAACCTGCTGTAACGGAGGCCAAGCAATCTCGTCATCATCTGTGTAGCCATGAATGATAAAATCTGCACAATTCTTTCTGCACCCATGGTTATAAGGGTTACGAAACCGCCCATCTGGACCACGAAGATAACCATAACGAACAGCATTTGCTAATTCATTAGTGGTGATATTTCGAGCTATCTGCATTGTGAAAATGAGAACTTGTTTTGTTAGTCACTTCAACTTTAAAGTTTCAAGACAGCAATGGCGAGTGTTCAATGGAATAATATCACGCTCTCCTTCACTGTGAAATGCTAAATAATATCCTGATGAAAGCTTGTGAAATTTGTTTTTTTAACAAGAGCGTAAACTGAGGCCTCCCCAATCAATGAAGCAATAGTTTCATATAATCGACCAATTCATGCCACACGAACATGTTACAACAAAGGAGTCAACTCACATGCAGGCACAGACACACATAACAATGCAAAATTTAGTCACACAAATGCAAGGCTTCATAAGTGCAAACAACCGCATGACTTGAGCACAGTGGTAGCAAACAACTGGTTGACACCACGGCCACTAAGTACTATTATACGTGGCCCAGCAATTGGCCAAGGCTAAATGCCCTGAGAAGACCAAGCATCTTAAAAGATGAGGACTAATTAAGATGTAGGCCACGAGTAAATGTCCCCCAAGTAAATAGGAAATGCCTTACACTTCTTCTTCTGTCCTTCCCATGCCCTCCCCCACAGGCCAATTTCTCTCTAAAACCTTTTATAAAGGAATTACACAAGGAATTCCAATGAGCCATCAGCCTTTACAAACTTAAAACAGTCATAAAAGGGACATTAAGAATAGAGTATTTCACTGTAAATGATAAAATAGGCTGTCTTGCATGCCCCAAATATTATTATCTAGTTTACGATGAGTAGATTACATGATTTAGCAAATTATGGCAGTTGAACATGCAATTGAACTAATGATATACTCCAACAAAATTTAACCATTAATTCAACAACATATTAATCAAGTCAATCAATGAGAAAGAGAAACAATATGCTTTCAATGTAACAAAAAGTACCAGTCAATATAGCCACAGGCCGCATACCTGGCCATTATATAGCCAACCTTGAAAAACATCACACTGCAGCAGCAAATTTTAAAGTAAATAAATGAAACCCTAGTCAGTTACCTGTGATGTCTGTGCTATGGTCAAAGTAGTTGCAGCAATCAAAATAATCATGTCCATAACCAAAAACACAACAACACCAGGATGTTCAACTACTACATTGTGAATCCACGTTTCTTCAGAAGGCAATGCTGGGATCCCTGTCCAAATCCCTGTCATAGAAACAAAGCTATTGTCTAGTCTATAATGAAATAAGCAGCTTAATATACGCGTTGTTGAAGACAAATCTCTAATCAAAAGGCGTAAACAAATGGAGTAAAAAAAGAAAAAAGATCAATTTGTCCATATCAACATACTTTGAACTGCAATTGCACCGCTGAGTAATGACGTCAAATTTCCCATGCACACAAATATAAAGAAGTCACGTTTGTTCCTCTGCAAGATGTATAATTATGACTTGATTAAAATTAGCAGAAAAAAAGGAGGAAAATGTTTTAAATTTGGAAGCAAGGTAACACAACATTCTTTGATTGTTCCATTTAAGATTATTTTAAGCGAAGAGGACACAAAAATATAAGCATTTTAATAAGAACCAACACAGAAAACTAAAAGTTGCATGGTAAATGCTGGACAGTGATATGCACCCCAGGCACAGGAGCTGGATAGATCTCCATATCAGTTCTTCAAGACTAGAGGTGTTCCTAAATGCAGCATGGAAATATCACTTGCATATTCACAGGCTATACTGAAGTCTGCACCGATTGTGACAAACTCCTCCAAATACTTGCACGAAGAAACTAAAAGACTGATAATTCCAAAAGGCACAAAATTTAGAATGCTTTCAAGCACATTGGCCACAAAGGAACCAGAGAAAGAAAACTCGATTACTATTTTAGTTTCTTAAAAACTTCTTGAACATCTCTCCATCTATCCAACTGTAACAATTCCATCTATCATATTCTAAATTCAGATCAGTACAACGATACTCATAGACAATTTTAAGAATTTATAATAATTAGTCTAAAATACGAGCCCTACTTCTTACCTTCCCCACACAGTTAGATATCCAAGGGCAGTGATGGTCAAACTGTTCCACGCAGTGCTTGCACACAGGACAATGCTTTGAACGAACAGGCCTAATTATCTGAAATGAAATTGCAAATTAAGACCAGAGGCAAAATTTAGTCAAAATAGCATCTGACGCTTTAAAGACATCAGAAACACACATACATGCAGAGAATGTTCTTATCTCTATCATTGAAATCTGAAAAGGAAAAGTTCATTGAATAAACCTTGCAAGTGGGACAAAGTTGAGACCAGTTTCCCGTCCATATAGAGGAATTGTTCAGATCAATATTCAACAAGGGATCCTGCCAAATGCCAAATCATCATTAGCTAATGTCAAGCCAATACAACTACAATTCGAACAGCAATAATTTTCTTTTCCTTTTTTGTTATTTCCTTTCTTTTTCTGTACAAAGTAACACTGACACACATCATAGAATACAACTTATATTTATCGATCAAGTTTTAAAGTAATAAAATGATGTAGGTTTCATCCCACCCGCTTGGGAGCGTTGGTAAGGACATTTTGTTTTGAGACATGTGTGGGGGTTTTAACAATAAAAAAAGGTAAGTTTCTTTATTTTCCTCAACCTCTCTCACTCTCTCTCAATCACATACAGACATAGAAAGGATCCAATACTATAGTCGATGAAGAATCTGAAGGTGCATATAATTGGCATTGTTGTATTCTGCAACAAGCACAACTTAAAGTTCAACCTCTTAGCTTTATTGATCTTCACTGTTGGTGTCAGATACTGATTTAAGGACTCTTCTCTCTTCTCTCCCCTTCCTTTCTCTCTTCTTCTCGTTCTCCTTCTCACTAGTCTGGTCTTCTTTTGCCAGGAACTGGCCCGATGGTGACTGGGATGGGTTTTCGCAAGTTTCTGGTCATCGAAAAGAAGTCTTTTGACTTCTCTCTTGAGGGTGGGGGTTCTGCCATGGTTAGGGTTACGGAAAATTTCAGAGGGGGCAGATTATCTATCTATCTCAGCAAGAAAGAGTTCTGTGGCTGTAAGAAAATTATTGTGGGAAAAAGGGGACTTCCCTTCGTGCTTAGGCTGAGATCAGAAGAGAGAACCTTGTTCCTGGTTCTGTGTTCACATCATTCTGGCAGGTATATGGAGTTGAATCATGGGGGCTCTCGGTCCTCAGCTATTCCAATGGGTATCGAAGCATGTGGTTGGTGAAGAGTGTAGGGTTTTATGACTGAGTTGGGCAAGGTTGGTTTTGCATTGATGGGTCACGGCTAGGTGGCTTGAAGTCCCTTTTGAGGAGAGCATTCTTTATGCAGTTTGGGCTCCGTGAAAGATGAAGTTTGGGATTGGAGTGGGTTTCTGGGTGCTAAATTTAAAGAAAGTATGTGGGGCCCAATTGTTGAGGTTTGAAAAAAAAGTTGGTGGGATGGGAAAAAAAAACATTACTACCTTTCTAATTGGAGAAGATCGACTCTTACTAAGAGCACTTTGTCCAGCTTTCCTATCCACTTTATGTCTCTTTTTCCAATACCTTGTGAGGTGGCAAAAAGGCTTCAAACTTCAAAGTAGATTTCTTTTGGAGAACACGTGGGAGGAATATAAGTATCATTTCGTGAAATAAGGTATTTTGAAACAACCTATAGAAGAGGAGGCTTCGGGCTCAAATTGTTCATTGCCTTACTTGAGAATGGTAAGGAGAATCTCTAACTAGAAGGAGCATCTTTGGAGGAGACTTGTTTGTGCCAAATATGGGGTGGATCATAATGGATGGATTTCTAAAGAAGCAATGGGGTTTATGGGTGGGATTTAGAAGTGGATTAGGGAGGAATGGGTTAACTTTCTTCCAATGGTGCGCTTTGAGATGGGGAAAGGTGACTCTATTAGTCTTTAGTATGATGTGTGTTGTAGGGATACCACTTTGGAAGACCAATTTCTGGACCCTTACTCTCTAGTGAGAGATAAAGAAGCATTGATTTGTAATTATGCTTCCTTGACTAATGGAGAGTTGATTTGGAACATTCTATTTAGCTGAAAAGTGTAAAATTGGAAACTTCAGCACTTAGAAGACTATTTTGAGAAGATTTACCAAGCAAAGTTTTGATCTGCAAAGGGAGAATGGGTTGAAATGGTCCCTTAAGGCAGATGGAAAATTTGAAGTTAGCTCCTTCTACAAGGCACTTCTCTTGCCTATAGAAGGAAATTCAAATTTTCCTTGTAAGCTATTTGGAAGACTAATGTCCCTTTCTGAAATGGCCTTTTCTGCTTGGGAGACTACTTGGGAAAAAATTTTGACCATTGACAATCTTCAAAAGAGAAGAAAAGCTTTGTGAATCGATGTTACCCTTGTAAGGAGGAAGCATAATCTATCCATCACGTTTTGCTCAGTTGTTCTTGGACATGCCAACTTTAGGAGTTGGCTCCAGGTTATGTGTCTCTCTTGGGATTGTGCCGGTTGGTTCCGTTCATGAGGAAACTTGGGCTTGGAGTGGTAATAGAGCATCTAACAAGAAGAGGAAAGTCAATGCTTTGATCCCTCTTTCCATTATGTAGGTGGTTTGATTGGAAAGAAACAAGAGAGCTTTAAAGAATGTAGAGAGAGAGCGTGTTGTACTAAAGAGGGCAGGTTTAATCTCTTTATTTTTTTGTTAGACGGGATTTTTTAAAATAAACTTCATTTTATAGAATTCATAGCGTAGATAGTCATTTTGTAAATGGATGCACCCTCTTGGTGCCTTTTATATAAATTTTTTCTTATCAAATAAAAGAAACTTATAGTTATCACTATATACACTGAAAATATTGTAAAATACGATGTGCAATCATTGTATCTTACGTGCAGGATAGATGTTAAGATATTAATTTGGACTTTTGATTGTGTTACGAAATCCACTAGACTGTAAAAATTGAATGATACTCAAATAATTCATGGTATTTGATTTGGATTGGACATGCCGGCACTCAGATCTAGACCCAATTGTTTATATGCCTAATGCCCTATTTCCTTTTACGCACTGTATCAAAGATAGAAGCATCATAATTGTTCATGTATCTTCTGCTCCTTGCTTTAAATAATATGGTGTGGCAAAAAGATATAATACTAAAAAACAACTTGTTCTTTTTTATAGAATACTGGAAACAACCATTAGAGGAAGTGAACATATCTTTGCTCACATAAATGAATTAAACAGAATCATTGCATACCTCTGTATCTTCACAGTCACCCAATTCTCCAGATCTTCTAATATACCCTGGATCTTTACTGCAGACAATTGCAGGAGACCATTAAGAAGTAACTTAAAAAAAAATATACATACATAACAAAGAAGCTAAATATAGCAATCTAAAGATTAAAACATGTGATACCAAGTTCAGAAACAAGGTACTTATCAACAAAAAAAACTTCAGTAACAAGATAATTTAATTCAACCAAATGCCTTGTTTTTATAAGTAAATAAATTTGTATAAAAAGACGCACCAAGGAGGTGCAACCCATGTACAATGACTACCTATAAGAGATAAGCTCCACAAAATCAACTAAATCTAGGTCATTTACAAAAGAATGTCCGTTGACTAAAAAATTAAGGGCAGTGAATCACCTTTCCCTAATTACAAAAATAAACTTCTCAATACCGTCAAAAGCTCTATGGTTTCTTTCATTCCAAACTAACCAAAAGTTCGAACGAGGAATCATCGAGTAAACCTTCTTAAGACTTTTAGAAGCCTTAAAACCATTCCAAGCCCAAATTTCATCTCTCACAGAGCCAGCAAAAACCCAAGATATGCCCAACACATTGTAAACCATTTCCCACAAAGCTCTTGCCAAAGAATACTCCAACAAAAGATAAAAAACGGACTCACCACAACCTTTACAAATAAAGCACCGATTCAGTACAACCCTCCCTCTTTTTTGTAAGTTGTCTAAAGTGAGAATTTTCTCCCATGAAGCCTCAAAAGCAAAAAAGCTCACTTTAGATGGAACCCCAGAGCGCCAAATAGTCTTCCACGGAAAAACGAAAGACCCATCGCAAGCCAACTCTTCCAAAAGGACCTTGTAAAAAGTTTTTACCTCAAAACCTTTGCTTGAGCTATCCCTCCAAAAAACCGTATCATACCTAGAAAGGTCAAAATTGAAGCTATACAAAAATTCCAAAAAGCTTTGCACTCTCTCAACCTCCTAGTCATGAACATTCCAAACAAGAGGGACATCCCACATAATGCTACCATTGGACGAAGAGAGGCAAGCAGAAATAAGGGCTTCTTTATCCCTCACAATGGTAAAAATCTCCGAAAAAAAATCTTTAAGAGGAGAGTTCCCAAACCACGAGTCGGGCCAAAGGCAAGTTCTCCTTCCATTTCCCACTGAGATGAAGAGACTAGGACAAAAATCCTCTCATCCATTCCGAATCCACTTCCAAACTCCAACACCATAAGCCCCCCTTCTTTTTTTAGACATCCAACCATTAGGCTCCAAACCAAATTTAGCCACAACTACTTTCCTCCAAAAATGGTCCTCTCCACAACCATTTACCAAGAAGAGCTCTATTGAAAAGAGTACCAAGGCCCCCTTTATCAAGATGTTGCTTAACTACACTCCATTTCACCAAGTGGTATTTGAAGTCCTCCCCGGTATTGCCCCAAAAGAATCTTTTTTGAAATCCTTTAACCTCTTTGCCACCACACTAGAGATAGGAAAAAATGACCTAAAGTAGATAGGGAGGCTAGAGAATACTTTTAATGAGAGTGAGTCTTTCTCCTTTAGAAAGAAAGTGATTTTTCCAACCGGCCAATTTCTTTTCAAACCTTTCAACAACGGGGTTCCAAACACTAATATCTTTAAATTTGGCTCCAAGTGGGAGATCTAGATAAGTAAAAGGAAGCAATCCCACTTTGCAACCCAGCAAGCTAGCGAGAAAACTTTCATTAATGCTATCACCAAGGGAGATCAAGTCACTTTTACAAAGGTTAACTTTAAGGCCCGAAACCGCCTCAAAGCATAAAAGAATACAACGAAGGTGTATAATTTGAGAAGCTTCAACACCACAAAAAATAATAGTATCATCGGCAAAGAGAAGATGGGGAACACTCACACTCTTTCCAAATCTTCCTACTTTAAAGTCACCCAAAACCCTCCATCAACTGCCTTTATTAACATCTTGCTCAGAGCTTCCATTACCAAAGTAAAGAGAACGGAGATAAAGGATCCTCTTGCCTTAGACCCCTTGAAGCTTTGAGGTTACCAGCAGAACTACCATTAACAAGGATCGAAAAGATAGTTGAAGAGATACATTTGAAAATCCACACCATTTGTCCCCAAAACCCATCCTTTTCAAGAGGTAGATCACAAAACTCCAGCTAACGTGATCAAAGGCCTTCTCCATATCTAGCTTGCAAATCACTCCTCCCCCTCCTTGCTTTAAGTGGGCGTCCACAACTTCATTTGCAAAGTAGCAGTGATATAACCAAAGGGCACAAGTATACAAGCGGTTGCCTCTAGTTAACTTTAAGCCAACACTAAATGACCGGATAGGCAAACTCAAAGATAAATAGAGCATAAGCCTAACATATAAATTATGTCATAAAAGTTTGAAGAAGTGATCTGTAGGGATCCGGTATAACATTGATGTTCAGTGATGACATAATAGTTACCTTGGTTCTGCAGTTTTATTACCTTTTAGTAAGCTTAGCTCAGAAAAAATAAATTTATTTCTTGTCATTTTTGTTCTTATAATACAATTTAGTGTTAAAAAAAATTGTATTCTAAGTGCTTCTCTTATATATGTATACCTAAAGACATACATAAATACATGTAGGTCTTTTGTGTCTAACTATGTCAGTTCGAACAACAATTCCTAGAACATCTGCGATTGCTATTTAGATCATCTTTGCAGGCAACATACTGTGTATGCCTAACCAAATTATTGCATACAAACCCAGCAGGTCACAAATGGATAGCCAGCGATAAAATAGACGAATAAAATTAACAATAAAGTAATCACACTCATAAAGGATTGCTATAAAATTAAATTATTAAAATTAGTCAACCAATAAGTCATTTTGAATTCGACTCAGTTTAAGGAAGAGAAGAACTGCTTATATTCTTTTTTTATGTTTTTAAGTATTTTGATTCTCTATGCAAACATTACGACTATGACATCCCAAACCATAAATATAACCTTTCTAAGTTTTGTTTTTCTTTTCTTTCTTTTTTACTTTTCTAAGTTTTGTGCCAGACATATATCTAAATTGATAACAGCAGAATGCAGACTTAAAAAAGGTCAAATAAACTAACTGAACATCAATTACAGAGCAACAGATTACCTGCTACACCTGTAGAACATTATCAGTGAACCAACAGCCAAAGAAAGAGCAGTCCATCCCCAAAGTCCAACAACAGCAGTTACCTTTGGTAGATTGGCAGCTAGCAGGAGCACTAAAGAGTAAGTCATGGCCAATGATGACATGTATCTACATCCAAGACTGGATAATCTTAAAAAAACCTTATTCACCTGCTATTACTGAGTTGATAAAGAGAAACATAAGAAAGATTATAATACACAATAAAATTGGAGCATAGCCTATATCCCCCATCTTCCCACTGCAAATCTTGTCCAACCAGCGTTTGCTATGTGCTCGCTGTGCATTAGACTGCATGAAATGCAAACACACAACACATGTTACTTTCACTTATCCCCCAATAATGGTGAATATATAAATAATAGTATTGGAAAAGGAAACAGTTATAATTATTCCCACAGCCAAGTCAGAAACAAAATAAACGGAATATCATGCTTAAGTGACCGATACGAAACTTAGAATCACAACTAAAATGAGAATTATACAAATCTAGAAGCACTATAGACCATTTTCCAAATTATACCCCTCATCTGCATGTATATGAGAATAGAAAGGTCCCTTCTTCTTTTTCTGTAAGTAGTACCATAAGAAATTTTTGTGAGTGCCTTTCTCTTTGCATGTGTATTGAGTAAACTGAATATCTTGCATGCCTTTCTCTTTACAAGCTTATTAACTACTGCTCAAAAGAATTCTGAAGCTCATTACACAATATATAACAAATAAAGGCTAAGAAAAGGTGAAACTAGTAACAAGGAGAAAGAAAAAAGTAAGAAAGAACCCAACCCCTTCCCCTCACAAATGCAATGTATAGATAGATACAAAAAAGATGTTTGACGAATTGAGATAGAGTAAGGTAAGCAAACAAAGAAGCATAACAAGGAGGTTCAAGTTATGATATGTGTGCGTCCTATACATGTTTACCATTAGTAATGCATTTCAAACGAAAAATTGAAGAAAAACCTCAACATTTTATATAATATAAGCCTTACTATATATATCATATCTGTTGATACATCTTCTGAATGACACTTCAACAATAAAGTACTAAAAAGGCCTCAGAACTCAGATCCTCTTCGATGCTCACATTCACAAATCTATTTGTAGAAAACTAAACTACCACAGACAACATCAACACAATGTCACGTACAAGGAAAAAGGCGATTTGCCGATGACCTTTATCAGATGCAAGCTGAACAGGAGTAAATCCAGCTTTATCTTTCACCATTAGTTCCTGCTTTGTCCCTGAGTGTACAAGCACAGTGCAAGCCTCCACATTTCCTCTAATTGCAGCCCAGTGCAAAGGGGTACAACCTGGTAGCCAAATATATATAACATATCAACTCTAGTTCATAAATGATTAACACAGACCATCAAAACTAGATGGAAATGTTGCTTTCAGAAAACTCATTATAACACAAGTATACACCAGAATTATGAATCGGTTCCTTCTATCAGTTATTCCAAGGATAGTAGGTCGAAAATGACTTGGTGAACTTACAGTAGCATAAAATTACAAGAATAAATTTTAAATTTTCATTTCCAGCATATCTCTAAAGGGAATTTTATCTATTGTTCTTTTGTTCCAATTAGGACAATGAAAGAAGATGAACTCCAGGTCATCTCCACGCCACTAAAATTAATAATCAGAAACACAACTAAACATATATTAAGGAATCAGATAAGTGAATACAGTATCTTCAATCATCTTCCCACATCACATATTTTTTAACCGTGTTTCTGTGAGATAACTTATAGGATATAATTAGTCTATCACACCCACAACATCTTAAGTGACCAAATAAGGCTGCCAATGCATTTGCAGACGCTAATCATAAAGACTCATTCATAGCTTTTCAGCTGTCATATACATCTTAGGAGCATACTGTTTGAATTACTTAGCTTGTATTGCTCGTTATCTATCTGTCAAAAATACATGTTATCAAGAAACTTATTTTTCTGGGCACTTAATAATGCTCCTAAATATTATACAGATGCTCAAGGATTCATAGATTAAGGAAGCATACAAAAAATCTAGGGATGATACCGAAGGCCCTTCTTGCATACCTTCTTTATCTTGCCTTCCTTGGCATGCATCTCTAAATAGAAGTAATCTAATTGTATCCGGAAATCCATTATACGCAGCCCTGGTTGGGAGCGTGATGAGAATAAAATTTCAGTTAAGAAAGTTACAACAAGCATTATAAATATTCTCAAAGTATATAAAACTATTGCACTAGACATCATAATTTAAGTGTCATTCATCAAAGAAAAACACAATTTAAGTACTTACAAATCACTAAAGAAAATCTTGTTCTAGTACAGGCATAAGAAATCTTTGTGAATCCTTTGATAAATATCATATAAAACTTTTGTTATCCTTAAATGTCATACAACAGCAAAGAGTTCCAACAACTTGAATAATATAAATTGACAACTTGCCCCACTTTTTGGAGCATGTTTTGCAGACTTCCCATGTAATAAGGTTGCACTTCAGTTTTCTGACATTTGTTGTTGCATTATTACTTATACAGAAAAGAAATATGTATATAAATTGACAACAGGGATCATTTTCTATTAATCAGAGGTCAAATATTTCTGTCACAAATAAAAATACTGAGACTTCTTTATAACTACAATAGAAATATATTAAACCTTAATTCATTGACATAGAACTCCCTTTAGCATTATAAAGTTTCCATAGGCCATTTGAAAACTATATTAATATTTTTTTTCAAGTCCCCTTATCAGCTCAACACTTATAATCATAATGCTATTCACAAGTAATAGAAGCTTATTATGTTAATTTATGCCTTCAGGTTTTGCTATTTCTTGATTTTACACTCCTTGCAATTTGTAAATCTTGTCTGGGACTCTGATGCAAATTTTTCATCAGAATAACAGAAACATAAACATCATAAATTTTATTATAACTTGACTTCCTCGTGCAAAATTAGGTCTAATGCCATTAGCTTGATCATTAACATTATGTAGTTTTCATAGGAGTTAAGTATTATACTACAACATCTAAAAGGACATTGTTTATTAGAAAAATAATTCATTTTGGTCCACCTCAAACCAATTGATTAGTTATATTAAATTTAGAAAATCTAAAAGCTCTAATCTGCCTCTTCACATAATGAGAATGTCAAGGAAATGAGAATGCTGCTGGGGTACTGGAGTACTTAGATGGGAATGATGTCGTCATGAGGAATGATTTCAATGAAGCATTACGTCTGCGCATGTGTGTGTCTACTCGTTCAAGGAGGATTTGGAACTTGACACTCGATTTTAGTGTTAGTCAGGTGTACGCCAGGTCGGTGGATTAGGAGCTTTGAGCTTGGTCGGGCATTTGAATGTGCACAGAAAAGAGAAATTCGATAGCCTTGATCCCCCTAGCTATTTTTTGGTTTTTTTGGAGCAAGAGAAATAGAAGAGCTTCCGGGAGAAGGGTCTCTTAAAATATACAGATCAACACTTAAATTTTTGTAAATGAACATGAGGTTGTGGAGTCCATAGAATTTTTCTTGTAAATGATCTCTTTTGTACATTGGTTGGTACCCACTTGGTGCCTCTTAGTGTCATCTTTTATCGATAAAGAAAATGTGTCTGTCAATTGAATATAATTGACCATAACACATACAGGTATGCCTTCTGTGTCTAAATGTCTAAACTTGCATGTCCAACACCCTATGTAAGAGTCAGAACACAAGCATCCATAAACCTTTTTTTTTTTTATAAGTCACAAGCATCCATAAACTCCCCATGCTAGCATACCAATGAAGCGGGGTCCTCCCCTCATTATCTGGTGCATCATAATCAGCATGATACTTTGCAACAATGTGATTTAAGAAAGCTGTTTGTCCATATTGAGCAGCAACATGAACCGCCTGCAGTAAACACAATGGAGATCAAGAATTTTTTATTTTTTTTTATTTTTTTTTGAGATCAAGAAACTCACTATTAAAAACATAATTAGCAAAATAAGAAATGGATTGGCAACTTTTACATGAAGCCCATAACTTTCAAACATAATACTGAAATTAACATATAAATATTTATAATTCAAAACATTACAAAAATCCATGAGAAATTAATTACAAAAGTAGCTATGGACGACTGTAGCTTTCTCAATATTTCGTTTTGGGCAGAGAGAATAGGCCTTTTATTCATTACAGGCAATAATTTCACATAAATGTGAAGGCTGCTGTATTGGTAGCATCAAAATAAAGATACCCAGCTTACCAGTCATGTGGTATCATAATATCAAGATGCACATCCACCAAGAGGTACATCTCAAGTTGTCAAGTCAATAATATATTTATGTTTGGTCGAAGAGTGGCATTGACAAATCGGTCAAAATAGTATCATAGCCAAAAGGCATAAAAACATAAATCCTCTCCTCCCTTCCTTTTTTTGATAAAGTAAAAATTGTATAAAAAGCACCAAGGGGGTGCAACTTACAAAAACTATCTACATGCTATAAGTTCATCCTCGTTTACATTAAAACTTCACTTTAACCAAAAACTAAAGGAATTAAACCATCTATCTCAAACTGTTTCTGTGGGCCTCTCGTCACTGTCAAAAGCCCTTCTATTCCATTCATTCCAAACAAGCCAAAAAAATAGAGTGGGGATCAAAAAGTAAGCCTTAAACCAAAAACTAAGGGAATTAAACCATCTATCTCTAGTTACTTCTAAGGGCCTCTTGTCACCATCAAAAGCACTTCTATTGCATTCATTCCAAACAAGCCAAAAAAATAGAGCAGGGATCAAAAAGTAAGCCTTCTTTGTCTCTTTAGAGCTCGCAAACCGTTCCAAGCTGGAATTTCATCTCTGAAGGAACTGAAAAACACCCAAGAGATGCCCAAAACGCAATAAGTCATTTCCTATAAGCTTCAAGCCAACGGATAAGGATTCGAGACAAAGAGAGAGGAAAAAAAAAAAAAAAGAGTAAACATAATTTTTATGTTAGTTACCAGTTTTATGTTATTAGCTACCAAACAACATCTAGATTTGCACAATCTAAAATAAAATATCATATAGATAAAAATCAAAATAAAAAAATCCTCCAAAATGTCTTCCCATTCATAATTAAGGGGCAATATATAAGGACTCAGAGCCCAGCTTAACCAAGAAAAGCAATAACGCAATAAAGCACGAGTTAGCAGTCAAATTGCGATTTACTAACATTACCAACCAATTATGCATAATTCATTTGTTAACAATGGTTTAAAGAATGCTTATTGAAAGCTACAGACCTAATAATGATAGTCACCAGTAACCACATCAGGCCACCCCCAAGAGAAAGATAATGTTCAAGATCAAAAGGATAAAAAACATAATGAGAAAAACTTTTGACTTCTTAAGCTCATGGGAAACTGGTCCTTAACCTAGCCCTTAGAGAAGAGAATGAAAATGAAAGAAAATGGCCAGCATAAGTGATTGAGAGAAGTTCTACCATCATTCAAAAGAAGTTTTCATAAGTTTTTTTTTTTTTAATAAGTAAAATTGAATTAAAAAGCACCAAGAGGATGCAACTCTAAGCCAAAGCTAAATATAAGGTGCTATAATCTTAGACGTTCCATCTCACTCCATATACAACACCCATCTTGGGATAATTCACAACGATGTGATGTTGGGAGAAAAATTTTAAAACTAGCAGTTCAAGGGTCTTGGAGAATATATATATATATATGACCTAAATTGTTTTTCTTCCCTTAATAGTCAACAAAATAAAATTTAATGCATGCAAGTGAAATGTAAATAGTACATCTGTTTACTCTTAAACAAAAAATATAATATAAATTTGCATAATCTTATATTACTCATAATATAGGCCAAGACATCCTCTCAAATGCCTTGCCATTAGTACTTCAAGCCTTAAGAGTAGAAAGCAACAAAGCATAAGGACACATTGAAACCAAGCTTAACAAACATTAGCATTACTTATATAAAAAAAGCAAAAACAATGAAGTATGAATAAGCTTTTTCTTCTTTTTTTGATAAGTACGAATAAGCTGTTGACAGACCGAAACGTTTAACAATTACGGATTACTCATTGACCAATGATATTTCACCATAAATAGCTTATCCAAGGCTGCCAACCAAATAACGGTACACCAACACATCAGGCCAACACAAGAAGAAAGATTATTTTCAAAGACTAAGCAAATATAATAATATATAACATGGAAACTTCTTGTTTCCTAAGCTCGTAGTATAGCAGTCCAAAAAAACATGTTATCTTTAATTTAGACTTCATTAACAGATGAGAGATTCGCACTGCAAGAGCAAAACATGATAGGGATAGCAGCAGTTTAAGAAGGGGTGAATTAAAACTTAAAAGGTAACAGGAGAGACATAGGTGGTGCAAGGAAGTGGTAAAATGATATAATGCATGTCAGTGTTTGTAGCAACTAACAAGAAAGGTGCAATGGAGATGTCAATGAGGAAGTGATTTCAGAGGTATCGACTACATTAGTCAAAGTACTATTGAAAGGCTAATAAAAACGAATAGTTAAGATATCATTAGCATACCTTTTTTTTTTATTGGTAAAACACACACACACACTACCCGAACCTTCATTAACATACCCTTTTTTGATTAAGTAAAGATTGTATAAAAAAGCACCAAGGGGGTGCATCCCCTCAAAAGCCCTTCTATTCATAAACATACCCTTTTTTATAAGCAAAATTGTATCATCACAGTGAAACTCTAATAATAGTTGATTAATATAAAAGAATCCTTCTATGTGGAAGTAATCATCACACTAAAACTCTGTGAACAGCTCTGCAACTTCTTTAGCTATACAAATGATAAATATAACTTAGCAGCTAAATACACGGCAAGAAAGTGCCCTTTATCCTTTTTTGGATTGCTTGGACCTAGAGAAATAAGAGGGCTTTTGATGGGGTGGAAAAGCCTATAAGTGTGATTAAAGATGGATGGCTTCAAACCCTTAATTTTTGGTTTAGTGGTCATTACTTTGTCAACGAGGAAGAGCTCTCAAAGTTTATTGAATTTTTGTCTTGTAAATAATTTTGTTGATGGGACTGGGTTGCACTTCCTCGGTGAATTTTTTAATATAATCTTTACTTATAAAAAAATACACGGCAAGAAAAAAATAACCAATATCAAGCTTCACTGAAAGAATTAGACAATTGTATCATAGGTAACTACAGTACATTTCTCCATGCTAATTTTAGAACAAGAAATAGGATCAAATCATGTAAACATATGTTCCTCTAAATCCATACAACATATCTCAACACCACATGGAGTACAATCAAAACCAATGACCAATTCCCCGTTACAGGACTATGAAGGCCACAAGTACACAACTATATATTTTGCATACAAAATGATCAATTCTCAACTTTTGCGAAATTATAAAGTAAAGGCAAAAAAGTTTACCCGGTACCCATTTACATCAGCTTCCTCCGCTCGAGCTCCATTCTGCAAGAGCACATCCGCCACAGCAATCGAACCCCTAACCGCTGCCCAATGCAACGCTGACTGCTTGATCTTGTCCACCGCACTGACATTACCCCCATGCTTCAACAACACCAACATAAATTTTGTGTTAGTGTCAAAACACCCACCACACATCAAATCAGCCAAATGAATAGTATAGAACATAAAGACATAAATAAACGTATATGTATGCGTAAGACCCATTGAAGCAATTGTTCAGGAAAAAAAGCAGCAATAAAAAGTAACAAAACTTAAAAGAAATACAACAACTTGACTAAGAGTTCATTTGGAACCAAATGAAAATGGAATCCAATTCATTTTCAAATGGAATTCATTTAGAAATTAATTTTTATGTATGGATTTCTTATTTTAAATTGTTGAATTCATTTGAAGTCTCGTGCTTAAAATGTTTAAAATAAATGAAAAACTCAAAAAAAAAAAAGGATAGAGGGAAGTGGAAGGGGGAAAGAGAAAGGTTTGGTCAGCATAGCTTTTTACTATTCATTTTGTAAATTGTATCAATTTTTATAGAATTTGCACCTAACCAACTTAATTCTATAATGAATTTCCTAATTTCTTTTCCAAACATCCTATGGAATTTAAAATGAATTCCATAAAAAAACTATAAAATTCATTAGTTCCAAACCGAGTGTAAGTAACTGCAATAAATTGATATTTCATGTGACGAATTATTGAAATTAGCTTGTAATTGGTTTCTTCAAACATACATATACATATAAACATACGAATGCATATATTAACATATATATGTATGTGTATGAATATATATGATCGCGATACCTCAATGATATACTGTGCGATATCAGCAAAGTTGTTGAGAGCAGCCCACTGAAGAGCGTAGTAGCCGCTCCCATCGGGTCTGGAGAGAGAGGCGCCATTTTCTTCGACAAATTTTCTCAATTTCTCGAGATCCCCATAAGCAGAAGCAGAGAAAACATCGATCACAGCCAATTCGTTTGGACTTTGTTGGGGTTTTGATTCCGATGACACCACTTCAATCTCCGAGGAACCCATTAAATTACCATGTAACGGAAATGTTTCAGAAATAAGGGGCTCAATTCAAAGTATGGGTTTAGGGTTTATGAATTTGCCGAAGCTCCTTTGATCAAATGAGCTGTGCAAACTCTCCCCTTTAATTTTCTCAGTTTTTCTTTTTTCCCACTTTTTCTTTTCTTTTTTAATCTCTTTTAACGGCCTAGCTTAGGCTATGTTTGGAATGGGTTTTCAAAAACCTTTTCAGTTTTCAAAACCCAAAAACATTTCTCAAACCCCAGCTTTTTCTCTTAGAACCGGTCCAGTATATAGTTAAGCGATAGATTTCCTTTTTAATTATAGTTTGGTCACCGGTCCAGTATATAGTTAAACTATAGATTTCCTTTTTAATTATAGTTTGGTCAAATTTTCATAGGAAAATCCCTGGTTTCAAAATCTATATTTATCATTATTTGGAAAAAAGATGCACTTACCTTTCAATAAAGTTTGACTGCAAGACTCCGATAAATTTCACTAACATAAATATTGAAAGATTAAAATGTCGTTACACATTTTGTTCAATGCAAATACAAAATAATTTAATATTATTCTATTAAAATATGTGAATTTACTTAAAGGCTTAGTTAATTTATGATTTGGAATAAGCTATTCAATTTTAACCTTAATTCCAACTTTTTTTAAGATAACGATATTAACATTTCTAAAAAGTTTATTGACACTCCATTTAGATTTTTTTTGAAGTTAAACTTATAATAATATCTTTAATTAAATTATATGTTATTTTAATATTTAAAATACAAAATCTAATATATATTCTCTTCACAATTAAGTTTCTATAAATGTAAAACCTTCTACTAACATTGTGTCAAAAAAATAGATGCATCGGGCTAAGAAAAAAATTGTTGAGTCCCATAAATTGCATTCTTTATCCATGGAAAAATATCAAAGCTGGGAAGAGTTTATTGACAATGTGCAATCAAAATAGTATCTAACTTTAATCAGAGTGTTATAAAAACTTAATTGTGAAAGATTTTGTATTTCGAAAATCAAAGAGTATCTAACTTTAATTAGAAGTATTATTATAAGTTTTAGAAACAAAATAAATAAGTAGAATGCCAATAAACTTTTTTGGAGTGTCAATATCGTTACACTTTTTTTTTTGTAGTATCAATTATGAGATGGGTATGTAATAATATAAAATGCAAGCAAGATTGAATTGAGCAATAATATTTGTAGACAAAAATAACACAAGTTACAAAACATTATTCCAAACTTATCCATTATCATAAAATATATATATATATATATATATATATATATATATATATCCATTATCACATCCTTTATTTTCTTTCATCTTCTCTCTCTAAGCCCAATATAGTCGGGTCGGGTTAGACCGAGTTGATAACTTTGGCCTCAATTTTTGTCCAAGTTTGGTCCTAAAAAATTAAGTTAAGGCCAATCCCGTCCATTGGGCCTATAATTTTTTTATTTTTTTCTTATTCAGAATTGGCTAAAAAACAATTATTGTTTTTAATATTTTAAAATTGCAAGAAATTTTATTAATAAAAGAAATGACGAGAAAAAAATACAAAGATCACACACAAAAATCAAAGAAGTATATTAAATTAATAATTTATCATATATGTATAATATAATATATGGGTCGGGCCGGATTGACCCAACTTATTTTTCAATTTCTAGGTCTGACCCATTTTTAAAATCAAGTCAATTTTATTGTTCGAATCCGATCCATTTGTCAATTTTTCTTTTCCTAGCTCGCAAAAAATTGTGAGCAGAGGCCGGATGTATTAAAAGCCAATGATCACCTCTGATCTCTACTCCCCCACGCCCTTTTATGCCTCTCTCTTCTCCATCTTCCTCCTCACTCTATTCTTTCTCTCTCTCATCCCTATTATCATCCATAGCAGAGTTGCCACCATCCTATCAGAGACTCACTGCTAGCATGGTTGTTTTTCCTCATTCTTCTCTCTTCTATATCTTTTCACTCTACTCTTAAGTGTTTATTGAAAAAGTTATGGGTAATATTTATTTATTATTCTAGTCTATTGCACGTGAATTAATAATCTATATCCTTGGGAATTAGTGGTTTGCTATTTACCAAGTTTATAGGTAGTTATAGGGTCATGTGCTATTGCACGTTAGACTTATTGTTCCTATTTTTATGTTATTATCCATTGGTGTTAGCTCTATATAAAGAGCATCAAGTTGTAGTTTCTGGTATGACTCAGTGCAATAAAAGTCTATTCATTTCTTTTTGACTTTTTTGTCTTCTTTCATTTCTATTTATAGATTATGTATCAGTGGTATCAGAGCTAATTGGTGAGAAAAGTGAGGCAGAGTGAGAAAAAGGTGAGGTAGAGAGAGTAATATAGCAGAAGCTTTCATTCTATCATTTCATGTTGCAGCAGCAAGTGTTCATGGCGTCTGAGAATTTTGTTCAAGCATATATTCCACGCTTTGATGGTCCCTATGATCATTGGAGCATGTTGATGGAAAATTTCTTGAGATCAAAAGAGTATTGGGAGGTCGTTGATTCTGGTGTAGCAGAACCAGTCACTGGTGTCACGTTGATGGATGCACAGAGAGAAGAACTCGAAGCGCGGAAGTTGAAGGATCTCAGGACAAAGAATTACCTTTTCCAAGCCATTGACAGATCAATCTTGGAAACAATTCTTTGCAAAAACACCTCCAAGCATATTTGGGAGTCTATGAAAAAGAAATATGCAGGGAATGCAAAGGTGAAACATGCACAACTCCAGGCGCTTCGCACCAAGTTCGAGACATTGCAAATGAAAGGCGGGGAGTCGGTTTCAAATTTCTTCTCAAGAATGATGGCAATCGTGAATAAGATGCGGATCAATGGCGAGATAATGGAAGATGTGACGATCATTGAGAAAGTTCTTCGGTTAATGACATCGAAATTCAATTATGTTGTTTGTTCCATTGAAGAATCAAAAGACATTGATTCTCTTTCAATTGATGAATTGCAAAGTTCGTTGCAGGTTCATGAGCAAAAAATAAACCAACAAGAACAAGAGGAGCAAGCATTACAAGTCTCAACCAACAATCAATTTTCAACACCAAGTAAGGAAGATCAAGGAAGAAGAAGAGGCAGAGGAAACAAAGATCAAAGACAACCACACCAAAAAAGGAAAAACAATCAATCTCATTATTCTTAAGGGAGAGAAAGAGGTCGTGATGGTCACCACTCAACAAATTACAAGCCAAAGTCAGCAAACAAATCAAAGGTTGAATGCTATAGGTGTCACAGGTACGGTCATTACAAGTCTGAATGTCGAACTAATTTAAATAAACAACATGGAGAAAAGTCAAATTTTGCAGAGAAAGAAGAAGAAATTTCTCTCCTGATGGCATGTCATATTAAGGAAGAAAACCACTAACACTTGTGGTATTTAGATACCGGCTGTAGCAATCATATGTGTGGAAATAAGTCAATATTTTCATATTTGGATGAATCATTTCGCAACACAGTGATGTTTAGCGACAACTCTATAGTTTTTGTCATGGGCAAAAGAAATGTAAAAATCCACACCAAAGAAAACTCCAATAAGATTATTTCTAACGTTTTCTTTGTTCCAGATCTGAAAACCAACTTGCTTAGTATTGGTCAACTCCAAGAGAAGAGATATGAGATTTCTATCAAAGATGGAGTCTATCGCATTCAAGATAAAAAATTGGGCTTAATTTCCCAAGTCAACATAACAACAAACCGAATGTTTCCGTTGTATCTCGACAACACCATTCAGTCATGTTTCTCTGCGAGATTGAAGGACGATGCATGGCTATGGCATTTTCGCTAAGGTCGTTTGAATTTTGGTAGTTTAAAAACGCTACAACAGAAGAACATGGTGATGGGTCTTCCACAAATTCAAAGTCCTTCTCAAATTTGTGAAGAATGTGTTGTTGGCAAACAACATCGAGATCATTTTCCAAAAGGAAAATCATGGAGAGCAAAGAAGGTGTTGGAGCTTATTCACTCGGATATATGTAGGCCTATCAATCCAACATCAAATGGTGATAAATGTTATTTTATAATGTTCATTGATGATTATAGTCGAAAAACTTAGGTTTATTTTTTGCAGGAGAAGTCTAAAACTTTTTCAGCTTTCAAAAACTTCAAGATGATGGTCGAAAAAAGAAATGGGTAGGCCTATAAAGATTCTTTGAAGTGATCATGGTGGAGAATACAACTCACAAGAATTTATAAATTTTTGTGAGGAATATGGAATCCTAAAGCAATTTACAGCAGCTAATACATCACAGCAGAATGGTGTTTCAGAGAGGAAGAATCATACAGTCTTGAACATGTTGCAGACTATTTTGGAAAAAAACGGTATCACAAGAAGTTTCTGGCCTGAAGCAGTTAATTGGAGCATTCATATATTGAACAGAAGCCCCACACTTGCTGTTCAAAACGTGACAACTGAAGAAGCTTGGAATGAACGTAGACCAAATGTCGACCACTTCAAAATCTTTAGTTGCATTGCTTATGCTCACATTCTAGATCAGAAAAGAAGAAAGCTTGATAACAAATGAGACAAATAGATTTTTATTGGTGTTAGTGAGCAGTCAAAAGTGTACAAATTGTACAATCCTATCACCAAGAAAATTGTCATTAGTCGTGATGTGATCTTTGACGAAGAAAGGTTCTGGATATGAGATGAAAACAATACCAAACAACAAATAGAAGCTAATTTTGATGGAGAAAATAAAGATAAAAGGTAACAGCCTTTAGAGAATGTCCAACATATGGAGAACGAGCAACTACCAGTCGATCAAAGCAATCCAACAACTGAAGTTAATGATGAGTAACGGACTCGACGATTTAGAAAAAGACCTGCATGGATGGAGGATTATGAGGTACAAGGAATTGACACCAATGGAGAACCACTTACTCATTTTACTATATTTTAATATTGTGATCCAGTAGCTTTTGATGATGCTGTCAAAGAATCAAAGTGGCGGAAGGATATGGATGCAGAAATTGAGGCCATTAAAAGGAATGACACTTGGGAGTTGATGGACCTTCCAAAAGGGCAAAAGACCATTTGGCTTGAAGTTGGTGTACAAGACAAAATTGAAAGAGAATGGTGAAGTTGACAAACACAAGGCGCGATTGGTTCAAGAGTTCGACGTTGATTACAAATAAGTTTTTACTCATATTGGAAGACGTGACACAATTAGATTGGAGATTGCATTGGCAGCACAAAAATTCATGGCCTATCTTCCAATTGGACATGAAATAAGCATTTTTACATGGTGATTTGGAAGAACATGTATTTATTGATCAACCTCCTGGTTATGTGAAGTCTGGAGATGAACATAAGGTGTATAAATTTAAAAAGGCACTATATGGGCTAAAACAAGCTCCAATGGCTTGGTATAGTCGTATTGATCCTTATTTTCTGAAGGAAGGTTTTAAAAAATGTCCATATGAACATACACCTTTTTTTATTAAAATTGGTGATGGAAGAAAGATGCTCATTGTGTGTTTATATGTGGATGATCTTATTTTCACTGGAAATGACGATGCCATGTTTGAAAAATTAAGATGTCCTTGATGGTTGAATTTGATATGTCTGATCTTGGAATGATGCATTATTTCCTTGGTATTGAAGTGAAGCAATATGCTGCTGGGATTTTTGTTTCTCAAAAGAAATACGTGCAAAAAATTTTAGACAGGTTTTAGATGAAGAATTGCAATTCTGTGAGCACACCAAATGAGTTCGGTGTAAAGTTAAGTAAAGATCATGAAGGAAAAAAGGTCGATAGCACTCTTTGCAAGCAAATTATGGGAAGTCTAATGTATTTAACAGCAACAAGGCCAGACATAATGTATTCTATGAGTCTCATTAGCAGATACATGGAGAATCCTATAAAGTTGCATTTTTTAGTTGTCAAGAGGATCTTTCGGTACTTGCAAGGAACCATTGATTTTGGCTTACTCTACAAGAAGGGAGAAAAATATGATTTGATTGGCTTTACTGACAATGATTATGCAGGAGATATAGATGATCGGAACAAGAAGGGAGAAAAATCATATTTGATTGGCTTTACTGACAGTGATTATGCAGGAGATATAGATGATCAGAAGAGTACATCGGGAAATTTCTTTATACTTGGTTATGTGGCTGTTTCATGGTCATAAAAAAACTAGTTAATCGTCACTTTATCAACCACTGAAGCTGAATTTGTTGCAGCAGCAACATGTGCGTGTCAAGTAATCTGGTACGGAAGATTCTTGAGGAGCTTTATTTCAAGCAAGAAGAGCCTACTCCCATTTATTGTGACAATAGTTCAACAATAAAGCTCTCCCAAAATCTTGTTCTACATGGTAGAAGCAAGCATATTGATGTGAAATACCACTTCTTGCGGGATCTCACAAAGGATAGATTTATTGATCTCATTTTCTAGAGAAGTGAAGATCAGGTGGCAGATATATTTACCAAGCCCCTCAAATTGGCTGTGTTTCAAAAGCTAAGAGAGATGCTAGGAGTTTGCACTATGGAAAATTCAATTTGAGGGAGGGTTTGTTGCAGCAAGACGTTATTAAATTGAATGTATTTTGCACATCAGTTTAAGGGAGGGATTAAATATATTTATTTATTATTCTAGTCTATTGCATGTGAGTTAATAATCCGTGTCCTTAGAAAATAGTGTTTTGTTATTTACCAAGTCTGTAGGTAGTTGTAGAGTCATGTACTATTGCACGTTAGACTTAGTGTTCTTATTTTTATGTTATTATCCGTTGGTGTTAGCTCTATATAAAGAGCATCAGGTTGTAGTTTCTGCTATGACTCAATGCAATAAAAGTTTATTCATTTCTTTTTGACTCTTTTGTCTTCTTTCACTTCTATTTATATATTACGTATAAAAAATGCCATGGAATTAAAAGTTATTTAACATTTGATAAAAATTTATATTAAAATTTTTGTCAAATAATGAAAAAATTGATGTGTTTTGTTGATTAAGTTGTAAAAATATTTTTTGATGTTGAAATTGACCAAAAAAAATTGATTATTTCATTGTCTAGATGGATTCAATTCATTAAATTGACTTTATTAATTGTATAATAGAAAATTATTTTAATCACAATAAAATATAAATATAACAATAATATTAATCATCATTGAGAAAAAAGAAGACTTCATGTAATGGCAAGGGTGTAAATTATTTTATCAACCATGACCAATTTAGAAAAGTATATTTTAATTAAAATTGTTTATGAATTCAAAAGTTACAATTTTTATTTTTATTTTTTTTGATATCATGTACTTTTAACATATCAATAGAACAATTTATAATTTATAAAATGATTTATGAAATAATTTACGTTAAAATTACAGTGTAATTATAATTTTTTTAGTGTTTAATAAAACAAAATACGTTTTGACATTAATTTATTTTTTTAAAAAATAAAAATCATTTCATAAATCTTTTTTAAAGATTTGCTTATTAAAAATAAAAACTATTTTATATAAACTCTATTAATTTTTTCTTTAAACTGTTTTTAGTTTCTGAAATGTTATTCATAAAAAACACGTGTTTGGTGAAAGCAGCCGAAGCCAGGCCACCAAACAGAGAGAGAGAAGGATCCAATCTTTATATTTTACTAAAATGCTCACCAGCTCTAAAGTGGCTCCTTTACTCAGCTGCCTTACCTTAAGCAAAAACAAAACCCCCCCTCTCTCGCTCTCCCTCCCAGGAGTTAGGACTCGCAGTCCACACAACAATGGCAACCACAAGAGCAATAACTGCAGCAATTGCTAGCCAAACAACCTCATGCTTGCTTTCAAAACGACCGTTCATTTTCAAGCAAAAACCTAATGCCGTTACCAGTCTCTGCTTCAGCAGGAAGACATTCGTCTTCTCAAAGAGGTCCTTCTCTTGCAACGCTATTTACAACCCGCAGGTCCAGATCAAAGAGGAAGGACAGCTCGAAACCCTAGATTATAGAATCTTCTTCATCGACAACTCCGGCAAAAAGGTATTTTCACCTCTCTCATCTTAAAATTGTAAATTTATGTGTGTGTGTATATATATATGTACGTGTATGTTTGTGTGTCTGCTTTTGTTCCTTTTAGTTTAGCCATCAACGTCTGTTTGGTTGTTACTTATAAAAAAAGCGTCTGTTTGGTTGTTGAGAAAATTGGCCAATTGGGGAATGAAAGTGAATATTGAGGAACTGATTTTCTAAACGCTCAATCATTCGGTCACTTTGGATTAACATGATTTTTTGGATTAATTGAGGTGAATTTACAGTCCATTCGACTTTGTTAAAAAAAATAAAGCAGCAAAACAAATGCTAATGGTGAAAGATATTTCTTTCTATTAATTTTGACCAAATATATATTCCTAATCCTAAAAGTGATGTTCATTTTAAGGGCTTTTCTTTTGCTACTTTATTTGCATTTGGGGTTTGTTTGGTTGATGAAGAGGACAAGTCAGAGTTTTTATTCTTCAATTTAACATTAAGTAGGATCAGCATGTCATCTCTAAGTCTAGTAAAACTAGCATTTGGCTTTGTGGAATTAATTCTGACTTTTTTAAAAAAAAAAAAAATTCCAGAATATATACTGAGTCAAAAAATTGTTTTGTGATTTCTTTTATCCTTCATTTTGTCATTTGGATCTAGTTGAGTTGTTTACTGAGACAACAAAAAGATCTAAAATTTTTAATAATTAACTTGTGACGAGAATAATGCTGAATTGGGGAATTTATTGAAAACTGAGAATTTTCTGAACTTTGGGAATGTCCAGCTGACGATGAAGTGTAAGGAGCTCCAAATTTTTAGAAGTAGAAGAGAAAATTTAAGGGATTACTGTTGGATGAGCATAAAATGAATGACAATATTTTCACCAACAATATTGTGCATAATTTCCTAAGCATTTGCACACTTCGTCATGTTGCCTCTAATCCGTGAAGGAATATTTTCACTGGTTGTGCAGATCTCTCCTTGGCATGATATACCGTTGCACTTGGGTGATGGTGTTTTCAACTTTGTTGTGGAAATACCTAAAGAATCAAGTGCAAAGATGGAGGTTGCTACTGATGAAACACACACTCCCATTAAGCAAGACACGAAGAAGGGAAAACTTAGATATTATCCGTAAGATCTACTGTCAGAAAATTTTGTACTTTCATCTTTTTACTTTACTTTTGCTCTTGTGAAGGTGCTTGGATTTTTTTTTCTTTTAGAAATGTTCTTCATGCATGGGTATCTAAGTTTAGCTGTTGATTTACCTTGGAAATGGTCAGGATAATCAGAATACTTTGTGTCTGAAATACTCTAGTTTCACACTCACCAATTGCTGGCTTTCATGTGGGAGTTTCTAATGGAAAGAATTTCCCCTGTTGATTGCTCTAATTATATGTCCATCAGCTTTTCTCTAACAGCCACATTCTTAGGTTTACATTTCCTGAGGATAACTCTTGGCGATGCCATGAAATGGCCGACACCTTTTATTGTGTTGGTATTTGTCTAAGGTTTAAACACGGTTAAGGTTTAAACATGGTTGAGGTTGGAAGGAGTTCAGCATTAAGGTTCAGCACACTAGGTGTGTGCCTCAGCACACAAGCAACCAAAAGGGCTCAGTACCAGTGTGCGCCGCGGCCCTGCCTTGTCCAGGCCGCAGCGCCCAGCAAGGAGGAGCGCTGTAGGAAGGGCCAGGCCGCGGCGCTTCCTCCTCCAGGCCGCAGCGCCCAGAAAGTTGTGAATTGGTGCTTTGCCTTGAGCCGCGGCGCCCCCCGTTTCAAGCCGCACCTTCAGGCACACTAAGACACACATGCTTCAGCCTTTAGTTGGGTTCGTGAGACATGTTCAAAATGTATAGGATCACTAAGGAATGATCAAGGGCCATGGTTGATTGGTCATCAAGATCTAAGGTTGAATATTGACCCTCAAGATTGGACAAGAAGTTGGTGCACTATATAAAGGGTTCCCTAGCTTCATTCTCAACAAGAACAATGTGACATAACTTGTGATCAAAAGTGAGAGAATTGTAAAGAGTGCAAAGACATAGAACAAGAGAGACTCTTTTGTAAGGCTGGTTGTTTAGAAGAGTGAGTAGAATAGAAAGGGGATTGAAGGGCTTGTAAAGGGAATTTTCTTGGGAAAATTTCAGGGTTAGTTCTTATCACTTTCTGTTTCTTCTTCTTCTTTGTTTCTTCAAGAACTTAGGCTTCTCGGAGAGGGGTTGCTCTGATTGTAAAAGAACCATTGATTTAGTGTGCCTGATTGTAAAGAGTGAGGCTGTAGTAGATTGACCTTGGACACTCAAGTTACTAGAAATGTAGAAACCCTCCAACCAAACAGTTTTGGATGCTTAACTGCTTTACGGATTTTCATAACATTTAAATGATCTAATGAGTACTCCATTGTTATTCAGTAAGCTCTCAATCGTTCACTGTAATTTTCTTACTTTCTCTACTTTTACATGTCTCTTAAGACAATAGGATCTAAAATTATACTGTTCATAAATGAAGACCTTCTTTGTTAAAATCATGTTTACTCTGAATTACTACCCTCTTTTACAATCTTCATTGAATGATTCTTTTGCAACCTGCTATGCCTCAACATCTTGGAATGTGTTACCCAACCATTTGGATTGACTGAAACCTCCATCCAAAGATTCTTCCAAAACAAAATAATGGACCCTGTCATTTGTCACAAACTTAACCCCAATTCTATTTGGGCTTCCCTTTCTTCTTGTAGTGCCTTAAAATAAAATGCTCCTCCATAGTGCAGTTACCGATCTTCATTCCACACCAACAAATTATCTTAGGTGAGACATGCTTTGCATAATTTATTTTCCTTTCCTAACTGAACATGCTTTGCGGTATTTTTAGTTTTCCTGTTCTCATTCTATGTGGTTCGGGCTTCTCAACTGGCTGGAACTTTTATTTATGTCGATAGTGACCTAAAATCATTTGAATCCACAGCCTAATTCTATCAATAGTGAACTATAATTACCGTGAAATATCTTCCTGAATTTTTTTAGTCTTCATTCATAACCAAATGATTGTGAAAGAACTGAGTCAACAGCACTTTTGATGTAGGCTTGTTGTGAATTCTCCAGAACTTGTTGTCGTGCTTATTATTCGTGCATTTTATGTCTTCTTGATTGTCATTTTGATTAGTTGTACTTGAAATTCTTAGAGGTTTTATCTTTCAAGAATGAAACACTCTTTGTTCCTCAGGTACAACATAAACTGGAATTATGGATTGCTTCCACAGACATGGGAAGACCCATCACTTGCAAACTCTGAAGTTGAAGGGGCATTGGGGGATAATGACCCAGGTAATTCACATACAATTGAAATTTCTTGAATATTTCTATTTTCATTTGTCTAGGAAGTAGCATTCCAATTGTTTGACTCGTTGTTTTCTTCATTTTGCAGTTGACGTTGTTGAGATCGGCAAAAGTCAGAGAAAGATTGGTGAAGTTATGAAGGTCAAGCCATTGGCTGCTTTAGCTATGATTGATGAGGGGGAACTTGATTGGAAAATAGTTGCTATTTCATTGGATGATCCAAAAGCTTCTCTTGTGAATGATGCTGATGACGTTGAAAAGCATTTCCCGGTATGACCTATTCTTTAACTGAGTGCCTATTTTCCCTACTGGGTTCTTCATGCGAAATATATGTTTGGGTTTTGTAATATCTATGCTTTATCTATTAGTAATATGTCATCTGCAAGGCACCCAGCAAAGAAAGAAGAATCTAATCTCATTTGTAAACCACAGCAATTATATGGGCGAGTTATTGTTCATATAATTATGTCTAATAAATATCATGTAATTGACACTTATTTAACAATATTTAATCCGTTGTAGAGCAATGTCAATTTGTTTGATTGATAAAGGCAAATTATATGGAATATTTTGCAAAAGAAAATGTTTATGTATTCTCTTTGTAGAGAGAATAAGAATGATTATAGGTGTAAACATTGAGCCAGTAGCACAATAATTCATCACAAGAAGTGGACAAATATTTAAGGGAAGGTTAAACCAGGGATATAACATTTATCAAGGATTGGTTATGAACTAGTGTCCAATTGGGACGACATTGTTTTTTGTAGGTATTATTAAAAAAGAACGTGCCTTTTGTTCGGCCATTAAAAGATTATGAATTTGTGTCAAAGTTGCTATTTTTTAAAGTCAGCTTTTAACCAGATTGGTAAGTTTATATTAGGTCAGCAGAAACATTGTGGTAGGGACTACGATCCTCTCCATTTGAAAATTTAAATGGAGGTCAAATTCGTGGTGAGATTGAATGTTTTCATAATAAATTTGAATTTAAATATTCTTTATTTGATGATGTGACATTTAAGCTCTCCATAAACTTGACTCCATTTCAATTCTCAAATAGAGAGACTCATGATCTTTGTGGTAGATAGTAGATATAGAATTAATGTTGATTGTACTTTGTACTGATGTCAACATCGCAGATAACACAATTGTTCTTTTGCAAATCAATTCATTTGAGCTAGTTGTAAGCGTACCCTCTATCCTATACAAAGAATTTCCGGGACTAATCTGTTGATTATCCTCAGGGTACTCTTACTGCGATTAGGGACTGGTTTAGAGACTACAAGATCCCTGATGGAAAACCGGCTAACAAGTTTGGTCTTGGCAACAAACCAGCAAACAAGGTAATCTTCTATCAATCTCCTTCCTTTGTTCTTGCTTGGTTGTTGATTTCTTGAATTCTTTTTTGTGTTGTCTTTGCTAATATTAGAACGGGTTTCTGTTTGATGACAGGATTATGCTCTTAAGGTGATCAATGAGACCAACAAGTCTTGGGCTAAACTTGTCAAGAGATCAATTGATGCTGGAGAGCTTTCACTTGCATAAATGAAAACCATTAGACTAGGAGTTGCATGCAGCTGGTAGTGCTTGTTTTTGTAAGCTAAGTCCTGGTAATCTTATTAGTTTAGTATCGAAACATTCCTTCTCATTGTTGAGCTTGAATAATCAACAACTCTGATGCAGTCTGCCTATAATTTATACTCTTTGTTTTAATTGAAATATGGGGATTCTTTCTGCTGCATCGTTTAGTTAGTATGACAGTTTGTATCATTTTGATTAAATAATGAAATGGGCCTCTTTTCTAGAGCTGCTGTGTGAGTTGTGTGAGTTAAGAGTATGTTTGGAATAAAAGTTTTATAGAATTTATTTATAATTTCAGACATTGTCATGTTTGAGTTTCCATGTTATGAATTTTATCAAAATTAATAAAATTCACAAATGAATTCCATGAATGAAGAAAAAAAGGGATTCTTTCTGCCGTTCTTTTAACATTAAGTACGACAGTTTTAGTAAAGAACATTTCTATGATAATATTCAAGCTACTATTGATCTATGCGTATCAGATTTGTGGAAAGTGTCATTTTGCAACCAGCAGCTGAGTTCAAGGGCTTCTTGGAATCTCTTCTCCAGTGTAGAATCAGTAGACAAAGAAGGATCAAGCATGGAATCTCTACCCTCTGTTCTTCCTTTTAGTAGATGATTATAAAATGGGACCCATTTCCCAAGAGATGTTGCAGATGGTGGTGATGATGATGATGAATCTGAAGGAAGGAGAGATGGTGAAGAAGTTTAGCTCAACAATTATATCTCTATTTATGGTCGAGTTTAATAAGATATATCATCATCAAATGAAAAAAACACAAAAGTTATTGATGTTCAAATTATGTGTACATATTTGTTTTAATGTGCATTATGACCCACTTAAAATGGATGAAATGACTTATATATGGATTGAATATGAGATAATCTAAAGACTTCAACTTTAATTATTAAGTTAAGATCTCATTAACGAAATATTGCAATAATATCCCATATATTCAAATCATGGAACATGTTTCTATTTTTTTTAAATTAATACAAAAATCAATAATATGGTACATCAACTTAAGGACATTCTTCAACATTTTGAGATTACTACTAAATTATTGCACTTTCAATCCCAATTTGTACTTAAACGCACAGATGTATCCATCAAAAGATAAAATAAAATGCACACATGATAAGAAAATCTACGTGCTAGTTTTAGTATTTCATTTTACTTCTTTTTATCCCACACTATTGATGTTACAAAGAAAAGATATTGAGTTCAAATTTAACTTCATTTGGATTCGCGATAGATAAAAAAATCAAATTTTAAAGGTGTTTTTAGTAATTAATTTCAATTTGTCCAACGCCAAGTACATTAGAAGAAGGGTAAACTTTTAAACTTTATTTGTTCAAAAGTTAATTTGGCTTTAGTACCTAAGAACACTTGTTGAATAGATACAGGTGCAACTACTCACATAAGTTTTCTATGCAGGGATGCAAAAGCAGCCGAACGTCAACTGATGCTGAAAGATTCATCTATGTAGGAAATAACGAAAGAACTCTTGTGGAGGCAGTTTGTTTATTTGGATTACAATTGAAATCTGGTCGTAATTTGGATTTGGATGAGACTTTTTATGTACCGTCTTTTAGATGGAATTTGGTTTCTATTTCATGTTTGAACAAATCAGGTTTTTCTTGTTCATTTGGAAATAGAAAGTTTATTCTTTTTCAGAATTCAAATTTGTTTGGTACCGGTTTTTTAATTGATAATTTATATAAACTGTATATGATTGCCTCCGAAGAAAACGAATCATTGCATACCAGTAATGTTGGTATTAAGCACAGATTAACAAATGAGAATTCATTAATGTTATGGCACAAGTGTTTAAGACATTAAACAAATGATTCAAAGACTTGTGTCAGAAGGAATTCTTGATCCCTTAAATTTGTCAGATTTTGAAGTCTGCATTGAGTGCATTAAGGAAAAACAAACAAATGTTAAAAATAAAGGTGCTAATAGGAGTAATAGTGTCCTAGAATTGATGCATATGGATATTTGTGGTCCATTCCCTACAGCTTCTTGGAATGGACAATAATATTTTATCATTTTCATAGATGACTACTCCAGGTATGGCTATCTTTATTTAATTCATGAGAAGTCTCAATCTATAGACGTGTTCAAGAATTTCAAAGCAGGGAGTTGAAAATCAATTAGGCAAGAAAATTAAGGCTGTCAAATCTGACCATGGAGGTGAATATTACGGTAAATATGATGGATTAGGTGAACAACGTCCCGGATCCTTCGCCAAATTTTTGATGGAATGTGGGATCGTTCCTAAATACACCATGCCAGGGACTCATAGTCAAAATGGTGTAGCTGAGAGACGAAACCGAACCTTAAAGGATATGGTAAGAAGTATGATTAGTCATTCTTCTTTGCCAGAATCGTTTTGGGGTGAAGCCATCAAGACTCCAGTTTACATCATGAATAGAGTTCCAAGTAAAGTAGTAGCTAAAACCACATACGAGTTATGGATAACCAAAAAGCCTAGCATTAGGCATTTGCATGTTTGGGGATGTCCAGCTGAGGCTCGGCCTTATAAGCCAAATGTGAAGAAGCTAGACTCAAGTACCGTTAGTTGCTATTTTGTTGGATACTCTGAAAGATTAAAAGGTTTCAAATTTTATGATTCCTCTAATAGATCATTTTTCGGCAATGCCAAGTTCATTGAGGATGTTGAGTTAAGTGGAAGAGACCAACTTAGGCAAGTTAATTTTGAAGAGGATTGTGTTTACATTCCTGTTATTGCAATTGACAACAATATTTTATCATTTTCATAGATGACTACTCCAGGTATGGCTATCTTTATTTAATTCATGAGAAGTCTCAATCTATAGACGTGTTCAAGAATTTTAAAGCAGGGAGTTGAAAATCAATTAGGCAAGAAAATCAAGGCTGTCAAATCTGACCATGGAGGTGAATATTACGGTAGATATGATGGATCAGGTGAACAACGTCCTGGACCCTTCGCCAAATTTTTGATGGAATGTGGGATCGTTCCTAAATACACTATGCCAGGGACTCCTAGTCAAAATGTGTAGCTGAGAGACGAAACCGAACCTTAAAGGATATGGTAAGAAGTATGATTAGTCATTCTTCTTTGCCAGAATCGTTTTGGGGTGAAGCCATCAAGACTACAGTTTACATCCTGAATAGAGTTCCAAGTAAAGTAGTAGCTAAAACCACATACGAGTTATGGATAAGCAAAAAGCCTAACATTAAGCATTTGCATGTTTGGGGATGTCCAGCTGAGGCTCGGCCTTATAAGCCAAATGTGAAGAAGCTAGACTCAAGGACCGTTAGGTATCCATACTTGATGTTATTCAAAATGCAAATCCAGAGATCCAACGCATTGATGATGAACTTGAATTGTCGCCTGCTCAAAATAAGGAACAACCTGAGGTTCATCAAGAGGTACCTCAACAACCTCCAGTGGAAGTGCCATTAAAGAAATCTACTAGAGAAAGGAGAAACACGATTTTGACTGATTATGTCGTGTATCTTTAGGAACATGAGTTTGATATGGGTATGAAAGATGATCCGATTTTTTTTAGTCAAGTCACACAATGTCCTAATTCTGAAAAGTGGATTGAAGCCATGAAAGATGAGATGAAATCAATGGATGACAATGGTGTTTAGGACTTAGTAGAGTTGCCCAAAGGTGCGAAACCGATTGGTTGCAAATAGATATTTAAAACCAAACTGGATTCAAAAGGCAACATTGAAAGCTATAAGGCCCTCCTAGTCTCCAAAGGTTTCACTCAAAAGGAAGGCATTGATTATAAAGAGATTTTTTCACCGGTTTCGACGAAAGATTCCTTTAGAATCATTATGGCACTTGTAGCTCACTATGATTTGGAGCTATATCAAATGGACGTTAAAACAGTGTTTCTCAATAGAAACATTAAAGAAACAATATCATGGTGCAACCGGAGAACTTTGAGTCCAAAGATTCAAAGCATATTGTATGCAAGCTTAAAAAGCCCATTTATGGCTTAAAACAGGCATCCCGACAATGGTATTAGAAATTTGATCAGGTGATTACATCCTTTGGATTTAAGGAAAACACTGTTGATCAGTGCATATATCTCAAGTTTAGTGGGAGCAAATTTATTATCCTGGTGCTATATGTAGACGACATTAGACTGGCAAGCAGCAGTATAGGCCTATTGCATGAAACCAAGAGATTTCTATCAAGTAAATTTGAAATGAAAGATCTTGGTGATGTGTACTTTGTTTTGGGTATACAGATCCATAGAGATCGTTCCAGAGGTATACTTAACCTGTCACAGAAGGCCTATATTGATAAAGTGCTAAGTAGATTTAGTATGAGTGGTTATGCACCAGGAAACACACCAGTGGCAAAGGATGATAAGTTCAGTTTGCTCCAATGTCCGAAAAATGAACTTGAGAAAAAGGAAATACAGAAATATCCCTATGCTTCGACTGTTGGAAGTCTCCTATATGCACAAGTATGTACGCGACTGGGCATTGCGTACATTATTGGAATGCTAGGGCAGATATTTAAGTAACCCGGGCGTGGATCATTGGAAAGCAGCTAAACGGGTTATGAGATATCTATAGAGAACGAAGGATTATATGCTCACATATTAGAGATCAGATATTTTGGAGATTGTTGGGTATTCAGACTCCAATTTTGCTGGGTGTCTCGATAGCAGGAGATCCACTTCTGGCTATGTCTTTATACTAGCTGGAGGAGCTATATCATGGAAGAGTGTGAAACAGTCACTCATAGCTACTTCCACTATGGAGGCAGAGTTCATAGCTTGTCATGAGGCGTCAAATCAGAGAATATGACTGTGAAATTTTATCACTGGGCTGCACACGACTGATGGTATTGATAGATCATTAATGATTTATTGTGATAATAAGGCTGCTGAGTTGTATTCCAAGAACAACCGAAGCTCGTCGAGGTCAAAGCATATTGACATCAAGTTTCTGGTTGTCAAAGAGAGAGTCCAGAATTCTCAAGTGTCAATTGAGCATATCAGTACAAACTCTATGATTACGGATCCGCTCACTAAGGGTTTACCACCCATAGTGTTTCATGAGCATGTCGTTCACATGGGTGTTGTTTTTTTGGATCATATGTCCGTATAGTGGGAGTTTGTATTTGACCTTTTACTTTTGCTTAATTGACATGGTTGTGTTGTTCTGTACAGACTTTGGATTATGTATGATGACTTTCATTGTAGTTTTGTATTTAATGTTTGAAAGTATTTCATATGATTCTTTTGAGTCATATGGAGGACCAGTTGGAAATTGACATGTTTAATACCACGTTTCATGTAATTTTCATGCTACACATCCATACTACATCTATGTCGTTAATTGTGTTAGTGTTGTGACCATTGATGGGTCTTGTTACGATAAATGTGATAAATGCCACTTTGATCATACATTGATATGGTTAATGGACCAGATTATTGTTGAATATTTTGGTTTAGATAGCACAAATGAGCTCAATTAAGGTTATCTTCATGTACAATATAAAGGATAACATATGTAACCTAAGTGGGAGATTGTTGGAATTTTAGGTTCAGATATGTTATAACATTGTACATATAGACTCGTTATCTAATAAAGGACCCAATTAAGTGATATAATTTTATGGGTCTCCAAAGTATCAAGATTCTTTAGTATGGGCCACCTTATGCGTAGAAGTCTGATGTAGTATGGGTCTTTGTTAATGGACCAAAGACTCAATGCACATGTATAAGGTAACTGTTAGGGTTATGGTCCTTAATGCACAGGGAAATAAATAGACCGATGAAACAGTTCTTCTGCCTCCCTATAATATTCAGTTTATTAGTTCCCATACTAAAAGTGGTTATCCCTGTACAGACTTTGGATTATGTATGATGACTTTCATTGCAGTTTTGTATTTAATGTTTGAAAGTATTTTATATGATTCTTTTGAGTTATATGGAGGACCAGTTAGAAATTGACATGTTTAAGATTATGTTTCATGTAATTTCTATGCTACACATCCATACTAGATCTATGTCGTTAATTGTGTTAGTGTTGTGACCATTGATGGGTCTTGTTACGATAAATGTGATAAAAACCGCTTTGATCCTACATTGATATGGTTAATAGACCAGATTGTTGTTGGATATTTTGGTTTAGATAGCACAAATGAGCTCAATTAAGGTTATCTTCATGTACAATATAAAGGATAACATATGTAACCTAAGTGGGAGATTGTTGGAATTTTGGGTTCAGATATGTTATAACATTGTACATGTAGACTCGTTATCTAATAAATGACCAAATTAAATGATATAATTTTATGGGTCTCCAAAGTATCAAGATTCTTTAGTATGGGCCACCTTGTGTGTAGAAGCCCGATGTGGTATGAGTCTTTGTTAATGGGTCAAAGACCCAATGCACATGTGTGAGGTAACTGTTAGGGTTATGATCCTTAAGGCACAGGAAAATAAATAGACCGATGAGATTGTTTTTCTGCCTCCCTCTAATATTCAGTTTATTGGTTCCCATACCAAAGGTGGTTCTCCCTGTACAGAATTTGGATTATGTATGATGACTTTCATTGTAGTTTTGCATTTAATGTTTGAAAGTATTTCATATGATTCTTTTGAGTCATATGGAGGACCAGTTGGAAATTGACATGTTTAAGATCACGTTTCATGTAATTTCCATGCTATACATCGATACTAGATCTATGTCGTTAATTGTGTTAGTGTTGTGACCATTGATGGGTCTTGTTACGATAAATGTGATAAAAGCCGCTTTGATCCTACATTGATATGGTTAATGGACCAGATTGTTGTTGGATATTTTGGTTTAGATAGCACAAATGAGCTCAATTAAGATTATCTTCATGTACAATATAAATGATAACATACGTAACCTAAGTGGGAGATTGTTGGAATTTTGGGTTCAAATATGTTATAACATTGTACATGTAGACCTGTTATCTAATAAAGGACCCAATTAAGTGATATAATTTTATAGGTCTCCAAAATATAAAGGTTCTTTAGTATGGGCCACCTTATGTGTAGAAGCCCGATGTGGTATGAGTCTTTGTTAATGGGCCAAAGACCCAATGCACATGTGTGAGGTAACTGTTAGGGTTATGGTTCTTAAGGCACAAGGAAATAAATAGACCGATGAGACAGTTTTTCTGCCTCCCTCTAATATTCAGTTTATTGGTTCCCATACCAAAGGTGGTTCTCCCTGTACAAACTTTGGATTATGTATGATGACTTTCATTGCAGTTTTGCATTTAATGTTTGAAAGTATTTCATATGATTCTTTTGAGTCATATGGAGGACCAGTTGGAAATTGACATGTTTAAGATCATGTTTCATGTAATTTCTATGCTACACATCCATACTAGATCTATGTCGTTAATTGTGTTAGTGTTGTGACCATTGATGGGTCTTGTTACGATAAATATGATAAAAGCTGCTTTGATCCTACATTGATATGGTTAATGGACCAGATTGTTGTTGGATATTTTGGTTTAGATAGCACAAATTAGCTCAATTAAGGTTATCTTCATGTACAATATAAAGGATAACATATGTAACCTAGGTGGAAGATTGTTGAAATTTTGGGTTCAGATATGTTATAACATTGTACATGTAGACCCGTTATCTAACAAATGACCCAATTAAGTGATATAATTTTATGGGTCTCCAAAGTATCAAGGTTCTTTAGTATGGGTCACCTTATGTGTAGAAGCCCGATGTGGTATGAGTCTTTGTTAATGGGTCAAAGACCCAATGCATATGTGTGAGATAACTGTTAGGGTCATCGGTCTATTTAGTATGGGCTACCTTATGTGTAGAAACCCGATGTGGTATGAGTCTTTGTTAATGGGTCAAAGACCTAATGCACATGTGTGAGGTAACTGTTAGGGTTATGGTCCCTAAGGCACAGAGAAATAAATAGACCGATAGGACAGTTCTTCTGCCTCTCCTCTAATATTTAGTTTATTGGTTCCCATACCAAAGGTGGTTCTCCCTATAGTCTTAGAAGATAAACCCAGAGAAGTTTGCTTGCAATGGGTTTCGGTTTGTTTCTAATTCATATATATATATATATATATATATATATGAATTCTTAAAAAATTTAATCTGAAAAGATCTTAACTATATCATTGATTATTTGTGTATTAGTAACAAGATTCAAATATAAGAAACAGTAGTAACAATTAGCTAGTGAAATGGTTTTTTTTTGGGCTTAAGCGAAGAAATCATGACCGGTGGAGGACAGTAAACCTTAGTAAGTAAATAAGGAAATAGTTTCAAATGCTTATTTTGCTGTGCAATAATGAGTATAGTGACTGTCAACAGGATAAAATAGACTCAGAAATTGTTTTGAAGGAGTGGTTGTGTTCTCTGTATTTTTTTTTTCGAAATTTTGATTTTTTGAGGAGGAGGGATGATGAAATCTTTATTCTTCGATGCCGTGAACCACCAATAAAAGGTGCTTTTTCTTTGTCTGAGAGTGTAGTCTCTCTCTTGTCATTTTGAAAGTCAATGGGGAGTTTAGAATTTAAAATTTTGATATATTCAGTCAAATAATAAACTTGACTTGTCAATGCCAACTCACCAACGCGGAGAAATTTTGAATTCAATTATAAGGCTAATGATTAAACAGCAATTACCATCCAATATAAAAGTTGATACAAACATTAGTTGCCCCCAATATGGATATCATCGCAAAGAGGAGACATGGTTGTTTGGTTTGGATTTAAAATTATTGTGTAAAATTACTTTAAATTTAATAAAAATTTTATTAATAATTTTTAAAAAAGTTATTATGTTTAAAATATTATTTTTTTATCTCACATTTATATTGATGTTATCAATAAAATTCTTTAAAATTATCGATAAAATTTTTAATAAATCTAAATTCGAATTAAACAAAATTTTCTACAAAGATATCTGTGTTAATTTAATCTGCTTCAATTCAAATGGAACAGTAAAAAGATATAAAGATATGTTTCAAAAGTACTATATAAAATGATTGAGGTATCGATTAACTTTTCATTCTCTAAAAAATAATGATTAAACTTATACCGATTATTTAATTCATTTTTATCTATCATAAAAGGAAAATTATTAAGCAAAAAAACACAAAAACCTATTAAAACAAATAGAAGAATTACCATGATCATCAGTCTAGTTTGTGTTATCTTTTCGCACATAAAAATAAATAATCTTTCACTAAAATGGATTATTTTTGTTTTATCGTGTAACCCTTAATGCGAATAAGCTTTTACTAAAACAAATTCCTTTTTGTTTTGTTTTATAACCCTATGTGCGTTATAATGCTTTATTGGTTGTTTTGAATTATGATTTGAAGTTCGCTCCATATCTATAAAAAGGGCATAAATGTAAGAAATGAGATTTGCAGGGTTTTTGTGTTATGAATTTAATTAATCTTGAGCCACCTTACTGAAAATGAAAAATCTTGCACCAAAATAGGCACGTAATGAAACATTTTTTTCCCTCGAATTTCTCTTAATAAAGGAAAATGTTTTTCTATCATTTTTCTCTCCTATAAATAATAACTTAAGTACTAATTACTTGGTGGATTAGATTTAATAAATTATTTGCAAAGTGTTACAAAAAAGTTGATCAAATGTGAAGGGAATGCATGCTCCATGACACAAGGCATAAGGACTTAACAAGAACTTCAGGGTAGGAGCCATTTCTGTTCTGTAAACCGAAGCCAACTAAAAGTTGAATTCTGATTCCACAATTTCCTTTCAGAATTTAGTTATACGGATGGTAGTAACTTGTCAATTTTGCTATTCCTTCTTCATCAGTGACCACCTGGAAAATTGCTCTGACATGTTCTTAAATTTAGATGGCAACATCCCAACGCTCACGATGAGAAACACTTCATCTTTGCAAGGTCCCAACGCTCAAGAAATTTTGGGTCCGAGCAATACTTGATTAGTTCGGATTTAAAGTTCATGTTTTAGATCAGTTAAAAATTTAAAAGATAATTTTAAAAAATTATATTGGTAATGTTATTTTTTGAATTCTACACCTATACTAAATATAGTCCCTGATAATTTCTTTATCAGAGTTTCACTAGCATTGACTCTCCTTTACCATTTACAGTATCTTCCAACAGCCCCACCATATTTTCACCACAGTACATATTACTACAAAAGCTCTTGGAGAAGTAATTAAACTGTTTAAGAATTGACTATAAATATCGTCGAATTGTTATATTACGTTAGATGGACAAACCTATATATAAAGTTAAGAATATAAAACCTAGTAAAAATAAAAAATCTTAAAGGGAATAGAGAAAACCTAATAAGGAAACTGTATCTCAACAAAAGCATTGCAGAATATTCTAATATCATGGATGTTTTTGGATGAGAAGTTTCATATGAATAATTAGAAACTGGACTATAAAGTAACCCCTCAAGAAGGATTTTATCCTTGGACGACGTCGCGCAGCAAGACAGTTATGTTCTTTGAATAAGTTCTGTGATCAAAATAGATGGAAAAAGTCATCCCCACAAGCAGAAGGATGAACAATACATAAAACGAAGTAACAGAACAGTTTATACTAAAATTTGAGTAATAAAATATCATACTGATGTTAATAGGAGACCACTTCATTTGAACCAGAAGAACTGCCTGCAGTACTGGACTGCCTCACAGTTGATGCTCCAATGTATTTATGGGGGATATGGATTATTTTTTGCCAATCCCCACCAATTTCCTTTTTACATCTTTCCTCAAGTTCAGGACATTCCTGAATAGACAGATACTGGAGAGCAGTGAGAACTTTCAGCCCTTCTGGCAACTGTTTCAGATTATGACAGTCAGATATTGTCAAAGATTTAAGTGAAGCAAGGCACCCAATCCACTCTGGCAAATCCGTGAAACCAGGACAGCTCCCAATTTCCAAACAATGCAGCGTTGTGACATTCTGGAGCCCTTCTGGCAGATAAAAGAACTCAGAACAGTTTAAGATAGTCATGCTTCGTAGGGCGGAGAGGTGCTCAAAACCTTCTAGTGAAGAACCGAGAAGTGGACAGTACATGAGGGTAAAGTGCTCAAGGGATGTAAGATGTTGCAAACTCGTTGATAATGAAGTCAGCTTACTGCAGTTCTCAATGGACAAAGTTCGAAGGGCAGTCAAACCTTCAAATCCACCCTCTGGCAAAGAGATTAAACCGTGGCAGTCAGTAATCTCCAAATACTCCAAAGCTTTGAGATTCTGCAAATGATGTGGCAAGGAGAAGAGATCTTCACACCAACGGATTCTAAGTGATTTCAGAGCATAAAGGCTTCCCAATTCTGAAGGCAGTGAACGAAGCCTGGGGCAAGAGATAATCTCCAAGGATTTGAGAAGAGGATTGCTTGCAAGAAAACTTCCAGAGAGAGAGAACAAATCTGTGACTTTCTCAATTACAAGAACTGTAAGTGTGGATACATTTCCAATGGAATCAAATATAACCGCATTGCAATCCCGCAGTTCCAAATGCTGAAGAGATGTCAATAATGGCATTGCAGTCAGCTTGGGACATTTTTTGACAATGAGTTTGCTCAAGCTAGGGAAGGCATCTCCGTCATCTGCACTAAACCATTCTTCCAAGTTGGTGAAATCATCAAGGACAAGTTCTTCAAGAGACGGGAATGGTCTACCAGTCCCCTCGCCATAAAACTCCTTTCCAATATCCCTCACTCCATTCATTCCACATAGGGAGAGAGTCTTAAGTAAGAGAAGATTGCCAAGAGTGGGAAGACGTTCACAATTAATAAACTTGGTAAAATGAACACCAGTCAGGTTTGGAAGAGTCCAACGTGGAAACCTGATTCCTGGGAACCCCTTCACAAACAACTTTTTAAGATTTTGGTGTGGTTGGAGGCCCTGGATGACTTGTTCTCCCAACTCAGCATCTTGTTCATATTCTTGCGATGAAGAGGACGGATGAAATTGTTCACTCCTGCGAAGTCTAGCTTCTGTGGGTTCCTCCAGAGAAAATACAATAGGATGATCATCATCGCTTCCCCAACAAAGACTCAGTGATTCAAGATTTTCTTTCTGCATCATATTAGCAAGCTTTGAATCATATGCATTTTTGACATTCTTCAAGCCTTTTATTGTCAGCTCACCTTGGAGGTTTAGCCGTCCCAGAATCTCAAGGTCTAGAACGCGACTTACAATAACCATTGGCAATGTCTGAAGCTGGTTAGAGATTTTAGGTAAAACCAACTTGCGGATCATTGAATCGTTACTATCCGACAAAGTGTTTATTAAAGGAACAATGCTGGTCAGTGCTACACATCCAGTCGTATTGAGATGTCTGAGGCTCACCATTCCGGCGATAATAGGCAATGCTCTGAGCCTATAGCAAGCAAATAGGTTCAAAGTTTGCAAAAATGGGAGGATCTTGATGCTATCAGGTAATTTTGTGATGCGTGCATAAGATAGATCAAGATACCTTAAAGACAACAAACCACCAATAGATTCATCTAGCTTTTCAAGGCCACAAGCCTTCAGATCTAGCACACGCAAGTAAAGAAAACTTTCATACATTCTTCTAGGAGCAACTTTGAAATCACCAACTGGAAATAATAACAGAGTTCGCAAATGTTCTGCCTCATACAAGGCTTCTGGAATCATAGATGACGTAAAAGAACAAAGAACAGATGAGTGACGAGTTTGAACAAGATTACTTGATGGAGGACCCTGCCCCAAAGTCATGGACTCTTTTCCTGCAACTGACTGTGCAAGATCTTGAATGATATCAAGCATTTTGTATCTAATTAGGCCTCCATTGTCATAGTGCTCTAGTTCTTGAAAGAATGACATCCACAACAGATCATTAAAGTAGTCATTGCCAATCTCCTCTGGTTGCTTGCTTCCAACATCTGACTGAATTAAGCCTTCTGCCATCCATAGACGGATTAACTTTTCCTTCTCAATTTCATAGTTCTTAGGAAATACTGAGCAGAATGCAAAGCAATGCTTGAGATGGGATGGTAAATGAATGTAACTCAGCCTTAGGGCTGGTAAGATTCCACTCTTACATACATCCAAATCCCAAAGTTCACTGTTTTTCACGAACAACCACTCCTTTTCATCTCTCTTGAAGCGCAGTAAACTTCCCAGAGTTTTAGCTGCCAAAGGAACACCACCACATTTCTTCACAATCTGCTTTCCAATCAGTAAAAGTTTTGGAAACTTTTGTTCTTCCCTTTTTCGGAAAGCCCGGTCCTTGAACAGATTCCAGCAATCATCATCAGGCAAACCCTTCAAAAAATATGGGAAACTTGGGGAGTTCATCATGAAGGCAACTTTCCTACTTCGGGTGGTTACTATAATTTTGCTTCCAACAATACAACCTCTAAAGAGAGGTGTTAGCTTGTCCCACTCCTCTTGATCTTCGTTCCAAACATCATCTAACACAATTAGGTATCTCTTCTTGTGCAACAAGGCCCATAGCTTGGACTGAAGTACATCCATCTCTGAAATACCACATTTATCCATAGTTACAGATTCAATGATTGCCTTTATGATGCTTTTCACATCGAAATAATCAGATACAAAAACCCAAATATTGATGTCAAAATGCCTCGCCACCTATGCTAATTGAGCAAGAGTTGTCTTACCAAGACCTCCTATACCGATAATTGGAACAAAAGACACATTTCCATCTTCAGCAGCTTCACAAGACAATAACAATTTGACTATCTTTTCTTTGTCTTCCATTCTTCCATAGATTTCTGATTCAATAACGAATGAGCCAGTTTCCCTTCTATCAGATTGGCTACTGGCAATACTAACCTCCCATAGATGCAGATTAAATCCCTCCATTGCAGTCCTTTCTAGTTCCTGCATCATCCTTGTCAACTTCTTCGCGTTCACTCTAGTTTTTATATTGCTATAAAGGCCAATAAGATCTGGAGCTTGAGATGTTATGAAAGTACCTGTAAACTCGTCAAGCAGGTCCTCAGCATCATAAGCTGTGTTCTTGAGCCTTGACAGCCAAGTACGAACAGCTTTGTTGGTGACTTGTTTCTCTTCAGCATCTTCAAGAACAGCTTGAACCATCAGTAAGGTATTCTGTAGGTTACTAAAGTTGTCCTTCAGATCCCACATATCTCCAAGCTTTTTGAAGAAAGGAGAAGCTAGTCTGTCAAAGATCACTTGTAAGACGGGTGATAACACTATATCGGCCATTTTCTGCAGAAGCAGTGTGATAAGAAACAGAATATTGGTGGACTGAATGTGAAGAAGGATTTCGATTTCATTGATTAGCAGATTGATCACCTCCTGAAAGATACATGAACTTGGAGGATACAATCTGTAAGGTGTATTGAGAGTATGGCTAGTATTCTCAAACACCTAACTTGACCCATAAACAGTAACTGACATTAATAAGTGAAAGCACCTAACTTGACCCCATAACTAACAAAGGACTTTATAAACCAATGGAATATTTATAGAAGCCATAAGATATATTTTATTGTCATCAGCAAAGTTTTCTTCATGAACTTATATTAACTAGACCATTTGTGGCAATTCGCTCGGGGCTCTCATAATTCTCAAGGTACTAAGATTCAAGAATTTCTTACAGTCACTAGTGCTAGAATTGATTAGCTTTTAAATGACACCGTAGGTGTCGGTTAAATTCAAATACAACAATTATTGTAACATTTTTTTTATAAGTAAAAATAAATATAAAAGTCATCAAGTGGGTGAAACTCATTTGCAAAGGACTATCTAAAAAAAAAAAAGTCAATAAACCCAAAATGAAATGTTCAAAACTCGTTGAATTATTAAATGCACACTTTTGAGCACTCTAGCATGCCTCGGTGCCTAAGCTATATTCTATCAAATGCTAGACTACTGGACGCGCCTATGCATCCAGTGTCTAATACATTGCTATGATATTGAGTTAAACTGTCAGTTGTTTAAATTGCACAGGGTGGTCTTCATAAACATTCAAAAAATGGAAAAAAATCAAACGTTGGGGGTTTCAAACTTACCATTGCTGGTATCATGTTATTTCAGCAGTTTTTTGGTATACAATATGCAAAGTTAAAACAGAAGCAAAAGGCAAAGACAGCATCAAAGCCACGGGCAAGCTACAAACTTGATGCAATCCAGAACAGGAACCAATCAACAAATAAAACTAACAATTTTTTATAATAACTAATAAAACTAACATAAAGTACATATTGATAGCAAACTCTCCCGACATAAACTAGAAAACTGTATTATCCCTCTAGAACACCATTATAACATACCAGTTCTAATCACCTCACTCATTTATTATTCTTTTGTTCATTTATTCCAATCAAAATAAACAATACTAATTATTATATCATATAAAGTAATTATTATTCCTTATATCGTAATAGTGACAAATTTCATCCCTCTAGAGCACCATTATAACACACCAGTTGTCGGGCTGCTTTGTTATTGCAAGATCAAATAAACAATGTACTTACTACTGTTTTGCAGGAAGGAGTAAGAACCTTTCTGGAACTTCACTGCAGAAAATTCATCTATAGGAGTGCTGAAACAGGTATTATTTCAAGGCATCCAATATTCAACTATACGCTTGTCCCTTCAGCATCTTCAGCTCATGCTGAAAAACTGCAAAAGTGGTTCGCCTGCAAAGAAGTTCCCCATAGAAACCTCAAGCTTATAGACAATTTTAGCAGGCCTACCAGTGAATCCTTCCTCAGGTGAACTTAAGATACAGATGACCTACCTCCAGTTAGCACAATAGTGCTTTCATTGTAAAGCATAATAGTTCTCCAGTCAGTACAAGTATTATTCTTCATTATAATATAAAAATGCATCACACTGTAATTAAAAAACAGAGAATAGTGGTTCGTGTAAATAAAACAATATTGAAAACACAATTTTCAGGTCATTAGTATGTCTAAAATGTCATATACCAAACAGCCAAAAGGAGATTTTCTAGTGGTCTGTCAAAGCTCTCACTAAAAATAGCTTAATATCAAAGTTTACTTAGTTACTTATTAAGAATAATATAATCAAAATATACTTAGTCACACCAGTGAAGGGATTCACTTTGTATTAACAGTGATTAAGATTAGCAGCTCCTTAACATTTTGGTGATTCTTTCCTCTTCCTAATTCAGAACATTTTAATATATGATCTGAAGATAATCTAATCACAAATCATCACAGTAATATTATAATCTTCTAAGACATCAAAAAAAATTGTCACAGAATTTGTACTGTTTATGCCTGCAATAACATTTTCAATGAAAACAGATGCTGACAAGCATGCTCATAATACATGACCAAGAGAAAAATAATAATAATAATGATTATGAATGAGAATACAGTCATTAAGACTGGAAAAAATAAAATAAAAAAACTCATCCAACAAACAAGGCTTCAAACTTCCAATTAGGCCTCTTAGACAGGGAAACATATACACGTGAGTGATAGATTGGATGATCCAGTTCCATTTAGGCTAATTCTTTGTCTGTCAAACTGAAATGAAACTTGGTGCAGCGTTCACATAAGAGGGAGAGTTTTCTGGTGATAAGGCTACGTTTAGGGCTGAGAACATGGAAATCAAGTACTAGTATATATACCAAAAAGACTAGAGAAAACCATGCATTAAGGCAAATGAAGGAAAGAAGCATAATTTATAAACAGGGCAAAAATTATGATGGCCTAATGATGATGGATGGAAATTGCTTACCCAAGAATAAAAGACCACTTCATTTCAACCAGATGAGCTGTCTGCTGTGCTGCACTGCCTGACCTCAGGCACTCCAATGTATTTATACAGGATATGGGCTATTTTTGGCCAATCATCACCAACTTCCTGTTTACATCTTTCCTCGAGTTCAGGACAATCTTGAATAGACAGGCTGAAGAGCGAAAAGAAATTTCAGACCTTCTGGCAATTGCTTCAAATTATGACAGTCAGAAATTGACTAAGATCTAAGTGAAGCAAGGTCCCCAATCCACTCTGGCAATGCTGTTAAATCCGGACAACTCCTGATTTCCAAGAAATGCAGTGCTCTGACATGCTGTAGCCCTTGTGGCAGTTACAAAAGCTCAGGATAGCTTAAGATAGTTAAACTTTGGAGCTGAGAGAGGTTATGCATGTCCTCTGGAAAAGCAGCCAGACTTGGACAATAGATAATCATCAAGTGCTCAAGTGAAGTAAGTTGTTGCGTACTTGTAGATAAAGAGGCCAGATTACTGCAGTTTTCATTGGACAAAGTTCTAAGTGAACTCAAATCTCCAACCCCATCCTCGGGCATAGTGATTATATTGTGGCAATCACTGATCTCCAAGGACTCCAGAGCTTTGAGGTTCTTCAACTGTTACGGCAAAGAGGAGAGCTGTTAACACCAAAGAATTGCTAATGATCTCAGAGCAGTAAGGTTTCCCAACTCCAGAGGCAGCGAATGAAGCCTGGGGCTAGAGATGATCTCAAGAGAAGTGAGAAGAGGATTGTTAGCAAGAAACACTCCTGAGAGAGCTACTAGCTCTTCAACTTTCTCAGTTGCAAGAACTGTAAGAGAGGCTAAACCTTGAATGGAGCTAAATTGGACTGCAATCGCGCAGTTCCAAATTTAAGAGACAGTAACGATGGCATTGCAGCGAGCTTTGGACATTTGTTGACAATTAACTTATTCAGGTTAGGGAAGGCATCTCTGCCATCTAGACTTGACCATTCTTCCAAACTTGGAAAACCTCTGAGAACAAGTTTTTTAAGTGATGGGAATGCTTTGTTGGTGCCTTCACCATAGAACTCTTTGCCAAAGCACTTCACAGCACGCATTCTTTGCAGAGAGCGTCTTGAGCAATAGAAGATACCCGAGTGCAAGAAGGCGCTCAAGATTTTTGCAGTTCTCCAAATGGACCACAGTCAGATTTGGTAGTGTCCACTGAGGAAATCTTATTCCTGGATATCCTTTTACAAAGAGCCTTTTCAAGTTTTGGTGAGGTGGGAGGCTTTTGAGTTTTGATAATTTATCCCAATGTAGCATCTGGTTCATGCTCTTGTAATGGTCCCAGTGAGAAAACTTGTGTAGCTGCTCGTGATTTATCATTTTTAACAGGAATCACGGACTTTAAATTCACACCATTCTCACAGTTAATCTAGCATAGTTCCAACGACTCAAGTTTTTCTTTCTTCGTTAGATTAGCATACTTCGCATCTTCCGCGTTTTCTAAATATCTAACTTGCAGTTCACTTTGAAAGTTTAGTCTGAAGGAAATCGATCTAAAAAATTTCGGGAAAGTTTAAAAATTTCATCAATTCTCATCAACTCTAATCTTTTCTTTATCTTTTTCAACTAAAAAATTGATAAAGAAACTCTTTAAAAATATGTTTACAACGTAAAAAAAATCCACAAAACTCTATTTTATCCAACAAACAATAAAAAGTAACATTTTAAAGACAAATAGTATATATAGTTAGCAAAATGAAATTGCGAGATAATTGTGAAAAAAATTGATATGAATGAAAATGCAATGGAATTAAAAGTTATTTAACATTTGATAAACCCCCCCCTCTCTCGCTCTCCCTCCCAGGAGTTAGGACTCGCAGTCCACACAACAATGGCAACCACAAGAGCAATAACAGCAGCAATTGCTAGCCAGACAACCTCATGCTTGCTTTCAAAACGACCGTTCATTTTCAAGCAAAAACCTAATGCCGTTACCAGACTCTGCTTCAGCAGGAAGACATTCGTCTTCTCAAAGAGGTCCTTCTCTTGCAACGCTATTTACAACCCGCAGGTCCAGATCAAAGAGGAAGGACAGCTCGAAACCCTAGATTATAGAATCTTCTTCATCGACAACTCCGTCAAAAAGGTATTTTCACCTCTCTCATCTTAACATTGTAAATTTATGTGTGTGTGTGTGTGTGTGTGTCTGCTTTTGTTCCTTTTAGTTTTGCCATCAACGTCTGTTTGCTTGTTGAGAAAATTGGCCAATTGGGGAATGGAAGTGAATATTGAGGAACTGATTTTCTAAATGCTCAATCATTCGGTCACTTTGGATTAACAAAATTGTTTGGATTAGTTGAGTTGAATTTACAGTTCATTCGACTTTGTTAAAAAAATAAAGCAGCAAAACAAATGTTAATGGTGAAAGATATTTCTTTCTATTAATTTTGACCAAATATATATTCCTAAGCCTAAAAGTGATGTTCATTTTAAGGGCTTTTCTTTTGCTACTTTATTTGCATTTGGGGTTTGTTTGGTTGATGAGGAGGACAAGTCAGAGTTTTTATTCTTCAATTTAACATTAAGTAGGATCAGCATGTCATCTCTAAGTCTAGTAAAACTAGTATTTGGCTTTGTGGAATTAATTCTGACTTTTTTTTAATAAAAAAATTCCACAATATATGCTGAGTCAAAAAATTGTTTTGTGATTTCTTTTATCCTTCATTTTGTCATTTGGATCTAGTTGAGTTGTTTACTGAGACAACAAAAAGATCTCAAATTTTTAATAATTAACTTGTTACGGGAATAATACTGAATTGGGGAATTTATTGAAAACTGAGAATTTTCTGAACTTTGGGAATGTCTAGCTGACGATGAAGTGTAAGGAGCTCCGAATTTTTAAAAGTAGAAGAGAAAATTTAAGGGATTACTGTTGGATGAGTATAAAATGAATGACAATATTTTCACCAACAATCATTGTGCATAATTTCCTAAGCATTTGCACACTTCGTCATTGCCTCTAATCCGTGAAGGAATATTTTCACTGGTTGTGCAGATTTCTCCTTGGCATGATTTACTGTTGCACTTGGGTGATGGTGTTTTCAACTTTGTTGTGGAAATACCTAAAGAAGCAAGTGCAAAGACGGAGGTTGCTACTGATGAAACACACACTCCCATTAAGCAAGACACGAAGAAGGGAAAACTTAGATATTATCCGTAAGATCTACTATCAGAAAATTTTGTACTTTCATCTTTTTAGTTTGCTTTTGCTCTCGTGAAGGTGCTTGGATTTTTTTTTTTCTTTCAGAAATATTCTTCATGAATGGGTATCTAAGTTTAGCTGTTGGTTAGCTTGGAAATGGTCAGGATAATCAGAATACTTTGTGTCTGAAATACTCTAGTTTCACACTCACCAATTGCTGGTTTTCATGTGGGAGTTTCTAATGGAAAGAATTTACCCCTGTTGATTGCTATAATTATATGTCCATCAGCTTTTCTCTAACAGCCACATTCTTAGGTTTACATTTCCTGAGGATAACTCTTGGCGATGCCATGAAATGGCCGACATCTTTTATTGTGGAAAAACCCTTTTTATTTTATCTTTACATTTGTCCTTCTTTGTTCTTTGCTGATTATAAAGAGTCATCATGCTTGAGAAATAACTTAAATTGTTGTTAGTATTTTTTATTTAAAATTTTTTTATTTGAATCTATTCCTTATATAAGTAATTCCTTATTATTGACTTAAAAGTTTATGGAGACACAAAGTTAAAGAGTGAGGCTGTAGTAGATTGACCTTGGACACTCAAGTTACTAGAAATGTAGAAACCCTCCAACCAAATAGTTTTGGATGCTTAACTGCTTTATGGATTTTCATAACATTTAAATGATCTAATGAGTACTCCATTGTTATTCAGTAAGCTCTCAATCATTCACTGTAAATTTCTTCCTTTCTCTACTTTTACATGCCTCTTAGGACAATAGGATCTAAAATTATACTGTTGATAAATGATGACCTTCTTTGTTAAAATCATGTTTACTCTGAATTACTACCCCTCTTTTACAATCTTCATTGAATGATTCTTTTGCAACTTGCTATGCCTCAACATCTGGAATGCGTTACCCAACCATTTGGCTTGACTGAAACCTCCATCCAAAGATTCTTCCAAAACAAAATAATGGACCCTGTCATTTGTCACAAACTCAACCCCAATTCTATTTAGGTTTCCCTTTCTTCTTGTAGTGCCTTAAAATAAAATGCTCCTCCATAGTGCAGTTCCACACCAACAAATTATCTTAGGTGAGACATGCTTTGCATACTTTATTTTCCTTTCCTAACTGAACATGCTTTGCGATATTGTTAGTTTTCCTGTTCTCATTCTATGTGGTTCGGGCTTCTCAACTGGCTGGAACTTTTATTTATGTCGATAGTGACCTAAAATCATTTGAATCCACAGCCTAATTCTATCAATAGTGAACTACAATTACTGTTGTTATTTGCCTAAGTTTCAAACATGTCCAAACATGGTCTAAGTTTGGTTAATGTCCAAACCAATTGTGGGATATCAAAGTTCAGCAAGTTATAAGGTTGCACACATGTGTGTGCTTCAATTTTGAGCATAGGAAGGTCAGGCACACTGCTGTGGAAGTTTCTGCCCACAGGCAGGAGGTGTGCGCACAGCATCAGGTGGCTGCAGCATCAGGTCACGCCGCAGCACACAGCACCACACCAAAACACACAGCATCACTTGGAGAGTGATGTAGGGCTGAGATTAAAGGAAGAACATGATCAAAGGGAGGATAATGACTCACAAGAATGTCCAAGAATTAAGAGGCTATAAAAGGGGTTCTCAAGGCCTCATTTCATAAGATAATACAAGATACAAAAAACACACATACAAGAGAGTTTTGTGACATTGTGAGATCATTGTAAACACTAAGAGAGAATTGTGTAGAGAGACATAAACACAAGAGAGACTCTTGTAGTGAGGCTGGTTGTAATTAGATAGAGAGAGTATAGATTAGATTAGAGAACATTGTTGAGTTCTCATCTTCTTCCTTCTCTTCTTGTTTCTTCAAGAACTTGGATTCTTGAAGGGGATTGCTGTAACTTTGTAAGAACCATTGAGATAGTGCAGAGAGTTCGGAGGAACTCACGGGGACGTAGGCACATTGCCGAACCTCGACAACAAATTACTTGTCTTCTTTCTTTCTTTGATTTTCTGTTCTTGAGTTCGATTGCTGAAATTCTTTCTACAAGTCATTCAAGACTTGGGTGTTTGGAAGATCACCACCTGGGCATCTTGTCAAGGTGATTTCCAACAGTGGTATCAGAGCACAGCAGCTGGTTATCGGAACAAGAAGTAGAAGGTACGGAGCCAAGACTCCAAGAATCAAAGATCAAACTTCTTGGGTGAATCAAGAACGGTTAAAGATCAAGATCCGGTCGTGTTCTTGAAGGTTGATTCAAGAACGGTGTTAAAGATCCATCTTCGATCTGTGTTCTTGAGGTTAAAGAAAGTAGTTGTGGTTAGTGCACAAATCTGGGATCTTGTCCGCAAAAGACGGCTTCAAATTTCTGTGTGGAGAAGTTTGATGGAAAGGGGGACTTTACTCTATGGAAGCGGAAGATCAAGGCGGTTCTAATGCAGCAGAAAGTGGACTTGGCTATTAGAGAAGATGATGCTTTTCCAGCAAGTGTCACGGAGGACCAGCGGACCGAGATGAAGAAGATGGCCTACAACACCATTTTCTTGCACATGTCGGATAGTATCACAAGGGAGTGCGGAGACTCGGAGGATCCGGCTGTCATATGGAAGAAACTAGATAAGTTGTTTCTCACCAAAACTCTTCCTAACAAAATTTATCTTCTTAAAAGAATCTTTGCTTTTAAAATGGACCCTAGTAAGGAGTTGCAAGATAATCTTGATGTCTTTAACAAGCTAGTTCAAGATTTGAATAGCTGTAGCATTACTTTTCCGGATGAACAATTGGCTGTCATTTTATTAAATTCACTTCCAGATTGCTTTGATAATTTGATTAATGCAATTGAGTATGGAAGGGATTCTTTGACAAAGGAGATTGTGATCAATGCCATAAGGGCACATGATTTCAAAGCCAAGATGAAGGAGGCATCAAGTGGTGAAGGGCTGTTCGTAAGAGGAAGGCCAGTAGCTCGGAATGGCAGTAGCACTTATGGCAGCTACCGGGAGAAATCAAGAGGTAGAGGGCAAAGCCATGGGAGATCTCACTCCAAGACAAGATATGGAGGAGGAAAGAGATGCTTCTACTGCAACAAGGAGGGCCATTTCAAGAAAGATTGCAAGAAGAGGATATGGGATGAGAGGAGAAGTCATACCAATAATGGAGAGGCTTCGGTTGCCAAAGGAGAACAGCAAGATGATGTTCTTGTTGCATGCTCAAATGTGAGCAGGAGGCAAGGCAGCGGAAAGTGGATTCTTGACTCCGGGTGCACCTATCATATGTGCCCTCACAAAGAATGGTTCAAGAATTTCAAGGAGATCAATGAGGGAAGAGTCTTCTTGGGGAATGACAATTCTTGCCAAGTGAGAGGGATTGGAGACATCCAATTGAGGATGTTTGATGGAGTCATAAGGCTGCTGCGAAATGTAAGATATCTTCCAGACTTGAAGAGGAACTTGATCTCATTGGGGCAGCTGGACTCCATGGGGTACACATGCAAATTAGAGGGAGGAAAGATCAAGGTGGCCAAGGGATCTTTGGTAGTGATCAAGGCAGCAAGAAATGATGGACTTTATGAGATGATCGGAGAAACAGAAACCAATGATCAAGCAGCAAGCTTGATAGCTGAGCTGGATAAGGCAGCCCTTTGGCACACTCGCTTGGGACACATGAGCGAAAAAGGCCTGCAAGTGCTTAGCAAGGAAGGTCTACTTGGTGGTGACAAAGTAGAAAAACTGGATTTCTGTGAGAGTTGCATTCTTGGGAAGCAACACCGGGTCAGCTTTAACACCGGAGTGCATAAGTCTAAGGGGATTCTTGATTACATTCATTCGGACCTTTGGGGACCAGCAAGAACACCAACACAGGGAGGTAACTTTTACTTTCTGTCTTTAATTGATGATTATTCAAGAAGAGTGTGGATTTATTTGCTTAGGAATAAATCGGATGCCTTGAATAAATTTGTTGTGTGGAAGAAATTGTTGGAAACCCAAACTGGTAGGGTAGTTAAAGCTTTAAGAACCGATAATGGCTTAGAATTTTGCAACAAGGATTTTGATAAATTCTGTGAATTAAATGGCATTCTAAGATATAGAACGGTTGCAAAAACACTCCAGCAAAATGGAGTTGCTGAAAGAATGAATCGAACCCTTATGGAAAAAGTTAGGTGCATGCTAATAGGATCCGGGTTACCAAAATATTTTTGGGGAGAAGCTGTAGCTACAGTTGCATACTTGGTGAATAGATCACCCTCTAGAGCAATAGAGCTCAAGACTCCCATGGAGATGTGGAGTGGAAAACCCCCTGAATTAAGCAACCTTAGGACTTTTGGATGTGCAGCATACGCACACCAAAAGGAGGATAAACTTGACCCTAGGTCTAGAAAATGTGTATTTCTAGGATATGGTGATGGGGTTAAGGGATATAGGTTGTGGTCCTTAGAAAAGAAGGGCATGAAACTGATTATAAGTAGGGATGTTGTCTTTAATGAATTATTATTTCCCTACTTGGAGAAAACTAACCCTGCAGGGGCTAGTGAGCAAACCAATTCAGAAATTGTTGAGCATCACATCAAAGAGCACTCGGTTCATGTAGAGCAGAGGAGGCAAAAGGGTTCGGACCAGGTAGAGCCCTTGGAAGAAGGCCAAGAAGCACAAGAAACTCAAGAAGAGGCTGAACAAGAAGTAGTTGATGCAGTAAATAACTACCAGCTCATAAAAGACCGGGAAAGAAGAGTGGTTAGACCACCCTTGAGATATGGGTTTGCAAATGCTGTAGATGCAGCAGCTCCTTGGATAGAAGGAGGGATGGCTGAACCAGAAACTTACACGGATGCCATGGAGTGTAAGGATTCGTCAAAGTGGCAGCTGGCTATGGAGGAAGAAATGGATTCTTTGATGAAGAACAACTCTTGGGAGCTGGTGCCAAAACCAGAAAAACAGAGAGTGGTGGATTGTAGGTGGCTCTACAAGATCAAAGAAGGGAATACTCCAAGAGATGAAGTCCATAACAAGGCTAGGCTGGTGGCGAATGGGTTCACAAGGAAAGAAGACATAGATTTCACAAGAACTTTCTCACCTGGACACAAGGTGGAGAAGATGGTGAGTATCCTCATCTATGTCATTAATGGGCTGTTGGTTTGGAACAGCAGGGAGAGGATGGAAAGGGTTACATCTCAACTTAGTGAGGAGTTCGAGAGGAAGGATCTCAGCCTTGCACAAAAGATCCTTGGGATGAGAATCATCCAAGAAAAAGAGAGAAGCCGATTGAGGGTTTCTTGGGCAATTAGTATTTTCAGCAAAATTGTGAGTAATCCCGGAAAGAAGCATTGGCTTGGGATGAAGTGGTTGCTGAGGAACAAGGAGGCTCAGTGGCAGCCAATGGTAGCACTCTCAACAACCGAGGCAGAGCACATAGCTGCTACAGAGGCCATTAAGGAAGCTATGTGGTGCAAAGGGTTGCTTGAAGAGTTGAAGGTACTGGATGAGTAGGTTGTGGTATTTTCGGATAGTCAAAGTGCCTTGCACTTGTGTAAAAATCCAGTGTTCCATGAGAGGACAAAGCACATGGATGTTCGGTATCATTTCATTCGGGAAAATGTTACGAAAGGATGCATCCATGTGGACAAGGTTGCCATGGAAGAAAATCCTGCTGACTTGGGTACTAAAGTCTTACCTCTAAGTAAGTTCAATCATTGCCTTGAATTACTTAGGATTGGAGTGGGTTAATTGGTAACTCAATATGAGTTTGGATCCCGAAACTTTCTGCACAATGGTTCAGGTTTTGTTTTTTTTTTTTTTTTGAACACTTAGACAAAGGTAGAGATTGTTGTTATTTGCCTAAGTTTCAAACATGTCCAAACATGGTCTAAGTTTGGTTAATGTCCAAACCAATTGTGGGATATCAAAGTTCAGCAAGTTATAAGGTTGCACACATGTGTGTGCTTCAATTTTGAGCATAGAAAGGTCAGGCACACTGCTGTGGAAGTTTCTGCCCACAGGCAGGAGGTGTGCGCACAGCATCAGGTGGCTGCAGCATCAGGTCACGCCGCAGCACACAGCACCACACCAAAACACACAGCATCACTTGGAGAGTGATGTAGGGCTGAGATTAAAGGAAGAACATGATCAAAGGGAGGATAATGACTCACAAGAATGTCCAAGAATTAAGAGGCTATAAAAGGGGTTCTCAAGGCCTCATTTCATAAGATAATACAAGATACAAAAAACACACATACAAGAGAGTTTTGTGACATTGTGAGATCATTGTAAACACTAAGAGAGAATTGTGTAGAGAGACATAAACACAAGAGGGACTCTTGTAGTGAGGCTGGTTGTAATTAGATAGAGAGAGTATAGATTAGATTAGAGAACATTGTTGAGTTCTCATCTTCTTCCTTCTCTTCTTGTTTCTTCAAGAACTTGGATTCTTGAAGGGGATTGTTGTAACTTTGTAAGAACCATTGAGATAGTGCAGAGAGTTCGGAGGAACTCACGGGGACGTAGGCACATTGCCGAACCTCGACAACAAATTACTTGTCTTCTTTCTTTCTTTGATTTTCTGTTCTTGAGTTCGATTGCTGAAATTCTTTCTACAAGTCATTCCAGACTTGGGTGTTTGGAAGATCACCACCTGGGCATCTTGTCAAGGTGATTTCCAACAATTACTGTGAAATATCTTCCTGAATTTTTGTAGTCTTCATTCATAACCAAATGAATGTGAAAGAACTGAGTCAACAGCACTTTTAATGTAAGCTTGTTGTGAATTCTCCAGAACTTCTTGTCATGCTTATTATTCGTGCATTTTATGTCTTCTTGATTATCATTATGATTAGTTGTACTTGAAATTCTTAGAGGTTTTATCTTTCAAGAATGAATTGCTTCCACAGACATGGGAAGACCCATCACTTGAAACTCTGAAGTTGAAGGGGCATTGGGGGATAATGACCCAGGTAATTCACATACAATTGAAATTTCTTGAATATTTCTATTTTCATTTGTCTAGGAAGTAGCATTCTAATTGTTTGACTCGGTGTTTTCTTCATTTTGCAGTTGACGTTGTTGAGATCGGCAAAAGTCAGAGAAAGATTGGTGAAGTTCTGAAGTTCAAGCCATTGGCTGCTTTAGCTATGATTGATGAGGGGGAACTTGATTGGAAAATAGTTGCAATTTCATTGGGTGATCCAAAAGCTTCTCTTGTGAATGATGTTGATGATGTTGAAAAGCATTTCCCGGTATGACCTATTCTTTAACTGAGTGCCTATTTTCCCTACTGGGTTCTTCATGCCAAATATATGTTTGGGTTTTGTAATATCTATGCTTTATCTATTAGTATGTCATCTGCAAGGCTCCCAGCAAAGAAAGAAGAATCTAATCTCATTTGTAAACCACAGCAATTATATGGGCGAGTTATTGTTCATATAATTATATCGTATAAATATCATGTAATTGACACTTATTTAAAAATATTTATTCTGTTGTAGAGCAATGTCAATTTGTTTGATTGATAAAGGCAAATTATATGGAATATTTTGCAAAAGAAAATGTTTATGTATTCTCTTTGTAGAGAGAATAAGAATGATTATATGTGTAAATATTGAGGCAGTAGCACAATAATTCATCACAAGGAGTGGACAAATATTTAAGGGAAGGTTAAATGAGGGATATAACATTTATCAAGGATTGGTTATGAACTAGTGTCCAATTGGGATGACATTGTTTTTTGTAGGTATTATTAAAAAAGAACATGACTTTTGTTCGGCCATTAAAAGATTATGAATTTGTGTCAAAGTTGCTTTTTTTTAAAGTCAGCTTTTAACCAGATTGGTAAGTTTATACTAAGTCAGCAGAAACATTGTGGTAGGGACCACGATCCTCTCCATTTGAAAATTTAAATGGCAGTTAAATTCATGGTGAAATTGAATGTTATCATGATAAATTTGAATTTAAATATTCTCCATTTGATGATGTGACATTCAGTCTCACCGTAAACTTGACTCTATTTCAATTCTCAAAAAGAGAGAATCATGATCTTTGTGGTAGATAGTAGATATGGAATTAATGCTGATTGTACTTTGTACTGATATCAACATCGCAGATAACACAATTTTTCTTTTGCAAATCAATTCATTTGAGCTAGTTGTAAGCGTACCCTGTATCCTATACAAAGAATTTCCGGGACTAATCTGTTGATTATCCTCAGGGTACTCTTACTGCGATTAGGGACTGGTTTAGAGACTACAAGATCCCTGATGGAAAACCGGCTAACAAGTTTGGTCTTGGCAACAAACCAGCAAACAAGGTAATCTTCTATCAATCTCCTTCCTTTGTTCTTGCTTGGTTGTTGATTTCTTGAATTCTTTTTTGTGTTGTTTTTGCTAATATTAGAACGGGTTTCTGTTTTATGACAGGATTATGCTCTTAAGGTGATCAATGAGACCAACAAGTCTTGGGCTAAACTTGTCAAGAGATCAAGTGATGCTGGAGAGCTTTCACTTGCATAAATGAAAACCATTAGACTTGGAGTTGCATGCAGCTGGTAGTGCTCGTTTTTGTAGGCTACTTATCAGAGTTTTCCCTTTTGGCGAGCAAGTCCTGGTAATCTTATGAATTGAAACATTCCTTCTCATTGTTGAGCTTGAATAATCGACGACTCTGATGTGGTCTGCCTATAATTTATTCTCTTTGTTTTAATTGAAATATAGGGATTCTTTCTGCTGCATCTTTTAGTTAGTATGACAGTTTGTGTGAGTCATTTTGATTAAATAATGAAACGGTCCTCTTTTCTAGAACTGCTGAATGAGTTAAGAGTATGTTTGGAATAAATAAGTTTTATAGAATTTATTTATAATTCCAGACATTGTCATGTTTGAGTTTCCTTGTTATGAATTCTATCAAAATTAATAAAATTTACAAATGAATTCCATGAATGAAGAAAAAAAAGGATTCTTTCTGCCGTTCTTTTAATATTAAGTGTGACAGTTTAAGTAAAGAACATTTCTATGATAATATTCAAGCTACTATTGATCTATGCGTATCAGATTTGTGGAAAGTGTCATTTTGCATAATTGTATTAACAATAGTTACTACATGATCAGTGATTAAAATTTACACATAATGGACCTTTGCCCTACCAATCCGACCTACAAACAAGAGAAAAGAAGCAAAAAACCTCAAGACCCTTCACCATCCCTACCAGCAGCTGAGTTCAAGGGCTTCTTGGAATCTCTTCTCCAGTGTAGAATCAGTAGACAAAGAAGGATCAAGCATGGAATCTCTACCCTCTGTTCTTCCTTTGAGTAGATGATTATAAAATGGGACCCACTTCATTGCAGAAACTTTCACCTCAAGAGATGTTGCAGATGGTGGTGATGATGATGAATCTGAAGGAAGGAGAGATGGTGAAGAAGTTTAGCTCAACAATTATACATCTCTATTTATGGCCGAGTTTAATAAGATATATCATCATCAAAAAAAAAAAAAACACAATAGTTATTGATGTTCAAATCATGTGTATATATTAGTTTTAATTTGCATTACGACTCATTTAAAATGGATGAAATGACCGATATATAAATCAAATCTGAGATAATCTAAAGACTTCAACTTTGATTACTAAATCAAGACCTCATTGACTATATATTGCATCTTCAATGTTATATTTAACACATTTTGTACCAATAATATCCCATATATTCAAATCATGGAACATGTTTCTATTTATTTATTTTTAAAAAAAAAATTAATACAAAAATCAATAATATGGTACACATCAACTTAAGGACCCGTGACCACTACCAGAAGCTTCAACATTTTGAGATTACTACTAAATTATTGCACTTTCAATCCCGATTTATACTCAAACGCACAAATGTATCCATCAAAACACAAAATAAAATGCATACATGTTAAGAAAATCTACGTGCTAGTTTTAGTATTTCATTTCATCCCACATTATTAATGTTACAAACAAAAGATCTTGAGTTCAAATTTAACTCCGTTTAGATTTGCGATCCATAAAAAACCACATTTCAAAAATGATTTACCTCAGGAAGTTCTTTCCATACTAAAATACTTCAGTTTTCAACATTTCATCTAGACTCTGAATCTTAATCAAGCCTCATATTTCTTTTTCTGAATTTACAACCAAAAAAATACAGATTAACCTGGGTCTCTTAGGATAAAGAATTCCTTCAAGTCTTACCTAGAGGAGATTTGGGTTCGAACTTATCCCCACCGATGAATTTTTTTTAAAAAGAATACAGATTACAACAATCATCCCTGCATGCTTGCACAAATAAAAGCCGCCAAGCAATATGCACAATTTAGAAGACAAAAGTAAACTTCAATTTAAGGATACCAGAACAGCTTGTGGGATCTGACTCGTAATTGAACTTCATATAACTAGGGGAAAAATAGAAGGATTGAACTTGGAAGAGATTAGAAAAAAAAAAGACACTTCGAGATTGATACTGCCAAAAAACCACATCCAATAAAGAGACGACACATGGACCACCACATGGGTAGGCAACAGGTCAACACACAAGAGGGCCCCAACTCCAGGTCATCACCGTCCTCCAGGTCACCAAACCGCCCTTGGCCTAAAGGCCGCCTGATGAGAGCCATAAAATGCATCTTAATAGTACTCAATTGTTAGCGTTTTAGGGTTGATCTAGGTTTTAATTGCATTTTTATACGTTAACAACTCTAAAGTGGTATTCTTGAATCGTTGACTTATTTCGATGCATTTTCAGGTACTTTAAGATCAAAAGATGAGGAAAAACTATTGTTGCTTGAAGCACAAAGACTCAAGGCACACCGAAGTGAAGGCATGGTCGCGGAAGGACAAATGAAAAAAAAATAAAGTTTTGAGTGTGCGCACTGAGGCCTAAAAATATCCAAGCCTCGACCTCCAGAAGGGAAGCCAAAAGACCAAGGAAAAGCATTAGTGTGCGCCGCGGCCTAGACTAGGCTGAGCCGCGGCCTGAAGGGCTGAGCCACGGCCTGGACAAGGCTGGGCCGTGGCCCACAGAAGGAGAAGAAATCAGCACAAGTTCAGCCGCAGCCTGACCCAATCTGAGACGCGGCACGACCTCGATACCCTGTCTCCGAGTTACAACTTAATTAGGGTTTTTAATGATTGTTTAAACCTAAAACACCCTTGGACCTCTTGTATTATAAATAGCTCACTTAGGGTTTGATAAAACATTCATAAAACCTGGAAAACTCAAGGAAGCAACCAATTCTCCTCCACCAAAGTGTTCAACCATGAGCCCCATGGCTAACTAATCTCCAAGCAAGGCGAATGGATGAATCCCTAGGTGTAGTTGTTCATATTTTCCTTTATTTGATTCAGTTGTAATAGGGATTTATTGTCAAAACATTGTTATGATTTACTTTGCTATCTAATTATAAGATTTTCTCTAATCCGGTAATTGTATCTTTCTCCTTGATATAAATCTAGTCACGCTTTTCTTATGTCAAGATTGTTTGGATATGATTGAGTCCAGTAGATTTATCCTTTAGGCTTGTCCATTACTGTAATATTGTCATAAAAGATATATTGTCGTTTCTTGATAAACCTATAGGATAGATCATGTGTGCATGAATCAAAACTAGAAAGTATTTCATAACAATTACATTAGAGGTTATACATGCTCTTATTGAATATTTGCCGATTACCTGTTTGGGATGTGAAACTTGCAATTGAGATAAAAACAACTGAATCAAGTTAGGATTAGGGCAATGAACCTAGGAAGGATTCTTGGAACCTTGTTGTTCCTCTATTATATTTTACAATCTATTTTACACAATTACTTCATTATCAAAAGTTCATACTTTCTCACTTAAATCTTTATCATTTGTGTTATGGTTCACACCTTCTTTTGTAGTTAACTTGTTTCCCTGTGGAATCGACACCCCAAAGCTATGCTACAACTACCGCGTTATATTTTGAGCGTAACCACTGCCTCATACATAGACTGCTCCTAAACAAGACAGCAAGGTGAAGCACAAACGGACGGTCCCAGGCCACTTAGCTGGGCCTCCTAGGCATCATTGCCCAACCAATTTGGGACTTCACGTCGTCATCGCCCTGGGTAGAAGACCGCCTCAAAACCCTATAAAAAGACACAGGTGCGCATTCCAAATGATTAGACCTTTCTTGACATAAAAAGAGAACACCATTACTCCCGTGCACTTTACTGTATACTAACAAGAGCTTCGGAGCATCCTCGGAGGCATCCCCTCCGGTGACCCCCTAGCTCATCTTCTCTACCCTGTGCAGGTTTCGTCGAGGTCCGACCTCCAGCTCAACAAACACATTTTTGGCATCAACAGAGAGTAAAACATATGTGAAGATCATTAAATAAACAGGCTTCACAAAACCGTGTAGACAAATTTTCAAGGTGTTTTTAATAATTAATTTCGATTTGTCCAACGCAAAGTCTCGAACTGCTTTAAAAATTATCAAATATAAACATATTCTAATCACATTGACTTTATTTAGATGAAAATAATTAATGTTTTAACCAAAAAAATCGCCTTATAAAAAATAACAATAAAAAAGATAATTTACGGTTACAGCATGGTCTTTGTAATACCCGTATTAAAAAAGAAATGGTAAATAAATAATTTAATAAATATGACATGAAGTTTAAATAATATAGTTACACGAGGGATTTAGTATTGAAGAAAAAAAATTGGGATGTGGACGTCATTAAAAGAAAAGGAAAGAAAACAAAAAAATATATATTTTCTGGACGTCCAGGGAGGTCCAGCAAGAAAGAAAAAAAACTTAAAAGTCAAAAAACGTGGCGGCAGGTGTTGCCACCAGCTGTCAAAAGAAGAAAAGAGAAAGCAAGGTATTCTGCATGAATGCCAAATGCTCTTGTACGTGGCAGCCCAAGAAATGTAAAGGGGGGGCTGCTGAAGCAAAAAAAGTTTATATGTATACAAAACATATTCATAATTGAATGATTTCGTTTAGCTTCTTTCAATCTCTCTCGTTTTTCTCAAAACACTTGGGGACTCAAAAAAATGTTGGAAGAGCAAAATTTTGAAAGGATTTTCTGCGGAATTGCATAGAGAATCAGGAAAAGCTATCAGAAAAACAGAAGGTAATAACATAGGGTTTATTTTTGAATTTATGATATTTATAAAATTCCCAGGAAGTCAAAGTGGGAATTTTCAAGAGTGTGGTTTATACTGAATTGAAGAATAAATTAGAAAATTTATATAAATATAATGTCAGGTGTTGACAATCTACAACCAGGAGAATTTCTAAGAGAAACAGGAAAGGCAATGAGGTGATCCACGGGTAGCTTTAAGAGCTACATGGTGAGTTGGATTTACTTTAAACAGTCTAAATAAAAATGAAAAATTTAGTGATAATATTAAAATAAATTATTAGCTTATGTTGTTGATAAGAGCCATAAAATGCATCTCAATGATGTTTAATTGTTAGCATTTTATGATTCTTCTCGGTCTTTATTGCACTTTTATGTGTTGATAACTCTTAAGTAATATTATTGGACCACTGACTTATTCCAGAGCATTTTCAGGTATTTTGAGTCCAAAGAGAAGAAGAAGCGATTGTTGTTTAAAAGCACAAAGATTCCATGCACGAAGAAACATTGGAGTGGCTGTGGAGAGGCAAAACATGAAGAAAATCAACAATCAGTGAGCACCTCGGTGCTCCTCAGCCAGCACCGTGGTGCCTAGAAACTTCCATGTTGTGAATAAATAGCCAGCACCGTGGTGCCCAGAAGCTCACCCAGCCAAATCATACCTGATGAGTCTTAAATATTACATATTTTAGACCCTTAACTTACATTTGTTATGCTCTTAGTTAGTAGTATTTTACTTTATTTTATGTTTTTCTTGTGTTTTGTGTGTTTTTACAGCTTTGTGGAGAAAATGAAGCATTTCAGGAGATTTGAAGCTTCTGGAGACATTGCGCTCGATCGCACCAGATATGCGATCGAGCGCATCTACGCTCGAGCGCACCTGCCTATGAACGAGCGCAAGGTCAACATCCCACATCGAAATATTTGAAGTTTAGTGCATCTGCGATCGATCTCAGCAGACGTGCGATCGAGCGCACATGAAATCGTGCGCACAAGACATGCGATCGATCGTACCTGCGATCGATCGCACCACACTGCGATCGAGCGCACACGGGCCTGTATCCCACATCGTTTCTGCAAGCCACATTACTCCGGGTCTTCCCCTATATAAGCACCATCTGGCTTCATAAACCAGTGTACAATTCCTGAGCCAATTTGGTGTTTACCGGTGGACTTCCGCCAGCATTTTGGTGGATCCCGAAGGCATTGCTACCACGAGGGGAAGCGTCGCCCATCAGCGAGTGGAATTTCTCCCATGTAAAGTTGTTTATTTATTTCTTTATATTCAGTTTGTTTTAGTTTAAATGTTTAGCACTTGTTATTATAGTTTTATAGTTATGAGTGGCTAGACTCTTCAGCTAAGGTTGAAGATGAAGCCCCGCCGTTGTTTGGCGTAGTAGTTCAGATTTGCTTGTACAAATCTGACAATTTTTAGTATAAATATTCTGTCAATTATTTGAGTTAATCTTATAATTGATTGAGTTTAAATTGTCTGTTGGATTTTCTTTGTGTTTCATCTGATGGATACATTGAATGCTTTTCGATTAAATTGGATTCCCTTTGTGATTTGTTAAGAGTGGATACATCGGGTGCTTTTGGTTTAGTTAGGATATTCTTTGTTTTTTGTCTTATAGTTGGATTCATTGAATGTTTTGATAGGCTATATTTTTAGAACATATATGCTTAACTTTGGTGGGGTGGATTCGGAAACCTTAGTGTTTTTAATTAGTTTTTAAATCAATTTAATTTAGTTTTAATTTATTTTGCAATATCATTCTGAAATTTGGAACTAGGTTAAAATAGAGTTAGTTTAGATTAAAAATATATTTTCACAACGCAATTCCCTGTGGATTCGACCTCGCACTTGCACAACACTATACTGCAAACGACTCGTGCACTTGCGAGTAAATTAAAACTCACAACAATACCCAGCACCGCAGCGCCCATAAAGCAGCACCGCAGTACGCACACGAGATTGTATCTCCGAGTTAGACTTTAATTAGGGTTTTAAACATTAGATTAAACCCAAGAACACCCTTGGACTCTTGTACTATAAATAGGTCACTTAGGGTTTAAGAGGAAGAGGATCTTGTGTGGAGAAAAAAACCCAGAAATCTCAAGGCAACAGCTCTCATCCATAAAATTGTTTAGCCATGAACACCATGGCTAACTAACTTCCAAGCAAGGCGAAAGGATGAATCCCTAGGTGTAGTTGTTCCTATTTTCCCTTATTTGATTCAGTTGTAATAAGAATTTATTGTCAAAACATTGCTATGATTTACTTCTTTATCTAATTATAAGATCTTATCTATTCCAGTGATTGTATCTTTTTCCTTGATATAAATTTAGTCATGCTTCTCTTATGTCAAGATTGTTTGGGAATAACTGAGTCCGATAAATCTAGCCTTTAGGTTTGTCCATTACTACAATATTGTCAATAAAGATATATTGTCGTTTCTTGATAAACCTATAGGATAGATCATATGTGCATGAATCGAAAAAGTATTTCATAACAATCATATTAGGGTTTATATATGTGCTCATTGAATACTTGCCGGTTACATGTTTGGGATGTGAAACTTGCAACCGAGATAAAAATAACTGAATCAAGTTAGGTATAAGGCAACGAACCTAGGGAGGATTCCCAGATCCTTGTTATCTTCCTATTATATTTTACAATCTATTTTACACAATTCCTTCATTACCAAAAGTTCATATCTTCTCACGTAAATATTTATTGTTTGTGTTATGGGTTACACAGTCTTTTGTAGTTAACTTGTTTTCCGGTGGAATCGACACCCCAAAGTCGTGCTACAACAACCATGTATGTTTTGGGTGTAATCAAATTTTGGCGCCGTTGTCGGGGAAACGCGCTTAAGTACGAGGAAGTTTGTCAACTCTAAAACAGAACGGTACTATCGTTCTTTTCTATTGAGTTTTGATTTATTGATTTTGTTTTTTTTATTATTATTCTATTTGGCTCTATTTTAATTATTACTTTTAGAAGCTCAAATAGTGTATGCTTAGATCGAGAGATTTGCAAGGGAGATTCGTTAAGGGACCCAAATTAGAGATACCCTTTCCTTCCACGTCCGTTAGTGAAACCTCGCCTGTATCAAACCCTAGTGTACACCCAACTGAAAATTTAGAAAATTTTGTTAACATGGCTGAAAACCCTAATGAGAATGTTGCTAGGACACTTAAGGATTACCTACATCCTAGCCGGACAGCCACACCATCATGCATAATGTTTCCAGCTAACACTCACCATCAAGATTTTAAAACAGGGATGATACAATTACTCCCTACTTTTCATGGCTTGGAAAACAAAAACACTTATGTGCACATTAGAGAATATGAGAAAGTAGTTGCAACTTTTCATAGTCAAGATGTAACTGATGATATTGTGAGACTCAAGTTTTTTCCTTTCTCCTTGAAGGATAAAGCTAAGAGTTGGTTATACTCACTGAGACCACGATCAATTGGGTCATGGAATGAGATGACCCAAGTCTTTTTTAACAAGTACTTCCCTCAACATAAGACTAATGCATTGAAAAGACAAATCTCCACCTTTGCACAAAAGGAAAATGAAACTTTGTATCAGTCTTGGGAGAAATTTAAAGAGCTGTTAAGTATATGTCCACATTATGGGTATGAAAATTGGCATTTAGTGAGCTATTTCTATGAGGGTCTTACCTATAGAGAACGCTAATTTGTAGAGATGATGTGCAATGGTGAATTTATATAAAAAGACCCTGATGAGACTATTGAATACCTCAATGAGCTTGCTGAAAAAGCTCACACATGAACTGGACCTAGTGCTACTGAAAGTACAAATAGGTCACGACCTATAGGAAACCCTAGTGGTGGAGGAATTTACCATCTTAGGGAAAAGGATAACCTTAAGGCCAAGGTCGAGATGCTTACTAGAGAGTTAGAGGCATTAAAAACTAAAAAGCTGACACACATGGGTAATCAATCCGAACCTTTAGAACCATGTTTTGTGTGTGGCGGGGTTGATCATCCCACTCAAGATTACCCCACATTTGTTGACATGAAAAAGGCTGTATGAGGAACAATGTAATGCCTTAGGCATGTTCAAGAAACCTCCAGCACCCTTATCTAACACTTATAATCCGGGGTGGTAAAATCACCCCAATTTCAGCTGGAAATCTGAAAATCAGCAGCATGCACAACCCCCTAGATCATACCCAGCACCTTATCATGCACCTCATCCTCTAGGAACTCTTTAAAAGACACCTTACATGCTTTTATAGAAGCCCAAGGTAAGACAAACCAAAGGTGTGAGGCTTTAATTACACAAGTGGTTGAGGAAAACAAAGAAATAATGAGCCAAGTGTCTAAATTAATGGGCTCCTTGAGTGTGACTGAGCAAGGTAAGTTAGCTTCCCAAGCTCAGTCCATACCTCACGATCAACATATGGCATAAGAAAATTTGAAAGATGTAAATGCCATTGTGACCCGAAGTGGTAAGTCACTACACATCCCACCAATGAATAAACCCAAGGATGTGAGAAAAGGTCAGACTAGTAGTGAAACCGAACTGCCTAAAGACCCTAAAGTGACCAAAAATCCTGTTAAGGCACCATTCCCCCAAGCCTTAAAATCCAACAAGAAAAATCTAGAAATAAATAATGAAATCCTTGAGAACTTAAGGCAAGTGAAACTTAATCTTCCTCTTTTGCATGTGATTAAACAAGTCCCTACCTATGCAAAAGTTCTTAAGGATTTATGCATAATTAAGAGGAAACACCGTGTCAAGAAAACAAAATTCCTAACTGAGCAAGTTAGTGTGTTAATTGAGCAAAGAATTCCTCCAAAATACAAAGATCTGGGCTGTCCTACCATTGCTTGCAGCATTTGAAATCATGAGATTGGACAAGCCTTGATAGATTTAGGAGCTAGTGTAAACCTGATGCCATTCTCCATTTACTTACAGCTTAGGTTAGGAGAAATCAAACCAACCGGCGTGGTATTACAATTGGTTGACTGTTCAATCAAAGTACCCCGAGGTGTGGTAGAGGATGTTTTGATTCAAATTGATAAATTTTACGATCCTGTTGATTTCTTAATTCTTGATACCACTTCTGCTGTTGACACTAACTCTAAAATCCCTTTGATTTTGGGTAAATCTTTTCTTGCTACTGTGAATGCTCTAATAAATTTTAGGAATGGACTCGTGAAGCTGTCCTTTGGCAACATGACCTTTGGAATGAATATTTTCAATGTTGCAAAACAGCCTGAAGATGAGGACGAAAACCACCAACTTTACATGATTGAGTCACTCATCAATGTGGGAGTTTCCTTAGCTCATGATTATGATCCTCTTAAGAATTTTCTTGTTAATTCTGAGATAGATTTATTTGATGATAAAACTGATATAATTAATATTTGTGCTGTTTTTGACAAATCTCAGGATTATAGCAATCGAGCATGGCAACCAAGGTTTGAGGAGCTGCCTGAAAGAAGCAAGACATAAGTCCCCTCAAATGTGGAAGCACCTAAGGTCGAATTAAAGCCACTACCTAAGGGTTTAAAACATGTCTTTCTCGGTCTAGGTGATACCTTTCCTATTATTATTTCTTCTGAATTGTCTGAGATCCAAGGTAAGAAATTAATTTAAACTTTTAATGCACATAAATCAGCCTCAGGATGGAGCATGGCTGATTTAAAGGGAATTAGTCCCCTAATCTGCTGCCATAAAATAAATTTGGATGAAGGAACTAGTCCTCGTAGAGACCCTCAACGTAGGCTTAACCCCACTATGAAAGAAGTAGTGAAAAATGAAGTGCTGAAACTGTTAGATGTGGGTATTATATATCCTATAGCTGATAGTAAGTGGGTAAGCCCTACACAAGTCGTCCCTAAAAAGTCAGGAGTCACTGTTGTGAAGAATGACCTAGGAGAGCTAGTCCCTACCAAACTTGTGACCGGGTGGTGTATGTGCATTGATTATAGAAAATTAAATGTTGCCACCCGGAAAGACCACTTCCCACTCCCTTTTATTGATCAAATTCTTGAGCATGTAGCTGGCCATCCCTTTTATTGTTTTCTAGATGGTTATTTTGGTTATTATCAAATAGAAATTGCATTAGAAGACCAAGAAAATACAACTTTTACTTGTCCCATTGGAACCTATGCTTTTCATAGAATGCTATTTGGATTATGTAATGCCCTTGCTACTTTTCAACGCTGCATGATGAGTATTTTTAGTGACATGGTTGAAAGTTGCATGGAGGTTTTTACGGATGACCCAACTATTTTTGGATCTTCATTTGAAGCATGCTTAATGAATTTAGAAAGAGTATTAATTCGCTGTGAAGAAAAATAATCGGTTTTAAATTGGGAAAAATGTCATTTCATGGTACCATTCGGTATTGTCTTAGGGCGTATTGTCTCTTCTAAAGGAATAGAGGTTGATCAATCTAAGATTGAATTAATCTCTAAATTACCTACCCCTAAGACAATAGAGGATGTGAGATATTTCCTTGGTCATGCTGGTTTTTATAGGAGGTTCATACAAAATTTTTCAAACATCTGTAGACCTCTAAGTGCCCTCCTAGTTAAAGACGCTCCCTTTGAATGGACAGAAGTTTGTCAAGAAGCATTCCAAATGCCGATCGACAAGCTTACTTCCGCACTTATAATGCAGTCACCAGATTGGACTTTGCCTTTTGAAATCATGTGTGATGCTAGTGATTATGCTTTAGGTGTTGTTCTTGGACAACGAAGAGAGGGAAAACCTTTTGTCATTTACTATGCTAGTAAGACTTTAAATAGTGCTCAAATGAATTACTCTACAACTGAAAAAAAATTGCTAGCTGTAGTATTTGCTTTAGATAAATTTCGTGCTTATTTAATTGGGTCGCCTATCCTTATTTTTACAGATCATGCAGCCTTCAAGTATCTTCTCACAAAGAAGGATGCTAAGGCACGACTAATCCGATGGATCCTCCTCTTGCAAGAATTTGATATCACCACAAGAAAGGAGTGGAGAACGTAGTAGCCGACCACCTATCGAGACTTACATTTGGGGACACTTGTGATGACATGCCAATCAAGGACGATTTTCCCGATGACCAATTACTATCCATTACTTCTCTACCATGGTTTGCTCACATCGTAAATTATTTGGCTACAGGTGAGATACCTATGGATTGGAGCACTCAAGACAAGAGGAAATTCTTATATGAGGTATATAATTTTTATTGGGATGACCTCTAGCTTTTCAAGTATTGCCCTGACCAAATTCTAAGGCGTTGCATCCCTAATGAAGAGATTACAAGTGTCCTAGAATTTTGTCACTCCCAAGCTTGTGGAGGCCACTTTTCAATGAAAAAAGCAGTGTGGATTTTATTGGCCTACATTGTTTAAAGATGCAAACACCTATTGTCGCTCATGTGAACGGTGTCAAAAGTTAGGAGTTGTGTCTCGCCGAAATATGATGCCCCTAGACCCTATTTTAGTAATTGAAATTTTTGACTGTTGGGGCATCGATTTCATGGGGCCCTTTCCTCCTTCCTTTGGATACCAATATATCATCGTGGAAATAGTTTATGTATCTAAGTGAGTAGAGGCAGCAGCTTATCAAAGCAATGATAATGGAACGGTGATTAAATTCCTTAAAGAAAATGCGTTATCTCGATTTGGCACACCACGTGCTATAATTAGTGATCGAGGTACACATTTTTACAACCGTTCTTTTGAAGCTTTGATGAAAAAATATGGGGTATTATAGAAAATCTCTACTGCTTATCATCCTCATACTAGCAGACAAGTAGAGCTTGCTAATAGGGAGATTAAAAAAATTTTAAAAAAACGGTTAACCTTGATCGCAAGGATTGGTCGTTGAGACTAACTGATGCCCTTTTGGCTTACTGTACAGCCTTTAAAAATCCCTTAGGTATGTCGCCTTATCGGCTTGTTTTTGGAAAGCCTTGCCATTTACCTGTGGAGCTCGAGCATCGAGCTTATTGGGCCATCAAGTCTTTTAACTTTAATATGGGCGAAGCGGGTAAGCTTAGAAAATATCAGCTGACCGAGTTAGAAGAGTTAAGAAACGATGCTTACGAAAATTCTAGAATCAATAAGGCTAAGATGAAAGTATTACATGATAAAAACATTTTAAAGAAAACATTTAAACCCAATGATCGGGTGTTCTTATACGACTCTAGACTTCATAAGCATCCTGAAAAACTTCGGTCAAGATGGACCGGCCCTTTTATAGTGAAAAATGTTTTCGAAAATAGGGTGGTAGAAATTGAGGATACTAGAGATGGCCCTTTTATAGTAAATGATCAACGACTTAAGATCTTAATCGATAGACAAGATCCAGAAGTGGAAGACATTCCGCTTATGGATCCGGTCTATTCACCTTGACCATACAACAAAGGTACGTTTTTTTATTTTTTTTATTTTTTTGATTTGTTTGTTATGTTTTAAATTAATTTTTACTCAATCTTAATTGTTAGTTCTTAGTTTAATTTAAATTTTTAGGATTTTTTATTTTTATTTTAGCTGATTTTTTTTTATTTTTCTCTTTTATTTAGCAAAAAAACCCAAAATATGAAAATTTTCTTTTGCAGGCCAGGTCCAGCACCGCGGCGCGCACAGGCCAGCACTGCAGCGCCCAGCATGCCAGGCCTAGCATCGTGGCGTGCACTGGCCAGCACCCTGCATGCCAGGCCCAGCACTGCAGTGCATTGCACAGCGCTAGCTCGAGCCAAGCACAATGCTAAACCTAATTCTGCACTATAAAAGCCATTTTGCAGCCTTCTTCTTCATTTCTCCTTTCACAAAACCAGTTGCACACTACCTCCTCTCTCAAATTTGCCACAAATCCTTACTTGCCCAATCACTTAGACTCAAAACTTTCTTGTTTCTGCCATCATTGCTCACTAATTTTGCTGTTTTTGCTACCTTCTCTCTCAAAAGCTTGGTTACAAGAAGACTTGGAGTTTATCAAAGCACACTTCAAAAGGAAGGTAGTTTTTCTTCTCTCCAACATAAACATCAAGTAAGACCACTTTCTTCCATTTTATTGCTTATTTGTGCTATTTAGTGGTTACATTTTGCCTTAAGTCTATTATTTTATATATATTTGATTTCAATGGCACCTAAGACCAAGAGACCTAGGGAGCAAACACAAAAAGAGTATGATGACACCAAATTTGTTAGTTTTGAAGCAAATGAGCGATATATTAGAATGTTGCAAAGTCGAAAACCCAGTCCCGAAAGAGGATTCAACATCACTGAGAGGAGAAATCTGACCTTATTTAGAATGATTCTAGATAGGAATTGGGGTACATTTACAAGACCACTTTCTCCCTCCCTCCCGAATTTGGTTAGAGAGTTTTACACAAATGCGCCCGAGCATAGGAATAGTAAAGTGAGAGTAAGAGGGCGAACAGTTTCTTTTAGCAGCTCATCCATTAATAGCTTCTATGGATTACTTGACATTGAACATAGTGACTATAGTGCATATGTGTCTACCATTAATTATGAAGAGATTTGCACTACCCTTTGTATTCCGGGCAGTACATGGAAAACGACGGGTGATATCCCTGTCACTTTGCCCGATACTTCTCTCAATGCCAATGCTAGGCGTGGCAATATTTTATATGTCAGTGGATGATGCCTGCTTTATACTATAGTGCCTTAACTGTTGAGTGAACTGTGTTAATCTATGCAATTTTGATGGGCATGACTATCGATGTAGGCCAAGTTATACATAATTTTATCAAACACCCTATTAGACAAAAGCTTGGATTATATTTTCCTTCTTTTATAACCCAATTGTGCATATGAGTCAGAGTCCAATACAGCCCTGATGAGGAGACTCAGCCACCTAGAAAACCCATCGATGATATCCTGCTAGCTCAAATTAAAGTCTCAAGGCCACCAATTCCGAGAGAAGAGGCAGTATTTGCTGCTCACTCCCCCACCTCTAGGAATTTCATGGTTGCCGAGTGACTTGAGCGGATAGAGAGTCATTTTGATGAGCATCATAAATTATTGCTTGATAGGTTAGATCGTCAAGACAAATTTTTCACTCGGCAAGTCGATTATCATGCGGAGGTCAACTCTTTCTTTGGTCAGATGTACCAACACCTTGCCTCCGCTACTGGTTGCAATATGGGTCATTTTTCTACTATGCCAACCTATCTGGGTTCATCTTTTGATCCACCTCCTGAGGAAGGTGAAGAGAGTGAAGAGAATGCAGATGATGATGAGAATTTAGAGGAATAGTTTTGGGTTCTATCTCTTATTTTCCTTTTTCCTTAGTTTATTTTTTGTTATTTTCTTTTTCTCATTTTAGTGATTTTTCTGCATTTTATGTGCTAACCTAACATATAGTGGGAATCTTAAGGGTACACCACAATAGTTTTCTTTTTGTTGTCTTGTTATGTTGTAGATTGGCATTTCAGCAAGAAGAATGGCATGCAATTCAGCTGGTGATACACATTTTTCAGCACCTGTGCACTCGTGCTTACAAAGAGAGTTTTTCTTTACTTTCTCTTTAACATTGAGGACAATGTAAATTTTAAGTTGGGGGTGGAGACATATTTTCTTTAAAATTTCTTGGTGTTACCTTACCTTACCTTTTGTTTTAAGCATGATTTGTGTTTGCCTTGGATATAATTCACATGTCAATGATATAAGCTTAATTGAGATAACCTACAACATTTAGAAGAAGTTAAATTTTGTTTCGGTTTAAAAATATTTTAAGTTTCAATCTTGATTTGGTTAGAGACTCTAGTTTGTGGTAAGATTGTATGATTAATCTTAAGCACTTAGAGAAGTTTTATGTTTGATTATTCTGTGAATATTTTTATGGTCTTGGCAAGCTCTAGAACTTATTTGATAATCACTTGAGGCGAATTCCTAGAATGCACATTACTTAGGATACGATATAAGCCATTTTTTTTGGACTGTTTGTGCCTTTCGAACTTACCCTTGCTATATTCATCAGTAGTCACCTGTTTGAGCCTTTTTCTTGAAAAAGAATTTAAGCCTTGTTTCTTTCAATAGCCCATTTACTCATCTTTATGAGTCTAAAAATATTTTATCTTTACCTTTCTTTGACAAGAACTTAGTTATACACATTTGTTGAGAAGCACTTAAAAGGAATAAGGATGGAAATATGAAAACCATAACCCAAGTACACTAAAGGAGATAAGTTGGGGGTTGTGGAAAAAGAAAAGAAAAAAAAAAGAATGGAAAAAGGAGGTGAATGATCTTATGCGAAAAGAAAAGAAAAGAGAAGTAAATTATGGCAAAGAAAGAAGAAAAGAAAGAAAAAGTAATGATTTGAGAAGAATGCTCGAAAAAAAATGGTTGAAAAAGTTGGGAGTCAAAGAAAGGTTATCTAGTGCTTAAAAGTAGTTGTATTTAAAGCTAAGAGATTGAGTTCTTTTACTTGTGAATCCTTTCTGTTCTTTCTTAAACTCTATCTTAGCCTAACGTTACAAGCTTATTAAAGACCTATTGATCCAATGTAATGTGATTTTTCTCCAATAGTGGAGAGTGATTTGAAAAATAAGATTGATGTCACACAATTTATTATGTTTTTAGAGGCCAAGAATTGTATTCACGAATGTTATGCATAAAATCATCCGAGTGTACGGATTAATGGATTGTGGTAAGATGGATGTTAAGAGTCAATAACGATTTCAAGATTGATATTTGGATTACTTTCAAACTTGGGTGAATTTAAACGATTTTATGTGCTTTGTGTTATGCGAAATTTTTGAGACAAAATGTGGATTACTCTTGGTTAACACTGATATTACCTCACTTTACTTCGATTCCCACCATGGAATTCATCTCTTGTTTCCGCTGGAATTGCTAGGGACTAGCAATAGCTAGTTGGGGGGTTGTGATAAGAGCCATAAAATGCATCTCAACGATGTTTAATTTTTATCATTTTATGATTCTTCTCGGTCTTTATTACACTTTTATGTGTTGATAACTGACGAGAGTCATAAAATGCATCTAAACAATACTTAATTGTTAACATTTTAGGGTTGATCTCGGTTGTAATCGCACTTTTACATGTTGATAACTCTAAAGTGATATTCATAAATCATTGACTTAATTCGATGCATTTTCAGGTACTTTGAGTACAAAAGAGATAATAAAGCAATCCATGTTTAAAGCACCAAAAGATCTTAGATGTCGCTGCTCATTTTTGTCCAAGGTTTAGACGTGTCCAAACATGATTCAAAAATGTTTAAAAGTCTAAACCAAGGCTGGAGGAATAAATTAAATTAAGTTAAAAGACTGGACACAAGTGTGTGCATCACTTTGGAGCAAGATAAGGGTAGGCACACTAGTGTGTGCACTTCTGCATACAAGCTGAAGAAGTTTCACTGAATTGCCAGAATTTCCCGTACAGATCAATCATCTTTGCAGATTAAAATGTATTGATGTAGAAATAACCTGGAGATGAGACATATATGCTTAGAAAGATCCAGAAGTTAATTTTCTGGAGAATTTTACGGTTCGTAAAAAGGATTTTTTTAGAGAAAGTTAAGGCAGTTTTAGTGGAAACAGTTCAGGCCAGCACAGCAGGCCCAGGCGTACAGCACGGCCCACTCGCCTCTTGACCGGATTAGGGCAAGAAAATGACATTCTCTAAGAGCAAAACACCCCTTCATGCTCTATAAATATATCTTTATGGAGTGTGCAGCTAGGCATTGAAGAGAGAAAGCAAGGAAGAGAGGAAAAAAGAGAGGATTCAAGGGATCCAAATCCAGCATTCTTCCATTTTATTTCTAAGTTTTCTTTGGTTGCAAATCAAGCGGAGAACATCCATATTGTTCATCCACCTTGAACTCCATGGCCAAATCAAGGGGAGAGCATCCTTATTGTTCTTCCACCTTGATTTCCATGGCCAACTAATCATTTTACAAGGGAAAGGGATGAATCTTTAGGGATTTCTTATTCTTTATTTCCTGTTCTTGATTCAGTTGTACGGATTTATTGTTAAATATTGTTTATGAATTATTCATTGATTAAATAAGAAGATCTGAGTACATGTGATAGATGTACATTTTATTCTTCTTCTTTTAGACTCTCTTAATCCGGTGATTGCATCCTTCTCCTCCATTGAGGTTGTTTGGATGTGATTGATTCTGGTAGATTTATCTTATTGATTATCAATTACTGCGATATTGTCTTTTAAGATATATTTTAGTTTCTTGATAATCTTTAAGATCGGTCATGTGTGCATGAACCGAAGTCAATGATTAATTCGTAGCAATTATATAAGAGTTATAAATGTGCTTGATTGAATATATTCCGATTGCTTGTTTGGGAGTTGAAACTTGCAATCGAGATAAAATCGATTGAATCAAGAGTGGAAATAGGGAACAAACCTAAGGAGGATTCTCGGAACCTTGTTATTTCTCATTTATATTTCATTTACATTTACGCAATTTTCCTTTACATTATTTCACTATCAAAGCTAAAAAATCTTTAGTTTAACTTTTATCGTTCGTTTTAAGGTTCACACATTTTCCTTTGTACTTAACTTGTTTCTTTGTGGAATCGACACCCTAAAGCCGTACTACAATAACCGTGTTATACTTTGGGCGTAATCAAATTTTGGTGCCGTTGCCGGGGAAACACTTTTAAGTACAAGGAAACTTGTCAACTTTGAGTGTGACGGTAAAAAAAAAAAAATCGTAAATATCTTTCTTTTCAACAGTTTGTAAATACGATCATATTATTCCTTTACTTTTGTTTTATTTATTTGTTCATTATTCTGTTTTATTTATTTTTTCATTATTTTGTTTTATTTATTTGTTTCCCCCTCTAAATTAATTGGTGCATGCTTAGACCGAGAGATTTGCGAGGTAGATTCATTAGAGGACCCGAATTAGAATTACCCTCTATTTCCACCTCCATTGGTGAAACCTCGCCTAGATCAAACCATAGTGCACCCCCATCAGAAAATTTAGAGGATTTTGTTAACATGGCTGAAAATCCAAATGAGAATGGTGCTAGGACTCTTAAAGATTACCTACATCCTAGTCGGACAGCCACACCATCGTGCATTATGTTTCCAGCCAATACCCGTCATCAAGATTTTAAAACAGGGATGATACAACTTCTCCCTACTTTTCATGGCATGGAAAACGAGAACCCCTATGTGCACATTAGAGAATTTGAGGAAGTAGTTGCGACTTTCCATAGTCACGATGCAACTGATGATATCGTGAGACTCAAGTTTTTTCCTTTCTCCTTAAAGGATAAAGCTAAGAGTTGGTTATACTTGCTGAGACCACAATCAATTGGGTCATGGAATGAGATGACCCAAGTCTTTTTTAACAAGTACTTCCCTCAACATAAGACTAATGTTTTGGAAAGATAAATCTCCACCTTTGCACAAAAGGAAAACAAGACTTTGTATCAGTCTTGGGAGAAATTTAAAGAGCTATTAAGTATGTGTCCACATCATGGGTATGAAAATTGGCATTTAGTGAGCTATTTCTATGAGGGTTGATGAGTCTAAAATATTGCATATTTTAGACCCTTAACTTATATTTGTTATGCTCTTAGTTAGTATTATTTTACTTTATTTTACGTTTTTCTTGTGTTTTGTGTATTTTTACATGTTTGTGGAGAAAGTGCAGCATTTCAGGTTGATTTGAAGCTTCTGGAGACATTGCGCTCGATCGCAACAGATATGCGATCGAGCGCACCAGCGCTCGAGCGCACGTGCCTTTGAACGAGCGCATGGTCAACATCCCACATTGAAATAATTGAAGTTCAGTGCATTTGCGATCGATCGCAGCAGACATACGATCGAGTGCACATGAGATCGTGCGCACAAGACATGCGATCGATCGTACCTGCGATCGATCGCACCACACTGCGATCGAGCGCACACGGGCCTGTATCCCACATCGTTTCTGCAACCTGTTTTACTCTGGGTCTCCCCCTATATAAACACCATTTGGCTTCATAATCCAAGGTACAATTCCTGAGCCACTTTGGTGTTTACCGGTGGACGTCCGCTAGCATTCTGGTGGATCCCAAAAGCATTGCTACCACGAGGGGAAGCGCCGCCCGTCAGCGAGTGGAATTTCTCCCATGTAAAGTTGTTTATTTATTTCTTTATATTCAGTTGTTTTAGTTTAAATGTTTAGCACTTGTTATTATAGTTTTATAGTTATGAGTGGCTAGACTCTTCAGCTAAGGTTGAAGATGAAGCCCCGCCGTTGTTTGGCGTAGTAGTTCAGATTTGCTTGTACAAATCTGACAATTTTTAGTATAAATGTTCTGTCAATTATTTGAGTTAATCTTATAATTGATTGAGTTTAAATTGTCTGTTGGATTTTCTTTGTGTTTCATCTGATGGATACATTGAATGCTTTTCGATTAAATTGGATTCCCTTTGTGATTTGTTAAGAGCGGATACATCGGGTGCTTTTGGTTTAGTTGGGATATTCTTTGTTTTTTGTCTTACAGTTGGATTCATTGAATGTTTTGATAGGCTATATTTTTAGAGCATGTATGCTTAACTTCGGTGGGGTGGATTCGAAAACCTTAGTGCTTTTTATTATTAGATTTTAAATCAATTTAATTTAATTTTAATTTATTTTGCAATATCATCTGAAATTCGGAACTAGGTTAAGATAGAGTTAATTTAGATTAAAATTATATTTTCACAACGCAATTCCCTGTGGATTCGACCTCGCACTTGCACAAGGCTATACTGCAAACGACTCGTGCGCTTGCGAGTAAATTAAAACTCACAACAAGTTTTTGGCGCCGTTGCCGGGGAATTGTTTGGTTTGTGAAAATTTTTTGTCTGAATTGATTTTATTTTTCTACTAGTTAATTTAATTTAATTTAAAAAAAAAAAAATTTTTTTGTTAGCTTTATTCTGTTGCTTCTGCTGGTTAGTATCTCATTATTTTTTCTGTTAGTGTATGCTTGGTCGGAGATCCTTGAACTTAGATTTGACACATTTAGATCCCGACTTAGAAAGAACTCTTAGAAGGCAGAAAAGAGCGCTAGTTGAGAGAGAGACTGTTGAGATGGGAGAAAATTTTAATCAACCTGAACATGTAGAGCAACCTAGAGCTTGGAACGTGGACTCCACTACATCCCTTAGGGATTTGTTCGCACCCGTTGCGACTAACTCATCTTCCTGCATAGTGTTGCCACCAACCAATGCCACACACTTTGATTTGAAGCCACATGTTATCCAACTCCTACCCTCATTCCATGGCTTAGATCTTGAAAATCCTTATAGTCATGTGAAGAAGTTCAAGGACATTTGTGCTACATTCAAATTCCAGAACTTCTCTGAAGAGTCAGTCCATCTTCGACTCTTCCCTTTTTCTCTTCACGATAGAGCTAGGGCGTGGTTGGATTCCAACACGCCCGGGTCTATTACATCTTGGGAAAACCTGCTTAGCAAATTCTATCATAAGTTTTTCCCAATGTCTAGAGTGAATGAGTGCCGAAAGGAGATCAGCTCTTTCACTCAGGATGAGGATGAAAAATTTTCTGAAGGTTGGGAGCGCTTTAAAGAGTTACTGATCAGATGCCCTCCACATGGATATGAGAAGTGGAGACTCGTTCAATTCTTCTACCAAGGGTTAACTCAACCCAACCGTAGCATGATCGAGTCTATGAATGGGGGGGCATTCTTGAGTCTGACAGGAGACGAAGCATACATGGCATTGGACAAGTTGTCCGACAACTCACAGCAGTGGGATTTTTCAAGCTGTCGAGATAAGTCCATTCGTGCTCCTAAGAGGGGAGGCATCTATGAGGTCCGAGAGGACGCTGATTTGAGGATAAAGTTAGATGCCCTCACTAAGAAGATTGACGCTCTCACTGTGAGCCAATCCATCAATGCTGCCAACACATTCAATGTTGAAAGCTGTTCCATCTGTGCTAGTCCCATGCATCTAGCACAGAATTGCCCATCAATGCCGGTTTGTGCCGAGTATCCTATGGAACAAGTAAATGCTTTCAATGACTTTCGAAGGCAGTCAAATGGATCATACTCCGAGACGTACAATCCAGGGTGGCGGAACCACCCAAATTTTTCATGGAGGCAGAACCAACCAATGAATCAGGGAGGATCCTCTCATCATGCTCAAAATCAATATCCTCCCAGATTTGCCCCACAAATTCCTAATCATGGTCGTTCTGCCCATCCAGCACCTTCACCTGCTTACCATGCACCCGCTCAAACACCAGCGCCAGTTTCACAGTCGCTTGAGGACACCCTCAAGGAATTCATGAAGGCGACTAGCCAAAATATGAGTGATGTGAGGAGTGCAACAATGGTAAACACCCAAGCAATTGCCAAGCTGGAGAGTCAAATAGGGCAAATTGCAAGTCACTTGGGTGAGAGAGAGAAAGGAAAGTTCCCCAGTCAGCCCGTGCAAAACCCAAAAGGATAATTTATGGTTGAGAGTTCATCAACTCCTACGCACGGGGAGGAACAAGTACAGTCGATTGTCACACTGAGGTCTGGGAGACAAGTGGACAATCAAGTGGAAGAGAGCCCTGCTATGCAGCAAGGGCAAGGGAAGTGGCAACACAGAGAAGAGAGATGCTGAGCCATCTACAGCCACACCTACTGAGAAAGACCCTCCTAGGTCGTTTGTACCTAGAGTGCCTTACCCCGAGAGATTACAGGCGCCCAAGAAAGGAGGGAAGTATGAAGAAATTCTGGAGGTATTCAAGCAAGTCCATATCAATATCCCATTTTTGGATGTCATCCATCAAGTGCCATCATATGCCAAGTTTTTAAAGGACTTGGTCACTATCAAGAGGAGGACGAATGTCCCAAAGAAGGCATTTTTGACCGAGCAGGTCAGTTCAATCCTTCAGTGCAAGTTACCTATCAAGTATAAGGACCCGGGGTGTCCTACCATCTCTTGCACAATAGGAGTCAGCCATATTGAGAGGGCCCTTTTGGATCTAGGGGCGAGTGTGAATCTTCTACCCTACTTAGTCTATGTGCAGTTAGGGTTAGGAGAATTGAAGCCCACAACCACGACGCTTCAATTGGCTGACAGGTCAGTGAAAAGACCACGGGGGATAGTTGAGGATGTTTTGATAAAAGTGGATAAGTTCTATTTCCCCGTGGATTTTATTGTGCTTGACACAGAACCGGTTCAGAATGTAGGGATTCAAATACCGGTGATTCTAGGGCGACCATTCTTAGCCACGGCTAACGCCCTAATCAATTGTAGGACAGGGGTGATGAAGATCTCCTTCGGAAATATGACAGTTGAGTTGAACATTTTTGATATCACTAGGCAACCACTGGAATATGATGAAATGAGAGATGTATGCTTGATAGAGGAGATTCTTGAGGATACTGTGGATGAATCAAGCATTGAGGATCCCATGGAGGCATGCTTTGCTCACTTTGGAGAGGACTTGGGTTTAGATAAGTTACTCGAGGAAGTAAATTCCATTTTGGAGTCTGATCCTCAAGAAAGCAAAGAGGAGGAGGAGAAGGTGTCACCCGAACCTCAACAGAAGGAACTTAAGCCTTTACCGGATAATCTTAAGTATAAGTTCCTGGGTCCAGCACACTGTTTGCCTGTGATAATAGCTTCAGATTTGGGAGAGGCTCAAGAGGAGAAATTATTAGATGTTTTAAAAGAGCACAAGGAAGCTATCGGCTGGACCATTGAGGATATTAAAGGAATCAGCCCCTCGGTGGTGATGCACAGGATACACTTGGAAGAAGATGCTAAGCCATGCAAGAGGTTGTAAGGGCAGAGGTTATTAAGCTGTTAGATGCAGGGATCATTTATCCCATCTCTGATAGCAAGTGGGTGAGCCCCATTCATGTCGTGCCCAAGCGAGCTGGGTTAACGGTAGTAAAGAATAAGGACGACGAGTTGGTGCCAACTCATGTGCAGTCTGGGTGGAGAGTGTGTATAGACTACCGTAAGCTGAACACTGCCACAAGGAAGGATCACTTTCCACTTCCGTTTATTGATCAGATGGTGGAGCGTTTGGCTGGGCACGAGTATTATTGCTTTTTGGATGGTTATTCTGGATATAACCAGGTCCCCGTGGACCCTGAAGATCAGGAGAAGACGACATTTACCTGTCCTTTTGGGACCTTCGCCTACCGTCGCATGCCCTTTGGGTTATGCAATGCACCTGCCACTTTTTAGCGGTGCATGGTCAGTATATTCTCTGACATGGTAGAGCGGTTCTTGGAGATTTTCATGGACGACTTCTCCGTCTTCGGTTCAACATTTGAGGAGTGCCTGCATCGTCTCTCTTTGGTTTTGGTACGGTGCAAGGAGAAGAACCTGGTGCTTAATTGGGAGAAGTGCCATTTTATGGTCAAGCAAGGAATTGTACTGGGGCATATCGTATCTCATCGAGGGATTGAGGTCGACAAAGCGAAGGTGGATTTGATTTCCAGCCTTCCACCCCCACGTACGGTGAAAGAGGTTCGATCTTTTCTGGGCCATGCAGGTTTCTATAGGCGATTTATCCAGAATTTCAGCAAGATCGCCAGGCCTTTGTGCAAATTGTTGCAAAAAGATGCCCCATTTCTATTTGATGAGGATTGTAAGAAAGCATTTGGGGATCTGAAGGAAATTCTGACGTCCACACCCATTATTCAGCCACCTAACTGGGGTGTGCCTTTTGAGATTATGTGTGACGCATCAGACTATGCTGTTGGAGCTGTTTTGGGGCAGCGTGTTGATAAACTTCCCCATGCTATCTATTACGCAAGTCGAACTCTAAACGACGCACAACTCAATTATTCTACCACCGAGAAGGAGTTGCTTGCAGTCGTTTTTGCACTAGACAAGTTCAGATCCTACTTGTTAGGATCTAAAGTCATTATCTACTCGGACCATGCTGCATTGAAGTATCTTTTCTCTAAAAAAGATGCTAAATCTCGTCTTATCCGATGGATCTTGCTACTTCAAGAGTTTGACATTGAGATTCGGGATAAGAAAGGTTCGGAAAATGTGGTGGCGGACCATTTGTCTAGATTGATTGTGGAATTCAGTGAGGCTGCCACTCCCATTTCTGAGACCTTTCCTGATGAGCAATTGATGCACATTGCTCACAGTCTCGCACCATGGTTTGCTGACATAGTGAACTATCTTGTCACCGGACACATGCCCTTGCATTGGGGGAGGCAAGATAAATCAAAATTTTTGGCCATGGTAAAACACTTTTTCTGGGACGGTCCTTACCTGTTCAAGTATTGTCCTGATCAGATCATTAGACGATGTATTCCTGAGCATGACCAATCTAATGTCATCGCTTTTTGTCATGATCATGCATGTGGAGGCCATTTTAGTGCTAAAAAGACCGCTGCAAAGATTTTGCAGTGTGGATTTTATTGGCCTACCTTGTTCCGGGACTCTCACACCTACTGTATATCTTGTGAGCGTTGCCAAAAGCTAGGGAGTCTTTCTAGGAGAAATATGATGCCCCTCAGCCCTATTCTGATTGTTGAGATTTTTGATGTGTGGGGCATTGATTTCATGGGACCATTCCCAAACTCCTTTGGCTATTTATACATTCTAGTTGCTGTGGACTATCTGTCCAAGTGGGTGGAGGCTGTAGCGTGCAAGACCAATGACCATAGAGTTGTGGTCCAGTTCTTGAAAGACACTATTTTTGCTCGTTTTGGTACGCCTCGAGCAATCATAAGTGATGGAGGTAAGCACTTTTGCAACAAGATCTTTGAGCAGTTGATGAAGAAATATTGTATCACGCACAAAGTTGCCACCCCATATCACCCACAGACGAGTGGTCAAGTGGAAATCTCAAATCACGAGATCAAACACATTTTGGAAAAGACTGTGAACCCTACTAGAAAGGATTGGTCTCTGCGATTGACGGATGCACTGTGGGCATATCGGACAGCCTTCAAGACGCCAATTGGCATGTCTCCCTATCGCATTGTATACGGAAAGGCATGTCACCTTCCGGTTGAATTAGAGCATCGTGCATATTGGGCTGTCAAGCAACTAAATTTCAATCTTTCCAAGGCTGGCTCACAACGGAAGCTCCAACTCAATGAATTGGAGGAGCTGCGAAATGATGCATATGAGTGTGCCCGATCATACAAAGCACAAATGAAGAAGACTCATGACCAAAATATTTTGAGACGAGCTTTTGAGCCGGGTCAGAAAGTTCTTCTTTATAATTCACGCCTGCATCTTTTTCCAGGCAAGCTCAAATCCCGATGGTCAGGCCCATTCATTATTCGATCGGTTTTTCCTCATGGGGCCATCGAGATTGAGGATCTTAAGAATGGTAATACTTTCAAGGTAAATGGACAGAGGCTGAAACCGTTCTTAGAGTTGAGGAGTCCGGACATTGAGACGATACTGTTGGAGGATCCTAGTTACTCAGATTGAGTGTAGTATTCTAGGGAGAGTCTGGCTGAAGACGTAAAACTTAGCGCTCATGGGAGGCACCCCACAGCTTATCTTTTCTTTTATTTATTTATTAGTTCGCATTTTTATGATTAATGTTTGTTTCCAGTATTTTTTGTTTTCCAGTTTTTATTTTTCAGGGACAAAGCGTACTTCAGTTCAAGTTTGGGGGTATGATATGAGCCATACCAGTCCAGATAGTTCTCCATATCTCAGGTCAGCTCTTTCCATATTAGTTACACATTGGGGTCAATGTGTAATTTAAGTTTGGGGGTATGGGAGACACATCACACACTTTGTCCTAATTTGTTGTCTTTTCGTCATAGAGATAAATGCATGCTCATGTTATCGTGAAATTTTAGTTGATCTAAACATTTTCTGTGATGTGATGTCATTGGTAAGCTTAACATTTTGAACACATGATCTGGTGATAAATTTTTAAAATTTAATTACTTACTTTTGGCATTTTGAGAATTCACATGTTTGATCTAATCTCACACGAGCACATTAGCACAAATTATGTGAGGTATGACATGTGATTTTAATGTGTATTTTTCCTTATCTTAACTGAAACTGGATGACTTGTTGGATGAACTCTTGGGCATAGGAAAATATATATATATATAAAAAAAAAAATTTTAAAAATTAAAAAAAAATTTATTATCAATAAACTTTTCGCTGAGTAACTGGACCTCTTGCCTCAGTAAGCAGTGAGTGTTCACGTCAAAAGGTGGAATTTTGCTTGGTAGTATTAAGGCCGGTTTATTTTCGTAGCCTTTTTGACTCGAGTTAGTAAGTCCTTAGGGGTGTCTGTACACCTAATGCCCTAAAGCCACCTGGTTTGAGAGTCATTGACTCAACACTCGCTACATGGGTCAATTAGAAAGCTTAAGGGAACTAAACATAGCCGTGCCTTATTAAAAAATAAAAAAACAAATCTATGCCTTTTCGTTCATTTTTGATGGGAAATTCGGTGAATCTTGAGACATGGAGACCTTACACATTAGAGTTACTTGGAAGCTTCATTTTTATGTACTAATTCACCTTACACTGATTCAAGCTTGTGATGCCTTATCCTGCCTTTTGTAAGTAATTAGATTTTAACATTTCTATTCATTGCGAAGATGGGTTTACCTTTTTAAGCTTGCTTATGAATGAATATCATGGTGATGTGTGCTCCTTAAATTTTTGGATACCATGAGTGATGACTTTATCTTTATTTTCTTTGTTTTTCATTGAGTCTTTTATTTTGTTTTGCTAAGGGACTAGCAAAATATAAGTTTGGGGGTATTTGATGAGTCTAAAATATTGCATATTTTAGACCCTTAACTTATATTTGTTATGCTCTTAGTTAGTATTATTTTACTTTATTTTACGTTTTTCTTGTGTTTTGTGTATTTTTACATGTTTGTGGAGAAAGTGCAGCATTTCAGGTTGATTTGAAGCTTCTGGAGACATTGCGCTCGATCGCAGCAGACATGCGATCGAGCGCACATGAGATCGTGCGCACAAGACATGCGATCGATCGTACCTGCGATCGATCGCACCACACTGCGATCGAGCGCACACGGGCCTGTATCCCACATCGTTTCTGCAACCTGTTTTACTCCGGGTCTCCCCCTATATAAACACCATTTGGCTTCATAATCCAAGGTACAATTCCTGAGCCACTTTGGTGTTTACCGGTGGACGTCCGCTAGCATTCTGGTGGATCCCAAAGGCATTGCTACCACGAGGGGAAGCACCGCCCGTCAGCGAGTGGAATTTCTCCCATGTAAAGTTGTTTATTTATTTCCTTATATTCAGTTGTTTTAGTTTAAATGTTTAGCACTTGTTATTATAGTTTTATAGTTATGAGTGGCTAGACTCTTCAGCTAAGGTTGAAGATGAAGCCCCGCCGTTGTTTGGTGTAGTAGTTCAGATTTGCTTGTACAAATCTGACAATTTTTAGTATAAATGTTCTGTCAATTATTTGAGTTAATCTTATAATTGATTGAGTTTAAATTGTCTGTTGGATTTTCTTTGTGTTTCATCTGATGGATACATTGAATGCTTTTCGATTAAATTGGATTCCCTTTGTGATTTGTTAAGAGCGGATACATCGGGTGCTTTTGGTTTAGTTGGGATATTCTTTGTTTTTTGTCTTATAGTTGGATTCATTGAATGTTTTGATAGGCTATATTTTTAGAACATGTATGCTTAACTTCGGTGGGGTGGATTCGGAAACCTTAGTGCTTTTTATTATTAGATTTTAAATCAATTTAATTTAATTTTAATTTATTTTGCAGTATCATCTGAAATTCGGAACTAGGTTAAGATAGAGTTAATTTAGATTAAAATTATATTTTCACAACGCAATTCCCTGTGGATTCGACCTCGCACTTGCACAAGGCTATACTGCAAACGACTCGTGCGCTTGCGAGTAAATTAAAACTCACAACAAGGGTCTTACCTATAGAGAACGCCAATTTGTCGAGATGATGTGTAATGGAGAGTTTCTGCAAAAAGACCCTGATGAGGCTATTGAGTACCTCAATGAGCTTGCTGAGAAAGCTCACACATGGACTGGACCTAGTGCTACTGAGAGCACAAATAGGTCATGACCTAGTGGTGGAAGAATCTACCATCTTAGGGAAAGGCCAAGGTCGAAATGCTTACTAGGGAGTTGGAGGCATTAAAAATGAAAAAACCAACACATGGTTAATCAGGCCGAACCTTTAGAATCATGTTTTGTGTGTGGCGGGGTTGATCATCCCGCGTAAGATTGTCCCATATTTGTTGACATGAGAGGACTGTACGAGGAACAATGCAATACCTTAGGCATGTACAAGAAGCCCTCAATGCCCTTCTCTAACACTTATAATCCGGGGTGGCGAAATCACCCCAACTTCAGTTGGAAATCTGAAAATCAGCAGAATGTGCAGCCCCCTAGATCGTACCCAACACCTTATCATGCACCCTCATCCTCTAGGAACTCTTTAGAAGATACCTTACATACTTTTATGGAAGCACAAGGCAAGACAAACCAAAAGTGTGAGGCATTAATTACACAGTTGGTTGAGGAAAACAAAGAAATAAGGAGCTAAGTGTCTAAATTAATGAGCTCCTTTAGTGTCACTGAGCGAGGTAAGTTACCTGCCCAAGCTCAGTCTATACCTCATGGTCAACTTATGGCACAAGGAAATGTGAAAGATGTAAATGCCATTATGACCCAAAGTGGTAAGTCACTACACATTCCACCAGAGAATAAACCTGAGAATGTGAAGGGTAAAACCAGTAGTGAAACCGAGTTGCCTACAGACCCTGAAGTGACCAAAAGTCCTGTTAAGGCCCAATTCCCCCAAGTCTTAAAATCCAACAAGAAAAATCTAGAAATGAATGATGAAATCCTTGAGAACTTAAGGCAAGTGAAACTTAATCTCCCCCTTTTACATGTGATTAAACAAGTCTCCACCTATGCAAATATTCTCAAAGATTTACGCAAAATTAAGAGGAAACATCATGTCAAGAAAACGTTTTTCCTAACTGAGCAAGTTAGTGCACTAATTGAGCAAAGAATTCCCCCGAAATACAAAGATCTGGGCTGTCCTACCATTGCTTGCAGCATTAGAAATCATGAGGTTGGACAAGCCTTACTAGATCTAGGAGCTAGTGTAAACCTGATGCCATTTTCCATTTACTTACAGTTGGGGTTAGGAGAAATCAAACCAACCAGCATGGTATTACAATTGGCTGATCGCTCAGTCAAAGTACCCCGAGGTGTGGTTGAGGATGTTTTGATTCAAATTGATAAATTTTATTATCCTGTTGATTTCTTAATTCTTGATACTACTTCTGCTGTAGACACTAACTCTAAAATCCCATTGATTTTGGGTAGACCTTTTCTTGCTACTACGAATACTCTAATAAATTGTAGGAATGGTCTCATGAAGCCGTCCTTTGGCAACATGACCCTTGAAGTAAATATTTTCAATGTTGCAAAACAGCCCAAAGATGAGGACGAAAACTACCAGCTTTACATGATCGAGTCACTTGTCAATGAGGGAGTTTTTTTAACTCATGATTATGACCCTCTTGAAAATTTTCTTGTTAATTCTGAGATAGATTTATTTGATGATAAAACTGATATAATTGATATATGTGTTGTTTTTGACAAATCTCAGGATTATGGAAATCGGGCATGGCAACCAAGGTTTAAGGAGCTGCCTGAAAGAAGCAAGACTCAAGTCCCCTTAAGTGTGGAAGCACCTAAAGTCGAATTAAAGCCACTACCTAAGGGTCTAAAACATGCCTTTCTCGGTCCAGGTGATACCTTTCCTATTATTATTTCTTCTGAATTATCTGAGATCCAAGGTAAGAGATTAATTCAAACTTTGAATGAACAAAAATCAGCCCTGGGATCGAGCATGGCTGATTTAAAAGGAATTAGTCCTCTGATATGCTCCCATAAAATAAATTTGGATAAAGGAACCAGTCCTCGTAGAGACCCTCAACGTAGGCTTAACCCCACTATGAAAGAAGTAGTGAAAAATGAAGTGCTGAAACTATTAGATGCGGGTATTATATATCCCATAGCTGATAGTAAGTGGGTAAGACCTACGCAAGTCGTCCCGAAAAGTCCGGAGTCACTATGATAAAAAATGACCTAGGAGAGTTAGTCCCTACCAAACTTGTGAACGGTGGCGTGTGTGCATTGATTACAGAAAATTAAATGCTGCCACCAAGAAAGACCACTTTCCATTCTCTTTTATTGATCAAATTCTTGAGCGTGTAGCTGGTCATCCCTTCTACTGTTTTCTAGATAGTTATTATCAAATAGAAATTGCATTAGAAGACCAAGAAAATACCATCTTTACTTGTCCCTTTGGCACCTATGCTTTTCGTAGAATACCATTCGGATTATGTAATGCCCCTGCTACTTTTCAACGCTGCATGATGAGCATTTTTAATGACATGGTTGAAAATTGCATGGAGGTTTTTATGGATGACCTAACTGTTTTTGGATCTTCATTTGAAACATGCTTAATGAATTTAGAAAGAGTATTAATTCGCTGTGAGGAAAAAGAATTGGTTTTAAATTGGGAAAAGTGCCATTTTATGGTACCATTCGGTATTGTCTTAGGGCATATTGTCTCTTCTAAAGGAATAGAGGTTAATCAATCTAAGATTGAGTTAATCTCTAAATTGCCTACCACTAAGACAATAAAGGATGTGAGATCTTTCCTTGGTCATGTAGGTTTTTATAGGAGGTTCGTATAAAATTTTTCAAAAATATTTAGACCACTATGTGCCCTCCTAGTTAAAGATACCCCCTTTGAGTGGAGTCAAGCTTGTCAAGAGGCCTTTAAAACGTTGATTGGCAAGCTTACTTCTGCACCTATAATGTGGTCGCTAGATTGGACTTTACCTTTTGAAATCATGTGCGACGCTAGTGACTACGCTGTAGGTGCTGTTCTTGGACAGCGAAGGGAAGATCATGCAGCCCTCAAGCATCTTCTTACGAAGAAGGATGCTAAGGCACGACTAATCCAATGGATCCTCCTCTTGCAAGAATTTGATATCATCATCAAGGATAAAAAAAGGAGTGGAGAATGTAGTAGCTGACCATTTATCTAGACTCACTTTTGAGGACACTTGTGATGACATGCCAATCAAAGATGATTTTCCCGATGAGCAATTACTCTCTATTACTTCTCTACCATAGTTTGCTCACATCGTAAATTATTTGGCTACAGGTGAGATACCTATGGATTGGAGCGCTCAAGACAAGAGGAAATTCTTATATGAGGTACGTAATTTTTATTGGGATGACCCCTATCTTTTCAAGTACTGCCCTGACCAAATTCTAAAGCGTTGCATTCCTAATGAAGAGATTTCGAGTGTCTTAGAATTTTGTCACTCCCAAGCTTGTGGAGGCAACTTTTCGATGAAAAAAACTGTTGCAAAAATTTTGCAGTGTGGATTTTATTGGCCTACTTTGTTTAAAGATACAAACACCTATTGTCACTCTTGTGAAAGATGTCAAAAGTTAGGAGTTGTGTCACGCCGAAATATGATGCCCCTGAACCCTATTTTAGTGATTGAAATCTTTGATTGTTGGGGCATCGATTTCATGGGACCCTTCCCTCCTTCCTTCGGGTACCAGTATATCATTGTAGCAATAGATTATGTATCCAAGTGGGTAAAGGCAGCAGCTTGTCGAAACAATGATAATGGAACGGTGATTAAATTCCTTAAATAAAAGGTGTTATCTCGATTTGGTACACCACGTGCTATAATTAGTGATTGAGGTACATATTTTTGCAACCGTTCCTTTGAAGCTTTAATGAAAAAATTTGGGGTATTACATGAAATCTCTACTGCCTATCATCTTCAGACTAGTGGACAAGTAGAGCTTGCTAATAGGGAGATTAAACAAATTTTAGAAAAAACGGTTAACCCCGATCGCAAAGATTGGTCTTTGAGACTAACTGATGCGCTTTGGCTTACCGTACAGCCTTTAAAACTCCCTTAGGTATGTCACCCTATCGGCTTATTGGGCCATCAAGTCTTTTAATTTTGACATGGGCGAAGCGGGTAAACTTCGAAAATATTAGCTGACCGAGTTCAAAGAATTAAGAAACGATGCTTATGAAAATTCTAGAATCTATAAGGCTAAAATGAAAGTATTCCATGACAAAAACATTTTGAGAAAAACATTTAAACCCAATGATCGGGTATTCTTATATGATTCTAGACTTCATAAGCATCCTGGAAAACTTCGGTCAAGATGGACCGGCCCTTTTATAGTAAAAATTGTTTTTGAAAATGAGGCGGTAGAAATTGAGGATACTAGAGATGGTCGGGTCTTTAAAATAAACGGTCAACGACTTAAGATCTTAATTGATAGACATGATCCGGAGATGGAAGACATTCCACTTATGGATCCGGTCTATTCACCTTGCCCACACAACAAAGGTACGTTATTCCTTTTAATTTTTGTTCTGTTTGTAGTTAGTTTTCATTCAATCTTAATTGTTAGTTTTAGTTTAGTTCAAATTTCAAAAAAAAAAAATATTAATATTTCATTGTTAAGTCTTTATTAACTTAGAATTTTGGTTGTGTTAAGTCTATTTTAATTTTTAGTTTCTAGTTGATTTCAGCGAAAAGAATGGTATGCAGTTCAATTAGTGGTGCACAATTTTCAGCTTTTGTGCATTTTTGACCACATAGGGAGTTTCCATTCCTTTTTCTTTTACATTGAGGTCAATGCAATGTTTAGGTTGGGGGTGGAGGAAACACATTTCTTTTCTTTTTTTTCATTGAACTGCTTGGTGTCACTTTCTTTCTTTTCGTTGTTAGGATAAAAAAAATTGTTTGTTTGTTTTTAGCATGCTTTGTGTTTGCCTTGGAGTTAATTCACATGTCAATGATATGAGCTTAATCGAGATGGAATATAGCATTTAGAAGAAGTTAAATCTTGCTTCACTTTGAGAATAAATTAAGTGTCAATTTTTCTTTGGTTTGAGACTCTGGTTCGTGGTAAGATTGCATAATAAGTCTAAAGCATTTGGAGAAGTTTTATGCGCGGTTGTTTTGTGAATACTTTTGCGGTCTCTACAAGCTCTAAAACTTATTTGGTAATCACTTGAGGCGAAAATCATAGAATGCACACTACTTAGGATATGATGTAGGCCATTTTTGGACCGTTTGAGCCTTTTTAAACTTACCCTTGTTATATTTATCGCTAGTCACCTATTTGAGCCTTTTTCTTGAAAAGAAAAATTGAGCCTTGTTTCTTTCGATAAACCATTTACTTACCTTCATGAGCCTAAAAATATTTCATCCTTACCTCTCTTTAAAAAGAACTTAGTTATACACATGTTGTGAGAAGCACTTAAAAGGAGTAAGGGTGGAAATATGAGAAAATATTACTACCATAACCCAAGTACATTAAAAGAGATAAGTTGGGGGTTGTTGAAAAGAAAAGAAAAGAATGAAAGAGGAGGTGAATGGTCTTATACCAAAATAAAAAATAAAAAAAGAGAAAAAATGAATTATGGCAAAGAAAGAAGAAAAAAAAATGGTGATTTATTGCGAGAAATGCTCGAAAAATGGTTGAAAGAGTTGGGTGTTGAAGTAAGGTTATCTTGTGCTTAAAGTGGTTATGTTTAAATTAAGAGACTTAGTTCTTTTATTTGTTTAAACTTTCCCGTTCTTTCTTGACCTTTACCCTTGCCTAACGTTGCAAGCTTATTAAAGACCTATTGATCCGATGAAGTGTGATTTTTCTACATAGTGGAGAGTGATTTGAAAAGTGAGCATATGGAGCTTGATTTGTGATTGATGTCACGCAAATTCATATGTTTTTAGAGGCCAAGACTTGTATTCATGCTATGTTGTGCATAAAATCATCCGGGTGTTCGGAGTAATATATTGTGGTAAGATGGATGGTAAGAGTCGATAACGATTTTTAAGGTTGACATTTGGATTATTCTTGGACCTGAGTGATATTTAATGATTCTATGTGCTATATGTTATGCATGATTTTTGAATCACTCTTGGTTAACGCCAACATTGCTGTATTTTGTTTTGATTTCTAAATAAAGAATTCATTTCATACCTTTCACTTGAATTGCTAGGGACTAGCAATAAGCTAGTTGGGGGTTGTGATGAGAGTCATAAAATGCATCTAAACAATACTTAATTGTTAACATTTTAGGGTTGATCTCGGTTGTAATCGCACTTTTACATGTTGATAACTCTAAAGTGATATTCATAAATCATTGACTTAATTCGATGCATTTTCAGGTGCTTTGAGTACAAAAGAGATAATAAAGCGATCCATGTTTAAAGCACCAAAAGATCTTGGGTGTCGGTGCTTGTTTTTGTCCAAGGTTTAGACGTGTCCAAACATGATTCAAAGATGGTTGAGAGTCTAAACCAAGGCTGGAGTAAAAAGTAAAGTAAGTTAAAAGACTGACACAAGTGTGTGCATCACTTTGGAGCAAGATAAGAGTAGGCACACTAGTGTGTGCACTTCTGCATACAAGCTGAAGGAGTTTCACTGAATTGCCAGAATTTCCCGTACAGATCAATTATCTTTTCAGATTAAACTGTATTCATGTAGGAAGAACCTGGAGATGAGCCATATATGCTTAGAAAGATCCGAAAGTCAATTTTCTGGAGAATTTTACGGTTCGTAAAAAGGATTTTTCTAGAGAAAGTTATGGCAGTTTTAGTGGAAACAGTTCAGGCCAGTGCAGCAGGCCCAGGCGCACAGCACGACCTACTCGCCTCTTGACCCGATTAGGGCAAGAAAATGACATTCTCCAAGACCAAAACACCCCCTCATGCTCTATAAATATATCTTTATGGAGTGTGCAGCTGGGCATTGAAGAGAGAAAGCAAGGAAGAGAGAAAAAAAGAGAGGATTCAAGGGATCCAAATCCAGCATTCTTCCATTTTATTTCTAAGTTTTCTTTGGTTGCAAATTAAGGGGATAACATCCATATTGTTCATCCACCTTGAACTCCATGGCCAAATCAAGGGGAGAGCATCCTTATTGTTCTTCCACCTTGATTTCCATGGCCAACTAATCATTTTACAAGGGAAAAGGATGAATCTTTTGGGATTTCTTGTTCTTTATTTCCTGTTCTTGATTCAGCTGTACGGATTTATTGTTAAATATTGTTTATGAATTATTCATTGATTAAGTAAGAAGATTTGAGTTCATGTGATAGATGTACTTTTTATTCTTCCTCTTTTAGACTCTCTTAATCCGGTGATTGCATCCTTCTCCTCCATTGAGATTGTTTGGATGTGATTGATTCCGGTAGATTTATCTTATTGATTGTCCATTACTACGATATTTTCTTTTAAGATATATTGTCGTTTCCTGATAATCTTTAAGATCGGTCATGTGTGCATGAACCGAAATCAATGATTAATTCGTAGCAATTATATAAGAGTTATAAATGTGCTTGATTGAATATATTCGGATTGCTTGTTTGGGAGTTGAAACTTTCAATCGAGATAAAATCGATTGAATCAAGAGTGGAAATAGGGAACAAACCTAAAGAGGATTCTCAGAACCTTGTTATTTCTCATTTATATTTCATTTACATTTACGCAATTTTCCTTTACATTATTTCACTATCAAAGCTAAAAAATCTTTAGTTTAACTTTTATCGTTCGTTTTAAGGTTCACACATTTTCCTTTGTACTTAACTTGTTTGTGGAATCAACACCCCAAAGCCGTACTACAATAACCGTGTTATACTTTGGGCGTAATCAATAACTCTTAAGTAATATTATTGGACCACTGACTTATTCCAGTGCATTTTCAGGTATTTTGATTCCAAAGAGAAGAAGAAGCATCGGAGTGGCTGTGAAGAGCCAAAATATGAAGAAAATCAGTAATCAATGAGCGCTGCGGTGCTCCCCAGCCAGCACCGCGGTGCCCAGAACCTCGCCCAGCCAAATCATACCCAGCACTGCAGCGCCCATAAAGCAGCACCGCAGTGCACACATGGGATTGTATCTCCGAGTTAGACTTTAATTAGGGTTTTAAACATTAGATTAAACCCAAGAACACCCTTGGAACCTTGTACTATAAATAAGTCACTTAGGGTTTAAGAGGAAGAGGATCTTGTGTGGAGAAAAAAACCCAGAAAACTCAAGGCAGCAGCTCTCATCCATAAAAGTGTTTAGCCATGAACACCATGGCTAACTAACTTCCAAGCAAGGCAAATGGATGAATCCCTAGGTGTAGTTGTTCCTATCTTCCCTTATTTGATTCAGTTGTAATAAGAATTTATTGTCGAAACATTGCTATGATTTACTTCTTTATCTAATTATAAGATCTTATTTATTCCAGTGATTGTATCTTTTTCCTTGATATAAATTTAGTCATGCTTTTCTTATGTCAAGATTGTTTGGGTATAATTGAGTCCGGTAAATCTAGCCTTTAGGTTTGTCCATTACTACAATATTGTCAATAAAGATATATTGTCATTTCTTGATAAACCTATAGGATAGATCATATGTGCATGAATCGAAAAAGTATTTCATAACAATCATATTAGGGTTTATATATGCGCTCAATGAATACTTGCCGGTTGCATGTTTGGGATATAAAACTTGCAACCGAGATAAAACTAACTGAATCAAGTTAGGGATAGGGCAACAAACCTAGAAAGGATTCCTGGATCCTTGTTATCTTCCTATTATACTTTACAATCTATTTTACACAATTACTTCATTACCAAAAGTTCATATCTTCTCATGTAAATCTTTATTGTTTGTGTTATGGTTTAAACCTTCTTTTGTAGTTAACTTTTTCCCTGTGGAATCGACACCCCAAAGCCGTGCTACAACAACCGCGTATATTTTGGGTGTAATAAGGAGACATCCAATTGAGGATGTTTGATGGAGTCACAAGGCTGCTGAGGAATGTGAGATATCTTCCGGATTTGAGATGAAATTTGATCTCATTGGGGCAGTTAGATTCCATGGGGTACACATACAAAGCAGAGGGAGGAAAGACCAAGGTAGCCAAGGGATCTTTGATAGTGATCAAAGCATCAATCAAGAATGATTCGACCCTCCATGTACTTTATTTGCTTACCGAGGCCCTCGCTGATCTCGGACGAGGGCCATTTTCTGGATTTGGTGCTCCGGGGCAGGGAAGACTCTACAGCGGAACATCCATCGATGGGGGGCCTATGGCTGGCCGAGCTGGTGCTGCTGGGGGCCAGTCATGACGGTGCTGGAGAAGGCTGTCGAGCTCCTCCTCGAACCTCGACAGCTAGGTTAGCCATTAGCCACGAGAGTTTTACAAACTGCACCTGGAGAGTAGCTACATTGGGATACGCCTCGAATTTGGCCGAGGAACTCGACTTGGACCTCATCGCTCCTTTACCGACATCCCTGGCAGGAGTTTTAGGTGGCATGACAACAAATGAGTTCTTTAAAATTCCTCGTTGTTACTGTCCAGTGAGAGATGGTGTTTCCCACAGATGGCACCAATCTGTTGACGCCAAGAATGTGCTTGCTGAGCTGGAAGCCGGGCCCCGAGAAAATCTGCATAGGTAAGGAAAGGTGAGCTAGGGGGTCTTCGGAGGGGATGCCTCCGAAGCTTTTGTTAGTATGTGGTAAGGTGTATGGGACTAAATGTGTTACCCTTTTTAAGGTCAGGAAGGAGCTCTTTTTGGACTGCTTACCTGAGTCCTTTTATAGAGCTTTGAGGCAGCCCTTTCACCCGAGGCAGTGATGACGTGGAGCTGCAACTGGCTTAGCAATGATGGCCTGGGGGGCGGTTGTGACGTGGAGGCCCAGCTGGGGGGGGGGGACAATGATGGCCTGGAGGGTGGTCATGACCTGGAAGCCCAACTGGGGGGCAATGATGCCCTGAAGGGCGGTCATGACCTGGAGTCCCAGTTGTTCGAGCCTGGGACTTCCGCGTGTCTGCTGGCAGCCTAGCTTTAGGATGTCCACATGTCACCTTCTTATTGGATATGTGTATTTTGGCCATATCAAATCTAATTATTATACTTGTATTTGTTACAATTAAGTCACTATACTAACATGTTTTGATTAATGTTTCAATTCAGTTACTTCTCTAACTATCGTTAGGATTATTTAACATTGTTTACTTAACGTTTACATGGTATTTAGTTAGATTGACTTTGCACATAATTAATAAAATAATGAATGTAATTTTTAGTTATATAATGGATGTAATTTTTTATACTATTTATAATAAATTGAGATATCAATGGACAGGGACAGCAATTAATAAAATAATATTATTTTGATAAAATGTATCATTTAAAAATAATTTAAATACGTTCAAATGATACCGAATTACTATCAAATGATTTTATTATATTAAATTACAATCAAATAATATTCTGAATAACTATTAAATATTACCATAAACTCATATAACGATATTTATATCAAAATCCCTTTATGTAATGCTCCAAAAAAAAGTATAACTAAAGCTTCATGTAAGATCACATAAATGAATAATTGATTTATTTTAAAACTCTTGAACGTGTGCATGAGTATGTTTCTACTAAAATAATCTAACAAATAATAAATCAACATAAAATTAAATTTTATTTATTTATTTACAACGATGATCTAATTTATCTCTAATTTTTACTTACCCATACAACAACACTCTTTATCTATAAATGAATTATTAACTTGAGTAATCGAAATCAAAACCTAAAAGCACTCTAAGTACATTTGATTCATCAAAGGTTTTTGTTTTCAAATTAACCCTCAAACCTAAAATTAATTACAATTAAATCCCTAAACAAAAAAATCAATTAAAACCCGAAAGTCATAGCACCCACAATGCAACCTGTTCATACAATTTCATCAGCTAAAACAGACAAAATTCTCACTATTCTAATATAAAGAACAATTGATTTTTATCAACAAGAACAAAAATATGAAAAAAAGTTATGATGAAGGAAATAATAATAATAATAAAAAAAGATGGCATTGCAAATAATATGTAAGTTTAGAAATTCAGTTCAAACTTCTGGACTAAATTGTAACCACCCCTAAGGGAAAAAAGAAAAGGTTATGAATATGCCCAGTGAAATTTCAACCTCACTGATAATAATGTGGTATCTCATGCCTCTAATACGTACAATTATGATTGTTCTATCTCAACTTTATTGAGAGTATGGCTAGTATTCTTATGCTCCCAGCAAAGAAAGAAGAATCTAATCTCATTTGTAAACCACAGCAATTATATGGGCGAATAGTTCATATAATTATATCGTATGAATATCATGTCATTTAAAAATATTTAATCTGTTGTAGAGCAATGTCAATTTGTTTGATTGATAAAGGCAAATTATATGGAATATTTTGCAAAAGAAAATGTTTATGTATTCTCTTTGTAGAGAGAATAAGAATGATTATAGGTGTAAATATTGAGGCAGTAGCACAATAATTCATCACAAGGAATGGACAAATATTTAAGGGAAGGTTAAATCAGGGATATAACATTTATCAAGGATTGGTTATGAACTAGTGTCCAATTGGGATGACATTGTTTTTTGTAGGTATTATTAAAAAAGAACGTGCCTTTTGTTCGGCCATTAAAAGATTATGAATTTGTGCCAAAGTTGCTATTTTTTAAAGTCAGCTTTTAACCAGATTGGTAAGTTTATAGTAAGTCAGCAGAAATATTGTGATAGGGACCACGATCCTTTGCATTTGAAGATTTAAATGAAAGTCAAATTTATGGTGAGATTGAATGTTATCATGATAAATATGAATTTAAACATTCTCCATTTGATGATGTGACATTCAATCTCACCATAAACTTGATTCCATTTCAATTCTTAAATAGAGAGAATCATGATCTTTGTTGTAGACAGTAGATATAGAATTAATGCTGATTGTACTTTGTACTGATAACAGCATCGCAGATAACACAATTGTTCTTTTGCAAACCGATTCATTTGAGCTAGTTGTAAGGGTACCCTCTATCCTATACAAAGAATTTCCGGGACTTATCTGTTGATTATCATCAGGGTACTCTTACTGCGATTAGGGACTGGTTTAGAGACGACAAGATCCGTGATGGAAAACCGGCTAACAAGTTTGGTCTTGGCAACAAACCAGCAAACAAGGTAATCTTCTATCAATCTCCTTCCTTTGTTCTTGCTTGGTTGTTGATTTCTTGAATTCTTTTTTGTGTTGTCTTTGCTAATAGTGGAAAGAGTTTCTGTTTGATGACAGGATTATGCTCTTAAGGTCATCAATGAGACCAACAAGTCTTGCGCTAAACTTGTCAAGAGATCAATTGATACGGGAGAGCTTTCTCTTGCACAAATGAAAACCATTAGACTTGGAATTGCATGCTGCTGGTAGTGCTCCTTTTTGTGAGCTACTTACCAGAGTTTTCCCTTTTGGCGAGCAAGTCCTGGTAATCTTATGAGTTTAGCATGGAAACATTCCTTCTCATTGTTGAGCTTGAATAATCAACGACTCTGATGTAGTCTGCCTATAATTTATACTCTTTGTTTTAATTGAAATATGGGGATTCTTTCTGCTGCATCTTTTAGTTAGTATGACAGTTTGTGTGAGTCATTTTGATTAAATAATGAAACGCGACTCTTTTCTAGAACTGCTGTGTGAGTTAAGAGTATGTTTGGAATAAATAAGTTTTATAGAATTTATTTATAATTTCAGACATTGTCATGTTTGAGTTTCCTTGTTATGAATTCTATCAAAATTAATAAAATTTACAAATGAATTCTATGAATGAAGAAAAAAAAGGATTTTTTTAATTTTTTTTTAACATTAAGTATGACAGTTTTAATTTGTATATAAATTGAATATGAGATAATCTAAGGACTTTAACTTTGATTATTCTCATTGATGAAATATTGCAATAATATCCCATATATTCAAATCATGGAACATGTTTCTATTTATTTATTTTTTTAAATTAATACAAAAGTCAATAACATGGTGGTACACATCAACTTAAGGAACATACTTCAAAATTTTGAGATTACTACTAAATTATTGCACTTTCAATCCCGATTTGTACTCAAACGCACAGATATGTCCATCAAAAGAAAAAATAAAATGCACATATGTTAAGAAAATCTACGTGCTAGATTCAGTATTTCATTTTACTTCTTTTTATCCCACATTATTAATGTTACAAAAAAAAGATATTGAGTTCAAATTTAACTCCATTCGCGAGAGCAAACTTTGGCAAGTAAATAAGAAAATAATAATATATAGTAATTTCAAATGCTTATTTTGTTGTGCAATAATGAATATAGTCACGGTCAACAGGATAAATTATTTACAATTTTTTTTTTAATTTTTTCTTGATAAATTAAAATTATTAATTTAGATTCAAAATCAAAAGTTGAGTTTTGTAGCTTTTATTTCCATAATTAGTCTTGACATTATTCATATTTTTTAATTACTCTTATCCGGCAAAATTATTTACACCATTGCCAATATATAAATCAGCAGTAGTTTTCCAAATAAAATTTTAAATATGACAATAATACATTCATTATGATTAAAAAGTTGAGATTGTTATTTAATAAAAATATTATTTTATTTATTCAATAAAATTATTTTATTTTTAATAAAAATAGTATTATTATTAATTTAATTTAATAATTAATAAATATCATTATTTTAATTATTTATATTTTATTTTGAATAAAATTAATATATTTATATTGTACAAATAATAAAGTCAATTTGATGAAAAAAATTATTCAAATAGTCAAATAGTAATCTTATTTTTATAACCAAGAATATATTCAAGTCCTACATTTGTTGGTGAAGAAGAAAAGATTTTTATTTTTGAAGGATTTACAAAGTTGCTAGCTTGAATTTTTTGGATGAATTAATCAAAATTGAGGAAATTATTTTCATTTTACTTAGTTATCTAGAAATTTTAGAAAACCTCAATACCATCTCTTTTCTCTTTTTTGAGAGAAAAACTAAATACATATAGAGTATGTGACTCATTAGTGTTTTCAAAGAGCAAATTATTTAATAAAATATTTAATTATTTTATCTAATAATATGTTGATACATGTCCACTCTAACCCATTAAGATAGACATACAAATTTTTTAATGTTTTAACTAAATAAAAATAGTTTAGGTATGAAAATTACTTTACATAAACAAATTTAATGATTAAATGGTCAAAATGGTTGGATTGTTAACACTACAGTTTATCAAGAGTTGTAATATTGGTTCGATATGGTAGATGGACAAACATGTAATTTCATTAAACCTCAAGGTATTACATTGTTGATCGGATACAGTAAATAAGCTGACATATAATTTTATTTAAGACGAAACTTAAGCGAAGTTCCTTAGAATGTGTTGGGAATTTGTCTAAGAATTAAAGTATGGAAGAGTTCAGCATCAGTTTCAGCTGTGAGTCGCGGCCACCAGCAAAGGAGGAAGTCCAGGGAGGTGTGCGCCACGGCATGTTAAGTTGCGTTCTTATCTTGTTCTTTTCTCTTCTCTCATTCTTCAAGAACTAGAGGGTTCTTCAAAGAATGTTGCTATAATTGTAAGAACTCCATTGATTTAATGCAGAGAGCTCGAAGGAGCTCACGGGGACGTAGGTACATTGCCGAACTTTGATAACAATTGCTTGTGTTCTTTTTTTTGGTGTTTGATTCTTGTTTCTAATTGTACAAATCATTCTGGATTTGGGGGCTGGGAAAGATCACAACCTGGGATTTTTGTGAGGTGATTTTCCCAACAGAGTGAATTCGTGAAGTTTCCTTTAAAAAATAATACTTTTGTCTTTAAAAAATAAAATTTGTCATCGAACTTTTCTATTCAATAAAACTCATATAATTGATTAATTTCACAAAAATTTAACAAAAATTATCACTATAGTATAAAATTTGACTTATATTTTATTAACATTTTAAAACTTATCAAATTTTATACGAAAAAAAAGAATCTAGATCGCAAATTAAAATTTATTCAAACCTGTTGATTTTTCATAACTTTAAATTTATCATAAATTTACTTTAGATAATGACACCAAATTAATGTTTGAAATAGCTACGCGATGCCATACTGTTTGGGGAAAACTATGTTTTAGTCCATGAGGTTTGAACAATATTCCAATTAACCTCTGAGCTTTTAATTTGTTTAGACTCTTCACGTTTTGACATTGCTTCAATCAACCCTTAGGATATACTGGTTAGTGAGTTGACAGAAGCCTTGATTGATATACCGTCAAAATGTGAAGATCTGATCTAAACAATTAAAAACTCATGGGTTAACTTTAGTGGCTAGAACATAGTTTTCCCTACTACTTATTTTAAGTGTGTTTTGTATTGTGAACCAATAATCATCTTCTACTAACCTTGCAGTGTCATGATTCAAAGAGTGATCAATAAGCTAGTTTTTAACGTTGTATTTGATGTAAAACCTTTACATAAATGAATGAAACGTCATGGTGAGACCATCTCTCTTTTGATCATATGAGGGAATTTTTTTATAAAAAAAAAAAAGAACATAGGATGAAACACGTGTCTTCCTAAACATAGATTATAAGTTTTTCACTCACAAACTATATATTGTATGCATAAACAGACAGACAACAAAAGGGTAACTTGTTATGAAATCTCTGTATAGAAATCTCCATAGAAACCTTGGGAGTCATTGTGCCTGCTCACTCATTTAGTTCATCCGACTTTAGCTTACAGCTGCAATGGCATTCATAAATCACTTCCAATGCGTTTCCTTGGCGTTGCTCTTCATTTTGGCAGCTTTGCTTTCTCAGGCAACATCTCGTACTCTGCAAGATGCATCGATGTATGAGAAGCATGAACAATGGATGGCTTGTTATGGACGGGTTTAACAGGATGCTAATGAGAAGGAGAAGCATTTCAAGATATTACAAGAAAACGTAGCACGCATAGATACATTTAACAAGGCCAATGACAAACCCTACAAGCTAGGCATCAATCAATTTGCTGATCTTACAAATGAAGAGTTCAAAGCTTCAAGAACTAGATTCAAGGGGCATATGTGTTCCTCAAAGACAATATCTTTCAAGTATGAAAATGTTACTGCAGTACCTTCTACTATGGACTGGAGAAAGAAAGGAGCTGTAACACCCATCAAGGACCAAGGCCAATGTGGTGAGTTCAAACATCTACTGAGAATATATCATCAGCTTCAAATTAATTCTATCTTTTTTTTTGGGCGCGTGGGTTCTAACTTTTGGGTATAACAAATTAAAATGTAGGATGCTGCTGGGCTTTTTCAGCAGTGGCAGCTATGGAAGGAATTACTAAGCTAATAACAGGTAAATTAATCTCTTTATCCGAGCAAGAGCTGGTTGATTGCGACACAAAGGGTGTGGATCAAGGCTGTGATGGTGGTTTAATGGACAATACCTTCAAATTTATCCAACAAAACAAGGGACTTGCAACTGAGACTAATTACCCCTACAAGGGAGTTGATGGTACTTGCAACACTAACGAAGAAGACAATCGCGCAGCCAAGATAACTGGGTACGAAGACGTACCTGCCAACAGTGAACAGGCATTACTGAATGCAGTTGCGAACCAACCGGTTTCTGTTGCGATTGATGCTTGGGGGTTTGACTTTCAATTCTACTCAAGTGGTATCTTTACAGGACAATGTGGCACAGACCATGGTGTTACTGCTGTCGGTTATGGAGTCAGTGAAGATGGAATTAAGTACCGGTTGGTGAAGAACTCATGGGGCACTGAATGGGGTCAAGAAGGATACATTCAGATGCAGAGAGATATTGATACTAAGGAAGGTCTCTGTGGCATAGCAATGGAAGCCTCTTACCCTACAGCATGAATTTCAATATCAAAGGCAATGCTTCCTACCCCTTGTAAAATGTAATTAATGTGTAACTGTGTTTTCATTTTCTTCTGTTGTCAGCCCTGCTAGTTACTCATTAGCGAGAAATCTTGTTGGTTTCATACCGAGAAACAAATCTGTAATTCGGTAAAACTATCTATTTTAAACTACTACATAGATGGAACTCACCTTTTCTTTATACATATATATATGTATGTATATATGTATATGCAAGGTCTTAGACAATTCTAGTTTACTGAGGTTCAAATTTCAAAAACTTAACCATCGCAAGTAGAACTGATGCAGTACAGTAGATGAAAACAAACAAAATATGAAAACAAATCTAAATCACATGAATCTTTCCAAATCATATGGAACCATAATCCAAATCACATGGACGTGAAAACCGCAACCAAATCACATTGCGCAAGACAACTTAATCACAGAGTTCTATTTCAATAATCTTTTTTTTTATTAATTCTCAAAGCTTACTACGTATGGACGCTTCTTATTACATAGAGATCTTAAACTCTAATCCTAAACCGATAAGCAAACTGATATATGAAAGAAAATTGACATATTAAAATTAACTAAACTTAGATACTCATAATATTTCTTGATTACATAATTATCTTCATATCTCCCAATTCCAAAATTAAAATCCCTAATTCTAATCTTTTTCGTGTTTTCCATCCAGAACAATTACTTGAATTGATCTTTAGATAGTATGAATTTTTCGTTTCTCTTATATACTTGCACTACTAAGTACAAACTCATTTAATAGTTATCCTCTTCAGAAAGTTAAGAGTGGCAGCTATTCAATAAGTTCCCATTGTTTGCCAGTCTTGATGAGTTAGCTGAGTGTCAAACAAGTAGCGGGTAGTTGATTCAAGTAGCATTAATACTTTTTACACTGCATACTGATTTATTTAGCAATAACTTAAATCAAGATGAATGGAAATATTAATAAATATTTATATGGGAAAATATCCAGCGCGCCCAATCCTGTAGTGTGATAATGGAAATATTAATAAATATGAAGATTAAATACTATTAGGGATATTTTACCACTATAAATATCAGATGCCACTATTAAGAATGTTATCTTTCTAACATATTTATTTTGTTTTCTTCTCAGCATGTTAAGTTATAGCTAGAAAACTGTCATTTTTAGCCATTATATCAAAGGTTTTCCGCTCCAAATTCCTATTATATGTAAACAGTAGTAACAATTAGTAAGCGAAATATATATATTTTTTTTTCGGCTTAAGCGAAGAAATCATGACAAGTGGAGGACAGTAAACCTTAGTAAGTAAATAAGCAAATAGTTTCAAATGCTTATTTTGCTGTGCAATAATGAATATAGTGACTGTCAACAGGATAAAATAGACTCAGAAATTGTTTTGAATGATAAATTACCTGGACTGAATGGCTGGCATAATTTTTACTGAGAAAAGAAGCCATGTTTTTCATCTTACATTTGAAATACTCGGTGTAATCAAATTTTCGTATGCTGAATGATTAGTGCCAGTTCCAGCTACCGTTTCTTGACAACTAGTCATAGACAGCATGAAACACATATGCCCGAGTAACAGGTAGAACTTTCAGAAGCATACAGTTAAGGCACAAACTAGTCTGCAGGATTTAGTTCAATGATTAGTCATTGACAAAATTTAGAATTTCCGGTAACAAGTTGCCTGTTTTTCCTTCCCAATAATACGGGTACAGAAAATTATGTGGGGAAAACAATGGTGGGATATCAATAAACCAGATGAATTCTATTTTTATTCTGAACCACTTGACAACAGAATGCATAAATACATGAATAGAAAAATGGAAAGGTGAGGTCAGAAGCCTCTGATAACATCTTTATCAGAGTTTCACTGAACCTTCGCTCTCCTTTACCATTTGCAGTATCTTCCAACAGCCCCACCATATTTTCACCACAGTACATATTACTACAAAAGCTCTTGGAGAAGTATTTAAACCGTTGAAGAATTGACTATAAATATCGTAGAATTGTTATATTGTGTTATGGGGACAGAAGAAATAAGAAATCTTAAGCCAATAAGGAAAACCTAATACATATGTTAAATAGGAAACTATATCTCAACAAAAGCATTGCAGAATATTCTAATATCATGGATGTTTTTGGGTGAGAAGTTTCATAAGAATAATTACAAACTGGACTACAAAGTAACCCCTCAAGAAAGATTTTATCCTTCGACGACGTAGGCCAGCAAGACAGTTATGTTCTTTGAATAAGTTCCGTGATCAAAATAGATTGCAAAAGTCATCCCCACAAGCAGAAGGATGAACAATACATAAAACGAAGTAACAGAACAATTTATACTAAAATTTGAGTAATAAAATATCATAATGATGATGGGACTTGAGTTGCTTACACAATGTTAATAGGAGACCACTTCGTTTGAACCAGAAGAACTGCCTGCAGTACTGGACTGCCTCACCGATGATGCTCCAATGTATTTATGGGGGATATGCATTATTTTTTGCCAATCCTCACCAATTTCCCTTTTACATCTTTCCTCAAGTTCAGGGCATTCCTGAATAGACAGATGCTGGAGAGCAGTGAGAACTTTCAGCCCTCCTGGCAACTGTTTCAGATTATGACAGTCAGATATTGTCAAAGATTTAAGTGAAGCAAGGCACCCAACCCACTCTGGCAAATCTGTGAAACCAGGACAGCTCCCAATTTCCAAACAATGCAGCGTTGTGACATTCTGGAGCCCTTCTGGCAGATAAAAGAACTCAGAACAGCTTAAGATAGTCATGCTTCGTAGGGCAGAGAGGTGCTCAAAACCTTCTAGTGAAGAACCAAGAAGTGGACAGTACATGAGGGTAAAGTGCTCAAGGGATGTAAGATGTTGCAAACTCGTTGATAATGAAGTCAGCTTACTGCAGTTCTCAATGGACAAAGTTCGAAGGGCAGTCAAACCTTCAAATCCATCCTTTGGCAAAGAGATTAAACCGTGGCTATCAGTAATCTCCAAATATTCCAAAGCTTTGAGATTCTGCAAACCATGTGGCACGGAGAAGAGATCTTCACACCAACGGATTGTAAGTGATTTCAGAGCATGAAGGTTTCCCAATTCTGAAGGCAGTGAACGAAGCCTGGGGCAAGAGATAATCTCCAAGGATTTGAGAAGAGGATTGCTTGCAAGAAAACTTCCTGAGAGAGAGAACAAATCTGTGACTTTCTCAATTACAAGAACTGTAAGTGAGGATACATTTCCAATGGAATCAAATATAGCCGCATTGCAATCCCGCAGTTCCAAATGCTGAAGAGACGGCAATAATGGCATTGTAGTCAGCTTGGGACATCTTTTGACAATGAGTTTGCTCAAGCTAGGGAAGGCATCTCCGTCATCTGCACCAAACCATTCTTCCAAGTTGGTGAAATCATCAAGGACAAGTTCTTCAAGAGACGGGAATGGTCTACCAGTCCCCTCGCCATAAAACTCTTTTCCAATATCCCTCACTCCATTCATTCTACATAGGGAGAGAGTCTTAAGTAAGAGAAGATTGCCAAGAGTGGGAAGACGTTCACAATTAATAAACTTGGTAAAATGAACATCAGTCAGGTTTGGAAGAGTCCAACATGGAAACCTGATTCCTGGGAACCCCTTCACAAACAACTTTTTAAGATTTTGGTGTGGTTGGAGGCCCTGGATAACTTGTTCTCCCAACTCAGCATCTTGTTCATATTCTTGCGATGAAGAGGACGGATGAAATTGTTCACTTCTGAGAAGTCTAGCTTTTGTGGCTTCCTCCAGAGAAAATACAATAGGACGATCATCATCACTTTCCCAACAAAGACCCAGTGATTCAAGATTTTCTTTCTGCACCATATTAGCATGCTTTGAATCATCTGCATTGTTGACATTCTTCAAGCCTTTTATTGTCAGCTCACCTTGAAGGTTTAGCCGTCCCAGAATCTCAAGGTCTAGAACGCAGCTTACAACAACCATTGGCAATGTCTGAAGCTGGTTAGGAATTTTAGGTAAAATGATCTGGCGGATACTTGAATAATATACAGGACATGTATTGGGATATAGATATGCAACTTTACTTAAAGGAACCATGCTGATCAGTGCTACACATCCAGTCGTATTGAGATGTCTGAGGCTCACCATTTTGGCAATAGTAGGCAATTCTCTGAGCATATAGCAAGCAAATAGGTTCAAAGTTTGCAAAAATGGGAGGATCTCGATGCTATAGGGTAATTCTGTGATGCGTGCATAAGATAGATCAAGATACCTTAAACACAACAAACCACCAATAGATTCATCTAGCTTTTCAAGGCCACAAGCATTCAGGTCTAGCACACGCAAGTGAAGAAAACTTGCATACATTCTTCTAGGAGCAACTTTGAAATCACCACCTGGAAATACCAACAGAGTTCGCAAATGTTCTGCCTCATACAAGGCTTCTGGAATCATAGGTGACGTAAAAGCACAAAGAACAGATGAGTGACGAGTTTGAACAAGATTACTTGATGGAGGACCCTGCCCAAAAGTCATGGACTCTTTTCCTGCAACAGACTGTGCAAGATCGTGAATGATATCAAGCATTTTGTATCTAATTAGGCCTCCATTGTCAGAGTGCTCTAGTTCTTGAAAGAATGACATCCACAACAGATCATTAAAGTAGTCATTGCCAATCTCCTCTGGTTGCTTGCTTCCAACATCTGATTGAATTAAGCCTTCTGCCATCCATAGACGGATTAACTTTTCCTTCCCAATTATCTTAGGAAATACTGAGCAGAATGCAAAGCAATGCTTGAGACGGGATGGTAAATGAATGTAACTCAGCCTTAAGGCTGGTAAGATTCCACTCTTACATACATCCAAATCCCAAAGTTCACTGTTTTGCACGAACAACCACTCCTTTTCATCTCTCTTGAAGTGCAGTAAACTTCCTAGAGTTTTAGCTGCCAAAGGAATACCACCACATTTCTTCACAATCTGCTTTCCAATCAGTGAAAGTTTTGGAAACTTTTGTTCTTCCCTTTGTCGGAAAGCCCGTTGCTTGAACAGATTCCAGCAATCATCATCAGGCAAACCCTTCAAAAAATATGGGAAAGTTGGGGAGTTCATCATGAAGGCAACTTTCCTACTTCGGGTGGTTACTATAATTTTGCTTCCAACAATGCAACCTCTAAAGAGAGGTGTTAGCTTGTCCCACTCCTCTTGATCTTCGTTCCAAACATCATCTAAAACAATTAGGTATCTCTTCTTGTGCAACAAGGCCCATAGCTTGGACTGAAGTACAGCCATCTCTGAAATACCACATTTATCCATAGTTACAGATTCAATGATTGCCTTTATGATACTTTTCACATCAAAATAATCAGATGCAAAAACCCAAATATTGATGTCAAAATACCTCGCCACCTCCTCATCATTGTATGCTAATTGAGCAAGAGTTGTCTTACCAAGACCTCCTATACCAATAATTGGAACGAAAGACACATTTCCTTCTTCAGCAGCTTCACAAGACAATAACAATTTGACTATCTTTTCTTTGTCTTCCATTCTTCCATAGATTTCTGATTCAATAACGAACGAACCAGTTTCCCTTCTATTAGACTGCCTATTGGCAATACTAACCTCCCTTAGATGCAGGTTAAATCCCTCCATTGCAGTCCTTTCTAGCTCCTGCATCATGTTTCTCAACTTCTTCGCGTTCGCTCTAGTTCTTATTTTTTTATAAAAGTTAATAAGTCCTGGAGTTTTTGATACAATGAAAGTACCTGTAAACTCGCCAAGCAGGTCCTCAGCATCATAAACTGTGTCCTTGAGCCTTGACAACCAAGTACGAACAGCTTTGTTGGTGACTTGTTTCTCTTCGGCATCTTCAAGAACAGCTTGAACCATCAGTAAGGTATTCTGTAGGTTACTAAAGTTGTCCTTGAGATCCCACATATCTCCAATCTTTTGGAAGATAGGAGAAGCTAGTCTGTCAAAGATCACTTGTAAGACGGGTGATAACACTATATCGGCCATTTTCTGCAGAAGCAGTGTGATAAGAAACAGAATATTGGTGGACTGAATGTGAAGAAGGATTTCGATTTCACTGATTAGCAGATTGATCACCTCCGGAAAGATATATTAACTTGGTGGAGCCAGAAAGTGAAAACGGTATCTGGAACCTTCCTTTTTTTTCATTTTTTTTTTTTTAAGAAGAGCCGGTAGCCATCCTCGTAGCGACCCCGTCCCAAGTTTATTAATAAGCCCTCACTTATGGCAAAGGAAAACCGTGGTTACAAGTAAAGCATCTGGGAGATTACAATAAGACTAAAAAACAAACCCTCCCAAACACAGACCAAACGAACTATAAAGAAAATGAACAGACCAAGAAAAAACAAACAAGACGAAACAGGCCTGTGTGGAAAAAACAACCTTTGAGAAGGCCTAAAGAAACTTTCAACAAACAAAATCAACCTAACATCTAATAGTCGGCAAACCAGACTTATCAATACGAAGAATACCCTTTAATAACCTCGGTAGCTGATGTAAATTTTCATATGATTCATTATTGCCTCGTTCACCGAGCTTAGCCAAGAAATCTGCCGCTTGATTACCTTCACGTAATTGATGAACAATGTGAGCATTTATCCCTTGCATCTCTTTAACACACTCTTCCCAAAAGTCCCATAGATACCATAGAGTGCACCTACCGGCTCTAAACCAGTCAACAATGGTTTTGGAGTCACTCTCAATAATAACATTAAAATACGAAAGACTTTTGCACAACTTAATGCCATCAAACACAGCCCTCAGCTCTGCTGCATTGTTAGAGCCAAAACCGTAATGACTAGAAAAAGCTCCTCTAAAGTCACCATTAGCATCAACATGAGTTTAGGCAAAGTCTAATGGACCCAATAAAAAGGCAAAGTCTAGGCAAGAATTTCTCATCCTCATTTACTTTTCTTTCATACTTTCTTTTTAAAATTATTTTTATTTTGGTTAGATCATGAATCCCAAAACTATTTTCAGCCAAGGCCTACAGGTCCATGTAATCACTGGTGAACAATGGAAATTCTAACTACATAACTCCCATGATTTCTTTTCAGATAAAATAAAACATGGGAATTGTGTGAGCCTAGAGAAGTCCGCTTTAAATTTCAGGTCTCCATACAAAATATGACAGGCAGAAAAGAACACACATATCATTGATGGGAGAAGGTTAATGTTGATAAGGAAGGCCATTGGCGACATGCATAATGCCCTAATGGTCGGTAATTCTAGTCCAAAAGGCTATTGTTGTGTGTTTTGGTAGATTGACTTCTTGTCTTGAGGTGGACCCCAAAAATGAAGAAAACTAAGCTTGACTTTTGTGCATGATGGCCAAAATTTTTTTCCTGCTGTCATGGTCATCTATATAAATATCTCCAATGTGTGGTGAGTTGAGATAGAACAATCTGTAAGGTGTATTGAGAGTATGGCTAGTATTCTCAGACACCTAACTTGACCCATAAATAGTAACTGACATTAATAAGTGAAAGCACCTAACTTGACCCCATAACTAACAAAGGACTTTATAAACCAATGGAATATTTATAGAAGCCATAAGATATATTTTTTTGTCATCAGCCAAGTTTTCTTCATGAACTTATATTAACTAGACCATTTGTGGCAATTCGCTTGATTAGTCTCTTCAAAAACTTACTTTATTCACATGGCTCTCATAATTCTCAAGGTACTAAGATTCAAGAATTTCTTATCGTCACCGGTGAAAGAACTGATTAGCTTTCAGATGACACCGTAGGCGTCGGTTAAATTCAAATACAACAATTATTCTAACATTTTTTATAAGTAAAAATAAATATAAAAGTCATCAAGTGGGTGAACCCATTTACAAAGGACTATCTAAAAAATCAGAAGTTCATAAACCCAAAATAAAATGTTCAAAACTCATTGAATTATTAAATGCACACTTTTGAGCACTCTAGCATGCCTCTGTGCCTAAGCTATATTCTATCAAATGCCAGACTACTGGACATGCCTATGAATCCAGTGTCTAATACATTGCTATGATATTGACTTAATACATGGAGATTGGACATAGCATTTTTATAATAGTTTCTCTCTCTTGGACTGTGATCCAACCAACAAACTGTCAGCTGTTTAAATTGCACAGGGCGGTCTTCATAAACATTCAAAAAATGGAAAAAAATCAAACATTGGGGGTTTCAAACTTACCATTGCTGGTATCATGTTATTTCAGCTATAGTTTTTTGGTATACAATATGCAAAGTTAAAAAAGAAGCAAAAGGCAAAGACAGCATCAAAGCCACAGGCAAGCTACAAACTTGATGCAATCCAGAACAGGAACCAATCAACAAATAAAACTAACAATTTTTGATAAATAACTAATAAAACTAACATAAAGTACATATTGATAGCAAACTCTCCCAACATAAACTAGAAAACTGTATTACCCCTCTAGAACACCATTATAACACACTAGTTGTCAGGCTGCTTTGTTATTGCAAGATCAAATAGCTACAATGTTCTAATCACCTCACTCATATATTATTCTTTTGTTCATTTATTCCAATCAAAATAGACAATGTACTTACTACTGTTTTGCAGGAAGGAATAAGAACCTTTCTGGAACTTCACTGCAGAAAATTCATCTATAGGAGTGCTGAAACAGGTATTATTTCAAGGTATCCAATATCCAACTATACGCTTGTCCCTTCAGCATCTTCAGCTCATGCTGAAAAACTGCGAAAGTGGTTCACCTGCAAAGAAGTTCCCCATAGAAACCTCAAGCTTATAGACAATTTTAGCAGGCCTACCAGTGAATCCTTCCTCAGGTGAACTTAAGATACAGATGACCTACCTCCAGTTAAGACAATAGTGCTTTCCTTGTAAAGCATAGTAGTTCTCCAGTCAGTAAAAGTATTATTCTTCATTATAATATAAAAATGCATTACACTGTATTTAAAAAACAGAGAATAGTCGTTGGTGTAAATAAAACAATATGGAAAACACAATTTTCAGGTCATTTGTATGTCTAAAATGTCATATACCAAACAGCCAAAAGGAGATTTTCTAGTGGTCTGTCAAAGCTCTCACAAAACATAGCTTAATATCAAAGTATACTTAGTTACTTATTAAGAATAATATAATCAAAATATACTTAGTCACACCAGTGAAGGGATTCACTTTGTATTAACAGTGATTAAGATTAGCATCTCCTCAACATTTTGGTGATTCTTTCCTCTTCCTAATTCAGAACATTTCAATATATGATCTGAAGATAATCTAATCACAAATCATCACAGTGATATTATAATCTTCTAAGACATCAAAAAAAAATTGTCACAGAATTTGTACTGTTTATGCCTGCAATAGCATTTTCAATGAAAACAGTCGCTGACAAGTATGCTCATAATACATGACCAAGAGAAAAATAATAATAATAATGATTATGAATTAGAATACAGTCATTAAGAGAAAGAACAAAATCTGTTAAAAGAAAATAAAAAAACTCATCCAACAAACAAGGCTTCAAACTTCCAATTAGGCCTCTTAGTCAGGGAAACATATACACGTGAGTAATAGATGCAATGATCCAGTTCCATTTAGGCTAATTCTTAGTATGTCAAACTGAGATGAAACTTGGTGCAGCGTTCACATAAGAGGGAGAGTTTTCTGGTGATAAGGCTTTGTTTAGGGCTGATAACATGGAAATCAAGTACTAGTATATACACCAAAAAGACTAGAGAAAACCATGCATTAAGGCAAATGAAGGAAAGGAGCATAATTTATAAACAGGGCAAAAATTATGATGGCCTAATGATGATGGATGGAAATTGCTTACCCAAGAATAAAAGACCACTTCATTTCAACCAGATGAGCTGTCTGTTGTGCTGCACTGCCTGACCTCAGGCACTCCAATGTATTTATACGGGATATGGGCTATTTTTGGCCATTCATCACCAACTTCCTGTTTAATGTATTTATATGGGATATGGGCTATTTTTGGCCAATCATCACCAACTTCCTGTTTACATCTTTCCTCAAGTTCAGGACAATCTTGAATAGACAGGTGCTGAAGAGCGATAAGAAATTTCAGACCTTCTGGCAATTGCTTCAAATTATGACAGTCAGAAATTGACAAAGATCTAAGTGAAGTAAGGTCCCCAATCCACTCTGGCAATGCTGTTAAACCCGGACAACTCCTGATTTCCAAGCAATGCAGTGTTCTGACATGCTGTAGCCCTTGTGGCAGTTACAAAAGCTCAGGATAGCTTAAGATAGTTAAACTTTGGAGCTGAGAGAGGTTATGAAAAGAAGCCAGACTTGGACAATAGATAATCATCAAGTGCTCAAGTGAAGTAAGTTGTTGCATACTTATAGATAAAGAGGCCAGATTACTGTAGTTTTCATTGGACAAAGTTCTAAGTGAACTCAAATCTCCAACCCCATCCTCGGGCATAGTGATTATATTGTGGCAATCACTGATCTCCAAGGACTCCAGAGCTTTGAGGTTCTTCAACTGTTACGGCAAAGAGGAAAGCTGTTAACACCAACGAATTGCTAATGATCTCAGAGCAGTAAGGTTTCCCAACTCCGGAGGCAGCGAATGAAGCTTGGGGCAAGAGATGATCTCAAGAGAAGAGAGAAGATGATTGTTAGCAAGAAACACTCCTGAGAGAGCTACTAGCTCTTCAACTTTCTCAATTGCAAGAACTATAAGAGAGGATAAACCTTGAATAGAGCTAAATTGGACTGCAATCGCGCAGTTCCAAATATTGAAGAGACAGTAACGATGGCATTGCAGCGAGCTTTGGTCATTTATTGACAATTAACTTACTCAGGTTAGGGAAGGCATCTCTGCCATCTAGACTTGACCATTCTTCCAAACTTAAAAAACCTCTGAGAACAAGTTTTTTAAGTGATGGGAATGCTTTGTTGGTGCCTTCACCATAGAACTCTTTGCCAAAGCACTTCACAGCACGCATTCTTTGCCGAGAGCATCTTGAGAAATAGAAGATACCCGAGTGCAGGAAGACACTCAAGATTTTTGCAGTTCTCCAAACGGACCACAATCAGATTTGGTAGTGTCCATTGAGGAAATCTTATTCCTGGATATCCTTTTACAAAGTGCCTTGTCAAGTTTTGGTGAGGTTGGAGGCTTTTGAGCTTTGATAACTTCTCCCAATGTAACAGCATCTGGTTCATGCTCTTGTGATGGCCCCAGTGAGAAAACTTGTGTAGCTGCTCGTGATTTATCCTTTTTAACAGGAATCATGGACTTTAAATTCACACCATTCTCACAGTTACCGTAGCATAGTTCCAACGACTCAAGTTTTTTTTTCTTCATTAGATTAGCATACTTAGCATCATCCACGTTCTCTAGGCATCTAACTTGCAGTTCACTTTGAAAGTCTAACCTGAAGGAAATCGATCTAAAAAATTTGGGAAAGTTTAAAAATTTTCATCAATTCTTATAAACTCTAATATTTTCTTTATCTTTTTCAACTAAAAACCTGATAAAGACAACCCCTTTAAAAATATGTTTTCAACGTAAAAAAAATCCACAAAACTCTATTTTATCCAACAAACAATAAAAAATAATATTTTTAAGGCAAATAGTATATTTAGTTCGCAAAATGAAATTGGGATATAATAGAATTATTAAGGGTGAGTTTAATTATGAAAAAAATTGATATGGATGAAAATGTAATGGAATAAAAGTTATTTAACATTTGATAAAAATTTATATTAAATTTTTCGTCAAATAATGAAAAAATTGATGTGTTTTGTTGATGAAGTTGTAAAAATATTTTTTGATGTTGGAATTGACAAAAAAAAAATTGACTATTTCATTGTCTAGATGGATTTATTTCACTAAATTGATTTTATTAATTGTATAATAAAAAATTATTTTAATCACAATAAAAATATAAATATAACAATAATCATCATTAAGAAAAACAAAACGTTATGTAGTGGTAAAGAGTGTAAATTATTTTGTCAACCATGACCAATTTAAAAACATTTTAATTAAAAAATTTTATGAATTCAAAAGTAATATTTTTTTTTGATATCATGTACGATTTATGATTTATAAAATGATTCATGAAATAATTTTCGTTAAAATTACAGTGTAATTATAATTTTTTTTAGTGCTTAATAAAACAAAATACATTTTTTGACATTAATTTATTTTAAAAATAAATAAAAGTCATTTCTTAAATCTTTTTTTTAAAGATCTGCTTATTAAAAGTAAAAACTATTTTATTTAAACTCTATTAATTTTTTCTTTAAACTGTTTTTATTTTCTGAAATGTTATTCATAAAAAACGTGTTTGGTGAAAGCAGCCGAAGCCAGGCTACCAAACAGAGAGAGACAGAGAGAAGGATGCAATCTTTATATTTTACTAAAATGCTCACCTCTTTCTCAATAGTGGCTCCTTTACTCAGCTGCCTAACCTTAAGCAAAAACAAAGCCCCCCCTCTCTCGCTCTCCCTCCCAGGAGTTAGGACTCGCAGTCCACACAACAGTGGCAACCACGAGACCAATAACAGCAGCAATTGCTACCCAAACAACCTCATGCTTGCTTTCAAAACGACCGTTCATTTTCAAGCATAAACCTAATGCCGTTACCAGTCTCTGCTTCAGCAGGAAGATATTCGTCTTATCAACGAGGTCCTTCTCTTGCAACGCTATTTACAACCCGCAGGTCCAGATCAAAGAGGAAGGACAGCTCGAAACTCTAGATTATAGAATCTTCTTCATCGACAACTCCGGCAAAAAGGTATTTTCACCTCTCTCATCTTAAAATTGTAAATTTATGTGTGTGTATGTGTGTGTGTATATATATATATATATACGTGTATGTTTGTGTGTCTGCTTTTGTTCTTTTTAGTTTTGCCATCAACGTCTGTTTGGTTGTTGAGAAAATTGGCCAATTGGGGAATGAAAGTGAATATTGAGGAACTGGTTTTCTAAATGCTCAATCATTCGGTCACTTTGGATTAACAAAATTGTTTGGATTAGTTGAGGTGAATTTACAGTCCATTCGACTTTGTTAAAAAAAAATAAAGCAGCAAAACAAATGCTAATGGTGAAAGATATTTCTTTCTATTAATTTCGACCAAATATATATTCGTAATCCTAAAAGTGATGTTCATTTTAAGGGCTTTTCTTTTGCTACTTTATTTGCATTTGGGGTTTGTTTGGTTGATGAGGAGGACAAGTCAGAGTTTTTATTCTTCAATTTAACATTAAGTAGGATCAGCATGTCATCTCTAAGTCTAGTAAAACTAGTATTTGGCTTTGTGGAATTAATTCTGACTTTTTAAAAAAAAAAAATCCAGAATATATGCTGAGTCAAAAAATTGTTTTGTGATTTCTTTTATCCTTCATTTTGTCATTTGGATCTAGTTGAGTTGTTTACTGAGACAACAAAAAGATCTCAAATTTTTAATAATTAACTTGTGACGGGAATAATGCTGAATTGGGGAATTTATTGAAAACTGAGAATTTTCTGAACTTTGGGAATGTCTAGCTGACGATGAAGTGTAAGGAGCTCCGAATTTTTAAAAGTAGAAGAGAAAACTTAAGGGATTGCTGTTGGATGAGCATTAAATGAATGACAATATTTTCACCAACAATCATTGTGCATAATTTCCTAAGCATTTGCACACTCCGTCATGTTGCCTCTAATCCGTGAAGGAATATTTTCACTGGTTGTGCAGATTTCTCCTTGGCATGATATACCGTTGCACTTGGGTGATGGTGTTTTCAACTTTGTTGTGGAAATACCTAAAGAATCAAGTGCAAAGATGGAGGTTGCTACTGATGAAACACACACTCCCATTAAGCAAGACACGAAGAAGGGAAAACTTAGATATTATCCATAAGATCTACTGTCAGAAAATTTTGTACTTTCATCTTTTTAGTTTACTTTTGCTCTTGTGAAGGTGCTTGGATTTTTTTTTCTTTCAGAAATGTTCTTCATGCATGGGTATCTAAGTTTAGCTGTTGGTTACCTTCGAAATGGTCAGGATAATCAGAATACTTTGTGTCTGAAATACTCTAGTTTCACACTCACCAATTGCTGGTTTTCATGTGGGAGTTTTTAATGGAAAGAATTTACCCCTGTTGATTGCTCTAATTATATGTCCATCAGCTTTTCTCTAACAGCCACATTCTTAGGTTTACATTTCCTGAGGATAACTCTTGGCGATGCCATGAAATGGCCGACACCTTTATTGTGGACCTCATGTCTCACCAAATGGTTTCTTAATACTTTCTTTACAGAGTCCTCTGTGGAAAAACCCTTTTTATTTTATCTTTACATTTGTCCTTCTTTGTTCTTTGCTGATTATAAAGAGTCATCATGCTTGAGAAATAACTTAAATTGTTGTTAGTATTTTTTATTTTAAATTTTTTTATTTGAATCTATTCCTTATATAAGTAATTCCTTATTATTGACTTAAAAGTTTATGGAGACACTAAGTTAAAGAGTGAGGCTGTAGTAGATTGACCTTGGACACTCAAGTTACTAGAAATGTAGAAACCCTCCAACCAAACAGTTTTGGATGCTTAACTGCTTTACGGATTTTCATAACATTTAAATGATCTAATGAGTACTCCATTGTTATTCAGTAAGCTCTCAATCGTTCACTGTAATTTTCTTCCTTTCTCTACTTTTACACGTCTCTTAAGACAATAGGATCTAAAATTATACTGTTCATAAATGAAGACCTTTGTTAAAATCATGTTTACTCTGAATTAGTACCCTTCTTTTACAATCTTCATTGAATGATTCTTTTGCAACTTGCTATGCCTCAACATCTGGAATGCGTTACCCAACCATTTGGCTTAACTGAAACCTCCATCCAAAGATTCTTCCAAAACAAAATAATGGACCCTGTCATTTGTCACAAACTCAACCCCAATTCTATTTGGGCTTCCCTTTCTTCTTGTAGTGCCTTAAAATAAAATGTTCCTCCAAAGTGCAGTTACCGATCTTCATTCCACACCAACAAATTATCTTAGGTGAGACATGCTTTGCATAATTTATTTTCCTTTCCTAACTGAGCATGCTTTGCGATATTGTTAGTTTTCCTGTTCTCATTCTGTGGTTTGGGCTTTTCAACTGGCTGGAACTTTTATTTATGTCGATAGTGACCTAAAATCATTTGAATCCGCAGCCTAATTCTATCAATAGTGAACTATAATTACCGTGAAATATCTTCCTGAATTTTTGTAGTCTTCATTCATAACCAAATGAATGTGAAAGAACTGAGTCAACAGCACTTTTAATGTAAGCTTGTTGTGAATTCTCCAGAACTTGTTGTCATGCTTATTATTCGTGCAATTTATGTCTTCTTGATTGTCATTATGATTAGTTGTACTTGAAATTCTTAGAGGTTTTATCTTTCAAGAATGAAACACTCTTTGTTCCTCAGGTACAACATAAACTGGAATTATGGATTGCTTCCACAGACATGGGAAGACCCATCACTTGAAACTCTGAAGTTGAAGGGGCATTGGGGGATAATGACCTAGGTAATTCACATACAATTGAAATTTCTTGAATATTTCTATTTTCATTTGTCTAGGAAGTAGCATTCCAATTGTTTGACTCGTTGTTTTCTTCATTTTGCAGTTGACGTTGTTGAGATCGGCAAAAGTCAGAGAAAGATTGGTGAAGTTCTGAAGGTCAAGCCATTGGCTGCTTTAGCTATGATTGATGAGGGGGAACTTGATTGGAAAATAGTTGCAATCTCATTGGATGATCCAAAAGCTTCTCTTGTGAATGATGTTGATGACGTTGAAAAGCATTTCCCGGTATGACCTATTCTTTAACTGAGTGCCTATTTTCCCTACTGGGTTCTTCATGCCAAATATATGTTTGGGTTTTGTAATATCTATGCTTTATCTATTAGTAATCATGTCATCTGCAAGTCTCCCAGCAAAGAAAGAAGAATCTAATCTCATTTGTAAACCACAGCAATTATATGGGCGAGTTATTGTTCATATAATTATATCGTATAAATATCATGTAATTGACACTTATTTAAAAATATTTAATCTGTTGTAGAGCAATGTCAATTTGTATGATTGATAAAGGCAAATTATATGGAATATTTTGCAAAAGAAAATGTTTATGTATTCTCTTTGTAGAGAGAATAAGAAAGATTATGGGTTTAAATATTGAGGCAGTAGAACAATAATTCATCACAAGGAGTGGACAAATATTTAAGGGAAGGTTAAATCAGGGATATAACATTTATCAAGGATTGGTTATGAAGTAGTGTCTAATTGGGGTGACATTGTTTTTTGTAGGTATTATTAAAAAAGAACGTGCCTCTTGTTCGGCCATTAAAAGATTATGAATTTGTGTCAAAGTTGCTATTTTTTAAAGTCAGCTTTTAACCAGATTGGTAAGTTTATACTAAGTCAGCAGAAACATTGTGGTAGGGACCACGGTCCTCTCCATTTGAAAATTTAAATGGAGATCAAATTCATAGTGAGATTGAATGTTATAATGATAAATTTGAATTTAAATATTCTCCATTTGATGATGTAACATTCAATCTCACCATAAACTTGACTCCATTTCAATTCTCAAATGGAGAGAATCATGATCTTTGTGGTAGATAGTAGATATAGAAATAATGCTGATTGTACTTTGTACTGATATCAACATCGCAGATAACACAGTTGTTCTTTTGCAAATCAATTCATTTGAGCTAGTTGTAAGCGTACCCTCTATCCTATACAAAGAATTTCCGGGACTAATCTGTTGATTATCCTCAGGGTACTCTTACTGTGATTAGGGACTGGTTTAGAGACTACAAGATCCCTGATGGAAAACCGGCTAACAAGTTTGGTCTTGGCAACAAACCAGCAAACAAGGTAATCTTTTATCAATCTCCTTCCTTTGTTCTTGCTTGGTTGTTGATTTCTTGAATTCTTTTTTGTGTTGTCTTTGTTAATATTAGAACGGGTTTCTGTTTGATGACAGGATTATGCTCGTAAGGTTATCAATGAGACCAACAAGTCTTGGGCTAAACTTGTCAAGAGATCAATTGATGCTGGAGAGCTTTCACTTGCATAAATGAAAACCATTAGACTTGGAGTTGCATGCAGCTGGTAGTGCTTGTTTTTGTAAGCTACTTTTCAGAGTTTTCCCTTTTGGCGAGCAAGTCCTGGTAAATCTTATGACTTTAGTATCGAAACATTCCTTCTCATTGTTGAGCTTGAATAATCAACAACTCTGATGCAGTCTGCCTATAATTTATACTCTTTGTTTTAATTGAAATATGGGGATTCTTTCTTCTGCATCTTTTAGTTAGTATGACAGTTTGTGTGTGTCATTTTGATTAAATAATGAAACGGGCCTCTTTTCTGGAACTGCTGTGTGAGTCTGGAATAAATAAGTTTTATAGAATTTATTTATAATTCCAGACATTGTCATGTTTGAGTATCCATGTTATGAATTCTATCAAAATTAATAAAATTTACAAATGAATTCCATGAATGAAGATAAAAAAGGGATTCTTTCTGCCATTCTTTTAATATTAAGTATGACAGTTTTAGTAAAGAACATTTCTATGATAATATTCAAGCTACTATTGATCCATGCGTATCAGATTTGTGGAAAGTGTCATTTTGCATAATTGTATTAACAATGGTCACTACATGATCATTGATTAAAATTTACACATACTGGACCTTTGCCCTACCAATCCGACCTACAAACAAGAGAAAAGAATCAAAAAACCTCAAGACCCTTGACCATCCCTACCAGCAGCTGAGTTCAAGGGCTTCTTGGAATCTCTTCTCCAGTGTAGAATCAGTAGACAAAGAAGGATCAAGCATGGAATCTCTACGCTCTGTTCTTCCTTTGAGTAGATGATTATAAAATGGGACCCGCTTCCCAAGAGATGTTGCAGATGGTGGTGGTGATGATGATGAAGCTGAAGGAAGGAGAGATGGTGAAGAAGTGTAGCTCAACAATTATATATCTCTATTTTAATAAGATATATCATCATCAAGTGAAAAAAATACAGTAGTTATTGATGTTCAAATTATGTGTACATATTTGTTTTAATTTGCATTACGATTCATTTAAAATGGATGAAATGACTATATAAATTGAATTTGAGATAATCTAAAGACTTTCACTTTTATTATTAAATCAGAACCTCATTAACGGAATGTTGCAATAATATCTCGTATATTCAAATCATAAAACTTTTATTTATTTATTTTTTAAAATTAATACAAAAATCAATAATATGGTACATCAACTTAAGGACCCGTGACCATTGCCACAAGCTTCAACATTTTGAGATTACTGCTAAATTATTGCACTTTCAATCCCGATTTGTACTCAAACGCACTGACGTATCCATCAAAAGATAAAATAAAATGCACATATGTTAAGAAAATCCACGTGCTAGTTTTATTATTTCATTTTACTTCTTTTTTATCCCACGTTATTAATGTTACAAAAAAAAAGATCTTGAGTTCAAATTTAACTCTGTTTGGATTCAAAATCAATAAAAAAAACCACATTTCAAAAACGATTTACTTCAGGAAGTTCTTTCCATACTGAAATACTTCAGTTTTCAACATTTCATCTAGACTCTGAATCTCAATCAAGCCTCATGTTTCTTTTTCTGAATTCACAACCAAAAGAATATAGATTAACCCAGGTCGAGATTTGGGTTCGAACTTATCCCACCAAAGCAAAATTTTTAAAAACCCACCAATGCAAAATTTTTAAAAAGAATACAGATTACAACAATCATCCCCGCATGCTTGCCGCTAAGCGATGTGCACGATTTAGAAGATAAAAGTAAACTTCAATTTAAGGATACCTGAACAGCTTGTGGGATCTGACTCGTAATTGAACTTCATATCACTAGGGGAAAAAATAGAAGGAATGAACTTGGAAGAGATTAGAAAAAAGGACACTTCGAGAGTAAAACATATGTGAAGATCATTAAATAAACAGGCTTCAGAGGACCATTTAGACGAATTCTAAAGGTGTTTTTAGTAATTAATTTCAATTTATCCAACGCCAAGTCTCGAACTACTTTAAAAATTATCAAATAAACACATTCTAATCACATTAACTTTATTTTACAGTTACCACCCCCCCGATTAACTTTATTTTACAGTTACCACCCCCCCCCCCCCCCCCCTCCTTTTTCAAGCAAAGGTGCCGTGTTTGACCAGTCAATTGCATGTTGATGCTCACTATCTTCATTAACTCTGTCCACACGCTGCAGATATATTTCTGCCATAATACCCATAGAATAACGATTTCACATCCAGCTGATTTGATGGCTTAATAATTTCCTTCTGGCGTAAATATAAGACCAGAAATTTGTGCAACTAATTAAATTCCTCCAAACTGCAGGTCTTTTGGTGTTGTCTTGTATAGCTCCCCCTCCCCCTCCCCCTCTTCCCTGTTTGTGCATGTGTATGTTTTTCATTGTGCTACAGCTGAATTCATCAACTGCTCCGCAAAAAGGAAGGATAGAGTCCTCAACAGTTTAAAACTGTTTTACAGGTACTAAGCTGATTATAAGAATGAGTATCCACCCATCTAATGAACTAATTATAAAGGCTTAAAATTCATTTTGACCCTCAAGGTTTAGTGGGTCCTATCACTTCAAACCCTACCATAATCACCATTTTCATCTTGAAAATCCTAATAATCTTCTCTTCTTATGGAGAATGCTCTTCAAAAGTAGTGTTAAAATTAAGTCATTCGCTGTAAGTTGTTTTTACTCATTATACCTTCTTCATGAGATTTTCAATTACAAAGGTTGAGTTATCCCTGTTAGTGACTCCCTATGAGCTGAGCTCATCTCCCTTGCTGTATCAAGTACACCCTTCATGGGTGGACCATTAGTCAAGCTGTATTCCTTTCAGATCTAACAAACTCTAGAAATATAACACTTTTACTCAACAGTTCTCTGACTGACTTATATCTCACTTGAATATGTTTATTCATCTTCTTATAAGATTTTCATATAAGATCTATCACAACTTTACAATCACAATATATATTTATTGATGACACAGGTTTATTCACAAAAGGAATATCCACTAATATTTTTTTAAACCACTCAACCTCTATACAAATTGTATTCAGAGCTATTATTGTGTTATTGGATAATTTACTTATTTAAGATTTTATCACTAAGAACTAGTTTGCATTACTAGTTTGAGCATAACCTACAAAAAAATCTATAGTTTTGGATCTCATTTTCTTTCTTTTTGGTTCGAGTATACCTACCTTAATTAGAAACCTTTTAGTTTTAAAATATTAAGTCTTGAAGGCCTATTTTTTCATATTTCAAAAGGAATTTTCTCACAATTTTTAAATGTTACTCGATTTAATATATAACAAGATATTAGTAATTTTTTTTATTTGATTCACTTATTTTCCCAAGGTTCTTTAGTTCTTCCTTTCTTTATTTCTTTATTTTTTCTTTTCTCTCTAATAATTATTTTTTTTTCTCTATCAGACCATATATGCTTTTCTCTTTCTTTTTTTTCCTTTTTTTTTCATTCAATCTACTTGATTACAAATTATTTGAAATTTATTAATTTTCCTCTTTCTTCACTATAATAATGTCACTTTCTATTCCCATGCAATTTATTCATGTTTCCTAAATCATGTTGTGCAAAATATTTAAATTCGACACTTAATTTCTTTGCTAATAAATATATGTTTCATGCTTTTTAATTTTCTCCTATTGTTAAAGTTATGGATTGCTTTATGTTGATACTTACGATGGATTTCATTTTTTTAAGTATATATATATCTCTCTCTCTCTCTCTCTCTCTATATATATATATATATATATATATATATATATATATATATATATGTGTGTGTGTGTGTGTGTGTGTGTGTGTGTGTGTATTTTTTTTCTACAAAAAATTTATATCAGTTTCAAGCGTAAAATATCTTTTGCTTTTAATTTATATAAGTTTTGCTCCAATTTAGTTTTTAATTTATGTTTTTTTTGGATCAATGCACTCTAGTAGTTTAACAAGTATGGTGCTACCATTCGCACTATATATTTGCATGGTCATAGACTAATATATGAAGCATATAGTTCTAAGTCACTAATATATTTTAAGCACTATATATAATATTCTTTATATATATATATATACATATTTCTTAATAATTCATAAAAACTATTTTCTTACATTAACAAATATATTGTATTTAGAGTGCAAAATTTTTAATCAAATTCTAGAATAAGTTATTACAAAGAAGAAGATTTTGATACCATGTGTATGTTGGAAATCACCTTAGCAAGATGCCCAGGTGGTGATCTTCCGAACACCCAAGTCTTGAATGACTTGTAGAAAGAAAATAGCAATCGAACACAAGAACAGAAAATCAAAGAAAGAAGGAAAGACAAGCAATTTGTTATCGAGGTTCGGCAATGTGCCTACGTCCCCGTGAGTTCTTCCGAACTCTCTGCACTAAATCAATGGTTCTTACAAAATTACAGCAATCCCTTTCAAGAAACCTCAATGTTCTTGAAGAAACAAGAAGAGAAGGAATAAGATGAGAACTCAACAATGTTCTCTAACTATTCTAGACTTCTCTATCTTATACACTCAACCTTACTACAAAGAGTCCCTTTTGTGTTTGTCATTCTCACACAATTCTCTCTTATGTTTACAATGATCTCACAATGTCACAAATCTCTCTTGTATGTGTGTTGTATTGTGTGTTGAAAATGAGGTTTGAGAACCCCTTTTATAGCCATTCAATTCTTGGACATTCTTGAGATTCAATCCTCACCCTTTGATCTTGATCATTGCTTAATCTTGGCCTTTCATCATCCTCCAAGTGGTGCTGTGCATTTTGGTGTTGTGCACACACTTTAGGAGGGTCTTGATGCATGCTGCCCAAGTGTGCCTTACGGTGCGCCCCTCAGCAGGCGCGGTGCGGCGCTGAGGCAGAGTATGCCTGTGCGCACTCTGTGCCATGTGGCGCTATGCCTACGCGGCGTGCCCCAGGTGCTGTCCTGCCTGCGTGCAGTGCTGTTCGGTGCAGCGCTGGGCGTGCGTGGCACGCCCAGACTTGATGCTGCTTGCCTGATGCTATGCGCACACTTCCTGCATGTGTGCAGAAGTTTGCACAGCAATGTGCATGACCTTCCCATGCTCAAAACTTGAGCACACACATGTGTGCAGCCATTAGACTTGCTGAACTTTGATACTCCACATTTAGTTTGGAGTTTAACCAACCTTATACCATGTTTGGACATGTTTGAAACTTAGACAAATAACAACAATCTCTACCTTGGTCTAAGTGTTCAAAAAACCTGAACCATTGTGCAGAAAGCTTCAGGATCCAAACTCATCTGGAGTTACCAATTAACCAACTCCAATCCTACGTAATTTAAGGCAATGATTGAACTTACTTAGAGGTAGAACCTTGGTGCCTAAATCTACAGGACTTTTCTCCATGGTCTTCTTGTCAATATAAATGCATCCTTTCGTACCATTTTTCAGAATGTAATGATACCGAAAATCCATATGCTCCGTCCCCTTATGAAACACCGGATTCCTCCACAAGTGCCCCGCACTTTGGCTATCCAAAGATACCACTACCTGCTCTTTTAGGACCTCCCACTCGTCCAATAACCCTTTGCACCTCATAGCCTCCTTTATGGCTTCCGTAGCCGCTATGCATTCTGTCCCGGTTGTTATGAGTGCTACCACTGGCTGCCACTGAGCCTTCAAATACCTCAGCAACCTCTTCATCCCAAGCCAACGCTCTTTTCTGGGATTACTCACAAATTTGCTGAGAACACTCATTGCATGAGCAATGTCTGGTCTAGTGCTCACCATGGTGTACATGATAGAACCAACAACACTAGCGTAAGAGACTTTCTCCATTTTCTTCTTCTCCGCCTCCGATCTTGGACATTGATCGCTGGAGAATTTGAAATGACCAATAAGGGGAACCTTCACTGGTTTGCTATATTCCATAGAGAATTTAGATATCATCTTCTCTATGTAGGAAGTTTGAGAGATTTTCAATCTGTTTCTCTCCTTTTCTCGGATGATACACATCCCAAGGATCTTCTTTGCATGGCCAAGATCCTTCATCTCAAACTCTTTACTGAGTTGAGCCTTCAATTTCTTTATCCTCTCCATGTTGCTCCCAACCAGTAACATGTCATCAACATAAATGAGGATGATCACCATTTCCTCAATCTTCTGCCCCTTATAGTACAAGTAAGAATCATAGCAGCTCTTCATGAAACCCAAGCTGATTACAAAGGAATCAAACATTTTGTTCCATTGCCGAGGTGATTGCTTCAGGCCATAGAGAGACTTCTTCAATTTGCACACTAGCTCTCCCTGCCTTCCTTCCTCATAGCCTTCGGGTTGCCTCATGAAAATGGCCTCATCGAGCTCTCCATGCAAGAATGCAGTCTTCACATCCATTTGCTCGATTTCCCAATCAAATTGGACCACTAATGCTAACACTATCCGTATTGTCTTGTACTTTACAACCGGTGAGAAGATTTCGGTGAAGTCTATGCCTTTTTTTTTTGTGAACCCCTTCGCCACCAGCCTGGCCTTATATCGGACTTCATCCCCCGGAGTGTTCCCTTCTTTGATCTTGTAGAGCCATCTACAATCCACCACTCTCTGTTTTTCTGGTTTTGGCACCAGCTCCCAAGAGTTGTTTTTCATCAAAGAATTTATTTCTTCCTCCATAGCCAGCTGCCACTTTGACGAATCCTTACACTTCATAGCATCCGTGTAAGTTTTTGGTTCAGCCATTCCTCCTTCTATCCAAGGAGCTGCTGCATCTGCAACATTTGCAAACCCATATCTCAAGGGTGGTCTAACCACTCTTCTTTCTCGGTCTCTTATGAGCTGGTAGTTATTTACTGCATCAACCACTTCTTGTTCAGCCTCTTCTTGAGTTTCTTGAGCTTCTTGGCCTTCATCCAAGGGCTCTGCCTGGTCCGAATCCTCTTGCCTTCTTTGTTCTACCTGAACCGAGTGCTCCTTGATACGATGCTCAACAATTTTCGGATTGGTTTGCTCACTAGCCCTTGCAGGGTTAGTTTTCTCCAAGTAGGGAAATAATAATTCATTAAAGACAACATCCCTACTTATAATCAGTTTCATGCCCTTTTTTTCTAAGGACCACAACCTATATCCCTTAACCCCATCACCATATCCTAGAAATACATATTTTCTAGATCTTGGGCTAAGTTTATCCTCCTTTTGGTGTGCATATGCAGCACACCCAAAAGTCCTAAGGTTGTTTAATTCAGGGGGTTTTCCACTCTACATCTCCATGAGAGTTTTGAGCTCTATTGCTCTAGAGGGTGATCTATTCACCAAGTATACAGCTGTAGCTACAGCTTCTCCCCAAAAATATATTGGTAACCCGAATCCTATTAGCATGCACCTAACTTTTTCCATAAGGGTTCGATTCATTCTTTCAGCAACTCCATTTTGCTGGGGTGTTTTTACAACCGTCCTATGTCTTAGAATGCCGTTTAGTTCACAGAATTTATTAAAATCGTTGTTACAAAATTCTAAGCCATTATCGGTTCGTAAAGCTTTAACTACCCTACCAGTTTGGGTTTCCAACAGTTTCTTCCACACAACAAATTTATTCAAGGCATCAGATTTATTCTTAAGCAAATAAACCCACACTCTTCTTGAATAATCATCAATTAAAGACAGAAAGTAAAAGTTACCTCCCTATGTTGGTGTTCTTGCTAGTCCTCAAAGGTCCGAATGAATGTAATCAAAGATCCCCTTAGACTTGTGCACTCTGGTGTTGAAGTTGACCCGGTGTTGCTTCCCAAGAATGCAACTCTCACAGAAATCCAGTTTTTCTACTTTGTCACCACCAAGTAGACCGTCCTTACTAAGCACTTGTAGGCCCTTTTCGCTTATGTGTCCCAAGCGAGTGTGCCAAAGGACTGCCTTGTCCAGCTCAGCCATCAAGCTTGCTGCTTGATCATTGATTTCTGTTTCTCTGATCATCTCATAGAGTCCATCGTTTCTTGCTGCCTTGATCACTACCAAAGATCCCTTGGCCACCTTGATCTTTCCTCCATCTAATTTGCATGTGTACCTCATGGAATCAAGCTGCCCTAATGAGAGCAAGTTCCTCTTCAAATCTGGAAGATATCTTACATGTCGCAGCAGCCTTGTGACTCCATCAAATATCCTCAATTGAATGTCTTCAATCCCTCTAACTTGGCAAGAATTGTCATTCCCCAAGAAGACCCTTCCCTTATTGATCTCCTTGAAATTCTTGAACCATTCTTTATGAGGACACATATGATAGGTGCACCTGGAATCAAGAATCCACTTTCTGCTGTCTTGCCTCCTGCTCACATTTGAGCACACAACAAGAACATCATCTTGCTGTTCTCCCTTGGCAACCGAAGCCTCTCCATTGTTGGTATGGCTTCTCTTCTCATCCTATATCCTCTTCTTGCAATCTTTCTTGAAATGGCCCTCCTTGTTGCAGTAGAAACATATCCTTGCTCCTCTATGTCTTGTCCTAGAGTGAGATCTTTTATGGCTCTGCCCTCTACCTCTTGATTTCTCCCGGTAACTGCCATGAGTGCTACTGCCATTTCGAGCTGGTGGCCTTCCTCTTATGAACAACCCTTCACCACTTGATGTCTCTTTCATCTTGGCTTTGAAATCATGTGCCCTTATGGCATTGATCACAATCTCTTTTGTCAAAGAATCCCTTCCATACTCAATTGCATTAATCAAATTATCAAAGCAATCTGGAAGTGAATTTAATAAAATGACAGCCAATTGTTAATCCGGAAAAGTAATGCTACAGCTATTCAAATCTTGAACTAGCTTATTAAAGACATTAAGATTATCTTACAACTCTTTACTAGGGTCCATTTTAAAAGCAAAGATTCTTTTAAGAAGATAAATTTTGTTAGCAAGAGTTTTGGTAAAAAAACAACTCATCTAGTTTCTTCCATATGACAGCCGGATCCTTCGAGTCTCCGCACTCCCTTATGACACTATCCGACATGTGCAAGAAAATGGTGCTGTAAGTTATCTTCTTCATCTTGGTCCACTGGTCCTCCGTGATACTTGCTGAAAAAGTAGCATCTTCTCTAATAGCCAAGTCCACTTTCTGTTGCATTAGAACCGCCTTGATCTTCCGTTTCCATAGGGCAAAGTCCTCCTTTCCATCAAACTTCTTCACACAAAAATTTGAAGCCATCTTTTGCAGACAAGATCCCAGATTTGTGCACTAACCACAACTGCTTTCTTCAACCTCAAGAACATGGATCGAAGATGGATCTCTAACACCGTTCTTGAATCAACCTTCAAGAACACGACCGGATCTTGATCTTTACACTGTTCTTGAATCACCCAAGAAGTTAATCTTTGATTCTTGGAGTCTTGGCTCTGTTATCTTCTACTTCTTGCTTCGATAACCAGCCGTGTCGCTCTGATATCACTGTTGGAAATCACCTTAGCAAGATTCCCAGGTGGTGATCTTCCGAACATCCAAGTTTTGAATGACTTGTAGAAAGAAAATAGCAATCGAACACAAGAATAGAAAATCAAAGAAAGAAAGAAAGACAAGCAATTTTTTATCGAGGTTCGGCAATGTCCCTACGTCCCTGTGAGTTCCCCTGAACTCTCTGCACTAAATCAATGGTTCTTACAAAGTTATAGCAATCTCCTTCAAGAAACCTCAATGTTCTTGAAGAAACAAGAAGAGAAGGAAGAAGATGAGAACACAACAATGTTTCTAACTATTCTAGACTTCTCTATCTTATACACTCAGCCTTACTACAAAGAGTCCCTGTTGTGTTTGTCACTCTCACACAATTCTCTCTTGTGTTTACAATGATCTCACTATGTCACAAATCTCTCTTGTATGTGTGTTATATTATGTGTTGAAAATGAGGCTTGAGAACCCCCCTTTTATAGTCCTTCAATTCTTGGACATTCTTGAGATTCAATCCTCACCCTTTGATCTTGATCATTGCTTAATCTTGGCCTTTCATCATCCTCCAAGTGGTGCTGTGCGTTTTGGTGTTGCGCACACACTTTAGGAGGGTCTTGATGCATGCTGCCCAACTGTGCCTGCAGTGTGCCTTGCAGTGCGCCGCTCAGTAGGCGCGGTGCGGTGCTAAGGCAAAGTGTGCCTGTGCGCATTCTGTGTGGTGCGGCACTGTGCCTGCATGGCTCACCCTAGATGCTGTCCTGCCTGCGTGCCATGCTGTGCGGTGCGGCGCTCCCAGACCTGATCCTGCTTGCCTGATGCTGTGCGCACACTTCCTGCCTGTGTGCAGAAGTTTGCACAGCAGTGTGCATAACCTTCCCATGCTCAAAACTTGAGCACACACATGTGTGCAGCCATTAGACTTGCTGAACTTTGATACTCCACATTTAATTTGGAGTTTAACCAAATTTAGACCATGTTTGGATGTGTTTGAAACTTAGACAAATAACAACAGTGTAAATAAAGACATGTAAATATTTCAAAATATATAAAACACTAGAATATATGTAAGACACATATATAAAACACTAGGTTGCTGATCAAAAGCACTAGTAAGGTCTTACAATAATTCATAATTCCTCAATTTGATTTGATTTTTTTTTTAATTTAGTGTACAATATTTTTTTGGTTATTTTAATTTTATTTTTTAATCAATAAGTAAAAGTCAGGTGATATTATGTCTTCGTTGATATCACATTATCATGGTACTCTATGATGAATAATTAACTTATATTTTATAAAGTCATAGAGAAATTCAAATACATCAAAGCACTATGTCTCAACTTCGATTAAATGAATTGATGTTTTTTTTTATAGTAATTAAACGTTTATAATGTTTACAACAATTCATTATAATGATTATTATATTGGTATAATCATGGTCTTTATGTATGTAACATTTATTAACTTAATTATATAACCATAATTAATTAAATATATTAAAATGAGCATGGTAATCTAAATTCAAAGCAAAATTCAAATGATTTTATAAAAAATTGGAGGAAAAGAAAATAAAGCAAATCTGATAAGTAATATTTAGCATGCTCAAAAACTCGAAACAATTTGAACCGAACCCTATATGACGCGACCAAAATGACACGAAAATGATATAATCCAAACCCGACCCGACCCGAGGTAAACCGAGACCCAACCCGAGACCAAAATAACCCGAACCTGACATGAGCTAACCCATGAACTGAATTGACTCAACCTCGAATGATCCGACCCGATTGCCACCTCTAGCTTAAGTGAAGAAATCACGACAAATGGAGGAGAGTAAACTTTAGTAAGTAAATAAGAAAATAATAATATATATAGTAGTTTCAAATGCTTATTTTGTTGTGCAATAATGAATATAGTCACAATCAACGGGATAAATTATTTACAATTTTTTTTAACTTTTTCTTGATAAATTAAAATTATTAATTTAGATTAAAAATCAAAAGTTGAGTTTTGTAGCTTTTATTTCCATAATTAGTCTTGACATTATTCATATTTTTTAATTACCCTTATGTGACAAAATTATTTAAACCATTGCCAATATATAAATCAGAAGTAGTTTTCCAAATAAAATTTTAAATATGACAATGATACATTCATTATGATTAAAACATTGAGATTGTTATTTAATAAAATATTATTTTATTTATTCTATAAAAATATTTTATTTTTTATAAAATAGTATTATTATTAATTTAATTTAATAATTAATAAATATTATTATTTTAATTATTTATATTTTATTTTGAATAAAATTAATATATTTATATTGTACAAATAATAAAGTCAATTTGATGAAAAAAAAGATCTTCAAATAGTCAAATAGTAATCTTATTTTTATAACCAAGAATATATTCAAGTTCAACATTTGTTGGTGAAGAAGAAAAGATTTTAATTTTGAAGGAATTACAAAGTTGCTAGCTTGAATTTTTTGGATGAATTATTTCTTGAAGTTTTTGCATTATTAAATTATTTGAGTTAATCAAAATTGAGGAAATTCTTTTCATTTTACCTAGTTATCTAGAAATTTTAGAAAACCTCAATACCATCTCTTTTCTCTTTTTTGAGAGAAAAACTAAATACATATAGAGTATGTGACTCATTGGTGTTTTCAAAGAGCAAATTATTTAATAAAATATTTAATTATTTTATCTAATAATATGTTGATACGTGTCCACTCTATCCCATTAAGATAGACATACAATTTTTTTAATGTTTTAACTAAATAAAAATAGTTTAGGTATGAAAATTACTTTACATAAACAAATTTAATTATTAAATGGTCAAAATGGTTGGAGTGTTAACACTACAGTTTATCAAGAGTTGTAATATTGGTTTGATATGGTAGATGGACTAACATGTAATTTTATTAAACCTCAAGGTAATACATTGTTGATCGGATATAGTAAATAAGCTGACATATAATTTTATTTAAGACAAAACTTAAGCGAAGTTTCTTAGACTAAATTCGTGAAGTTTCCTTTAAAAAAATAATATTTTTATCTTTAAAGAATAAAATTTGTCATCGAACTTTTCTATTCAATTAAACTCATGCAATTGATTAATTTCACAAAATTTTAACAAAAAATTATCACTATATTATAAAATTTAATTTATATTTTATCAATATTTTAAAACTTATCAAATTTTATATGGAAAAAAAGAATTTAGATCGTAGATTAAAATTTATCCAAAGTTGGTTTTTTGTAACTTTAAATTTATCATAAATGTACTTTAGATAATGACACCAAATTAACCTCTGAGCTTTTAATTTGTTTAGATCGACCCTTCACGTTTTGACATTGCATCAATCAATTCTTAGGATATACTAGTTAGTGAGTTGACAGAAGTCTTGATTGATACACTGTCAAAACGTGAAAATTTGATCTAAACAATTAAAAACTCATGGGTTAACCTTAGTGGCTAGAACATAGTTTTCCCTAATGTTTATTTTAAGCGTTTTTTGTACTGTGAACCAATAATCATCTTCTACTAACCTTGCAGTGTCATGATTCAAAGGGTGATCAATCAGCTAGTTTATAACGTTGTATTTGATGTAAAACCTTTACATAAATGAATGAAACATCACGGTGAGACCATCTCTCTTTTGATCATATGAGGGAATTTGAGGGAATTCAAAAAAAAAAAAAAAAAAGAACATAGGATGAAACATGTGTCTTCTTAAACATAGATTATATAGTTTTTCACTCACAAACTATATATTGTATGCATAAACAGACAGACAACAAAAGGGTAACTTGTTATGAAATCTCTGTATATAAATCTGCATAGAAACTTTGGGAGTCATTGTGCCTGCTCACTCATTTAGTTCATCAGACTTTAGCTTACAACTGCAATGGCATTCATAAATCACTTCCAATGCGTTTCCTTGGCGTTGCTCTTCATTTTGGCAGCTTTGCTTTCTCAGGCAACATCTCGTACTCTGCAAGATGCATCGATATATGAGAAGCACGAACAATGGATGGCTCGTTATGGACGGGTTTATCAGGATGCTAATGAGTAGGAGAAGCATTTCAAGATGTTCAAAGAAAATGTAGCAGGCATAGATTCATTTAACAAGGCCAATGACAAACCCTACAAGCTAGGCATCAATAAATTTGCTGATCTTACAAATGAAGAGTTCGAAGCTTCAAGAAATAGATTCAAGGGGCACATGTGTTCCTCAAAGACAATATCTTTCAAGTATGAAAATATTACTGCAGTACCTTTTACTATGCACTGGAGAAAGAAAGGAGCTGTAACACCCATCAAGGACCAAGGCCAATGTGGTGAGTTCAAACATTTAATGAGAATATATCATCAGCTTCAAATTAATTCTATCTTTTTTTCGGGCGGGTGGGTTCTAACTTTTGGGTGTAACAAATTAAAATGTAGGATGCTGCTAGCATTTTCAGCAGTGGCAGCTATGGAAGGAATTACTAAGCTAACAACAGGTAAATTAATCTCTCTATCTGAGCAAGAGCTGGTTGATTGCGACACAAAGGGTGTGGATCAAGGCTGTGATGGTGGTTTAATGGACAATGCCTTCAAGTTTATCCAACAAAACAAGGGACTCGCAACTGAGACTAATTACCCCTACAAGAGAGTTGATGGTACTTGCAACACTAACGAAGAAGACAATCACGCAGCCAAGATAACTGGGTACGAAGACGTACCTGCCAACAGTGAACAGGCATTACTGAATGCATTTGCAAACCAACCGGTTTCTGTTGCGATTGATGCTAGGGGGTTTGACTTTCAATTCTACTCAAGTGGTATCTTTACAGGACAATGTGGCACTGACCTAGACCATGGTGTTACTGCTGTTGGTTATGGAGTCAATGACGATGGAATTAAATACTGGTTGGTGAAGAACTCATGGGGCACTGAATGGGATCAAAAAGGATACATTCAGATGCAGAGAGATATTGATGCTAAGGAAGGTCTCTGTCGCATAACAATGGAAGCCTCTAACCCTACTGCATGAATTTCAAAATCAAAGGCAATGCTTCCGACCCCTTGTATAATATAATTAATGTGTGCCTGTGTTTTCATTTTCTTCTGTTGTCAGCCCTGCTAGTTACTCATTAGCAAGAAATCTTGTTGGTGTCATACTGAGAAACAAATTTGTAATTCTGTAAAACTGTCCATTTTAAGCTACTACATAGATGGAACTCACCTTTTCTTTATACATATTATATATATGTATATGTATACGTATATACAAGGTCTTAGACAATTCTAGTTTACTGAGGTTCAAATTTCAAAACCTTAACCATTCCAAGTAGAACCAACGCAGTACATTAGGTGAAAACAAATAAAATACGAAAACTAATTTAAAACACTTGATCCAAATCATATGGATCTTCTTAAATCACATAGAAACTGCAATTCAAATCAAATGGCCGTGAAAACTGCAACCAAATCACATGGCGCGAGATAACTCAATCACAGAGTTCGATTTCAATAATCTTTTTTTTTATTAATTCTCAAAGAGGAATATAAATGATATAGGATGCATCTTATATAGAGATCTTAAACCCTAGTCCTAAACAGATAAGGAAACAAAAATATGAAAGGAAATTTGTTGTTATTTGTCTAAGGTTCAAACAGGTCCAACCATGGTTTAAAAATGGTTAAAGTCTAAACCAAAGGTGGATTATCAAAGTTCAGCAAGTTAGAAGACTGCACACATGTGTGTGCATCAATTTGGAGCAAGGGAAGGCCATGCGCACTAGTGTGCGCATTTCTGCACACAATCAGGGAAGTGTGCGCACAGCAACAGCATCATCGGCACCATGGCGCCCAAAACCAGCACCATGGCGTCCAGAATGGTGTGCTGAAGGACCGCATCAGCGCCATGGCATCCAGCACCATGGCGTCCAGAATGGTGTGCTGAAGGATCGGACCAGCGCCATGGCGCCCAGAACCAGAACCATGGCGCCCAGAAGGTGTGCAAAGGTGCTCTACCCAGCACCATGGCGCCCCCTGTTGAGCGCCTAGGCACCAGGAAAAGGGCTGCACACATGGACAGCCGATTTTAAGACCCTTTTAAGTGTGTGAATGCAAGGATAAAATGCACAGTTTCACTTGGAGATGATTAAGGGCTGAGATTTAAGGGAGAACAAGATCAAAGGGTCAAGAATGATTCACAAGATTGTCCAAGAATTAAGAGGCTATAAAAATGGTTTCCTAGCCTCATTTCAAAGTGTAAAAAGGTGTGTGAGAGAACCACATAGGTTGTGACATTGTGAGATCATTGTAACACAAGAGAGAATTGTGTAAGGGTGCAAAGACACAAACACATGAGGGACTCTTGTAGTGAGGCTGGTTGTAATGAGATAGAGAGAGTCTAGATTAGATTAGAGAACATTGTTGAAGTTCTCATCTTCTTCATTCTCTTATTGTTTCTTCAAGAACTTGGATTCTTGAAGGGGATTATTGTAACTTTGTAAGAACCATTGAGATAGTGCAGAGAGTTCGGAGGAACTCACGGGGACGTAGGCACATTGCCGAACCTCGACAACAAATTACTTGTCTTCTTTCTTTCTTTGATTTTCTGTTCTTGTGTTTGATTGCTGAAATTATTTCTACAAGTCATTCAAGACTTGGGTGTTTGGAAGATCATCACCTGGGCATCTTGCTAAGGTGATTTCCAATAGTGGTATCAGAGCTAAGCAGCTGGTTATCGGAGCAAGAAGTAGAAGGTACGGAGCCAAGACTCCAAGAATCAAAGACCAAACTTCTTGGGTGATTCAAGAACGGTGTAAAGATCAAGATCCGGTCGTGTTCTTGAAGGTTGATTCAAGAATGGTGTTAAAGATCCATCTTCGATCTGTGTTCTTGAGGTTGAAGAAAGTATTTGTGGTTAGTGCACAAATCTGGGATCTTGTCCGCAAAAGATGGCTTCAAATTTATGTGTGGAGAAGTTTAATGGAAAGGGGGACTTTACCCTTTGGAAGTGGAAGATCAAGGCGGTTCTAATGTAGCAGAAAGTGGACTTGGCTATTGGAGAAGATGATGCTTTTCCAGCAAGTGTCACGGAGGACCAGCGGACTAAGATGAAGAAAACGGCCTACAACACCATCTTCTTGCATATGTCGGATAGTGTCACAAGGGAGTGCGGAGACTCGGAGGATCCGGCTGTCATATGGAAGAAACTAGATGAGTTATTTCTTACCAAAACTCTCCCTAACAAAATTTATCTTCTTAAAAGAATCTTTGCTTTTAAAATGGACCCTAGTAAGGAGTTGCAAGATAATCTTGATGTCTTTAATAAGCTAGTTCAAGATTTGAATAGCTGTAGTATTTCTTTTCCGGATGAACAATTGGCTGTTATTTTATTAAATTCACTTCCAGATTGCTTTGATAATTTGATTAATGCAATTGAGTATGGAAGGGATTCTTTGACAAAGGAGATTGTGATCAATGCTATAAGGGCACATGATTTCAAAGCCAAGATGAAGGAGACATCAAGTGGTGAAGGGTTGTTCGTAAGAGGAAGGCCAGCAGCTCGGAATGGCAGTAGCAACAATGGCTACTACTGGGACAAAAGTAGAGGAGAGAGCCATGGGAGATCTCATTCCAAGACAAGACTTGGAGGAGGAAGGAGATGCTTCTACTGCAACAAAGATGGCTATTTCAAGAAAGATTGCAATAAAAGGTTATGGGATGAGAGAAGAAGCCATACCAACAATGGAGAGGCTTCGGTTGCCATGGAAGAACAGCAAGGTGATGATGTTCTTGTTGTGTGCTCGGATATGAGCAAGGGGCAAGAAGGCAGCGGGAAACGGATCTTGGATACCGGGTGCACTTATCATATGTGCCCTCACAAAGAATGGTTCAAGAATTTCAAGGAGATCAATGAAGAAAGGGTCTTCTTGGGGAATGACAATTCTTGCCAAGTAAGAGGGATTGGAGACATCCAATTGAGGATATTTGATGGAGTCACAAGGTTGCTGCGAAATGTAAGATATCTTCCAGATTTGAAGAGGAACTTGATCTCATTGGGGCAGCTGGATTCCATGGGGTACACATGCAAATTAGAGGGAAGAAAGATCAAGGTGGCCAAGGGATCTTTGGTAGTAATCAAGGCAGCAAGAAATGATGGATCTATGAGATGATCGAAGAAACAGAAACCAATGATCAAGCAGCTAGCTTGATGGTTGAGCTGGACAAGGCAGCCCTTTGGCACACTCGCTTGGGACACATGAGCGAAAAGGGCTTGCAAGTGCTTAGCAAGGAAGGTCTACTTGGTGGTGACAAAGTAGAAAAACTGGATTTCTGTAAGAGTTGTGTTCTTGGGCAGCAACATCGGGTCAGCTTCAACACCGGAGTGCACAAGTCTAAGGGCATTCTTGACTACATTCATGCGGGCCTTTGGGGACCAACAAGGACACCAACACATGGAGGTAACATTTAATTTCTGTCTTTAATTGATGATTATTCAAGAAAAGTATGGGTTTATTTGGTTAAGAATAAATTAGATGCCTTGAATAAATTAGTGGTGTGGAAAAGGTTGGTTGAGACTCAAATGGGTAGAGTAATTAAGGGGATGAGAACCGATAATGGCTTAGAAATTTTTAACCAAGAACTTGATCAATTCTGTAAGTTAAATGGCATTCTAAGACATAGGACGGTTGTGGAAACTCCTCAGTAAAATGGAGTTGCTGAGTTGATGAATAAGACCCTTATGGAAAAGGTTAGGTGCATGTTAGATGGATCCGGGTTACAAAAATATTTTTGGGGAGAAGTTGTAGCTACAGCTGCATACTTGGTAAATAGATCACCCTCTAGGATTGTGTCCCAAAAGACTCCCATGGAGATGTGGAGTGGAAAACCCCCTGAGTTGGACAACCTTAGGATTTTTGGGTGTGCTGCGTATGCACAGCAAAAGGATGATAGACTTAGCCCAGGATCTAGAAAATGTGTGTTTCTAGGATATGGAGAATGGGCTAAGGGATATAGGTTGTGGTCCTTAGAAAAAGAAGGATTAAAACTCATAATAAGTAGAGATGTTAATTTTAATGAATTGTTATTTCCCTATTTGGAGAAAACTAACCCTGTAGGGGCTAGTGAGCAAACCAGTTTGGTTCTTGTGGAGCATAGCATCAAGGGAGATTCTGTTCAGGTAGAGCAAAGGAGGCAAAAGGGTTCGGACCAGGTAGAGCCCTTGGATGATTGCTAAGCTCAAGAAACTCAAGAAAAGGCTGAACAAGAAGAGGGTGTTGCAGCAAGTCAGAAAGACTTTCAGCTCATAAGAGACCGGGAAAGAAGGCTGGTGGAACCACCTTCAAGATGTGGGTTTGTGGATGCTGCGGATGCAGCAGCTCCTTGGAAAGAATGAGGGATGGCTGAACCAGAAACTTACACGGATGCCATGGAGTGTAAGGATTCGTCAAAGTGGCAGCTGGCTATGGAGGAAGAAATGGATTCTTTGAGGAATAACAACTTCTGGGAATTGGTAAAAATTCGAGGAAATCAGAAAGTTATGGAATATAAGTGCACTTACAAGATCAAAGAAGGGTGCCCTCCAAGAGATGAAGTCTAGAACAATGCTAGGCTGGTGGCGAATGGGTTCACAAGGAAAGAAGACATAGATTTCACAGAAACTTTCTCACCTGGACACAAGGTGGAGAAGATGGTGAGTATCCTCACCTATATCATTGATGGGCTTTTGGTTTGGAACAGCAGGAAGAGGATGGAAAAGTTTACATCTTAACTCAGTGAGGAATTTGAGATGAAGGATCTCAGCCTTACACAAAAGATCCTTGGGATGAGAATCATCCGGGAAAAGGAAAGAAACAGGTTTATTGTTTCTCAGGGCAATTGGTGTTTTCAGCAAATGTGTGAGTAATCCCGGAAAGAAGCATTGGCTTGGGATGAAGTGGTTGCTGAGGTACATGGAGGCTCAGTGGCAACCAGTGGTAGCACTCATAACAACCAGGGCAGAATACATAGCGGCTACGGAAGCCATAAAGAAGGCTATGGGGTGCAAAGGGTTGTTGGACGAGTGGGAGGTCCTAAAAGAGCAGGTGGTGGTATCTTTGGATAACCAAAGTGCGGGGTATTTGTGGAGGAATCCAGTGTTCCATGAGAGGACAGAGCATATGGATGTTTGGTATCATTACATTCTGGAAAATGGTACGAAAGGATGCATTCATGTTGACAAGAAGACCACGGAGAAAAGTCCTGCAGATTTAGGCACCAAGGTTCTACCTCTAAGAAGGTCCAATCATTGTCTTGGACTTCTTAGGATTGGAGTTGGTTAATTGGTGACTCAAGATGAGTTTGGATCTCGAAGCTTTTTGCACAATGGTTCAGGTTTTTTGAACACTTAGACAAAGGTAGAGATTGTTGTTATTTGTCTAAGGTTCAAACAGGTCCAACCATGGTTTAAAAATGGTTAAAGTCCAAACCAAAGGTGGATTATCAAATTTCAGCAAGTTAGAAGACTGCACACATGTGTGTGTATCAATTTGGAGCAAGGGAAGGCCATGCTAGTGTGCGCACTTTTGCACACAATTAGGGAAGTGTGCGCACAGCAGCAGCATCATCAGCACCATGGCGCCCAAAACCAGCACCATGGCGTCCAGAATGGTGTGCTGAAGGACTGCATCAGCGCCATGGCGCCCAGCATCAGCACCATGGTGTCCAGAATGGTGTGCTGAAGGACTGGACCAGCGCCATGGAGCCCAGAACCAGCACCATGGTGCCCAGAAGGTGTGCAAAGGTGCTCTTCCCAGCACCATGGCACCCTCTGTTGAGCGCCTAAGCGCCAGGCAAAGGGCTGCACACATGGACAGCCTATTTTAAGACCCTTTTAAGTGTGTGAATGCAAGGATAAAATGCACAGCTTCACTTGGAGATGATTAAGGGCTAAGATTTAAGGGAGAACAAGATCAAAAGGTAAAAAATGATTCACAAGATTGTCTAAGAATTAAGAGACTATAAAAAGGGTTTCCTAGTCTCATTTCTACGTGTAAAAAGGTGTGTGAGAGAACCACACAGGTTGTGACATTGTGAGATCATTGTAACACAAGAGAGAATTGTGTAAGGGTGCAAAGACACAAACACATGAGAGACTTTTGTAGTGAGGCTGGTTGTAATGAGATAGAGAGAGTCTAGATTAGATTAGAGAACATTGTTCAAGTTCTCATCTTCTTCCTTCTCTTCTTGTTTCTTCAAGAACTTAGATTCTTGAAGGGTATTGCTGTAACTTTGTAAGAACCATTGAGATAGTGCAGAGAGTTCGGAGGAACTCACGGGGACGTAGGCACATTGCCGAACCTTGACAACAAATTACTTGTCTTCTTTCTTTCTTTAATTTTCTGTTCTTGTGTTCGATTGCTGAAATTATTTCTACAAGTCATTCATGACTTGGGTGTTTGGAAGATCACCACCTAGGCATCTTGCTAAGGTGATTTCCAACAAAATTGAAATATTAAAATTAACTACACCTAAATACCCATAATATTTCATGATTATATAATTACCCCATATCTCCCAATTCCTAAATTAAAATCCCTAATTCTAATCTTCCTCTGGTTCCCCATCCAGATCAATTACTTGAAGTGATCTTAGATAGTATACATTTTTCTTTTCTCTTATATACTTGAAGTGACCAAGTACAAACTCATTTCATAGTTATCCTCTTCAGAAAGTTAAGAGTGGCAGCTATTCAACAAGTTCCCATAGTTATCTTTCTACCATATTTATTTTGTTTTCTTCTCAGCATGTTAAGCTAGAGCTAGAAACCGTCATTTTTAACCATTACATCAAATGTTTTCCCCTCCAAATTCCTATTAAATGTAAACAATAGTAACAATTAACTAGTGAAATGTTTTTTTTTTCGGCTTAAGCGAAGAAATCATGACAAGTGACTGTCAACAGTAAACCTTAGTAAGTAAATAAGCAAATAATTTCAAATGCTTATTTTGCTGTGCAATAATGAATATAGTGACTGTCAACAGGATAAAATAGACTCAGAAATTGTTTTGAATGATAAATTACCTGGACTGAATGGCTGGCATAAAACCGAATCGTAGTAACCAGAAGAACTGCCTGAAGTACTGGACTGCCTCACGGTTGATGCTCCAATGTATTTATGGGGGATATGGATTATTTTTTGGAAATCCTTACCAATTTCCTTTTTACATCTTTCCTCAAGTTCAGGACATTCCTGAATAGACAGATGCTGGAGAGAAGTGAGAACTTTCAGCCCTTCTAGCAACTGTTTCAGATTATGGCAGTCATATTTTGTCAAAGATTTAAGTGAAGCAAGGCACCCAATCCACTCTGGCAAATCCATGAAACCAGGACAGCTCCCAATTTCCAAACAATGCAGCTTTGTGACTTTCTGGAGCCCTTCTGGCAGATAAAAGAACTCAGAACAGCTTAACATAGTCATGCTTCGTAGGGCAGAGAGGTGCTCAAATCCTTTTAGTGAAGAACCAAGAAGTGGACAGTACATGAGGGTAAAGTGCTCAAGAGATGTAAGATGTTGCAAACTCGATGATAATGAAGTCAGCTTACTGCGGTTCTCAATGGACAAAGTTCGAAGGGCAGTCAAACCTTCAAATCCACCCTCTGGCAAAGAGATTAAACCGTGGCAATCAGTAATCTCCAAATACTCCAAAGCTTTGAGATTCTGCAAACCATGTGGCACGGAGAAGAGATCTTCACACCAACGGATTGTAAGTGATTTCAGAGCATGAAGGTTTCCCAATTCTGAAGGCAGTGAACGAAGCCTGGGGCAAGAGATAATCTCCAAGGATTTGAGAAGAGGATTGCTTGCAAGAAAACTTCCTGAGAGAGAGAACAAATCTGTGACTTTCTCAATTACAAGAACTGTAAGTGAGGATACATTTCCAATGGAATCAAATATAGCCGCATTGCAATCCCGCAGTTCCAAATGCTGAAGAGACGGCAATAATGGCATTGTAGTCAGCTTGGGACATCTTTTGACAATGAGTTTGCTCAAGCTAGGGAAGGCATCTCCGTCATCTGCACCAAACCATTCTTCCAAGTTGGTGAAATCATCAAGGACAAGTTCTTCAAGAGACGGGAATGGTCTACCAGTCCCCTCGCCATAAAACTCTTTTCCAATATCCCTCACTCCATTCATTCTACATAGGGAGAGAGTCTTAAGTAAGAGAAGATTGCCAAGAGTGGGAAGACGTTCACAATTAATAAACTTGGTAAAATGAACATCAGTCAGGTTTGGAAGAGTCCAACATGGAAACCTGATTCCTGGGAACCCCTTCACAAACAACTTTTTAAGATTTTGGTGTGGTTGGAGGCCCTGGATAACTTGTTCTCCCAACTCAGCATCTTGTTCATATTCTTGCGATGAAGAGGACGGATGAAATTGTTCACTTCTGAGAAGTCTAGCTTTTGTGGCTTCCTCCAGAGAAAATACAATAGGACGATCATCATCACTTTCCCAACAAAGACCCAGTGATTCAAGATTTTCTTTCTGCACCATATTAGCATGCTTTGAATCATCTGCATTGTTGACATTCTTCAAGCCTTTTATTGTCAGCTCACCTTGAAGGTTTAGCCGTCCCAGAATCTCAAGGTCTAGAACGCAGCTTACAACAACCATTGGCAATGTCTGAAGCTGGTTAGGAATTTTAGGTAAAATGATCTGGCGGATACTATTGGGTAATCGATGTGCAACTCTTCTAGCGTACCTTAAAGGAACCATGCTGGTCAGTGCTACACATCCAGTCGTATTAAGATGTCTGAGGCTCACCATTTCGGCAATATTAGGCAATGCTCTGAGCCTATAGCAAGCAAATAGGTTCAAAGTTTGCAAAAATAGGAGGATCTCGATGCTATTGGGTAATTCTGTGATGCGCGCATAAGATAGATCAAGATACCTTAAACACAACAAACCACGAATAGATAGATCCAGCTCTTCAAGGCCACAAGCATTCAGATCTAGCATACGCAAGTAAAGAAAACTTTTATACATTCTTCCAGGAGCAACGTTGAAATCACCAACTGGAAATAATAACAGAGTTCGCAAATGTTCTGCCTCATACAAGGCTTCTGGAATCATAGGTGACGTAAAAGAACAAAGAACAGATGAGTGACGAGTTTGAACAAGATTACTTGATGGAGGACCCTGCCCCAAAGTCATGGACTATTTTCCTGCAATTTACTGTGCAAGATCATGAATGAGATCAAGCATTTTGTATCTAATTAGGCCTCCATTGTCATAGTGCTCTAGTTCTTGAAAGAATGACATCCACAAAAGATCATTAAAGTAGTCATTGTCAATCTCCTCTGGTTGCTTGCTTCCAACATCTAATTGAATTAAGCCTTCTGCCATCCATAGACGGATTAACTTTTCCTTGTCAATTTCATAGTTCTTAGGAAATACTGAGCAGAATGCAAAGCAATGCTTGAGATGGGATCGTGAATGAATGTAACTCAGCCTTAGGGCTGGTAAGATTCCACTCTTACATACATCCAAATCCCAAAGTTCACTGTTGATCACCTCCCGAAAGATAAATTAACTTTGTGGAGCCAGAAAGTTAAAATGATATCTGGAACCTTCCCTTTCCTTGAGATTAGGCAAAGTCTAATGACCCAATAAAAAGGCAAAGTCTAGTCAAGAATTTCTCATCCCCATTTACTTTTCAATTGTACTTTCTTTTTAAAATTATTTTTTTATTTTGGTTAGATCACGAATCCCAAAACTATTTTTCACCAAGGCCTACAGGTCCATGTAATCACTGGTGAACAATAGAGATTCTTACTGCATAACTCCCATGGTTTCTTTTCAGATAAAATAAACCATGGGAATCGGTAAGCCTAGAGAAGTCCGCTTTAAATTTCAGGTTTCCATACAAAATATGACAGGCAGATAAGAACACACATAACATTGTTGGGGGAAGGTTAGTGTTTATATTGAATGATTCTGTTAATCATATCAATTTTAAACAAAAGGAAAATAAGAAACAAATACTCAGGTGCAACTCCTAATAGTGTTACATCTGTCATAAGTTTTAATATAATCAATCTCACAAATCTCTCGTTACAATGTGTGCTGAGTACATAAAGAATATTTATATGCAACTTAAAACGTCCTAATTAGGGTTTTCGCTCTGCCACAAAACCACGACTATTCATAGGCCCAAGTTCAAACCATCAAGCAAAAAACTAGACTAAAAACATGTACAAAGCCTAAAATTTTCGAGGGCACTACCCTCTAACCGCCGCCCGCTCACCGAGAAGCGGGACCCATTGTTGTCCGGTGTTTTACAGATTTAAACCCATGAAACATGTACCAACTCTAATAACAAGGCAGGCCATTGGTGACATGTATAATGCCCTAATGGTCAATAATTCTAGTCCAAAAGGCTATTGTTATGTGTTTCTATGTAGTTTTCTCTTGTGACAAACAAAATGATTTTCTGCAAGTGCCTAATAGAATCCACTTTCTTTGGAAAAATATTGCTTTTCCTTTTTTTTTTCAAGGCAAGGACGAATTACAAAAATAGAATTCTGTGTTTCCCCAAAGTTATGAATTAAAAGTGTGAGAATTATAAAACTAAATCCCCTCCCCCAAAGAAAAGGAAATATAAAAGAGAACACAAAAAGAAAATGGGCATAGCCAACACGAAATCTAATTGGTTTTGTTGATGAATAAAACGTCCATTTTATAAGTTTTAACTGATACACATCAAAAGTGTTTTAAGCTCTCCTTTTGCAAATATAAGTTTTGTTGACGTGTTCTGTGTACTGTGTCGTCTAATCTCCTTAGACAATACGGCTGCCACAACATTCTCAAAGATAGATCAGTCGTACCACTACCAATATTAACTATCAAGTTATCCCACGAATCAAGTAGTGAACAGAGCAGTGTAATCATTCGTCACATCAACACTAATAGACAATAACTGACCTATCAAAGTGTTGAACTCATGCAGATGAATAGAGAAAGAATCATCCTCAGCCATCCGAAGGTTGTACAACTTCTTTCCTTGAAATAATTTGTTTACCAGAGATTTACTCTAATAAAGGCTTTCTAGCTTCTTCCAGAGTTCTTACGCAGTCTTCTCTCTAGAAACGTTTATCAGGACAGAATCGGCCAAGCATAGCCGAATCAGACTTTGTGCCTTCCAATCAAGCTTCTCCCACTCCATGATGACCGCTGTAGATGATGCCGAAACCACCACCGGCAACGCTGCCGTCATGCTCATCGTACTCTTCGGCATCTCATCGACAATCACCATCCAAAGGTCCCTATCTCCGAGTAGATCTTCTATCTTCAGTTTCCACAACTCGAAGCTCTTCTCTCCGAACTTCTCGATTTCAATCTGTGATCCAATTGACATCTTTGATTGTTAATCCTCGAACACTAATTGAACGATTCGAGACCTGTCAATCACACGAATTATAAACAAAAAAAAAAATAAGACACAATATACCTAGGTTCACCCCAGAATAAGGCTATGTTCTGTCAGAAATTTTACTATAATCAACCTCACAAATCTCTACTTACAATGTTTGCTCAGTACATAGAGAGTATTTATAAGCAACTTAAGACGTTCTAATTAAGGTTTCCGCCCTACTACAAAATCATGGCTATTCATGGGCTCAAGCTCAAACTCCCAAGCAAAAAACCAAACCCAAAACATGTACAGAGCCTGAAATTTTTAGGAGCACTGTCCCCTAACCCTTACCCGCTCACGAGGGAGCGGAACCTCTGCCCACTCACTGGGGAATGAGACTCTGTGGTCGTCGGGGGTTCTACAAATCTAGACTCATGAAGCATGCACCAACTCTAATAGATAAGGCAGACCATTGGCGACATGCTTAATGGTCGGTAATTCTAGTCCAAAAGGCTATTGTTATATGTTTCTATGCAAATTTCTCTTATGACAAACAAAATGATTTTCTACAAGTGCCTAGTGGAATCCACTTTTTTTTTTTTCTAACAGAAACATATCACAATGTATTTTTTGTCACAAAAAAATCTTAGTGTATTTTTTGAAAATAGAGTCAACCACAGGGTATTTTTTTGTAATTAAGTCTTAAATTTAAAATTCATAGCCAAAAAAAAGCAAAAGTTATGTCAACCATTTTCTTTCACTTTTTCTTGATGTACTAAAAATATTGATTCATATCCAAAATCAAAATTTGAGTTTTGTAAATTTTAATTCCTATTGAGTTTTGGCATTATTTATATTCTTTAATTAGAGATATTAATTATTCATACAGTTGCCATTATATAAATTATCAATCATTTTTTAATCAAAATTTAAATATAACAATGATACATCTATTAATATTAAAACATTATGATTATTATTTAATAAAAATAGTATTATTAATAATTTAATTAAATTTAATAATTACTAAATATTATTAGTTTAATTTTTTTTGTAACATTTCATCGCATCCCATTGTTTTACTCTTTGGTCTTTGTCAATTCTTCATTTGCATTCACACGTTTTACACTCCTTTGGTTTAAATGAATTCTATACTTTTTGTAGAATTCATTTAAATTTTATAGGCTATTGTGTTTGATTTGTTAATAAAAAATATAATTTATTTACAAATAAATTGGTCACATATTTTGTTTAACAATAAAAGTTTAAAATTCATTTCCGAATGAATTCTAGTAAAATTGAAAAACTTTTGACAAATTCTACCAAAGTTGATATAATTTGTCAATAAACTATAGATCTAAGCTTATTTTAAAGTAAAATGATAAACTTACTATATTTTGATAGTCTTATGTATTTATTTTTAAGTGGCTTTTCTCCATCGACAGTTTCAATTCACTTAAAAATAAATTGAAATTTATACTTTAATTCATACCAAATTATTTTAAAGTTTCGGAACAACAACTAGATCTTTTGAAGTTTTGGTAATTGTTTAACCAAATTCACTAAAGATGTGAGCCAAACATGTGGTGTCAGTGATACAGGTTAATAACTGAAAAGTTAAGACTATGCTGTTAAGGTGTTCACTGCTTTTTCATATTCATGAATGGTAATGTTACTTACTAGTAGAAAAATCAAATCTTTGATTATTTAAAAGGTAACGTGTAAATCCATTCTAATTAGTCTTTGTTTAGTGTTTAAATATATAAATAACTTGTAATTGTTTACTGAGAATTAAAATATACTTTCCTTTTGTATTTTAGCTCTCTTTCTTTTTATGTTTGGCTTTATCTCATTCCCAGCACCTCCCGACTGACGAAATAAAACCAAACATAAAAAGAATGAGAGCTAAAATACAAAAAGGAAAGTACGGTTTAGTTCTCGGTAAACAATTACAAGTTATTTATATATTTAGACGCTAAACAAAGACTGATTAATGTGGAATTACTCATTGATTTACCTAACGTTCAGTTCTTTGATACCAACTTGTTCATCGAAAATAGGCTTTTTTGGCAGGTTCTCTTTCTCTGTTTACAGTTCTTTTTGGATAAATAAAATTCACTTTTTATTAAGAAACAAAGAAAACAATTTACATCTATTCGTAAATTAATTGAAAATTCTACTACAAAATTATCAAGCGGGGTTCCTGTCTAAGGACTTTGCATCTTTTTCGTCACTGCCTTATCAAATTGGTGAACGTTGGGTAGATCAAGTCATCAGACTTTTAAAAACAATGAGAAAGTCATGCTCACTAGTCTTTGTTTAGAGACTAATTAAATATATAAGCAACTTGCTATTGTTAACTAATTCTTAGAATTAATAATAGAATAGTTTGTGATGGCAAGACTGTTGGATAGTGTTTTAAGGTTGTGACAACGAGATTTTTCAATAAATTTATTTATGTGATGACGAGACTGAAAGTAACTTTATTATAGTTTTGTCATCATAGCAGATTATTCAATTTCAATCAGAGTTCAATTTTAAAATTCAATTTATCATAAATTTTTTATAGAAAAATTAAAGCAAAACCTTTCAAAACATAAAGTAAAATATATAATTAAACCTGTTAAGGTTTAAGAGAGGAAGTGAGACAATACAAAGAAGAGAATTGTATTGAATGGTGTGATTTACTTACAAGTGAGCTATCCTATTTATAGGAGCCAATAAGAGAGCCAAAGATATACACAACCAATGTGGGATTAAACTAACTAAGCAATAACTATACTATACATAATCTAACAGCCCCCCTCAAACTCAAGGTGGAATATGAGAAACCAACTTGAGTTTGAAAACAAGATCACGAAAACGCCCTGGAGGATGTGACTTGGTAAAGATGTCTGCGAGTTGATCCTTGGATGTGACAGAATGAAGCTGTAGGGAGCCTTGAAGGAGATGATGACGGACAAAATGACAATCAATCTCAATATGTTTGGTCCGTTCATGAAACACATCATTATGAGCAATCTGAATAGCACTTCTATTGTCACAGTATACAGGAGTGGCAGCAGAAAGTGATACACCCATATCTTGTAACAACCATCGTAACCAAAGAAGCTCAGAGGTGGTGTCAGCTAAAGCACGATATTCTGCCTCTGTACTAGATCGAGCAACAACAGTTTGTTTCTTACTACGCCAAGAGATAAGAGAGGTGCCAAGTAGGAAACAATAACCGGTGGTAGAACGACGATCTGTAGGATCACCTGCCCAATCTGCATCGGTATAAGCACACAACTGAAGAGGAGACTGAGAGGAGAAAAAGAGCCCATGAAACAATGTCCCCTTTAGGTAACGAAGGATGCGAAGAACAGCAGCAAAATGAGTAGAGCGAGGAGCAGCCATAAACTGACTCACCTGATGGACAGCATACGAGATATCAGGTCGAGTAACAGTAAGGTAGACAAGACTGCCAACCAAATGTCGATATAAAGTAAAATCACGAAGAAGTTCGCCATCATGGGGTGTAAGACGAGTATTAAGCTCAGTTGGTGTGTCAACAACCTTACTATCTGTGAGATTTGCCCGAGAAAGCATATCAGAGATATATTTGGCTTGTGTCAAATAATAACCATCAGAAGAAGACGAAATCTCAAGACCAAGAAAATAGCTGAGAGGACCAAGATCTTTCATCTCAAAATGTTGATTGAGAAACTGTTTAAGTTCCTGAATACCAATGGGATCATCCCCGGTGATAATCATGTCGTCAACATATAACAGAAGAAGTATGATGCCCCGGTCTGTGCGGCGAACAAACAAAGCTGAATCATAGGAGCTGATGGAATATCCAAGGCTAGACAAAGTGTTGCTAAACTTAGCAAACCATGCTCGAGGAGCCTGCTTAAGTCCATATAGAGCTCGACGAAGACGACATACCTTGTTTGTTGGATTAGATAGTCCGGGAGGTGGTTGCATATAGACTTCTTCATTAAGATCACCATTAAGGAATGCATTTTTAACATCCATTTGAAAAAGTGACCAATGGCGAGAGACTGCAACAGCTAGCAAAGCACGCAGAGAAGATAGACGAGCAACTGGAGCAAAGGTCTCCTCATAGTCCACACCATACTCCTGAGTAAAACCCCTGGCAACAAGTCGAGCCTTATACCTGTCAACAATACCATCTGAACAAGTCTTAATTTTGTAAACCCATTTACTGCCAATCACAGACTTTCCAGGAGGCAAGTCAACCAAATCCCATGTATTATTCTTGTGTAAAGCATCAAGTTCCTCTTTCATCGCAGTCTGCCAAAAAGGTTTAGTGGAAGCCTCACGATAGGAGTGGGGCTCATGTAAAGTAGCTAAAGCATGAAAGCAATGAAAATTCTGGAGATGGGATGGAAGAGATCTTACTCTGGTGGATCGGCGAAGGTCTGGAGAGGAAGTGTGAACATGATCCTCATACGTAACAGACCCTGGGGGCTCAGGCGAAGCAACGTCGAGAGTATCAGGTGGAGTGGAATCAAGAGTATTAGGTGAGGGAGACTCGGGCAAGACATCACTAATGTGAGTAGGAGAAATAGGAGGCTCCATAAGTGTGGTAAAAGGAGGAAAAGATGGCATGCTGAATTTGCCAATTTCATGAAATAGTCTGTGCTCCCAGAAAACTACATGACGGGAAATACGAAGACGACGAGACACAGGATCATAACACTGATAGCCTTTTTGTTCAATTCCATATCCAAGAAAGCAACACATCCGAGAACAAGGCTCAAGTTTGGTGCGCTCATGAGGTTGGAGTAAAACAAAACAAGCAGAACCAAACACACGAAGATGGTGGTATGAGGGAACATAGCCAAACAACCGCTCGTAAGGAGTGCAATTATCAAGGATAGGGGTAGGCAACCTATTGATCGTGTAGATAGCCGTTAGAGTGGCTTCACCCCAAAATGGGGTAGGAACAGATGTGGAAATGAGGAGGGCTAGAACAGTGTCTAAAATATGCCTAAGTTTACGTTCAGCTCGACCATTTTGTTGTGAAGTGCCAGGACATGACAAGTGAGGAACAGTGCCATAACTTTTTAGGATGTCTTTAAAAGCATGTTGAGTATATTCTAAAGCATTATCAGAACGAAAAGCTTTGATAGGTTTTGAAAATTGGGTTTCAATCATTTTAGCAAAAGTACGATAAATATCCAATAATTCAGAACGAGATTTCATTAAAAATACCCAAGTGTAACGAGAGAAATCATCAACAAAAATTACAAAATAGCGTGAACCACTCATACTAGCAACGAGAGAAGGTCCCCAAACATCAGAATGAATTAAATCAAACGAAGCAGTAGCATGAGACTCACTATTATTAAAAGGCGAAGCCGGCTGTTTTCCAAGTTGACACGAAATACAATCAAAAGAACTTTTAGACACTGACCCTAACAACCCCTTTGAAGCTAAAAGTTGTACCCGAGATGCAGATGCATGACTAAGACGTGAATGCCAAAGTGCAAGGGATGGTGGTGACAAGGAGGCAGCGGCAGAGACGTTAGAGGCAGGAAGGTTGGGCAGGTGTAAGGATGAGAGTTCGAACATGCGCCCAATTCTACGCTCGGTCCCAAGGGTCTGACCAGTACGAGGATCCTGCACATTCACACCAGAAAAGTCAAAGATAATTCTATATCCAAGTTCACATATTTGCCCAACGGAAAGAAGATTATAAGATAATTCTGGCACATGAAAAACTTCAGGAATAGAAAGAGAACGACTATTGATGGTGCCTATAGTTTTAACAGTCATAGTGGAGCCATCAGCTGTGCGAATGAATGAAGAATGAGGCGAAGGTGCAGATGTAGTAAATGAAGCTGGGAAAGGTGTCATATGGTTGCAACAAGCGGAATCAAAAAGCCAAGAGGCAGAATTACCTGGCAGGACTGAGAGGGCAGAGGAAGATGCATTACCAGAACGAGACTGGATGACCTGATTAACTATTGCCTCGAAGTCAGTTGCAGATAAGGTGACAGTAGAACCTGATGACCCGTTAGAGAGTGCAACTGAAGATGAAGCTGTAGTCGCAGATGGATATGGAACAACTGTAGAGAGAGTGCTCTCAGGATGAGCAACTGCTGCAGTGGGAGCATTGGATCTTCCCCTTTGCCAACATTTATCAATAGTGTGCCCTCGACGTTTACAAAAACGACAGAAATTGTTGTCACGAGGCTTAGGAGAAGGTCGAGGAGCACCAAACCTGTCAGAATGCTTTGGCTGAAATGATGAAGAACTAGATAATAGAGCAGCCAACACTGAAGGACTATGTTGAGAGTGCATAGTCTGTGATCTGCTTTCTGCACGAACAAGTTCAAATATAGCATTGTCCAAAGTAGGGAGAGGAGAGCGATGTAAAAGTTGCACACGAATAGGCTCAAAATCATCACGTAATGCCATAAGAAAATGGTGAAGACGATGTTGATCCCTTCGTTCAGCATACATTTTGGCATCTGTAGGATCCTTCCAAATAGGATCAGAGAGATCAATTTGATTCCATAAGAATTGCATGCGAGCAAGAAAATCATTAATACTCTGCCCCGGTTCTTGCTTCAGGCAGAAGAGCTCAAACAGGAGCTGATATTCTCGAGCACCATCGACAGCAGAATAACGAGAAGCAAGCATATCCCAAGCACCTTTAGTTTCATCAAAGCTACCAAATAGGGCAGAAATAGATGGAATAGTAGTATTACGAAACCATGTGAGAATTTGATGATGATTACTTTCCCAATCAATGAGACGAGTGAGAAAAGCATCATTAGTTTCAGTAGCCCCTTTAACTGGCTTCTCGACAATACCAACCACGTAAGACCAAAGCTTACGACTTTTGAGGAAACTTCGCATAGATTGAGACCAAACAATATAGTTTGTACCATCCAATACAGACTGAACATGACGAAAAATATCTTTTTCTGCCATCTGGTCAAATCTGGTTGTCGGTCAACGGTCAAAGGTCAACGGTTGAATAGTGACGTCGATGGAGCAGCGGCTGAGATGACGTCGATGGAGAATAAGACTCCGACTATAGTGGTGACCCGACAGACATGAAAAGGATATTCAAGAAGTTTTCTGATGTGAAGGATCCACTAATAGTGGCAATCACAGAGCATACTCAACTCTTAATATACCGACAACCTTAAAGAAGTTTTTCTGATGTGAAAGATCCACTAATAGTGGCAATCACAGAGCATACTCAACTCTTAATATACCGAGAACCGCGAAGGCTCTGATACCATGTTAAGGTTTAAGAGAGGAAGTGAGACAATACAAAGAAGAGAATTGTATTGAATGGTGTGATTTACTTACAAGTGAGCTATCCTATTTATAGGAGCCAATAAGAGAGCCAAAGATATACACAACCAATGTGGGATTAAACTAACTAAGCAATAACTATGCTATACATAATCTAACAAAACCTTATATAAATAATTATATCTTAGTAATTTTGAGTTTTTGTATTTGGTCATAGAAGTCGCATAACATAAAATAATTATCAAGTAAACAAACAAGTCTTCCTTTAAAGTTTCCAAAAAACAAGTTGTCAATTTTTTTTTAGTAGTAATTCATTGAATCAATCAATTGAATTTTTTAGTCTATTAACACAGCTTGCATATTACGTGGATGGAAATTAGCCATCGGCTTGTTTTTGCACACCGAAAGGCACAACTATTTAGTGTGTAGGTTGGGGAAATTGGGTCAGTTCTGTTTCCTCTGTCTGTTAACGTAACTTAAAACTCTGTTTTTAGTAATTACTACTAATTTTTCACCATTATTTTATGTTTTCAGCTATAAGCACATTCGAAGGAGATGGAAAGGAAGATGGAGCTTCAATATTTCAGCCACCCACATCCATTGACTTTGTATATGGTGTTTACAAGTAATCAGTTTTGCTCGAAGTTTTTGCGTTATTGAATGATCTGAGATAATAAAAATTGAGGAAATTTTTTTAATTTTTCCTAGTTAGCAACTTTAGAGTACATGACTCATTAGTGTTATCAATGGTAAGAGCAAATTATTTAATTATTTTATCTAATAATATACTGATACGTGTCCACTCTAACCTATTAAGACGGTCATACAAAGTTTTTAATGCTTTAGGTAAGTAAAAATAGTTTAGGTAGAAAAAATATTTTACATAAATAAATTTAATGATCAAATGGTTGGAGTGTTAACAATAGAGCTTGTCAAGGGTTGTAATATTGTTTAAATATAGTAGATGGACTAACACATAATTTTATTAAACCTCAAGATAATGCATAGTTGATCGGATACAGCAAATATGCTAACACGCAATTTCACGAAACTTTAGCTTACAACTGCAATAGCGTTCATAAATCACTTCCAATGCGTTTCATTGGCGTTGCTCTTCATTTTGGCAGCTTTACTTTGTCAGGCAACATCTCGTACTCTGCAAGATGCATCGATGTATGAGAAGCATGAAAAATGGATGGCTTGTTATGGACGGGTTTAACAGGATGCTAATGAGAAGGAGAAGCATTTCAAGATATTCAAAGAAAATATAGCGCGTATAGATACATTTAACAAGGCCAATGACAGCTATGGAAGGAATTACTAAGCTAACAACAGGTAAATTAATCTCTTTATCCGAGCAAGAGCTGGTTGATTGCGACACAAAGGGTGTGGATCAAGGCTATGATGGTGGTTTAATGGACAATGCCTTCAAGTTTATCCAACAAAACAAGGGACTCGCAACTGAGACTAATTACCCCTACAAGGGAGTTGATGGTACTTGCAACACTAACAAAGAAGTCAATCGCGCAGCCAAAATAACTGGGTACGAAGACGTACCTGCCAACAGTGAACAGGCATTACTGAATGCAGTTGCTAACCAACCGGTTTCTGTTGCGATTGATGCTAGGGGGTTTGACTTTCAATTCTACTCGAGTGGTATCTGTACAGGACAATGTGGCACTGACCTAGACTATGGTGTTACTGCTGTAGGTTATGGAGTCAGTGACGATGGAATTAAGTACTGGTTGGTGAATAACTCATGGGGCACTGAATGGGGTCAAGAAGGATACATTCAGATGCAGAGAGATATTGATGCTAAGGAAGGTCTCTGTGGCATAGCAATGGAAGCCTCTTACCCTACTGCATGAATTTCAATATCAAAGGCAATGCCTCCGACCCCTTGTATAATATAATTAATGTGTACCTGTGTTTTCAGTTTCTTCTGTTGTCAGCCCTGCTAGTTACTCATTAGCAAGAAATCTTGCTGGTGTCATACCGAGAAACAAATTTGTAATTCTGTAAAACTATCCATTTTAAGCTACTACATAGATGAAACTCACCTTTTCTTTATACATATTATATATATGTATATGTATATACAAGGTCTTAGACAATTCAAGTTTACTGAGGTTCAAATTTCAAAACCTTAAACATTGCAAGTAGAACCAATGCAGTACATTAGGTGAAAACAAATAAAATACGAAAACTAATCTAAAACACTTGATCCAAATCATGTGGATCTTTCTAAATCACATGAAAACTGCAATCCAAATCAAATGGACATGAAAACTGCAACCAAATCACATGGCGCGAGACAATTCAATTATCGAGTTCGATTTCAATATTCTTTTATTTATTAATTCTCAAAGCGGACTACAAATGACATATGACGCTTCTTATATAGAGATCTTAAACTCTAGTCCTAAACCGATAAGGAAACTGAAATATGAAGAGAAATTGAAATATTAAAATTAACTATACCTAAATACCCATAATATTTCCTGATTACATAATTATCCCCATATCTCCTAACTCCTAAATTAAAATCCCCAATTCTAATCTTTTTTTAGTTCCCCATCCAGAACAATTACTTGAAGTGATCTTAGATAGTATAAATTTTTCTTTTCTCTTATATACATATACTACCAAGTACAAACTCATTTCATAGTTATCCTCTTCAGAAAGATAAGAGTGGCAGCTATTCAATAAGTTCCCATAGTTATCTTTCTACCATATTTATTGTTAATGTATTATATGAGCTTAGTTAGTTTAGTCCCACATTGGTTTTGTATAGCTTTGTTTCTCCTATTGGCTTGTATAAATAGGATAGCTCCCTTGAAAGTAAATCACACCATTCAATACAATTCTCGTCTTTGTATTGTCTCACTTCCTCTCTTAAATTCAACATGGTATCAGAGCCATAACGGTTCTTGGTATATTAAGAGTTGAGTATGCTCTGTGATTGTCACTACTAGTGAATCCTTCACATCAAAAAAACTTTTAGTATATCCTTTTCATATCTGTCGGGTCATCACTATAGTTGGAGTCTCATTCTCCATCGACATCATCTCCGTCGCAGCTCATGTTTCAGACATGCAGCTGCCACGTCAGCCATAAAAGCCACATCAGCACCTGATTACGCTAAAACTAATACGCGGTTATTGTGTATAGTTGAGGTGTCGATCCCACGAGAAAAAACGAACTACAAAGAAAAGTGTAAATAGATTGAAGAATATAATAGAGAAACAACAAGGGTCCGAGAATCCTCCCTAGATTCTTTGCCTTATTCCGATCTTGATTCAAATTTTTTTATCTCGATTGCTAGTTTCACATCCCAAACAAGCAATTGGCAAATATTCAATCAAAGCATATGTAAACCCTAATGCAATTGCTATGAAATACTCTTTACTTTCGATTTAAGCACACATGAGCTATCCTATAGATTTATCAAGAAACGATAATATATCTTAATGACAATATCACAGTAATGGACAAACCTAAAAGATAAATCTACCAGACTCAATCATATCCAACAATCTTGACATAAGAAGAGCATGACTAGACTTATATCGAGGAGAAAGATACAATCACCGAATTAAAAGAAAATCTTCTAATTAAATCAAAAAGTAAATCATAACAACGTTTTGACAATAAATCCAAACTACAACTGAATCAATAATGGAAAATAAGAACAACTACACTTAGAGATTCATCTCATTGCCTTGTTTGGAGATTAGTTGGCCATGGGGTTCATGCTTGAACACTTTGATGGAGAATGTGATAACCTTCTTGAGTTTTCCAGCCTTAATGGTTCTTTTTTTTTATCAAACCCTAAGTGATCTATTTATAATACAAAAGGCCCAAGTATGTTATTGGATCAGAAGTTTCATATGAATGCCTCATTGTTGATGCTCCAATGTATTTATGGGGGATATGGATTATTTTTTGCCAATCCTCACCAATTTCCTTTTTACATCTTTCCTCAAGTTCAGGACATTCTTGAATAGACAGATGCTGGAGAGCAGCGAGAACTTTCAGCCCTTCTGGCAACTGTTTCAGATTATGACAGTCAGATATTGTCAAAGATTTAAGTGAAGCAAGGCACCCAATCCACTCTGGCAAATCCGTGAAACCAGGACAGCTGATGAGTCAAAAATATTGCATATTTTAGACCCTTAACTTATATTTGTTATGCTCTTAGTTAGCAGTATTTTACTTTATTTTACGTTTTTCTTGTGTTTTGTGTATTTTTACAGGTTTGTGGAGAAAATGAAGCATTTCAGGATATTTGAAGCTTTTGGAGACATTGCGCTCGATCGCACCACACTGCGATCGAGCGCACACGGGCCTGTATCCCACATCGTTTCTGCAAGCCACATTACTCCGGGTCTTCCCCTATATAAGCACCATCTGGCTTCATAATTCAGTGTACAATTCCTGAGCCACTTTGGTGTTTATCGGTGGACGTCCGCTAGCATTCTGGTGGATCCCGAAGGCATTGCTACCACAAAGGGGAAGCGCCGCCCGTCAGCGAGTGGAATTTCTCTCATGTAAAGTTGTTTATTTATTTCTTTATATTCAGTTGTTTTAGTTTAAATGTTTAGCACTTTTTATTATAGTTTTATTGTTATGAGTGGCTAGATTCTTCAGCTAAGGTTGAAGATGAAGCCCCGTCGTTGTTTGGCATAGTAGTTCAGATTTGCTTGTACAAATCTGACAATTTTTAGTATAAATGTTCTGTCAATTATTTGAGTTAATCTTATAATTGATTGAGTTTAAATTGTCTGTTGGATTTTCTTTGTGTTTCATCTGATGGATACATTGAATGCTTTTCGATTAAATTGGATTCCCTTTGTGATTTGTTAAGAGCGGATACATCGGGTGTTTTTGGTTTAGTTGGGATATTCTTTGTTTTTTGTCTTATAGTTGGATTCATTGAATGTTTTGATAGGCTATATTTTTAGAACATGTATGCTTAACTTCGGTGGGGTGGATTCGGAAACCTTAGTGTTTTTAATTATTAGTTTTTAAATCAATTTAATTTAGTTTTAATTTATTTTGCAATATCATTCACAATTCGGAACTAGGTTAAAATAGAGTTAGTTTAGGTTAAAAATATATTTTCACAACACAATTCCCTGTGGATTCGACCTCGCACTTGCACACACTACACTGCAAACGACTCGTGCGCTTGCGAGTAAATTTAAAACTCACAACAAGTTTTTGGTGCCGTTGCCGGGGAGTTGTTTGGTTTGTGAAAATTTTTTGTCTGAATTGATTTTATTTTTCTACTAGTTAATTTAATTTTAAAAAAAAAATTTTAAGTTTTGTTTTTTCTTTATTCTGTTGCTTCTGCTGGTTAGTATCTCATTATTTTTCTGTTGGTGTATGCTTGGTCGGAGATCCTTGAACTTAGACTTGACACATTTAGATCCCGACTTAGAAAGAACTCTTAGGAGGCAGAAAAGAGCACTAGTTGAGAGAGATACTGCTGAGATGGGAGAAAATTTTAATCATCCTGAACATGTAGAGCAACCTAAAGCTTGGAACGTGGACTCCACTACATCCCTTAGGGATTTGTTCGCACCCGTTGCGACTAACTCATCTTCCTGCATAGTGTTGCCACCAACCAATGCCACACACTTTGATTTGAAGCCACATGTTATCCAACTCCTACCCTCATTCCATGGCTTAGATCTTGAAAATCCCTATAGTCATATGAAGAAGTTCAAAGACATTTGTGCTACATTCAAATTCCAGAACTTCTCTGAGGAGTCAGTCCATCTTCGACTCTTCCCTTTCTCCCTTCACGATAGAGCTAGGGCGTGGTTGGATTCCAACACGTCCGGGTCTATTACATCTTGGGAAAACCTGCTTAGCAAATTTTATCATAAGTTTTTCCCAATGTCTAGAGTGAATGAGTGCCGAAAGGAGATTAGCTCTTTCACTCAGGACAAGGATTAGAAGTTCTCTGAAAGCTGGGAGCGCTTTAAAGAGTTACTGATCAGATTCCCTCCACATGGATATGAGAAGTGGAGACTCGTTCAATTCTTCTACCAAGGGTTGACTCAACCCAACCGTAGTATGATCGAGTCTATGAATGGGGGGGCATTCTTGAGTCTGACAGGAGACGAAGCATATATGGCGTTGGACAAGTTGTCCGACAACTCACAGCAGTGGGATTTTTCAAGCTGTCGTGATAAGTCCATTCGTGCTCCTAAGAGGGGAGGCATCTATGAGGTCAGAGAGGACGCTGATTTGAAGATAAAGTTAGATGCCCTCACCAAGAAAATTGACGCTCTCACTGTGAGCCAATCCATCAATGCTGCCAACACATTCAATGTTGAAAGCTGTTACATCTATGCTAATCCCATGCATCTAGCACAGAATTGCCCATCAATGCCGGCTTGTGCCGAGTATCCTATGGAACAAGTAAATGCTTTCAATGACTTTCGAAGGCAGTCAAATGGATCGTACTCCGAGACGTACAATCCAGGGTGGCGAAACCACCCAAATTTTTCGTGGAGATAGAACCAACCAATGAATCAGGGAGGAGCCTCTCATCATGCTCAAAATCAATATCCTCCCGGATTTGCCCCACAAATTCCTAATCATGGTCGTTCTGCCCATACAACACCTTCACCTACTTACCATGCACCCGCTCAAACACCAGCGCCAGTTTCACAGTCGCTAGAGGACACCCTTAAGGAATTCATGAAAGCGACTAGCCAAAATATGAGCGATGTGAGGAGTGCAACAATGGTAAACACCCAAGCAATTCACTTGGGTGAGAGAGAAAAAGGAAAGTTCCCCAGTCAGCCCGTGCAAAACCCAAAAGGACAATTTATGGTTGAGAGTTCGTCAACTCCTACGCACGGGGAGGAACAAGTACAGTCGATTATCACACTGAGGTCTGGGAGACAAGTGGACAATCAAGTGGAAGAGAGCCCTGCTATGCAGCAAGGGCCAGGGAGTGGCAACACAGAGAAAAGAGATGCTGAGCCATCTACAGCCACACCTACTGAGAAAGACCCTCCTAGGTCGTTTGTACCTAGAGTGCCCTACCCCGAAAGATTACAGGCGCCCAAGAAAGGAGGGAAGTATGAGGAAATTCTGGAGGTATTCAAGCAAGTCCAAATCAATATCCCATTTTTGGATGCCATCCATCAAGTGCCATCATATGCCAAGTTTTTAAAGGACTTGGTCACTATCAAGAGGAGGAAAAATGTCCCAAAGAAGGCATTTTTGACCGAGCAGGTCAGTTCAATCCTTCAGTGCAAGCTACCCATCAAGTATAAGGACCCGGGGTGTCCTACCATCTCTTGCACGATAGGAGTCAGCCATATTGAGAGGGCCCTTTTGGATCTAGGGGCGAGTGTGAATCTTCTACCCTACTCAGTCTATGTGCAGTTGGGGTTAGGAGAATTGAAGCTCACATCCACGACGCTTCAATTTGCTGACAGGTCAGTGAAAAGACCACGGGGGATAGTTGAGGACGTTTTGATAAAAGTGGATAAGTTCTATTTCCCCGTGGATTTTATTGTGCTTGACACAGAGCCGGTTCAAAATGTAGGGATTCAAATACCGGTGATTCTAGGGCGACCATTCTTAGCCACGGCTAACGCCCTAATCAATTGTAGGACAGGGGTGATGAAGATCTCCTTCGGAAATATGACAGTGGAGTTGAACATTTTTGATATCACTAGGCAACCACTGGAATATGATGAAGTGAGAGATGTATGCTTGATAGAGGAGATTCTTGAGGATATTGTGGATGAATCAAGCATTGAGGATCCCATGGAGGCATGCTTTGCTCACTTTGGAGAGGACTTGGGTTTAGATAAGTTACTCGAGGAAGTAAATGCCATTTTGGAGTCTGATCCTCAAGAAAGCAAGGAGGAGGAGGAGAAGGTGTCACTAGAACTTCAAAAGAAGGAACTTAAGCCTTTACCGGATAATCTTAAGTATAAGTTCCTGGGTCCAGCATACTGTTTGCCTGTGATAATAGCTTCAGATTTAGGAGAGACTCAAGAGGAGAAATTATTAGATGTTTTAAGAGAGCACAAGGAAGCTATCGGCTGGACCATTGAGGATATTAAGGGAATCAGCCCCTCGGTGGTGATGCACAGGATACATTTGGAGGAAGATGCTAAGCCATCGAGGGAGCCGCAAAGAAGGCTCAATATTGCTATGCAAGAGGTTGTGAGGGCAGAGGTTATTAAGCTGTTAGATACAGGGATCATTTATCCCATCTCTGATAGCAAATGGGTGAGCCCCATTCATGTCGTGCCCAAGCGAGCTAGGTTAACGGTAGTAAAGAATAAGGACGACGAGTTGGTGCCAACTCGTGTGCAGTCTGGGTGGAGAGTGTGTATAGACTACCGTAAGCTGAACATTGCCACAAGGAAGGATCACTTTTCACTTCCATTTATTGATCAGATGGTGGAGCGTTTGGCTGGGCACGAGTATTATTGCTTTTTGGATAGTTATTCTGGATATAACCAGGTCCCTGTGGACCCCGAAGATCAGGAGAAGACGACATTTACCTGTCCTTTTGGGACCTTCGCCTACCGTCACATGCCCTTTGGGTTATGCAATGCACCCGCCACTTTTCAGCGGTGCATGGTCAGTATATTCTCTGACATGGTAGAGCGGTTCTTGGAAATTTTCATGGACGACTTCTCCATCTTCGGTTCAACATTTGAGGAGTGCCTACACCGTCTGTCTTTGGTTTTGGTACGGTGCAAGGAGAAGAACCTGGTGCTTAATTGGGAGAAGTGCCATTTTATGGTTAAGCAAGGAATTGTACTGGGGCATATCGTATCTCATCGAGGGATTGAGGTTGACAAAGCGAAGGTGGATTTGATTTCCAACCTTCCACCCCCACGTACGGTGAAAGAGGTTCGATCTTTTCTGGGCCATGCAGGTTTCTATAGGCGATTTATCTAGAATTTCAGCAAGATCGCCAGGCCCTTGTGCAAGTTGTTGCAAAAAGATGCCCCATTTCTATTTGATGAGGATTGTAAGAAAGCATTTGGGGATCTGAAGAAGATTCTGACGTCCACACCCATTATTCAGCCACCTAACTGGGGTGTGCCTTTTGAGATTATGTGTGACGCATCAGACTATGTTGTTGGAGTTATTTTGGGGCAACGTGTTGATAAACTTCCCCATGCTATCTATTATGCAAGTCGAACTCTAAACGTCGCACAACTCAATTATTCTACCACTGAGAAGGAGTTGCTTGCAGTCGTTTTTGCATTAGACAAGTTCAGATCCTACTTGTTAGGATCTAAAGTCATTATCTACTCAGACCATGCTGCATTGAAGTATCTTTTCTCTAAAAAAGATGCTAAATCTCGTCTTATCCGATGGATCTTGCTACTTCAAGAGTTCGACATTGAGATTCGGGATAAGAAAGGTTCGAAAAATGTGGTGGCGGACCATTTGTCTAGATTGATTGTGGAATTTAGTGAGGCTGCTACCCCCATTTCTGAGACCTTTCCTGATGAGCAATTGATGCACATTGCTCATAGTCCCGCACCATGGTTTGCTGACATAGTGAACTATCTTGTCACCGGACACATGCCCTTGTATTGGGGGAGGCAAGATAAATCAAAATTTTTGGCCATGGTAAAATACTTTTTCTGGGACGATCCTTACCTGTTCAAGTATTGTCCTGATCAGATCATTAGATGATGTATTCCTGAGCATGACCAATCTAATGTCATCGCCTTTTGTCATGATCATGCATGTGGAGGCCATTTTAGTGCTAAAAAGACCGCTGCAAAGATTTTGCAGTGTGGATTTTATCGGCCTACCCTGTTCTGGGACTCGCACACCTACTGTATATCTTGTGAGCGTTGCCAAAAGCTAGGGAGTCTTTCTAGGAGAAATATGATGCCCCTCAACCCTATTCTGATTGTTGAGATTTTTGATGTATGGGGCATTGATTTCATGGGACCATTCCCAAACTCCTTTGGCTACTTATACATTCTAGTTGTTGTGGACTATCTGTCCAAGTGGGTGGAGGCTGTTGCATGCAAGACCAATGACCATAGAGTTTTGGTCCAGTTCTTGAAAGACACTATTTTTGCTCGTTTTGGTACGCCTCGAGCAATCATAAGTGATGGAGGTGAGCACTTTTGCAACAAGATCTTTGAGCAGTTGATGAAGAAATATTGTATCATGCACAAAGTTGCCACCCCATATCACCCACAGACGAGTGGTCAAGTGGAAATTTCAAATCACGATATCAAACAAATTTTGGAAAAGACTGTGAACCCTAATAGAAAGGATTGGTCTCTGCGATTGACGGATGCACTGTGGGCATATCGGATAGCCTTCAAGACGCCAATTGGCATGTCTCCCTATCGCATTGTATACGGAAAGGCATGTCACCTTCCGGTTAAATTAGAGCATCCTGCGTATTGGGCTGTCAAGCAACTAAATTTCAATCTTTCCAAGGCTGGCTCACAACGGAAGCTCCAACTCAATGAATTGGAGGAGCTGCGGAATGATGCATATGAGTGTGCCCGATCATACAAAGCACAAATGAAGAAGACTCATGACCAAAATATTTTGAGACGAGCTTTTGAGCCTGGTCAGAGAGTTCTTCTTTATAATTCGTGCTTGCATCTTTTTCCAGGCAAGCTCAAATTTCGATGGTCAGGCCCATTCATTATTCGCTCGGTTTTTCCTCATGGGGCCATCGAGATTGAGGATCCTAAGAATGGTAATACTTTCAAGGTAAATGGACAGAGGCTAAAACCATTCTTAGAGTTGAGGAGTCCGGATATTGAGACGATACTGTTAGAGAATCCTAGTTACTCAGATTGAGTGTAGTATTCTAGGGAGAGTCTGGCTGAAGACGTAAAACTTAGCACTAATGGGAGGCACCTCACAGCTTATCTTTTCTTTTATTTATTTATTATTTCGCATTTTTATGATTAATGTTTGTTTCCAGTATTTTTTGTTTTCCAGTTTTTATTTTTCAGGGACAAAGCGTACTTCAGTTCAAGTTTGGGGGTATGCTATGAGCCATACCAGTCCAGATAGTTCTCCATATCTCAAGTCAGCTCTTTCTATATTAGTCACACATTGGGGTCAATGTGTAATTTAAGTTTGGGGGTATGGGAGACACATCACACACTTTGTCCTAATTTGTTGTCTTTTCGTCATAGAGATAAATGCATGCTCATGTTATCGTGAAATTTTGGTTGATCTAAACATTTTCTGTGATTTGATGTCATTAGTGAGCTTAACATTTTGAACACATGATCTGGTGATAAAGTTTTAAAATTTAGTTACTTACTTTAGGCATTTTGAGAATTCACATGCTTGATCTAATCTAACACGAGCACATTAGCACAAATTATATGAGGTATGACACGTGATTTTAATGTGTGTTTTTCCTTATCTTAACTGAAACTGGATGACTTGTTGGATGAACTCTTGGGCATAGGAAAATATAAAAAAAAAAAAATTTATCAAAAAACTTTTCGCTGAGCAACTGGACCTCTTGCCTCAGTAAGCAGTGAGTGTTCACGTCAAAAGGTGGAATTTTGCTTGGTAATATTAAGGTCAGTTTAATTTCGTAGCCTTTTTGACTCGAGTTAGTAAGTCCTTAGGGATGTCTTTACACCTAATGCCCTAAAACCATCTGGTTTGGGAGTCATTGACTTAACACTCGCTACATGGGTCAATTAGAAAGCTTAAGGGAACTAAACATAGCCGTGCCTTATTAAAAAAAAAATAGAGAATAAAAGAATAAAATAAAAACTATGCCTTTTCGTTCATTTTTTATGGGAAATTCGGTGAATCTTGAGACATGGAGACCTTACACATTAGAGTTACTTGGAAGCTTCATTTTTATATGCTAATTCACCTTACACTGATTCAAGCTTGTGATGCCTTATCCTGCCTTTTGTAAGTAATTAGATTTTGACATTTCTATTCATTACGAAGATGGGTTTACCTTTTTAAGCTTGCTTATGAATGAATATCATGGTGATGTGTACTCCTTAAATTTTTGGATACCATGAGTGATGACTTTATCTTTATGTTCTTTGTTTTTCATTGAGTCTTTTATTTATTTTTTGTTTTGCTAAGGGACTAGCAAAATATAAGTTTGGGGGTATTTGATGAGTCTAAAATATTGCATATTTTAGACCCTTAACTTATATTTGTTATGCTCTTAGTTAGTAGTATTTTACTTTATTTTATGTTTTTCTTGTGTTTTGTGTATTTTTACAGGTTTTTGGAGAAAATAAAGCATTTCAGGATATTTGAAGCTTCTGTAGACATTGCGCTCGATCGCAACAGATATGCGATCGAGCGCACCAGCGCTCGAGCGCACCTGCCTATGAACGAGCGCAAGGTCAACATCCCACATCGAAATATTTGAAGTTCAGTGCATCTGCGATCGATCGCAGCAGACATGCGATCGAGCGCACATGAGATCGTGCGCACAAGACATGCGATTGATCGTACCTGCGATTGATCGTACCTGCGATCGATCGCACCACACTGCGATCGAGCGCACACGGGCCTATATCCCACATCGTTTCTGCAAGCCACATTACTCCGGGTCTTCCCCTATATAAGAACCATCTGGCTTCATAATTTAGTGTACAATTCCTGAGCCACTTTGGTGTTTACCGGTGGACGTTCGCTAGCATTCTGGTGGATCCCGAAGGCATTGCTATCATGAGGGGAAGCGCCGCCCGTCAGCGAGTGGAATTTCTCCCATGTAAAGTTGTTTATTTATTTCTTTATATTAAGTTGTTTTAGTTTAAATGTTTAGCACTTTTTATTATAGTTTTATTGTTATGAGTGGCTAGATTCTTCAGCTAAGGTTGAAGATGAAGTCCTGCCGTTGTTTGGCATAGTAGTTCAGATTTGCTTGTACAAATCTGACAATTTTTAGTATAAATGTTCTGTCAATTATTTGAGTTAATCTTATAATTGATTGAGTTTAAATTGTCTGTTGGATTTTCTTTGTGTTTCATCTGATGGATACATTGAATGCTTTTCGATTAAATTGGATTCCCTTTGTGATTTGTTAAGAGCGGATACATCGGGTGCTTTTGGTTTAGTTGGGATATTCTTTATTTTTTGTCTTATAGTTGGATTCATTGAATGTTTTGATAGGCTATATTTTTAGAACATGTATGCTTAACTTCGGTGGGGTGGATTCGGAAACCTTAGTGTTTTTAATTATTAGTTTTTAAAACAATTTAATTTAGTTTTAATTTATTTTGCAATATCGTTCACAATTCGGAACTAGGTTAAAATAGAGTTAGTTTAGATTAAAAATATATTTTCACAACACAATTCCCTGTGGATTCGACCTCGCACTTGCACACACTACACTGCAAACGACTCGTGCGCTTGCGAGTAAATTTAAAATTCACAACAACAGCTCCCAATTTCCAAACAATGCAGCGTTGTGACTTTCTAGAGCCTTTCTGGCAGATAAAAGAACTCAGAACAGCTTAAGATAGTCACGCTTCGTAGGGTGGAAAGGTGCTCAAAACCTTCTAGTGAAGAACCAAAAAGTGGACAATACATGAGGGTAAAGTGCTTAAGGCATGTAAGATGTTGCAAACTCGTTGATAATGAAGTCAGCTTACTGCAGTTCTCAATGGGCAAAGTTCGAAGGGCAGTCAAACCTTCAAATCCACCCTCTAGCAAAGAGATTAAACCGTGGCAATCAGTAATCTCCAAATACTCTAAAGCATTGAGATTCTGTAAACCATGTGGCAAGGAGAAGAGATATTCACACCAACGGGTTACAAGTGATTTCAGAGCATAAAAGTTTCCCAATTTTGAAGGCAGTGAACGAAACCTGGGGCAAGAGATAATCTCCAAGGATTTGAGAAGAGGATTGCTTGCAAGAAAACTTCCTGAGAGAGAAAACAAATTTGTGACTTTCTCAATTACAAGAATTGTAAGTGAGGATACATTTCCAATGGAATCAAATATAACCACATTACAATCCCACAGTTCTAAATGCTGAAGAGATGGCAATAATGGCATTGTAGTCAGCTTGGGACATTTTTTGACAATGATTTTGCTCAAGATAGGGAAGGCATCTCTGTCATCTGCACAAAACTATTCTTCCAAGTTGGTGTACTCATCAAGGACAAGTTCTTTAAGCGACGGAAATGGTCTACCAGTCCCATCACCATAAAACTCTTTTCCAATATCCCTCACTGCATTCATTCCACATAGGGAGAGAGTCTTAAGTAAGAGAAGACTACCAAGAGTGGGAAAACGTTCACAATTAATAAACTTGGTAAAATGAACACTAGTTAGGTTTGGAAAAGTCCAACGTGGAAACCTGATTCCTGGGAACCCCTTCACAAACAAGTTTTTAAGATTTTGGTGTGGTTAGAGGCCCTGGATAACTTGTTCTCCCAACTCAGCATCTCATTCATATTGTTGCGATGAAGAGGACGGATGAAATTGTTCACTTCTGCGAAGTCTAGCTTTTGTGGGTTTCTCTTGAGAAAATACAAGAGGAAGATCATCATGACTTCCCCAACAAAGACTCAGTGATTCAAGATTTTCTTTCTGCATATTAGCAAGCTTTGAATCATAAGCATTTTTGACATTCTTCAAGCCTTTTATTATCAGCTCACCTTGAAGGTCTAGCCATCCCAGAATCTCAAGGTTTAGAATGCAACTTACAACAACCATTGGCAATGTCTGAAGCTGGTTAGTGATTTTAGGTAAAATTATCTCGTGGATACTTGAATCATTAGTACCAGGCCATATATTGGGTAATAGATGTGCAACTCTTTTAGTTTACCTTAAAGGAACCATGCTGGTTAGTGCTACACATCCAGTTGTATTGAGATGTCTGAGGCTCACCATTTTGGCAATATTAGGCAATGCTCTGAGCCTGTAGCAAGCAAATAGGTTCAAAGTTTGCAAAATGGGGAGGATCTCGATGCTATTGGGTAATTTTGTGATGCGTGCATAAGATAGATCAAGATACCTTAAACACAACAAACCAGCAATAGATTGATCTAGCTCTTCAAGGCCACAAGCATTCAGATCTAGCACATGCAAGTAAAGAAAACTTTTATACATTCTTCCAGGAGCAACTTTGAAATCACCAACTAGAAATAATAACAAAGTTCGCAAATGTTCTGCCTTATACAAGGCTTTTGGAATCATAAATGACATAAAAGAACAAAGAATAGATTAGTGACGAGTTTGAACTAGATTACTTGATGGAGGACCCTGCCCCAAAGTCATGGACTCTTTTCCTGCAACTGACTATGCAAGATCATGAATGATATCAAGCATTTTGTATCTAATTAGGCCTCCATTTCATAGTGCTCTAGTTCTTGAAAGAATGACATCCACAACAGATCATTAAAGTAGTCATTGCCAATCTCCTCTGGTTGCTTGCTTCCAATATTTGATTGAATTAAGCCTTCTGCCATCCATAGACGGATTAATTTTTCCTTCTCAATTTCATAGTTCTTAGTAAATACTGAGCATAATGCAAAGTAATGCTTGAGATGGGATGGTAAATGAATGTAACTCATCCTTAGGGCTGGTAACATTCCACTCTTACATACATCCAAATCCCAAAGTTCACTGTTTTGCACGAACAACCAATCCTTTTCTTCTCTTTTGAAGCATGGTAAACTTCCTAGAGTTTTAACTGCCAAAAGAACACCACCACATTTCTTCACAATCTGCTTTCCAATCAGTGAAAGTTTTGGAAACTTTTTTTTTTCCCTTTCTCGGAAAGCCCGTTGCTTAAACAAATTCCAGCAATCATCATCAGGCAAACCTTTCAAATAATATGGGAAAGTTAGGGAGTTCTTCATGAAGGTAACTTTGCTACTTTGGGTGGTTACTATAATTTTGCTTCCAACAATACAACCTCTAAAGAGAGGTGTTAGCTTGTCCCACTCATCTTGATCTTTGTTCCAAACATCATCTAACACAATTAGGTATATCTTCTTGTGCAACATGGCCCATAGTGTTAAAGGTGAAGACAAGGCCATGTGTTTCCATCTTTATTGTCAAAGTCATCAATGCGGTTGCTTTCAATTAATCGTGAGACTTTTCTATAGCTGCAGCTTTGGATTTATTAATTGTATAGCCGCATATCAATTAATTGTGAGACTTGTAAAGGACAGCAGGCCATGTGAGGTAGCTGCAGCATTGGACTTAAATAATAAGAGTTGTAAATGCATGCAACAACTGCAACAACTCTCATTAATGCACAACTGTTTTCTAAGCTTATTAGAGATCGGTGCTATCTGCTTGCCTATAAATTGGCGTTAGTTTTGAAGAAGAAAATATTGTGAGAGACAAAGTGTCTTGTAAAAAATCAAGTGAGTGATTTCTTTTGTAACGGAGCACTGCTCTGGTTTTCTTTAGACTTTTGCCAAATAGTAAAATACTTTGGGTATGGGTCCGAGGAGTAAGCACATTGCCGAACCTCATTAAATCTCTTTGTTCAATTCTTTGTGTGTGCGCATTGTTCGATTCTTGCTATTTTCCTTATCAACTGGTATCAAAGCGTTTGGTGATAAATTTCTATTTGTTTTTTGTGAGGTTACTATTCATATAAATAGTGAATTTCAAGAATAGTAAAATTTTGTCAGTGGTACCGATTCATCGTTAAAGGTGTTCTAATACACGGAGGTTCACAGGAATTGTCAAAAAAGATTCAGAGAAAGCCGTATTCGAGTGTGAGTAATGGCCGATGAGGTAAAACAAGGATCGAGAAGTTCAATGGAGCAAACTTCGGTTTGTGAAAGATGCAAATAGAGGATTATCTTTACCAGAAAGACCTCTATCTTTCTCTTGGCGGAAAAACAAAAAAACCACAGAAAATGACAGATGAGGAGTGGGAGGTGCTGGACAGGAAGGCTCTTGGCATGATCAGACTCTTTCTCGCTGCAACTGTCATGTTCAACATCTCGAAGGAGAAAACCACTACAGATTTAATGGCGGCTCTGTCCAAAATGTACGAGAAGCCATCAGCCTCAAATAAGGCATTCTTGATGAAAAGACTCTTCAATATGAAGATGGAAGACGACGATAGCATCGCTGAACTCTTGAACGGTTTCAACACACTGGCAAGTCAGTTGGAATCGGTTGGGATCAACTTCGACGATGAAGTTAGAGCACTGCTAACTTTTTCAACATTACCAGATAGTTGGGATAGTCTAGTAATGGCCGTCAGTAACTCTTCTGGCTCTGGAAAGCTAAAGTTCGATGACGTTGTGGGAGTTCTTCTAAGCGAAGAATTGCGCAGAAGATCTTCAGGATTTGCGAAAACGTCTGGGAACGCTTTGAGTGTAGAAAAAAGAGGAAGATATTCAAAAAGAGGAAACAAGAACCGTGGAAGTTCTAAATTTAGTAAGAGTAAATCAGGATGACCAAAATCGAGAAGTGGAGGTTGCTGGAACTGCAGAAAGAAAGGACGTCTAATGAGAGATTGCAAAGCACCAAAGCAGAGTGATAATCAAGAAGGTAAAAATTCTATTTATCTTTTTAATAAAGATTCTGATGCTTGGATCCTTTCTGTTACTGTTCGTAATGATTTGTGGGTAATATATTCTTGTGTATCTTTTTACGCTACCTATTAGAAAGAGATACTCCAAAATTATGTGCAGGGTGATTTTGAGAAAATGTATCTCAGAGATAATAAACCATGCAACATAACTGGAAGAGGAGATGTACAGATAAACCTGGCAAATGGGACTACCCTACAGTTGAAGGACGTGTGATATGTTCTGAACCTCACAAAGAATTTGATATCAGTAGGCCAACTGTCAGATTTAGGATACAAAACAACTTTCATAAGTGATTCCTGGAAGGTGTCGAAAGGGGCTATGGTGATAGCTCACGGAAAGAAATAAGGCACTCTCTATGTGAGGAGTGGAACAAAAAGTGTTCTAATAGCTGCATCAATAGATTCGGGCGCAGACACCTGGCACTACAGACTTGGGCACATGAGTGAGAAAGGTATGAAAGTCATGCTATCAAAAAGGAAGATTCCAAATTTGAAGCATCTGGACATGAGCTTCTATGAAGATTATCTCTATGGAAAGCAAAAAAATGTGAGTTTTTCTAAGACAAGCAGAAAATCAAAGCTTGAAAAGCTGAAATTGGTCCATACAGACGTGTGGGGACCAATCAAGGTATCATCTTTTAATGGGTCTCAATAATATGTTACTTTTATTGATCATGCCACTGGGATGTTATGGGCATGCAAGAGAGAGAGAGCAGAAGTGCGATTAAGCATAAGTGAGTAAAGGAACGGGAAACTGTTAATAACATGCACGTGACCTCTCTGCCCCAATTGCACTCGAGTGCATTTGTGAAGTGCGCTCGATCGCACGATGCACAAGTGCGTAGGGTACTGCGCTCGTTCACAATGCAGGGCGAGGTGGGACTCGAGCACATGGGGTGTATGCTTGATCGCAAGACAAAATTTTGCTAAAAAGAAGTTTTCATAAAGAAATGAATTAAAGTGAAAATAGGAACGATGCAGTCGTACTAACTTGTAGTGGCCTCAGTACCACTAACCTTGATAGAGGCACTTTGAGCTATATGTAAAAGCAAGTGGAATTGCTCAAGTGCTCTCTATGGTAGCTTTAAGGCTACATCTCTTGAAGGAGGCACTTAGGGCCCCCATCAGGTGGTTCTAGGTCTGTTGATAGCTGCTTGGTCTCCAATTTTGGTACCTGGTAGATAAAACAAGGAAGGGTAGTATTAGTAAGTACACGATTTTTAACTTGAGGATTATACTTACTTGAAGGTTTAGGTGTGCTCCTTATGGTGTGCACAGCTCTATGGACATCTTTAATCACATTATCCTCTGGCTCAATTTCCAATCTCATGTCATCATGGATGGTCTTCAATGGAACAGTGTAATGGACTTTAGACACTTCCTTATCAATACCTTGTATGAAACTCACATTGTGACACTCATAATTAGTTTTAGTGAAGTTTAGAGTATTAAAGAGTTTAAATTCTATTTCTTCATCATTTACTCTCATTGTGACAATACCTCTTTTTACGTTAATGTTTGTGTCAGCAGTGATCATAAATGGTCTCCCTAAGATGATAGGGAGTGGTACAGGCATATGGCACTTCTCCATGTCTAATACAATAAAATCAGCAGGTAAAATAAATTTATATACTCTTACCAAAACATCCTCGAAGATACCTCTTGGTCGTTTGATGTTTCTGTCAACCAATTAGAAAGTAATGGAGGTTGGTTGGAGTTCTCCTAAACCTAGTGTCTACACTGTAGGGTAGCAAATTGACACTTGCTCCTAGATCTAATAATGTATGCTCAAAAAGCTAGTCACCTAGCCTGTAAGGAATAGTAAAACTACCCGGATCTTTTAGCTCGGGTGGTAATTTTCTTAATAATACAGCACTTACCACTTCGGTCAAGGCTACCGTCTCATGTTCCTCAAACTTCTGTTTGTTAGTGCAACAATCTTTTAAAAACTTAGCATAAGCAAGTAGTTGTTTTATTGCCTCTAATAAAGGAATATTTATTTCTACATTTTTCAAGGTTTCAAATATGTCAATCATTTTAGTTTCCTTTTTAGGCTTCACCAACCTTTGAGGGAAGGGTAGAGGTGTATTTACCTTTTCTATCTCTCTTACCTTAGATGTGGAGGTTTGGTCTGGAGACGTTTGTGTAGGCTCGTTGGTGCCGATGACCTTTCCGCTTTTTAAGGTTGTTATGGCATTCAGCTGTCGGTGTCCTCTTGGATTAGGTAATGGCTGGGCTGGGAGCTCGCCTTGCTTTCTGGTACTCAATTCCTTGGCCAACTGTCCCATTTGTACCTCTAGTCCTTGAATGGCTTGATTGTGTTTGGCAGTGATTTGCCTCATTTCAGTGGTATCTTTACAGGACAATGTGACACTGACCTAGACCATGGTGTTACTGCTGTCAGTTATGGAGTCAGTGACGATGGAATTAAGTACTGGTTAATAACTCATGGGGCACTGAATGGGGTCAAGAAGGATACATTCAGATGCAGAGAGATATTGATGCTAATGAAGGTATCTGTGGCATAGCAATGGAAATCTATTACCCTACTGCATGAATTGCAATATCAAAGGTAATGCCTCCTACCCCTTGTATAGTATAATTAATGTGTACCTATATTTTTATTTTCTTTTATTGTCAGTCCTACTAGTTACTTATTAGCAAGAAATATTGTTGGTTTCATACCGAGAAACAAATCTGTAATTCTGTAAAACTATCCATTTTAAATTACTACATAGATGAAACTCACCTTTTCTTTGTACATATTATATATATGTATGTGTATATGTATATACAAGGTCTTAGACAATTCTAGTTTACCGAGGTTCAAATTTCAAAACCTTAACCATCGCAAGTAGAACCGATGCAGTACAGTAGGTGAAAACAAGCAAATCATTCTTGTAAGTTGGTGAAATCATCAAGGACAAGTTCTTCGAGAGATGGGAATGGTCTACCAGTCCCCTTGCCATAAAACTCTTTTCCAATATCCCTCACTCAATTGATTCCATATAGGGAGAAAGTCTTACGTAAGAGAAGATTGCCAAGAGTGGGAAGATGTTCACAATTAATAAATTTGGTAAAATGAACACCAGTCAAGTTTGGAAAAGTCCAACGTGGAAACCTGATTCCTGGGAACCCCTTTGCAAACAACTTTTTAAGATTTTGGTGTGGTTGGAGGCCCTGGATAAGTTGTTCTCCCAACTCAGCTTCATGTTCATATTCTTGCGATAAAGACGATGGATGAAATTGTTCACTTCTGCGAAGTCTAGCTTTTATGGGTTCCTCCACAGAAAATACAAGAGGATGATCATCATCACTTCCCCAACAAAGACCTAGTGATTCAAGATTTTCTTTCTGCATCATATTTGCATTATTTGAATCATCTGCATTGTTGACATTTTTCAAGCCTTTTATTGTCAGCTCACCTTGAAGGTTTAGCCGTCCCAGAATCTCAAGGTCTAGAACTCAACTTACAATAACTATTAGCAACGTCTAAAGCTGGTTAGAGATTTTAGGTAAAACGATCTTGCGGATGCTTAAATAACCATCAGGCCATATATTGGGAAATAGATGTGTGTTCGTATTTTGTCCAAGGATTAAACTAGTAAAAAATCAGCATCAAGTCCACAGTGTGTGCCGCGGCCCTAGCCTTGTGCACCGCTGCCTCCAGCAGCTCGGATATCCTCCTCCTCTAGGCTGCGCCGCGGCCCAGCTTCCCCATGCCGCGACTCCCAAAAAGGTAGAAAGTTCCCTCACTTGCAAGCCCTGGCTTGCCCTGTTCTGTGCTGCGGCTTGAAGGCACACCTGATGCTTTTGTTTCAGCATTTCAAATGGTGCATGAAGCATGATCAAAATGAACAGGATCACTTAGAATTGATGAAGGGCTATGATTGATTGGTCCTCAAGATCTAAGGGTGGAGATTGACTTTCAAGATTGGTCAAGAAGTTGGTGCACTATATAAAGGGTCACCTAGCTTCAAAAAGGATATAACATGTGAATGTGAATGTGAAATCAATTGTAAGAGTGCAAAGACACTAAACACAAGAGAGATTCTTTGTAGAGAGGCTGCTTGTTTAGAGAGAGAGTAGAATAGAAGGGGATTCTAGGGCTTATAAAGGGAATTTTCTTAGGAAAATTCCAGGTTTAGTTCTTATCACTTTCTTTTACTTCTTCTTCTTTCGTTCTTCAAGAACCAGTGAGTTCTTGAAGAGGTGTTACTGATTGTAAAGAATTCCATTGAAAAGATAGTGCAGAGAGCTCAGAAGAGCTCATGGGGACGTAGGCACATTGCCGAACCCCATCAACAAATTACCTGTGTCTTTTATGCTTTCTTTGATTGTTTGATTTCTGTTCTATTTATACAAGTCATTCTAGACTTGGGTTATTCGGAAGATCACCACCTGGGCATTTTGAGGTGATTTCCAACAAGTGGTATTAGAGCTTTGGTAAGCGGGTATCAGAGCAAGACTTCAAGAATCAAAGATCAATTTCTTAGGTGATTCAAGAACGGAGTAAAGATCAAGATCTGATCGTGTTCTTGAGGGTGATTCAAGAACGATATTGAGATCAATCTTCGATCGTGTTCTTAAGATTTAGAAGAAGTTGGAAAGCAATTATGAGTGTTGTATAAATCTAGGATTTTCTCCGCAAGATGGGTTCAAACTTCATTGTTAAGAAGTTTGATGGAAAGGGAGACTTTGCCCTTTGGAAGCGAAAAATCAAGGCTGTTCTCATGCAACAAAAGGTGGACTTGGCGATTAGAGAAGATGACGCTTTTCCAGCAAGTATCACGGAAGTCCAGCGGATTGAGATGAAGAAGATGGCGTATAGCACCATCTTTCTGCATATCTCGGATAGTGTCACAAGGGAGTGCGGAGACTTAGAAGATCCATCTGTCATATGAAAGAAACTAGATGAGTTGTTTCTTACCAAAACTCTCCCTAATAAGATTTATCTTCTTAAACGAATCTTTGTTTTTAAAATGGATCCTAATAAAAAGTTGTAAGATAATCTTGATGTGTATAACAAATTAGTTCAAGATTTGGCTAGTTGTAGTATAACTTTCCTGGATGAACAATTGGCTGTTATGTTATTAAATTCTCATCCTCATTATTTTAAGAGTTTGATTAATGCTATTGAATATGGAAGAGATACACTAACCAAGAAAATTGTGATCAATGCTGTAAGGGCTCATGATTTCAAAGCCAAGATGAGGGAAGCATCAAGTGGAGAAGAATTGTTCATTAGAGGAAGGTCAACAACTCGAAATGGCAGTAGCATCCATGGCAACTACCGGGAGAAATCAAAGGGTAGAGGGTAGAGCCATGGGAGATCGTATTCCAAACCGAAGTTTGGAGGGAAACGATGCTTCTACTGTGATAAGTGCTTAAATATTCATATTTAAGCCCCTTCATTTACATTTGTTAAGTCTTATTTTATGTTAATTTAGTCCATTTTACTTCATTTCTGTGTTTTACAGGCGTTTATAGGGTTTTGGAGAAGAAGAAGCATTTTGGAGCTTAAAAGGAAGAAAACTGGAAATCCTGGAGCAGCTGCTGCCTGGAGTGCGATCGAGCGCACCAGGCATGCGATCGAGCGCAGCATTGCGATCGAGCGCACTGCGTATGCGATCGAGCGCACCTGTACGGGCGTGAACAGTAAAGTGGCAGAACCAATTTTGGAAATAAAAGAGTTTTATGTTTTAGGAAAGTTTAGGGTTCTTGAGCCTTCTAGGATTACTCAAAGCCCTATAAATACACCTGTAAAACACACGCAAATCATCACTTCTTAGAGAACACTTCTTCTATCTTTTGCTATTAGCTTGGAGTGTAAGCTTTGGGAGAGAATTGACGCCTCTTCTCTTGGGTTTATTCTTCCCTTTATGTTTAGTTTATATATGATGTTTATCTTAAACAGCATGTGTAACTAACTCTTTATAGGGCTCGATTGAAGCCCTAGTTATGCTTTCTCATATATTTATTCATTGATAAAATCTTTGCCAAAAGCCTTTATTATGTTTCTTAACTTGATTAATGCCTGTGTTTATTTAAATTCCTTATATGTATTTGTATGACCAACGTATGCATGTGGTATGGATTAGTTAGTTAGATCAATTTGGATGACTGAGTCCTGGGTCTAACATTAGTAACAAAAGATATCCACACTGGATTCTTGGATTAATCAACATAGGAAACTGGGAGTAGATACCATGCCCTAGGTCTCATGTGGTTGTCGATTTCCATAAATTTTATGCTTTCTTAAGGAATAACTCACGCAGATACCATGTTGAATCCCTTAAGGAAGAAAAGAGTTAAAGTAGATACCATGCCTAACTCATTGATTAGGGAAATCAATAGCTTAAGGAGTAGATACCATGCCCTTAGGTTGGCAACCATTAAGTATACATGATAAGGCTAGTGCACTGATACATTATACAATGGGGAAAATATGACTAGTGGTGGATATCAAAGCCCTATGTTCTTATTACTGTTAAATCACACTAAACTATTTTTCAACTTCTTTTACTAAGAAACTAATTCTAAAACTGAAATTTACCAATCCCTGTGGAGATGATCTTGTATTCGCACACTATACTACTGTTGACCTTGTGCACTTGCAAGTAAAACGAGTGTGATTATTTGCTTATTAATTTAGGTATATTTTCGTCCAACAAGTTTTTGGCGCCGTTGCCGGGGATTGCGCTAAAGTTCCTTCTAGAATTACTTTTTTTAAATCATTGTTCTAATTACTTTATTTTCTGATTATTATCTTTATTTTTATTTTTCATCAAACCCTAATTGATTTTTCTTCTGTTTCAGGCACATCAAACCCTAACAGAACTCTCTGTGATATTTGCGATCGATCGCAACCTTCTGTGCGATTGAGTGCAATTAGGGCAGAGAGCTACCCGAGCAGCAGAGTTACACTGCTGCACTGAAACTGTTCTACCTGATTTATGCACGGACTTCGATCCCGACATCCAACATTTTTTCAATTCGATCCAGAGCTTGAACGAACCATCCGATAAAGGCTTAGGAACAACTTCGAGAGAACGAAGAAGGATTCGAGAACGAAGCACCAATGACGAAACAACTCGAAAACCAGCAACCACCTGCACGAGTACCAATGAAGCAGTCCTTCATCCAACGGAACCTTGATCATCCATCATGTATCGCTTATCAACCAGAGGCGGCAGGAAACTATTACATATCTCCGCAAATATTGAATGCTTTGACCCACTTTAGGGGTACTCCTAATGAGGATCCACACTTGTACCTTCGAGAATTATTTGATCTTTGTAAGTTCCAGCACATCCAAGGCTTAGACCAAGAAGGAATAAGGTTAATTCTTTTCCTTTTTTCCTTAAAAGATAATGCTAAATTATGGTATAATTCTTTGCCCGCAGTTTCTATCCATACTTGGGAGGAGTTGGCCAGCAAGTTCCTCAGAAAATTTTTCCCAGCCCAAAAGACGAGGCAAATGAGGAAAGAGATCCAGTCTTTCCAATAAAAGGATGGAGACTTATTCTTTGAAGCATGAGGACATGTCAATGAGTTACTGCTCAAATGTCCGCATCACAACCTACCTCAAGATGAGCTGGTACTAGCCTTTTATGAAGGTCTAAATGACATGAATAAAGGTATTGATGATTTTGGTTGTGGAGGTGTGCTGATGGAAAAGAGCAGTGAAGAAGCCATGGAGCTGTTTGAGGCATTGAGTGAGCATACCCAACAATTCTTCTCTAGAGGTAGACAAGGAGTCAAGAGCAGAGGTATGTATGAGGTTACTCTGAATAGTGGACCCTCTGCCCAAATAGCTGCGTTGGAGAGGAAGCTAGATATGATTGTAAAAGCCATGTCTACTCAAAATGTCTCTCCTCGACCACAAGCTACACAAAGCCAGGTATGTATGATGCAAAGTGCTGTCAAGCAAGTTTTTCAGGTCCATCACACTGATCCATTGGAGGCCGCCCTCACCCATAGCTTCAAAAGATCGGATATTGAGCCTGCATCAGAAACTATCCCTGATGACATCTTAGAAGCTATGCACCTCCCTAAAGTCTATCCAATGCATCCAAGACCGGGTGATAAAAAGAAATCACATTTGAATACTCTGGAAAGATTGAGTCATGATGAATGTGCAGCACCACCAAGAGCACTTGAGCCACATGAAGTGAACTTTAAGTACTCCCTGCCAAAAGACTAAAGTTGAGAGAATACCCTGTCTGGCTGAAGACATTAAACTTAGCGCTAATGGGAGGCACCCCAGACATATCTTTTTTATTTTAGTACTTTTCTTTTTATAGTCCTATTTTCATATCTATTATTTTGTTTTCCGGAACAACATTTGTTCTCCTTTGTCAGGTACTTAGTGTGTGTATCCAGATCAAGTTTGGTGGCATGTACAAGCAAGCAAGCAACCTAGTTCTCCACCTCCCAGGTCAAATCTTTCCATGCCACACACATTGGGGACAATGTGCATTTTAAGTTTGGGGATAGTGGGAGATACTAGATACTCTCTCACACGCACTTGGATCACATGCACACACTAAGTCTCAGTTTTTTTTAGAAAAGATAAATGCATGATCAATAGATACTCTCTCACACGCACTTGGATCACATGCACACACTAAGTCCTAGTTTTTTTTAGAAAAGATAAATGCATGATCAATAGGTAAACAAAAATTTTGGTTGAATTAAAAATTTGAAAACACTTCATTAGTAAGCTTACATACTAGAACACATAGTCTTGTATTAGGAATTTTATAAAATTGAGTTAACTACCTCAAGGCACCTAAGAATTCACGAGTTTGATTTAAATTTGCACAAGCACATTTAGCACGCATTTGTGTGAGGTATGACATATAATTCTTTTGCATATGTTTCCAGTACCTAAACTGTAATCAGATAACTTGTTGAAAAGAACCCTTTGGCAAGAAAAATAAAGAAAAAATATGTTTATCATGCGAAAAGAAAATAAAAAAAAGCTTCCAAAATCAACTTTCCACTGAGTAACTGGGCCTCTTGCCTCAGTAAGCATTGAGTGTTCACGTCAAAAGGTGGGAGTTTCATTAAGAAGCATTAAAAACCTGTTAAGTTCCGTAGCCTTTTTGACTCGAGTTAGTAAAGTCCTTAGGGGTGTCTTTACACCTAATGCCCTAAAACCATCTGGTTTGGGAGTCATTGGCCAAACACTCGTTACAAGAGTCAAATAGAAAGCTAGATAGAACTCAACATGGCAAAGATCGCATGATTAAAAGAAAAGAAAAAGAAGCAAGTATTATGCCATTTTGTTCTCTTTGATAAGAAATTTGATAAAAGTTTGGGCACCGAAACACTATCCACTAAAATTATGTGGAAACTCCATCTTATATGTGCTAGCTCATCACACACAAATCAAACTTGCGATGCCTTAAGCCAACCTTAGATAAGTAACTTAAAACTTTTGAAAGTCCTTTTTGCAATCCAAAATGTGTTTTTATTTTAAGCTTACTCATGAACGGTTATTATAGTTTTATTCACAACCCAAATCTTTGAGTATCACGAACATGAGTTTATCTTTAATTCTGTTTTAACATAGTCTTTCGTTTTGTGTTGCTAAGAGACTAGCAATATGTAAGTTTGGGGGTGTGATAAGTGCTTAAATATTCATATTTAAGCCCCTTCATTTACATTTGTTAAGTCCTATTTTATATTAATTTAGTCCATTTTACTTCATTTATTTGTTTCACATGCTTTTATAGGGTTTTGGAGAAGAAAAAGCATTTTGGAGCTTAAAAGGAAGAAAACTAGAAATCCTGGAGCAGCTGCTGCCTGGAGTGCGATCGAGCACACTACATATGTGATCAAGCGCAACAGTGTGGGCGTGAACAGTAAAGTGGCAGAACCAGTTTTGAAAATAAAAGAGTTTTATGTTTTAGGAAAGTTTAGGGTTCCTGAGCCTTCTAGGATTACTCAAAGCGCTGTAAATACACCTATAAAACACACACAAATCATCACTTCTTAGAGAACACTTTTTTTTATCTTTTTCTATTAGCTTGGAGTGTAAACTTTGGGAGAGAATTAACGCCTCTTCTCTCGGGTTTATTCTTCCTTTTATGTTTAGTTTATATATGATGTTTATCTTAGACAGCATATGTAACTAACTCTTTATAGGGCTCGATTGAAGCCCTAGTTATGCTTTCTCATATATTTATTCATTGATAAAATCTTTGCCAATAGCCTTTATTATGTTGCTTAACTTGATTAATGCCAGTGCTTATTTAAATTCCTCATATGTATGTGTATGGTCAACATATGCATGTGGTATGGATTGGTTAGTTAGATCAATTTGGATGACCGAGTCCTGGGTCTAACATTAGTAACAAAAGATATCCACACCGGATTCTTGGATTAATCAACATGGGAAACCGGGAGTAGATACCATGCCCTAGGTCTCATGTAGTTGTCGATTTCCATAAATCTTATGCTTTCTTAAGGAACAACTCACGCACATACCATGCTGAATCCCTTAAAGAAGAAAAGAGTTAGAGTAGATACCATGCCTAACTCATTTCTTAGGGAAATCAATAACTTAAGGAGTAGATACCATGCCCTTAGGTTGGCGACCATTAGATTTACATGATAAGGCTAGTGCACTGATACATTATACAATGGGGAAAGTATGACTAGTGGTGGATATCAAAGCCCTATGTTCTTATTACTGTTAAATCACACTCAACTATTTTTCAACTTCTTTTACTAAGAAACTAATTCTAAAACTGAAATTTACCAATCCTTGTGGAGATGATCTTGCATTTGCACACTATACTACCGTTGACCTTGTGCACTTGCAAGTAAAACGAGTGTGATTATTTGCTTATTAATTTAGGTATATTTTTGTCCAACATACTGCAATAAAGAGGGCCATTTCAAGAAAGATTGCAAGAAGAAGTTGTGGGATGAGGGAGGAAGCCATACCAAGAATGGAGAGGCTTCAGTTACCAAGGGAGAATAGCAAGATGATGTTCTTGTTGTGTGCTCAAATATGGGCAGGAGGCAAGGCAGCGAGAAATAGATCTTGGATTTCGAGTGCACTTATCACATGTGCCCTCACCAAAATTGGTTCAAGAATTTCAAGGAAACCAATGATGGAAAGGTTTTCTTGGGGAATGACACTTCTTGCCAAGTGAGGGGGATATGAGACATCCAATTGAGGATATTTGATAGAGTCACAAGGCCACTGCGGAATGTGAGGTATCTTCCGGATTTGAGAAGGAGTTTGATCTCATTGGGGCAACTAGATTCTATGGGGTACATGTACAAAGTAGAATGAGGAAAGATCAAGGTAACCAAGGGATCTTTGATAGTGATCAAAGCAGCAATCAAAGATGGTCTCTATGAGATGATCGAAGAAACAGAAATCAAGGATCAAGTAGAAAGCTTGATGGCTGAGATGGATAAAGCAGCACTTTGGCACACTCGTTTGGGATATATAAGTGAAAAGGGCCTGCAAGTTCTCAGCAAGGATGGTCTATTTGGTGGTGACAAGATAGAGAAACTTGATTTCTGCGAGTGTTGTGTTCTTGGGAAGCAATACTGGGTCAGCTTCAACACCAGAGTGCACAAGTCTAAGGGTATTCTTGACTACATTCATACGGACCTTTGGTGACCAGCAAGGACACCAACACAGGGAAGTAATTGTTATTTTCTTTCTTTAATTGATGATTATTCAAGAAAGGTTTGGTTTATTTGCTTAGAAATAAATAAGATGCTTTGAATAATTTTGTGGTGTGGAAAAAGTTGCTGGAGACTCAAACGGGTAGGGTAGTTAAGGTTTTACGAACTAATAATGGCTTAGAATTCTTTAATAAGGATTTTGATAAATTCTGTAAATTAAATGGGATTCTAAGACATAGAATGGTTGTAAAAACCCCTCAGCATAATGGAGTTGCTGAGAGGATGAATAGAACCCTTATGGAAAAGGTTAGGTGCATGTTAATTGGGTCCGGTTTACCAAAATATTTTTGGGGAGAAGCTGTGTCTACTGCTGCATATTTGGTTAATAGATCACCCTCTAGGGCTTTAGACCTTAAGACTCCCATGGAGATGTGGAGTGGAAAACCCCCTGAGTTAAACAACCTTAGAACTTTTGGATGTGCTGCATTTGCACATCAAAAAGATGATAAACTTAGCCCAATGTCTAGAAAATGTGTTTCTAGGGTATGGTGATGGGGTTAAGGGATATAGGTTGTGGTCCTTAGAACCAAAAGGAATGAAACTCATAATAAGTAGGGATGTTATTTTTAATGAATTGTTATTTCCCTACTTGGAGAAAACTAACCCTGCAGGGGATAGTTGTTGTGAGTTTTAAATTACTCGCAAGCGCACGAGTCGTTTGCAGTATAGTGTTGTGCAAGTGCGAGGTCGAATCCACAGGGAATTGCGTTGTGGAAATATAATTTTTAATCTAAATTAACTCTATCTTAACCTAGTTCCGAATTTCAGATGATATTGCAAAATAAATTAAAATTAAATTAAATTGATTTAAAATCTAATAATAAAAAGCACTAAGGTTTCCGAATCCACCCCACCGAAGTTAAGCATACATGTTCTAAAAATATAGCCTATCAAAACATTCAATGAATCCAACTATAAGACAAAAAACAAAGAATATCCCAACTAAACCAAAAGCACCCGATGTATCCGCTCTTAACAAATCACAAAAGGAATCCAATTTAATCGAAAAGCATTCAATGTATCCATCAGATGAAACACAAAGAAAATCCAACAGATAGTTTAAACTCAATCAATTATAAGATTAACTCAAATAATTGACAGAACATTTATACTAAAAATTGTCAGATTTGTACAAGCAAATCTGAACTACTATGCCAAACAACGGCGGGGCTTCATCTTCAACCTTAGCTGAAGAGTCTAGCCACTCATAACTATAAAACTATAATAACAAGTGCTAAACATTTAAACTAAAACAACTGAATATAAAGAAATAAATAAACAACTTTACATGAGAGAAATTCCACTCACTGACGGGCGGCGCTTCCCCTCGTGGTAGCAATGCGTTCGGGATCCACCAGAATGCTGACGGACGTCCACCAGTAAACACCAAAGTGGCTCAGGAATTGTACACTGAATGATGAGGTCAAATGGTGTTTATATAGGGGGAGTCCCGGAGTAATGTGGCTTGCAGAAACGATGTGGGATACAAGCCCGAGTGCGCTCGATCGCAGTTTGGTGCGATCGATCGCAGATACGATCGATCGCGTGTCTTGTGCGCATGATCTCATGTGCGCTCGATCGCAGATGCACTGAACTTCAAATATTTCTATTTGGGATTGATGACCTTGCGCTCGATCATAGGCAGGCGCGCTCGAGCGCATGTGCGCTCGATAACATATCTCGTGCGATCGATCGCAATGTCTCCAGAAGCTTCAAATCTCCTGAAATGCTTCATTTTCTCCACAAAGCTGTAAAAACACACAAAACACAAGAAAAACGTAAAATGAAGTAAAATACTACTAACTAAGAGCATAACAAATGTAAGTTAAGGGTCTAAAATATGCAATATTTAAGACTCATCAATAGTGAGCAAATCAGTCCAGAATTTGTGAAGTATAGCATCAAGGAGAATTCAGTTCAGGTAGAGCAAGGATGGCAAGAAGGTTCGAACCAGGTAGAGCCCATTGATGAAGGCCAAGCTCATGACACTTAAGAAGTGGTTGAACTAGAAGGAGATGATGCAGCAAGTCAGAATGACTATTAGCTCACAAGGGACCGGGAAAGGAGGGTGGTCAGACCACCTTTGAGATATGGTTTTGCGGATGCTAATGTAGCAGCTCCTTAGACAGAAGGAGGGGTTGAACCAAAAACTTACATGGATGCCATGGAATGTAAGGATTCGTCAAAGTGACAGTTAGCTATGGAGGAAGAAATGGATTCTTTGAGGAAGAATAACTCATGGGAATCAATGCACATTCCAAGAAAACAGAGATTTGTAGATTGTAAGTGGTCTTACAAGATCAAAGAAGGGAACCCTCTAGAGGATGAAGTCCGGGATAAGGCTAGGCTTGTAATGAAGCGGTTCACGCGAAGAGACGGCATAGATTTCACAGAAACCTTCTCACCTAGACACAAGGTGGTGGAAGTGGTGAGTATCCTCATATATGCTGATGATATGCTATTGGTTGATAACAGCAGGGAGAAGATGGAAAGGTTGAAGTCTCAACTCAGTTCAGAGTTCGAGAGGAAGGATTTTGGCCTTGCACAAAAGATCCTTGGGATAAGAGTAATTTGGGAAAGGGAGAGAAATGGGTTGAAGGTTTCTCGGTCTTCCTATATAGAAAAGGTGTTGTCTAAGTTTTCTATGGAAGATGGTAAACCAATGAAGGTTCCCCTTGTTGGTCATTTCAAGTTCTCCAGCGATCAATGTCCAAAAGTGGATGAGGAGAAGAAGAAAATGAAAAAGGTTCCTGATGAGAGTCATAAAATGCACTTTAACAGTACATTATTGTTAGCATTTTAGGGTTGACCTAGGTTTATATTGCACTTTTATGCCTTAACAATTCTAAAGTGTCATTCTTGGATCATTGATTTGTTTTGATGCATTTTCAGGTGTTTGAAGTCCAAAAGAGAAGGAAATTCTACCATTGAAGAAAGCACAAAGATCCCATGCATATCAGAGCGAATGGGTGCTTTTGGAAGGGCAAAATGAAGGGAAGAAAGTGTGTGTGCCGCGACTTGAAAAGGAGTTTCACTAAATTGCCAGGATTGCCCATACAGATCAATCATCTTTGCAAATTAAACTGTATTGACACAAGAAGAACCATAAAATTAGCCATATATTCTTAGAAAGATCTAGAAGTCTATTTTTTGGAGAATTTTACGGCTCATAAAAATGATTTTTCTATAGAAAGTTATGGCAGTTTTAGTAGACATAGGTCAGTCCAGAACAGCACCAGCTAGCACCGCGGCCAGCACCGCAGCACCTAGAACCTCCACATCTTGAACCACCAGCCAACATTGCGGTGCCCAGAAGCTCATCCAAACTAGAATATGTCTAGCACCGCAGTGCTCCCCAGCAGCACTGCAGCGCGCGCACGGATTTACATCTCCGAGTTAGACTTTAATTAGGGTTTTAAACATTAGATTAAACCCAAGAACACCCTTGGACCCTTGTACTATAAATAGGTCACTTAGGATCTAAGAGAGGACATCTTTTGACATACAATTGAAAGCCAAAAGCTCATGAAGGCTGCTCCATCAAAGTGATCAAGCATGAGCCCCATGGCCAACTAATCTTCAAGTAAGGCGAAGGGATGAATCCCTAGGTGCAGTTGTTCTTACTTTCTAGTCTTGATTCGATTGTAAGGATTTAATGTTAGAACATTGTTTATGATTTATTCTTTAATCAAACAAGAAGAATTAGGGTTCATATGACAACTGCACTTTTTATTCTTCTTATCTTAGATTTTCTTAAACCGGTGATTGCATGCTTCTTCTCTATATAAGTTTAGTCTTGCTATTCTTATGTCAAGTTGTTCGGGTGTGATTGAGTCCGGTAGATTTCTCTTTTAGGGTTGTCCATTACTATGATATTGTCATGGTGATATATTTTCGTTTCTTGATAACTCTATAGGATATGTCATGCGTACTTGAATCGAAATCTATGAGTATTTCATAAGCAATTACATTAGGGTTTATATTTGTTCTTAATTGAATATTTGCCGATTGCTTGTTTGGGATGTGAAACTTGCAATTGACATAAAAACAACTGAATCATGATTGGGATAAGGCAACGAACCTAGGGAGGATTCCCGAAACCTTGTTGCTTCTCCATAATATATTCACACAACTATTTACACAATTACTATCAAAACTCAAATTCTTTCATTTAATCTTTACCGTTCGTGTTGAGGCTTACCTTCTTTTGTAGTTAACTTGTTTCCCTATGGAATCAACACTCCAAAGCTGTGCTACAACTACCACATTACATTTTGGGTGTAATCAGTCCCTTACTCTAGTGCGGTTGGATCAGTCATGGTCATAATGGTCAGCACTAGACCCGACATTTCTCATGAAATGAGAGTTCTCAGCAGGTTGATGAGTAATCCTGGAAAGAAGCTTTGGCTTAGGATGAAGTGGTTGCTGAGGTATTTGAAGGCTCAGTGGCAGCCGGTGGTAGCACTCTCAACAACCGGGGCAGAATACATAGCGGCTTCGGAAGCCATAAAGGATGCTATGTGGTGCAAAGGGTTGTTGGACGAGTGGAAAGTCCTGAAAGAGCAAGTGGTGGTGTCTTCGGATAGCCAAAGTGTGTGGCACTTATGTAGGAATCCAGTGTTCCATGAGAAGACAAAGTATATGGATGTTCGGTACCATTTCATTCGGGAAAATGTTACGGAATGATGCATTCATGTGGACAAGGTGGCCACGGAAGAAAATCCTGCAGATTTAGGCACCAAAGTTCTACCTCTAAGTAAGTTCAATCGTTACCTTGGACTTCTTTGGATTGGATTCGGTTGATATGATGACTCAAAAAGAGTTTGGATCCTGAGTTCTCTGCACAAATGTTCGGGTTTAATCGCTTAGACAAAGGTAGAGATTGTTGGTATTTTGTCCAAGGATTAAACTAGTAAAAACTCAGCATCAAGTCCACCAGTGTGCGTCGTGGCCTCCAGTAGCTTGGATGTTTTCTTTCTCTAGGCCGTGCCATGGCCCAGCCTCCCCACGCCACAGCGTCCAGAAAGGCAAAAGGTTCCCTCACTTGCAAGCCGCGACCTGCCCTGTTCTAGGCCACGGCTTAAAAGCACACCTGATGCTTTTGTTTCAACATTTCAAATGGTGCGTGAGGTATGATCAAAACATACAGGATTGCTTAGAATTGATGAAGGGCTATGATTGATTGGTCCTCAAGATCTAAGGGTGGAGATTGACCTTCAAGATTGGTTAAGAAGTTGGTGCACTATATAAAGGGTCACCTAGCTTCAAAAAGGACATAACATGTGAATGTTAATGTGAGATCAATTGTAAAAGTGCAAAGACACTAAACAAAAGAGAGATTCTTTGTAGAGAGGCTGGTTGTTTAAAGAGAGAGTAGAATAGAATGGGGATTCAAGGGCTTGTAAAGGGAATTTTCTTGGGAAAATTCCAGGGTTAGTTCTTATCACTTTCTTTTACTTCTTCTTTTTTCGTTCTTCAAGAACCAATGAATTCTTGAAGAGGTGTTGCTGATTGTAAAGAACTCCATTGACAAGATAGTGCAGAGAGCTTGGAGGAGCTCACGGGGATGTAGGCATATTATCGAACCCTGTCAACAAATTGCTTGTGTCTTTTATGCTTTCTTTGATTGTTTGATTTCTATTCTGTTTATATAAGTTATTCTAGACTTAGGTTGTTCGGAAGATCACCACCTGGGCATCTTGAGGTGATTTCTAACAATGCACAACTTTTCTAAGGTTCATTAAAGGAACCATACTGGTCAGTGCTACACATCCAGTCATATTGAGATGTCTGAGGCTCACCATTTTGGCAATAGTAGGCAATGCTCTAAGCATATAGCAAGCAAAGAGGTTCAAAGTTTGCAAAAATGGGAGGATCTCGATGCTTTAGGGTAATTCTGTGATGCGTGCATAAGATAGATCAAGATACCTTAAACACAACAGACCACAAATAGATTCATCTATCTTTTCAAGGCCGCAAGCATTCAGATCTAGCACACACAAGTAAAGAAAACTTGCATACGTTCTTCTAGGAGCAACTTTGAAATCACCACCTAGAAATACCAACAGAGTTCGCAAATGTTCTGCCTTAGATAAGGCTTCTGGAATCTTAGGTGACGCAAAAGAACAAAGAACAGATGAGTGACGAGTTTGAACAAGATTACTTAATGGAGGACCCTGCCCCAAACTCATGTACTCTTTTCCTGAAACAGACTGTGCAAGATCATGAATGATATTAAGCATTTTGAATCTAATTAGGCCTCCATTGTCAGTTCTCTAGTCTTAAAAAGAATGACATCCACAACAGATCAATAAAGTAGTCATTGCCAATCTCATCTGGTTGCTTGCTTCCAACATCTGATTGAATTAAGCCTTCTGCCATCCATAGACAGATTAACTTTTCCTTCTCAATTTCATAGTTCTTAGGAAATACTGAGCAGAATGCAAAGCAATACTTGAGATGGGATGGTAAATGAATGTAACTCAGCCTTAGGGCTGGTAAGATTCCACTCTTACATACATCCAAATCCCAGAGTTCACTGTTTTGCACGAACAACCACTCATTTAAATCTTTCTTGAAGCACAGTAAACTTCTTAGAGTTTAAGCTGCCAAAGGAACACCACCACATTTATTCACAATCTACTTTCCAATCAGTGAAAGTTTTGCAAACTTTTGTTCATCCCTTTGTCGGAAAGCTCGTTGCTTGAATAGATTCCAGCAATCACCATCAGGCAAACCCTTCAAAAAATATGGAAAAGTTGGGGAGTTCATCATGAAGGCAACTTTCCTACTTCGGATGGTTACGATAATTTTGCTTCCAATAATACAACCTTTAAAGAGAGGTGTTCAGTTGTCCCATTCCTCTTGATCTTTGTTCCAAACATCATCTAACACAATTAGGTATCTCTTCTTGTGCAACAAGGCTTATAGCTTGGACTGAAGTACATCTATCTTTGAAATACCACATTTATCAATAGTTACAGATTCAATGATTGCCTTTATGATACTTTTCACATCGAAATAATCAGACACAAAAACCCAAATATTGATGTCAAAATACCTCGCCACCTCCTCATCATTGTATGCTAATTGAGCAAGAGTTGTCTTACCAAGACCTCCTATACCGATAATTGGAACAAAAGACACATTTCCTTCTTCAGCAGCTTCACAAGACAATAACAATTTGACTATCTTTTCTTTGTCTTCCATTCTTCCATAGATTTCTGATTCAATAACGAACGAGCCAGTTTCCCTTCTATCAGATTGCCTATTGGCAATACTAACCTCCCTAAGATGCAGGTTAAATCCCTCCATTGTAGTCCTTTCTAGTTCCTGCATTATGTTTCTCAACTTCTTTGTGTTTGCTCTAGTTCTTATTTTTTATAAAAGTTAATAACTCCTGAAGGTTTTGATATAATGAAAGTACCTGTAAACTCGTCAAGCAGGTCCTCAGCATCATAAACTGTCCTTTAGCCTTGACAACCAAATACGAACAGATTTATTGGGGACTTGTTTCTCTTCAGCATCTTCAAGAACGGCTGGAACCATCAGTAAGGTATTTTGTAGGTTACTAAAGTTGTCCATAAGATGCCACATATCTCAAATCTTTTGTAAGATAGGAGAAGCTAGTCTGTTAAATATCACTTGTAAGACGAGTGATAACACTATATCGGCCATTTTCTGTAGAAGCAGTGTGATAAGAAACAAAATACTGGTGGACTGAATGTGAAGAAGGATTTCGATTTCACTGATTAGCAGATTGATCAGCTCCCGAAAGATAAATTAACTTGGTGGAGCCAGAAAGTGAAGACGATATCTGGAAACTTCCCTTTCCTTGAGTTTAGGAAAAGTCTAGTAGACCCAGTAAAAAGACAAAGTCTAGTCAAGAATTTCTCATCCTCATTTACTTTTCGTTCATACTTTCTTTTTAAAATTATTTTTTATTTTGGTTAGATCATGAATCCCAAAATTATTTTCCGCCAAGGCCTACAAGTCCATGTAATCACTGGTGAACAATGGAGATTCTTACTACATAACTCCCATGGTTTCTTTTCAAATAAAATAAACCATGGGAATTGGTAAGCCTCGAGAAGTCCACTTTAAATTTCAGGTCTCCATACAAAATATGACAGGCAGATAAGAACACACGTATCATTGTTGGGAGAAGGTTAGGGTTTATAATGAATGATTCTGTTAATAACGTCAATTATAAATAAAAAGAAAATAAAAAGCAATATACATAGGTGCACCTCAAAATAACGCTACCTCCTGCCAAAAGTTTCACTATAATCAACCTCACAAATATCTCGTTACAATGTGTGCTGAGTACATAGGGAGTATTTATGTGCAACTTAAGACGCCCTAATTAGGGCTTCCGCTCTGCTACAAAACCACAGCTATTCATAGGCCCAAGTCCAGACTATCAAGCAAAAAACCAGACCCAAAACATGTACAGGGCCTAAAATTTTCGAGGGCACTACCCTTTAACCGCCACCCGCTCACCGAGAAGCGGGACCTATTGTCGTCCGGGGTTTTACAGATTTAGACCCATGAAATATGCACCAACTCTAATAATAAGGCAAGCCATTGGTGACATGCATAATGCCCTAATGGTCGGTAATTCTAGTCCAAAAGGCTATTGTTATGTGTTTCTATGCAGTTTTCACTTATGACAAACAAAATGATTTTCTGCAAGTGCCTAGTAGAATCCACTTTCTTTGGAAAAAGTTACTTTTTCTTTTCTTTCTTTTTTCAAGGCAAGGGCAAATTACAAAAATAGAATTTTGTGTTTCCCAAAAGTTATGAATTAAAAGTGTGAGAATTATAAAACTAAATCCCCTTCCCCAAAGGAAAGGAAATATAAAAGAGAACACAAAAAGAAAATGGGTATAGCCAACACGAAATCTAATTGGTTTTGTTGAGAATAAAACGTCCATTTTATAAGTTTTAACTGATATACGTCAAAAGTCTTTTAAGATCTCCTTTTGCAAATATAAGTTTTATTGACGTGTTCTATATACCCTGTCGTCTCATCTCCTCAAACAATATGGCTGCCACAACATTCTCAAAGATAGATCAGTCGTACCACTACCAATCTTAACTATCAAGTTATCCAATGAATCAAGTAGTGAACAGAGCAGTGTAATAGCCTTATCATCATTCATCACATCAACACTGATAGACAATAACTGACCTATCAAAGTGTTGAACTCATGTAGATGAATAGAGAAAGAATCATCCCCAGCCATCCGAAGGTTGTACAACTTATTCCGCTGAAACAATTTGTTTACCAGAGATTTACGCTGATAAAGGCTTTCTAGCTTCTTCTAGAGTTATTTTGCAGTCTTCTCTCTAGAAATGTTTATCAGGACAGAATTGGCCACGCACAACCAAATCAGACTTTGTACCTTCCAATCGAGCTTCTCCCACTCCATGATGGCCGCTGTAGATGATGTCGAAACCACTACTGGCGATGCTACCGTCATGCTCATCGTACTTGATGAAAGTCATAAAATGCATCTTACCAGTACTTAATTGTTAGCATTTTAGGGTTGATCTAGGTTTTAATTGCACTTTTATATGTTAATAACTCTAAAGTATCATTCTTGGATCATTGATCTATTTTGGTGCATTTTCAGGTACTTTAAGCTCAAAAGAGGAGGAAAAGTTATCATTGCTTGAAGCACAAAGACTCATGGCATACTGGAGTGAAGGAATGCTTCCGAAAGGACAAGATGGAGGGTTTAAAAGAGCAACAGCTGCTGCCCGCACTAGAAATGAGTTTTCACTAAATTGCCAGAATTGCCCGTACAGATCAATCATCTTTGAAAATTAAACTGTATTGATACAAGAAGAACCAAGAGATGAGCCATATATTCTTAGAAAGCTTCGAAAGTCTATTTTCTGGAGAATTTTACGGTTCATCAAACAGATTTTTCTAGAGAAAGTTATGGCAGTTTTAGTAGACAAATGTCAAGCTGTGCGGGCTGTGCGGGATTTCAGCGTGATTTTGGGCTTAAATCCCACATCCCACATCGGTTGGAAAACATATTATTATATCTCACATCCCACATCGGATGGAAAACACATTGCACTCTTAGTATTTGCCTATATAAGACCCACTCCACTTTAGCTTTGGGAATCAATCGGGGATGAATCCAGAGGGCCTTTAGGAGCAATCCAGAGGGCCTTTAGGAGGAACCCGAAGTTTAAAGTTTGAAGGTCAGGAGAGATGGTTGTCGGGAGGCCGGAGGCAACTCGAGGACGCATGAACCCCATGACCGGCTAGTCTCCAAGCAAGGCGAAGGGATGAATCCCTAGGTGTAGTTGTTCTTATTTTTCCTTTATTTGATTCGGTTGTAGTTGGAATTATTTTCGTTAAATATTTTTATGTTTTATTCTTTAATTTAATTAGTAGATTTATTATAACTCTGGTGGTTGCATGCTTCTTTTCCATATAAGTTCAGTCAGGCTTTTCTTATGTGTACCTGTTTGGGTGTGATTGAGTCTGGTAGATCTCTTTTATAGATTTGTCCATTGCGGCGGTATCGTCGTTTAGATATATCGTCGTCTCTTGATAATTTATAAGTTAGGTCATGTGTGCTTGAAAGTAAAGAAGATTTCATAACAATTACATTAGGATTTATAAATGCGCTTTAATTGAATATTTTTCAATTGCCTGTTTGAGATGTGAAACTTGCAATCGAGATAAAAACAACTGAATCAAGTTAGGATTAGAGCAACGAACCTATGGAGAATTCTCGGAACCTTGTTGTCATTTTTATTTTAAACTTATTTACAAAATTACCCTTTCCTCAAATTAACTCAGATTTTATCCAATTAATCTTTTATCGTTTGTGTTGAGGTTTACACCTTCTGTTGTACTTAACTTGTTTCCATGTGGAATCGACACCCCAAAACTGTACTACAATAACCGCGTTATATTTTGGGCGTAATCAAATTTTGGCACCATTGCCAGGGAAATGTACTTAAGTACAAGGAAGCTTGTCAACTTTGAGTGTGACGGTAGAAGAATTGTAAATATTTTTCTTTTCAGCAGTTTGTAAATACGGTAATATTGTTCTTTTACCTTAGTTTTAATTTTCTGATTATTTATTTATTTATTATTTTGTTTTATTTATTTCCCCTCTGATTCATTTGGTGTACGCTTAGACCGAGAGATTTGCGAGGTAGATTCATTAGAGGACCCGAACTAGAATTACCCTCTCATTCCGAGTCTGATAGTGAAACCTCGCCTAGATCAACCAATAGTGGAAACCCAAGTGAGAATTTATAGGATTCTGTTAACATGGCTGATAATCATAATGAGAATATTGCTAGAACACTTCAGGATTACCTCCACCCTACACGCACAGCCACACCATCATGCATCATGTTTCCAGCCAATACTCGCCAATTAGATCTTAAACCAGGGATGATTCAGTTACTCCCTGCATTTCATGGCTTGGATAATGAAAATCCATATGTGCACATTAGAGAGTTTGAGGAAGTAGTCGCGACTTTTCATAGTCAAGATGAAACCGATGACATTGTGAGGCTTAAGTTCTTTCATTTCGCTTTGAAGGATAGAGCTAAGAGTTGGCTATACTCACTAAGACCACGATCTATTGGGTCGTGGACTGAGATGACTCGGGCTTTCTTTAACAAATACTTTCCCCATCATAAGACCAACGCTTTGAAAAGGAAAATCTCCACCTTTGCACAAAAGGATAGTGAGACCTTATATCAGTCTTGGGAAAGATTTAAAGAGTTATTGAGTATCTGCCCTCACCATGGGTATGAGAGTTGGCGCTTGGTGAGCTATTTTTATGAGGGACTTACATATATAGAGCGCCAATTCGTAGAGATGATGTGTAATGGTGGGTTCTTGGAAAAAGATCCTGATGAGGCCATAGAGTACCTCAATGAGCTTGCTGAAAAAGCTCACACTTGGACTAGACCTAGTGCTACTGAAAGCACAAATAGGTCACGACCTATAGGGAACCCAAATGGTGGTGGAATTTACCATCTTAGGGAAGAGGATAACCTTAAGGCCAAGGTCAAGATGCTCACTAGGGAACTAGAGGCATTAAAAACTAAAAGCTCAAAGCCAACACACATAGTCAATCATGCAAAATCTTTTGAACCATGTTTTGTGTGTGGCGGGGTAGACCATCTTGCCCAAGAGTGTCCCACATTTGCTGATATGAGAGGGATGTATAAAAAACAATGTAATGCCTTAGGCATGTACACGAAGCCTTTTACACCCTTCTCTAATACCTATAATTCGAGATGGCGCGATAACCCCACCTTCAGCTGGAAATCTGAAAATCAGCAGCTTGCACAACCCCCTAGCTCATATTCTGCACCATATCATGCACCTGTGTCTTCTAGGAGTTCTTTAGAAGACACTTTACATGCTTTTATTGAGGCACAGGGTAAGACTAATAAAAGACTTGAATCGTTAATTGTACAGGTTGTTGAAGAACATAAGGAGATAAAGAGCCAAATGTCCAAGTTGATGAGCTACTTGAGTGTGACTGAGCGAGGTAAGTTCCCTGCTCAAGCTCAGTCCACATCCCATGGTCAGCACCTGGCGCAACGGAATTTGAAAGAGGTGAATGCCAATAAGACAGTAAGTAGTAAGTCCTTACACATCCCAACAACGAAGAGATCAGAGGATGTGGACGAAAGCCACCAAGCATACACGATGGACTCATTCATGGAAAAGGTCCAACATCTTAATCCATTTGAGTCCACCCTCATCCATGGCTTCACCAAAGCATACATCGAGCCAGAATTTATGGATGTTACTGATGACATCCTTAAGGCCCCCCAAAAGCATAGAAGCACCATATTTTGCAATGAAGCAGTGGCGGATGCATTCAAGCTATGTTTTTCAAGGAGGGAATAAAAGCGTCTAGCTGAAGACGTAAAACTTAGTGCTCATGGGAGGCAGCCCACAACGTATCCTTTTACTTTTACTGTTTTTCATATTTCTTTTTCTTGTTTATTATTATTCTTTTGCTGTTTTCCAGTTTTACTTTAGTATTTATTTTTCAGGGACAAATAAACGAAGCAGTTCAAATGATCGTGCACAACTTTCAACTCCACGCACCGTTGGTTAAAAAGGGAGTTTCTTTAACTTTCGTTTTTTTTTTCATTGAGGACAATGCTTATCTTAAGTTGGGGGTGGAAGATATACATTTCTTATTGCATATCATTGAACTGCTTGGTGTCATTTTTGTTTGTTTTTAGCATGCTTGGTGTTTGCCTTAGAGTTAATTTACATGTCAATGATATAAACTTAATTGAAATAACATATAGCATTTAGAAGAAGTTAAATCTTGCTTCAGTTTGAAATTAATTTAAGCATCAATCTTCATTTAGTTAGAGACTCAAGTTTGTGGTAAGATTGTATGATTAGTCTATAACATCTAGAAAAATTTTATGTGTGATTATTTTGTGAATATTTTTACGGTCTCAACAAGCTCTAGAACTTACTTGATAATCATTTGAGGCGAATTCCTAGAATGCACACTACTTAGGATATGATATAGGCCATTTTTGAACCGTTTGAGCCTTTCAAACCTACCATTGCTATATTTATCACTAGTCACCTATTTGAGCATTTTTCTTGAAAAGAAAAATTGAGCCTTGTTTCTTTCGATAAACCATTTACTTACCTTTATGAGCCTAAAAATATTTTTATCCTTAACTTTCTTTTAAAAGAACTTAGTTATACACATGTTGTGAGAAGCACTTAAAAGGAGTAAGGGTGGAAATATGAAAAAAAAAATATCACTACCGCAACCCAAGTACATTAAAGGAGATAAGTTGGGGGTTGTGGAAAAGAAAAGAAAAAAAATGAAAGAGAAGGTAAATGGTTATGTGCCAAAATAAAAAAAAATGAATTATGGCAAAGAAAGAAGAAAGAAAGAAAAGAAAAAAATGGTGATTTGTTGAAAGAAATGCTCGAAAAATGGTTGAAAGAGTTGGGTGTGGAAGTAAAGGTTATCAAGTGCTTAAAGTGATTGTGTTTAAAGCTAAGAGATTGAGTTCTTTTACTTGTGAATCTTTCCCATTCTTCTTTAGCCTTTACCTTAGCCTAACGTTACAAGCTTATTAAAGACCTTTTGATCCAATGTAGTGTGATTTTTCTACAATAGTGGAGAGTGATTTGAAATGTAAGCATATGGAGCTTGTTTTTGTGATTGATGTCACGCTATTTATTATGTTTTTAGAGACCAAGACTTGTATTCATGAATGTTATGCATAAAATCATCCGGGTGTTTGGATTAATGGTTTGTGGTAAGATGGATGTTAAGAGTCAATAATGATTTTAAGATTGATGTTTGGATTACTTTTGGACTTAGGTGAAATTTAATGATTCTATGTGTCGTACGTTATGTGCAATTTTTGAGACAAAAAGTGAATTACTCTTGGTTCAACACTAGCATTGCTTTACTTTGTTTTTAACTCCTACCATAGAATTCGTCTCTTATTTTCGCTTGAATTGCTAGGGACTAGCAATAAGCTAGCTGGGGGTTGTGATGAGAGTCATAAAATGCATCTTATCAGTACTTAATTGTTAGCATTTTAGGGTTAATCTAGGTTTTAATTGCACTTTTATACGTTAACAACTCTAAAGTATCATTCTTGGATCATTGATCTATTTCGGTGCATTTTCAGGTACTTTAAGCTCAAAAGAGGAGGAAAAGTTGTCATTGCTTGAAGCACAAAGACTCGAGGCATACTGGAGTGAAGGAATGCTTCCGAAAGGACAAGATGGAGGGCTTAAAAGAGCAACAGTTGCTGCCCGCACTGGAAAGGAGTTTTCACTAAATTGCCAGAATTGCCCTTACAGATCAATCATCTTTGAAAATAAAACTGTATTGATACAAGAAGAACCAGGAGATGAGCCATATATGCTTTGAAAGGTCCGGAAGTCTATTTTCTGGGGAATTTTACGGTTCGTCAAACGGATTTTTCTAGAGAAAGTTATGGCAGTTTTAGTAGACAAAGGTCAGGCTGTGCGGGATTTCAGCGTGATTTTGGGCTTAAATCCCACATCCCACATCGGTTGGAAAACATATTTCTATATCTCACATCCCACATCGGATGGAAAACACATTGCACTCTTGGTATTTGCCTATATAAGACCCACTCCACTTTAGCTTTGGGAATCAATCGAGGATGAATCCATAGGGCCTTTAGGAGGAATCCATAGGGCCTTTAGGAGGAACCCGAAGTATAAAGTTTGAAGGTCGGGAGAGATGATCGTCGGGAGGCCGGAGGCAACTTGAGGACGCATGAGCCCCATGGCTGGCTAGTCTCCAAGCAAGGCGAAGGGATAAATCCCTAGGTGTAGTTGTTCTTGTTTTTCCTTTATTTGATTCGGTTGTAGTTGGAATTATTTTCGTTAAATATTGTTATTTTTATTCTTTAATTTAATTAGTAGATTTATTATAACTCCGGTGGTTGCATGCTTTTTTTCCATATAAGTTCAGTCAGGCTTTTCTTATGTGTACCTGTTTGGGTGTGATTGAGTCCGGTAGATCTCTTTTATAGATTTGTCCATTGTTGCGGTATTGTCGTTTAGATATATCGTCGTCTCTTGATAATTTATAAGTTAGGTCATGTGTGCTTGAAAGTAAAGAAGATTTCATAACAATTACATTAGGATTTATAAATGCGCTTTAATTGAATATTTTCCGATTGCCTATTTGGGATGTGAAACTTGCAATCGAGATACAAACAACTGAATCAAATTAGGATTAGAACAACGAACCTAGGGAGAATTCTTGGAACCTTGTTGTCATTTTTATTTTAAACTTATTTACAAAATTATCCTTTCCTCAAAACAACTCAGATTTTATCCAATTAATCTTTTATCGTTTGTGTTGAGGTTTACACCTTCTGTTGTACTTAACTTGTTTCCCTATGGAATCGACACCCCAAGACTGTACTACAATAACCGTGTTATGTTTTGGGTGTAATTAGTACTCTTCAGCATCTCATCGACTATCACTGTCCACAGGTCCCTATCCACGAGTAGATCCTCTATCTTCAGTTTCCACAACTCGAAGCTCTTCCCTTCGAATTTCTCGATTTCAATCTGTGATCCAATCGACATCTCTGATCATTATTCCCCGAACACTAATTGAACGATTCGAGAATGGACAATCACACGAATTATAAACAAAAAGAAAATAAGACATAATATACCCAGGTTCACCCCAGAATAAGGCTACATTATGTCAAAAGTTTCACTATAATCAACCTCACAAATCTCTCGTTACAATGTTCGCTCAATATATAAAGAGTATTTATAAGCAACTTAAGACGTCCTAATTAGGGTTTTCGCCCTACTACAAAATCACGGCTATTCATGGGCTCAAGCCCAAACCGCCAAGCAAAAAATCAAACCCAAAACATGTACAGGGCTTGAAATTTTCAGGGGCACTGTCCCCTAACCCCTGCCCGCTCACGGGGGAGCGGGACCTCCGTCCAATCACCGGGGAATAGAACCCCGTGGTCGTCATGGGTTCTACAGATTTGGACCCATGAATTATGCACCAACTCTAATAGATAAGGCAGGCCATTGGCGACATGCTTAATGGTCGGTAATTCTAGTCCAAAAGGCTATTGTGTTTCTATGCAGTTTTCTCTTATGACAAACAAAATGATTTTCTGCAAGTTCTTAGTGGAATCCACTTTTTTTTGCTAACAGAAACATACCACAATGTATTTTTTTCACAAAAAAAAAAAAAAACACTCGGGGAATTTTTTGAAAACGAAATCAATCACAGGGTATTTTTTATAATCAAGCCTTAAATTTAAAATTCATAGCCGAAAAAAAGCAAAAGTTATGTCAACCATTTTCTTTCACTTTTTCTTGATGTATTAAAAATATTAATTTAGATCCAAAATCAAAATTTGAGTTTTGCAAATTTTGATTCCCAATGAGTTTTGGCATTATTTATATACTTTAATTAGAGATATTAATTATTTATACCGTTGCCATTATATAAATTATCAATCATTTTTAATCAAATTTTAAATATAACAATGATACATCTATTAATATTAAAACATTGTGATTATTATTTAATAAAAATAGTATTATTAATAATTTAATTAAATTTAATAATTACTAAATATTATTATTTTAATTTTTTTTGTAACATTTCATCACATCCCATTGTTTTACTTTTTGGTCTTTGTCAATTTTTCATTTTTATTCACACGTTTTACACTCCGTTGGCTTAAATGAATTCTATACTAATTTGTAGAATTCATTTAAATTTTATAGGTTATTGTGCTTGATTTGTTAATAAAAACTATAATTCATGTACAAATGAATTGGTTACATATTTAGTTTAACAATAAAAGTTTAGACTTCATTTACAAATGAATTCTAGTAAAACTGAAAAACTTTAGACAAATTCTACCAAAGTTGATATAATTTGTTAATGAACTCTAGATCTAAGCTTATTTTAAAGTAAAATGATAAACATATCATATTTTGGTAGTCTTATGTATTTATTTTTAAGTAGCTCTTCTCCATCTACACTCTCTCTCTCTCTCTTGCACTATGGTATAATATCATCAAAATCTTCCTCTTCGCTAAATTACTTGTTAGACTTTTGGTATTTTGTAAAATAAATTGAAATTTTATCTTTAGTTATTTGTTATGTAAAAAATTGGAAAGAGACTCTTTTTACTGTGTGAATCAATTTTTACAATTAGAATTATATAACTGCTATATTATAATATAATTGTCAATATAGCAATTATAATTGAAAGATAACTTAAAAGGCAATGAATAATTCCACTCTAATCAGTCTTTGTCTAGCGTCTAAATATATAAATAACTTGTAATTGTTTACCGAGAATTAAATTATACTTTCCTTTTGTGTTTTAACTCTCTTTCTTTTGTGATGGCAAGGCTATTGGATAGTCTTTTCATCGTAAGATTGTGACAAAGAGATTTTTCAATAAATTTATTTATGTGATGATGAGACTGAAAGTAACTTTATCATAGTTTTGTCATTGTAACAGATTATTCAATTTCGATCAGAGTTCGATTTTAAAATTCAATTTGTCACAAATTTTTTATAGAAAAATTAAAACAAAACCTGTCAAAACATAAGGTAAAATATATAATTAAACCTTATATAAAAAATTATATCTTAGTAATTGTGAGTTTTTGTATTTGGTCATAGAAGTCGCATAACATAAAATAATTTTCAAGTAAACAAACAAGTCTTCCTTTAAAGTTTCCAAAAAACAAGTTGTCAATTTTTTTATTAGTAATTCATTGAATCAATCAATTGAATTTTTTAGTCTATTAACACAGCTTGCATATTACGTGGATGAAAATTAGTCATGGGTTTGTTGAATATTTTAGCCCCCAAAGACGGGATCGGACCATCTGTAATAATTTTTTTGATAAGATTTGCACTTGCTTGTTGTTGCACACCGAAGGGCACAACTATGTAGTGTGTAGGTTGGGGAAATTGGGTCAGTTCTGTTTCCTCTGTCTGTTAACATAACTTAAAACTCTGTTTTTAGTAATTACTACTAATTTTTCACCTTTATTTTATGTTTTCAGCTATAAGCACATTCGAAGGAGATGGAAAGGAAGATGGAGCTTCAATATTTCAGCCACTCACATCCATTGGCTTTGTATGTGGTGTTTACAAGTAATCAGTTCTGCTCGAAGTTTTTGCGTTATTGAGTGATCTGAGATAATAAAAATAGAGAAAATTCTTTTCATTTTTCCTAGTTAGCAACTTTAGAGTACATGACTCGTTGGTGTTATCAATGGTAAGAGCAAATTATTTAATTATTTTATCTAATAATGTGCTGATCGTGTCCACTTTAACCTACTAAGACGGACATACAAAGTTTTTAATGCTTTAGGTAGAAAAAATATTTTACATAATAAATTTAATGATCAAATGGTTGGAGTGTTAACAATAGAGCTTGTCAAGGGTTGTAATATTGTTTAGAAATAGTAGATGGACTAACACGTAATTTTATTAAACCTCAAAGTAATGCATTGTTGATCGGATACAACAAATATGCTAACACGCAATTTCACGAAACTTTAGCTTACAACTTCAATGGCATTCATAAATCACTTCCAATGCTTTTCATTGGCGTTGCTCTTCATTTTGGCAGCTTTGCTTTCTCAGGCAACATCTCGTACTCTGCAAGATGCATCGATGTATGAGAAGCATGAACAATGGATGGCTTGTTATGGACGGGTTTAATAGGATGCTAATGAGAAGGAGAAGCATTTCAAGATATTCAAAGAAAACATAGCACGCATAGATACATTTAACAAGGCCAATGACAAACCCTACAAGCTAGGCATCAATCAATTTTCTGATCTTACAAATGAAGAGTTCAAAGCTTCAAGAAATAGATTCAAGGGGCATATGTGTTCCTCAAAGACAATATCTTTCAAGTATGAAAATGTTACTGCAGTACCTTCTACTATGGACTGGAGAAAGAAAGGAGCTGTAACACCCATCAAGGACCTAGGCCAATGTGGTGAGTTCAAACATTTAATGAGAATATATCATAAGCTTCAAATTAATTCTATCTTTTTTTCGGGCGCGTGGGTTCTAACTTTTGGGTGTAACAAATTAAAATGTAGGATGCTGCTGGGCATTTCAGCAGTGGCAGCTATGGAAGGAATTACTAAGCTAACAACAGGTAAATTAATCTCTTTATCCGAGCAAGAGCTGGTTGATTGCGACACAAAGGGTGTGGATCAAGGCTGTGATGGTGGTTTAATGGACAATGCCTTCAAGTTTATCCAAACAAAACAAAGGACTCGCAACTGAGACTAATTACCCCTACAAGGGGGTTGATGGTACTTGCAACACTAACGAAGAAGACAATCGTGCAGCCAAGATAACTGGGTACAGACATACCTGCCAACAGTGAACAGGCATTACTGAATGCAGTTGCTAACCAACCGGTTTCTGTTGCGATTGATGCTGGGGGGTTTGACTTTCAATTCTACTCAAGTGGTATCTTTACAGGACAATGTGGCACTGACCTAGACCATGGTGTTACAGCTGGTTGTTATGGAGTCAGTGACGATGGAATTAAGTACTGGTTGGTGAAGAACTCATGGGGCACTGAATGGGGTCAAGAAGGATACATTCAGATGCAGAGATATATTGATGCTAAGGAAGGTCTCTGTGGCATAGCAATGGAAGCCTCTTAACCTACTGCATGAATTTCAATATCAAAGGCAGTGCCTCCGACCCCTTGTATAATATAATTAATGTGTACCTGTGTTTTCATTTTCTTCTGTTGTCAGCCCTGCTAGTTACTCATTAGCAAGAAATCTTGTTGGTGTCATACCGAGAAACAAATTTGTAATTCTGTAAAACTATCCATTTTAAGCTACTACATAGATGGAACTCACCTTTTCGTTATACATATTATATATATGTATATGAATACGTATATACAAGGTCTTAGACAATTCTAGTTTACTGAGGTTCAAATTTCAAAACCTTAACCATTGCAAGTAGAACCAATCCAGTACATTAGGTGAAAACAAATAAAATACAAAAGTTAATCTAAAACACTTGATCCAAATCATATGGATCTTCCTAAATCACATGGAAACTGCAATCCAAATCAAATGGACGTGAAAACTGCACCCAAATCACATGGTGCGAGACAACTCAATCATAGAGTCCGATTTCAATAATTTTCTTTTTTTTATTAATTCTCAAAGCAGACAACAAATGACGTAGAACGCCTCTTACATAGAGATCTTAAACCCTAGTCCTTAACCGATAAGAAAATTGAAATATGAAAGGAAATTAAAATATTAAAATTAACTACACCTAAATACCCATAATATTTCCCGATTACATAATTACTCTTATATCTCCCAATTTCTAAAATTCTTAATTCTAATCTTCTTCTGGTTCCGTCCAGATCAATTACTTGAAGAGATCTTAGATAGTATGAATTTTTCTTTTCTCCTATATACTTATACTACCAAGTACAAACTTATTTCATAGTTATCCTCTTCAGAATGTTAAGAGTGGCAGCTATTCAATAAGTTCCCATAGTTATCTTTCTACCATATTTATTTTATTTGCTTCTCAGCATGTTAAGCTAGAGCTAGAAACCGTCATTTTTAACCATTGCATCAAATGTTTTCCCCTCCAAATTCCTATTAAATGTAAACAGTAGTAACAATTAGCTAGTGAAATGTATTTTTTTTCGGCTTAAGCGAAGAAATAACGACAAGTGACTGTCAACAGTAAACCTTAGTAAGTAAATAAGCAAATAGTTTCAAATGCTTATTTTGCTGTGCAATAATGAATATAGTGACTGAATGGACTCAGAAATTGTTTTGAATGATAAATTACCTGGACTGAATGGCTGGCATAATTTTTACTGAGAAAAGAAGCCATGTTTTTCATCTCACAAAGAAAATACCCCGCCCCCCGTAAACGCAGGGCTGTAACTAGAAGAACTGCCTGCAGAAGAACTGCCTGCAGTACTGGACTGCCTCATTGTTGATGCTCCAATGTATTTATGGGGGATATGGATTATTTTTTGCCAATCCTCACCAATTTCCTTTTTACATCTTTCCTCAAGTTCAGGACATTCTTGAATAGACAGATGCTGGAGAGCAGCGAGAACTTTCAGCCCTTCTGGCAACTGTTTCAGATTATGACAGTCATATATTGCCAAAGATTTAAGTGAAGCAAGGCACCCAATCCACTCTGGCAAATCTGTGAAACCAGGACAGCTCCCAATTTCCAAACAATGCAGCGTTGTGACTTTCTGGAGCCCTTCTGGCAGATAAAAGAACTCAGAACAGTTTAAGATAGTCATGCTTCGTAGGGCGGAGAGGTGCTCAAAACCTTCTAGTGAAGAACCAAGAAGTGGACTGTACATGAGGGTAAAGTGCTCAAGGGATGTAAGATGTTGCAAACTCGTTGATAATGAAGTCAGCTTACTGCAGTTCTCAATGGACAAAGTTCGAAGGGCAGTCAAACCTTCAAATCCACCCTCTGGCAAAGAGATTAAACCGTGGCAATCAGTAATCTCCAAATACTCCAAAGCTTTGAGATTTTGCAAACCATGTGGCAAGGAGAAGAGATCTTCACACCAACGGATTGTAAGTGATTTCAGAGCATAAAGGCTTCCCAATTCTGAAGGCAGTGAACGAAGCCTGGGGCAAGAGATAATCTCCAAGGATTTGAGAAGAGGATTGCTTGCAAGAAAACTTCCCGAGAGAGAGAACAAATCTGTGACTTTCTCAATTACAAGAACTTTAAGTGTGGATACATTTCCAATGGAATCAAATATAACCGCATTGCAATCCCGCAGTTCCAAATGCTGAAGAGATGGCAATAATGGCATTGCAGTCAGCTTGGGACATTTTTTGACAATGAGTTTGCTCAAGCTAGGGAAGGCATCTCCGTCATCTGCACCAAACCATTCTTCCAAGTTGGTGAAATCATCAAGGACAAGTTCTTCAAGAGACGGGAATGGTCTACCAGTCCCCTCGCCATAAAACTCTTTTCCAATATCCCTCACTCCATTCATTCCACATAAGGAGAGAGTCTTAAGTAAGAGAAGATTGCCAAGAGTGGGAAGACGTTCACAATTAATAAACTTGGTAAAATGAACACCAGTCAGGTTTGCAAGAGTCCAACGTGGAAACCTGATTCCTGGGAACCCCTTCACAAACAACATTTTAAGATTTTGGTGTGGTTGGAGGCCCTGGATGACTTGTTCTCCCAACTCAGCATCTTGTTCATATTCTTGCGATGAAGAGGACGGATGAAATTGTTCACTCCTGCGAAGTCTAGCTTCTGTGGGTTCCTCCAGAGAAAATACAATAGGATGATCATCATCGCTTCCCCAACAAAGACTCAGTGATTCAAGATTTTCTTTCTGCATCATATTAGCAAGCTTTGAATCATATGCATTTTTGACATTCTTCAAACCTTTTATTGTCAGCTCACCTTGGAGGTTTAGCCGTCCCAGAATCTCAAGGTCTAGAACGCGACTTACAATAACCATTGGCAACGTCTGAAGCTGGTTAGAGATTTTAGGTAAAACCAACTTGCGGATCATTGAATCATTACTATCCGACAAAGTGTTTATTAAAGGAACAATGCTGGTCAGTGCTACACATCCAGTCGTATTGAGATGTCTGAGGCTCACCATTCCGGCGATAATAGGCAATGCTCTGAGCCTATAGCAAGCAAATAGGTTCAAAGTTTGCAAAAATGGGAGGATCTTGATGCTATTAGGTAATTTTGTGATGCGTGCATAAGATAGATCAAGATACCTTAAAGACAACAAACCACCAATAGATTCATCTAGCTTTTCAAGGCCACAAGCCTTCAGATCTAGCACACGCAAGTAAAGAAAACTTTCATACATTCTTCTAGGAGCAACTTTGAAATCACCAACTGGAAATAATAACAGAGTTCGCAAATGTTCTGCCTCATACAAGGCTTCTGGAATCATAGGTGACGCAAAAGAACAAAGAACAGATGAGTGACGAGTTTGAACAAGATTACTTGATGGAGGACCCTGCCCCAAAGTCATGGACTCTTTTCCTGCAACTGACTGTGCAAGATCTTGAATGATATCAAGCATTTTGTATCTAATTAGGCCTCCATTGTCATAGTGCTCTAGTTCTTGAAAGAATGACATCCACAACAGATCATTAAAGTAGTCATTGCCAATCTCCTCTGGTTGCTTGCTTCCAACATCTGACTGAATTAAGCCTTCTGCCATCCATAGACGGATTAACTTTTCCTTCTCAATTTCATAGTTCTTAGGAAATACTGAGCAGAATGCAAAGCAATGCTTGAGATGGGATGGTAAATGAATGTAACTCAGCCTTAGGGCTGGTAAGATTCCACTCTTACATACATCCAAATCCCAAAGTTCACTGTTTTTCACGAACAACCACTCCTTTTCATCTCTCTTGAAGCGCAGTAAACTTCCTAGAGTTTTAGCTGCCAAAGGAACACCACCACATTTCTTCACAATCTGCTTTCCAATCAGTAAAAGTTTTGGAAACTTTTGTTCTTCCCTTTTTCGGAAAGCCCGGTCCTTGAACAGATTCCAGCAATCATCATCAGGCAAACCCTTCAAAAAATATGGGAAAGTTGGGGAGTTCATCATGAAGGCAACTTTCCTACTTCGGGTGGTTACTATAATTTTGCTTCCAACAATACAACCTCTAAAGAGAGGTGTTAGCTTGTCCCACTCCTCTTGATCTTCGTTCCAAAGATCATCTAACACAATTAGGTATCTCTTCTTGTGCAACAAGGCCCATAGCTTGGACTGAAGTACATCCATCTCTGAAATACCACATTTATCCATAGTTACAGATTCAATGATTGCCTTTATGATGCTTTTCACATCGAAATAATCAGATACAAAAACCCAAATATTGATGTCAAAATGCCTTGCCACCTCCTCATCATGGTATGCTAATTGAGCAAGAGTTGTCTTACCAAGACCTCCTATACCGATAATTGGAACAAAAGACACATTTCCATCTTCAGCAGCTTCACAAGACAATAACAATTTGACTATCTTTTCTTTGTCTTCCATTCTTCCATAGATTTCTGATTCAATAACGAACGAGCCAGTTTCCCTTCTATCAGATTGGCTACTGGCAATACTAACCTCCCATAGATGCAGATTAAATCCCTCCATTGCAGTCCTTTCTAGTTCCTGCATCATCCTTGTCAACTTCTTCGCGTTCACTCTAGTTTTTATATTGCTATAAAGGCCAATAAGATCTGGAGCTTGAGATGTTATGAAAGTACCTGTAAACTCGTCAAGCAGGTCCTCAGCATCATAAGCTGTGTTCTTGAGCCTTGACAGCCAAGTACAAACAGCTTTGTTGGTGACTTGTTTCTCTTCAGCATCTTCAAGAACAGCTTGAACCATCAGTAAGGTATTCTGTAGGTTACTAAAGTTGTCCTTGAGATCCCACATATCTCCAAGCTTTTTGAAGAAAGGAGAAGCTAGTCTGTCAAAGATCACTTGTAAGACGGGTGATAACACTATATCGGCCATTTTCTGCAGAAGCAGTGTGATAAGAAACAGAATATTGGTGGACTGAATGTGAAGAAGGATTTCGATTTCACTGATTAGCAGATTGATCACCTCCTGAAAGATACATGAACTTGGAGGATACAGATAGTGAAAATGGTAACTGGAACCTTCTCTTTCCTTGAGTTTAGGCAAAGTCTAATGGACCCAGTAAAAGGGCAAAGTCTAGTAAAGAATTTCTCATCCTCGTTTACTTTTCTTTCATACTTTCTTTTTAAAATTATTTTTTATTTTGGTTAAATCGTGAATCCCAAAACTATTTTCAGCCAAGGCCTACAGGTCCATGTAATCACTGGTGAACAATGGAAATTCTAACTACATAACTCCCATGGTTTCTTTTCAGATAAAATAAACCACGGGAATTGTGTGAGCCTAGAGAAGTCCAATTTAAATTTCAGGTCTCTATACAAAATATGACAGGCAGATAAGAACCTACATATCATTGATGGGAGAAGGTTAGTGTTGATAAGGCAGGCCATTGGCGACATGCATAATGCCCTAATGGTCGGTAATTCTAGTCCAGAAGGCTATTGTTACGTGTTTTGGTAGATTGACTTCTTGTCTTGAGGCGGACCCCAAAAATGAAGAAAACTAAGCTTGACTTTTGTGCATGATGGCCAAAAAAATTTTCCTGCTGTCATGGTCATCTATATAAATATCTCCAATGTGTGGTGAGTTGAGATAGAACAATCTGTAAGGTGTATTGAGAGTATGGCTAGTATTCTCAAACACCTAACTTGACCCATAAATAGTAACTGACATTAATAAGTGAAAGCACCTAACTTGACCCCATAACTAACAAAGGACTTTATAAACCAATGGAATATTTATAGAAGCCGTAAGATATATTTTATTGTCATCAGCCAAGTTTTCTTCATGAACTTATATTAACTAGACCATTTGTGGCAATTCGCTCGATTAGCCTCTTCAAAAACAAACTTTATTCACAGGGCTCTCATAATTCTCAAGGTACTAAGATTCAAGAATTTCTTACCGTCACTAGTGCTAGAATTGATTAGCTTTTAAATGACACCGTAGGTGTCGGTTAAATTCAAATACAACAATTATTCTAACATTTTTTTTATAAGTAAAAATAAATATAAAAGTCATCAAGTGGGTGAAACTCATTTACAAAGGACTATCTAAAAAAAAAAGTCAATAAACCCAAAATGAAATGTTCAAAACTCGTTGAATTATTAAATGCACACTTTTGAGCACTCTAGCATGCCTCAGTGCCTAAGCTATATTCTATCAAATGCTACACTACTGGACGCGCCTATGCATCCAGTGTCTAATACATTGCTATGATATTGAGTTGTTTAAATTGCACAGGGTGGTCTTCATAAACATTCAAAAAATGGAAAAAAATCAAACGTTGGGGGTTTCAAACTTACCATTGCTGGTATCATGTTATTTCAGCAGTTTTTTGGTATACAATATGCAAAGTTAAAACAGAAGCAAAAGGCAAAGACAGCATCAAAGCCACGGGCAAGCTACAAACTTGATGCAATCCAGAACAGGAACCAATCAACAAATAAAACTAACAATTTTTTATAATAACTAATAAAACTAACATAAAGTACATATTGATAGCAAACTCTCCCGACATAAACTAGAAAACTGTATTATCCCTCTAGAACACCATTATAACATACCAGTTCTAATCACCTCACTCATTTATTATTCTTTTGTTCATTTATTCCAATCAAAATAAACAATACTAATTATTATATCATATAAAGTAATTATTATTTCTTATATCATAATTGTGACAAATTTCATCCCTCTAGAGCACCATTATAACACACCAGTTGTCGGGCTACTTTGTTATTGCAAGATCAAATAAACAATGTACTTACTACTGTTTTGCAGGAAGGAGTAAGAACCTTTCTGGAACTTCACTGCAGAAAATTCATCTATAGGAGTGCTGAAACGGTATTATTTCAAGGCATCCAATATTCAACTATACGCTTGTCCCTTCAGCATCTTCAGCTCATGCTGAAAAACTGCAAAAGTGGTTCGCCTGCAAAGAAGTTCCCCATAGAAACCTCAAGCTTATAGACAATTTTAGCAGGCCTACCAGTGAATCCTTCCTCATGTGAACTTAAGATACAGATGACCTACCTCCAGTTAGCACAATAGTGCTTTCATTGTAAAGCATAATAGTTCTCCAGTCAGTACAAGTATTATTCTTCATTATAATATAAAAATGCATCACACTGTATTCAAAAAACAGAGAATAGTGGTTCGTGTAAATAAAACAATATTGAAAACACAATTTTCAGGTCATTAGTATGTCTAAAATGTCATATACCAAACAGCCAAAAGGAGATTTTCTAGTGGTCTGTCAAAGCTCTCACAAAAAATAGCTTAATATCAAAGTATACTTAGTTACTTATTAAGAATAATATAATCAAAATATACGTAGTCACACCAGTGAAGGGATTCACTTTGTATTAACAGTGATTAAGATTAGCATCTCCTTAACATTTTGGTGATTCTTTCCTCTTCCTAATTCAGAACATTTCAATATATGATCTGAAGATAATCTAATCACAAATCATCACAGTAATATTATAATCTTCTAAGACATCAAAAAAAATTGTCACAGAATTTGTACTGTTTATGCCTGCAATAACATTTTCAATGAAAACAGATGCTGACAAGCATGCTCATAATACATGACCAAGAGAAAAATAATAATAATAATGATTATGAATGAGAATACAGTCATTAAGAGAAAGAACAAAATCTGGAAAAAATAAAATAAAAAAACTCATCCAACAAACAAGGCTTCAAACTTCCAATTAGGCCTCTTAGACAGGGAAACATATACACGTGAGTGATAGATTGGATGATCCAGTTCCATTTAGGCTAATTCTTTGTCTGTCAAACTGAAATGAAACTTGGTGCAGCGTTCACATAAGAGGGAGAGTTTTCTGGTGATAAGGCTATGTTTAGGGCTGAGAACATGGAAATCAAGTACTAGTATATACACCAAAAAGACTAGAGAAAACCATGCATCAAGGCAAATGAAGGAAAGAAGCATAATTTATAAACAGGGCAAAAATTATGATGGCCTAATGATGATGGATGGAAATTGCTTACCCAAGAATAAAAGACCACTTCATTTCAACCAGATGAGCTGTCTGCTGTGCTGCACTGCCTGACCTCAGGCACTCCAATGTATTTATACAGGATATGGGCTATTTTTGGCCAATCATCACCAACTTCCTGTTTACATCTTTCCTCGAGTTCAGGACAATCTTGAATAGACAGGCTGAAGAGCGAAAAGAAATTTCAGACCTTCTGGCAATTGCTTCAAATTATGACAGTCAGAAATTGACTAAGATCTAAGTGAAGCAAGGTCCCCAATCCACTCTGGCAATGCTGTTAAATCCGGACAACTCCTGATTTCCAAGCAATGCAGTGCTCTGACATGCTGTAGCCCTTGTGGCAGTTACAAAAGCTCAGGATAGCTTAAGATAGTTAAACTTTGGAGCTGAGAGAGGTTATGCATGTCCTCTGGAAAAGCAGCCAGACTTGGACAATAGATAATCATCAAGTGCTCAAGTGAAGTAAGTTGTTGCGTACTTGTAGATAAAGAGGCCAGATTACTGCAGTTTTCATTGGACAAAGTTCTAAGTGAACTCAAATCTCCAACCCCATCCTCGGGCATAGTGATTATATTGTGGCAATCACTGATCTCCAAGGACTCCAGAGCTTTGAGGTTCTTCAACTGTTACGGCAAAGAGGAGAGCTGTTAACACCAAAGAATTGCTAATGATCTCAGAGCAGTAAGGTTTCCCAACTCCAGAGGCAGCGAATGAAGCCTGGGGCTAGAGATGATCTCAAGAGTAGTGAGAAGAGGATTGTTAGCAAGAAACACTCCTGAGAGAGCTACTAGCTCTTCAACTTTCTCAGTTGCAAGAACTGTAAGAGAGGCTAAACCTTGAATGGAGCTAAATTGGACTGCAATCGCGCAGTTCCAAATTTAAGAGACAGTAACGATGGCATTGCAGCGAGCTTTGGACATTTGTTGACAATTAACTTATTCAGGTTAGGGAAGGCATCTCTGCCATCTAGACTTGACCATTCTTCCAAACTTGGAAAACCTCTGAGAACAAGTTTTTTAAGTGATGGGAATGCTTTGTTGGTGCCTTCACCATAGAACTCTTTGCCAAAGCACTTCACAGCACGCATTCTTTGCAGAGAGCCTCTTGAGCAATAGAAGATACCCGAGTGCAAGAAGGCACTCAAGATTTTTGCAGTTCTCCAAATGGACCACAGTCAGATTTGGTAGTGTCCACTGAGGAAATCTTATTCCTGGATATCCTTTTACAAAGAGCCTTTTCAAGTTTTGGTGAGTGGGGAGGCTTTTGAGTTTTGATAATTTATCCCAATGTAGCATCTGGTTCATGCTCTTGTAATGGTCCCAGTGAGAAAACTTGTGTAGCTGCTCGTGATTTATCTTTTTTAACAGGAATCACGGACTTTAAATTCACACCATTCTCACAGTTAATCTAGCATAGTTCCAACGACTCAAGTTTTTCTTTCTTCGTTAGATTAGCATACTTCGCATCTTCCGCGTTTTCTAAATATCTAACTTGCAGTTCACTTTGAAAGTTTAGTCCGAAGGAAATCGATCTAAAAAATTTCGGGAAAGTTTAAAAATTTCATCAATTCTCATCAACTCTAATCTTTTCTTTATCTTTTTCAACTAAAAAATTGATAAAGACAAACTCTTTAAAAATATGTTTTCACCGTAAAAAAAATCCACAAAACTCTATTTTATCCAACAAACAATAAAAAGTAATATTTTAAAGACAAATAGTATATTTAGTTAGCAAAATGAAATTGGGAGATAATTGTGAAAAAAATTGATATGAATGAAAATGCAATGGAATTAAAAGTTATTTAACATTTGATAAAACCCCCCCTCTCTCGCTCTCCCTCCCAGGAGTTAGGACTCGCAGTCCACACAACAATGGCAACCACAAGAGCAATAACAGCAGCAATTGCTAGCCAGACAACCTCATGCTTGCTTTCAAAACGACCGTTCATTTTCAAGCAAAAACCTAATGCCGTTACCAGACTCTGCTTCAGCAGGAAGACATTCGTCTTCTCAAAGAGGTCCTTCTCTTGCAACGCTATGTACAACCCGCAGGTCCAGATCAAAGAGGAAGGACAGCTCGAAACCCTAGATTATAGAATCTTCTTCATCGACAACTCCGGCAAAAAGGTATTTTCACCTCTCTCATCTTAAAATTGTAAATTTAAGTGTGTGTGTGTGTCTGCTTTTGTTCCTTTTAGTTTTGCCATCAACATCTGTTTGGTTGTTGAGAAAATTGGCCAATTGGGGAATGGAAGTGAATATTGAGGAACTGATTTTCTAAATGCTCAATCATTCGGTCACTTTGGATTAACATAATTGTTTGGATTAGTTGAGTTGAATTTAGAGTTCATTCGACTTTGTTAAAAAAATAAAGCAGCAAAACAAATGCTAATGGTGAAAGATATTTCTTTCTATTAATTTTGACCAAATATATATTCCTAAGCCTAAAAGTGATGTTCATTTTAAGGGCTTTTCTTTTGCTACTTTATTTGCATTTGGGGTTTGTTTGGTTGATGAGGAGGACAAGTCAGAGTTTTTATTCTTCAATTTAACATTAAGTAGGATCAGCATGTCATCTCTAAGTCTAGTAAAACTAGTACCTGGCTTTGTGGAATTAATTCTGACTTTTTTTTAATAAAAAAATTCCACAATATATGCTGAGTCAAAAAATTGTTTTGTGATTTCTTTTATCCTTCATTTTGTCATTTGGATCTAGTTGAGTTGTTTACTGAGACAACAAAAAGATCTCAAATTTTTAATAATTAACTTGTCACGGGAATAATACTGAATTGGGGAATTTATTCAAAACTGAGAATTTTCTGAACTTTGGGAATGTCTAGCTGACGATGAAGTGTAAGGAGCTCCGAATTTTTAAAAGTAGAAGAGAAAATTTAAGGGATTACTGTTGGATGAGTATAAAATGAATGACAATATTTTCACCAACAATCATTGTGCATAATTTCCTAAGTATTTGCACACTTCGTCATTGCCTCTAATCTGTGAAGGAATATTTTCACTGGTTGTGCAGATTTCTCCTTGGCATGATTTACTGTTGCACTTGGGTGATGGTGTTTTCAACTTTGTTGTGGAAATACCTAAAGAATCAAGTGCAAAGACGGAGGTTGCTACTGATGAAACACACACTCCCATTAAGCAAGACACGAAGAAGGGAAAACTTAGATATTATCCGTAAGATCTACTATCAGAAAATTTTGTACTTTCATCTTTTTAGTTTGCTTTTGCTCTCGTGAAGGTGCTTGGATTTTTTTTTTTTCTTTCAGAAATATTCTTCATGCATGGGTATCTAAGTTTAGCTGTTAGTTAGCTTGGAAATGGTCAGGATAATCAGAATACTTTGTGTCTGAAATACTCTAGTTTCACACTCACCAATTGCTGGTTTTCATGTGGGAGTTTCTAATGGAAAGAATTTACCCCTGTTGATTGCTATAATTATATGTCCATCAGCTTTTCTCTAACAGCCACATTCTTAGGTTTACATTTCCTGAGGATAACTCTTGGCGATGCCATGAAATGGTCGACATCTTTTATTGTGGACCTCATGTCTCACCAAATGGTTTCTTTACAGAGTGTGGAAAAACCCTTTTTATTTTATCTTTACATTTGTCCTTCTTTGTTCTTTGCTGATTATAAAGAGTCATCACGCTTGAGAAATAACTTAAATTGTTGTTAGTATTTTTTATTTTAAATTTTTTTATTTGAATCTATTCCTTATATAAGTAATTCCTTATTATTGACTTAAAAGTTTATGGAGACACAAAGTTAAAGAGTGAGGCTGTAGTAGATTGATCTTGGACACTCAAGTTACTAGAAATGTAGAAACCCTCCAACCAAATAGTTTTGAATGCTTAACTGCTTTATGGATTTTCATAACATTTAAATGATCTAATGAGTACTCCATTGTTATTCAGTAAGCTCTCAATCATTCACTGTAAATTTCTTCCTTTCTCTACTTTTACATGTCTCTTAGGACAATAGGATCTAAAATTATACTGTTGATAAATGATGACCTTCTTTGTTAAAATCATGTTTACTCTGAATTACTACCCCTCTTTTACAATCTTCATTGAATGATTCTTTTGCAACTTGCTATGCCTCAACATCTGGAATGCATTACCCAACCATTTGGCTTGACTGAAACCTCCATCCAAAGATTCTTCCAAAACAAAATAATGGACCCTGTCATTTGTCACAAACTCAACCCCAATTCTATTTAGGTTTCCCTTTCTTCTTGTAGTGCCTTAAAATAAAATGCTCCTCCATAGTGCAGTTACCGATCTTCATTCCACACCAACAAATTATCTTAGGTGAGACATGCTTTGCATAATTTATTTTCCTTTCCTAACTGAACATGCTTTGCGATATTGTTAGTTTTCCTGTTCTCATTCTATGTGGTTCGGGCTTCTCAACTGGCTGGAACTTTTATTTATGTCGATAGTGACCTAAAATCATTTGAATCCACAGCCTAATTCTATCAATAGTGAACTATAATTACCGTGAAATATCTTCCTGAATTTTTGTAGTCTTCATTCATAACCAAATGAATGTGAAAGAACTGAGTCAACAGCACTTTTAATGTAAGCTTGTTGTGAATTCTCCAGAACTTCTTGTCATGCTTATTATTCGTGCATTTTATGTCTTCTTGATTATCATTATGATTAGTTGTAGTTGAAATTCTTAGAGGTTTTATCTTTCAAGAATGAAACACTCTTTCTTCCTCATGTTCAACATAAACTGGAATTATGGATTGCTTCCACAGACATGGGAAGACCCATCACTTGAAACTCTGAAGTTGAAGGGGCATTGGGGGATAATGACCCAGGTAATTCACATACAATTGAAATTTCTTGAATATTTCTATTTTCATTTGTCTAGGAAGTAGCATTCCAATTGTTTGACTCGGTGTTTTCTTCATTTTGCAGTTGACGTTGTTGAGATCGGCAAAAGTCAGAGAAAGATTGGTGAAGTTCTGAAGTTCAAGCCATTGGCTGCTTTAGCTATGATTGATGAGGGGGAACTTGATTGGAAAATAGTTGCAATTTCATTGGGTGATCCAAAAGCTTCTCTTGTGAATGATGTTGATGATGTTGAAAAGCATTTCCCGGTATGACCTATTCTTTAACTGAGTGCCTATTTTCCCTACTGGGTTCTTCATGCCAAATATATGTTTGGGTTTTGTAATATCTATGCTTTATCTATTAGTATGTCATCTGCAAGGCTCCCAGCAAAGAAAGAAGAATCTAATCTCATTTGTAAACCACAGCAATTATATGGGCGAGTTATTGTTCATATAATTATATCGTATAAATATCATGTAATTGACACTTATTTAAAAATATTTATTCTGTTGTAGAGCAATGTCAATTTGTTTGATTGATAAAGGCAAATTATATGGAATATTTTGCAAAAGAAAATGTTTATGCATTCTCTTTGTAGAGAGAATAAGAATGATTATATGTGTAAATATTGAGGCAGTAGCACAATAATTCATCACAAGGAGTGGACAAATATTTAAGGAAAGGTTAAATGAGGGATATAACATTTATCAAGGATTGGTTATGAACTAGTGTCCAATTGGGATGACATTGTTTTTTGTAGGTATTATTAAAAAAGAACATGACTTTTGTTCGGCCATTAAAAGATTATGAATTTGTGTCAAAGTTGCTATTTTTTAAAGTCAGCTTTTAACCAGATTGGTAAGTTTATACTAAGTCAGCAGAAAAATTATGGTAGGGACCACGATCCTCTCCATTTGAAAATTTAAATGGAGGTCAAATTCATGGTGAAATTGAATGTTATCATGATAAATTTGAATTTAAATATTCTCCATTTGATGATGTGACATTCAATCTTACCGTAAACTTGACTCTATTTCAATTCTCAAATAGAGAGAATCATGATCTTTGTGGTAGATAGTAGATATGGAATTAATGCTGATTGTACTTTGTACTGATATCAACATCGCAGATAACAAAAATTTTATTTTGCAAATCAATTCATTTGAGCTAGTTGTAAGCGTACCCTGTATCCTATACAAAGAATTTCCGGGACTAATCTGTTGATTATCCTCAGGGTACTCTTACTGCGATTAGGGACTGGTTTAGAGACTACAAGATCCCTGATGGAAAACCGGCTAACAAGTTTGGTCTTGGCAACAAACCAGCAAACAAGGTAATCTTCTATCAATCCCCTTCCTTTGTTCTTGCTTGGTTGTTGATTTCTTGAATTCTTTTTTGTGTTGTTTTTGCTAATATTAGAACGGGTTTCTGTTTTATGACAGGATTATGCTCTTAAGGTCATCAATGAGACCAACAAGTCTTGGGCTAAACTTGTCAAGAGATCAAGTGATGCTGGAGAGCTTTCACTTGCATAAATGAAAACCATTAGACTTGGAGTTGCATGCAGCTGGTAGTGCTCGTTTTTGTAGGCTACTTATCAGAGTTTTCCCTTTTGGCGAGCAAGTCCTGGTAATCTTATGAATCGAAACATTCCTTCTCATTGTTGAGCTTGAATAATCGACGACTCTGATGTGGTCTGCCTATAATTTATTCTCTTTGTTTTAATTGAAATATAGGGATTCTTTCTGCTGCATCTTTTAGTTAGTATGACAGTTTGTGTGAGTCATTTTGATTAAATAATGAAACGGGCCTCTTTTCTAGAACTGCTGAATGAGTTAAGAGTATGTTTGGAATAAATAAGTTTTATAGAATTTATTTATAATTCCAGACATTGTCATGTTTGAGTTTCCTTATTATGAATTCTATCAAAAATAATAAAATTTACAAATGAATTCCATGAATGAAGAAAAAAAAGGATTCTTTCTGCCGTTCTTTTAATATTAAGTACGACAGTTTTAGTAAAGAACATTTCTATGATAATATTCAAGCTGCTATTGATCTATGCGTATCAGATTTGTGGAAAGTGTCATTTTGCATAATTGTATTAACAATAGTTACTACATGATCAGTGATTAAAATTTACACATAATGGACCTTTGCCCTACCAATCCGACCTACAAACAAGAGAAAAGAAGCAAAAAACCTCAAGACCCTTCACCATCCCTACCAGCTGCTGAGTTCAAGGGCTTCTTGGAATCTCTTCTCCAGTGTAGAATCAGTAGACAAAGAAGGATCAAGCATGGAATCTCTACCCTCAGTTCTTCCTTTGAGTTGATGATTATAAAATGGGACCCACTTCATTGCAGAAACTTTCACCTCAAGAGATGTTGCAGACGGTGGTGATGATGATGAATCTGAAGGAAGGAGAGATGGTGAAGAAGTTTAGCTCAACAATTATACATCTCTATTTATGGTCGAGTTTAATAAGATATATCATCATCAAAAAAAATAAAACACAATAGTTATTGATGTTTAAATCATGTGTATATATTAGTTTTAATTTGCATTACGACTCATTTAAAATGGATAAAATAACCGATATATAAATCGAATCTGAGATAATCTAGAGACTTCAACTTTGATTACTAAATGAAGACCTCATTGACTATATATTGCATCTTCAATGTTATATTTAACACATTTTGTACCAAATATATCCCATATATTCAAATCATGGAACATGTTTCTATTTATTTATTTTTTTAAAAAAATTAATACAAAAATCAATAATATGATACACATCAACTTAAGGACCCGTGACCACTACCAGAAGCTTCAACATTTTGAGCTTACTACTAAATTATTGCACTTTCAATCCCGATTTATACTCAAACGCACAAATGTATCCATCAAAACATAAAATAAAATGCATACATGTTAAGAAAATCTACGTGCTAGTTTTAGTATTTCATTTTATCCCACATTATTAATGTTACAAAGAAAAGATCTTGAGTTCAAATTTAACTCCGTTTAGATTTGCGATCGATAAAAAACCACATTTCAAAAATGATTTACCTCAGGAAGTTCTTTCCATACTAAAATACTTCAGTTTTCAACATTTCATCTAGACTCTGAATCTTAATCAAGCCTCATATTTCTTTTTCTGAATTTACAACCAAAAAAATACAGATTAACCTGGGTCTCTTAGGATAAAGAATTCCTTCAAGTCTTACCTAGAGGAGATTTGGGTTCGAACTTATCCCCACCGATGAATTTTTTTTAAAAAGAATACAGATTACAACAATCATCCCTGCATGCTTGCACAAATAAAAGCCGCCAAGCAATATGCACAATTTAGAAGACAAAAGTAAACTTCAATTTAAGGATACCAGAACAGCTTGTGGGATCTGACTCGTAATTGAACTTCATATAACTAGGGGAAAAATAGAAGGATTGAACTTGGAAGAGATTAGAAAAAAAAAAAGACACTTCGAGATTGATACTGCCAAAAAACCACATCCAATAAAGAGACGACACGTGGACCACCACATGGGTAGGCAACAGGTCAACACACAAGAGGGCCCCGACTCCAGGTCATCACCGTCCTCCAGGTCACCAAACCGCCCTTGGCCTAAAGGCCGCCTGATGAGAGCCATAAAATGCATCTTAATAGTACTCAATTGTTAGCGTTTTAGGGTTGATCTAGGTTTTAATTGCATTTTTATACGTTAACAACTCTAAAGTGGTATTCTTGAATCGTTGACTTATTTCGATGCATTTTCAGGTACTTTAAGATCAAAAGAGGAGGAAAAACTATTGTTGCTTGAAGCACAAAGACTCAAGGCACACCGAAGTGAAGGCATGGTCGCGGAAGGACAAATGAAAAAAAAATAAAGTTTTGAGTGTGCGCACTGAGGCCTAAAAATATCCAAGCCTCGACCTCCAGAAGGGAAGCCAAAAGACCAAGGAAAAGCATTAGTGTGCGCCGCGGCCTGAAGGGCTGAGCCACGGCCTGGACAAGGCTGGGCCGTGGCCCACAGAAGGAGAAGAAATCAGCACAAGTTCAGCCGCAGCCTGACCCAATCTGAGACGCGGCACGACCTCAATACCCTGTCTCCGAGTTACAACTTAATTAGGGTTTTTAATGATTGTTTAAACCTAAAACACCCTTGGACCTCTTGTATTATAAATAGCTCACTTAGAGTTTGATAAAACATTCATAAAACCTGGAAAACTCAAGGAAGCAACCAATTCTCCTCCACTAAAGTGTTCAACCATGAGCCCTATGGCTAACTAATCTCCAAGCAAGGTGAATGGATGAATCCCTAGGTGTAGTTGTTCATATTTTCCTTTATTTGATTCAGTTGTAATAGGGATTTATTGTCAAAACATTGTTATGATTTACTTTGCTATCTAATTATAAGATTTTCTCTAATCCGGTAATTGTATCTTTCTCCTTGATATAAATCTAGTCACGCTTTTCTTATGTCAAGATTGTTTGGATATGATTGAGTCCAGTAGATTTATCCTTTAGGCTTGTCCATTACTGTAATATTGTCATAAAAGATATATTGTCGTTTCTTGATAAACCTATAGGATAGATCATGTGTGCATGAATCAAAAGTAGAAAGTATTTCATAACAATTACATTAGAGGTTATACATGCTCCTATTGAATATTTGCCGATTACCTGTTTGGGATGTGAAACTTGCAATTGAGATAAAAACAACTGAATCAAGTTAGGATTAGGGCAATGAACCTAGGAAGGATTCTCGGAACCTTGTTGTTCCTCTATTATATTTTACAATCTATTTTACACAATTACTTCATTATCAAAAGTTCATACTTTCTCACTTAAATCTTTATCATTTGTGTTATGGTTCACACTTTCTTTTGTAGTTAACTTGTTTCCCTGTGGAATCGACACCCCAAAGCTATGCTACAACTACCGCGTTATATTTTGGGCATAACCACCGCCTCATACATAGACTGCTCCTAAACAAGACAGCAAGGTGAAGCACAAACGGACGGTCCCAGGCCACTTAGCTGGGCCTCCTAGGCATCATTGCCCAACCAAGTTGGGACTTCACGTCGTCATCGCCCTGGGTAGAAGACCGCCTCAAAACCCTATAAAAAGACACAGGTGCGCATTCCAAATGATTAGACCTTTCTTGACATAAAAAGAGAACACCATTACTCCCGTGCACTTTACTGTATACTAACAAGAGCTTCGGAGCATCCTCGGAGGCATCCCCTCCGGCGACCCCCTAGCTCATCTTCTCTACCCTGTGCAGGTTTCGTCGAGGTCCGACCTCCAGCTCAACAAACACATTTTTGGCATCAACAGAGAGTAAAACATATGTGAAGATCATTAAATAAACAGGCTTCACAAAACCGTGTAGACAAATTTTCAAGGTGTTTTTAATAATTAATTTCGATTTGTCCAACGCAAAGTCTCGAACTGCTTTAAAAATTATCAAATATAAACATATTCTAATCACATTGACTTTATTTAGATGAAAATAATTAATGTTTTAACCAAAAAATCGCCTTATAAAAAATAACAATAAAAAAGATAATTTACGGTTACAGCATGGTCTTTGTAATACCCGTATTCAAAAAGAAATGGTAAATAAATAATTTAATAAATATGGCATGAAGTTTAAATAATATAGTTACACGAAGGATTTAGTATTGAAGAAAAAAAATTGGGATGTGGACGTCATTAAAAGAAAAGGAAAGAAAACAAAAAAATATATATTTTCTGGACGTCCAGGGAGGTCCAGCAAGAAAGAAAAAAAACTTAAAAGTCAAAAAACGTGGCGGCAGGTGTTGCCACCAGCTGTCAAAAGAAGAAAAGAGAAAGCAAGGTATTCTGCATGAATGCCAAATGCTCTTGTACGTGGCAGCCCAAGAAATGCAAAGGGGGGGCTGCTGAAGCAAAAAAAGTTTATATGTATACAAAACATATTCATAATTGAATGATTTCGTTTAGCTTCTTTCAATCTCTCTCGTTTTTCTCAAAACACTTGGGGACTCAAAAAAATGTTGGAAGAGCAAAATTTTGAAAGGATTTTCTGCGGAATTGCATAGAGAATCAGGAAAAACTATCAGAAAAACAGAAGGTAATAACATAGGGTTTATTTTTGAATTTATGATATTTATAAAATTCCCAGGAAGTCAAAGTGGGAATTTTCAAGAGTGTGGTTTATACTGAATTGAAGAATAAATTAGAAAATTTTATATAAATATAATGTCAGGTGTTGACAATCTACAACCAGGAGAATTTCTAAGAGAAACAGGAAAGGCAATGAGGTGATCCATGGGTAGCTTTAAGAGCTACATGGTGAGTTGGATTTACTTTAAACAGTCTAAATAAAAATGAAAAATTTAGTGATAATATTAAAATAAATTATTAGCTTATGTTGTTGATAAGAGCCATAAAATGCATCTCGATGATGTTTAATTGTTAGCGTTTTATGATTCTTCTCGGTCTTTATTGCACTTTTATGTGTTGATAACTCTTAAGTAATATTATTGGACCACTGACTTATTCCAGAGCATTTTCAGGTATTTTGAGTCCAAAGAGAAGAAAAAGCGATTGTTGTTTAAAAGCACAAAGATTCCATGCACGAAGAAACATTGGAGTGGCTGCGGAGAGGCAAAACATGAAGAAAATCAACAATCAGTGAGCACCTCGGTGCTCCTCAGCCAGCACCGTGGTGCCTAGAAACTTCCATGTTGTGAATAAATAGCCAGCACCGTGGTGCCCAGAAGCTCACCCAGCCAAATCATACCTGATGAGTCTTAAATATTACATATTTTAGACCCTTAACTTACATTTGTTATGCTCTTAGTTAGTAGTATTTTACTTTATTTTATGTTTTTCTTGTGTTTTGTGTGTTTTTACAGCTTTGTGGAGAAAATGAAGCATTTCAGGAGATTTGAATCTTCTGGAGACATTGCGCTCGATCGCACCAGATATGCGATCGAGCGCATCTACGCTCGAGCGCACCTGCCTATGAACGAGCGCAAGGTCAACATCCCACATCGAAATATTTGAAGTTCAGTGCATCTGCGATCGATCGCAGCAGACATGCGATCGAGCGCACATGAAATCGTGCGCACAAGACATGCGATCGATCGTACCTGCGATCGATCGCACCACACTGCGATCGAGCGCACATGGGTCTGTATCCCACATCGTTTCTGCAAGCCACATTACTCCGGGTCTTCCCCTATATAAGCACCATCTGGCTTCATAAACCAGTGTACAATTCCTGAGCCAATTTGGTGTTTACCGGTGGACTTCCGCCAGCATTTTGGTGGATCCCGAAGGCATTGCTACCACGAGGGGAAGCGCCGCCCGTCAGCGAGTGGAATTTCTCCCATGTAAAGTTGTTTATTTATTTCTTTATATTCAGTTTGTTTTAGTTTAAATGTTTAGCACTTGTTATTATAGTTTTATAGTTATGAGTGGCTAGACTCTTCAGCTAAGGTTGAAGATGAAGCCCCGCCGTTGTTTGGCGTAGTAGTTCAGATTTGCTTGTACAAATCTGACAATTTTTAGTATATATATTCTGTCAATTATTTGAGTTAATCTTATAATTGATTGAGTTTAAATTGTCTGTTGGATTTTCTTTGTGTTTCATCTGATGGATACATTGAATGCTTTTCGATTAAATTGGATTCCCTTTGTGATTTGTTAAGAGTGGATACATCGGGTGCTTTTGGTTTAGTTGGGATATTCTTTGTTTTTTGTCTTATAGTTGGATTCATTGAATGTTTTGATAGGCTGTATTTTTAGAACATATATGCTTAACTTTGGTGGGGTGGATTCGAAAACCTTAGTGTTTTTAATTAGTTTTTAAACCAATTTAATTTAGTTTTAATTTATTTTGCAATATCATTCTGAAATTTGGAACTAGGTTAAAATAGAGTTAGTTTAGATTAAAAATATATTTTCACAACGCAATTCCCTGTGGATTTGACCTCGCACTTGCACAACGCTATACTGCAAACGACTCGTGCACTTGCGAGTAAATTAAAACTCACAACAATACCCAGCACCGCAGCGCCCATAAAGCAGCACCGCAGTACGCACACGAGATTGTATCTCCGAGTTAGACTTTAATTAGGGTTTTAAACATTAGATTAAACCCAAGAACACCCTTGGACTCTTGTACTATAAATAGGTCACTTAGGATTTAAGAGGAAGAGGATCTTGTGTGGAGAAAAAAACCCAGAAATCTCAAGGCAACAGCTCTCATCCATAAAAGTGTTTAGCCATGAACACCATGGCTAACTAACTTCCAAGCAAGGCGAAAGGATGAATCCCTAGGTGTAGTTGTTCCTATTTTCCCTTATTTGATTCAGTTGTAATAAGAATTTATTGTCAAAACATTGCTATGATTTACTTCTTTATCTAATTATAAGATCTTATCTATTCCAGTGATTGTATCTTTTTCCTTGATATAAATTTAGTCATGCTTCTCTTATGTCAAGATTGTTTGGGAATAACTGAGTCCGATAAATCTAGCCTTTAGGTTTGTCCATTACTACAATATTGTCAATAAAGATATATTGTCGTTTCTTGATAAACCTATAGGATAGATCATATGTGCATGAATCGAAAAAGTATTTCATAACAATCATATTAGGGTTTATATATGTGCTCATTGAATACTTGCCGGTTACATGTTTGGGATGTGAAACTTGCAACCGAGATAAAAATAACTAAATCAAGTTAGGTATAAGGCAACGAACCTAGGGAGGATTCCCGGATCCTTGTTATCTTCCTATTATATTTTACAATCTATTTTACACAATTCCTTCATTACCAAAAGTTCATATCTTCTCACGTAAATATTTATCGTTTGTGTTATGGGTTACACAGTCTTTTGTAGTTAACTTGTTTTCCTGTGGAATCGACACCCCAAAGTCGTGCTACAACAACCATGTATGTTTTGGGTGTAATCAAATTTTGGCGCCGTTGTCGGGGAAACGCGCTTAAGTACGAGGAAGTTTGTCAACTCTAAAACAGAACGGTACTATTGTTCTTTTCTATTGAGTTTTGATTTATTGATTTTGTTTTTTTTTTATTATTATTCTATTTGGCTCTATTTTAATTATTACTTTTAGAAGCTCAAATAGTGTATGCTTAGATCGAGAGATTTGCAAGGGAGATTCATTAAGGGACCCAAATTAGAGATACCCTTTCCTTCCACGTCCGTTAGTGAAACCTCACCTATATCAAACCCTAGTGTACACCCAACTGAAAAATTAGAAAATTTTGTTAACATGGCTGAAAACCCTAATGAGAATGTTGCTAGGACACTTAAGGATTACCTACATCCTAGCCGGACAGCCACACCATCATGCATAATGTTTCCAGCTAACACTCACCATCAAGATTTTAAAACAGGGATGATACAATTACTCCCTACTTTTCATGGCTTGGAAAACAAAAACACTTATGTGCACATTAGAGAATATGAGAAAGTAGTTGCAACTTTTCATAGTCAAGATGCAACTGATGATATTGTGAGACTCAAGTTTTTTCCTTTCTCCTTGAAGGATAAAGCTAAGAGTTGGTTATACTCACTGAGACCACGATCAATTGGGTCATGGAATGAGATGACCCAAGTCTTTTTTAACAAGTACTTCCCTCAACATAAGATTAATGCATTGAAAAGACAAATCTCCACCTTTGCACAAAAGGAAAATGAAACTTTGTATCAGTCTTGGGAGAAATTTAAAGAGCTGTTAAGTATATGTCCACATTATGGGTATGAAAATTGGCATTTAGTGAGCTATTTCTATGAGGGTCTTACCTATAGAGAACGCTAATTTGTAGAGATGATGTGCAATGGTGAATTTCTATAAAAAGACCCTGATGAGACTATTGAATACCTCAATGAGCTTGCTGAAAAAGCTCACACATGAACTGGACCTAGTGCTACTGAAAGTACAAATAGGTCACGACCTATAGGAAACCCTAGTGGTGGAGGAATCTACCATCTTAGGGAAGAGGATAACCTTAAGGCCAAGGTCGAGATGCTTACTAGAGAGTTAGAGGCATTAAAAACTAAAAAGCCAACACACATGGGTAATCAAGCCGAACCTTTAGAACCATGTTTTGTGTGTGGCGGGGTTGATCATCCCACTCAAGATTACCCCACATTTGTTGACATGAAAAGGCTGTATGAGGAACAATGTAATGCCTTAGGCATGTACAAGAAACCTCCAGCACCCTTCTCTAACACTTATAATCCGGGGTGGTAAAATCACCCCAATTTCAGCTGGAAATCTGAAAATCAGCAGCATGCACAACCCCCTAGATCATACCCAGCACCTTATCATGCACCTCATCCTCTAGGAACTCTTTAAAAGACACCTTACATGCTTTTATAGAAGCCCAAGGTAAGACAAACCAAAGGTGTGAGGCTTTAATTACACAAGTGGTTGAGGAAAACAAAGAAATAAGGAGCCAAGTGTCTAAATTAATGGGCTCCTTGAGTGTGACTGAGCAAGGTAAGTTACCTTCCCAAGCTCAGTCCATACCTCACGGTCAACATATGGCATAAGAAAATTTGAAAGATGTAAATGCCATTGTGACCCGAAGTGGTAAGTCACTACACATCCCACCAATGAATAAACCCAAGGATGTGAGAAAAGGTCAGACTAGTAGTGAAACCGAACTGCCTAAAGACCCTAAAGTGACCAAAAATCCTGTTAAGGCACCATTCCCCCAAGCCTTAAAATCCAACAAGAAAAATCTAGAAATAAATAATGAAATCCTTGAGAACTTAAGGCAAGTGAAACTTAATCTTCCTCTTTTGCATGTGATTAAACAAGTCCCTACCTATGCAAAAGTTCTTAAGGATTTATGCATAATTAAGAGGAAACACCGTGTCAAGAAAACAACATTCCTAACTGAGCAAGTTAGTGTGTTAATTGAGCAAAGAATTCCTCCAAAATACAAAGATCTGGGCTGTCCTACCATTGCTTGCAGCATTGGAAATCATGAGATTGGACAAGCCTTGATAGATTTAGGAGCTAGTGTAAACCTGATGCCATTCTCCATTTACTTACAGCTTAGGTTAGGAGAAATCAAACCAACCGGCGTGGTATTACAATTGGTTGACTGTTCAATCAAAGTACCCCGAGGTGTGGTAGAGGATGTTTTGATTCAAATTGATAAATTTTACGATCCTGTTGATTTCTTAATTCTTGATACCACTTCTGCTGTTGATACTAACTCTAAAATCCCTTTGATTTTGGGTAAATCTTTTCTTGCTACTGTGAATGCTCTAATGAATTTTAGGAATGGACTCATGAAGCTGTCCTTTGGCAACATGACCTTTGGAATGAATATTTTCAATGTTGCAAAACAGCCTGAAGATGAGGACGAAAACCACCAACTTTACATGATTGAGTCACTCATCAATGTGGGAGTTTCCTTAGCTCATGATTATGATCCTCTTAAGAATTTTCTTGTTAATTCTGAGATAGATTTATTTGATGATAAAACTGATATAATTAATATTTGTACTGTTTTTGACAAATCTCAGGATTATAGCAATCGAGCATGGCAACCAAGGTTTGAGGAGCTGCCTGAAAGAAGCAAGACATAAGTCCCCTCAAATGTGGAAGCACCTAAGGTCGAATTAAAGCTACTACCTAAGGGTTTAAAACATGTCTTTCTCGGTCTAGGTGATACCTTTCCTGTTATTATTTCTTCTGAATTGTCTGAGATCCAAGGTAAGAAATTAATTTAAACTTTTAATGCACATAAATCAGCCTCAGGATGGAGCATGGCTGATTTAAAGGGAATTAGTCCCCTAATCTGCTGCCATAAAATAAATTTGGATGAAGGAACTAGTCCTCGTAGAGACCCTCAACGTAGGCTTAACCCCACTATGAAAGAAGTAGTGAAAAATGAAGTGCTGAAACTGTTAGATGTGGGTATTATATATCCTATAGCTGATAGTAAGTGGGTAAGCCCTACACAAGTCGTCTCTAAAAAGTCCGGAGTCACTGTTGTGAAGAATGACCTAGGAGAGCTAGTCCCTACCAAACTTGTGACCGGGTGGTGTATGTGCATTGATTATAGAAAATTAAATGTTGCCACCCGGAAAGACCACTTCCCACTCCCTTTTATTGATCAAATTCTTGAGCATGTAGCTGGCCATCCCTTTTATTGTTTTCTAGATGGTTATTTTGGTTATTATCAAATAGAAATTGCATTAGAAGACCAAGAAAATACAACTTTTACTTGTCCCTTTGGAACCTATGCTTTTCATAGAATGCTATTTGGATTATGTAACGCCCTTGCTACTTTTCAACGCTGCATGATGAGTATTTTTAGTGACATGGTTGAAAGTTGCATGGAGGTTTTTACGGATGACCCAACTATTTTTGGATCTTCATTTGAAGCATGCTTAATGAATTTAGAAAGAGTATTAATTCGCTGTGAAGAAAAATAATCGGTTTTAAATTGGGAAAAATGTCATTTCATGGTACCATTCGGTATTGTCTTAGGGCGTATTGTCTCTTCTAAATAGTGATTGGACTTTGCCTTTTGAAATCATGTGTGATGCTAGTGATTATGCTTTAGGTGTTGTTCTTGGACAGCGAAGAGAGGGAAAACCTTTTGTCATTTACTATGCTAGTAAGACTTTAAATAGTGCTCAAATGAATTACTCTACAACTGAAAAAAAATTGCTAGCTGTAGTATTTGCTTTAGATAAATTTCGTGCTTATTTAATTGGGTCGCCTATCCTTATTTTTACAGATCATGCAGCCTTCAAGTATCTTCTCACAAAGAAGGATGCTAAGGCACGACTAATCCGATGGATCCTCCTCTTGCAAGAATTTGATATCACCATCAAGGACAAGAAAGGAGTGGAGAACGTAGTAGCCGACCACCTATCGAGACTTACATTTGGGGACACTTGTGATGACATGCCAATCAAGGACGATTTTCCCGATGAGCAATTACTATCCATTACTTCTCTACCATGGTTTGCTCACATCGTAAATTATTTGGCTACAGGTGAGATACCTATGGATTGGAGCACTCAAGACAAGAGGAAATTCTTATATGAGGTATATAATTTTTATTGGGATGACCTCTAGCTTTTCAAGTATTGCCCTGACCAAATTCTAAGGTGTTGCATCCCTAATGAAGAGATTACAAGTGTCCTAGAATTTTGTCACTCCCAAGCTTGTGGAGGCCACTTTTCAATGAAAAAAGCAGTGTGGATTTTATTGGCCTACATTGTTTAAAGATGCAAACACCTATTGTCGCTCATGTGAACGGTGTCAAAAGTTAGGAGTTGTGTCTCGCCGAAATATGATGCCCCTAGACCCTATTTTAGTAATTGAAATTTTTGACTGTTGGGGCATCGATTTCATGGGGCCCTTTCCTCCTTCCTTTGGATACCAATATATCATCGTGGCAATAGTTTATGTATCTAAGTGAGTAGAGGCAGCAGCTTATCAAAGCAATGATAATGGAACGGTGATTAAATTCCTTAAAGAAAATGCGTTATCTCGATTTGGCACACCACGTGCTATAATTAGTGATCGAGGTACACATTTTTACAACCGTTCTTTTGAAGCTTTGATGAAAAAATATGGGGTATTATAGAAAATCTCTACTGCTTATCATCCTCATACTAGCAGACAAGTAGAGCTTGCTAATAGGGAGATTAAACAAATTTAAAAAAAACGGTTAACCTTGATCGCAAGGATTGGTCGTTGAGACTAACTGATGCGCTTTTGGCTTACCGTACAGCCTTTAAAAATCCCTTAGGTATGTCGCCTTATCGGCTTGTTTTTGGAAAGCCTTGCCATTTACCTGTGGAGCTCGAGCATCGAGCTTATTGGGCCATCAAGTCTTTTAACTTTAATATGGGCGAAGCGGGTAAGCTTAGAAAATATCAGCTGACCGAGTTAGAAGAGTTAAGAAACGATGCTTACGAAAATTCTAGAATCTATAAGGCTAAGATGAAAGTATTACATGATAAAAACATTTTAAAGAAAACATTTAAACCCAATGATCGGGTGTTCTTATACGACTCTAGACTTCATAAGCATCCTGAAAAACTTCGGTCAAGATGGACCGGCCCTTTTATAGTGAAAAATGTTTTCGAAAATAGGGTGGTAGAAATTGAGGATACTAGAGATGGCCCTTTTATAGTAAATGATCAATGACTTAAGATCTTAATCGATAGACAAGATCCAGAAGTGGAAGACATTCCGCTTATGGATCCGGTCTATTCACCTTGACCACACAACAAAGGTACGTTTTTTTATTTTATTTTATTTTTTTGATTTGTTTGTTATGTTTTAAATTAATTTTTACTCAATCTTAATTGTTAGTTCTTAGTTTAATTTAAATTTTTAGGATTTTTTGTTTTTATTTTAGCTGACTTTTTTTTATTTTTCTCTTTTATTTAGCAAAAAAACCCAAAATATGAAAATTTTCTTTTGCAGGCCAGGTCCAGCACCGCGGCGCGCACAGGCCAGCACTGCAGCGCCCAGCATGCCAGGCCTAGCATCGTGGCATGCACTGGCCAGCACCCTGCACGCCAGGCCCAGCACTGCAGTGCATTGCACAGCGCTAGCTCGAGCCCAGCACAATGCTAAACCTAATTCTGCACTATAAAAGCCATTTTGCAGCCTCCTTCTTCATTTCTCCTTTCATAAAACCAGTAGCACACTACCTCCTCTCTCAAATTTGCCACAAATCCTTACTTGCCCAATCACTTAGACTCAAAACTTTCTTGTTTCTGCCATCATTGCTCACTAATTTTGCTGTTTTTGCTACCTTCTCTCTCAAAATCTTGGTTACAAGAAGACTTGGAGTTTATCAAAGCACACTTCAAAAGGAAGGTAGTTTTTCTTCTCTCCAACATAAACATCAACTAAGACCACTTTCTTCCATTTTATTGCTTATTTGTGCTATTTAGTGGTTATATTTTGCCTTAAGTCTATTATTTTATATATATTTGATTTCAATGGCACCTAAGACCAAGAGACCTAGGGAGCAAACACAAAAAGAGTATGATGACACCAAATTTGTTAGTTCTGAAGCAAATGAGCGATATATTAGAATGTTGCAAAGTCGAAAACCCAGTCCCGAAAGAGGATTCAACATCACTGAGAGGAGAAATCTGACCTTATTTAGAATGATTCTAGATAGGAATTGGGGTACATTTACAAGACCACCTTCTCCCTCCCTCTCGAATTTGGTTAGAGAATTTTACACAAATGCGCCCGAGCATAGGAATGGTAAAGTGAGAGTAAGAGGGCGAACAGTTTCTTTTAGCAGCTCATCCATTAATAGCTTCTATGGATTACTTGACATTGAACATAGTGACTATAGTGCATATGTGTCTACCATTAATTATGAAGAGATTTGCACTACCCTTTGTATTCCGGGCAGTACATGGAAAACGACGGGTGATATCCCTGTCACTTTGCCCGATACTTCTCTCAATGCCAATGCTAGGCGTGGCAATATTTTATATGTCAGTGGATGATGCCTGCTTTATACTATAGTGCCTTAACTGTTGAGTGAACTGTGTTAATCTATGCAATTTTGATGGGCATGACTATCGATGTAGGCCAAGTCATACATAATTTTATCAAACACCCTATTAGACAAAAGCTTGGATTATATTTTCCTTCTTTTATAACCCAATTGTGCATCTGAGTCAGAGTCCAATACAGCCCTGATGAGGAGACTCAGCCACCTAGAAAACCCATCGATGATATCCTGCTAGCTCAAATTAAAGTCCCAAGGCCACCAATTCCGAGAGAAGAGGCAGTATTTGCTGCTCACTCCTCCACCTCTAGGAATTTCATGGTTGCCGAGTGACTTGAGCGGATAGAGAGTCATTTTGATGAGCATCATAAATTATTGCTTGATAGGTTAGATCGTCAAGACAAATTTTTCACTCGGCAAGACGATTATCATGCGGAGGTCAACTCTTTCTTTGGTCAAATGTACCAACACCTTGCCTCCGCTACTGGTTGCAATATGGGTCATTTTTCTACTATGCCAACCTATCTGGGTTCATCTTTTGATCCACCTCCTGAGGAAGGTGAAGAGAGTGAAGAGAATGCAGATGATGATGAGAATTTAGAGGAATAGTTTTGGGTTCTATCTCTTATTTTCCTTTTTCCTTAGTTTATTTTTTGTTATTTTCTTTTTCTCATTTTAGTGATTTTTCTGCATTTTATGTGCTAACCTAACATATAGTGGGAATCTTAAGGGTACACCACAATAGTTTTCTTTTTGTTGTCTTGTTATGTTGTAGATTGGCATTTCAGCAAGAAGAATGGCATGCAATTCAGCTGGTGATACACATTTTTCAGCACCTGTGCACTCGTGCTTACAAAGAGAGTTTTTCTTTACTTTCTCTTTAACATTGAGGACAATATAAATTTTAAGTTGGGGGTGGAGACATATTTTCTTTAAAATTTCTTGGTGTTACCTTACCTTACCTTTTGTTTTAAGCATGATTTGTGTTTGCCTTGGATATAATTCACATGTCAATGATATAAGCTTAATTGAGATAACCTACAACATTTAGAAGAAGTTAAATTTTGTTTCGGTTTGAAAATATTTTAAGTTTCAATCTTGATTTGGTTAGAGACTCTAGTTTGTGGTAAGATTGTATGATTAATCTTAAGCACTTAGAGAAGTTTTATGTTTGATTATTCTGTGAATATTTTTATGGTCTTGGCAAGCTCTAGAACTTATTTGATAATCACTTGAGGCGAATTCCTAGAATGCACATTACTTAGGATATGATATAAGCCATTTTTTTGGACTGTTTGTGCCTTTCGAACTTACCCTTGCTATATTCATCAGTAGTCACTTGTTTGAGCCTTTTTCTTGAAAAAGAATTTAAGCCTTGTTTCTTTCAATAGCCCATTTACTCACCTTTATGAGTCTAAAAATATTTTATCTTTACCTTTCTTTGACAAGAACTTAGTTATACACATTTGTTGAGAAGCACTTAAAAGGAATAAGGATGGAAATATGAAAACCATAACCCAAGTACACTAAAGGAGATAAGTTGGGGGTTGTGGAAAAAAAAAAGAAAAGAAAAAGAATGGAAAAAGGAGGTGAATGATCTTATGCAAAAAGAAAAGAAAAGAGAAGTAAATTATGGCAAAGAAAGAAGAAAAGAAAGAAAAAGTAATGATTTGAGAAGAATGCTCGAAAAAAAATGGTTGAAAAAGTTGGGAGTCAAAGAAAGGTTATCTAGTGCTTAAAAGTAGTTGTATTTAAAGCTAAGAGATTGAGTTCTTTTACTTGTGAATCCTTTCCGTTCTTTCTTAAACTCTATCTTAGCCTAACGTTACAAGCTTATTAAAGACCTATTGATCCAATGTAATGTGATTTTTCTACAATAGTGGAGAGTGATTTGAAAAATAAGATTGATGTCACACAATTTATTATGTTTTTAGAGGCCAAGAATTGTATTCACGAATGTTATGCATAAAATCATCCGGGTGTACGGATTAATGGATTGTGGTAAGATGGATGTTAAGAGTCAATAATGATTTCAAGATTGATATTTGGATTACTTTCGAACTTGGGTGAATTTAAACGATTTTATGTGCTTTGTGTTATGCGAAATTTTTGAGACAAAAAGTGGATTACTCTTGGTTAACACTGATATTACCTCACTTTACTTCGATTCCCACCATGGAATTCATCTCTTGTTTCCGCTGGAATTGCTAGGGACTAGCAATAAGCTAGTTGGGGGGTTGTGATAAGAGCCATAAAATGCATCTCAACGATGTTTAATTTTTATCATTTTATGATTCTTCTCGGTCTTTATTACACTTTTATGTGTTGATAACTGATGAGAGTCATAAAATGCATCTAAACAATACTTAATTGTTAATATTTTAGGGTTGATCTCGGTTGTAATCGCACTTTTACATGTTGATAACTCTAAAGTGATATTCATAAATCATTGACTTAATTCGATGCATTTTCAGGTGCTTTGAGTACAAAAGAGATAATAAAGCAATCCATGTTTAAAGCACCAAAAGATCTTAGATGTCGCTGCTCATTTTTGTCCAAGGTTTAGACGTGTCCAAACATGATTCAAAGATGTTTAAAAGTCTAAACCAAGGCTGGAGGAATAAAGTACATTAAGTTAAAAGACTGGACACAAGTGTGTGCATCACTTTGGAGCAAGATAAGGGTAGGCACACTACTGTGTGCACTTCTGCATACAAGCTGAAGGAGTTTCACTGAATTGCCAGAATTTCCCATACAGATCAATAATCTTTGCAGATTAAAATGTATTGATGTAGAAATAACCTGGAGATGAGACATATATGCTTAGAAAGATCCAGAAGTCAATTTTCTGGAGAATTTTACGGTTCGTAAAAAGGATTTTTTTAGAGAAAGTTAAGGCAGTTTTAGTGGAAACAGTTCAGGCCAGCACAGCAGGCCCAGGCGTACAGCACGGCCCACTCGCCTCTTGACCGGATTAGGGCAAGAAAATGACATTCTCTAAGACCAAAACACCCCCTCATGCTCTATAAATATATCTTTATGGAGTGTGTAGCTGGGCATTGAAGAGAGAAAGCAAGGAAGAGAGGAAAAAAGAGAGGATTCAAGGGATCCAAATCCAGCATTCTTCCATTTTATTTCTAAGTTTTCTTTGGTTGCAAATCAAGCGGAGAACATCCATATTGTTCATCCACCTTGAACTCCATGGCCAAATCAAGGGGAGAGCATCCTTATTGTTCTTCCACCTTGATTTCCATGGCCAACTAATCATTTTACAAGGGAAAGGGATGAATCTTTAGGGATTTCTTATTCTTTATTTCCTGTTCTTGATTCAGTTGTACGGATTTATTGTTAAATATTGTTTATGAATTATTCATTGATTAAATAAGAAGATCTGAGTTCATGTGATAGATGTACATTTTATTCTTCTTCTTTTAGACTCTCTTAATCCGGTGATTGCATCCTTCTCCTCCATTGAGGTTGTTTGGATGTGATTGATTCTGGTAGATTTATCTTATTGATTGTCAATTACTGCGATATTGTCTTTTAAGATATATTTTAGTTTCTTGATAATCTTTAAGATCGGTCATGTGTGCATGAACCGAAGTCAATGATTAATTCGTAGCAATTATATAAGAGTTATAAATGTGCTTGATTGAATATATTCCGATTGCTTGTTTGGGAGTTGAAACTTGCAATCGAGATAAAATCGATTGAATCAAGAGTGGAAATAGGGAACAAACCTAAGGAGGATTCTCGGAACCTTGTTATTTCTCATTTATATTTCATTTACATTTACGCAATTTTCCTTTACATTATTTCACTATCAAAGCTAAAAAATCTTTAGTTTAACTTTTATCGTTCGTTTTAAGGTTCACACATTTTCCTTTGTACTTAACTTGTTTCTTTGTGGAATCGACACCCTAAAGCCGTACTACAATAACCGTGTTATACTTTGGGCGTAATCAAATTTTGGTGCCGTTGCCGGGGAAACACTTTTAAGTACAAGGAAACTTGTCAACTTTGAGTGTGACGGTAAAAAAAAAAAATCGTAAATATCTTTCTTTTCAACAGTTTGTAAATACGATCATATCATTCCTTTACTTTTGTTTTATTTATTTGTTCATTATTCTGTTTTATTTATTTTTTCATTATTCTGTTTTATTTATTTGTTTCCCCCTCTAAATTAATTGGTGCATGCTTAGACCGAGAGATTTGCGAGGTAGATTCATTAGAGGACCCGAATTAGAATTACCCTCTATTTCCACCTCCATTGGTGAAACCTCGCCTAGATCAAACCATAGTGCACCCCCATCAGAAAATTTAGAGGATTTTGTTAACATGGCTGAAAATCCAAATGAGAATGGTGCTAGGACTCTTAAAGACTACCTACATCCTAGTCGGACAGCCACACCATCGTGCATTATGTTTCCAGCCAATACCCGTCATCAAGATTTTAAAACAGGGATGATACAACTTCTCCCTACTTTTCATGGCATGGAAAACGAGAACCCCTATGTGCACATTAGAGAATTTGAGGAAGTAGTTGCGACTTTCCATAGTCACGATGCAATTGATGATATCGTGAGACTCAAGTTTTTTCCTTTCTCCTTAAAGGATAAAGCTAAGAGTTGGTTATACTTGCTGAGACCACAATCAATTGGGTCATGGAATGAGATGACCCAAGTCTTTTTTAACAAGTACTTACCTCAACATAAGACTAATGTTTTGGAAAGATAAATCTCCACCTTTGCACAAAAGGAAAACAAGACTTTGTATCAGTCTTGGGAGAAATTTAAAGAGCTGTTAAGTATGTGTCCACATCATGGGTATGAAAATTGGCATTTAGTGAGCTATTTCTATGAGGGTCTTACCTATAGAGAACGCCAATTTGTCGAGATGATGTGTAATGGAGAGTTTCTGCAAAAAGACCCTGATGAGGCTATTGAGTACCTCAATGAGCTTGCTGAGAAAGCTCACACATGGACTGGACCTAGTGCTACTGAGAGCACAAATAGGTCATGACCTAGTGGTGGAAGAATCTACCATCTTAGGGAAAGGCCAAGGTCGAAATGCTTACTAGGGAGTTGGAGGCATTAAAAATGAAAAAACCAACACATATGGTTAATCAGGCCGAACCTTTAGAATCATGTTTTGTGTGTGGCAGGGTTGATCATCCCGCGTAAGATTGTCCCATATTTGTTGACATGAGAGGACTGTATGAGGAACAATGCAATACCTTAGGCATGTACAAGAAGCCCTCAATGCCCTTCTCTAACACTTATAATCCGGGGTGGCGAAATCACCCCAACTTCAGTTGGAAATCTGAAAATCAGCAGAATGTGCAGCCCCTTAGATCGTACCCAACACCTTATCATGCACCCTCATCCTCTAGGAACTCTTTAGAAGATACCTTACATACGTTTATAGAAGCACAAGGCAAGACAAACCAAAAGTGTGAGGCATTAATTACACAGTTGGTTGAGGAAAACAAAGAAATAAGGAGCTAAGTGTCTAAATTAATGAGCTCCTTTAGTGTCACTGAGTGAGGTAAGTTACCTGCCCAAGCTCAGTCTATACCTCATGGTCAACTTATGGCACAAGGAAATGTGAAAGATGTAAATGCCATTATGACCCAAAGTGGTAAGTCACTACACATTCCACCAGAGAATAAACCTGAGAATGTGAAGGGTAAAACCAGTAGTGAAACCGAGTTGCCTACAGACCCTGAAGTGACCAAAAGTCCTGTTAAGGCCCAATTCCCCCAAGTCTTAAAATCCAACAAGAAAAATCTAGAAATGAATGATGAAATCCTTGAGAACTTAAGGCAAGTGAAACTTAATCTCCCCCTTTTACATGTGATTAAACAAGTCTCCACCTATGCAAATATTCTCAAAGATTTACGCAAAATTAAGAGGAAACATCATGTCAAGAAAACGTTTTTCCTAACTGAGCAAGTTAGTGCACTAATTGAGCAAAGAATTCCCCCGAAATACAAAGATCTGGGCTGTCCTACCATTGCTTGCAGCATTGGAAATCATGAGGTTGGACAAGCCTTACTAGATCTAGGAGCTAGTGTAAACCTGATGCCATTTTCCATTTACTTACAGTTGGGGTTAGGAGAAATCAAACCAACCAGCATGGTATTACAATTGGCTGATCGCTCAGTCAAAGTACCCCGAGGTGTGGTTGAGGATGTTTTGATTCAAATTGATAAATTTTATTATCCTGTTGATTTCTTAATTCTTGATACTACTTCTGCTGTAGACACTAACTCTAAAATCCCATTGATTTTGGGTAGACCTTTTCTTGCTACTACGAATACTCTAATAAATTGTAGGAATGGTCTCATGAAGCCGTCCTTTGGCAACATGACCCTTGAAGTAAATATTTTCAATGTTGCAAAACAGCCCAAAGATGAGGACGAAAACTACCAGCTTTACATGATCGAGTCAATTGTCAATGAGGGAGTTTTTTTAACTCATGATTATGACCCTCTTGAAAATTTTCTTGTTAATTTTGAGATAGATTTATTTGATGATAAAACTGATATAATTGATATATGTGTTGTTTTTGACAAATCTCAGGATTATGGAAATCGGGCATGGCAACCAAGGTTTAAGGAGCTGCCTGAAAGAAGCAAGACTCAAGTCCCCTTAAGTGTGGAAGCACCTAAAGTCGAATTAAAGCCACTACCTAAGGGTCTAAAACATGCCTTTCTCGGTCCAGGTGATACCTTTCCTGTTATTATTTCTTCTGAATTATCTGAGATCCAAGGTAAGAGATTAATTCAAACTTTGAATGAACAAAAATCAGCCCTGGGATCGAGCATGGCTGATTTAAAAGGAATTAGTCCTCTGATATGCTCCCATAAAATAAATTTGGATAAAGGAACCAGTCCTCGTAGAGACCCCTCAACGTAGGCTTAACCCCACTATGAAAGAAGTAGTGAAAAATGAAGTACTGAAACTATTAGATGCGGGTATTATATATCCCATAGCTGATAGTAAGTGGGTAAGACCTACGCAAGTCGTCCCGAAAAGTCCGGAGTCACTATGATAAAAAATGACCTAGGAGAGTTAGTCCCTACCAAACTTGTGAACGGTGGCGTGTGTGCATTGATTACAGAAAATTAAATGCTGCCACCAAGAAAGACAACTTTCCACTCTCTTTTATTGATCAAATTCTTGAGCGTGTAGCTGGTCATCCCTTCTACTGTTTTCTAGATAGTTATTATCAAATAGAAATTGCATTAGAAGACCAAGAAAATACCATCTTTACTTGTCCCTTTGGCACCTATGCTTTTCGTAGAATACCATTCGGATTATGTAATGCCCCTGCTACTTTTCAACGCTGCATGATGAGCATTTTTAGTGACATGGTTGAAAATTGCATGGAGGTTTTTATGGATGACCTAACTGTTTTTGGATCTTCATTTGAAACATGCTTAATGAATTTAGAAAGAGTATTAATTCGCTGTGAGGAAAAAGAATTGGTTTTAAATTGGGAAAAGTGCCATTTTATGGTACCATTCGGTATTGTCTTAGGGCATATTGTCTCTTCTAAAGGAATAGAGGTTAATCAATCTAAGATTGAGTTAATCTCTAAATTGCCTACCACTAAGACAATAAAGGATGTGAGATCTTTCCTTGGTCATGTAGGTTTTTATAGGAGGTTCATATAAAATTTTTCAAAAATATTTAGACCACTATGTGCCCTCCTAGTTAAAGATACCCCCTTTGAGTGGAGTCAAGCTTGTCAAGAGGCCTTTAAAACGTTGATTGGCAAGCTTACTTCTGCACCTATAATGCGGTCGCTAGATTGGACTTTACCTTTTGAAATCATGTGCGACGCTAGTGACTACGCTATAGGTGCTGTTCTTGGACAGCGAAGGGAAGATCATGCAGCCCTCAAGTATCTTCTTACGAAGAAGGATGCTAAGGCACGACTAATCCAATGGATCCTCCTCTTGCAAGAATTTGATATCACCATCAAGGATAAAAAAGGAGTGGAGAATGTAGTAGCCGACCATTTATCTAGACTCACTTTTGAGGACACTTGTGATGACATGCCAATCAAAGATGATTTTCCCGATGAGCAATTACTCTCTATTACTTCTCTACCATAGTTTGCTCACATCGTAAATTATTTGGCTACAGGTGAGATACCTATGGATTGGAGTGCTCAAGACAAGCGGAAATTCTTATATGAGGTACGTAATTTTTATTGGGATGACCCCTATCTTTTCAAGTACTGCCCTGACCAAATTCTAAAGCGTTGCATTCCTAATGAAGAGATTTCGAGTGTCTTAGAATTTTGTCACTCCCAAGCTTGTGGAGGCAACTTTTCGATGAAAAAAACTGTTGCAAAAATTTTGCAGTGTGGATTTTATTGGCCTACTTTGTTTAAAGATACAAACACCTATTGTCACTCTTGTGAAAGATGTCAAAAGTTATGAGTTGTGTCACGCCGAAATATGATGCCCCTGAACCCTATTTTAGTGATTGAAATCTTTGATTGTTGGGGCATCGATTTCATGGGACCCTTCCCTCCTTCCTTCGGGTACCAGTATATCATTGTAGCAATAGATTATGTATCTAAGTGGGTAAAGGCAGCAGATTGTCGAAACAATGATAATGGAACGGTGATTAAATTCCTTAAATAAAAGGTGTTATCTCGATTTGGTACACCACGTGCTATAATTAGTGATTGAGGTACATATTTTTGCAACCGTTCATTTGAAGCTTTAATGAAAAAATTTGGGGTATTACATGAAATCTCTACTGCCTATCATCCTCAGACTAGTGGACAAGTACAGCTTGCTAATAGGGAGATTAAACAAATTTTAGAAAAAACGGTTAACCCCGATCGCAAAGATTGGTCTTTGAGACTAACTGATGCGCTTTGGCTTACCGGACAGCCTTTAAAACTCCCTTAGGTATGTCACCCTATCGGCTTATTGGGCCATCAAGTCTTTTAATTTTGACATGGGCGAAGCGGGTAAACTTTGAAAATATTAGCTGACCGAGTTCAAAGAATTAAGAAACGATGCTTATGAAAATTCTAGAATCTATAAGGCTAAAATGAAAGTATTCCATGACAAAAACATTTTGAGAAAAACATTTAAACCCAATGATCGGGTATTCTTATACGATTCTAGACTTCATAAGCATCCTGGAAAACTTTGGTCAAGATGGACCGGCCCTTTTATAGTAAAAAATGTTTTTGAAAATGAGGCGGTAGAAATTGAGGATACTAGAGATGGTCGGGTCTTTAAAATAAACGGTCAACGACTTAAGATCTTAATTGATAGACATGATCCGGAGATGGAAGACATTCCACTTATGGATCCGGTCTATTCACCTTGCCCACACAACAAAGGTACGTTATTCCTTTTAATTTTTGTTCTGTTTGTAGTTAGTTTTCATTCAATCTTAATTGTTAGTTTTAGTTTAGTTCAAATTTCAAAAAAAAAATATTAATATTTCATTGTTAAGTCTTTATTAACTTTGAATTTTGGTTGTGTTAAGTCTATTTTAATTTTTAGTTTCTAGTTGATTTCAGCGAAAAGAATCGTATGCAGTTCAATTAGTGGTGCACAATTTTCAGCTTTTGTGCATTTTTGACCACATAGGGAGTTTCCATTCATTTTTCTTTTACATTGAGGTCAATTCAATGTTTAGGTTGGGGGTGGAGGAAACACATTTCTTTTCTTTTTTTTCATTGAACTGCTTGGTGTCACTTTCTTTCTTTTCGTTGTTAGGATAAAAAAAATTGTTTGTTTGTTTTTAGCATGCTTTGTGTTTGCCTTGGAGTTAATTCACATGTCAATGATATGAGCTTAATCGAGATGGCATATAGCATTTAGAAGAAGTTAAATCTTGCTTCACTTTGAGAATAAATTAAGTGTCAATTTTTCTTTGGTTTGAGACTCTGGTTCGTGGTAAGATTGCATAATTAGTCTAAAGCATTTGGAGAAGTTTTATGCGCGGTTGTTTTGTGAATACTTTTGCGGTCTCTTCAAGCTCTAAAACTTATTTGGTAATCACTTGAGGTGAAAATCATAGAATACACACTACTTAGGATATGATGTAGGCCATTTTTGGACCGTTTGAGCCTTTTTAAACTTACCCTTGTTATATTTATCGCTAGTCACCTATTTGAGCCTTTTTCTTGAAAAGAAAAACTGAGCCTTGTTTCTTTCGATAAACTATTTACTTACCTTCATGAGCCTAAAAATATTTTATCCTTACCTCTCTTTAAAAAGAACTTAGTTATACACATGTTGTGAGAAGCACTTAAAAGGAGTAAGGGTGGAAATATGAGAAAATATTAGTACCATAACCCAAGTACATTAAAAGAGATAAGTTGGGGGTTGTGGAAAAGAAAAGAAAAGAATGAAAGAGGAGGTGAATGGTCTTATACCAAAATAAAAAATAAAAAAAGAGAAAAAATGAATTATGGCAAAGAAAGAAGAAAAAAAAATGGTGATTTATTGCGAGAAATGCTCGAAAAATGGTTGAAAGAGTTGGGTGTTGAAGTAAGGTTATCTTGTGCTTAAAGTGGTTGTGTTTAAATTAAGAGACTTAGTTCTTTTATTTGTTTAAACTTTCCCGTTCTTTCTTGACCTTTACCCTTGCCTAATGTTGCAAGCTTATTAAAGACCTATTGATCCGATGAAGTGTGATTTTTCTACATAGTGGAGAGTGATTTGAAAAGTGAGCATATGGAGCTTGATTTGTGATTGATGTCACGCAAATTCATATGTTTTTAGAGGCCAAGACTTGTATTCATGCTATGTTGTGCATAAAATCATCCGGGTGTTCGGACTAATATATTGTGGTAAGATGGATGGTAAGAGTCGATAACGATTTTTAAGGTTGACATTTGGATTATTCTTGGACCTGAGTGATATTTAATGATTCTATGTGCTATATGTTATGCATGATTTTTGAATCACTCTTGGTTAATGCCAACATTGCTGTATTTTGTTTTGATTTCTAAATAAAGAATTCATTTCATACCTTTCACTTGAATTGCTAGGGACTAGCAATAAGCTAGTTGGGGGTTGTGATGAGAGTCATAAAATGCATCTAAACAATACTTAATTGTTAACATTTTAGGGTTGATCTCGGTTGTAATCGCACTTTTACATGTTGATAACTCTAAAGTGATATTCATAAATCATTGACTTAATTCGATGCATTTTCAGGTGCTTTGAGTACAAAAGAGATAATAAAGCGATCCATGTTTAAAGCACCAAAAGATCTTGGGTGTCGGTGCTTGTTTTTGTCCAAGGTTTAGACGTGTCCAAACATGATTCAAAGATGGTTGAGAGTCTAAACCAAGGCTGGAGTAAAAAGTAAAGTAAGTTAAAAGACTGACACAAGTGTGTGCATCACTTTGGAGCAAGATAAGAGTAGGCACACTAGTGTGTGCACTTCTGCATACAAGCTGAAGGAGTTTCACTGAATTGCCAGAATTTCCCGTACAGATCAATTATCTTTTCAGATTAAACTGTATTCATGTAGGAAGAACCTGGAGATGAGCCATATATGCTTAGAAAGATCCGAAAGTCAATTTTCTGGAGAATTTTACGGTTCGTAAAAAGGATTTTTCTAGAGAAAGTTATGGCAGTTTTAGTGGAAACAGTTCAGGCCAGTGCAGCAGGCCCAGGCGCACAGCACGACCTACTCGCCTCTTGACCGGATTAGGGCAAGCAAATGACATTCTCCAAGACCAAAACACCCCCTCATGCTCTATAAATATATCTTTATGGAGTGTGCAGCTGGGCATTGAAGAGAGAAAGCAAGGAAGAGAGAAAAAAAGAGAGGATTCAAGGGATCCAAATCCAGCATTCTTCCATTTTATTTCTAAGTTTTCTTTGGTTGCAAATTAAGGGGAGAACATCCATATTGTTCATCCACCTTGAACTCCATGGCCAAATCAAGGGGAGAGCATCCTTATTGTTCTTCCACCTTGATTTCCATGGCCAACTAATCATTTTACAAGGGAAAAGGATGAATCTTTTGGGATTTCTTGTTCTTTATTTCCTGTTCTTGATTCAGCTGTACGGATTTATTGTTAAATATTGTTTATGAATTATTCATTGATTAAGTAAGAAGATTTGAGTTCATGTGATAAATGTACTTTTTATTCTTCCTCTTTTAGACTCTCTTAATCCGGTGATTGCATCCTTCTCCTCCATTGAGGTTGTTTGGATGTGATTGATTCCGGTAGATTTATCTTATTGATTGTCCATTACTACGATATTTTCTTTTAAGATATATTGTCGTTTCTTGATAATCTTTAAGATCGGTCATGTGTGCATGAACCGAAATCAATGATTAATTCGTAGCAATTATATAAGAGTTATAAATGTGCTTGATTGAATATATTCCGATTGCTTGTTTGGGAGTTGAAACTTTCAATCGAGATAAAATCGATTGAATCAAGAGTGGAAATAGGGAACAAACCTAAAGAGGATTCTCGGAACCTTGTTATTTCTCATTTATATTTCATTTACATTTACGCAATTTTCCTTTACATTATTTCACTATCAAAGCTCAAAAATCTTTAGTTTAACTTTTATCGTTCGTTTTAAGGTTCACACATTTTCCTTTGTACTTAACTTGTTTGTGGAATCAACACCCCAAAGCCGTACTACAATAACTGTGTTATACTTTGGGCGTAATCAATAACTCTTAAGTAATATTATTGGACCACTGACTTATTCCAGTGCATTTTCAGGTATTTTGATTCCAAAGAGAAGAAGAAGCATCGGAGTGGCTGTGAAGAGCCAAAATATGAAGAAAATCAGCAATCAATGAGCGCTGCGGTGCTCCTCAGCCAGCACCGCGGTGCCCAGAACCTCGCCCAGCCAAATCATACCCAGCACTGCAGCGCCCATAAAGCAGCACCGCAGTGCGCACATGGGATTGTATCTCCGAGTTAGACTTTAATTAGGGTTTTAAACATTAGATTAAACCCAAGAACACCCTTGGAACCTTGTACTATAAATAAGTCACTTAGGGTTTAAGAGGAAGAGGATCTTGTGTGGAGAAAAAAACCCAGAAAACTCAAGGCAGCAGCTCTCATCCATAAAAGTGTTTAGCCATGAACACCATGGCTAACTAACTTCCAAGCAAGGCAAAGGGATGAATCCCTAGGTGTAGTTGTTCCTATCTTCCCTTATTTGATTCAGTTGTAATAAGAATTTATTGTCGAAACATTGCTATGATTTACTTCTTTATCTAATTATAAGATCTTATCTATTCCAGTGATTGTATCTTTTTCCTTGATATAAATTTAGTCATGCTTTTCTTATGTCAAGATTGTTTGGGTATAATTGAGTCCGGTAAATCTAGCCTTTAGGTTTGTCCATTACAGCAATATTGTCAATAAAGATATATTGTCGTTTCTTGATAAACCTATAGGATAGATCATATGTGCATGAATCGAAAAAGTATTTCATAACAATCATATTAGGGTTTATATATGTGCTCATTGAATACTTGCCGGTTGCATGTTTGGGATATAAAACTTGCAACCGAGATAAAACTAACTGAATCAAGTTAGGGATAGGGCAACGAACCTAGAAAGGATTCCTGGATCCTTGTTATCTTCCTATTATACTTTACAATCTATTTTACACAATTACTTCATTACCAAAAGTTCATATCTTCTCATGTAAATCTTTATTGTTTGTGTTATGGTTTACACCTTCTTTTGTAGTTAACTTTTTCCCTGTGGAATCGACACCCCAAAGCCGTGCTACAACAACCGTGTATATTTTGGGTGTAATCAGGAGACATCCAATTGAGGATGTTTGATGGAGTCACAAGGCTGCTGAGGAATGTGAGATATCTTCCGGATTTGAGATGAAATTTGATCTCATTGGGGCAGTTAGATTTCATGGGGTACACATACAAAGCAGAGAGAGGAAAGATCAAGGTAGCCAAGGGATCTTTGATAGTGATCAAAGCATCAATCAAGAATGATTCGACCCTCCATGTACTTTATTTGCTTACCGAGGCCCTCGCTGATCTCGGACGAGGGCCATTTTCTGGATTTGGTGCTCCGGGGCAGGGAAGACTCTACAGCGGAACATCCATCGATGGGGGGCCTATGGCTGGCCGAGCTGGTGCTGCTGGGGGCCAGTCATGACGGTGCTGGAGAAGGCTGTCGAGCTCCTCCTCGAACCTCGACAGCTAGGTTAGCCATTAGCCACGAGAGTTTTACAAACTGCACCTGGAGAGTAGCTACATTGGGATACGCCTCGAATTTGGCCGAGGAACTCGACTCGGACCTCATCGCTCCTTTACCGACATCCCTGGCAGGAGTTTTAGGTGGCATGACAACAAATGAGTTCTTTAAAATTCCTTGTTGTTACTGTCCAGTGAGAGATGGTGTTTCCCACAGATGGCACCAATCTGTTGACGCCAAGAATGTGCTTGCTGAGCTGGAAGCCGGGCCCCGAGAAAATCTGCATAGGTAAGGAAAGGTGAGCTAGGGGGTCTTCGGAGGGGATGCCTCCGAAGCTTTTGTTAGTATGTGGTAAGGTGTATGGGACTAAATGTGTTACCCTTTTTAAGGTCAGGAAGGAGCTCTTTTTGGACTGCTTACCTGAGTCCTTTTATAGAGCTTTGAGGCAGCCCTTTCACCCGAGGCAGTGATGACGTGGAGCTGCAACTGGCTTAGCAATGATGGCTTGGGGGGCGGTAGTGACGTGGAGGCCCAGCTGGGGGGGGGGGGGGGAACAATGATGGCCTGGAGGGTGGTCATGACCTGGAAGCCCAACTGGGGGGCAATGATGCCCTGAAGGGCGGTCATGACCTGGAGGCCCAGTTGTTCGAGCCTGGGACTTCCGCGTGTCTGCTGGCAGCCTAGCTTTAGGATGTCCACATGTCACCTTCTTATTGGATATGTGTATTTTGGCCATATCAAATCTAATTATTATACTTGTATTTGTTACAATTAAGTCACTATACTAACATGTTTTGATTAATGTTTCAATTCAGTTACTTCTCTAACTATCGTTAGGATTATTTAACATTGTTTACTTAACGTTTACATGGTATTTAGTTAGATTGACTTTGCACATAATTAATAAAATAATGAATGTAATTTTTAGTTATATAATGGATGTAATTTTTTATACTATTTATAATAAATTGAGATATCAATGGACAGGGACAGCAATTAATAAAATAATATTATTTTGATAAAATGTATCATTTAAAAATAATTTAAATACGTTCAAATGATACCGAATTACTATCAAATGATTTTATTATATTAAATTACAATCAAATAATATTCTGAATAACTATTAAATATTACCATAAACTCATATAACGATATTTATATCAAAATCCCTTTATGTAATGCTCAAAAAAAAAGTATAACTAAAGCTTCATGTAAGATCACATAAATGAATAATTGATTTATTTTAAAACTCTTGAAACGTGTGCATGAGTATGTTTCTACTAAAATAATCTAACAAATAATAAACCAACATAAAATTAAATTTTATTTATTTATTTACAACGATGATCTAATTTATCTCTAATTTTTACTTACCCATACAACAACACTCTTTATCTATAAATGAATTATTAACTTGAGTAATCGAAATCAAAACCTAAAAGCACTCTAAGTACATTTGATTCATCAAAGGTTTTTGTTTTCAAATTAACCCTCAAACCTAAAATTAATTACAATTAAATCCCTAAACAAAAAAATCAATTAAAACCCGAAAGTCATAGCACCCACAATGCAACCTGTTCATACAATTTCATCAGTTAAAACAGACAAAATTCTCACTATTCTAATATAAAGAACAATTGATTTTTATCAACAAGAACAAAAATATGAAAAAAAGTTATAATGAAGGAAATAATAATAAAAAAAAAAAAGATGGCACTGCAAATAATATGTAAGTTTAGAAATTCAGTTCAAACTTCTGGACTAAATTGTAACCACCCCTAAGGGAAAAAAGAAAAGGTTATGAATATGCCCAGTGAAATTTCAACCTCACTGATAATAATGTGGTATCTCATGCCTCTAATACGTACAATTATGATTGTTCTATCTCAACTTTATTGAGAGTATGGCTAGTATTCTCATGCTCCCAGCAAAGAAAGAAGAATCTAATCTCATTTGTAAACCACAGCAATTATATGGGCGAATAGTTCATATAATTATATCGTATGAATATCATGTAATTGACACTTATTTAAAAATATTTAATCTGTTGTAGAGCAATGTCAATTTGTTTGATTGATAAAGGCAAATTATATGGAATATTTTGCAAAAGAAAATGTTTATGTATTCTCTTTGTAGAGAGAATAAGAATGATTATAGGTGTAAATATTGAGGCAGTAGCACAATAATTCATCACAAGGAATGGACAAATATTTAAGGGAAGGTTAAATCAGGGATATAACATTTATCAAGGATTGGTTATGAACTAGTGTCCAATTGGGATGACATTGTTTTTTGTAGGTATTATTAAAAAAGAACGTGCCTTTTGTTCGGCCATTAAAAGATTATGAATTTGTGCCAAAGTTGCTATTTTTTAAAGTCAGCTTTTAACCAGATTGGTAAGTTTATACTAAGTCAGCAGAAATATTGTGATAGGGACCACGATCCTTTGCATTTGAAGATTTAAATGAAGGTCAAATTTATGGTGAGATTGAATGTTATCATGATAAATATGAATTTAAACATTCTCCATTTGATGATGTGACATTCAATCTCACCATAAACTTGATTCCATTTCAATTCTTAAATAGAGAGAATCATGATTTTTGTTGTAGACATTAGATATAGAATTAATGCTGATTGTACTTTGTACTGATAACAGCATCGCAGATAACACAATTGTTCTTTTGCAAACCGATTCATTTGAGCTAGTTGTAAGGGTACCCTCTATCCTATACAAAGAATTTCCGGGACTTATCTGTTGATTATCATCAGGGTACTCTTACTGCGATTAGGGACTGGTTTAGAGACGACAAGATCCGTGATGGAAAACCGGCTAACAAGTTTGGTCTTGGCAACAAACCAGCAAACAAGGTAATCTTCTATCAATCTCCTTCCTTTGTTCTTGCTTGGTTGTTGATTTCTTGAATTCTTTTTTGTGTTGTCTTTGCTAATAGTGGAAAGAGTTTCTGTTTGATGACAGGATTATGCTCTTAAGGTCATCAATGAGACCAACAAGTCTTGCGCTAAACTTGTCAAGAGATCAATTGATACGGGAGAGCTTTCTCTTGCATAAATGAAAACCATTAGACTTGGAATTGCATGCTGCTGGTAGTGCTCCTTTTTGTGAGCTACTTACCAGAGTTTTCCCTTTTGGCGAGCAAGTCCTGGTAATCTTATGAGTTTAGCATGGAAACATTCCTTCTCATTGTTGAGCTTGAATAATCAACGACTCTGATGTAGTCTGCCTATAATTTATACTCTTTGTTTTAATTGAAATATGGGGATTCTTTCTGCTGCATCTTTTAGTTAGTATGACAGTTTGTGTGAGTCATTTTGATTAAATAATGAAACGCGACTCTTTTCTAGAACTGCTGTGTGAGTTAAGAGTATGTTTGGAATAAATAAGTTTTATAGAATTTATTTATAATTTCAGACATTGTCATGTTTGAGTTTCCTTGTTATGAATTCTATCAAAATTAATAAAATTTACAAATGAATTCTATGAATGAAGAAAAAAAAAGATTTTTTAAATTTTTTTTTTAACATTAAGTATGACAGTTTTAATTTGTATATAAATTGAATATGAGATAATCTAAGGACTTTAACTTTGATTATTCTCATTGATGAAATATTGCAATAATATCCCATATATTCAAATCATGGAACATGTTTCTATTTATTTTTTTTTTAAATTAATACAAAAGTCAATAAGATGGTGGTACACATCAACTTAAGGAACATACTTCAAAATTTTGAGATTACTACTAAATTATTGCACTTTCAATCCCGATTTGTACTCAAACGCACAGATATGTCCATCAAAAGAAAAAATAAAATGCACATATGTTAAGAAAATCTACGTGCTAGATTCAATATTTCATTTTACTTCTTTTTATCCCACATTATTAATGTTACAAAAAAAAGATCTTGAGTTCAAATTTAACTCCATTCGCGAGAGCAAACTTTGGCAAGTAAATAAGAAAATAATAATATATAGTAATTTCAAATGCTTATTTTGTTGTGCAATAATGAATATAGTCACGGTCAACAGGATAAATTATTTACAATTTTTTTTATTTTTTCTTGATAAATTAAAATTATTAATTTAGATTCAAAATCAAAAGTTGAGTTTTGTAGCTTTTATTTCCATAATTAGTCTTGACATTATTCATATTTTTTAATTACCCTTATCCGGCAAAATTATTTACACCATTGCCAATATATAAATCAGCAGTAGTTTTCCAAATAAAATTTTAAATATGACAATAATACATTCATTATGATTAAAAAGTTGAGATTGTTATTTAATAAAAATATTATTTTATTTATTCAATAAAATTATTTTATTTTTAATAAAAATAGTATTATTATTAATTTAATTTAATAATTAATAAATATCATTATTTTAATTATTTATATTTTATTTTGAATAAAATTAATATATTTATATTGTACAAATAATAAAGTCAATTTGATGAAAAAAATTATTCAAATAGTCAAATAATAATCTTATTTTTATAACCAAGAATATATTCAAGTTCTACATTTGTTGGTGAAGAAGAAAAGATTTTTATTTTTGAAGGATTTACAAAGTTGCTAGCTTGAATTTTTTGGATGAATTAATCAAAATTGAGGAAATTATTTTCATTTTACTTAGTTATCTAGAAATTTTAGAAAACCTCAATACCATCTCTTTTCTCTTTTTTGAGAGAAAAACTAAATACATATAGAGTATGTGACTCATTAGTGTTTTCAAAGAGCAAATTATTTAATAAAATATTTAATTATTTTATCTAATAATATGTTGATACATGTCCACTCTAACCCATTAAGATAGACATATAAATTTTTTAATGTTTTAACTAAATAAAAATAGTTTAGGTATGAAAATTACTTTACATAAACAAATTTAATGATTAAATGGTCAAAATGGTTGGATTGTTAACACTACAGTTTATCAAGAGTTGTAATATTGGTTCGATATGGTAGATGGACAAACATGTAATTTCATTAAACCTCAAGGTATTACATTGTTGATCGGATACAGTAAATAAGCTGACATATAATTTTATTTAAGACGAAACTTAAGCGAAGTTCCTTAGAATGTGTTGGGAATTTGTCTAAGAATTAAAGTATGGAAGAGTTCAGCATCAGTTTCAGCTGTGAGTCGCGGCCACCAGCAAAGGAGGAAGTCCAGGGAGGTGTGCGCCACGGCATGTTAAGTTGCGTTCTTATCTTGTTCTTTTCTCTTCTCTCATTCTTCAAGAACTAGAGGGTTCTTGAAAGAATGTTGCTATAATTGTAAGAACTCCATTGATTTAATGCAGAGAGCTCGAAGGAGCTCACGGGGACGTAGGCACATTACCGAACTTTGATAACAATTGCTTGTGTTCTTTTTTTTGGTGTTTGATTCTTGTTTCTAATTGTACAAATCATTCTGGATTTGGGGGCTGGGAAAGATCACAACCTGGGATTTTTGTGGGGTGATTTTCCCAACAGAGTGAATTCGTGAAGTTTCCTTTAAAAAATAATACTTTTATCTTTAAAAAATAAAATTTGTCATCGAACTTTTCTATTCAATAAAACTCATATAATTGATTAATTTCACAAAATTTTAACAAAAATTATCACTATAGTATAAAATTTGACTTATATTTTATTAACATTTTAAAACTTATCAAATTTTATACGAAAAAAAAAGAATCTAGATCGCAAATTAAAATTTATTCAAACCTGTTGATTTTTCATAACTTTAAATTTATCATAAATTTACTTTAGATAATGACACCAAATTAATGTTTGAAATAGCTACGCGATGCCATACTGTTTGGGGAAAACTATGTTTTAGTCCCTGAGGTTTGAACAATATTCCAATTAACCTCTGAGCTTTTAATTTGTTTAGACTCTTCACGTTTTAACATTGCTTCAATCAACCCTTAGGATATACTGGTTAGTGAGTTGACAGAAGCCTTGATTGATACACCGTCAAAATGTGAAGATCCGATCTAAACAATTAAAAACTCATGGGTTAACTTTAGTGGCTAGAACATAGTTTTCCCTACTACTTATTTTAAGTGTGTTTTGTATTGTGAACCAATAATCATCTTCTACTAACCTTGCAGTGTCATGATTCAAAGGGTGATCAATAAGCTAGTTTTTAACGTTGTATTTGATGTAAAACCTTTACATAAATGAATGAAACGTCATGGTGAGACCATCTCTCTTTTGATCATATGAGGGAATTTTTTTATAAAAAAAAAAAGAACATAGGATGAAACACGTGTCTTCCTAAACATAGATTATAAGTTTTTCACTCACAAACTATATATTGTATGCATAAACAGACAGACAACAAAAGGGTAACTTGTTATGAAATCTCTGTATAGAAATCTCCATAGAAACCTTGGGAGTCATTGTGCCTGCTCACTCATTTAGTTCATCCGACTTTAGCTTACAGCTGCAATGGCATTCATAAATCACTTCCAATGCGTTTCCTTGGCGTTGCTCTTCATTTTGGCATTGCTTTCTCAGGCAACATCTCGTACTCTGCAAGATGCATCGATGTATGAGAAGCATGAACAATGGATGGCTTGTTATGGACGGGTTTAACAGGATGCTAATGAGAAGGAGAAGCATTTCAAGATATTACAAGAAAACGTAGCACGCATAGATACATTTAACAAGGCCAATGACAAACCCTACAAGCTAGGCATCAATCAATTTGCTGATCTTACAAATGAAGAGTTCAAAGCTTCAAGAACTAGATTCAAGGGGCATATGTGTTCCTCAAAGACAATATCTTTCAAGTATGAAAATGTTACTGCAGTACCTTCTACTATGGACTGGAGAAAGAAAGGAGCTGTAACACCCATCAAGGACCAAGGCCAATGTGGTGAGTTCAAACATCTACTGAGAATATATCATCAGCTTCAAATTAATTCTATCTTTTTTTTTGGGTGCGTGGGTTCTAACTTTTGGGTATAACAAATTAAAATGTAGGATGCTGCTGGGCTTTTTCAGCAGTGGCAGCTATGGAAGGAATTACTAAGCTAATAACAGGTAAATTAATCTCTTTATCCGAGCAAGAGCTGGTTGATTGCGACACAAAGGGTGTGGATCAAGGCTGTGATGGTGGTTTAATGGACAATACCTTCAAATTTATCCAACAAAACAAGGGACTTGCAACTGAGACTAATTACCCCTACAAGGGAGTTGATGGTACTTGCAACACTAACGAAGAAGACAATCGCGCAGCCAAGATAACTGGGTACGAAGACGTACCTGCCAACAGTGAACAGGCATTACTGAATGCAGTTGCGAACCAACCGGTTTCTGTTGCGATTGATGCTTGGGGGTTTGACTTTCAATTCTACTCAAGTGGTATCTTTACAGGACAATGTGGCACAGACCATGGTGTTACTGCTGTCGGTTATGGAGTCAGTGAAGATGGAATTAAGTACCGGTTGGTGAAGAACTCATGGGGCACTGAATGGGGTCAAGAAGGATACATTCAGATGCAGAGAGATATTGATACTAAGGAAGGTCTCTGTGGCATAGCAATGGAAGCCTCTTACCCTACAGCATGAATTTCAATATCAAAGGCAATGCTTCCTACCCCTTGTATAATGTAATTAATGTGTAACTGTGTTTTCATTTTCTTCTGTTGTCAGCCCTGCTAGTTACTCATTAGCGAGAAATCTTGTTGGTTTCATACCGAGAAACAAATCTGTAATTCGGTAAAACTATCTATTTTAAACTACTACATAGATGGAACTCACCTTTTCTTTATACATATATATATGTATGTATATATGTATATGCAAGGTCTTAGACAATTCTAGTTTACTGAGGTTCAAATTTCAAAAACTTAACCATCGCAAGTAGAACTGATGCAGTACAGTAAATGAAAACAAACAAAATATGAAAACAAATCTAAATCACATGAATCTTTCCAAATCATATGGAACCATAATCCAAATCACATGGACGTGAAAACCGCAACCAAATCACATTGCGCAAGACAACTTAATCACAGAGTTCTATTTCAATAATCTTTTTTTTTATTAATTCTCAAAGCTTACTACGTATGGACGCTTCTTATTACATAGAGATCTTAAACTCTAATCCTAAACCGATAAGCAAACTGATATATGAAAGAAAATTGACATATTAAAATTAACTAAACTTAGATACTCATAATATTTCTTGATTACATAATTATCTTCATATCTCCCAATTCCAAAATTAAAATCCCTAATTCTAATCTTTCTCGTGTTTTCCATCCAGAACAATTACTTGAATTGATCTTTAGATAGTATGAATTTTTCGTTTCTCTTATACACTTGCACTACTAAGTACAAACTCATTTAATAGTTATCCTCTTCAGAAAGTTAAGAGTGGCAGCTATTCAATAAGTTCCCATTGTTTGCCAGTCTTGATGAGTTAGCTGAGTGTCAAACAAGTAGCTGGTAGTTGATTCAAGTAGCATTAATACTTTTTACACTGCATACTGATTTATTTAGCAATAACTTAAATCAAGATGAATGGAAATATTAATAAATATTTATATGGGAAAATATCCAGCGCGCCCAATCCTGTAGTGTGATAATGGAAATATTAATAAATATGAAGATTAAATACTATTAGGGATATTTTACCACTATAAATATCAGATGCCACTACTAAGAATGTTATCTTTCTAACATATTTATTTTGTTTTCTTCTCAGCATGTTAAGTTATAGCTAGAAAACTGTCATTTTTAGCCATTATATCAAATGTTTTCCGCTCCAAATTCCTATTATATGTAAACAGTAGTAACAATTAGTAAGCGAAATATATATATTTTTTTTTCGGCTTAAGCGAAGAAATCATGACAAGTGGAGGACAGTAAACCTTAGTAAGTAAATAAGCAAATAGTTTCAAATGCTTATTTTGCTGTGCAATAATGAATATAGTGACTGTCAACAGGATAAAATAGACTCAGAAATTGTTTTGAATGATAAATTACCTGGACTGAATGGCTGGCATAATTTTTACTGAGAAAAGAAGCCATGTTTTTCATCTTACATTTGAAATACTCGGTGTAATCAAATTTTCGTATGCTGAATGATTAGTGCCAGTTCCAGCTACCGTTTCTTGACAACTAGTCATAGACAGCATGAAACACATATGCCCGAGTAACAGGTAGAACTTTCAGAAGCATACAGTTAAGGCACAAACTAGTCTGCAGGATTTAGTTCAATGATTAGTCATTGACAAAATTTAGAATTTCCGGTAACAAGTTGCCTGTTTTTCCTTCCCAATAATACGGGTACAGAAAATTATGTGGGGAAAACAATGGTGGGATATCAATAAACCAGATGAATTCTATTTTTATTCTGAACCACTTGACAACAGAATGCATAAATACATGAATAGAAAAATGGAAAGGTGAGGTCAGAAGCCTCTGATAACATCTTTATCAGAGTTTCACTGAACCTTCGCTCTCCTTTACCATTTGCAGTATCTTCCAACAGCCCCACCATATTTTCACCACAGTACATATTACTACAAAAGCTCTTGGAGAAGTATTTAAACCGTTGAAGAATTGACTATAAATATCGTAGAATTGTTATATTGTGTTATGGGGACAGAAGAAATAAGAAATCTTAAGCCAATAAGGAAAACCTAATACATATGTTAAATAGGAAACTATATCTCAACAAAAGCATTGCAGAATATTCTAATATCATGGATGTTTTTGGGTGAGAAGTTTCATAAGAATAATTACAAACTGGACTACAAAGTAACCCCTCAAGAAGGATTTTATCCTTCGACGACGTAGGCCAGCAAGACAGTTATGTTCTTTGAATAAGTTCCGTGATCAAAATAGATTGCAAAAGTCATCCCCACAAGCAGAAGGATGAACAATACATAAAACGAAGTAACAGAACAATTTATACTAAAATTTGAGTAATAAAATATCATAATGATGATGGGACTTGAGTTGCTTACACAATGTTAATAGGAGACCACTTCGTTTGAACCAGAAGAACTGCCTGCAGTACTGGACTGCCTCACCGATGATGCTCCAATGTATTTATGGGGGATATGCATTATTTTTTGCCAATCCTCACCAATTTCCCTTTTACATCTTTCCTCAAGTTCAGGACATTCCTGAATAGACAGATGCTGGAGAGCAGTGAGAACTTTCAGCCCTCCTGGCAACTGTTTCAGATTATGACAGTCAGATATTGTCAAAGATTTAAGTGAAGCAAGGCACCCAACCCACTCTGGCAAATCTGTGAAACCAGGACAGCTCCCAATTTCCAAACAATGCAGCGTTGTGACATTCTGGAGCCCTTCTGGCAGATAAAAGAACTCAGAACAGCTTAAGATAGTCATGCTTCGTAGGGCAGAGAGGTGCTCAAAACCTTCTAGTGAAGAACCAAGAAGTGGACAGTACATGAGGGTAAAGTGCTCAAGGGATGTAAGATGTTGCAAACTCGTTGATAATGAAGTCAGCTTACTGCAGTTCTCAATGGACAAAGTTCGAAGGGCAGTCAAACCTTCAAATCCACCCTTTGGCAAAGAGATTAAACCGTGGCTATCAGTAATCTCCAAATATTCCAAAGCTTTGAGATTCTGCAAACCATGTGGCACGGAGAAGAGATCTTCACACCAACGGATTGTAAGTGATTTCAGAGCATGAAGGTTTCCCAATTCTGAAGGCAGTGAACGAAGCCTGGGGCAAGAGATAATCTCCAAGGATTTGAGAAGAGGATTGCTTGCAAGAAAACTTCCTGAGAGAGAGAACAAATCTGTGACTTTCTCAATTACAAGAACTGTAAGTGAGGATACATTTCCAATGGAATCAAATATAGCCGCATTGCAATCCCGCAGTTCCAAATGCTGAAGAGACGGCAATAATGGCATTGCAGTCAGCTTGGGACATCTTTTGACAATGAGTTTGCTCAAGCTAGGGAAGCCATCTCCGTCATCTGCACCAAACCATTCTTCCAAGTTGGTGAAATCATCAAGGACAAGTTCTTCAAGAGACGGGAATGGTCTACCAGTCCCCTCGCCATAAAACTCTTTTCCAATATCCCTCACTCCATTCATTCTACATAGGGAGAGAGTCTTAAGTAAGAGAAGATTACCAAGAGTGGGAAGACGTTCACAATTAATAAACTTGTTAAAATGAACATCAGTCAGGTTTGGAAGAGTCCAACATGGAAAGCTGATTCCTGGGAACCCCTTCACAAACAACTTTTTAAGATTTTGGTGTGGTTGGAGGCCCTGGATAACTTGTTCTCCCAACTCAGCATCTTGTTCATATTCTTGCGATGAAGAGGACGGATGAAATTGTTCACTTCTGAGAAGTCTAGCTTTTGTGGCTTCCTCCAGAGAAAATACAATAGGATGATCATCATCACTTTCCCAACAAAGACCCAGTGATTCAAGATTTTCTTTCTGCACCATATTAGCATGCTTTGAATCATCTGCATTGTTGACATTCTTCAAGCCTTTTATTGTCAGCTCACCTTGAAGGTTTAGCCGTCCCAGAATCTCAAGGTCTAGAACGCAGCTTACAACAACCATTGGCAATGTCTGAAGCTGGTTAGGAATTTTAGGTAAAATGATCTGGCGGATACTTGAATAATATACAGGACATGTATTGGGATATAGATATGCAACTTTACTTAAAGGAACCATGCTGATCAGTGCTACACATCCAGTCGTATTGAGATGTCTGAGGCTCACCATTTTGGCAATAGTAGGCAATTCTCTGAGCATATAGCAAGCAAATAGGTTCAAAGTTTGCAAAAATGGGAGGATCTCGATGCTATAGGGTAATTCTGTGATGCGTGCATAAGATAGATCAAGATACCTTAAACACAACAAACCACCAATAGATTCATCTAGCTTTTCAAGGGCACAAGCATTCAGGTCTAGCACACGCAAGTGAAGAAAACTTGCATACATTCTTCTAGGAGCAACTTTGAAATCACCACCTGGAAATACCAACAGAGTTCGCAAATGTTCTGCCTCATACAAGGCTTCTGGAATCATAGGTGACGTAAAAGCACAAAGAACAGATGAGTGACGAGTTTGAACAAGATTACTTGATGGAGGACCCTGCCCAAAAGTCATGGACTCTTTTCCTGCAACAGACTGTGCAAGATCGTGAATGATATCAAGCATTTTGTATCTAATTAGGCCTCCATTGTCAGAGTGCTCTAGTTCTTGAAAGAATGACATCCACAACAGATCATTAAAGTAGTCATTGCCAATCTCCTCTGGTTGCTTGCTTCCAACATCTGATTGAATTAAGCCTTCTGCCATCCATAGACGGATTAACTTTTCCTTCTCAATTTCATAGTTCTTAGGAAATACTGAGCAGAATGCAAAGCAATGCTTGAGACGGGATGGTAAATGAATGTAACTCAGCCTTAAGGCTGGTAAGATTCCACTCTTACATACATCCAAATCCCAAAGTTCACTGTTTTGCACGAACAACCACTCCTTTTCATCTCTCTTGAAGTGCAGTAAACTTCCTAGAGTTTTAGCTGCCAAAGGAATACCACCACATTTCTTCACAATCTGCTTTCCAATCAGTGAAAGTTTTGGAAACTTTTGTTCTTCCCTTTGTCGGAAAGCCCGTTGCTTGAACAGATTCCAGAAATCATCATCAGGCAAACCCTTCAAAAAATATGGGAAAGTTGGGGAGTTCATCATGAAGGCAACTTTCCTACTTCGGGTGGTTACTATAATTTTGCTTCCAACAATGCAACCTCTAAAGAGAGGTGTTAGCTTGTCCCACTCCTCTTGATCTTCGTTCCAAACATCATCTAAAACAATTAGGTATCTCTTCTTGTGCAACAAGGCCCATAGCTTGGACTGAAGTACAGCCATCTCTGAAATACCACATTTATCCATAGTTACAGATTCAATGATTGCCTTTATGATACTTTTCACATCAAAATAATCAGATACAAAAACCCAAATATTGATGTCAAAATACCTCGCCACCTCCTCATCATTGTATGCTAATTGAGCAAGAGTTGTCTTACCAAGACCTCCTATACCAATAATTGGAACGAAAGACACATTTCCTTCTTCAGCAGCTTCACAAGACAATAACAATTTGACTATCTTTTCTTTGTCTTCCATTCTTCCATAGATTTCTGATTCAATAACGAACGAACCAGTTTCCCTTCTATTAGACTGCCTATTGGCAATACTAACCTCCCTTAGATGCAGGTTAAATCCCTCCATTGCAGTCCTTTCTAGCTCCTGCATCATGTTTCTCAACTTCTTCGCGTTCGCTCTAGTTCTTATTTTTTTATAAAAGTTAATAAGTCCTGGAGTTTTTGATACAATGAAAGTACCTGTAAACTCGCCAAGCAGGTCCTCAGCATCATAAACTGTGTCCTTGAGCCTTGACAACCAAGTACGAACAGCTTTGTTGGTGACTTGTTTCTCTTCGGCATCTTCAAGAACAGCTTGAACCATCAGTAAGGTATTCTGTAGGTTACTAAAGTTGTCCTTGAGATCCCACATATCTCCAATCTTTTGGAAGATAGGAGAAGCTAGTCTGTCAAAGATCACTTGTAAGACGGGTGATAACACTATATCGGCCATTTTCTGCAGAAGCAGTGTGATAAGAAACAGAATATTGGTGGACTGAATGTGAAGAAGGATTTCGATTTCACTGATTAGCAGATTGATCACCTCCGGAAAGATATATTAACTTGGTGGAGCCAGAAAGTGAAAACGGTATCTGGAACCTTCCCATTTTTTTTCTTTTTTTTTTTTTTTTTAAGAAGAGCCGGTAGCCACCCTCGTAGCGACCCCGTCCCAAGTTTATTAATAAGCCCTCACTTATGGCGAAGGAAAACCGTGGTTACAAGTAAAGCATCTGGGAGATTACAATAAGACTAAAAAACAAACCCTCCCAAACACAGACCAAACGAACTATAAAGAAAATGAACAGACCAAGAAAAAACAAACAAGACGAAACAGGCCTGTGTGGAAAAAACAACCTTTGAGAAGGCCTAAAGAAACTTTCAACAAACAAAATCAACCTAACATCTAATAGTCGGCAAACCAGACTTATCAATACGAAGAATACCCTTTAATAACCTCGGTAGCTGATGTAAATTTTCATATGATTCATTATTGCCTCGTTCACCGAGCTTAGCCAAGAAATCTGCCGCTTGATTACCTTCACGTAATTGATGAACAATCTGAGCATTTATCCCTTGCATCTCTTTAACACACTCTTCCCAAAAGTCCCATAGATACCATAGAGTGCACCTACCTGCTCTAAACCAGTCAACAATGGTTTTGGAGTCACTCTCAATAATAACATTAAAATACGAAAGACTTTTGCACAACTTAATACCATCAAACACAGCCCTCAGCTCTGCTGCATTGTTAGAGCCAAAACCGTAATGACTAGAAAAAGCTCCTCTAAAGTCACCATTAGCATCAACATGAGTTTATGCAAAGTCTAATGGACCCAATAAAAAGGCAAAGTCTAGGCAAGAATTTCTCATCCTCATTTACTTTTCTTTCATACTTTCTTTTTAAAATTATTTTTATTTTGGTTAGATCATGAATCCCAAAACTATTTTCAGCCAAGGCCTACAAGTCCATGTAATCACTGGTGAACAATGGAAATTCTAACTACATAACTCCCATGATTTCTTTTCAGATAAAATAAAACATGGGAATTGTGTGAGCCTAGAGAAGTCCGCTTTAAATTTCAGGTCTCCATACAAAATATGACAGGCAGAAAAGAACACACATATCATTGATGGGAGAAGGTTAATGTTGATAAGGAAGGCCATTGGCGACATGCATAATGCCCTAATGGTCGGTAATTCTAGTCCAAAAGGCTATTGTTGTGTGTTTTGGTAGATTGACTTCTTGTCTTGAGGTGGACCCCAAAAATGAAGAAAACTAAGCTTGACTTCTGTGCATGATGGCCAAAATTTTTTTCCTGCTGTCATGGTCATCTATATAAATATCTCCAATGTGTGGTGAGTTGAGATAGAACAATCTGTAAGGTGTATTGAGAGTATGGCTAGTATTCTCAGACACCTAACTTGACCCATAAATAGTAACTGACATTAATAAGTGAAAGCACCTAACTTGACCCCATAACTAACAAAGGACTTTATAAACCAATGGAATATTTATAGAAGCCATAAGATATATTTTTTTGTCATCAGCCAAGTTTTCTTCATGAACTTATATTAACTAGACCATTTGTGGCAATTCGCTTGATTAGCCTCTTCAAAAACTTACTTTATTCACATGGCTCTCATAATTCTCAAGGTACTAAGATTCAAGAATTTCTTATCGTCACCGGTGAAAGAACTGATTAGCTTTCAGATGACACCGTAGGCGTCGGTTAAATTCAAATACAACAATTATTCTAACATTTTTTATAAGTAAAAATAAATATAAAAGTCATCAAGTGGGTGAACCCATTTACAAAGGACTATCTAAAAAATCAGAAGTTCATAAACCCAAAATAAAATGTTCAAAACTCATTGAATTATTAAATGCACACTTTTGAGCACTCTAGCATGCCTCTGTGCCTAAGCTATATTCTATCAAATGCCAGACTACTGGACATGCCTATGAATCCAGTGTCTAATACATTGCTATGATATTGACTTAATACATGGAGATTGGACATAGCATTTTTATAATAGTTTCTCTCTCTTGGACTGTGATCCAACCAACAAACTGTCAGCTGTTTAAATTGCACAGGGCGGTCTTCATAAACATTCAAAAAATGGAAAAAAATCAAACATTGGGGGTTTCAAACTTACCATTGCTGGTATCATGTTATTTCAGCAATAGTTTTTTGGTATACAATATGCAAAGTTAAAACAGAAGCAAAAGGCAAAGACAGCATCAAAGCCACAGGCAAGCTACAAACTTGATGCAATCCAGAACAGGAACCAATCAACAAATAAAACTAACAATTTTTGATAAATAACTAATAAAACTAACATAAAGTACATATTGATAGCAAACTCTCCCAACATAAACTAGAAAACTGTATTACCCCTCTAGAACACCATTATAACACACTAGTTGTCAGGCTGCTTTGTTATTGCAAGATCAAATAGCTACAATGTTCTAATCACCTCACTCATATATTATTCTTTTGTTCATTTATTCCAATCAAAATAGACAATGTACTTACTACTGTTTTGCAGGAAGGAATAAGAACCTTTCTGGAACTTCACTGCAGAAAATTCATCTATAGGAGTGCTGAAACAGGTATTATTTCAAGGTATCCAATATCCAACTATACGCTTGTCCCTTCAGCATCTTCAGCTCATGCTGAAAAACTGCGAAAGTGGTTCACCTGCAAAGAAGTTCCCCATAGAAACCTCAAGCTTATAGACAATTTTAGCAGGCCTACCAGTGAATCCTTCCTCAGGTGAACTTAAGATACAGATGACCTACCTCCAGTTAAGACAATAGTGCTTTCCTTGTAAAGCATAGTAGTTCTCCAGTCAGTAAAAGTATTATTCTTCATTATAATATAAAAATGCATTACACTGTATTTAAAAAACAGAGAATAGTCGTTGGTGTAAATAAAACAATATGGAAAACACAATTTTCAGGTCATTTGTATGTCTAAAATGTCATATACCAAACAGCCAAAAGGAGATTTTCTAGTGGTCTGTCAAAGCTCTCACAAAACATAGCTTAATATCAAAGTATACTTAGTTACTTATTAAGAATAATATAATCAAAATATACTTAGTCACACCAGTGAAGGGATTCACTTTGTATTAACAGTGATTAAGATTAGCATCTCCTCAACATTTTGGTGATTCTTTCCTCTTCCTAATTCAGAACATTTCAATATATGATCTGAAGATAATCTAATCACAAATCATCACAGTGATATTATAATCTTCTAAGACATCAAAAAAAAATTGTCACAGAATTTGTACTGTTTATGCCTGCAATAGCATTTTCAATGAAAACAGTCGCTGACAAGTATGCTCATAATACATGACCAAGAGAAAAATAATAATAATAATGATTATGAATTAGAATACAGTCATTAAGAGAAAGAACAAAATCTGTTAAAAGAAAATAAAAAAACTCATCCAACAAACAAGGCTTCAAACTTCCAATTAGGCCTCTTAGTCAGGGAAACATATACACGTGAGTAATAGATGCAATGATCCAGTTCCATTTAGGCTAATTCTTAGTATGTCAAACTGAGATGAAACTTGGTGCAGCGTTCACATAAGAGGGAGAGTTTTCTGGTGATAAGGCTTTGTTTAGGGCTGATAACATGGAAATCAAGTACTAGTATATACACCAAAAAGACTAGAGAAAACCATGCATTAAGGCAAATGAAGGAAAGGAGCATAATTTATAAACAGGGCAAAAATTATGATGGCCTAATGATGATGGATGGAAATTGCTTACCCAAGAATAAAAGACCACTTCATTTCAACCAGATGAGCTGTCTGTTGTGCTGCACTGCCTGACCTCAGGCACTCCAATGTATTTATACGGGATATGGGCTATTTTTGGCCATTCATCACCAACTTCCTGTTTAATGTATTTATATGGGATATGGGCTATTTTTGGCCAATCATCACCAACTTCCTGTTTACATCTTTCCTCAAGTTCAGGACAATCTTGAATAGACAGGTGCTGAAGAGCGATAAGAAATTTCAGACCTTCTGGCAATTGCTTCAAATTATGACAGTCAGAAATTGACAAAGATCTAAGTGAAGTAAGGTCCCCAATCCACTCTGGCAATGCTGTTAAACCCGGACAACTCCTGATTTCCAAGCAATGCAGTGTTCTGACATGCTGTAGCCCTTGTGGCAGTTACAAAAGCTCAGGATAGCTTAAGATAGTTAAACTTTGGAGCTGAGAGAGGTTATGAAAAGAAGCCAGACTTGGACAATAGATAATCATCAAGTGCTCAAGTGAAGTAAGTTGTTGCATACTTATAGATAAAGAGGCCAGATTATTGTAGTTTTCATTGGACAAAGTTCTAAGTGAACTCAAATCTCCAACCCCATCCTCGGGCATAGTGATTATATTGTGGCAATCACTGATCTCCAAGGACTCCAGAGCTTTGAGGTTCTTCAACTGTTACGGCAAAGAGGAAAGCTGTTAACACCAACGAATTGCTAATGATCTCAGAGCAGTAAGGTTTCCCAACTCCGGAGGCAGCGAATGAAGCTTGGGGCAAGAGATGATCTCAAGAGAAGAGAGAAGATGATTGTTAGCAAGAAACACTCCTGAGAGAGCTACTAGCTCTTCAACTTTCTCAATTGCAAGAACTATAAGAGAGGATAAACCTTGAATAGAGCTAAATTGGACGGCAATCGCGCAGTTCCAAATATTGAAGAGACAGTAACGATGGCATTGCAGCGAGCTTTGGTCATTTATTGACAATTAACTTACTCAGGTTAGGGAAGGCATCTCTGCCATCTAGACTTGACCATTCTTCCAAACTTAAAAAACCTCTGAGAACAAGTTTTTTAAGTGATGGGAATGCTTTGTTGGTGCCTTCACCATAGAACTCTTTGCCAAAGCACTTCACAGCACGCATTCTTTGCCGAGAGCATCTTGAGAAATAGAAGATACCCGAGTGCAGGAAGACACTCAAGATTTTTGCAGTTCTCCAAACGGACCACAATCAGATTTGGTAGAGTCCATTGAGGAAATCTTATTCCTGGATATCCTTTTACAAAGTGCCTTTTCAAGTTTTGGTGAGGTTGGAGGCTTTTGAGCTTTGATAACTTCTCCCAATGTAACAGCATCTGGTTCATGCTCTTGTGATGGCCCCAGTGAGAAAACTTGTGTAGCTGCTCGTGATTTATCCTTTTTAACAGGAATCATGGACTTTAAATTCACACCATTTTCACAGTTACCGTAGCATAGTTCCAACGACTCAAGTTTTTCTTTCTTCGTTAGATTAGCATACTTAGCATCATCCACGTTCTCTAGGCATCTAACTTGCAGTTCACTTTGAAAGTCTAACCTGAAGGAAATCGATCTAAAAAATTTGGGAAAGTTTAAAAATTTTCATCAATTCTTATAAACTCTAATATTTTCTTTATCTTTTTCAACTAAAAATCTGATAAAGACAACCCCTTTAAAAATATGTTTTCAACGTAAAAAAATCCACAAAACTCTATTTTATCCAACAAACAATAAAAAATAATATTTTTAAGGCAAATAGTATATTTAGTTCGCAAAATGAAATTGGGATATAATAGAATTATTAAGGGTGAGTTTAATTATGAAAAAAATTGATATGGATGAAAATGTAATGGAATAAAAGTTATTTAACATTTGATAAAAATTTATATTAAATTTTTCGTTAAATAATGAAAAAAGTGATGTGTTTTGTTGATGAAGTTGTAAAAATATTTTTTGATGTTGGAATTGACAAAAAAAAAATTGACTATTTCATTGTCTAGATGGATTTATTTCACTAAATTGATTTTATTAATTGTATAATAAAAAATTATTTTAATCAAAATAAAAATATAAATATAACAATAATCATCATTAAGAAAAACAAAACGTTATGTAGTGGTAAAGAGTGTAAATTATTTTGTCAACCACGACCAATTTAAAAACATTTTAATTAAAAAATTTTATGAATTCAAAAGTAATATATTTTTTTTGATATCATGTACGATTTATGATTTATAAAATGATTTATGAAATAATTTTCGTTAAAATTACAGTGTAATTATAATTTTTTTTAGTGCTTAATAAAACAAAATACATTTTTTGACATTAATTTATTTTAAAAAAAAATAAAAGTCATTTCTTAAATCTTTTTTTTAAAGATCTGCTTATTAAAAGTAAAAACTATTTTATTTAAACTCTATTAATTTTTTCTTTAAACTGTTTTTAGTTTCTGAAATGTTATTCATAAAAAACGTGTTTGGTGAAAGCAGCCGAAGCCAGGCTACCAAACAGAGAGAGAGAGAGAGAAGGATGCAATCTTTATATTTTACTAAAATGCTCACCTCTTTCTCAATAGTGGCTCCTTTACTCAGCTGCCTAACCTTAAGCAAAAACAAAGCCCCCCCTCTCTCGCTCTCCCTCCCAGGAGTTAGGACTCGCAGTCCACACAACAGTGGCAACCACGAGACCAATAACAGCAGCAATTGCTACCCAAACAACCTCATGCTTGCTTTCAAAACGACCGTTCATTTTCAAGCATAAACCTAATGCCGTTACCAGTCTCTGCTTCAGCAGGAAGATATTCGTCTTATCAACGAGGTCCTTCTCTTGCAACGCTATTTACAACCCGCAGGTCCAGATCAAAGAGGAAGGACAGCTCGAAACTCTAGATTATAGAATCTTCTTCATCGACAACTCCGGCAAAAAGGTATTTTCACCTCTCTCATCTTAAAATTGTAAATTTATGTGTGTGTATGTGTGTGTATATATATATATATATATATATATATATATATATATATATATACGTGTATGTTTGTGTGTCTGCTTTTGTTCTTTTTAGTTTTGCCATCAACGTCTGTTTGGTTGTTGAGAAAATTGGCCAATTGGGGAATGAAAGTGAATATTGAGGAACTGATTTTCTAAATGCTCAATCATTCGGTCACTTTGGATTAACAAAATTGTTTGGATTAGTTGAGGTGAATTTACAGTCCATTCGACTTTGTTAAAAAAAAATAAAGCAGCAAAACAAATGCTAATGGTGAAAGTATTTCTTTCTATTAATTTCGACCAAATATATATTCGTAATCCTAAAAGTGATGTTCATTTTAAGGGCTTTTCTTTTGCTACTTTATTTGCATTTGGGGTTTGTTTGGTTGATGAGGAGGACAAGTCAGAGTTTTTATTCTTCAATTTAACATTAAGTAGGATCAGCATGTCATCTCTAAGTCTAGTAAAACTAGTATTTGGCTTTGTGGAATTAATTCTGACTTTTTAAAAAAAAAAATTCCAGAATATATGCTGAGTCAAAAAATTGTTTTGTGATTTCTTTTATCCTTCATTTTGTCATTTGGATCTAGTTGAGTTGTTTACTGAGACAACAAAAAGATCTCAAATTTTTAATAATTAACTTGTGACGGGAATAATGCTGAATTGGGGAATTTATTGAAAACTGAGAATTTTCTGAACTTTGGGAATGTCTAGCTGACGATGAAGTGTAAGGAGCTCCGAATTTTTAAAAGTAGAAGAGAAAACTTAAGGGATTGCTGTTGGATGAGCATTAAATGAATGACAATATTTTCACCAACAATCATTGTGCATAATTTCCTAAGCATTTGCACACTCCGTCATGTTGCCTCTAATCCGTGAAGGAATATTTTCACTGGTTGTGCAGATTTCTCCTTGGCATGATATACCGTTGCACTTGGGTGATGGTGTTTTCAACTTTGTTGTGGAAATACCTAAAGAATCAAGTGCAAAGATGGAGGTTGCTACTGATGAAACACACACTCCCATTAAGCAAGACACGAAGAAGGGAAAACTTAGATATTATCCATAAGATCTACTGTCAGAAAATTTTGTACTTTCATCTTTTTAGTTTACTTTTGCTCTTGTGAAGGTGCTTGGATTTTTTTTTCTATTCAGAAATGTTCTTCATGCATGGGTATCTAAGTTTAGCTGTTGGTTACCTTCGAAATGGTCAGGATAATCAGAATACTTTGTGTCTGAAATACTCTAGTTTCACACTCACCAATTGCTGGTTTTCATGTGGGAGTTTTTAATGGAAAGAATTTACCCCTGTTGATTGCTCTAATTATATGTCCATCAGCTTTTCTCTAACAGCCACATTCTTAGGTTTACATTTCCTGAGGATAACTCTTGGCGATGCCATGAAATGGCCGACACCTTTATTGTGGACCTCATGTCTCACCAAATGGTTTCTTAATACTTTCTTTACAGAGTCCTCTGTGGAAAAACCCTTTTTATTTTATCTTTACATTTGTCCTTCTTTGTTCTTTGCTGATTATAAAGAGTCATCATGCTTGAGAAATAACTTAAATTGTTGTTAGTATTTTTTATTTTAAATTTTTTTATTTGAATCTATTCCTTATATAAGTAATTCCTTATTATTGACTTAAAAGTTTATGGAGACACTAAGTTAAAGAGTGAGGCTGTAGTAGATTGACCTTGGACACTCAAGTTACTAGAAATGTAGAAACCCTCCAACCAAACAGTTTTGGATGCTTAACTGCTTTACGGATTTTCATAACATTTAAATGATCTAATGAGTACTCCATTGTTATTCAGTAAGCTCTCAATCGTTCACTGTAATTTTCTTCCTTTCTCTACTTTTACACGTCTCTTAAGACAATAGGATCTAAAATTATACTGTTCATAAATGAAGACCTTTGTTAAAATCATGTTTACTCTGAATTACTACCCTTCTTTTACAATCTTCATTGAATGATTCTTTTGCAACTTGCTATGCCTCAACATCTGGAATGCGTTACCTAACCATTTGGCTTAACTGAAACCTCCATCCAAAGATTCTTCCAAAACAAAATAATGGACCCTGTCATTTGTCACAAACTCAACCCCAATTCTATTTGGGCTTCCCTTTCTTCTTGTAGTGCCTTAAAATAAAATGCTCCTCCAAAGTGCAGTTACCGATCTTCATTCCACACCAACAAATTATCTTAGGTGAGACATGCTTTGCATAATTTATTTTCCTTTCCTAACTGAGCATGCTTTGCGATATTGTTAGTTTTCCTGTTCTCATTCTGTGGTTTGGGCTTTTCAACTGGCTGGAACTTTTATTTATGTCGATAGTGACCTAAAATCATTTGAATCCGCAGCCTAATTCTATCAATAGTGAACTATAATTACCGTGAAATATCTTCCTGAATTTTTGTAGTCTTCATTCATAACCAAATGAATGTGAAAGAACTGAGTCAACAGCACTTTTAATGTAAGCTTGTTGTGAATTCTCCAGAACTTGTTGTCATGCTTATTATTCGTGCAATTTATGTCTTCTTGATTGTCATTATGATTAGTTGTACTTGAAATTCTTAGAGGTTTTATCTTTCAAGAATGAAACACTCTTTGTTCCTCAGGTACAACATAAACTGGAATTATGGATTGCTTACACAGACATGGGAAGACCCATCACTTGAAACTCTGAAGTTGAAGGGGCATTGGGGGATAATGACCTAGGTAATTCACATACAATTGAAATTTCTTGAATATTTCTATTTTCATTTGTCTAGGAAGTAGCATTCCAATTGTTTGACTCGTTGTTTTCTTCATTTTGCAGTTGGCGTTGTTGAGATCGGCAAAAGTCAGAGAAAGATTGGTGAAGTTCTGAAGGTCAAGCCATTGGCTGCTTTAGCTATGATTGATGAGGGGGAACTTGATTGGAAAATAGTTGCAATCTCATTGGATGATCCAAAAGCTTCTCTTGTGAATGATGTTGATGACGTTGAAAAGCATTTCCCGGTATGACCTATTCTTTAACTGAGTGCCTATTTTCCCTACTGGGTTCTTCATGCCAAATATATGTTTGGGTTTTGTAATATCTATGCTTTATCTATTAGTAATCATGTCATCTGCAAGTCTCCCAGCAAAGAAAGAAGAATCTAATCTCATTTGTAAACCACAGCAATTATATGGGCGAGTTATTGTTCATATAATTATATCGTATAAATATCATGTAATTGACACTTATTTAAAAATATTTAATCTGTTGTAGAGCAATGTCAATTTGTATGATTGATAAAGGCAAATTATATGGAATATTTTGCAAAAGAAAATGTTTATGTATTCTCTTTGTAGAGAGAATAAGAAAGATTATGGGTTTAAATATTGAGGCAGTAGAACAATAATTCATCACAAGGAGTGGACAAATATTTAAGGGAAGGTTAAATCAGGGATATAACATTTATCAAGGATTGGTTATGAAGTAGTGTCTAATTGGGGTGACATTGTTTTTTGTAGGTATTATTAAAAAAGAACGTGCCTTTTGTTCGGCCATTAAAAGATTATGAATTTGTGTCAAAGTTGCTATTTTTTAAAGTCAGCTTTTAACCAGATTGGTAAGTTTATACTAAGTCAGCAGAAACATTGTGGTAGGGACCACGGTCCTCTCCATTTGAAAATTTAAATGGAGATCAAATTCATAGTGAGATTGAATGTTATAATGATAAATTTGAATTTAAATATTCTCCATTTGATGATGTGACATTCAATCTCACCATAAACTTGACTCCATTTCAATTCTCAAATGGAGAGAATCATAATCTTTGTGGTAGATAGTAGATATAGAAATAATGCTGATTGTACTTTGTACTGATATCAACATCGCAGATAACACAGTTGTTCTTTGCAAATCAATTCATTTGAGCTAGTTGTAAGCGTACCCTCTATCCTATACAAAGAATTGCCGGGACTAATCTGTTGATTATCCTCAGGGTACTCTTACTGTGATTAGGGACTGGTTTAGAGACTACAAGATCCCTGATGGAAAACCGGCTAACAAGTTTGGTCTTGGCAACAAACCAGCAAACAAGGTAATCTTTTATCAATCTCCTTCCTTTGTTCTTGCTTGGTTGTTGATTTCTTGAATTCTTTTTTGTGTTGTCTTTGTTAATATTAGAACGGGTTTCTGTTTGATGACAGGATTATGCTCGTAAGGTTATCAATGAGACCAACAAGTCTTGGGCTAAACTTGTCAAGAGATCAATTGATGCTGGAGAGCTTTCACTTGCATAAATGAAAACCATTAGACTTGGAGTTGCATGCAGCTGGTAGTGCTTGTTTTTGTAAGCTACTTTTCAGAGTTTTCCCTTTTGGCGAGCAAGTCCTGGTAAATCTTATGACTTTAGTATCGAAACATTCCTTCTCATTGTTGAGCTTGAATAATCAACAACTCTGATGCAGTCTGCCTATAATTTATACTCTTTGTTTTAATTGAAATATGGGGATTCTTTCTTCTCCATCTTTTAGTTAGTATGACAGTTTGTGTGTGTCATTTTGATTAAATAATGAAACGGGCCTCTTTTCTGGAACTGCTGTGTGAGTCTGGAATAAATAAGTTTTATAGAATTTATTTATAATTCCAGACATTGTCATGTTTGAGTATCCATGTTATGAATTCTATCAAAATTAATAAAATTTACAAATGAATTCCATGAATGAAGATAAAAAAGGGATTCTTTCTGCCATTCTTTTAATATTAAGTATGACAGTTTTAGTAAAGAACATTTCTATGATAATATTCAAGCTACTATTGATCCATGCGTATCAGATTTGTGGAAAGTGTCATTTTGCATAATTGTATTAACAATGGTCACTACATGATCATTGATTAAAATTTACACATACTGGACCTTTGCCCTACCAATCCGACCTACAAACAAGAGAAAAGAATCAAAAAACCTCAAGACCCTTGACCATCCCTACCAGCAGCTGAGTTCAAGGGCTTCTTGGAATCTCTTCTCCAGTGTAGAATCAGTAGACAAAGAAGGATCAAGCATGGAATCTCTACGCTCTGTTCTTCCTTTGAGTAGATGATTATAAAATGGGACCCGCTTCCCAAGAGATGTTGCAGATGGTGGTGGTGATGATGATGAAGCTGAAGGAAGGAGAGATGGTGAAGAAGTGTAGCTCAACAATTATATATCTCTATTTTAGTAAGATATATCATCATCAAGTGAAAAAAATACAGTAGTTATTGATGTTCAAATTATGTGTACATATTTGTTTTAATTTGCATTACGATTCATTTAAAATGGATGAAATGACTATATAAATTGAATTTGAGATAATCTAAAGACTTTCACTTTTATTATTAAATCAGAACCTCATTAACGGAATGTTGCAATAATATCTCGTATATTCAAATCATAAAACTTTTATTTATTTATTTTTTAAAATTAATACAAAAATCAATAATATGGTACATCAACTTAAGGACCCGTGACCATTGCCACAAGCTTCAACATTTTGAGATTACTGCTAAATTATTGCACTTTCAATCCCGATTTGTACTCAAACGCACTGACGTATCCATCAAAAGATAAAATAAAATGCACATATGTTAAGAAAATCCACGTGCTAGTTTTATTATTTCATTTTACTTCTTTTTTATCCCACGTTATTAATGTTACAAAAAAAAAGATCTTGAGTTCAAATTTAACTCTGTTTGGATTCAAAATCAATAAAAAAAACCACATTTCAAAAACGATTTACTTCAGGAAGTTCTTTCCATACTGAAATACTTCAGTTTTCAACATTTCATCTAGACTCTGAATCTCAATCAAGCCTCATGTTTCTTTTTCTGAATTCACAACCAAAAGAATATAGATTAACCCAGGTCGAGATTTGGGTTCGAACTTATCCCACCAAAGCAAAATTTTTAAAAACCCACCAATGCAAAATTTTTAAAAAGAATACAGATTACAACAATCATCCCCGCATGCTTGCCGCTAAGCGATGTGCACGATTTAGAAGATAAAAGTAAACTTCAATTTAAGGATACCTGAACAGCTTGTGGGATCTGACTCGTAATTGAACTTCATATCACCAGGGGAAAAAATAGAAGGAATGAACTTGGAAGAGATTAGAAAAAAGGACACTTCGAGAGTAAAACATATGTGAAGATCATTAAATAAACAGGCTTCAGAGGACCATTTAGACGAATTCTAAAGGTGTTTTTAGTAATTAATTTCAATTTATCCAACGCCAAGTCTCGAACTGCTTTAAAAATTATCAAATAAACACATTCTAATCACATTAACTTTATTTTACAGTTACCACCCCCCCCGATTAACTTTATTTTACAGTTACCACCCCCCCCCCCCCCCCCCCCCCCCCCTCCTTTTTCAAGCAAAGGTGCCGTGTTTGACCAGTCAATTGCATGTTGATGCTCACTATCTTCACTAACTCTGTCCACACGCTGCAGATATATTTCTGCCATAATACCCATAGAATAACGATTTCACATCCAGCTGATTTGATGGCTTAATAATTTCCTTCTGGCGTAAATATAAGACCAGAAATTTGTGCAACTAATTAAATTCCTCCAAACTGCAGGTCTTTTGGTGTTGTCTTGTATAGCTCCCCCTCCCCCTCCCCCTCTTCCCTGTTTGTGCATGTGTATGTTTTTCATTGTGCTACAGCTGAATTCATCAACTGCTCCGCAAAAAGGAAGGATAGAGTCCTCAACAGTTTAAAACTGTTTTACAGGTACTAAGCTGATTATAAGAATGAGTATCCACCCATCTAATGAACTAATTATAAAGGCTTAAAATTCATTTTGACCCTCAAGGTTTAGTGGGTCCTATCACTTCAAACCCTACCATAATCACCATTTTCATCTTGAAAATCCTAATAATCTTCTCTTCTTATGGAGAATGCTCTTCAAAAGTAGTGTTAAAATTAAGTCATTCGCTGTAAGTTGTTTTTACTCATTATACCTTCTTCATGAGATTTTCAATTACAAAGGTTGAGTTATCCCTGTTAGTGACTCCCTATGAGCTGAGCTCATCTCCCTTGCTGTATCAAGTACACCCTTCATGGGTGGACCATTAGTCAAGCTGTATTCCTTTCAGATCTAACAAACTCTAGAAATATAACACTTTTACTCAACAGTTCTCTGACTGACTTATATCTCACTTGAATATGTTTATTCATCTTCTTATAAGATTTTCATATAAGATCTATCACAACTTTACAATCACAATATATATTTATTGATGACACAAGTTTATTCACAAAAGGAATATCCACTAATATTTTTTTAAACCACTCAACCTCTATACAAATTGTATTCAGAGCTATTATTGTGTTATTGGATAATTTACTTATTTAAGATTTTATCACTAAGAACTAGTTTGCATTACTATTTTGAGCATAACCTACAAAAATATCTATAGTTTTGAATCTCATTTTCTTTCTTTTTGGTTCGAGTATACCTACCTTAATTAGAAACCTTTTAGTTTTAAAATATTAAGTCTTGAAGGTCTATTTTTTCATATTTCAAAAGGAATTTTCTCACAATTTTTAAATGTTACTCGATTTAATATATAACAAGATATTAGTAATTTTTTTTATTTGATTCACTTATTTTCCCAAGGTTCTTTAGTTCTTCCTTTCTTTATTTCTTTATTTTTTCTTTTCTCTCTAATAATTATTTTTTTTTCTCTATCAGACCATATATGCTTTTCTCTTTCTTTTTTTTCCTTTTTTTTTCATTCAATCTACTTGATTACAAATTATTTGAAATTTATTAATTTTCCTCTTTCTTCACTATAATAATGTCACTTTCTATTCCCATGCAATTTATTCATGTTTCATAAATCATGTTGTGCAAAATATTTAAATTCGACACTTAATTTCTTTGCTAATAAATATATGTTTTATGCTTTTTAATTTTCTCCTATTGTTAAAGTTATGGATTGCTTTATGTTGATACTTACGATGGATTTTCATTTTTTTAAGTATATATATCTCTCTCTCTCTCTCTCTCTCTCTCTCTCTCTATATATATATATATATATATATATATATATATGTGTGTGTGTGTGTGTGTGTGTGTATTTTTTTTCTACAAAAAATTTATATCAGTTTCAAGCGTAAAATATCTTTTGCTTTTAATTTATATAAGTTTTGCTCCAATTTAGTTTTTAATTTATGTTTTTTTTGGATCAATGCACTCTAGTAGTTTAACAAGTATGGTGCTACCATTCGCACTATATATTTGAACGGTCATAGACTAATATATGAAGCATATAGTTCTAAGTCACTAATATATTTTAAGCACTATATATAATATTCTTTATATATATATATACATATTTCTTAATAATTCATAAAAACTATTTTCTTACATTAACAAATATATTGTATTTAGAGTGCAAAATTTTTAATCAAATTCTAGAATAAGTTATTACAAAGAAGAAGATTTTGATACCACGTGTATGTTGGAAATCACCTTAGCAAGATGCCCAGGTGGTGATCTTCCGAACACCCAAGTCTTGAATGACTTGTAGAAAGAAAATAGCAATCGAACACAAGAACAGAAAATCAAAGAAAGAAGGAAAGACAAGCAATTTGTTATCGAGGTTCGGCAACGTGCCTACGTCCCCGTGAGTTTCTCCGAACTCTCTGCACTAAATCAATGGTTCTTACAAAGTTACAGCAATCCCTTTCAAGAAACCTCAATGTTCTTGAAGAAACAAGAAGAGAAGGAATAAGATGAGAACTCAACAATGTTCTCTAACTATTCTAGACTTCTCTATCTTATACACTCAGCCTTACTACAAAGAGTCCCTTTTGTGTTTGTCATTCTCACACAATTCTCTCTTATGTTTACAATGATCTCACAATGTCACAAATCTCTCTTGTATGTGTGTTGTATTGTGTGTTGAAAATGAGGTTTGAGAACCCCTTTTATAGCCCTTCAATTCTTGGACATTCTTGAGATTCAATCCTCACCCTTTGATCTTGATCATTGCTTAATCTTGGCCTTTCATCATCCTCCAAGTGGTGCTGTGCATTTTGGTGTTGTGCACACACTTTAGGAGGGTCTTGATGCATGCTGCCCAAGTGTGCCTGTAGTGTGCCTTACGGTGCGCCCCTCAGCAGGCGCGGTGCGGCGCTGAGGCAGAGTATGCCTGTGCGCACTCTGTGCCATGTGGCGCTGTGCCTACGCGGCGTGCCCCAGGTGCTGTCCTGCCTGCGTGCCGTGCTGTTCGGTGCAGCGCTGGGCGTGCGTGGCGCGCCCAGACTTGATGCTGCTTGCCTGATGCTGTGCGCACACTTCCTGCATGTGTGCAGAAGTTTGCACAGCAATGTGTATGACCTTCCCATGCTCAAAACTTGAGCACACACATGTGTGCAGCCATTAGACTTGCTGAAATTTGATACTCCACATTTAGTTTGGAGTTTAACCAACCTTATACCATGTTTGGACATGTTTGAAACTTAGACAAATAACAACAATCTCTACCTTGGTCTAAGTGTTCAAAAAACCTGAACCATTGTGCAGAAAGCTTCAGGATCCAAACTCATCTGGAGTTACCAATTAACCAACTCCAATCCTACGTAATTTAAGGCAATGATTGAACTTACTTAGAGGTAGAACCTTGGTGCCTAAATCTACAGGACTTTTCTCCATGGTCTTCTTGTCAATATAAATGCATCCTTTCGTACCATTTTCCAGAATGTAATGATACCGAAAATCCATATGCTCCGTCCCCTTATGAAACATCGGATTCCTCCACAAGTGCCCCGCACTTTGGCTATCCAAAGATACCACTACCTGCTCTTTTAGGACCTCCCACTCGTCCAATAACCCTTTGCACCTCATAGCCTCCTTTATGGCTTCCGTAGCCGCTATGCATTCTGTCCCGGTTGTTATGAGTGCTACCACTGGCTGCCACTGAGCCTTCAAATACCTCAGCAACCTCTTCATCCCAAGCCAACGCTCTTTTATGGGATTACTCACAAATTTGCTGAGAACACTCATTGCATGAGCAATGTCTGGTCTAGTGCTCACCATGGTGTACATGATAGAACCAACAACACTAGCGTAAGAGACTTTCTCCATTTTCTTCTTCTCCGCCTCCGATCTTGGACATTGATCGCTGGAGAATTTGAAATGACCAATAAGGGGAACCTTCACTGGTTTGCTATATTCCATAGAGAATTTAGATATCATCTTCTCTATGTAGGAAGTTTGAGAGATTTTCAATCTGTTTCTCTCCTTTTCTCGGATGATACACATCCCAAGGATCTTCTTTGCATGGCCAAGATCCTTCATCTCAAACTCTTTACTGAGTTGAGCCTTCAATTTCTTTATCCTCTCCATGTTGCTCCCAACCAGTAACATGTCATCAACATAAATGAGGATGATCACCATTTCCTCAATCTTCTGCCCCTTATAGTACAAGCAAGAATCATAGCAGCTCTTCATGAAACCCAAGCTGATTACAAAGGAATCAAACATTTTGTTCCATTGCCGAGGTGATTGCTTCAGGCCATAGAGAGACTTCTTCAATTTGCACACTAGCTCTCCCTGCCTTCCTTCCTCATAGCCTTCGGGTTGCCTCATGAAAATGGCCTCATCGAGCTCTCCATGCAAGAATGCAGTCTTCACATCCATTTGCTCGATTTCCCAATCAAATTGGACCACTAATGCTAACACTATCCGTATTGTCTTGTACTTTACAACCGGTGAGAAGATTTCGGTGAAGTCTATGCCTTTTTTTTGTGTGAACCCCTTCGCCACCAGCCTGGCCTTATATCGGACTTCATCCCCCGGAGTGTTCCCTTCTTTGATCTTGTAGAGCCATCTACAATTCACCACTCTCTGTTTTTCTGGTTTTGGCACCAGCTCCCAAGAGTTGTTTTTCATCAAAGAATTTATTTCTTCCTCCATAGCCAGCTGCCACTTTGACGAATCCTTACACTTTATAGCATCCGTGTAAGTTTTTGGTTCAGACATTCCTCCTTCTATCCAAGGAGCTGCTGCATCTGCAACATTTGCAAACCCATATCTCAAGGGTGGTCTAACCACTTTTCTTTCTCGGTCTCTTATGAGCTGGTAGTTATTTACTGCATCAACCACTTCTTGTTCAGCCTCTTCTTGAGTTTCTTGAGCTTCTTGGCCTTCATCCAAGGGCTCTGCCTGGTCCGAATCCTCTTGCCTTCTTTGTTCTACCTGAACCGAGTGCTCCTTGATGCGATGCTCAACAATTTTCGGACCGGTTTGCTCACTAGCCCTTGCAGGGTTAGTTTTCTCCAAGTAGGGAAATAATAATTCATTAAAGACAACATCCCTACTTATAATCAGTTTCATGCCCTTTTTTTCTAAGGACCACAACCTATATCCCTTAACCCCATCACCATATCCAAGAAATACATATTTTCTAGATCTTGGGCTAAGTTTATCCTCCTTTTGGTGTGCATATGCAGCACACCCAAAAGTCCTAAGGTTGTTTAATTCAGGGGGTTTTCCACTCTACATCTCCATGAGAGTCTTGAGCTCTATTGCTCTAGAGGATGATCTATTCACCAAGTATACAGCTGTAGCTACAGCTTCTCCCCAAAAATATATTGGTAACCCGAATCCTATTAGCATGCACCTAACTTTTTCCATAAGGGTTCGATTCATTCTTTCAGCAACTCCATTTTGCTGGGGTGTTTTTACAACCGTCCTATGTCTTAGAATGCCGTTTAGTTCACAGAATTTATTAAAATCGTTGTTACAAAATTCTAAGCCATTATCGGTTCGTAAAGCTTTAACTACCCTACCAGTTTGGGTTTCCAACAGTTTCTTCCACACAACAAATTTATTCAAGGCATCAGATTTATTCTTAAGCAAATAAACCCACACTCTTCTTGAATAATCATCAATTAAAGACAGAAAGTAAAAGTTACCTCCCTATGTTGGTGTTCTTGCTAGTCCTCAAAGGTCCGAATGAATGTAATCAAAGATCCCCTTAGACTTGTGCACTCTGGTGTTGAAGTTGACCCGGTGTTGCTTCCCAAGAATGCAACTCTCACAGAAATCCAGTTTTTCTACTTTGTCACCACCAAGTAGACCGTCCTTACTAAGCACTTGTAGGCCCTTTTCGCTTATGTGTCCCAAGCGAGTGTGCCAAAGGACTGCCTTGTCCAGCTCAGCCATCAAGCTTGCTGCTTGATCATTGATTTCTGTTTCTTTGATCATCTCATAGAGTCCATCGTTTCTTGCTGCCTTGATCACTACCAAAGATCCCTTGGCCACCTTGATCTTTCCTCCATCTAATTTGCATGTACCTCATGGAATCCAGCTGCCCTAATGAGAGCAAGTTCCTCTTCAAATCTGGAAGATATCTTACATGTTGCAGCAGCCTTGTGACTCCATCAAATATCCTCAATTGAATGTCTTCAATCCCTCTAACTTGGCAAGAATTGTCATTCCCCAAGAAGACCCTTCCCTTATTGATCTCCTTGAAATTCTTGAACCATTCTTTATGAGGGCACATATAATAGGTGCACCCGGAATCAAGAATCCACTTTCTGCTGTCTTGCCTCCTGCTCACATTTGAGCACACAACAAGAACATCATCTTGCTGTTCTCCCTTGGCAACCGAAGCCTCTCCATTGTTGGTATGGCTTCTCCTCTCATCCCATATCTTCTTCTTGCAATCTTTCTTGAAATGGCCCTCCTTGTTGCAGTAGAAACATATCCTTGCTCCTCTATGTCTTGTCCTAGAGTGAGATCTTCTATGGCTCTGCCCTCTACCTCTTGATTTCTCCCGGTAGCTGCCATGAGTGCTACTGCCATTTCGAGCTGCTGGCCTTCCTCTTATGAACAACCCTTCACCACTTGATGTCTCTTTCATCTTGGCTTTGAAATCATGTGCCCTTATGGCATTGATCACAATCTCTTTTGTCAAAGAATCCCTTCCATACTCAATTGCATTAATCAAATTATCAAAGCAATCTGGAAGTGAATTTAATAAAATGACAGCCAATTGTTAATCCGGAAAAGTAATGCTACAGCTATTCAAATCTTGAACTAGCTTATTAAAGACATTAAGATTATCTTACAACTCTTTACTAGGGTCCATTTTAAAAGCAAAGATTCTTTTAAGAAGATAAATTTTGTTAGCAAGAGTTTTGGTAAAAAAACAACTCATCTAGTTTCTTCCATATGACAGCCGGATCCTCCGAGTCTCCGCACTCCCTTATGACACTATCCGACATGTGCAAGAAAATGGTGCTGTAAGTTATCTTCTTCATCTTGGTCCACTGGTCCTCCGTGATACTTGCTGAAAAAGTAGCATCTTCTCTAATAGCCAAGTCCACTTTCTGTTGCATTAGAACCGCCTTGATCTTCCGTTTCCATAGGACAAAGTCCTCCTTTCCATCAAACTTCTTCACACAAAAATTTGAAGCCATCTTTTGCGGACAAGATCCCAGATTTGTGCACTAACCACAACTGCTTTCTTCAACCTCAAGAACACGGATCGAAGATGGATCTCTAACACCGTTCTTGAATCAACCTTCAAGAACACGACCGGATCTTGATCTTTACACTGTTCTTGAATCACCCAAGAAGTTAATCTTTGATTCTTGGAGTCTTGGCTCTGTTATCTTCTACTTCTTGCTTCGATAACCAGCCGTGTCGCTCTGATATCACTGTTGGAAATCACCTTAGCAAGATTCCCAGGTGGTGATCTTCCGAACATCCAAGTCTTGAATGACTTGTAGAAAGAAAATAGCAATCGAACACAAGAATAGAAAATCAAAGAAAGAAAGAAAGACAAGCAATTTGTTTTCGAGGTTCGGCAATGTCCCTACGTCCCTGTGAGTTCCCCCGAACTCTCTGTACTAAATCAATGGTTCTTACAAAGTTATAGCAATCTCCTTCAAGAAACCTCAATGTTCTTGAAGAAACAAGAAGAGAAGGAAGAAGATGAGAACACAACAATGTTCTCTAACTATTCTAGACTTCTCTATCTTATACACTCAGCCTTACTACAAAGAGTCCCTGTTATGTTTGTCACTCTCACACAATTCTCTCTTGTGTTTACAATGATCTCACTATGTCACAAATCTCTCTTGTATGTGTGTTGTATTATGTGTTGAAAATGAGGCTTGAGAACCCCCCTTTTATAGTCCTTCAATTCTTGGACATTCTTGAGATTCAATCCTCACCCTTTGATCTTGATCATTGCTTAATCTTGGCCTTTCATCATCCTCCAAGTGGTGCTGTGCGTTTTGGTGTTGCGCACACACTTTAGGAGGGTCTTGATGCATGCTGCCCAAGTGTGCCTGCAGTGTGCCTTGCAGTGCGCCCCTCAGTAGGCGTGGTGCGGCGCTAAGGCAAAGTGTGCTTGCGCGCATTCTGTGTGGTGCGGCACTGTGCCTGCATGGCTCACCCTAGATGCTGTCCTGCCTGCGTGCCATGCTGTGCGGTGCGGCGCTCCCAGACCTGATCCTGCTTGCCTGATGCTGTGCGCACACTTCCTGCCTGTGTGCAGAAGTTTGCACAGCAGTGTGCATAACCTTCCCATGCTCAAAACTTGAGCACACACATGTGTGCAGCCATTAGACTTGCTGAACTTTGATACTCCACATTTAGTTTGGATTTTAACCAAATTTAGACCATATTTGGATGTGTTTGAAACTTAGACAAATAACAACAGTGTAAATAAAGACATGTAAATATTTCAAAATATATAAAACACTAGAATATATGTAAGACACATATATAAAACACTAGGTTGCTAACCAAAAGCACTAGTAAGGTCTTACAATAATTCATAATTCCTCAATTTGATTTGATTTTTTTTTAATTTAGTGTACAATATTTTTTTGGTTATTTTAATTTTATTTTTTAATCAATAAGTAAAAGTCAGGTGATATTATGTCTTCGTTGATATCACATTATCATGGTACTCTATGATGAATAATTAACTTATATTTTATAAAGTCATAGAGAAATTCAAATACATCAAAGCACTATGTCTCAACTTCGATTAAATGGATTGATGTTTTTTTTTATAGTAATTAAACGTTTATAATGTTTACAACAATTCATTATAATGATTATTATATTGGTATAATCATGGTCTTTATGTATGTAACATTTATTAACTTAATTATATAACCATAATTAATTAAATATATTAAAATGAGCATGGTAATCTAAATTCAAAGCAAAATTCAAATGATTTTATAAAAAATTGGAGGAAAAGAAAATAAAGCAAATCTGATAAGTAATATTTAGCATGCTCAAAAACTCGAAACAATTTGAACCGAACCCTATATGACGCGACCAAAATGACATGAAAATGATATAATCCAAACCCGACCCGACCCGAGGTAAACCGAGACCCAACCCGAGACCAAAATAACCCGAACCTAACATGAGCTAACCCATGAACTGAATTGACTCAACCTCGAATGATCCGACCCGATTGCCACCTCTAGCTTAAGTGAAGAAATCACGACAAATGGAGCAGAGTAAACTTTAGTAAGTAAATAAGAAAATAATAATATATATAGTAGTTTCAAATGCTTATTTTGTTGTGCAATAATGAATATAGTCACAGGGATAAATTATTTACAATTTTTTTTTAACTTTTTCTTGATAAATTAAAATTATTAATTTAGATTAAAAATCAAAAGTTGAGTTTTGTAGCTTTTATTTCCATAATTAGTCTTGACATTATTCATATTTTTTAATTACCCTTATGTGACAAAATTATTTAAACCATTGCCAATATATAAATCAGAAGTAGTTTTCCAAATAAAATTTTAAATATGACAATGATACATTCATTATGATTAAAACATTGAGATTGTTATTTAATAAAATATTATTTTATTTATTCTATAAAAACATTTTATTTTTTATAAAATAGTATTATTATTAATTTAATTTAATAATTAATAAATATTATTATTTTAATTATTTATATTTTATTTTGAATAAAATTAATATATTTATATTGTACAAATAATAAAGTCAATTTGATGAAAAAAAAGATCTTCAAATAGTCAAATAGTAATCTTATTTTTATAACCAAGAATATATTCAAGTTCAACATTTGTTGGTGAAGAAGAAAAGATTTTAATTTTGAAGGATTTACAAAGTTGCTAGCTTGAATTTTTTGGATGAATTATTTCTTGAAGTTTTTGCATTATTAAATTATTTGAGTTAATCAAAATTGAGGAAATTCTTTTCATTTTACCTAGTTATCTAGAAATTTTAGAAAACCTCAATACCATCTCTTTTCTCTTTTTTGAGAGAAAAACTAAATACATATAGAGTATGTGACTCATTGGTGTTTTCAAAGAGCAAATTATTTAATAAAATATTTAATTATTTTATCTAATAATATGTTGATACGTGTCCACTCTATCCCATTAAGATAGACATACAATTTTTTTAATGTTTTAACTAAATAAAAATAGTTTAGGTATGAAAATTACTTTACATAAACAAATTTAATTATTAAATGGTCAAAATGGTTGGAGTGTTAACACTACAGTTTATCAAGAGTTGTAATATTGGTTTGATATGGTAGATGGACTAACATGTAATTTTATTAAACCTCAAGGTAATACATTGTTGATCGGATATAGTAAATAAGCTGACATATAATTTTATTTAAGACAAAACTTAAGCGAAGTTTCTTAGACTAAATTCGTGAAGTTTCCTTTAAAAAAATAATATTTTTATCTTTAAAGAATAAAATTTGTCATCGAACTTTTCTATTCAATTAAACTCATGCAATTGATTAATTTCACAAAATTTTAACAAAAAATTATCACTATATTATAAAATTTAATTTATATTTTATCAATATTTTAAAACTTATCAATTTTTATATGGAAAAAAAGAATTTAGATCGTAGATTAAAATTTATCCAAAGTTGGTTTTTTGTAACTTTAAATTTATCATAAATGTACTTTAGATAATGACACCAAATTAACCTATGAGCTTTTAATTTGTTTAGATCGACCCTTCACGTTTTGACATTGCATCAATCAATTCTTAGGATATACTAGTTAGTGAGTTGACAGAAGTCTTGATTGATACACTGTCAAAACGTGAAAATTTGATCTAAACAATTAAAAACTCATGGGTTAACCTTAGTGGCTAGAACATAGTTTTCCCTAATGTTTATTTTAAGCGTTTTTTGTACTGTGAACCAATAATCATCTTCTACTAACCTTGCAGTGTCATGATTCAAAGGGTGATCAATCAGTTAGTTTATAACGTTGTATTTGATGTAAAACCTTTACATAAATGAATGAAACATCACGGTGAGACCATCTCTCTTTTGATCATATGAGGGAATTTGAGGGAATTTAAAAAAAAAAAAAAAGAACATAGGATGAAACATGTGTCTTCTTAAACATAGATTATATAGTTTTTCACTCACAAACTATATATTGTATGCATAAACAGACAGACGACAAAAGGGTAACTTGTTATGAAATCTCTGTATATAAATCTGCATAGAAACTTTGGGAGTCATTGTGCCTGCTCACTCATTTAGTTCATCAGACTTTAGCTTACAACTGCAATGGCATTCATAAATCACTTCCAATGCGTTTCCTTGGCGTTGCTCTTCATTTTGGCAGCTTTGCTTTCTCAGGCAACATCTCGTACTCTGCAAGATGCATCGATATATGAGAAGCACGAACAATGGATGGCTCGTTATGGACGGGTTTATCAGGATGCTAATGAGTAGGAGAAGCATTTCAAGATGTTCAAAGAAAATGTAGCAGGCATAGATTCATTTAACAAGGCCAATGACAAACCCTACAAGCTAGGCATCAATAAATTTGCTGATCTTACAAATGAAGAGTTCGAAGCTTCAAGAAATAGATTCAAGGGGCACATGTGTTCCTCAAAGACAATATCTTTCAAGTATGAAAATATTACTGCAGTACCTTCTACTATGCACTGGAGAAAGAAAGGAGCTGTAACACCCATCAAGGACCAAGGCCAATGTGGTGAGTTCAAACATTTAATGAGAATATATCATCAGCTTCAAATTAATTCTATCTTTTTTTCGGGCGGGTGGGTTCTAACTTTTGGGTGTAACAAATTAAAATGTAGGATGCTGCTAGCATTTTCAGCAGTGGCAGCTATGGAAGGAATTACTAAGCTAACAACAGGTAAATTAATCTCTCTATCCGTGCAAGAGCTGGTTGATTGCGACACAAAGGGTGTGGATCAAGGCTGTGATGGTGGTTTAATGGACAATGCCTTCAAGTTTATCCAACAAAACAAGGGACTCGCAACTGAGACTAATTACCCCTACAAGAGAGTTGATGGTACTTGCAACACTAACGAAGAAGACAATCACGCAGCCAAGATAACTGGGTACGAAGACGTACCTGCCAACAGTGAACAGGCATTACTGAATGCATTTGCAAACCAACCGGTTTCTGTTGCGATTGATGCTAGGGGGTTTGACTTTCAATTCTACTCAAGTGGTATCTTTACAGGACAATGTGGCACTGACCTAGACCATGGTGTTACTGCTGTTGGTTATGGAGTCAATGACGATGGAATTAAATACTGGTTGGTGAAGAACTCATGGGGCACTGAATGGGATCAAAAAGGATACATTCAGATGTAGAGAGATATTGATGCTAAGGAAGGTCTCTGTCGCATAACAATGGAAGCCTCTAACCCTACTGCATGAATTTCAATATCAAAGGCAATGCTTCCGACCCCTTGTATAATATAATTAATGTGTGCCTGTGTTTTCATTTTCTTCTGTTGTCAGCCCTGCTAGTTACTCATTAGCAAGAAATCTTGTTGGTGTCATACTGAGAAACAAATTTGTAATTCTGTAAAACTGTCCATTTTAAGCTACTACATAGGTGGAACTCACCTTTTCTTTATACATATTATATATATGTATATGTATACGTATATACAAGGTCTTAGACAATTCTAGTTTACTGAGGTTCAAATTTCAAAACCTTAACCATTCCAAGTAGAACCAACGCAGTACATTAGGTGAAAACAAATAAAATACGAAAACTAATTTAAAACACTTGATCCAAATCATATGGATCTTCTTAAATCACATAGAAACTGCAATTCAAATCAAATGGCCGTGAAAACTGCAGCCAAATCACATGGCGCGAGATAACTCAATCACAGAGTTCGATTTCAATAATCTTTTTTTTTTATTAATTCTCAAAGAGGAATATAAATGATATAGGATACATCTTATATAGAGATCTTAAACCCTAGTCCTAAACAGATAAGGAAACTAAAATATGAAAGGAAATTTGTTGTTATTTGTCTAAGGTTCAAACAGGTCCAACCATGGTTTAAAAATGGTTAAAGTCCAAACCAAAGGTGGATTATCAAAGTTCAGCAAGTTAGAAGACTGCACACATGTGTGTGCATCAATTTGGAGCAAGGGAAGGCCATGCGCACTAGTGTGCGCACTTCTGCACACAATCAGGGAAGTGTGCGCACAGCAGCAGCATCATCGGCACCATGGCGCCCAAAACCAGCACCATGGCGTCCAGAATGGTGTGCTGAAGGACCGCATCAGCGCCATGGCATCCAGCACCATGGCATCCAGAATGGTGTGCTGAAGGATCGGACCAGCGCCATGGCGCCCAGAACCAGAACCATGGCGCCTAGAAGGTGTGCAAAGGTGCTCTACCCAGCACCATGGCGCCCCCTGTTGAGCGCCTAGGCACCAGGAAAAGGGCTGCACACATGGACAGCCGATTTTAAGACCCTTTTAAGTGTGTGAATGCAAGGATAAAATGCACAGTTTCACTTGGAGATGATTAAGGGCTGAGATTTAAGGGAGAACAAGATCAAAGGGTCAAGAATGATTCACAAGATTGTCCAAGAATTAAGAGGATATAAAAATGGTTTCCTAGCCTCATTTCAAAGTGTAAAAAGGTGTGTGAGAGAACCACATAGGTTGTGACATTGTGAGATCATTGTAACACAAGAGAGAATTGTGTAAGGGTGCAAAGACACAAACACATGAGGGACTCTTATAGTTAGGCTGGTTGTAATGAGATAGAGAGAGTCTAGATTAGATTAGAGAACATTGTTGAAGTTCTCATCTTCTTCCTTCTCTTATTGTTTCTTCAAGAACTTGGATTCTTGAAGGGGATTATTGTAACTTTGTAAGAACCATTGAGATAGTGCAGAGAGTTCGGAGGAACTCACGGGGACGTAGGCACATTGCCGAACCTCGACAACAAATTACTTGTCTTATTTCTTTCTTTGATTTTCTGTTCTTGTGTTTGATTGCTGAAATTATTTCTACAAGTCATTCAAGACTTGGGTGTTTGGAAGATCACCACCTGGGCATCTTGCTAAGGTGATTTCCAATAGTGGTATCAGAGCTAAGCAGCTGGTTATCGGAGCAAGAAGTAGAAGGTACGGAGCCAAGACTCCAAGAATCAAAGACCAAACTTCTTGGGTGATTCAAGAACGGTGTAAAGATCAAGATCCGGTCGTGTTCTTGAAGGTTGATTCAAGAATGGTGTTAAAGATCCATCTTCGATCTGTGTTCTTGAGGTTGAAGAAAGTATTTGTGGTTAGTGCACAAATCTGGGATCTTGTCCGCAAAAGATGGCTTCAAATTTATGTGTGGAGAAGTTTAATGGAAATGGGGACTTTACTCTTTGGAAGTGGAAGATCAAGGCGGTTCTAATGTAGCAGAAAGTGGACTTGGCTATTGGAGAAGATGATGCTTTTCCAGCAAGTGTCACGGAGGACCAACGGACTAAGATGAAGAAAACGGCCTACAACACCATCTTCTTGCATATGTCGGATAGTGTCACAAGGGAGTGCGGAGACTCGGAGGATCCGGCTGTCATATGGAAGAAACTAGATGAGTTATTTCTTACCAAAACTCTCCCTAACAAAATTTATCTTCTTAAAAGAATCTTTGCTTTTAAAATGGACCCTAGTAAGGAGTTGCAAGATAATCTTGATGTCTTTAATAAGCTAGTTCAAGATTTGAATAGCTGTAGTATTTCTTTTCCGGATGAACAATTGGCTGTTATTTTATTAAATTCACTTCCAGATTGCTTTGATAATTTGATTAATGCAATTGAGTATGGAAGGGATTCTTTGACAAAGGAGATTGTGATCAATGCCATAAGGGCACATGATTTCAAAGCCAAGATGAAGGAGACATCAAGTGGTGAAGGGTTGTTCGTAAGAGGAAGGCCAGCAGCTCGAAATGGCAGTAGCAACAATGGCTACTACTGGGACAAAAGTAGAGGAGAGAGCCATGGGAGATCTCATTCCAAGACAAGACTTGGAGGAGGAAGGAGATGCTTCTACTGCAACAAAGAGGGCTATTTCAAGAAAGATTGCAATAAAAGGTTATGGGATGAGAGAAGAAGCCATACCAACAATGGAGAGGCTTCGGTTGCCATGGAAGAACAGCAAGGTGATGATGTTCTTGTTGTGTGCTCGGATATGAGCAAGGGGCAAGAAGGCAGCGGGAAACGGATCTTGGATACCGGGTGCACTTATCATATGTGCCCTCACAAAGAATGGTTCAAGAATTTCAAGGAGATCAATGAAGAAAGGGTCTTCTTGGGGAATGACAATTCTTGCCAAGTAAGAGGGATTGGAGACATCCAATTGAGGATATTTGATGGAGTCACAAGGTTGCTGCGAAATGTAAGATATTTTCCAGATTTTAAGAGGAACTTGATCTCATTGGGGCAGCTGGATTCCATGGGGTACACATGTAAATTAGAGGGAAGAAAGATCAAGGTGGCCAAGGGATCTTTGGTAGTAATCAAGGCAGCAAGAAATGATGGATCTATGAGATGATCGAAGAAACAGAAACTAATGATCAAGCAGCTAGCTTGATGGCTGAGCTGGACAAGGCAGCCCTTTGGGACACTCGCTTGGGACACATGAGCGAAAAGGGCTTGCAAGTGCTTAGCAAGGAAGGTCTACTTGGTGGTGACAAAGTAGAAAAACTGGATTTCTGTAAGAGTTGTGTTCTTGGGCAGCAACATCGGGTCAGCTTCAACACCGGAGTGCACAAGTCTAAGGGCATTCTTAACTACATTCATGCGGGCCTTTGGGGACCAACAAGGACACCAACACATGGAGGTAACATTTACTTTCTGTCTTTAATTGATGATTATTCAAGAAAAGTATGGGTTTATTTGGTTAAGAATAAATTAGATGCCTTGAATAAATTAGTGGTGTGGAAAGGGTTGGTTGAGACTCAAATGGGTAGAGTAATTAAGGGGATAAGAACCGATAATGGCTTAGAAATTTTTAACCAAGAACTTGATCAATTCTGTAAGTTAAATGGCATTCTAAGACATAGGACGGTTTTGGAAACTCCTCAGTAAAATGGAGTTGCTGAGTTGATGAATAAGACCCTTATGGAAAAGGTTAGGTGCATGTTAGATGGATCCGGGTTACAAAAATATTTTTGGGGAGAAGTTGTAGCTACAGCTGCATACTTGGTAAATAGATCACCCTCTAGGATTGTGTCCCAAAAGACTCTCATGGAGATGTGGAGTGGAAAACCCCCTGAGTTGGACAACCTTAGGATTTTTGGGTGTGCTGCGTATGCACAACAAAAGGATGATAGACTTAGCCCAGGATCTAGAAAATGTGTGTTTCTAGGATATGGAGAATGGGCTAAGGGATATAGGTTGTGGTCCTTAGAAAAAGAAGGATTAAAACTCATAATAAGTAGAGATGTTAATTTTAATGAATTGTTATTTCCCTATTTGGAGAAAACTAACCCTGCAGGGGCTAGTGAGCAAACCAGTTTGGTTCTTGTGGAGCATAGCATCAAGGGAGATTCTGTTCAGGTAGAGCAGAGGAGGCAAGAGGGTTCGGACCAGGTAGAGCCCTTGGATGATTGCTAAGCTCAAGAAACTCAAGAAAAGGCTGAACAAGAAGAGGATGCTGCAGCAAGTCAGAAAGACTTTCAGCTCATAAGAGACCGGGAAAGAAGGCTGGTGGAACCACCTTCAAGATGTGGGTTTGTGGATGCTGCGGATGCAGCAGCTCCTTGGAAAGAATGAGGGATGGCTGAACCAGAAACTTACACGGATGCCATGGAGTGTAAGGATTCGTCAAAGTGGCAGCTGGCTATGGAGGAAGAAATGGATTCTTTGAGGAATAACAACTTCTGGGAATTGGTAAAAATTCGAGGAAATCAGAAAGTTATGGAATATAAGTGCACTTACAAGATCAAAGAAGGGTGCCCTCCAAGAGATGAAGTCTGGAACAATGCTAGGCTGGTGGCGAATGGGTTCACAAGGAAAGAAGACATAGATTTCACAGAAACTTTCTCACCTGGACACAAGGTGGAGAAGATGGTGAGTATCCTCACCTATATCATTGATGGGCTTTTGGTTTGGAACAGCAGGAAGAGGATGGAAAAGTTTACATCTTAACTCAGTGAGGAATTTGAGATGAAGGATCTCAGCCTTACACAAAAGATCCTTGGGATGAGAATCATCCGGGAAAAGGAAAGAAACAGGTTTATTGTTTCTCAGGGCAATTGGTGTTTTCAGCAAATGTGTGAGTAATCCCGGAAAGAAGCATTGGCTTGGGATGAAGTGGTTGCTGAGGTACATGGAGGCTCAGTGGCAGCCAGTGGTAGCACTCATAACAACCAGGGCAGAATACATAGCGGCTACGGAAGCTATAAAGAAGGCTATGGGGTGCAAAGGGTTGTTGGACGAGTGGGAGGTCCTAAAAGAGCAGGTGGTGGTATCTTTGGATAACCAAAGTGCGGGGCATTTGTGGAGGAATCCAGTGTTCCATGAGAGGACAGAGCATATGGATGTTTGGTATCATTACATTCTGGAAAATGGTACGAAAGGATGCATTCATGTTGACAAGAAGACCACGGAGAAAAGTCCTGCAGATTTAGGCACCAAGGTTCTACCTCTAAGAAGGTCCAATCATTGTCTTGGACTTCTTAGGATTGGAGTTGGTTAATTGGTGACTCAAGATGAGTTTGGATCTCAAAGCTTTTTGCACAATGGTTCAGGTTTTTTGAACACTTAGACAAAGGTAGAGATTGTTGTTATTTGTCTAAGGTTCAAACAGGTCCAACCATGGTTTAAAAATGGTTAAAGTCCAAACCAAAGGTGGATTATCAAATTTCAGCAAGTTAGAAGACTGCACACATGTGTGTGTATCAATTTGGAGCCAGGGAAGGCCATGCTAGTGTGCGCACTTTTGCACACAATTAGGGAAGTGTGCGCACAGCAGCAGCATCATCAGCACCATGGCGCCCAAAACCAGCACCATGGCGTCCAGAATGGTGTGCTGAAGGACTGCATCAGCGCCATGGCGCCCAGCATCAGCACCATGGTGTCCAGAATGGTGTGCTAAAGGACCGGACCAGCGCCATGGAGCCCAAAACCAGCACCATGGTGCCCAGAAGGTGTGCAAAGGTGCTCTTCCCAGCACCATGGCGCCCCCTGTTGAGCGCCTAAGCGCCAGGCAAAGGGCTGGACACATGGACAGCCTATTTTAAGACCCTTTTAAGTGTGTGAATGCAAGGATAAAATGCACAGCTTCACTTGGAGATGATTAAGGGCTAAGATTTAAGGGAGAACAAGATCAAAAGGTAAAAAATGATTCACAAGATTGTCCAAGAATTAAGAGGCTATAAAAAGGGTTTCCTAGTCTCATTTCTACGTGTAAAAAGGTGTGTGAGAGAACCACACAGGTTGTGACATTGTGAGATCATTGTAACACAAGAGAGAATTATGTAAGGGTGCAAAGACACAAACACATGAGAGACTCTTGTAGTGAGGCTGGTTGTAATGAGATAGAGAGAGTCTAGATTAGATTAGAGAACATTGTTCAAGTTCTCATCTTCTTCCTTCTCTTCTTGTTTCTTCAAGAACTTAGATTCTTGAAGGGTATTGCTGTAACTTTGTAAGAACTATTGAGATAGTGCAGAGAGTTCGGAGGAACTCACGGGGACGTAGGCACATTGCCGAACCTTGACAACAAATTACTTGTCTTCTTTCTTTCTTTAATTTTCTGTTCTTGTGTTCGATTGCTGAAATTATTTCTACAAGTCATTCATGACTTGGGTGTTTGGAAGATCACCACCTAGGCATCTTGCTAAGGTGATTTCCAACAAAATTGAAATATTAAAATTAACTACACCTAAATACCCATAATATTTCATGATTATATAATTACCCCATATCTCCCAATTCCTAAATTAAAATCCCTAATTCTAATCTTCCTCTGGTTCCCCATCCAGATCAATTACTTGAAGTGATCTTAGATAGTATACATTTTTCTTTTCTCTTATATACTTGAAGTGACCAAGTACAAACTCATTTCATAGTTATCCTCTTCAGAAAGTTAAGAGTGGCAGCTATTCAACAAGTTCCCATAGTTATCTTTCTACCATATTTATTTTGTTTTCTTCTCAGCATGTTAAGCTAGAGCTAGAAACCGTCATTTTTAACCATTACATCAAATGTTTTCCCCTCCAAATTCCTATTAAATGTAAACAATAGTAACAATTAACTAGTGAAATGTTTTTTTTTTCGGCTTAAGCGAAGAAATCATGACAAGTGACTGTCAACAGTAAACCTTAGTAAGTAAATAAGCAAATAATTTCAAATACTTATTTTGCTGTGCAATAATGAATATAGTGACTGTCAACAGGATAAAATAGACTCAGAAATTGTTTTGAATGATAAATTACCTGGACTGAATGGCTGGCATAAAACCGAATCGTAGTAACCAGAAGAACTGCCTGAAGTACTGGACTGCCTCACGGTTGATGCTCCAATGTATTTATGGGGGATATGGATTATTTTTTGGAAATCCTTACCAATTTCCTTTTTACATCTTTCCTCAAGTTCAGGACATTCCTGAATAGACAGATGCTGGAGAGAAGTGAGAACTTTCAGCCCTTCTAGCAACTGTTTCAGATTATGAAAGTCATATTTTGTCAAAGATTTAAGTGAAGCAAGGCACCCAATCCACTCTGGCAAATCCATGAAACCAGGACAGCTCCCAATTTCCAAACAATGCAGCGTTGTGACTTTCTGGAGCCCTTCTGGCAGATAAAAGAACTCAGAACAGCTTAAGATAGTCATGCTTCGTAGGGCAGAGAGGTGCTCAAATCCTTTTAGTGAAGAACCAAGAAGTGGACAGTACATGAGGGTAAAGTGCTCAAGAGATGTAAGATGTTGCAAACTCGATGATAATGAAGTCAGCTTACTGCAGTTCTCAATGGACAAAGTTCGAAGGGCAGTCAAACCTTCAAATCCACCCTCTGGGAAAGAGATTAAACCGTGGCAATCAGTAATCTCCAAATACTCCAAAGCTTTGAGATTCTGCAAACCATGTGGCAAGGAGAAGAGATCTTCACACCAACGGATTGTAAGTGATTTCAAAGCATAAAGGTTTCCCAATTCTGAAGGCAATGAACGAAGCCTGGAGCAAGAGATAATCTCCAAGGACTTGAGAAGAGGATTGCTTGCAAGAAAACTTCCTGAGAGAGAGGACAAATTTGTGACTTTCTCAATTACAAGAACTGTAAGTGAGGATACATTTCCAATGGAATCAAATATATCCGCATTGCAATCCCGCAGTTCCAAATGCTGAAGAGATGGCAATAATGGCATTGCAGTCATTTTTGACAATTAGTTTGTTCAAGCTAGGGAAGGCATCTCCCTCATCTGCACCAAACCATTCTTCCAAGTTGGTGAAATCATCAAGGACAAGTTCTTTAAGAGATGGGAACGGTCTACCAGTCCCCTTGCCACAAAACTTTTTTCCAATATCCCTCACTCCATTCATTCCACATAGGGAGAGAGTCTTAAGTAAGAGAAGATTACCAAGAGTGGGAAGACGTTCACAATTAATAAACTTGGTAAAATGAACACTAGTCAGGTTTGGAAGAGTCCAACGTGAAAACCTGATTCCTAGGAACCCCTTCACAAACAACTTTTTAAGATTTTGGTGTGGTTGGAGGCCCTTGATAACTTGTTCTTCAACTCAGCATCTCGTTCATATTCTTGTGATGAAGATGACGGATAAAATTGTTCACTTCTGTAAACTCTAGCTTTTGTGGGTTTCTCCTGAGAAAATACAAGAGGATGATCATCATCACTTCCCCAACAAAGACTCAGTGATTCAAGATTTTCTTTCTGCATCATATTAGCAAGCTTTGAATCATATGCATTTTTGACATTCTTCAAGCCTTTTATTGTCAGCTCACCTTGAAGGTTTAGCCGTCCCAGAATCTCAAGGTCTAGAATGCAACTTACAACAACCATTGGCAATGTCCGAAGCTGGTTAGTGATTTAAGGTAAAATGATCTCGTGGATACTATTGGGTAATCGATGTGCAACTCTTCTAGCGTACCTTAAAGGAACCATGCTGGTCAGTGCTACACATCCAGTCGTATTAAGATGTCTGAGGCTCACCATTTCGGCAATATTAGGCAATGCTCTGAGCCTATAGCAAGCAAATAGGTTCAAAGTTTGCAAAAATAAGAGGATCTCGATGCTATTGGGTAATTCTGTGATGCGCGCATAAGATAGATCAAGATACCTTAAACACAATAAACCACGAATAGATAGATCCAGCTCTTCAAGGCCACAAGCATTCAGATCTAGCATACGCAAGTAAAGAAAACTTTTATACATTCTTCCAGGAGCAACGTTGAAATCACCAACTGGAAATAATAACAGAGTTCGCAAATGTTCTGCCTCATACAAGGCTTCTGGAATCATAGGTGACGTAAAAGAACAAAGAACAGATGAGTGACGAGTTTGAACAAGATTACTTGATGGAGGACCCTGCCCCAAAGTCATGGACTCTTTTCCTGCAATTTACTGTGCAAGATCATGAATGAGATCAAGCATTTTGTATCTAATTAGGCCTCCATTGTCATAGTGCTCTAGTTCTTGAAAGAATAACATCCACAAAAGATCATTAAAGTAGTCATTGCCAATCTCCTCTGGTTGCTTGCTTCCAACATCTGATTGAATTAAGCCTTCTGCCATCCATAGACGGATTAACTTTTCCTTGTCAATTTCATAGTTCTTAGGAAATACTGAGCAGAATGCAAAGCAATGCTTGAGATGGGATCGTGAATGAATGTAACTCAGCCTTAGGGCTGGTAAGATTCCACTCTTACATACATCCAAATCCCAAAGTTCACTGTTGATCACCTCCCGAAAGATAAATTAACTTTGTGGAGCCAGAAAGTTAAAATGATATCTGGAACCTTCCCTTTCCTTGAGATTAGGCAAAGTCTAATGACCCAATAAAAAGGCAAAGTCTAGTCAAGAATTTCTCATCCCCATTTACTTTTCAATTGTACTTTCTTTTTAAAATCATTTTTTTATTTTGGTTAGATCACGAATCCCAAAACTATTTTTCACCAAGGCCTACAGGTCCATGTAATCACTGGTGAACAATAGAGATTCTTACTGTATAACTCCCATGGTTTCTTTTCAGATAAAATAAACCATGGGAATCAGTAAGCCTAGAGAAGTCCGCTTTAAATTTCAGGTTTCCATACAAAATATGATAGGCAGATAAGAACACACATAACATTGTTGGGGGAAGGTTAGTGTTTATATTGAATGATTCTGTTAATCATATCAATTTTAAACAAAAGGAAAATAAGAAACAAATACTCAGGTGCAACTCATAATAGTGTTACATCTGTCATAAGTTTTACTATAATCAATCTCACAAATCTCTCGTTACAATGTGTGCTGAGTACATAAAGAATATTTATATGCAACTTAAAACGTCCTAATTAGGGTTTTCGCTCTGCCACAAAACCACGACTATTCATAGGCCCAAGTTCAAACCATCAAGCAAAAAACTAGACTAAAAACATGTACAAAGCCTAAAATTTTCGAGGGCACTACCCTCTAACCGCCGCCCGCTCACCGAGAAGCGGGACCCATTGTTGTCCGGTGTTTTACAGATTTAAACCCATGAAACATGTACCAACTCTAATAACAAGGCAGGCCATTGGTGACATGTATAATGCCCTAATGGTCAATAATTCTAGTCCAAAAGGCTATTGTTATGTGTTTCTATGTAGTTTTCTCTTGTGACAAACAAAATGATTTTCTGCAAGTGCCTAATAGAATCCACTTTCTTTGGAAAAATATTGCTTTTCCTTTTTTTTTTTCAAGGCAAGGGCGAATTACAAAAATAGAATTCTGTGTTTCCCCAAAGTTATGAATTAAAAGTGTGAGAATTATAAAACTAAATCCCCTCCCCCAAAGAAAAGGAAATATAAAAGAGAACACAAAAAGAAAATGGGCATAGCCAACACGAAATCTAATTGGTTTTGTTGATGAATAAAACGTCCATTTTATAAGTTTTAACTGATACACATCAAAAGTATTTTAAGCTCTCCTTTTGCAAATATAAGTTTTGTTGACGTGTTCTGTGTACTGTGTCGTCTAATCTCCTTAGACAATACGGCTGCCACAACATTCTCAAAGATAGATCAGTCGTACCACTACCAATATTAACTATCAAGTTATCCCACGAATCAAGTAGTGAACAGAGCAGTGTAATCATTCGTCACATCAACACTAATAGACAATAACTGACCTATCAAAGTGTTGAACTCATGCAGATGAATAGAGAAAGAATCATCCTCAGCCATCCGAAGGTTGTACAACTTCTTTCCCTGAAATAATTTGTTTACCAGAGATTTACTCTAATAAAGGCTTTCCAGCTTCTTCCAGAGTTCTTACGCAGTCTTCTCTCTAGAAACGTTTATCAGGACAGAATCGGCCAAGCATAGCCGAATCAGACTTTGTGCCTTCCAATCAAGCTTCTCCCACTCCATGATGACCGCTGTAGATGATGCCGAAACCACCACCGGCAACGCTGCCGTCATGCTCATCGTACTCTTCGGCATCTCATCAACTATCACCATCCAAAGGTCCCTATCTCCGAGTAGATCTTCTATCTTCAGTTTCCACAACTCGAAGCTCTTCTCTCCGAACTTCTCGATTTCAATCTGTGATCCAATTGACATCTTTGATTGTTAATCCTCGAACACTAATTGAACGATTCGAGACCTGTCAATCACACGAATTATAAACAAAAAAAAAAATAAGACACAATATACCTAGGTTCACCCCAAAATAAGGCTATGTTCTGTCAGAAATTTTACTATAATCAACCTCACAAATCTCTACTTACAATGTTTGCTCAGTACATAGAGAGTATTTATAAGCAACTTAAGACGTTCTAATTAAGGTTTCCGCCCTACTACAAAATCATGGCTATTCATGGGCTCAAGCTCAAACTCCCAAGCAAAAAACCAAACCCAAAACATGTACAGGGCCTGAAATTTTTAGGAGCACTGTCCCCTAACCCTTACCCGCTCACGAGGGAGCGGAACCTCTGCCCACTCACTGGGGAATGAGACTCTGTGGTCGTCGGGGGTTCTACAGATCTAGACTCATGAAGCATGCACCAACTCTAATAGATAAGGCAGACCATTGGTGACATGCTTAATGGTCGGTAATTCAAGTCCAAAAGGCTATTGTTATATGTTTCTATGCAAATTTATCTTATGACAAACAAAATGATTTTCTACAAGTGCCTAGTGGAATCCACTTTTTTTTTTTTTTCTAACAGAAACATATCGCAATGTATTTTTTGTCACAAAAAAATCTTAGTGTATTTTTTGAAAATAGAGTCAACCACAGGGTATTTTTTTGTAATTAAGTCTTAAATTTAAAATTCATAGCCAAAAAAAAGCAAAAGTTATGTCAACCATTTTCTTTCACTTTTTCTTGATGTACTAAAAATATTGATTCATATCCAAAATCAAAATTTGAGTTTTGTAAATTTTAATTCCTATTGAGTTTTGGCATTATTTATATTCTTTAATTAGAGATATTAATTATTCATACAGTTGCCATTATATAAATTATCAATCATTTTTTAATCAAAATTTAAATATAACAATGATACATCTATTAATATTAAAACATTATGATTATTATTTAATAAAAATAGTATTATTAATAATTTAATTAAATTTAATAATTACTAAATATTATTAGTTTAATTTTTTTTGTAACATTTCATCGCATCCCATTGTTTTACTCTTTGGTCTTTGTCAATTCTTCATTTGCATTCACACGTTTTACACTTCTTTGGTTTAAATGAATTCTATACTTTTTGTAGAATTCATTTAAATTTTATAGGCTATTGTGTTTGATTTGTTAATAAAAAATATAATTTATTTACAATAAATTGGTCACATATTTTGTTTAACAATAAAAGTTTAAAATTCATTTCCGAATGAATTCTAGTAAAATTGAAAAACTTTTGACAAATTCTACCAAAGTTGATATAATTTGTCAATGAACTATAGATCTAAGCTTATTTTAAAGTAAAATGATAAACTTACTATATTTTGATAGTCTTATGTATTTATTTTTAAGTGGCTTTTCTCCATCGACAGTTTCAATTCACTTAAAAATAAATTAAAATTTATACTTTAATTCATACCAAATTATTTTAAAGTTTCGGAACAACAACTAGATCTTTTGAAGTTTTGGTAATTGTTTAACCAAATTCACTAAAGATGTGAGCCAAACATGTGGTGTCAGTGATACAGGTTAATAACTGAAAAGTTAAGACTATGCTGTTAAGGTGTTCACTGCTTTTTCATATTCATGAATGGTAATGTTACTTACTAGTAGAAAAATCAAATCTATTATTTAAAAGGTAACGTGTAAATCCATTCTAATCAGTCTTTGTTTAGTGTTTAAATATATAAATAACTTATAATTGTTTACTGAGAATTAAAATATACTTTCCTTTTGTATTTTAGCTCTCTTTCTTTTTATGTTTGGCTTTATCTCATTCCCAGCACCTCCCGACTTACGAAATAAAACCAAACATAAAAAGAATGAGAGCTAAAATACAAAAAGGAAAGTACGGTTTAGTTCTTGGTAAACAATTACAAGTTATTTATATATTTAGACGCTAAACAAAAACTGATTAATGTGGAATTACTCATTGATTTACCTAACGTTCAGTTCTTTGATACCAACTTGTTCATCGAAAATAGGCTTTTTTGGCAGGTTCTCTTTCTCTGTTTACAGTTCTTTTTGGATAAATAAAATTCACTTTTTATTAAGAAACAAAGAAAACAATTTACATCTATTCGTAAATTAATTAAAAATTCTACTACAAAATTATCAAGCGGGGTTCCTGTCTAAGGACTTTGCATCTTTTTCGTCACTGCCTTATCAAATTGGTGAACGTTGGAGTAGATCAAGTCATCAGACTTTTAAAAACAATGAGAAAGTCATGCTCACTAGTCTTTGTTTAGAGACTAATTAAATATATAAGCAACTTGCTATTGTTAACTAATTCTTAGAATTAATAATAGAATAGTTTGTGATGGCAAGACTGTTGGATAGTGTTTTAAGGTTGTGACAACGAGATTTTTCAATAAATTTATTTATGTGATGACGAGACTGAAAGTAACTTTATTATAGTTTTGTCATCATAGCAGATTATTCAATTTCAATCAGAGTTCAATTTTAAAATTCAATTTATCATAAATTTTTTATAAAAAAATTAAAGCAAAACCTTTCAAAACATAAAGTAAAATATATAATTAAACCTTATATAAATAATTATATCTTAGTAATTTTGAGTTTTTGTATTTGGTCATAGAAGTCGCATAACATAAAATAATTATCAAGTAAACAAACAAGTCTTCCTTTAAAGTTTCCAAAAAACAAGTTGTCAATTTTTTTTTAGTAGTAATTCATTGAATCAATCAATTGAATTTTTTAGTCTATTAACACAGCTTGCATATTACGTGGATGGAAATTAGCCATCGGCTTGTTTTTGCACACCGAAAGGCACAACTATTTAGTGTGTAGGTTGGGGAAATTGGGTCAGTTCTGTTTCCTCTGTCTGTTAACATAACTTAAAACTCTGTTTTTAGTAATTACTACTAATTTTTCACCATTATTTTATGTTTTCAGCTATAAGCACATTCGAAGGAGATGGAAAGGAAGATGGAGCTTCAATATTTCAGCCACCCACATCCATTGACTTTGTATATGGTGTTTACAAGTAATCAGTTTTGCTCGAAGTTTTTGCGTTATTGAATGATCTGAGATAATAAAAATTGAGGAAATTTTTTTAATTTTTCCTAGTTAGCAACTTTAGAGTACATGACTCATTAGTGTTATCAATGGTAAGAGCAAATTATTTAATTATTTTATCTAATAATATATTGATACGTGTCCACTCTAACCTATTAAGACGGTCATACAAAGTTTTTAATGCTTTAGGTAAGTAAAAATAGTTTAGGTAGAAAAAATATTTTACATAAATAAATTTAATGATCAAATGGTTGGAGTGTTAACAATAGAGCTTGTCAAGGGTTGTAATATTGTTTAAATATAGTAGATGGACTAACACATAATTTTATTAAACCTCAAGATAATGCATAGTTGATCGGATACAGCAAATATGCTAACACGCAATTTCACGAAACTTTTGCTTACAACTGCAATAGCGTTCATAAATCACTTCCAATGCGTTTCATTGGCGTTGCTCTTCATTTTGGCAGCTTTACTTTGTCAGGCAACATCTCGTACTCTGCAAGATGCATCGATGTATGAGAAGCATGAAAAATAAATGGCTTGTTATGGACGGGTTTAACAGGATGCTAATGAGAAGGAGAAGCATTTCAAGATATTCAAAGAAAATATAGCACGTATAGATACATTTAACAAGGCCAATGACAGCTATGGAAGGAATTACTAAGCTAACAACAGGTAAATTAATCTCTTTATCCGAGCAAGAGCTGGTTGATTGCGACACAAAGGGTGTGGATCAAGGCTATGATGGTGGTTTAATGGACAATGCCTTCAAGTTTATCCAACAAAACAAGGGACTCGCAACTGAGACTAATTACCCCTACAAGGGAGTTGATGGTACTTGCAACACTAACAAAGAAGTCAATCGCGCAGCCAAAATAACTGGGTACGAAGACGTACCTGCCAACAGTGAACAGGCATTACTGAATGCAGTTGCTAACCAACCGGTTTCTGTTGCGATTGATGCTAGGGGGTTTGACTTTCAATTCTACTCGAGTGGTATCTTTACAGGACAATGTGGCACTGACCTAGACCATGGTGTTACTGCTGTAGGTTATGGAGTCAGTGACGATGGAATTAAGTACTGGTTGGTGAATAACTCATGGGGCACTGAATGGGGTCAAGAAGGATACATTCAGATGCAGAGAGATATTGATGATAAGGAAGGTCTCTGTGGCATAGCAATGGAAGCCTCTTACCCTACTGCATGAATTTCAATATCAAAGGCAATGCCTCCGACCCCTTGTATAATATAATTAATGTGTACCTGTGTTTTCAGTTTCTTCTGTTGTCAGCCCTGCTAGTTACTCATTAGCAAGAAATCTTGCTGGTGTCATACCGAGAAACAAATTTGTAATTCTGTAAAACTATCCATTTTAAGCTACTACATAGATGGAACTCACCTTTTCTTTATACATATTATATATATGTATATGTATATACAAGGTCTTAGACAATTCAAGTTTACTGAGGTTCAAATTTCAAAACCTTAAACATTGCAAGTAGAACCAATGCAGTACATTAGGTGAAAACAAATAAAATACGAAAACTAATCTAAAACACTTGATCCAAATCATGTGGATCTTTCTAAATCACATGAAAACTGCAATCCAAATCAAATGGACATGAAAACTGCAACCAAATCACATGGCGCGAGACAATTCAATTACCGAGTTCGATTTCAATATTCTTTTATTTATTAATTCTCAAAGCAGACTACAAATGACATATGACGCTTCTTACATAGAGATCTTAAACTCTAGTCCTAAACCAATAAGGAAACTGAAATATGAAGAGAAATTGAAATATTAAAATTAACTATACTTAAATACCCATAATATTTCCTGATTACATAATTATCCCCATATCTCCTAACTCCTAAATTAAAATCCCCAATTCTAATCTTTTTTTAGTTCCCCATCCAGAACAATTACTTGAAGTGATCTTAGATAGTATAAAATTTTCTTTTCTCTTATATACATATACTACCAAGTACAAACTCATTTCATAGTTATCCTCTTCAGAAAGATAAGAGTGGCAGCTATTCAATAAGTTCCCATAGTTACCTTTCTACTATATTTATTGTTAATGTATTATATGAGCTTAGTTAGTTTAGTCCCACATTGGTTTTGTATAGCTTTGTTTCTCCTATTGGCTTGTATAAATAGGATAGCTCCCTTGTAAGTAAATCACACCATTCAATACAATTCTCGTCTTTGTATTGTCTCACTTCCTCTCTTAAATTCAACATGGTATCAGAGCCATAACGGTTCTTGGTATATTAAGAGTTGAGTATGCTCTGTGATTGTCACTACAGTGAATCCTTCACATCAAAAAAACTTTTAGTATATCCTTTTCATATCTGTCGGGTCATCACTATAGTTGGAGTCTCATTCTCCATCGACATCATCTCCGTCGCCGCTCATGTTTCAGACATGCAGCTGCCACGTCAGCCCTAAAAGCCACATCAGCACCTGATTACGCTAAAACTAATACGCGGTTATTGTGTATAGTTGAGGTGTCGATCCCACGAGAAAAAACGAACTACAAAGAAAAGTGTAAATAGATTGAAGAATATAATAGAGAAACAACAAGGGTCCGAGAATCCTCCCTAGATTCTTTGCCTTATTCCGATCTTGATTCAAATTTTTTTATCTCGATTGCTAGTTTCACATCCCAAACAAGCAATTGGCAAATATTCAATCAAAGCATATGTAAACCCTAATGCAATTGCTATGAAATACTCTTTACTTTCGATTTAAGCACACATGAGCTATCCTATAGATTTATCAAGAAACGATAATATATCTTAATGACAATATCACAGTAATGGACAAACCTAAAAGATAAATCTACCAGACTCAATCATATCCAACAATCTTGACATAAGAAGAGCATGACTAGACTTATATCGAGGAGAAAGATACAATCACCTTATTAAAAGAAAATCTTCTAATTAAATCAAAGAGTAAATCATAACAATGTTTTGACAATAAATCCAAACTACAACTGAATCAATAATGGAAAATAAGAACAACTACACTTAGAGATTCATCTCATTGCCTTGTTTGGAGATTAGTTGGCCATGGGGTTCATGCTTGAACACTTTGATGGAGAATGTGATAACCTTCTTGAGTTTTCCAGCCTTAATGGTTCTTTTTTTTATCAAACCCTAAGTGATTTATTTATAATACAAAAGGCCCAAGTATGTTATTGGATCAGAAGTTTCATATGAATGCCTCATTGTTGATGCTCCAATGTATTTATGGGGGATATGGATTATTTTTTGCCAATCCTCACCAATTTCCTTTTTACATCTTTCCTCAAGTTCAGGACATTCTTGAATAGACAGATGCTGGAGAGCAGCGAGAACTTTCAGCCCTTCTGGCAACTGTTTCAGATTATGACAGTCAGATATTGTCAAAGATTTAAGTGAAGCAAGGCACCCAATCCACTCTGGCAAATCCGTGAAACCAGGACAGCTGATGAGTCAAAAATATTGCATATTTTAGACCCTTAACTTATATTTGTTATGCTCTTAGTTAGTAGTATTTTACTTTATTTTACGTTTTTCTTGTGTTTTGTGTATTTTTACAGGTTTGTGGAGAAAATGAAGCATTTCAGGATATTTGAAGCTTTTGGAGACATTGCGCTCGATCGCACCACACTGCGATCGAGCGCACACGGGCCTGTGTCCCACATCGTTTCTGCAAGCCACATTACTCCGGGTCTTCCCCTATATAAGCACCATCTAGCTTCATAATTCAGTGTACAATTCCTGAGCCACTTTGGTGTTTATCGGTGGACGTCCGCTAGCGTTCTGGTGGATCCCGAAGGCATTGCTACCACAAGGGGAAGCGCCGCCCGTCAGCGAGTGGAATTTCTCTCATGTAAAGTTGTTTATTTATTTCTTTATATTCAGTTGTTTTAGTTTAAATGTTTAGCACTTTTTATTATAGTTTTATTGTTATGAGTGGCTAGATTCTTCAGCTAAGGTTGAAGATGAAGCCCCGTCGTTGTTTGGCGTAGTAGTTCAGATTTGCTTGTACAAATCTGACAATTTTTAGTATAAATGTTCTGTCAATTATTTGAGTTAATCTTATAATTGATTGAGTTTAAATTGTCTGTTGGATTTTCTTTGTGTTTCATCTGATGGATACATTGAATGCTTTTCGATTAAATTGGATTCCCTTTGTGATTTGTTAAGAGCGGATACATCGGGTGCTTTTGGTTTAGTTGGGATATTCTTTGTTTTTTGTCTTATAGTTGGATTCATTGAATGTTTTGATAGGCTATATTTTTAGAACATGTATGCTTAACTTCGGTGGGGTGGATTCGGAAACCTTAGTGTTTTTAATTATTAGTTTTTAAATCAATTTAATTTAGTTTTAATTTATTTTGCAATATCATTCACAATTCGGAACTAGGTTAAAATAGAGTTAGTTTAGATTAAAAATATATTTTCACAACACAATTCCCTGTGGATTCGACCTTGCACTTGCACACACTACACTGCAAACGACTCGTGCGCTTGCGAGTAAATTTAAAACTCACAACAAGTTTTTGGCGCCGTTGCCGGGGAGTTGTTTGGTTTGTGAAAATTTTTTGTCTGAATTGATTTTATTTTTCTACTAGTTAATTTAAAAAAAAATTTTAAGTTTTGTTTTTTCTTTATTCTGTTGCTTCTGCTGGTTAGTATCTCATTATTTTTCTGTTGGTGTATGCTTGGTCGGAGATCCTTGAACTTAGACTTGACACATTTAGATCCCGACTTAGAAAGAACTCTTAGGAGGCAGAAAAAAGCACTAGTTGAGAGAGATACTGCTGAGATGGGAGAAAATTTTAATCATCCTGAACATGTAGAGCAACCTAAAGCTTGGAACGTGGACTCCACTACATCCCTTAGGGATTTGTTCGCACCCGTTGCGACTAACTCATCTTCCTGCATAGTGTTGCCACCAACCAATGCCACACACTTTGATTTGAAGCCACATATTATCCAACTCCTACCCTCATTCCATGGCTTAGATCTTGAAAATCCCTATAGTCATATGAAGAAGTTCAAAGACATTTGTGCTACATTCAAATTCCAGAACTTCTCTGAGGAGTCAGTCCATCTTCGACTCTTCCCTTTCTCCCTTCACGATAGAGCTAGGGCGTGGTTGGACTCCAACACGTCCGGGTCTATTACATCTTGGGAAAACCTGCTTAGCAAATTTTATCATAAGTTTTTCCCAATGTCTAGAGTGAATGAGTGCCGAAAGGAGATTAGCTCTTTCACTCAGGACGAGGATTAGAAGTTCTCTGAAAGCTGGGAGTGCTTTAAAGAGTTACTGATCAGATTCCCTCCACATGGATATGAGAAGTGGAGACTCGTTCAATTCTTCTACCAAGGGTTGACTCAACCCAACCGTAGTATGATCGAGTCTATGAATGGGGGGGGCATTCTTGAGTCTGACAGGAGACGAAGCATATATGGCGTTGGACAAGTTGTCCGACAACTCACAGCAATGGGATTTTTCAAGCTGTCGTGATAAGTCCATTCGTGCTCCTAAGAGGGGAGGCATCTATGAGGTCAGAGAGGACGCTGATTTGAAGATAAAGTTAGATGCCCTCACCAAGAAAATTGACGCTCTCACTGTGAGCCAATCCATCAATGCTGCCAACACATTCAATGTTGAAAGCTGTTCCATCTATGCTAATCCCATGCATCTAGCACAGAATTTCCCATCAATGCCGGCTTGTGCCGAGTATCCTATGGAACAAGTAAATGCTTTCAATGACTTTCGAAGGCAGTCAAATGGATCGTACTCCGAGACGTACAATCCAGGGTGGCGAAACCACCCAAATTTTTCGTGGAGATAGAACCAACCAATGAATCAGGGAGGAGCCTCTCATCATGCTCAAAATCAATATCCTCCCGGATTTGCCCCACAAATTCCTAATCATGGTCGTTCTGCCCATACAGCACCTTCACTTGCTTACCATGCACCCGCTCAAACACCAGCGCCAGTTTCACAGTCGCTAGAGGACACCCTTAAGGAATTCATGAAAGCGACTAGCCAAAATATGAGCGATGTGAGGAATGCAACAATGGTAAACACCCAAGCAATTCACTTGGGTGAGAGAGAAAAAGGAAAGTTCCCCAGTCAGCCCGTGCAAAACCCAAAAGGACAATTTATGGTTGAGAGTTCGTCAACTCCTACGCACGGGGAGGAACAAGTACAGTCGATTATCACACTGAGGTCTGGGAGACAAGTGGACAATCAAGTGGAAGAGAGCCCTGCTATGCAGCAAGGGCCAGGGAGTGGCAACACAGAGAAAAGAGATGCTGAGCCATCTACAGCCACACCTACTGAGAAAGACCCTCCTAGGTCGTTTGTACCTAGAGTACCCTACCCCGAAAGATTACAGGCGCCCAAGAAAGGAGGGAAGTATGAGGAAATTCTGGAGGTATTCAAGCAAGTCCAAATCAATATCCCATTTTTGGATGCCATCCATCAAGTGCCATCATATGCCAAGTTTTTAAAGGACTTGGTCACTATCAAGAGGAGGAAAAATGTCCCAAAGAAGGCATTTTTGACCGAGCAGGTCAATTCAATCCTTCAGTGCAAGCTACCCATCAAGTATAAGGACCCGGGGTGTCCTACCATCTCTTGCACGATAGGAGTCAGCCATATTGAGAGGGCCCTTTTGGATCTAGGGGCGAGTGTGAATCTTCTACCCTACTCAGTCTATGTGCAGTTGGGGTTAGGAGAATTGAAGCTCACATCCACGACGTTTCAATTTGCTGACAGGTCAGTGAAAAGACCACGGGGGATAGTTGAGGACGTTTTGATAAAAGTGGATAAGTTCTATTTCCCCGTGGATTTTATTGTGCTTGACACAGAACCGGTTCAGAATGTAGGGATTCAAATACTGGTGATTCTAGGGCGACCATTCTTAGCCACGGCTAACGCCCTAATCAATTGTAGGACAGGGGTGATGAAGATCTCCTTCGGAAATATGACAGTGGAGTTGAACATTTTTGATATCACTAGGCAACCACTGGAATATGATGAAGTGAGAGATGTATGCTTGATAGAGGAGATTCTTGAGGATATTGTGGATGAATCAATCATTGAGGATCCCATGGAGGCATGCTTTGCTCACTTTGGAGAGGACTTGGGTTTAGATAAGTTACCCAAGGAAGTAAATGCCATTTTGGAGTCTGATCCTCAAGAAAGCAAGGAGGAGGAGGAGAAGGTGTCACTAGAACTTCAAAAGAAGGAACTTAAGCCTTTACCGGATAATCTTAAGTATAAGTTCCTGGGTCCAGCATACTGTTTGCCTGTGATAATAGCTTCAGATTTAGGAGAGACTCAAGAGGAGAAATTATTAGATGTTTTAAGAGAGCACAAGGAAGCTATCGGCTGGACCATTGAGGATATTAAAGGAATCAGCCCCTCGGTGGTGATGCACAGGATACATTTGGAGGAAGATGCTAAGCCATCGAGGGAGCCGCAAAGAAGGCTCAATCTTGCTATGCAAGAGGTTGTGAGGGCAAAGGTTATTAAGCTGTTAGATACAGGGATCATTTATCCCATCTCTGATAGCAAGTGGGTGAGCCCCATTCATGTCGTGCCCAAGCGAGCTGGGTTAACGGTAGTAAAGAATAAAGACGACGAGTTGGTGCCAACTCGTGTGCAGTCTGGGTGGAGAGTATGTATAGACTACCGTAAGCTGAACATTGCCACAAGGAAGGATCACTTTCCACTTCCATTTATTGATCAGATGGTGGAGCGTTTGGCTGGGCACGAGTATTATTGCTTTTTGGATAGTTATTCTGGATATAACCAGGTCCCTGTGGACCCCGAAGATCAGGAGAAGACGACATTTACCTGTCCTTTTGGGACCTTCGCCTACCGTCACATGCCCTTTGGGTTATGCAATGCACCCGCCACTTTTCAGCGGTGCATGGTCAGTATATTCTCTGACATGGTAGAGCGGTTCTTGGAAATTTTCATGGACGACTTCTCCATCTTCGGTTCAACATTTGAGGAGTGCCTGCACCGTCTGTCTTTGGTTTTGGTACGGTGCAAGGAGAAGAACCTGGTGCTTAATTGGGAGAAGTGCCATTTTATGGTTAAGCAAGGAATTGTACTGGGGCATATCGTATCTCATCGAGGGATTGAGGTTGACAAAGCGAATGTGGATTTGATTTCCAGCCTTCCACCCCCACGTACGGTGAAAGAGGTTCGATCTTTTCTGGGCCATGCAGGTTTCTATAGGCGATTTATCTAGAATTTCAGCAAGATCGCCAGGCCCTTGTGCAAGTTGTTGCAAAAAGATGCCCCATTTCTATTTGATGAGGATCGTAAGAAAGCATTTGGGGATCTGAAGAAGATTCTGACGTCCACACCCATTATTCAGCCACCTAACTGGGGTGTGCCTTTTGAGATTATGTGTGACGCATCAGACTATGCTGTTGGAGTTGTTTTGGGGCAACGTGTTGATAAACTTCCCCATGCTATCTATTATGCAAGTCAAACTCTAAACGACGCACAACTCAATTATTCTACCACTGAGAAGGAGTTGCTTGCAGTCGTTTTTGCATTAGACAAGTTCAGATCCTACTTGTTAGGATCTAAAGTCATTATCTACTCAGACCATGCTGCATTGAAGTATCTTTTCTCCAAAAAAGATGCTAAATCTCGTCTTATCCGATGGATCTTGCTACTTCAAGAGTTTGACATTGAGATTCGGGATAAGAAAGGTTCGAAAAATGTGGTGGTGGACCATTTGTCTAGATTGATTGTGGAATTTAGTGAGGCTGCCACCCCCATTTCTGAGACCTTTCCTGATGAGCAATTGATGCACATTGCTCATAGTCCCGCACCATGGTTTGCTGACATAGTGAACTATCTTGTCACCGGACACATGCCCTTGTATTGGGGGAGGCAAGATAAATCAAAATTTTTGGCCATGGTAAAATACTTTTTCTGGGACGATCCTTACCTGTTCAAGTATTGTCCTGATCAGATCATTAGACGACGTATTCCTGAGCATGACCAATCTAATGTCATCGCCTTTTGTCATGATCATGCATGTGGAGGCCATTTTAGTGCTAAAAAGACCGCTGCAAAGATTTTGCAGTGTGGATTTTATCGGCCTACCCTGTTCTGGGACTCGCACACCTACTGTATATCTTGTGAGCGTTGCCAAAAGCTAAGGAGTCTTTCTAGGAGAAATATGATGCCCCTCAACCCTATTCTGATTGTTGAGATTTTTGATGTATGGGGCATTGATTTCATGGGACCATTCCCAAACTCCTTTGGCTACTTATACATTCTAGTTGTTGTGGACTATCTGTCCAAGTGGGTGGAGGCTGTTGCGTGCAAGACCAATGACCATAGAGTTGTGGTCCAGTTCTTGAAAGACACTATTTTTGCTCGTTTTGGTACGCCTCGAGCAATCATAAGTGATGGAGGTGAGCACTTTTGCAACAAGATCTTTGAGCAGTTGATGAAGAAATATTGTATCACGCACAAAGTTGCCACCCCATATCACCCACAGACGAGTGGTCAAGTGGAAATTTCAAATCGCGAGATCAAACAAATTTTGGAAAAGACTGTGAACCCTAATAGAAAGGATTGGTCTCTGCGATTGACGGATGCACTGTGGGCATATCGGACAGCCTTCAAAACGCCAATTGGCATGTCTCCCTATCGCATTGTATACGGAAAGGCATGTCACCTTCCGGTTAAATTAGAGCATCCTGCGTATTGGGCTGTCAAGCAACTAAATTTCAATCTTTCCAAGGCTGGCTCACAACGGAAGCTCCAACTCAATGAATTGGAGGAGCTGCGGAATGATGCATATGAGTGTGCCCGATCATACAAAGCACAAATGAAGAAGACTCATGACCAAAATATTTTGAGACGAGCTTTTGAGCCTGGTCAGAGAGTTCTTCTTTATAATTCGTGCTTGCATCTTTTTCCAGGCAAGCTCAAATTTCGATGGTCAGGCCCATTCATTATTCGCTCGGTTTTTCCTCATGGGGCCATCGAGATTGAGGATCCTAATAATGGTAATACTTTCAAGGTAAATGGACAGAGGCTAAAACCATTCTTAGAGTTGAGGAGTCCGGATATTGAGACGATACTATTAGAGAATCCTAGTTACTCAGATTGAGTGTAGTATTCTAGGGAGAGTCTGGCTGAAGACGTAAAACTTAGCACTCATGGGAGGCACCTCACAGCTTATCTTTTCTTTTATTTATTTATTATTTCGCATTTTTATGATTAATGTTTGTTTCCAGTATTTTTTGTTTTCCAGTTTTTATTTTTCAGGGACAAAGCGTACTTCAGTTCAAGTTTGGGGGTATGCTATGAGCCATACCAGTCCAGATAGTTCTCCATATCTCAGGTCAGCTCTTTCTATATTAGTCACACATTGGGGTCAATGTGTAATTTAAGTTTGGGGGTATGGGAGACACATCACACACTTTGTCCTAATTTATTGTCTTTTCGTCATAGAGATAAATGCATGCTCATGTTATCGTGAAATTTTGGTTGATCTAAACATTTTCTGTGATGTGATGTCATTAGTGAGCTTAACATTTTGAACACATGATCTGGTGATAAAGTTTTAAAATTTAGTTACTTACTTTAGGCATTTTGAGAATTCACATGCTTGATCTAATCTAACACGAGCACATTAGCACAAATTATATGAGGTATGACACGTGATTTTAATGTGTGTTTTTCCTTATCTTAACTGAAACTGGATGACTTGTTGGATGAACTCTTGGGCATAGGAAAATATAAAAAAAAAAAATTTATCAAAAAACTTTTCGCTGAGCAACTGGACCTCTTGCCTCAGTAAGCAGTGAGTGTTCACGTCAAAAGGTGAAATTTTGCTTGGTAATATTAAGGTCAGTTTAATTTTGTAGCCTTTTTGACTCGAGTTAGTAAGTCCTTAGGGGTGTCTTTACACCTAATACCCTAAAACCATCTGGTTTGGGAGTCATTGACTTAACACTCGCTACATGGGTCAATTAGAAAGCTTAAGGGAACTAAACATAGCCGTGCCTTATTAAAAAAAAAAAATAGAGAATAAAAGAATAAAATAAAAACTATGCCTTTTCGTTCATTTTTTATGGGAAATTCGGTGAATCTTGAGACATGGAGACCTTACACATTAGAGTTACTTGGAAGCTTCATTTTTATATGCTAATTCACCTTACACTGATTCAAGCTTGTGATGCCTTATCCTGCCTTTTGTAAGTAATTAGATTTTGACATTTCTATTCATTACGAAGATGGGTTTACCTTTTTAAGCTTGCTTATGAATGAATATCATGGTGATGTGTACTCCTTAAATTTTTGGATACCATGAGTGATGACTTTATCTTTATGTTCTTTGTTTTTCATTGAGTCTTTTATTTTTTTTTTGTTTTGCTAAGGGACTAGCAAAATATAAGTTTGGGGGTATTTGATGAGTCTAAAATATTGCATATTTTAGACTCTTAACTTATATTTGTTATGCTCTTAGTTAGTAGTATTTTACTTTATTTTATGTTTTTCTTGTGTTTTGTGTATTTTTACAGGTTTGTGGAGAAAATGAAGCATTTCAGGATATTTGAAGCTTCTTGAGACATTGCGCTCGATCGCAACAGATATGCGATCGAGCGCACCAGCGCTCGAGCGCACCTGCCTATGAACGAGCGCAAGGTCAACATCCCACATCGAAATATTTGAAGTTCAGTGCATCTGCGATCGATCGCAGCAGACATGCGATCGAGCGCACATGAGATCGTGCGCACAAGACATGCGATTGATCGTACCTGCGATCGATCGCACCACACTGCGATCGAGCGCACACGGGCCTATATCCCACATCGTTTCTGCAAGCCACATTACTCCGGGTCTTCCCCTATATAAGAACCATCTGGCTTCATAATTCAGTGTACAATTCCTGAGCCACTTTGGTATTTACCGGTGGACGTTCGCTAGCATTCTCGTGGATCCCGAAGGCATTGCTATCATGAGGGGAAGCGCCGCCCGTCAGCGAGTGGAATTTCTCCCATGTAAAGTTGTTTATTTATTTCTTTATATTAAGTTGTTTTAGTTTAAATGTTTAGCACTTTTTATTATAGTTTTATTGTTATGAGTGGCTAGATTCTTCAGCTAAGGTTGAAGATGAAGCCCCGCCGTTGTTTGGCATAGTAGTTCAGATTTGCTTGTACAAATCTGATAATTTTTAGTATAAATGTTCTATCAATTATTTGAGTTAATCTTATAATTGATTGAGTTTAAATTGTCTGTTGGATTTTCTTTGTGTTTCATCTGATGGATACATTGAATGCTTTTCGATTAAATTGGATTCCCTTTGTGATTTGTTAAGAGCGGATACATCGGGTGCTTTTGGTTTAGTTGGGATATTCTTTATTTTTTGTCTTATAGTTGGATTCATTGAATGTTTTGATAGGCTATATTCTTAGAACATGTATGCTTAACTTCGGTGGGGTGGATTCGGAAACCTTAGTGTTTTTAATTATTAGTTTTTAAAACAATTTAATTTAGTTTTAATTTATTTTGCAATATCATTCACAATTCGGAACTAGGTTAAAATAGAGTTAGTTTAGATTAAAAATATATTTTCACAACACAATTCCCTGTGGATTCGACCTCGCACTTGCACACACTACACTGCAAACGACTCGTGCGCTTGCGAGTAAATTTAAAACTCACAACAACAGCTCCCAATTTCCAAACAATGCAGCGTTGTGACTTTCTAGAGCCTTTCTGGCAGATAAAAGAACTCAAAACAGCTTAAGATAGTCACGCTTCGTAGGGTGGAAAGGTGCTCAAAACCTTCTAGTGAAGAACCAAAAAGTGGACAATACATGAGGGTAAAGTGCTTAAGGCATGTAAGATGTTGCAAACTCGTTGATAATGAAGTCAGCTTACTGTAGTTCTCAATGGACAAAGTTCGAAGGGCAGTCAAACCTTCAAATCCACCCTCTAGCAAAGAGATTAAACCGTGGCAATCAGTAATCTCCAAATACTCTAAAGCATTGAGATTCTGTAAACCATGTGGCAAGGAGAAGAGATATTCACACCAACGGATTACAAGTGATTTCAGAGCATAAAAGTTTCCCAATTTTGAAGGCAGTGAACGAAACCTGGGGCAAGAGATAATCTCCAAGGATTTGAGAAGAGGATTGCTTGCAAGAAAACTTCCTGATAGAGAGAACAAATTTGTGACTTTCTCAATTACAAGAATTGTAAGTGAGGATACATTTCCAATGGAATCAAATATAACCACATTACAATCCCGCAGTTCTAAATGCTGAAGAGATGGCAATAATGGCATTGCAGTCAGCTTGGGACATTTTTTGACAATGATTTTGCTCAAGCTAGGGAAGGCATCTCTATCATCTGCACAAAACTATTCTTCCAAGTTGGTGTAATCATCAAGGACAAGTTCTTTAAGCGACGGAAATGGTCTACCAGTCCCATCACCATAAAACTCTTTTCCAATATCCCTCACTGCATTCATTCCACATAGGGAGAGAGTCTTAAGTAAGAGAAGACTACCAAGAGTGGGAAAACGTTCACAATTAATAAACTTGGTAAAATGAACACTAGTTAGGTTTGGAAAAGTCCAACGTGGAAACCTGATTCCTGGGAACCCCTTCACAAACAAGTTTTTAAGATTTTGGTGTGGTTAGAGGCCCTGGATAACTTGTTCTCCCAACTCAGCATCTCATTCATATTGTTGCGATGAAGAGGACGGATGAAATTGTTCACTTCTGCGAAGTCTAGCTTTTGTGGGTTTCTCCTGAGAAAATACAAGAGGAAGATCATCATGACTTCCCCAACAAAGACTCAGTGATTCAAGATTTTCTTTCTGCATATTAGCAAGCTTTGAATCATAAGCATTTTTGACATTCTTCAAGCCTTTTATTATCAGCTCACCTTGAAGGTCTAGCCATCCCAGAATCTCAAGGTTTAGAATGCAACTTACAACAACCATTGGCAATGTCTGAAGCTGGTTAGTGATTTTAGGTAAAATTATCTCGTGGATACTTGAATCATTAGTACCAGGCCATATATTGGGTAATAGATGTGCAACTCTTTTAGTTTACCTTAAAGGAACCATGCTGGTTAGTGCTACACATCCAGTTGTATTGAGATGTCTGAGGCTCACCATTTCGGCAATATTAGGCAATGCTCTGAGCCTGTAGCAAGCAAATAGGTTCAAAGTTTGCAAAATGGGGAGGATCTCGATGCTATTGGGTAATTTTGTGATGCGTGCATAAGATAGATCAAGATACCTTAAACACAACAAACCAGCAATAGATTGATCTAGCTCTTCAAGGCCACAAGCATTCAGATCTAGCACATGCAAGTAAAGAAAACTTTTATACATTCTTCCAGGAGCAACTTTGAAATCACCAACTAGAAATAATAACAAAGTTCGCAAATGTTCTGCCTTATACAAGGCTTTTGGAATCATAAATGACATAAAAGAACAAAGAATAGATTAGTGACGAGTTTGAACTAGATTACTTGATGGAGGACCCTGCCCCAAAGTCATGGACTCTTTTCCTGCAACTGACTATGCAAGATCATGAATGATATCAAGCATTTTGTATCTAATTAGGCCTCCATTTCATAGTGCTCTAGTTCTTGAAAGAATGACATCCACAACAGATCATTAAAGTAGTCATTGCCAATCTCCTCTGGTTGCTTGCTTCCAATATTTGATTGAATTAAGCCTTCTGCCATCCATAGACGGATTAATTTTTCCTTCTCAATTTCATAGTTCTTAGTAAATACTGAGCATAATGCAAAGTAATGTTTGAGATGGGATGGTAAATGAATGTAACTCAGCCTTAGGGCTGGTAACATTCCACTCTTACATACATCCAAATCCCAAAGTTCACTGTTTTGCACGAACAACCAATCCTTTTCTTCTCTTTTGAAGCATGGTAAACTTCCTAGAGTTTTAACTGCCAAAAGAACACCACCACATTTCTTCACAATCTGCTTTCCAATCAGTGAAAGTTTTGGAAACTTTTGTTTTTCCCTTTCTCGGAAAGCCCGTTGCTTAAACAAATTCCAGCAATCATCATCAGGCAAACCTTTCAAATAATATGGGAAAGTTAGGGAGTTCTTCATGAAGGTAACTTTGCTACTTTGGGTGGTTACTATAATTTTGCTTCCAACAATACAACCTCTAAAGAGAGGTGTTAGCTTGTCCCACTCATCTTGATCTTTGTTCCAAACATCATCTAACACAATTAGGTATATCTTCTTGTGCAACATGGCCCATAGTGTTAAAGGTGAAGACAAGGCCATGTGTTGCCATCTTTATTGTCAAAGTCATCAATGCGGTTGCTTTCAATTAATCGTGAGACTTTTCTATAGCTGCAGCTTTGGATTTATTAATTGTATAGCCGCATATCAATTAATTGTGAGACTTGTAAAGGACAGCAGGCCATGTGAGGTAGCTGCAGCATTGGACTTAAATAATAAGAGTTGTAAATGCATGCAACAACTACAACAACTCTCATTAATGCACAACTGATTTCTAAGCTTATTAGAGATCGGTGCTATCTGCTTGCCTATAAATTGGCGTTAGTTTTGAAGAAGAAAATATTGTGAGAGACAAAGTGTCTTGTAAAAAATCAAGTGAGTGATTTCTTTTGTAACGGAGCACTGCTCTGGTTTTCTTTAGGCTTTTGCCAAATAGTAAAATACTTTGGGTATGGGTCCGAGGAGTAAGCACATTGCCGAACCTCATTAAATCTCTTTGTTCAATTCTTTGTGTGTGCGCATTGTTCAATTCTTGCTATTTTCCTTATCAACTGGTATCAAAGCGTTTGGTGATAAATTTCTATTTGTTTTTTGTGAGGTTACTATTCATATAAATAGTGAATTTCAAGAATAGTAAAATTTTGTCAGTGGTACCGATTCATCGTTAAAGGTGTTCTAATACACGGAGGTTCACAGGAATTGTCAAAAAAGATTCAGAGAAAGCCATATTCGAGTGTGAGTAATGGCCGACGAGGTAAAACAAGGATCGAGAAGTTCAATGGAGCAAACTTCGGTTTGTGAAAGATGCAAATAGAGGATTATCTTTACCAGAAAGACCTCTATCTTTCTCTTGGCGGAAAAACAAAAAAAACCACAGAAAATGACAGATGAGGAGTGGGAGGTGCTGGACAGGAAGGCTCTTGGCATGATCAGACTCTTTCTCGCTGCAATTGTCATGTTCAACATCTCGAAGGAGAAAACCACTACAGATTTAATAGCGGCTCTGTCCAAAATGTACGAGAAGCCATCAGCCTCAAATAAGGCATTCTTGATGAAAAGACTCTTCAATATGAAGATGGAAGACGACGATAGCATCGCTGAACTCTTGAACGGTTTCAACACACTGACAAGTCAGTTTGAATCAGTTGGGATCAACTTCGACGATGAAGTTAGAGCACTGCTAACTTTTTCAACATTACCAGATAGTTGGGATAGTCTAGTAATGGCCGTCAGTAACTCTTCTGGCTCTGGAAAGCTAAAGTTCGATGACGTTGTGGGAGTTCTTCTAAGCGAAGAATTGCGCAGAAGATCTTCAGGATTTGCGAAAACGTCTGGGAACACTTTGAGTGTAGAAAAAAGAGGAAGATATTCAAAAAGAGGAAACAAGAACCGTGGAAGTTCTAAATTTAGTAAGAGTAAATCAGGATGACCAAAATCAAGAAGTGGAGGTTGCTGGAACTGCAGAAAGAAAGGACGTCTAATGAGAGATTGCAAAGCACCAAAGCAGAGTGATAATCAAGAAGGTAAAAATTCTATTTATCTTTTTGATAAAGATTCTGATGCTTGGATCCTTTCTGTTACTGTTCGTAATGATTTGTGGGTAATATATTCTTGTGTATCTTTTTACGCTACCTATTAGAAAAAGATACTCCAAAATTATGTGCAGGGTGATTTTGAGAAAATGTATCTCAGAGATAATAAACCATGCAACATAACTGGAAGAGGAGATGTACAGATAAACCTGGCAAATGGGACTACCCTACAGTTGAAGGACGTGTGATATGTTCTGAACCTCACAAAGAATTTGATATCAGTAGGCCAACTGTCAGATTCAGGATACAAAACCACTTTCATAAGTGATTCCTGGAAGGTGTCGAAAGGGGCTATGGTGATAGCTCACGGAAAGAAATAAGGCACTCTCTATGTGAGGAGTGGAACAAAAAGTGTTCTAATAGCTGCATCAATAGATTCGGGCGCAGAATCCTGGCACTACAGACTTGGGCACATGAGTGAGAAAGGTATGAAAGTCATGCTATCAAAAAGGAAGATTCCAAATTTGAAGCATCTGGACATGAGCTTCTATGAAGATTATCTCTATGGAAAGCAAAAAAATGTGAGTTTTTCTAAGACAAGCAGAAAATCAAAGCTTGAAAAGCTGAAATTGGTCCATACAGACGTGTGGGGACCAATCAAGGTATCATCTTTTAATGGGTCTCAATAATATGTTACTTTTATTGATCATGCCACTAGGAAGTTATGGGTGTATTTTTTAAAGCATAAATCTGATGTATTTGATGTCTTCAAAAAGTGGAAAGCTATGGTTGAGACTAAAACAGATCGGAAGCTAAAGTTTCTGAGGTTAGACAATGGTGGAGAATATTGCAGCGATGAATTTGAGGAATCTTGTGCTCTCAATGGTGTCAAGAGATATAAGACAGTTCCTAAAACACCGTAGCAAAATGAAGTGACAAAACGCATGAACCGAGCCATTAATGAATGTGTTAGAAGCATGAGGATTAATGCTGGATTACTCAAACAGTTATGGGTAGAAGTGGTGAACACATCAGTCTATCTAATTAACAGAGGACCATCTGTTGCACTTGAGTTTGGACTTCCAAAAGAAACATGGACGGGAAAAGAGGTAAACCTATCACACTTAAGAATATTTGGTTGCACCTCTTATGTCCATATAAACTCAGATGAAAGTTCTAAGCTAGACTCAAAATCCAAAAAGTGTGTCTTTGTTGGATATAGCATTAATGAGTTTGGCTATCAGTTTTGGGATCCAAAAAACCAAAAAGTCTTCAGAAGTAGAGATGTAGTGTTTAACGAGAATGTTCTATATAAGGATATGATGAAACAGGTGGAAGAGGAAGCAGAAAAGAAAGAGTTTGTAGAACTTGAGGAAATTTCTACAAAAGGAGTGTTTCAATCCAGAGATGAGAATATAGAATCTCACACTCCTGTTCCCCAAGTTCCCCCTCAAGAATTGAGGAGATCAGAAAAAGTTAATAAAGGTCAACTCCCGACTCGTTATTTAACATCTTTGAATTATTTGCTTTTAATTGACAATGGTGAACCAGAATGTTATGAAGAAGCAATGCATATTGAGGATAAGCTCAAGTGGGAGGCTGGAATGAATGAAGAAATAGACTCCCTGATAGCAAATCAGACATGGGATTTGGCTGAGCTTCCAGAAGGCAAAAAGGCTTTGCATAACAAGTGAGTTTACAAGTTGAAAGAAGAACACGATGGAACTAAGCGATACAAGGCCAGGCTGGTAGTCAAGGGATTTCAACAGAAGGCAGGTATCGACTATACTGCTGTTGTAAAGTTGTGTACCATCAGACCTGTATTGAGCATTGTTGCAGTAGAGAACTTACATCTAGAATAGCTAGATGTGAAAACCATTTTCCTTCATGGTGATCTGAATGAAGATATCTACATGAAGCAACCACAGGGGTATGAAGAACTAGGGAAGGAAGAGTTGGTGTGTAAGCTTGATAAGGATTCATAATATCTATATGTTTGTTATATTTCCTCATGTTTTAATGGTTATAAATGCTTAAATCTTGGATTTTGATTATGTTTCGTATTTTGTGGAGTAAATTGAGGAGTTAAATCAAATTGAATTCAAAATCAAGAGATTTGGAGAGGAAAAATCAGAGCTAAAAAAGATATACATTCCAGAAGCGGTTTTTGCTTAAAGCATGGGCACGTCCTGTTTTCTCATAATGTTCACAGAAGTAGTCAGCAGATAAAGCATGAGCGTGCCTTACTAGATCTGAGGATCTGACCTAGGGTTACAAATTTGTTGGAGAAAAAAGGATATGTATGATAGCTGGAAAGATTTAGTTACCTATTCTAATCTTTAGGAAAGTATTTGCCAAGACTCCCTATTGAGGTTTAGAATAAGGGAAAGATCCAAGAAGGGAAAGATCCAAATTTAACTTGTAGTGTCCTATCGTCAAGAGACTCTTTCTCTTGTTTAAAAAAGGAAATTTAAATTGAAGACTTTGGAGCCTATATAAAGGGAAGGGAGAAACCCTAATTAAGGAGAGACGGCTTGCAGCCCTAGAGACACAGATTATTCACAAGAAAAATTCCTCTTTTCTTTTCTTTAGGCGTTCTTTTAATTATGAGTAGCTAAATACTTTTCTTCTAGCTGAAGGATAATTGAAGTTTTGGTTCTTCAAGAATTGTGAGATCTGAATAATTTTCATTGCTCTTTTATTTCTTCACTATTTATATATCTTCTATATTTATTAAAAATTATTGTCTTGATTGATTGATGCAAAGGGCTCGTTGTTCAATTATCAGGTTAATAAATTGCCATTTAGAACTTTAAATCCGTAATTGTTTAATTATTCTAATATTAGTGGTAAAATAACATAGTTGATTATAGAGAGATTTTTTATTTATGTTATGAAGATATATAATCTAGTCTAAATGAATCGAGCTTGTGTATTTATTGGATAGAATTGGCAGTCTCTCTAATTATTAATTCTGTCGATAGATTAAATCCTAAGAGCTTGTTTAGGGTTGTTTATTAACCAGGGAAGTAATCAAAGAGCTTGTTTTGGTTATCGAGAAAGTAAAGAGAGATAGGTTGTTAGAGCCTGTTAATAATCATAACCAATTTAGTGAAGAATAGAAGATTTTATCCTTGTATCTGCGATCAATTCTCTGAACCAATTTTGAAATTATACCTTTGATTGGATATTTACTTGATATTGATTTCTCCTTAGTTTTTAGTTGATTATAATTGCTTTCTCTTTTATTTCACTTCGAAATTTCAAACCCCCCTTTTTCTTGGCTTTAATTTTCATTAAAATAAATCTACCCAATCCCTGTGGATACGACCTTGCTCGTCACTATTACAATTTGTATTTTTCGAGAGTGAGAATTTTATTATTTGTTGGATTCGACACCCACCAAATTTTTGGTGCCGTTGCCTAGGATTGGTGTTAATTAGATTTATTTTAATGCTTCTTTCTTCTCGTGCAGGTGAACTCCAATACGATCATGAGATTGAGAAGACGGCTCGGAAGTTGAGGAAAGAAGCTAAATTGTGTGACAAACAAGCATCTTCATCCTCACCCCCGGATTTAATTTAGTACTTGACTTGGTTGATTCATTCAGTGATTTTGAAATAGAAGAAGCAATGGCCAAACAAGAGAGAACTTTAAGGGAATTAGCTGCACCAAATGTAAATCAACAGCCACTCTGCATTACATATCCAGCTTTGGAAGTGGGTTTTGAGTTAAAATTTGAATTGATCCATTTGCTCCCAATTTTTCTTGGTCTTGAGAATGAAGATCCTCACAAGCATCTGAAGGAATTCCACGTGGTGTGTTCAAGCATGAAACCACAAGGAGTGACCGAAGAACAAATCAAATTACGTGCTTTTCCATTCTCACTTATTGAAAAAGCAAAGGATTAGTTATTTTATTTGCCCCCTGGCTCTATAACCACATGATGGAGATGGTGAGATTGTTTCTTGATAAATTTTTCCCTACATCATGAGCTACTGGCATTAGAAGGGAGATATGTGGAATAAAACAGAAAGATACAGAGACCCTTCATGAGTATTGGGAAAGATTTAAGCAACTCTGTGCAAGCTGCCCACAACATGGAATTTCTGAACAGTTCCTCATTCAATTTGGATTCAAGCAACCTCGTGACGCTAAAGATTTGATCTCCATCATGGCCGCTAACTCACAACAATTTGGATTCAGGCAAGACACATCGCCAATAAGGGTGAATGAGGTAAGTATATCTTCCTTTGAAAATTAAATATCCAATCTAACTTCTATTGTTCAACAATTAGCTGTAGGAAATATGCAACAAGTGAAAGCTTGTGGGATTTGTGCTACCATCGGTCATCTAACTGACATGTGCCCTACACTTCGAGATGATTCCTATGAGTATGCCAATGCAGCTGGAGGATTTCCAGGCCATAATTCCAACACTTTCAGCATAGACCACCTGCTCCACCACCACAACAAACCTCCACAAGTTCAGGTATACTTCTAGAAGAAATTATTAAATCACTTGCAACTAACACGCAACAATTTCAACTGGAGACAAGAACAACCATTCAGCAACTGGAGAATCAAATGAGTCAACTGGCTATTCTATGAACAGACTGGAATCTCAAGGTAAATTTCCCTCACAAACTATTGTTAACCCAAAACAAAATGCTAGTGTAGTTACCCTGAGAAGCAGAAAGGAGTTGAAGAAACCCAGTAAGGCAGCACGTGGAGAAGAAATTAAAAAAGAAGTAGTTGCTCCTCAACCTCAAACTGACTAGCCTAGAGTACTCGATAGTGAACAACCAAAGGCATTGGTGACAAATCCTCCATTTCCTACTAGATTGACTAAATCCAAGAAAGAAGAGAAAGAGAAGGAAATTCTTGAAACTTTTCGCAAGGTTGAGGTAAATATTCCCTTACTTGATGCAGTTAAACAAGTGTCTCGATATGCTAAATTTCTCAAGGAGTTGTGCACCAACAAGAGGAAGTTGAAAGGTAATGAAAAGATAAGTATGGGGAAAAATGTTTCAGCCATCCTCCAGAAAAAATTACCTCCAAAATGTAAGGACCCAAGTATGTTTACTATCCCTTGCAAACTAGGTGATGTTAGGATTGAGAAAGCAATGCTAGATATAGGAGCTTCAATAAATGTCATGCCTCTCTCTATTTATTTATCTTTGAATATTGGTCCATTAAAAGAAACAAGTGTGATTATTCAACTTGTTGATAGATCTAATGTATATCCTGAAGGAGTCTTGGAGGATGTCTTAGTACAAGTTAATGGGTTGGTCTTTCCTGCTGATTTTTATGTTCTCGAAATGGAAAAGGATCGTGAGGTACCTCTTATACTTGGACGTTCATTCCTTGCTACAGGGAGAGCCCTGATTGATGTACAACAAGGGAAATTAACTTTAAGAGTCAATGATGAGTAAGTAGTTTTTGATATGTATAAAATTATGAAATACCCTTCTGGCTTATCTACTTCTTTTTGTTTTCAAGTGGATATTGTTGATAACCTCATTGAGGAGTTTTAGGGGAAAACATTAAATGAAGATACTTTAAAGAGATGCATCATGGAATCAAGAACTGCTACCACTGAAGAACTCGTCATCCAAGAAGAAGCAAGGAACTTTGAGTCTGAAATGGGAAAAGAAGTGCCAGAAGAACAAATAATAATAATTGAATTGAAAACTTTACTTGCTCATTTGAAATATGCTTATTTAGAGAAAAATATCTTCCTTGTTATAATATCTTCTTCGTTGATAGGTAAAATAGAAGAACGGTTGCTGGAAGTCCTAAGAAGGCACATATTTTCGAGAAAGCTGAAATTTCGGTGGACTGGACCATACACTGTGATAAGTGTATCATCTTTTGGTGCCTCAGAAATATGACACAAGAAAAACAATGAGATGTTCAAGGTCAATGGGCACAGATTGAAGTACTACATCATGGGGACGTTTGACCCTCAATCGTCCACAACCATTCTCTAAGAGCCATAAATCAGGAAGTCAAGCTAAAGACTATAAATTAGAACTAACATTTTGCTTTTATGTTTCTTGAATTTGATATTGTTTTGTGTGTTTATTTTCGTTATGTTTGTCTTTTAGTTAAGTTTTTATTGTTTTAAATTAGTTATTTTCTTGATTTCAAGTTGTATTGGAGTCAGACCCGAGAACCAGAGCCCCAACCATGAGTTTTGGGTGCCGCGGTGCTGAAAAGACCAAAGTCTTTCATGATCAATTGATTTCTAAGAAAAAAATTTCTATTGTTGAAATACAAAGTTTGGATACAGAAGATGATTTTCGTAACCCGTGGGCACGTCTTATGGAAAATCTTGAATCCTGGAATTGGGCAACAAACCAGAAGAAATTGTTAAATCACTTGCCTTCCACGTCCATTGCATCTTCTTAAGGACAATTTGGCAATCAGCTTACGAGACTCGCAGACAAAGTTACCAGATTGGACAGAAACTTGACAGCTTTCTTTGCTTACATGGGATTCACACCACCTTCACTCCCAAGCACGTGACTGATATCTTGGTTGATGCTCAACATTTTCAGGGGAGTTTTTTACTTACTCTTGTTCTTTTATAGTTTTTGAGCATCTATTTTTGATACATTGAGGACAATGTATGGATTAAGTGTGGGGGAGGGTCTTTGACATATGAATTTGATTTTACTTTGAACTTCACTTTTAGCTCCATTTTGATCAATTTTTGCGTCATTTTTCAAGAAAATTTTCAAAAATCCAAGTGATACTTTAGTTCTTGTTTGTGACCCTTCTCTTCTCAATTCTAGCACCTGTCGATGCTTGTCTTAAATGATATGCATTATTGTGAATTATTGAGATAAATTGAGGTGTAATAAGTGATTAGCATGAATGATTGAATTTTTATTTACTACACAGTAATTAATTGCTCTTGATGATTGATTGAATGAAAAATGTATGGGATCTAATGCACATGACCCTTTTTATGCGCTTTTGAGCCAATGAGCATTCATATTATATTATGATCCATTTTCTTAAATGAGTGATTGTCATACATAGTTGATTTTTTTAGAACTTGCTTTGTTATGCATTTTAGGAGACTACATTGTTGAATTGGATGCATTGAGTTAATAAGGGCATTTAGGTGGAGTCATTTATCTTTCTTAAAAAGCCTACCTTGATTTTTACCTTAGAAACCCAATTTTGAACCTTGGCCCTTTTGTTGGAAGTTAACCAGGGTATAAGCAATGTCAACCCATTCTTTTGTCGATTTCCCTCTTTTGAACCTTGAATTGAAGGATCACACTAGGTTGTTCACATGAAGCTTCAAATTATCTTTGAAAGGATTGAAAGATGCTGGGAATAAAGTGATTCAAGTTACAAGTGCCTTGGTTGTTTTAAAAAAAAAGAAAAAAAAAGGAAAAAAGAAAAAAAAACGGCTAGAAAGAGAGAATAGTTGTACAATTTCAATTGTTTGGAAGTGAATTGATTGAAGAAAACATTTGACTTTATTGAGTTGTGCTTTATGTGGAGAAGTTGGTATAATTCCTTTGATAAAAGTACCTAAAAATTCCTTCTCACCACACCTTACCTAAGCCCCGTTACAACCCATTTAAGACCCTTAGATTCTTTGCATTCAATTCAATCCATTGATGATAAAGATGTGATATATTAGCAAGCTTATGGTAAATATCTTCTATGTTTTGACTTAAGAGTTCATTGATACCCTAAATACTTTGAGCGTATTGAGTGAATCCAATGAGAGGGTGTTAGATCCTATTGCATTTTGATTTCGAGAAGATCATTGAGGTGATTTGTTCATGGGTGTGGTTTATAAGAATTTACTCTATAAAATTGTTCATTTCTTATTTGTCTTTAGATTTAAATCTTTAAGGCATGATAATTTGGATTATAGAGGATAAGTAAAGGTAGAAGAAGGAACGATGATGAGATAAGGTGACGAACTTGAGCTATTGTATGCTTGAGGACAAGCATTGTTCAAATGTGGGGGAATTTGATAAGGATTCATAATATCTATATGTTTGTTATATTTCCTCATGTTTTAATGGTTAAAAATGCTTAAATCTTGGATTTTGATTATGTTTTGTATTTTGTGGAGTAGATTGAGGAGTTAAATCAAATTGAATTCAAAATCAAGAGATTTGGAGAGGAAAAATCGGAGCTCAAAAAGATATACATTCCAGAAGCGGTTTTTGCTTAAAGCGTGGGCATGTTCTGTTTTCTCAGAATGTTCACAAAAGCAGTCAGCAGATAAAGCGTGAGCGCGCCTTATTGGATCCAAGGATCTGATCTAAGGTTACGAATTTGTGGGAGAAAAAAGGATATGTATGATAGCTGGAAAGATTTAGTTACCCATTCTTATCTTTAGGAAAGTATTTTCCAAGACTCCTTATTAAGGTTTACAAGAAGGGAAAGATCCAAATTTAAATTGTAGTGTCCTATCGTCAAGGGACTCTTTCTTTTGTTTAAAAAAGGAAATTTAAATTGAAGACTTTAGAGCCTATATGAAGACTTTGGAGCCTATATAAAAGGAAGGGAGAAACCCTAATTAAGGAGAGACGACTTGTAGCCCTAGAGACACAGATTATTCACAAGAAAAATTCTGCTTCTCTTTTCTTTAGGCGTTCTTTTAACTATGAGTAGCTAAATACTTTTCTTCCAGCTGAAGGATAATTGAAGTTTTGGTTCTTCAAGAATTGTGAGATCTGAATAATTTTCATTGCTCTTTTATTTCTTCACTATTTATATATCTTCTATATTTATTAAAAATTATTGTCTTGATTGAATGATGCAAAGGGCCTGTTGTTCAATTATCAGGTTAATGAATTTCCATTTAGAACTTTAAATCCGTAATTGTTTAATTGTTCTAATATTAGTGGTAAAATAACATAGTTGATTATAGAGAGATTTTAGATTTATGTTATGAAGATATATAATCTAGTCTAAATTAATCGAGCTTGTGTATTTGTTGGCTAGAATTGGTAGTCTCTCTAATTATTAATGCTGCAGATAGATTAAATCCTAAGAGATTTTTTAGGGTTGTTTATTAACCAGGGAAGTAATCAAAGAGCTTTTTTTGGTTATCGAGAAAGTAAGGAGAGATAGGTTGTTAGAGCCTGTTAATAACCATAACCAATTTAGTAAAGAATAGAAGATTTTATCCTTGTATCTGTGATCAATTTTCTGAACCAATTCTGAAATTATATCTTTGGTTGGATATTTACTTGATATTGATTTTTCCTTAGTTTTTAGTTGATTATAATTGCTTTCTCTTTTATTTCACTTCGAAATATCAAACTCGCCTTTTTCTTGGCTTTAATTTTCATTAAAATAAATCTACCCAATCCCTGTGGATATGACCTTGCTCATCACTATTACAATTTGTATTTTTCGAGAGTGAGAATTTTATTATTTGTTGGATTCGACACCCACCAAAGCTCAAGAAAAGCTTGTATGAAGCTTGTATGGGTTGAAAAAAGCACCCAGACAGTGGTATATCAGGTTTGATAATTTCATGTTTGAAAATGGGTATACAAGATATAACACTGACCATTGTTGTTATTTCAAGAAGTTTGATGATTCCTACATCATTCTTCTATTGTATGTGGATGATATGCTTATTGCAGGATCAAGCATGATGGAAATAACAATGTTGAAGGAACAACTCTCCAAAGAGTTTTCTATGAAGGATTTGGGCATGGCTAAACAAATTATTGGTATGCGGATCAGCAGAGACAGGAAGAATCGGAGATTGCGGCTATCTCAGGAACAATACATCGAAAAGGTACTAAAAATGTTCAACATGGATCGGGCTAAACCGGTGAGCACTCTACTAGCAAGTCACTTCGCCCTTTCAAAAGGGCAAGGTGCGACGACAGTCGAAGAACATGAATACATGTCAAAAGTACCATATGCCTCAACAATTGGTAGTCTCATGTATGCTATGGTCTGTACCAGACCAGATATTGCACAAGCAGTGGGAGTCGTGAGCAGATTCATGAATAATCCAGGCAATGAGCATTGGAAGGCTGTGCAGTGGATTATGAGGTACTTGAGAGGTACCATTAATCTATCCTTATGCTATGATGGATCAGAGATCAGTTTGAAGGATTATGTCGATTCTGACATGGCAAGAGACCTAGATGGTAGAAAGAGTACTACAGGGTACGTCTTTACACTGGGCAGTGCAGCAATGAGTTGGGTCTCGAGATTACAGAAGATCGTAACTCTCTCGACTACAGAAGCAAAGTACGTGGCAGCGACGGAAGCATGTAAGGAAATGGTGTGACTACAAAGTCTACTCAGAGAATTAGGCAAAGAGCAAAAGGACTGTGAGATTTATAGTGACAGTCAGAGTGCATTTCATTTGGCCAAAAAATTTTCATTTCATGCCAGGACAAAGCACATCGACATCAGGTACCATTTCATACTTGGGCTCTTAGAAGAAAGGGTTATTACGCTGGAAAAGATTCACACCAGCAAGAATCCCGCAGACATCTTAACCAAAACTATTACGACTGAGAAGCTGAAAGGATGTTCAGCTTCGATCGGTCTTCATGCTTGAAGAAGCGCGAGAAGACTCACACCTAGTTTGACTATGTCGGAATTTCGTTACAAATGGCATATTGTCTCCAAGTGGGAGATTGTTAAAGGTTGAGATAAGGTGGAGACAAGGCCATGTGTTTCCATCTTTATTGTCAAAGTCATCAATGCGGTTGCTTTCAATTAATTGTGAGACTTGTCTATAGCTGCAGCTTTGGATTTATTAATTGCATAGCCGCACATCAATTAATTGTGAGACTTGTAGAGGACAACAGGCCATGTGAGGTAGCCGCAGCCTTCGACTTAAATAATAAGAGTTGTGAATGCATGCAACAACCGCAACAACTCTCATTAATGCACAACTGTTTTCTAAGCTTATCAGAGATCGGTGTTGCTTGCTTGCCTATAAATTGGCATTAGTTCTGAAGAAGAAAATATTGTGAGAGACAAAGTGTCTTGTAAAAAATCAAGTGAGTGATTTTTTGTAACGGAGCACTGCTCTGGTTTTCTTTGGGCTTTTGTCAAATAGTAAAATACTTTGGGTGTGAGTCTGAGGAGTAAGCACATTGCCGAATCTCGTTAAATCTATGTGTTCAATTCTTTGTGTGTGCGCATTGTTCGATTCTTGCTATTTTCCTTAACACATAGCTTGGACTGAAGTACATCCATCTCTGAAATACCACAATTATCCTTAGTTACAGATTCAATGATTGCCTTTATGATGCTTTTCACATCGAAATAATCAGATACAAAAACCCAAATATTGATGTCAAAATGCCTCGCGACCTCCTCATCATTGTATGCTAATTGAGCAAGAGTTGTCTTACCAAGACCTCCTATACCGATAATTGGAACGAAAGACACATTTCCTTCTTCAGCAGCTTCGCAAGACAATAACAATTTGACTATCTTTTCTTTGTCTTCCATTCTTCCATAGATTTCCGATTCAATAACTAACGAGCCAGTTTCCTTTCTATCAGATTGCCTATTGGCAATACTAACCTCCCTTAGATGCAGGTTAAATCCCTCCATTGCAGTCCTTTCTAGTTCCTGCATCATGTTTCTCAACTTCTCCGCGTTCGCTCTAGTTCTTAATTTTTTTTATAGAAGTTTATAAGTCCTGAAGGTTTTGATATAATGAAATTACCTGTAAACTCGTCAAGCAGGTCCTCAGCATCATAAACTGTGTCCTTGAGCCTTGACAACCAAATACGAACAGCTTTGTTGGTGACTTGTTTCTCTTCGGCATCTTCAAGAACGGCTTGAACCATTAGTAAGGTATTCTGTAGGTTACTAAAGTCGTCCATGAGATCCCACATATCTCCAATCTTTTTCAAGATAGGAGAAGCTAGTCTGTCAAAGATCACTTTTAAGACGGTTGATAACACTACATCGGCCATTTTCTGCAGAAGCAGTGTGATAAGAAACAGAATATTGGTGGACTGAATGTGAAGAAGGATTTTGATTTCACTGATTAGCAGATTGATCACCTCTCGAAAGATAAATTAACTTGGTGGAGCCAGAAAGTGAAAATGATATCTGGAACCTTCCCATGAACTTGAGTTTAGGCAAAGTCTAATGGACTTTCTGTTAACGCTAAAAAGGAAAAGTCTAGTCAAGAATTTCTCATCCTCATTTACTTTTCTTTCATACTTTCTTTTTAAAATTATTTTTTACTTTGGTTAGATCATGAATCCCAAAACTATTTTCAGTCATGGCCTACAGGTCCTTGTAATCACTGGTGAACAATGGAAATTCTAACTACATAACTCCCATGGTTTCTTTTCAGATAAAATAAAACATGGGAATTGAGTAATCTAGAGACAGATACGAACACACATATCATTGATGGGAAAATGTTAGTCTTGATAAGGCAGGCCATTGGCGACATGCGTAATGCCCTAATGGTCGGGAATTCTAGTCCAAAAGGCTATTGTTATGTCTTTTGGTAGATTTACTTCTTGTCTTGTGGTGGACCCCAAAAAATGAAGAAAAGTAAGCTTGACTTTTGTGCTGTCGTCATTGTCATCTATATAAATATCCCCAATTTTTAGTGAATATAAATAGTAACTGACATTAATAAGTGAAAGCACTAACTTGACCCCATTTTTCCATGCTCATAACTAACAAAGGACTTTATAAACCAATGGAATATTTATAGAAGCCATAAGATATATTTTATAGTCATCAGCCAAGTTTTCTTCATTAACTTATATTAACTAGACCATTTGTGGCAATTTGCTCGATTAGCCTCTTCAAAAACTTACTTTATTCACATGGCTCTCATATTTCTCAAGGAAGGTAATTAAGATTCAAGAATTTTTATTGCCACCCGAGAAAGAATTGATTAGCTTTTAAATGACACAGTAGGCATTAATTAAATTCAAAATGCTACAATTATATTGACATTTTGCTTGTAAGTAAAAATAAATATTAAAATCATAGAGCAGTGAAGCCTATTTAAAAAAGACAATCTACAAGAAAGTAAGTGAATAAACTCAAAATGAAATATTCAAAACTCGTTGAATTATTAAATGCACACATTTGAGCACGCATGCCTCTCTACGCACCTAAGCTATATTCTATCAAAGGCCATACTACTGGACGTGCTCATGAATCCAGTATCTAATACATAAAAAAAAATTTGGTTGACAATGGTTCATATCAGTTAAAAATTTTATTGATAATTTTGAAAAACTTTATTGATAAAGTTAACATAAATGTAAAATCCAAAAATTAATATTATCAGTAAAAAAATTAAAATTACAAGTAAAATTTACAACTAATATAATTCCAATAGTTTAGACTCCAACCAACTAAAAAATCTTCCAAATACATTGCAATGGAACTGACTTAATACATTGAGATTGGACATAGCACTTTTATAATAATTTCTCTCTCTTGGACCGTGATTGGTATCATGTTATTTCAGCATTAGTTTTATTGTCATCAACCAAGTTTTCTTCATGAACTTATATTAACTAGACCATTTGTGGCAATTTGCTCGAGCAACCTCTTCAAAAACTTATTTTATTTACATGACACTCATAATTCTCAAAGAAGGTACTTAAGATTCAAGAATTTTTTATTGTCACCAGTGAAAGAATTAATTAGCTTTAATTACACCGTAGACATTAGTTAAATTCAAAATAGTGTAATTATTTTGAAATTTTGTTTGTAAGTAAAAATAAATATAAAAATCATAAACCCAAAATGAAACTCATTTACAAAAGACAATCTACAAGGGAATAAACCCAAAATGAAGTGTTCAAAACTCGTTGAATTATGAAATGCACACGTTTGAACACTCTAGCATGCCTATGTGCCTAAGCTATGTTCTATCAAAGGCCGAACTACTGGACATGCCTATGAATCCAGCATCTAATACATAAAAAAAAAAAATTTGGTTGGCAATGGTTTACATAAGTTGAAAACTTTACTGATAATTTTAAAATTTTTTATTGATAACGCTAATATAAGTGTGAAACCTAAAAGTTAACATTACCAATAAAAAATTAAAAATTATCAATAGAGTTTACAATTGATCTAAATCCAATAGTTTAGACTCGAGTCAACCAAAAACTCTCCTAATTACTGACTTAATACATTGAGATTGGACATAACACTTTTATAATAATTTTTTTTTCTGTTGGACTGTGATCCAACCAACAAACTTTACCATTGTTGGTATCATGTTATTTCAGCATTACTTTTTTGGTACATAACAAACATACAATATGCACAAAGTTAAAACATAAGCAAAAGGCTAAGACAGCATCAAAGCCACGGGCAAGCAACAAACTCGATGCAATCCAGAACAGGAACCAAACAACAAATAAAACTAACAATTTTTGATAAATAACAAATAAAACTAAGCATAAAGTACATATTGATAGCAAACTCTCCCGATATAAACTAGAAAACTGTATTATCCCTCTTGAACACCATTATAATATATCAGTTGTGGGGCTACTTTGTTATTGCAAGATAAAATAGCTACAAAGTTCTAATCACCTCAACGAATAAGATTGTAAAAAATGATTACATTGTGAACAATACATGAATTTAAGAATTCAATAAAAAACATATTTAGTTTCGATTCTGTTTTACATTAACATTAATTATTGCAGAACTAAAACATGGCATGGCGTAGATATCCTATTGTATTAAAAACCATCAATAAATATAAAAAGAAAAAATTACTACGATAAGGAAACAAAGTAGTGAAGTTTTGCAGCGACCAAATTATGCAAGTATATTCAGTTTTTAGTTAATTTACTAAAGAAAAAAAAAACCATGGTTTTTATAAGGTACAACGTACAAAATTAATTAAAAGAGGAGGTCATTTAATAGGCGCAAAGTTGGTTTGCAGTCGAGGTAAAATTAATTAAGACCCACATGATGCATTATGCACTGAAATAAATGTTCACGTACACAAAATATATTACTATAAGCTACAAAAGAAAAAAGAAAAATAAGAAGAAAAAAGAAAAATAAGAAGAAAGAAAGAAAAGGATATTTATTAGGAGTATATCTTACACAAATTAGTGGCCATAATTTCAACTTTGCTCCACCACTTTCATCACAGCCTGGATTCATGATCAACACATTTAATTGGAAAGTTACAGTTTATTTTTTAAATTTTTTTCTAAGTTTTTGATTTTTTTTTTCAAATTTTCATGAAATGATTTGTCGTGGTGTGCTTCATGTGGTTGTTGGAGCGATTATCTTCTTAAATAAATATGCTAATAATCGTTCTAGTTTTACTTGTAAATACACAAGGTCTGTGGTAGCATAGTGTGCAGGTGCGATATCATTTCCACAGGAATTGGTGAATTTCATTTTAAAATTAGTTTCTTCAAGTTAAAAAGAGAAATAGCAATTTAATTGTGAGTAAATAACAATAATGAGATCATAGGGCTATGATATCCACCACTATTTATATTTTCCCACTAACTAAGATTTCAATGCTCTAGCCTTATAATAAATATCTAATAGTTGCCAACCTAAGGGCTTAGCCCACACCTTAGGCTATTGATCTCCCTATGCAACGAGTTAGGCATGGCGTATACTCTAACTCTTTTCTCTCTTAAAGGATTCAGCATGGGTGTATACTGAGTTGTTCCTTAAGAGAGCAAGAGGGCTGTGGAGATCGGTAACCACACGGGACCTAGGGCTTGATTCGCTCCCAGTTTCCCATGTTGATTAACCTAGGAATCTGGTGTGGATATCCCTTGTTACTAATGTCGAACCCAGGACTCGGTCATCCAAATTGATTCGACTAACTTATCCATGTCACATGCATACGTTGATCAGACACATACATATGAGGAATGTAAATATAAACAGGTATTGATCAAGTTAAATATTCTAACAAGGCTATAGCAAAGATAATCAATGAATGAATATGTGGTAAAGCGTAACTAGGGCTTCAATCGAGCCCTATAGGAGTTTAGTTACACATACTAAGTAAAGTAAACAAGCTAAACATAGTTAAATAAAAATAGAAAATTAAAACCGAAGAAGACTCGGGAGATGAGTCGTTAATTCCTCTCCTAAGCTCTCTACTTCGAATCTAGAACAAAAGGTGTGGGTTATGTGTTTTACAAGGCTATTTATAGGGTCCTCATGGTGTCCCGAAATCCTAATTCCTTTTTGGAGTCAGAAGAATTCTTTCCATATCTGGCTCTGCCGCCTCTGAAGTGTTTGCGCTCGAGCGTATGCGGTATGCGCTCGAGCACAAGTGTGCGCTTGAGCCTACTTCAAGGGAGGTGTGTTCGAGCGCACCTTGTTGGATGACAGAACTTGACTTTTGCTTCTAAAAGGTCTAAATTATTACCTTTTTGTCCAAGTCCTATGAAAAACGCATAAAACACGAAAATGAAGTAAAATCCATAGAAATAAATAAATAAGTAACTTAACAAATGTAAATTAAGGGGCTTAAATATGACTATTTAAGCACTTATCACACCCCCAAACTTACATATTGCTAGTCCCTTAGCAATACAAAATTAAAAACTATGTTAAAACAAAAATTAAAGATAAATTCATTTCCGTGATGCTCAAAGATTTGGGTTGCGCATAAAACTATGATAACCGTTCATGAGTAAGCTTAGAATAAAAACACATTTTGGATTGCAAAAGGGCTTTCAAAAGTTTTAAGTTACTTACCTAAGTTTGGCTTAAGGCATCGCAAGTTTGATTTGTGTGTTATGAGTTAGCACATATAAGATGGGGCTTCCACATAATTTTAGCGTATAGGGTTTCGATGCCCAAACTTTTATCGAATTCCTTATCAAAGAGAACAAAAATGGCATAATACTTGCTTCTTTTTTCTTTTTCTTTTTATCATGCGATCTTTGCCATGTTGAGTTTCATCGAGCTTTCTATTTGACCCTTGTAACGAGTGTTTAGCCAATGACTCCCAAACCAGATGGTTTTAGGGCATTAGGTGTAAAGACACCCCTAAAGACTTACTAACTTGAATCAAAAAGGCTACGAAACTAACTGGTTTTTATACTTCTTAATGAAATTCCCACCTTTTGACGTGAACACTCAATGCTTACTGAGGCAAGAGGCCCAGTTACTCAGTGAAATTTTTTTATTGATCATTAGATGCTTTTTGATCACTTTTTGCATGATGAAAATTTTTCTTATATATATATATATATATTTTCTTCTTCTTTATTTTTCTTATGCCAAAGTATTCTTTTCAACAAGTTATCCGATTACAGTTAGATTAGGGAAACATATACAAAGAGAATTATATGTCATACCCCACACAAATGCGTGTTAAATGTGCTCGTGCAAATTTGGATCAAACTCATGAATTCTTAGGTGCCTTGAGGTAGGTAACTAAACTTTGTAAAATTCCTATTGCAAGACTATGTGTTCTAGCTTTTAAGCTTACTAATGAAGTGTTATAAAATTTTTAAATCAACCAAAATGTTTGTTTATCAAAAGAACATGCATTTATCTTCCTAAAAAAAAAAACTAGGACTTAGTGTGTGCATGTTTTTCAAGTGCGTGTGTGATAGTATCTAGTTTCTCCCACTACCCCCAAACTTAAAATACACATTGTCCCCAATGTGTGTGTGGTATGGAAAGATCTGACTTAGGAGATAGAGAACTCGATTACTTGTTTGCTTGTCCACACCCCCAAACTTGAATTGGATGCACGCACTGAGTACCTGACAAAAAAAAATAAACGTTGTGCCGGAAAACAAAATATGTAAACTAGACATGTAAATATAACTATAACTAAAAGAAAAGTACTAAAATGAAAAGGATATGTCTAGGGTGCCTCCTATGAGCACTAAGTTTAATCTCTTCAGCCATATAGGGTATCATCTCACTATTGATCGTCTGTGGGTGCAGTCGAGGAGGTAACGGGTGCAGGAGGTAGGCGGTCAAGGATGGCCTGTAAAATCGCCTCTTTTTATGTGAACTGTGCCTGTAACCCATCGATCCGCTGATAAATCAAACGGTCTACCTCATGATCCTCCCGACGGATGTCAGACAGCTTACAGCGGAAAGAAGATAGCTCATCTAGAAGATGCTGATACTCCATGGATCCCATGTCTATCTGATCCTCCTCCCATAAATGGCTCACCGGTGGATGCTTGGCTTCCATCGGATCATCTGTTATAGGCTCGGTAACTGGAATCTGTGCTCGAGGTCTTCGGGGCATGTGAGACTGGCTAAGGCTTCACTGGGCTCCCTCAAAGACAAGGTGGCTGCTAACCGGGCCATTTATAAAGGATCCCCTAATCCCTTTCTTTTTGAAGATATGACTGAGCAAGAAGGGGAAAGGAAGACCCCAAGCATTAGCTGTGGTTGTTTGCTGGTTATGCAACCCATCCCAGAATTTTTGTATCTGACTCCATATGACTACTGGGATGGAGTACTAGTGACCTCGGTGGAAATCGTAGAGAGCTTGCATAAACTGATCTTGTCTCTGTGTCTTGTGCCCCAAATGACACACATTACGCTACAGGACTGAGTCGACGAACCATAGACGGGGAGGCAATCTCGACCAGCTCCCCGCATTGTTGTGGCGGTCAGCATACTGCCCCGCATAAATGTCCTCAATGATGTGTGAGAGAGGGAACGAGTCAGGCTGCTCCTCTATGTGGCTGTCATCTGGTGGGGACTCATCGCAGCAGTGTAAAGAGCCGGCTATGTCAGTGGTGGTCAGCTCTATGAACCTGTCCTGGATCGAAGAAGATAAAATCTCTGGCTTGGTGCAGTCGTAGGTCAGGTTTTCGTAGAAATTGACCACAAATCGTGTGTATGCTGTCGAGCAGACTGGTTTGAATAGCCGCCGGAGACCATGGTTCTTAAATTCTTGGACCGCCCATCTTGTGGCGTCCAAACTCTTGAAGTCCTCTTCCACACTGAATGTTGTCTCAAACAGTATTTCACGCTGTTTGAAACTGGGCTGGTATGTCTGATGACAGTTGCTGGAAGCTCGGGATGTAGAAGCTATGAGTTGTGGACAAATAGTAGTGCTTCTGGTGTGATTACGCTTGTGCGTAGCTGTTGGTGTGCTCGATCGCACAGATTGAGGTGCGCTCGATCGCTACTATCAAGTGCTCGATCGCACTCGGCCAGGCAATATGTCGAACACCTTATGTGCACCAAAAATCAGAAGCTATAGGATTTATACACCCTTGATCCAAACCTCCTACAAATGTAAAACTATCCAATCAACACACAAGAATAACATATATAGAATGTATATGTGAGCTGAAGATTCAAAACTGTGTATATGTGTGAGTAACAAAAACAAGCGTGTACCTTGTGTGCTTTAGGAGAGTTGCATGTGTGTAAGTGAGAAACAAAATGAATTTGCCTCGTGGTTGGCTTGGTTGTGTGGTGAGGTGATGGTGGTGTGGTGTGCCGGATGAGAGTGGAAGGTAGGATTTTGCTGTGTGAGATGGTTCATGCAAGAGAGAAAGAGCAGAAGTGCGATTAAGCGTAAGTGAGTGAAGGAACGGGAAACTGTTAATAACATGCACGTGACCTTTCTGCCCCGATTGCACTCGAGTGCATTTGTGAAGTGCGCTCGATCGCACGATGCACAAGTACGTAGGGTACTGCGCTCGTTCACAATGCAGGGCGAGGTGGCACTCGAGCACATGGGGTGTATGCTTGATCGCAAGACAGAATTTTGCTAAAAAGAAGTTTTCATAAAGAAATGAATTAAAGTGAAAATAGGAACGATGCAGTCGTACTAACTTGTAGTGGCCTCAGTACCACTAACCTTGATAGAGGCACTTTGAGCTATATGTAAAAGCAAGTGGAATTGCTCAAGTGCTCTCTATGGTAGCTTTAAGGCTACATCTCTTGAAGGAGGCACTTAGGGCCCCCATCAGGTGGTTCTAGGTCTGTTGATAGCTGCTTGGTCTCCAATTTTGGTATCTGGTAGATAAAACAAGGAAGGGTAGTATTAGTAAGTACATGATTTTTAACTTGAGGATTATACTTACTTGAAGGTTTAGGTGTGCTCCTTATGGTGTGCACAGCTCCATGGACATCTTTAATCACATTATCCTCTGGCCCAATTTCCAATCTCATGTCATCATGGATGGTCTTCAATGGAACAGTGTAATGGACTTTAGACACTTCCTTATCAATACCTTGTATGAAACTCACATTGTGACACTCATAATTAGTTTTAGTGGAGTCTAGAGTATTAAAGAGTTTAAATTCTATTTCTTCATCATTTACTCTCATTGTGACAATACCTCTTTTTACGTTAATGTTTGTGTCAGCAGTGATCATAAATGGTCTCCCTAAGATGATAGGGAGTGGTACAGGCATATGGCACTTCTCCATGTCTAATACAATAAAATCAGCAGGTAAAATAAATTTACATACTCTTACCAAAACATCCTCGAGGATACCTCTTGGTTGTTTGATGTTTCTGTCAGCCAATTATAAAGTAATGGAGGTTGGTTGGAGTTTTCCTAAACCTAGTGTCTACACTGTAGGGTAGCAAATTGACACTTGCTCCTAGATCTAATAATGCATGCTAAAAAAGCTGGTCGCCTAGCCTGTAAGGAATAGTAAAACTACCCGAATCTTTTAGCTTGGGTGGTAATTTTCTCAATAATACAGCACTTACCACTTCAGTCAAGGCTACCGTCTCATGTTCCTCAAACTTCTGTTTGTTAGTGCAACAATCTTTTAAAAACTTAGCATAAGCAAGTAGTTGTTTTATTGCCTCTAATAAAGGAATATTTATTTCTACATTTTTCAAAGTTTCAAATATGTCAATCATTTTAGTTTCCTTTTTAGGCTTCACCAACCTTTGAGGGAAGGGTGGAGGTGTATTTACCTTTTCTATCTCTCTTACCTTAGATGTGGAGGTTTGGACTGGAGACGTTTGTGTAGGCTCGTTGGTGCCGATGACCTTTCCACTTTTTAAGGTTGTTATGGCATTCAGCTGCCGGTGTCCTCTTGGATTAGGTAATGGCTGGGCCGGGAGCTCGCCTTGCTTTCTAGTACTCAATTCTTTGGCCAACTGTCCCATTTGTACCTCTAGTCCTTGAATTGCTTGATCGTGTTTGGCAGTGATTTGCCTCATTTCAGTGGTATCTTTACAGGACAATGTGGCACTGACCTAGACCATGGTGTTACTGCTGTCAGTTATGGAGTCAGTGACGATGGAATTAAGTACTGGTGAATAACTCATGGGGCACTGAATGGAGTCAAGAAGGATACATTCAGATGCAGAGAGATATTGATGCTAATGAAGGTATCTGTGGCATAGCAATGGAAACCTATTACCCTACTGTATGAATTGCAATATCAAAGGTAATGCCTCTTACCCCTTGTATAGTATAATTAATGCGTACCTGTATTTTTATTTTCTTTTATTGTCAATCCTGCTAGTTACTTATTAGCAAGAAATATTGTTGGTTTCATACCGAGAAACAAATCTGTAATTCTGTAAAACTATCCATTTTAAATTACTACATAGATGAAACTCACCTTTTCTTTGTACATATTATATATATGTATGTGTATATGTATATACAAGGTCTTAGACAATTCTAGTTTACCGAGGTTCAAATTTCAAAACCTTAACCATCGCAAGTAGAACCGATGCAGTACAGTAGGTGAAAACAAACAAACCATTCTTATAAGTTGGTGAAATCATCAAGGACAAGTTCTTCGAGAGATGGGAATGGTCTACCAGTCCCCTTGCCATAAAACTCTTTTCCAATATCCCTCACTCCATTGATTCCATATAGGGAGAAAGTCTTACGTAAGAGAAGATTGGCAAGAGTGGGAAAATGTTCACAATTAATAAACTTGGTAAAATGAACACCAGTCAAGTTTGGAAAAGTCCAACGTGGAAACCTGATTCCTGGGAACCCCTTTGCAAACAACTTTTTAAGATTTTGGTGTGGTTGGAGGCCCTGGATAAGTTGTTCTCCCAACTCAGCTTCTTGTTCATATTCTTGCGATGAAGACGATGGATGAAATTGTTCACTTCTGCGAAGTCTAGCTTTTATGGGTTCCTCCACATAAAATACAAGAGGATGATCATCATCACTTCCCCAACAAAGACCTAGTGATTCAAGATTTTCTTTCTGCATCATATTTGCATTCTTTGAATCATCTGCATTGTTGACATTTTTCAAGCCTTTTATTGTCAGCTCACCTTGAAGGTTTAGCCGTCCCAGAATCTCAAGGTCTAGAACGCAACTTGCAATAACTATTAGCAACGTCTGAAGCTGGTTAGAGATTTTAGGTAAAACGATCTTGCGGATACTTAAATAACCATCAGGCCATATATTGGGAAATAGATGTGTGTTTGTATTTTGTCCAAGGATTAAACTAGTAAAAAATCAGCATCGAGTCCACAGTGTGTGCCGCGGCCCCAGCCTTGTGCACCACGGCCTCTAGCAGCTCGGATATCCTCCTCCTCTAGGCTACGCCGCGGCCCAGCTTCCCCATGCCGCGACTCCTAAAAAGGCAGAAAGTTCCCTCACTTGCAAGCCGCGGCTTGCCCTGTTCTGGGCCACGGCTTGAAGGCACACCTGATACTTTTGTTTCAGCATTTCAAATGGTGCATGAAGCATGATTAAAATGAACAGGATCACTTAGAATTGATGAAGGGCTATGATTGATTGGTCCTCAAGATCTAAGGGTGGAGATTGACTTTCAAGATTGGTCAAGAAGTTGGTGCACTATATAAAGGGTCACCTAGCTTCAAAAAGGATATAACATGTGAATGTGAATGTGAAATCAATTGTAAGAGTGCAAAGACACTAAACACAAGAGAGATTTTTTGTAGAGAGGCTGGTTGTTTAAAGAGAGAGTAGAATAGAAGGGGATTCTAGGGCTTATAAAGGGAATTTTCTTGGGAAAATTCCAGGTTTAGTTCTTATCACTTTCTTTTACTTCTTCTTCTTTCATTCTTCAAGAACTAGTGAGTTCTTGAAGAGGTGTTACTGATTGTAAAGAATTCCATTGACAAGATAGTGTAGAGAGCTCGGAAGAGCTCATGGGGACGTAGGCACATTGCCAAACCCCATCAACAAATTACTTGTGTCTTTTATGCTTTCTTTGATTGTTTGATTTCTGTTCTATTTATACAATTCATTCTAGACTTGGGTTATTCGGAAGATCACCACCTGGGAATTTTGAGGTGATTTCCAACAAGTGGTATTAGAGCTTTGGTAAGTGGGTATCAGAGCAAGACTTCAAGAATCAAAGATCAATTTCTTAGGTGATTCAAGAACGGAGTAAAGATCAAGATCTGATCGTGTTCTTGAGGGTGATTCAAGAACGGTATTGAGATCAATCTTCGATCGTGTTCTTAAGATTTAGAAGAAGTTAGAAAGCAATTATGAGTGTTGTATAAATCTAGGATTTTCTCTGCAAGATGGGTTCAAACTTCATTGTTAAGAAGTTTGATGGAAAGGGAGACTTTGCCCTTTGGAAGCGGAAAATCAAGGCTGTTCTCATGCAACAAAAGGTGGACTTGGCGATTAGAGAAGATGACGTTTTTCCAGCAAGTATCACGGAAGTCCAGCGGATTGAGATGAAGAAAATGGCGTATAGCACCATCTTTCTGCATATCTCGGATAGTGTCACAAGGGAGTGCGGAGACTTAGAAGATCCATCTGTCATATGAAAGAAACTAGATGAGTTGTTTCTTACCAAAACTCTCCCTAATAAGATTTATCTTCTTAAACGAATCTTTGTTTTTAAAATGGATCCTAATAAAAAGTTGTAAGATAATCTTGATGTGTTTAAAAAATTAGTTCAAGATTTGGCTAGTTGTAGTATAATTTTCCTGGATGAACAATTGGCTGTTATGTTATTAAATTCTCTTCCTCATTATTTTGAGAGTTTGATTAATGCTATTGAATATGGAAGAGATACACTAACCAAGAAAATTGTGATCAATGCTGTAAGGGCTCATGATTTCAAAGCCAAGATGAGGGAAGCATCAAGTGGAGAAGAGCTATTCATTAGAGGAAGGTCAACAACTCGAAATGGCAATAGCATCCATGGCAACTACCGGGAGAAATCAAAGGGTAGAGGGTAGAGCCATGGGAGATCGTATTCCAAACCGAAGTTTGGAGGGAAACGATGCTTCTACTGTGATAAGTGCTTAAATATTCATATTTAAGCCCCTTCATTTACATTTGTTAAGTCTTATTTTATGTTAATTTAGTCCATTTTACTTCATTTCTGTGTTTTACAGGCGTTTATAGGGTTTTGGAGAAGAAGAAGCATTTTGGAGCTTAAAAGGAAGAAAACTGAAAATCCTGGAGCAGCTGCTGTCTGGAGTGCGATCGAGCGCACCAGGCATGCGATCGAGTGCACTGCGTATGCAATCGAGCGCACCTGTACGGGCGTGAACAATAAAGCGGCAGAACCAATTTTGGAAATAAAAGAATTTTATGTTTTAGGAAAGTTTAGGGTTCCTGAGCCTTCTAGGATTACTCAAAGCCCTATAAATACACCTGTAAAACACACACAAATCATCACTTCTTAGAGAACACTTCTTCTATCTTTTGCTATTAGCTTGGAGTGTAAGCTTTGGGAGAGAATTGACGCCTCTTCTCTTGAGTTTATTCTTCCTTTTATGTTTAGTTTATATATGATGTTTATCTTAGACAGCATGTGTAACTAACTCTTTATAGAGCTCGATTGAAGCCCTAGTTATGCTTTCTCATATATTTATTCATTGATAAAATCTTTGCCAAAAGCCTTTATTATGTTTCTTAACTTGATTAATGCCTGTGTTTATTTAAATTCCTTATATGTATTTGTATGACCAACGTATGCATGTGGTATGGATTAGTTAGTTAGATCAATTTGGATGACCGAGTCTTGGGTCTAACATTAGTAACAAAAGATATCCACACTGGATTCTTGGATTAATCAACATAGGAAACTGGGAGTAGATACCATGCCCTAGGTCTCATGTGGTTGTCGATTTCCATAAATCTTATGCTTTCTTAAGGAACAATTCACGCAGATACCATGCTGAATCCCTTAAGGAAGAAAAGAGTTAGAGTAGATACCATGCCTAACTCGTTGATTAGGGAAATCAATAGCTTAAGGAGTAGATACCATGCCCTTAGGTTGGCGACCATTAAGTATATATGATAAGGCTAGTGCGCTGATACATTATACAATGGGGAAAATATGACTAGTGGTGGATATCAAAGCCCTATGTTCTTATTAGTGTTAAATCACACTAAACTATTTTTCAACTTCTTTTACTAAGAAACTAATTCTAAAACTGAAATTTACCAATCCCTGTGGAGATGATATTGTATTCGCACACTATACTACTGTTGACCTTGTGCACTTGCAAGTAAAACGAGTGTGATTATTTGCTTATTAATTTAGGTATATTTTCGTCCAACAAGTTTTTGGCGCCGTTGCGGGGATTGCCCTAAAGTTCCTTCTAGAATTACTTTTTTTTAAATCATTATTCTAATTACTTTATTTTCTGATTATCATCTTTATTTTTATTTTTCATCAAACCCTAATTGATTTTTCTTCTGTTTCAGGCACATCAAACCCTAACAGAACTCTCTGTGATATTTGCGATCGATCGCAACCTTCTGTGCGATTGAGTGCAATTAGGGCAGAGAGCTACCCGAGCAGCAGAGTTACACTGCTACACTGAAACTGTTCTACCTGATTTATGCACGGACTTCGATCCCGACATCCAACATTTTTTCAATTTGATCCAGAGCTTGAACGGACCATCCGATAAAGGCTTAGGAACAACTTCGAGGAGAACGAAGAAGGATTCAAGAACGAAGTACCAATGGCGGAACAACTCAAAAACCAGCAACCACCTGCACGAGTACCAATGAAGCAGTCCTTCATCCAACGGAACCTTGATCAGCCATCATGTATCGCTTATCAACCAGAGGCAGCAGGAAACTATTACATATCTCCGCAAATATTGAATGCTTTGACCCACTTTAGGGGTACTCCTAATGAGGATCCACACTTGTACCTTCGAGAATTATTTGATCTTTGTAAGTTCCAGCACATCCAAGGCTTAGACCAAGAAGGAATAAGGTTAATTCTTTTCACTTTTTCCTTAAAAGATAATGCTAAATTATGGTATAATTCTTTGCCCGCAGTTTCTATCCACACTTGGGAGGAGTTGGCCAGCAAGTTCCTCAGAAAATTTTTCCCAGCCCAAAAGACGAGGCAAATGAGGAAAGAGATCCAGTCCTTCCAATAAAAGGATGGAGACTTATTCTTTGAAGCATGGGGATATGTCAATGAGTTACTACTCAAATGTTCGCATCACAACCTACCTCAAGATGAGCTAGTACTAGCCTTTTATGAAGGTCTAAAAGATATGAATAAAGGTATTGATGATTTTGGTTGTGGAGGTGTGCTGATGGAAAAGAGCAGTGAAGAAGCCATGGAGCTGTTTGAGGCATTGAGTGAGCATACCCAACAATTCTCCTCTAGAGGTAGACAAGGAGTCAAGAGCAGAGGTATGTATGAGGTTACTCTGAATAGTGGACCCTCTGCCCAAATAGCTGCTTTGGAGAGGAAGCTAGATATGATTGTAAAAGCCATGTCTACTCAAAACGTCTCTCTTCGACCACAAGCTACACAAAGCCAGGTATATATGATGCAAAGTGCTGTTAAGCAAGTTTTTCAGGTCCATCACACTGATCCATTGGAGGCCGCCCTCACCCATAGCTTCAAAAGATCGGATATTGAGCCTGCATCAGAAACTATCCCTGATGACATCTTGGAAGCTATGCACCTCCCTAAAGTCTATCCTATGCATCCAAGACCGGGTGATAAAAAGAAATCACATTTGAATACTCTGGAAAGATTGAGTCATGATGAATGTGTAGCACCACCAAGAGCACTTGAGCCACATGAAGTGAACTTTAAGTACTCCCTGCCAAAAGACTAAAGTTGAGAGAATACCCTATCTGGCTGAAGACATTAAACTTAGCGCTAATGGGAGGCACCCCACACATATCTTTTTTTTATTTTAGTACTTTTCTTTTTATAGTCCTATTTTCATATCTATTATTTTGTTTTCCGGAACGACATTTGTTCTCCTTTGTCAGGTACTTAGTGTGTGCATCCAGATCAAGTTTGGTGGCATGTAGAAGCAAGCAAGCAACCTAGTTCTCCATCTCCCAGGTCAAATCTTTCCATGCCACACACATTGGGGACAATGTGCATTTTAAGTTTGGGGGTAGTGGGAGATACTAGATACTCTCTCACACGCACTTGGATCACATGCACACACTAAGTCTCAGTTTTTTTTAGAAAAGATAAATGCATGATCAATAGATACTCTCTCACACGCACTTGGATCACATGCACACACTAAGTCCTAGTTTTTTTTAGAAAAGATAAATGCATGATCAACAAAAATTTTGGTTGAATTAAAAATTTGAAAACACTTCATTAGTAAGCTTACATACTAGAACACATAGTCTTGTATTAGGAACTTTATAAAATTGAGTTAACTATCTCAAGGCACCTAAGAATTCACGAGCTTGATTTAAATTTGCACAAGCACATTTAGCACGCATTTGTGTGAGGTATGACATATAATTCTTTTGCATATGTTTCCAGTACCTAAACTGTAATCAGATAACTTGTTGAAAAGAACCCTTTGGCAAGAAAAATAAAGAAAAAATATGTTTATCATGCGAAAAGAAGCAAGTATTATGCCATTTTGTTCTCTTTGATAAGAAATTTGATAAAAGTTTGGGCACCGAAACACTATCCACTAAAATTATGTGGAAACTCCGTCTTATATGTGCTAGCTCATCACACACAAATCAAACTTGCGATGCCTTAAGCCAACCTTAGATAAGTAACTTAAAACTTTTGAAAGTCCTTTTTGCAATCCAAAATGTGTTTTTATTTTAAGCTTACTCATGAACGGTTATTATAGTTTTATTCACAACCCAAATCTTTGAGTATCACGAACATGGGTTTATCTTTAATTCTATTTTAACATAGTCTTTCGTTTTGTATTGCTAAGGGACTAGCAATATGTAAGTTTGGGGGTGTGATAAGTGCTTAAATATTCATATTTAAGCCCCTTCATTTACATTTGTTAAGTCCTATTTTATGTTAATTTAGTCCATTTTACTTCATTTATTTGTTTTACATGCTTTTATAGGGTTTTGGAGAAGAAAAAGCATTTTGGAGCTTAAAAGGAAGAAAACTAGAAATCCTGGAGCAGTTGCTGCCTGGAGTGCGATCGAGCGCACCAGGCATTTGATCGAGCACACTGCATATGTGATCAAGCGCAACAGTATGGGCGTGAACAGTAAAGTGGCAGAACCAGTTTTGAAAATAAAAGAGTTTTATGTTTTAGGAAAGTTTAGGGTTTCTGAGCCTTCTAGGATTACTCAAAGCCCTGTAAATACACCTATAAAACACACACAAATCATCACTTCTTAGAGAACACTTTTTTTTTTTATCTTTTGCTATTAGCTTGGAGTGTAAACTTTGGGAGAGAATTAACGCCTCTTCTCTCGGGTTTATTCTTCCCTTTATGTTTAGTTTATATATGATGTTTATCTTAGACAGTATGTGTGATAGACGCTTAAATATACATATTTAAGCCCCCTTATTTACACTTGTTAGATCCTTTATTAGGTTAATTTGGTATTTTTTACTCCATTTGTGTGTTTTACATGTTTTTATAGGGTCTTGGAGAAAAAGAAGCAGTTTTGGCACTTTAAGGAAGAAATCTAGAAGCCCTGGAGCACTTTCTGGACAAAGTGCGATCGAGCGCAAATGCAATGCGATCGAGCGCACATACGATCATGCGTACACTTGTAGGATCGAGCGCACATTGAGAACGAGCGCAAGAACACATGCGATCGAGCGCAAATATACAGGCGTGAACAGTAAACTGCAGAACCTTATTTTGGAAAATACAAGATTTTCGTTTTAGGAAAGTTTAGGACTCATAGGTCTATTAGGACTTCTCAAATACCTATAAATACACTTGTAACTCACACACAAAAAGACACCTTAGATAGAAAACACTTTTCTCTTTTCTTTTACTTGGAGTGGAGAGCTTGGGAGAGAATTGATGCCTCTTCTCTCGGGTTTATTCTTCTCCCTTATGTTTTGTTTAATTATGTTTACTTCAGTTAGTATGTGTAACTAACTCTCTTATAGGGCTCGATTGAAGCCCTAGTTATGCATTCCCATATTTTTATTCATTGATTAAATCTTTGCATAGCTTATTATGTTACTTAACTTGATTAACACCTGTGCTTATTTAAATTCCTCATATGTATGTGTAAGGCCAACGTATGCATGTGGTATGGATGGGTTAGTTAGATCAATTTGGATGACCGAGTCCTGGGTCTAACATCAGTAACAAGGAACCATCTTATCCGGATACCCGGGTTAATCAACATGGGAAACTGGGAGTAGATACCATGCCCTAGGTCTCATGTGGTTGTCGATTTCCACAACACCTATGTTTTCTTAAGGAACAACTCAAGCAGATACCATGCTGAATCCCTTAAGGAAGAAAAGAGTTAGAGTAGATACCATGCCTAACTCGTTGCTTAGGGAAATCAATAGCTTAAGGAGTAGATACCATGCCCTTAGGTTGGCAACCAGTAGGTACACATAATAAGGCTAGAGCACTGATACCTTATAAAAAATCGGGAATGTATGACTAGTGGTGGATATCAAAGCCCTATGTCTTTATTATTATCGAATCACCCTTCAGTTTATTATTTCTATCTTTTTACATTGCAAATATAATTCTAAATCGAACTTTACCAATCCCTGTGGAGATGATCTTGCATTCGTACACTATGCTACACTATTGACCTTGTGCACTTGCAAGTAAAACAAAGTATGATTATTCACTTATTTATTTAGGTATATTTTCGCACAACAAGTTTTTGGTGCCGTTGCCGGGGATTGCGCTAAAAGTTCGTTTTAGGATTACTTTCATTTTATCATTGTTATTATTTTATTTTTACCATCTTTTATCAAAACTTAATCAAAGTTGTTTTATCTTTCAGGTACTTCACGAAACCCTACTTGCACTTTCTGTGGAATTTGTGATCGATCGCAAGCTCCTGTGCGATCGAGCGCATTTAGGGCAGAGAGTACCCGAGCAGCAGAGTTGCACTGCTGCACTAAAACTGGTTTTTCTGCTTTATGCACGGACTTCGATCCCGACATCCGGAATTCTTTTTCCTCGATCCCGAGCTTGAACGGACCATCCGAAAAAGGCTTAGGGACAACTTTGAGGAGAACAAAGGAGAAATCGAGAACAAAACACAAATGGCGAAACAGCTCGAAAACCAACAACCACCTGCACGAGTTCCAATGAAGCAATCCTTCATCCCTCGGAACATCGATCAACCATCATGCATCGCATATCAACCTGAGGCAGCGGGAAATTATTACATATCTCCGCAAATCTTGAATGCCTTGACGCATTTTAGGGGAACTCCTAATGAAGATCCACACTTACATCTCTGAGAATTTTTTGATCTCTGCAAGTTCCAGCACATACAAGGACTAGACCGAGAAGGAATAAGGTTAATTCTATTCCCTTTTTCCTTGAAAGATAATGCTAAACTTTGGTATAATTCCTTGCCTGCAGTTTCCATCCACACTTGGGAGGAGTTAGCAAGCAAATTCTTGAGGAAATTCTTCCCAGCCCAAAAGACTAGACAAATGAGGAAGGAGATCCAATCCTTCCAACAAAAGGTGGGGACCTTTTCTTCGAAGCATGGGGACACTTCAATGAATTGCTACTCAAATGCCCACATCACAACCTACCTCAAGATGAACTGGTACAAGCATTCTACGAAGGTTTAAATGATACTAATAAATGTATTGTTGATTCAGGTTGTGGAGGAGTCCTTATGGAGAAAAGCAGCGAAGAGGCAATGGAACTGTTTGAAACCCTCAGTGAACACACTCAGCAATTCTCCTCTCGAGGTAGACATATGACCAAAGGTAAAGGTATATATGAGGTAAATACGAATGGAGGATCTTCCCCTCAAATGGCTGCAATGGAAAGAAAACTAGATTTATTGGTAAAAGCCATGGCTGCTCAAACTACCTCAGCTACACCACTACAGGTATGTGCGATATGCTCTCAATATGATCACAATACTAATGCTTGTCTGTTATCTGCAGATCTAGAGCAAGCAAATTATGTGGGACCTAACAACTATCTGCCAAAGAATAACCCATATGCAAACACCTACAACCCTGGATGGTGGAATCACCCAAATTTCTCATGGAGCAACAATCAAAACAACCAAGGACAGCAACGAAATCAGCAGCCCACTGCCCATGCTAATTCTGAACCAAAAAGAAACGACCTCGAAAATCTAGTAAGACAACTGGTGACGTCGCAAGAACAGTTCATGACTCAGCAAAAACAAACCAATGCGGCACATGAGCAAGCAATTCAAAGACTAGAGGTACAAATGGGACAATTAGCTAAAGAGCTCAGTAGCAGAAAGCAAGGAGAGCTCCCAGCTCAAACACTACCCAACCCTGGTGGGCATCAACAACTAAAAGCTGTCACAACCTTAAGAAATGGCAAGGTGATTGGATCCGATGAGCTTACAGCACCGTCCAAAGAGACACCATCAGCATCAAGGGTAAGTGAGACGGAGAAGGTGAATGCTCCACCCTTCTCGCAAAGGTTAGTAAAACAGAAGAAAGTCAATAAACTAATTGATATTTTTGAAACCTTGCGGAAAGTAGAGATTAATATTCCTTTGTTAGATGCCATTAAACAAATCCCTGCATATGCTAAATTTTTAAAAGAATATTGCACTAACAAAAGGAAGTTCTAGGAGCATGAGATGGTAGCCTTAACTGAAGAGGTAAGTGCTGTGCTTTTAAGAAAATTACCACCTAAACTAAAAGATCCGGGTAGTTTTACTATTCCTTGTAGGCTAGGTGATCAGCTATTCGAACATGCACTATTGGATCTAGGAGCGAGTGTCAACCTGCTACCATACAGTGTATACGAGACACTAGGTTTGGGGGAGCTTCAACCAACCTCCGTCACTTTGCAACTAGCTGACCGAAGCATCAAACGACCAAGAGGTATCATTGAGGACGTGTTGGTAAAAGTAGGAAAATTCATTATACCTGCTGATTTTATAGTATTAGATATAGAAGAATGTACTTTGCCATTACCTCTCCCCATCATCCTAGGACGCCCCTTTATGATAACTGCTGACACTAATATTAGTGTAAAACGGGGCATTATCACAATGAGAGTAAATGATGAGGAAATAAAATTTCAAATGTTTAATACATTAAAATCGACCAGTAATGATGATGAAAATTCTAATATGAATTTCATGCAAAGTGTTGTTGAGAAAGCTTCTCAGGTCCATCGCACCACTGCATTGGAGACTCTCCCCTACCATGAAAACACAAGAGTAGACATTAGGCCGGCGGAGGATAATGTGATTAAATATGTTCACCTTTTCAAGGACACACCAAAACCTTCAAGTAAGTGTGCTCTACAAATTAAACTTCCTGCACTTACTCATACTACTTTTCCTTATTATGTTGACCAGATGTCAAGATGGGAGATGAAGACACTATCAACAGCACTTGAATCAGTACAGTATACAGCTGAAACACAAGCACTAGAGCTCCAAGAGGTGGACTCTAGGTGTTTCCCTCCAAACAACTAGCACGGTCGCAAGAGAGTGCTTGAGCAAAGTAAAAATTTGATCATCTTTTAAGCTCAAGCACCTCTGGTAAGGTTAGTGGTACTGAAGCCACTAACAACTGGTAAGGTTGTGTTATTTCAATTAGTCATTCTTTTTGCTAAAGTAAGTTATTAATTATACTTCTATGCCACACTTGCGATCGATCGCACCCTTTAGTGCGATCGAGCGCAAGAGTGCGATTGAACGTGTCCTAAAAACATAATCGAGCGCACGAGTGTGATCGAGCGCACCCCATGTGCGATCGAGCGCACTCGAGGCAGAGACATTTATAAAATTGAACTCACTCACTCATTCACTCACTTCTCTCACTCACTTCACTCGCCCCCTGCACATTTGCTCTCACTCTCACTCGCACACAACACCCCTACCCACATCACCCTACTTCACACCCAACCACCACAACACCTCATCATCACCTTACCCTCACCACCGTCCTCCACCAGCACCACAGTCAACCCCCCTCCCTATTCACATTCCATCATACATTGCACAAGGTATTGTACATATACACAAATTTTAAATAGAAACCGTGAATTCATTTTACATATACATTACTGTGTGTTTGATTGAATGGTTGTTTGGTTGCAGGAGGGGTAGGAACGAGTTCCACATTGACAAGACCATAGCTTGCCTGTTTGGTGCACATAAGCTGTTCGACGTAAATCCTGACCGGGTGCGATCGAGCGCATAGACAGTGTGCGATCGAGCGCACACCACTGAGATCGATCGCAAATCAGTCAGAAGCCAAGCACCAGCATATCTTGACCATCTGTTTCCACATCTGGCACCTCCAGTAGTCGTGCCTCCTCATCCCAGCCCAGCATCGAGCAACGGGAGATGTTGTTTGAAACCACTTTCGCCATCGACGGTATATTTCGGCACATGGATGCCACTCAATGGGCCGTCCAAGCACTCCGACTCCGAGGGTAGAAGAGGCTGTTTAAGCCGGTGTGCTCCACTGCCTACTCCCAGCTCGTAGTGTAGTTTTATGAGCATTTATCTTTCGACTGCAGCAGACCGGGGGTCCTCACCTCTTCAGTGAGGGGCACGCCCATCGAGGTGACCAGTACCGATATCGCCACTGCTCTTTATTGCACGGATGAGTCCCCTCATGAGGGCACTGATATCGAGGAGCAACCGAAGTCTTTTGCCCTGGCCGAGATCATCATGGATATGTACGCTGGCCAGTATGTCAACAGGTATAACAATGCGGCTGGCCGATCCAAGCTGCCCCCTAGACTATGGCTCATCGATACGATCCTCCAGCGTAATGTGTGTCCGTTGGGGCATAAGACACAGCGACGAGACCAGTTTCTTCAGATATTACACGCCTTCCATAGAGGCCACTGGTACTCCATCCTGTCTGTCATTTGGAGCCAGCTGCACAAGTTCTGGGATCACGTACATGGCCGTCAGACTTCTACAGCCAATGCTTGGGGACTCCCTTTCCCGTTCCTACTCACCTTCATCCTCAAGAAGAAGGGGATTAAGGGGACCCATAATGACGGGCCAGTACGAGAGCATCCTATCTTTGGACGGGCTCCGTGGACACAGAGCATATCACACATGCCACGAGGTCCCCCAGTTCTTGCTCCAGTAACTGAGAGAGCAGAGGAGGATCACATGGAGACCGAGGCCCCTGTCATGAGCCCGATACGGGAGGAGGACCATTCGGATATGGGACCCACCGAGTCCCAGCACTTCTTCACTGAGCTATCCTCCTTCCGAAGCGAGGTCGCTGCCGCCACCACTCTTGTACATCAATGCATCGACAGTTTGGAGGCACGATTTACACGCTAGGAGGCCATGCTGCAGGCCATACTTGATCGCCTACCTCCAGCACCCGGTACCTCTCCGACTGCACCACCTGATGATCAGCAGTGAGAGAGTACCACGTCTGGCTGAAGACGTAAAACTTAGCGCTCATGGGAGGCACCCCACTGCATATCCTTTTTATAGTTATTAGTATTTTACTTGTTTATTATTTTGTTATTAGCACTTGTTTTCCATTTTATGTTTACTTTTCTTTCTTTTTCAAGGACAGTGTTAGTACATCCAGTTGAAGTTTGGGGACGTGCTACAAGCCATGCCAGCCATATAGCTCTCCATCTCCTAGGTCAGATCTTTCCATGCTATTTACACATTAGGGACAATGTGCATTTTAAGTTTGGAGGTATGGGGACACATTCACACACTAAACTATGTCCTACATTTTTAGTTTTGTCGCTATTTTCATAGATAAATGCATGTTCATTCTGTCAAAAAAAAAAACTTTTTTTTTTGTGATCTAAACAAAATGTTATGATTCGACTTCATCAGTAAGCTTAACACTTTGAACATATAGGCCAATAAACAAGTTTTGAACCTAGATCACTGCCCTTTTGGCATTTAAGAATTCACAAGTTTAACTTGAACTATCACAAGCACATTAGCACATAGCTGTGTGGGGTATGACATGTTATTTGGATTGGTATGTTTCTTTTGCTTGACTGTGAACTAGATGACCTATTAGATTGACATTTTGGCATATAAAAATAGAAAAGATTGATTCGTGCTAAAAAAAAAATAAAAAATAAAATGCTCCTAATGATCAATAAAAACAAATCTTTCGCTGAGTAACTGACCCTCTTGCCTCAGTAAGCATTGAGTGTCACGTCAAAAGGTGGAAAATCTTAAGTGATCATTAAAAAAGGAATTTTCCGCTGAGTAACTGGCCCTCTTGCCTCAGTAAGCATTGAGTGTCACGTCAAAAGGTGGAAAATTCTAAATGGTAGCATAAAAATCAGTTAGTTTCGTAGCCTTGTTGACTCAAGCTAGTAAGTCCTTAGGGGTGTCTTTACACCTAATGCCCTAAAACCATCTGATTTGGGAGTCATTGGCCAAACTCTCATTACACGAGTCATCAAGAAAGCTTAAGGGAACTAACTTGGCAAAAATCTCGCAAATAAAAGTCTATGCCATATTTGTTGACTCTAAAAGGAAGTTTGGTGAATCTTGAGTCATCGAAACACTACCTGTTTGAATTTCTTAAAAACCCAACCTTTTATGTGCTGATCACCACACACCAAAGTCAAACTTGTGATATCTTAAAATACCTAGTGAATATGATTTAAGTTCAAAACTCTTATTCATTGCAGATATATGTTTACACTTGTTAAGCTTGCTCATGAATGCGCATCATTGTTTTGTGTAAAATCTAGATTTTTTATAAACACTATGAACATTGGATTTATCTATATTTCTGTTTTAGTTTTTAATTTAGTATTGCTAAGGGACTAGCAATATGTAAGTTTAGGGGTGTGATAGACGCTTAAATATACATATTTAAGCCTCCTTATTTACACTTGTTAGATCCTTTATTACGTTAATTTGGTATCTTTTACTCCATTTGTGTGTTTTACATGTTTTTATAGGGTCTTGGAGAAAAAGAAGCAGTTTTGGCACTTTAAGGAAGAAATCTAGAAGCCCTGGAGTACTTTCTGGACAAAGTGCGATCGAGTGCGAATGCAATGCGATCGAGCGCACATACGATCATGCACACACTTGTAGGATCGAGCGCACATTGCGATCGAGCGCAAGGACACATATAATCGAGCGCACATGAGCGCACATTGCTATCAAGCGCAAGGACATATGCGATCGAGTGCACATGAGCGCACATTGCGATCGAGCGCAAGGACACATGCGATCGAGCGCAAATATACGGGCGTGAACAATAAATTGCAGAACCTTGTTTTGGAAAATACGAGATTTTCGTTTTAGGAAAGTTTAGGACTCATGGGTTTATTAGGACTTCTCAAAGACCTATAAATACACTTGTAACTCACACACAAAAAGACACCTTAGATAGAAAACACTTTTCTCTTTTCTTTTACTTGGAGTGGAGAGCTTGGGAGAGAATTGACGCTTCTTCTCTCGGGTTTATTCTTCTCCCTTATGTTTTGTTTAATTATGTTTACTTCAGTTAGCATGTGTAACTAACTCTCTTATAGGGCTCGATTGAAGCCCTAGTTATGCATTCCCATATTTTTATTCATTGATTAAATCTTTGCATAGCTTATTATGTTACTTAACTTGATTAACACCTGTGCTTGTTTAAATTCCTCATATGTATGTGTAAGGCCAACGTATGCATGTGGTATGGATGGGTTAGTTAGATCAATTTGGATGACCGAGTCCTGGGTCTAACATCAGTAACAAGGAACCATCTTATCCGGATACCCGGGTTAATCAACATGGGAAACTGGGAGTAGATACCATGCCCTACGTCTCATGTGGTTGTCGATTTCCACAACACCTATGTTTTCTTAAGGAACAACTCAAGCAGATACCATGCTGAATCCCTTAAGGAAGAAAAGAGTTAGAGTAGATACCATGCCTAACTCGTTGCTTAGGGAAATCAATAGCTTAAGGAGTAGATACCATGCCCTTAGGTTGGCAACCAGTAGGTACACATAATAAGGCTAGAGTACTGATACCTTATACAAAATCGGGAATGTATGACTAGTGGTGGATATCAAAGCCCTATGTCTTTATTATTATCGAATCACCCTTCAGTTTATTATTTTTATCTTTTTACATTGCAAATATAATTCTAAATCGAACTTTACCAATCCCTGTGGAGATGATCTTGCATTCGCACACTATGCTACACTATTGACCTTGTGCACTTGCAAGTAAAACAAAGTACGATTATTCACCTATTTATTTAGGTATATTTTCGCACAACAATGTGTAACTAACTCTTTATAGGGCTCGATTGAAGCCCTAGTTATGCTTTCTCATATATTTATTCATTGATAAAATCTTTGCCAATATCCTTTATTATGTTGCTTAACTTGATTAATGCCTGTGCTTATTTAAATTCCTCATATGTATGTGTATGGTCAACGTATGCATGTGGTATGGATTGGTTAGTTAGATCAATTTGGATGACCGACTCCTGGGTCTAACATTAGTAACAAAAGATATCCACACCGGATTCTTGGATTAATCAACATGGGAAACCGAGAGTAGATACCATGCCCTAAGTCTCATGTGGTTGTCGATTTCCATAAATCTTATGCTTTCTTAAGGAACAACTCACGCAGATACCATGCTGAATCCCTTAAAGAAGAAAAGAGTTAGAGTAGATACCATGCCTAACTCATTTCTTAGGGAAATCAATAACTTAAGGAGTAGATACCATGCCCTTAGGTTGGCGACCATTAGGTATACATGATAAGGCTAGTGCATTGATACATTATACAATGGGGAAAGTATGACTAGTGGTGGATATCAAAGCCCTATGTTCTTATTACTATTAAATCACACTCAACTATTTTTCAACTTCTTTTACTAAGAAACTAATTCTAAAACTGAAATTTACCAATCCCTGTGGAGATGATCTTGCATTTGCACACTATACTACTGTTGACCTTGTGCACTTGCAAGTAAAACAAGTGTGATTATTTGTTTATTAATTTAGGTATATTTTTGTCCAACATACTGCAATAAAGAGGGCCATTTCAAGAAAGATTGCAAGAAGATGTTGTGGGATGAGGGAGGAAGCCATACCAAGAATGGAGAGGCTTCAGTTACCAAGGGAGAATAGCAAGATGATGTTCTTGTTGTGTGCTCAAATGTGGGCAGGAGGCAAGGCAGCGAGAAATAGATCTTAGATTTCGAGTGCACTTATCACATGTGCCCTCACCAAAATTGATTCAAGAATTTCAAGGAAACCAATGATGGAAAGGTTTTCTTGGGGAATGATACTTCTTGCCAAGTGAGGGGGATAGGAGACATCCAATTGAGGATATTTGATAGAGTCACAAGGCCGCTGCGGAATGTGAGGTATCTTCCGGATTTGAGAAGGAGTTTGATCTCATTGGGGCAACTAAATTCTATGGGGTACATGCACAAAGTAGAATAAGGAAAGATCAAGGTAACCAAGGGATCTTTGATAGTGATCAAAGCAGCAATCAAAGACGGTCTCTATGAGATGATCGAAGAAACATAAATCAAGGATCAAGTAGAAAGCTTGATGGCTGAGATGGATAAGGCAGCACTTTGGCACACTCGTTTGGGATATATAAGCGAAAAGGGCCTGCAAGTTCTCAGCAAGGATGGTCTATTTGGTGGTGACAAGATAGAGAAACTTGATTTCTACGAGTGTTGTGTTCTTGGGAAGCAACACTGGGTCAGCTTCAACACAAGAGTGCACAAGTCTAAGGGCATTCTTGACTACATTCATACGGACCTTTGGGGACCAGCAAGGACACCAACACAGGGAGGTAATTGTTATTTTCTTTCTTTAATTGATGATTATTCAAGAAAGGTTTGGTTTATTTGCTTAGAAATAAATCAGATGCTTTGAATAATTTTATGGTGTGGAAAAAGTTGCTGGAGACTCAAACGGGTAGGGTAGTTAAGGTTTTACGAACTAATAATGGCTTAGAATTCTAATAAGGATTTTGATAAATTCTGTGAATTAAATGGGATTCTAAGACATAGAACGGTTGTAAAAACCCCTCAGCAAAATGGAGTTGCTGAGAGGATGAATAGAACTCTTATGGAAAAAGGTTAGGTGCATGTTAATTGGGTCCGGTTTACCAAAATATTTTTGGGGGGAAGCTGTGTCTACTGCTGCATATTTGGTTAATAGATCACCCTCTAGGGCTTTAGACCTTAAGACTCCCATGGAGATGTGGAGTGGAAACCCTGAGTTAAACAACCTTAGAACTTTTGGATGTGCTACATTTGCACATCAAAAGGATGATAAACTTAGCCCAATGTCTAGAAATGTGTTTCTAGGGTATGGTGATGGGGTTAAGGGATATAGGTTGTGGTCCTTAGAACCAAAAGGAATGAAACTCATAATAAGTAGGGATGTTATTTTTAATGAATTGTTATTTCCCTACTTGGAGAAAACTAACCATGCAGGGGATAGTGAGCAAATCAGTCCGGAATTTGTGAAGTATAGCATCAAGGAGAATTCAGTTCAGGTAGAGCAAGGATGGCAAGAAGGTTCGAACCAGGTAGAGCCCATTGATGAAGGCCAAGCTCAAGACACTTAAGAAGTGGCTGAACTAGAAGGAGATGATGCAGCAAGTCATAATGACTATTAGCTCACAAGGGACTGGGAAAAGAGGGTGGTCAGACCATCTTTGAGATATGGCTTTGCGGATGCTAATGTAGCAGCTCCTTAGACAGAAGGAGGGGTTGAACCAGAAACTTACATGGATGCCATGGAATGTAAGGATTCGTCAAAGTGGCAGCTAGCTATGGAGGAAGAAATGGATTCTTTGAGGAAGAATAACTCTTGGGAATCAGTGTACATTCCAAGAAAACAGAGATTTGTAGATTGTAAGTGGTCTTACAAGATCAAAGAAGGGAACCCTCTAGGGGATGAAGTCCGGGATAAGGCTAGGCTTGTAACGAAGCGGTTCACATGAAGAGACAGCATAGATTTCACAGAAACCTTCTCACCTAGACACAAGGTGGTGGAAGTGGTGAGTATCCTCATATATGCTGATGATATGTTGTTGGTTGATAACAGCAGGGAGAGGATGGAAAGGTTGAAGTCTTAACTCAGTTCGGAGTTCGAGAGGAAGGATCTTGGCCTTGCATAAAAGATCCTTGGGATGAGAGTAATTCGGGAAAGGGAGAGAAACGGGTTGAAGGTTTCTCGGTCTTTCTACATAGAAAAGGTGTTGTCTAAGTTTTCTATGGAAGATGGTAAACCAATGAAGGTTCTCCTTGTTGGTCATTTCAAGTTCTCCAGCGATCAATGTCCAAGAGCGGATGAGGAGAAGAAGAAAATGAAAAAGGTTCATGATGAGAGTCATAAAATGCACTTTAACAGTACATTATTGTTAGCATTTTAGGGTTGATCTAGGTTTTTATTGCACTTTTATGCCTTAACAATTCTAAAGTGTCATTCTTGGATCATTGATTAGTTTTGATGCATTTTCAGGTGTTTGGAGTCCAAAAGAGAAGGAAATGCTACCATTAAAGAAAGCACAAAGATCTCATGCATATCAGAGCGAACAAGTGCTTTTGGAAGGGAAAAATGAAGGGAAGAAAGTATGTGTGCCGTGACTTGGAAAGGAGTTTCACTAAATTGCTAGAATTACCTATACAGATCAATCATCTTTGCAAATTAAACTGTATTGATACAAGAAGAACCAGGAAATTAGCCATATATGCTTAGAAAGATCTAGAAGTCTATTTTCTGGAGAATTTTACGGCTCATAAAAATGATTTTTCTAGAGAAAGTTATGGCAGTTTTAGTAGACATAGGTCAGTCCAGAACAGCACCAGCCAGCACCGCAGCGCCTAGAACCTCCACATCTTGAACCACCAGCCAACACTGCGGTGCCCAGAAGCTCGTCCAAACTAGAATATGCCTAGCACCGCGGTGCTCCCCAGCAACACCGCAGCGCACACACGGATTTACTTCTCCGAGTTAGATTTTAATTAGGGTTTAAACATTAGATTAAACCCAAGAACACCCTTGGACCCTTGTACTATAAATAGGTCACTTAGGATCTAAGAGAGGACATCTTTTGACATATAATTGAAGACCAAAAGCTCATGAAGGCTGCTCCATCAAAGTGATCAAGCATGAGCCCCATGGCCAACTAATCTTCAAGTAAGGCGAAGGGATGAATCCCTAGGTGTAGTTGTTCTTACTTTCTAGTCTTGATTCGATTGTAAGGATTTAATGTTAGAACATTGTTTATGATTTATTCTTTGATCAAACAAGAAGAATTAGGGTTCATATGACAGCTGCACTTTTTATTCTTCTTATCTTAGATTTTCTTAAACCGGTGATTGCATGCTTCTTCTCTATATAAGTTTAGTCTTGCTCTTCTTATGTCAAGTTGTTCGGGTGTGATTGAGTCCGGTAGATTTCTCTTTTAGGGTTGTCCATTACTATGATATTGTCATGGCGATATATTGTCATTTCTTGATAACTCTATAGGATATGTCATGCGTGCTTGAATCGAAATCTATGAGTATTTCATAAGCAATTACATTAGGGTTTATATTTGTTCTTAATTGAATATTTGCCGATTGCTTGTTTGGGATGTGAAACTTGCAATCGAGATAAAAAAAATTGAATCATGATTGAGATAAGGCAACGAACCTAGGGAGGATTCCCGAAACCTTGTTGCTTCTCCATAATATAGTCACACAACTATTTACACAATTACTATCAAAACTCAAATTCTTTCATTCAATCTTTACCGTTCGTGTTGAGGTTTACCTTCTTTTGTAGTTAACTTGTTTCCCTATGGAATCAACACTCCAAAGCTGTGCTACAACTACCACATTACATTTTGGGCGTAATCAGTCCCTTACTCTAGTGCGGTTGGATCAGTCATGGTCATAATGGTCAGCACTAGACCCGACATTTCTCATGAAATGAGAGTTCTCAGCAGGTTGATGAGTAATCCTGGAAAGAAGCTTTGGCTTAGGATGAAGTGGTTGCTGAGGTATTTGAAGGCTCAGTGGCAGCCGGTGGTAGCACTCTCAATAACCGGGGCAGAATACATAGCGGCTTCGGAAGCCATAAAGGATGCTATGTGGTGCAAAGGGTTGTTGGACGAGTGGAAAGTCCTGAAAGAGCAAGTGGTGGTGTCTTCGGATAGCCAAAGTGTGTGGCACTTATGTAGGAATCCAGTGTTCCATGAGAAGACAAAGTATATGGATGTTCGGTACCATTTCATTCGGGAAAATGTTACGGAAGGATGCATTCATGTGGACAAGGTGGCTACGGAAGAAAATCCTGCAGATTTAGGCACCAAAGTTCTACCTCTAAGTAAGTTCAATCATTACCTTGGACTTCTTTGGATTGGATTCGGTTGATATGATGACTCAAAAAGAGTTTGGATCCTGAGCTCTCTGCACAAATGTTCGGGTTTAATCTCTTAGACAAAGGTAGAGATTGTTGGTATTTTGTCCAAGGATTAAACTAGTAAAAAATCAGCATCAAGTCCACCAGTGTGCGTCGTGGCCTCCAGCAGCTCGGATGTTTTCTTTCTCTAGGCCGTGCCATGGCCCAGCCTCCCCACGCCGCGGCGCCCAGAAAGGCAAAAGGTTCCCTCACTTGCAAGCCGCGACCTGCCCTGTTCTAGGCCACGGCTTAAAAGCACACCTAATGCTTTTGTTTCAACATTTCAAATGGTGCGTGAGATATGATCAAAACATACAGGATTACTTAGAATTGATGAACTAAGGGTGGAGATTGACCTTCAAGATTGGTTAAGAAGTTGGTGCACTATATAAAGGGTCACCTAGCTTCAAAAAGGACATAACATGTGAATGTTAATGTGAGATCAATTGTAAAAGTGCAAAGACACTAAACACAAGAGAGATTCTTTGTAGAGAGGCTGGTTGTTTAAAGAGAGAGTAGAATAGAAAGGGGATTCAAGGGCTTGTAAGGGGAATTTTCTTGGGAAAATTCCAGGGTTAGTTCTTATCACTTTCGTTTACTTTTTCTTCTTTCGTTCTTCAAGAACCAATGAGTTCTTGAAGAGGTGTTGCTGATTGTAAAGAACTCCATTGATAAGATAGTGCAGAGAGCTTGGAGGAGCTCACGGGGATGTAGGCATATTATCGAACCCTGTCAAAAAATTGCTTGTGTCTTTTATGCTTTCTTTGATTGTTTGATTTCTATTCTGTTTATATAAGTTATTCTAGACTTAGGTTGTTCAGAAGATCACCACTTGGGCATCTTGAGGTGATTTCCAACAATGCACAACTTTTCTAAGGTTCATTAAAGGAACCATACTGGTCAGTACTACACATCCAGTCATATTGAGATGTCTAAGGCTCACCATTTTGGCAATAGTAGGCAATGCTCTAAGCATATAGCAAGCAAAGAGGTTCAAAGTTTGCAAAAATGGGAGGATCTCGCTGCTTTAGGGTAATTTTGTGATACGCGCATAAGATAGATCAAGATACCTTAAACACAACAAACCACAAATAGATTCATCTATCTTTTCAAGGCCGCAAGCATTCAGATCTAGCACACACAAGTAAAGAAAACTTGCATACGTTCTTCTAGGAGCAACTTTGAAATCACTACCTAGAAATACCAACAGAGTTCGCAAATGTTCTGCCTTAGATAAGGCTTCTGGAATCTTAGGTGACGCAAAAGAACAAAGAACAGATGAGTGACGAGTTTGAACAAGATTACTTAATGGAGGACCCTGCCCCAAAGTCGTGTACTCTTTTCCTGAAACAAACTGTGCAAGATCATGAATGATATTAAGCATTTTGAATCTAATTAGGCCTCCATTATCAGTTCTCTGGTCTTAAAAAGAATGACATCCACAACATATCATTAAAGTAGTCATTGCCAATCTCCTCTGGTTGCTTGCTTCCAACATCTGATTGAATTAAGCCTTCTGTCATCCATAGACGAATTAACTTTTCCTTCTCAATTTCATAGTTCTTAAGAAATATTGAGCAGAATGCAAAACAATACTTTAGATGGGATGGTAAATGAATGTAACTCAGCCTTAGGACTGGTAAGATTCCACTGTAACGTACATCCAAATCCCAAAGTTCACTCTTTTGCACGAACAACCACTCCTTTTCTTCTTTCTTGAAGCACAGTAAACTTCCTAGAGTTTAAGCTGCCAAAGGAACACCACCACATTTATTCACAATCTACTTTCCAATCACTGAAAGTTTTGCAAAATTTTGTTCATCCCTTTGTCGGAAAGCTCGTTGCTTGAACAGATTCCAGCAATCACCATCAGGCAAACCCTTCAAAAAATATGGGAAAGTTGGGGAGTTCATCATGAAGGCAACTTTCCTACTTCGGATGGTTACTGTTGGAAATCACCTTGACAAGATAACCAGGTGGTGATCTTCCAAACACCCAAGTCTTGAATGACTTGTAGAAAGAATTTCAGCAATCGAACACAAGAACAGAAAATCAAAGAAAGAAATAAGACAAGTAATTTGTTGTCGAGGTTCGGCAATGTGCCTACGTCCCCGTGAGTTCCTCCGAACTCTCTGCACTATCTCAATGGTTCTTACAAAGTTACAGCAATCCCCTTCAAGAATCCAAGTTCTTGAAGAACCAAGAAGAGATCGAGAAAGTGATAGACCTATTACAATGCTTTCTATCAATTCTCTACTAACCTCTCTTCTTTACAACCAGCCTCACTACAAGAGTCCCTCTTATGTTTATGTCTCTCACACAATTCTCTCTTGTGTTTACAATGATCTCACAATGTCACAACTTGTGTGGTTCTCTCACACACCTTTTTCACCACTTGAAATTAGGCTAAGAAACCCTTTTTATAGCCTCTTAATTCTTGGACAATCTTGTGAATCATTCTTGACCCTTTGATCATGTTCTTCCTTTAATCTCAGCCCTTCATCACTCTCCAAGTGATGCTGTGCATTTTGATGTGGTGCTGTGTGCTGCGGCGTGACCTGATGCTGCAGCCTCCTGATGCTGTGCGCACACCTCCTACCTATGGGCAGAAACTTCAACAGCAGTGTGCCTGACCTTCCCATGCTCAAAATTGAAGCACACACATGTGTGAAACCTTATAACTTGCTGAGCTTTGATATCCCATAATTGGTTTGGACATTAACCAACTTTAGACCATATTTGGATATGTTTGAAACTTAGACAAATAACAACAATCTCTACCTTTGTCTAAGAGTTCAAAAAACGTGAACCATTGTGCAGAAAGCTTCAGGATCCAAAATCATCTTGAGTCATCAATCAACTGACTCCAATCCTAAGTAATTCAAGGCAATGATTGAACTTACTTAGAGGTAGAAACTTGGTGCCTAAATCTGCAAGACTTTTCTCCGTGGTCTTCTTGTCAACATGAATGCTTCCTTCTGTACCATTTTCCAGAATGTAATGATACCGAACATCCATATGCTCCATCCCTTCATGGAACACCAGATACCTCCACAAGTGCCCCGCACTTTGGCTATCCAAAGATACAACTACCTGCTCTTTTAGGACCTCCCATTCGTCCAACAACCCTTTGCACCCCACAGCCTTCTTTATGGCTTCCATAGTTGCTATGCATTCTGCCCCGGTTGTTATGAGTGCTACCATTGGCTGCCACTGAGCCTCCTTGTTCCTCAGTAACCACTTCATCCCAAGCCAACGCTCTTTTTCAGGATTACTCACACATTTGCTGAAAACATCCATTGCCCAAGAAACACTTGACCTGTTTCTCTTCCTTTCCCGGATGATTCTCCTCATCCCAAGGATCTTTTGTGTAAGGCTGAGATCCTTCCTCTCGAACTCCTCACTGAGTTGAGATGTAAACCTTTCCATCCTCTTCCTGCTGTTCCAAACTAACAGCCCGTCAATGACATAGGTGAGGATACTCACCATCTTTTCCACCTTGTGTCCAGGTGAGAAAGTTTCTGTGAAACCTATGTCTCCTCTTCTTGTGAACCCATTCGCCACCAGCCTAGCCTTGTTCCAGACTTCATCTCTTGGAGGGTACCCTTCTTTGACCTTGTAAGTGCACTTACATTCCACAACTTTCTACTTTCTTGGAATTTTCACAAATTCCCAAAAGTTGTTCTTCCTCAAAGAATCCATTTCTTCCTCCATAGCTAGCTGCCACTTTGATGAATCCTTACACTCCATGGCATCTGTGTAAGTTTCTGGTTCAGCCATCCCTCCTTCTTTCCAAGGAGCTGTTGTATCCGCAGCATCCGCAAACGCACATCTTGAAGGTGGTTCGACCAGCCTTCTTTCCTGGTCTCTTATGAGCTGAAAGTCCTTCTGACTTGCTGCAGCATCCTTTTCTTGTTCAGCCTCTTCTTGAGTTTCTTGAGCTTGGCAATCATCCAAGGGCTCTACCTGGTCCGAACCCTCTTGCCTCCTTTGCTCTACCTGAACAGAATCTCCCTTGATGCTATGCTCAACAATTTCTGAATTGGTTTGCTCACTAGCCCCTGCAGGGTTAGTTTTCTCCAAGTAGGGAAATAACAATTCATTAAAATTAACATCCCTACTTATTATGAGTTTTAATCCTTCTTTTTCTAAGGACCACAACCTATATCCCTTAGCCCCTTCCCCATATCCTAGAAACACACATTTTCTAGATCCTGGGCTAAGTCCATCATCCTTTTGTTGTGCATACGCAGCACACCCAAAAGTCCTAAGGTTGTCCAACTCAGGGGGTTTTCCACTCCACATCTCCATGGGAGTCTTTTGGAACACAATCCTAGAGGGTGATCTATTAATCAAACATGCAGCTGTAGCTACAACTTCTCCCCAAAAATATTTTGGTAACCCGGATCCTATTAGCGTGCACCTAACTTTTTTCATAAAGGTCTTATTCATCAACTCAACAACTCCATTTTGCTGAGGAGTTTCCGCAACCGTCCTATGTCTTAGAATGCCATTTAACCTACAGAATTGATCAAGTTCTTGGTTAAAAATTTCTAAGCCATTATCGGTTCTTATCCCCTTAACTACTCTACCCATTTGAGTCTCAACCAGCCCTTTCCACACCACTAATTTATTCAAGGCATCTAATTTATTCTTAACCAAATAAACCCATACTTTTCTTGAATAATCATCAATTAAAGACAGAAAGTAAATGTTACCTCCCTATGTTGGTGTCCTTGCATGTCCCCAAAGGTCCGCATGAATGTAGTCAAGAATGCCCTTAGACTTGTGCACTCCGGTGTTGAAGCTGACCCGATGTTGCTGCCCAAGAGCACAGCTTTCACAAAAATCTAGTTTTTCTACTTTGTCACCACCAAGTAGACCTTCCTTGCTAAGCACTTGCAGGCCCTTTTCGCTCATGTGTCCCAAGCGAGTGTGCCAAAGGGCTGCCTTGTCTAGCTCAGCCATCAAGCTTGCTGCTTGATCATTGGTTTCTGTTTCTCCGATCATCTCATAGAGTCCATCGTTTCTTGCTGCCTTGATCACTACCAAAGATCCCTTGGCCACCTTGATCTTTCCTCCCTCTATCTTGCATGTATAGCCCATGGAATCCAGCTGCCCCAATGAGATCAAGTTCCTCTTCAAATCTGGAACATACCTTACATTTTCCAGCAGCCTTGTGACTCCATCAAACATCCTCAATTGGATGTCTCCAATCCCTCTCACTTGGCAAGAATTATCATTGCCCAAGAAGACTCTTCCCTCATTGATCTCCTTGAAATTCTTGAACCATTCTTTGTGAGGGCTCATATGATGAGTGCACCCAGTATCCAAGATCCATTTCCTGCTGTCTGCTTGCCCCTTGCTCACACTTGAGCACACAACAAGAACATCATCATCTTGATGTTCTGTTTTGGCAACCGAAGCCTCTCCATTCTTGGTATGGCTTCCTCCTCTATCCCTTGTCATCTTCTTGCAATCTTTCTTGACGTGACCCTCCTTATGGCAGTAGTAGCAGCTCTTCCCTCCAAATCTCAGTTTGGAATGCATTCTCCCATGGCTTTCTCCTCTACCTCTGTCCCGGTAGTAGCCATGCATGCTGTTGTGCACTCTCCCATGGCTCTCTCCTCTACCTCTGTCCCGGTAGTAGCCATGGTTGCTGCCATACCAAGTTGCTGGCCTTCTTTTAAAGAACAGCCCTTTACCACTTGATGCACTCCTTTTCTTGGCATCAAGATTATCTTGCAACTCTTTCTTAGGATCAAATTTAAAAGCAAAGATTCGTTTCCGAAGATACCTCTTTTGTGGGAGAGTCTTGGCAAGAAACAATTCATCTAGTTTCTTCCATAATGCAGCTGGATCTTCCGAGTCTCCGCACTCTCTTGTGACATTATCCGACATGTGCAAGAAAATGGTGCTGTAAGCCATCTTCTTCATCTCGGTCTGCTGGTCATCCGTGACACTTGCTGGAAAAGTATCATCTTCTCCAATAGCCAAGTCCACTTTTTGTTGCACAAGAACCTCCTTGATCTTCCGCTTCCATAGGGAAAAATCTCTCTTTCCATCAAACTTCTTAATACCGAAATTTGAAGCCATCTTTTGCGGACAAGATCCCAGATTTGTGCAATAACCACAACTACTTTCTTCAACCTCAAGAACACAGATCGAAGATGGATCTTTAACACCGTTCTTGAATCAACTTTCAAGAACATGACCGGATCTTGATCTTTACACCGTTCTTGAATCACCCAAGAAGTTTGATCTTTGATTCTTGGAGTCTTGGCTCCGTACCTTCTACTTCTTATTCCGATAACCAGCTGCTGTGCTCTGATACCACTGTTGGAAATCACCTTGACAAGATGCCCAGGTGGTGATCTTCCAAACACCCAAGTCTTGAATGACTTGTAGAAAGAATTTTAGCAATCGAACACAAGAACAGAAAATCAAAGAAAGAAAGAAGACAAGTAATTTGTTGTCGAGGTTCGGCAATGTGCCTACGTCCCCGTGAGTTCCTCCAAACTCTCTGCACTATCTCAATGGTTCTTACAAAGTTATAGAAATCCCCTTCAAGAATCCAAGTTCTTGAAGAACCAAGAAGAGATCGAGAAAGTGATAGACCTATTACAATGCTTTCTATCAATTCTCTACTAACCTCTCTTCTTTACAACCGGCCTCACTACAAGAGTCCCTCTTGTGTTTATGTCTCTCACACAATTCTCTCTTGTGTTTACAATGATCTCACAATGTCACAACTTGTGTGGTTCTCTCACACACCTTTTTCACCACTTGAAATTAGGCTAAGAAACCCTTTTTATAGCCTCTTAATTCTTGGACAATCTTGTGAATCATTCTTGACCCTTTGATCATGTTCTTCCTTTAATCTCAGCCCTTCATCACTCTCCAAGTGATGCTGTGCGTTTTGATGTGGTGCTGTGTGCTGCGGCGTGACCTGATGCTGCAGCCTCCTGATGCTGTGCGCACACCTCCTGCCTGTGGGCAGAAACTTCAACAGTAGTGTGCCTGACCTTCCCATGCTCAAAATTGAAGCACACACATGCGTGCAACCTTATAACTTGCTGAACTTTGATATCCCACAATTGGTTTGGACATTAACCAACTTTAGACCGTGTTTGGATATGTTTGAAACTTAGACAAATAACAACAGTTACGATAATTTTGCTTCCAATAATACAACCTTTAAAGAGAGGTGTTCACTTGTCCCATTCCTCTTGATCTTTGTTCCAAACATCATCTAACACAATTAGGTATCTCTTCTTGTGCAACAAGGCTCATAGCTTGGACTGAAGTACATCTATCTTTGAAATACCACATTTATCAATAGTTACAGATTTAATGATTGCCTTTATGATACTTTTCACATCGAAATAATCAGATACAAAAACCCAAATATTGATTTCAAAATACCTAGCCACCTCCTCATCATTGTATGCTAATTGAGCAAGAGTTGTCTTACCAAGACCTCCTATACCGATAATTGGAACAAAAGACACATTTCCTTCCTCAGCAGCTTCACAAGACAATAACAATTTGACTATCTTTTCTTTGTCTTCCATTCTTCCATAGATTTCTAGTTTCCCTTCTATCAGATTGCCTATTGGCAATACTAACCTCCCTTAGATGCAGGTTAAATCCCTTCATTGTAGTCCTTTCTAGTTCCTGCATTATGTTTCTCAACTTCTTCGTGTTTGCTCTAGTTCTTATTTTTTTTTTTATAAAAGTTAATAACTCCTGAAGGTTTTGATATAATGAAAGTACCTGTAAACTCGTCAAGCAGGTCCTCAGCATCATAAACTGTCCTTTAGCCTTGACAACCAAATACGAATAGCTTTGTTGGTGACTTGTTTCTCTTCAGCATCTTCAAGAACGGCTTGAACCATCAGTAAGGTATTTTGTAGGTTACTAAAGTTGTCCATGAGATGCCACATATCTCAAATCTTTTGTAAGATAGGAGAAGCTAGTCTATTAAATATCACTTGTAAGATGGGTGATAACACTATATCGGCCATTTTCTGTAGAAGCAGTGTGATAAGAAACAAAATACTGATGGACTGAATGTGAAGAAGGATTTTGATTTCACTGATTAGCAGATTGATCAGCTCCTGAAAGATAAATTAACTTAGTGGAGCCAGAAAGTGAAAACGATATCTGGAAACTTCCCTTTCCTTAAGTTTAGGAAAAGTCTAATAGACCTAGTAAAAAGACAAAGTCTAGTCAAGAATTTGTCATCCTCATTTACTTTTCATTCATACTTTCTTTTTAAAATTATTTTTTATTTTGGTTAGATCATGAATCCCAAAACTATTTTCCACCAAGGCCTACAGGTCCATGTAATCACTGGTGAACAATGGAGATTCTTACTACATAACTCCCATGGTTTCTTTTCAGATAAAATAAACCATGGGAATTGGTAAGCCTAGAGAAGTCCACTTTAAATTTCAGGTCTCCATACAAAATATGACAGGCAGATAAGAACACACGTATCATTGTTGGGAGAAGGTTAGTGTTTATAATGAATGATTCTGTTAATAACGTCAATTATAAATAAAAAGAAAATAAGAAGCAATATACATAGGTGCACCTTAAAATAATGCTACCTCCTGCCAAAAGTTTCATTATAATCAACCTCACAAATATCTCATTACAATGTGTGTTACAATGTGTGCTGAGTACATAGGGAGTATTTATGTGCAACTTAAGACGCCCTAATTAGGGCTTCCGCTCTGCTACAAAACCACGGCTATTCATAGGCCCAAGTCCAAATTGTCAAGCAAAAAACCAGACCCAAAACATGTACAGGGCCTAAAATTTTCGAGGGCACTACCCTTTAACTGCCGACCGCTCACCGAGAAGCGGGACCTATTGTCGTCCGGGGTTTTACAGATTTAGACCCATGAAATATGCACCAACTCTAATAATAAGGCAAGCCATTGGTGACATGCATAATGCCCTAATGGTCGGTAATTCTAGTCTAAAAGGCTATTGTTATGTGTTTCTATGCAGTTTTCACTTATGACAAACAAAATGATTTTCTGCAAGTGCCTAGTAGAATCCACTTTCTTTGGAAAAAGTTACTTTTTCTTTTCTTTCTTTTTTCAAGGCAAGGGAAAATTACAGAAATAGAATTTTGTGTTTCCCAAAAGTTATGAATTAAAAGTGTGAGAATTATAAAACTAAATCCCCTTCCCCAAAGGAAAGGAAATATAAAAGAGAACACAAAAAGAAAATGGGTATAGCCAACACGAAATCTAATTGGTTTTGTTGAGAATAAAACGTCCATTTTATAAGTTTTAACTGATATACATCAAAAGTCTTTTAAGATCTTCTTTTGCAAATATAAGTTTTGTTGACGTGTTCTGTATACCCTGTCGTCTCATCTCCTCAAACAATATGGCTGCCACGACATTCTCAAAGATAGATCAATCGTACCACTACCAATCTTAACTATCAAGTTATCCAATGAATCAAGTAGTGAACAGAGCAGTGTAATAGCCTTATCATCATTCATCACATCAACACTGATAGACAATAACTAACCTATCAAAGTGTTGAACTCATGTAGATGAATAGAGAAAGAATCATCCTCAGCCATCCGAAGGTTGTACAACTTCTTCTGCTGAAACAATTTGTTTACCAGAGATTTATGCTGATAAAGGCTTTCTAGCTTCTTCTAGAGTTCTTTTGCAGTCTTCTCTCTATAAATGTTTATCAGGACAAAATTGGCCACGCACAACCAAATCAGACTTTGTACCTTCCAATCGAGCTTCTCCCACTCCATGATGGCCGTTGTAGATGATGTCGAAACCACTACGGGCAATGCTACCGTCATGCTCATCGTACTTGATGAAAGTCATAAAATGCATCTTATCAGTACTTAATTGTTAGCATTTTAGGGTTGATCTAGGTTTTAATTGCACTTTTATACGTTAATAACTCTAAAGTATCAGTCTTGGATCATTGATCTATTTCAGTGCATTTTCAGGTACTTTAAGCTCAAAAGATGAGGAAAAATTATCATTGCTTGAAGTACAAAGACTCATGGCATACTGGAGTGAAGGAATGCTTCCGAAAGGACAAGATGGAGGGCTTAAAAGACCAACAACTGCTGCCCGCACTAGAAATGAGTTTTCACTAAATTGCCAGAATTGCCTGTACAGATCAATCATCTTTGAAAATTAAACTGTATTGAGACAAGAAGAACCAGGAGATGAGCCATATATTCTTAGAAAGGTCCGGAAGTCTATTTTCTGGAGAATTTTACTGTTCATCAAACGGATTTTTCTAGAGAAAGTTATGGCAGTTTTCGTAGACAAAGGTCAAGCTGTGCGGGCTGTGCGGGATTTCAGCGTGATTTTGGGCTTAAATCTCACATCCCACATCGGTTGTAAAACATATTTCTATATCTCACATCCCACATCGGATGGAAAACACATTGCACTCCACTTTAGCTTTGGGAATCAATCGGGGATGAATCCAGAGGGCCTTTAGGAGCAATCCAGATGACCTTTAGGAGGAACCCGAAGTTTAAAGTTTGAAGGTCGAGAGAGATGATTGTCGGGAGGTCGGAGGCAACTCAAGGACGTATGAACCCCATGGCCGGCTAGTCTCCAAGCAAGGCGAAAGGATGAATCCCTAGGTGTAGTTGTTCTTATTTTTCCTTTATTTGATTCGGTTGTAGTTGGAATTATTTTTGTTAAATATTGTTATGTTTTATTCTTTAATTTAATTAGTAGATTTATTATAACTCTGGTGGTTGCATGCTTCTTTTCCATATAAGTTCAGTCAGGCTTTTCTTATGTGTACCTGTTTGGGTGTGATTGAGTCTGGTAGATCTCTTTTATAGATTTGTCCATTGTCGTGGTATCGTCGTTTAGATATATCGTCGTCTCTTAATAATTTACAAGTTAGGTCATGTGTGCTTGAAAGTAAAGAAGATTTCATAACAATTACATTAGGATTTATAAATGCGCTTTAATTGAATATTTTTCGATTGCCTGTTTGAGATGTGAAACTTGCAATCGAGATAAAAACAACTGAATCAAGTTAGGATTAGAGCAACGAACCTAGGGAGAATTCTCGGAACCTTGTTGTCATTTTTATTTTAAACTTATTTACAAAATTACTCTTTCCTCAAATCAACTCAGATTTTATCCAATTAATCTTTTATCATTTGTGTTGAGGTTTACACCTTCTGTTGTACTTAACTTGTTTCCATGTGGAATCGACACCCCAAAACTGTACTACAATAACCGCGTTATATTTTGGGCGTAATCAAATTTTGGCACCGTTGCCAGGGAAATGCGCTTAAGTACAAGGAAGCTTGTCAACTTTGAGTGTGACGGTAGAAGAATTGTAAATATTTTTCTTTTCAGCAGTTTGTAAATACGGTAATATTGTTCATTTACCTTAGTTTTAATTTTCTGATTATTTATTTATTTATTATTTTGTTTTATTTATTTCCCCTCTGATTCATTTGGTGTATGCTTAGACCGAGAGATTTGTGAGGTAGATTCATTAGAGGACCCGAACTAGAATTACCCTCTCATTCCGAGTCTGATAGTGAAACCTCACCTAGATCAACCAATAGTGGAAACTCAAGTGAGAATTTAGAGGATTCTGTTAACATGGCTGATAATCATAATGAGAATATTGCTAGAACACTTCAGGATTACCTCCACCCTACACGCACAGCCACACCATCATGCATCATGTTTCCAGCCAATACTCGCTAATTAGATCTTAAACCAGGGATGATTCAATTACTCCATGCATTTCATGGCTTGGATAATGAAAACCCATATGTGCACATTAGAGAGTTTGAGGAAGTAGTCGCGACTTTTCATAGTCAAGATGAAACCGATGACATTGTGAGGCTTAAGTTCTTTCCTTTCGCTTTGAAGGATAGAGCTAAGAGTTGGCTATACTCACTAAGACCACGATCTATTGGGTCGTGGACTGAGATGACTCAGGTTTTCTTTAACAAATACTTTCCCCATCATAAGACCAACGCTTTGAAAAGGCAAATCTCCACCTTTGCACAAAAGGATAGTGAGACCTTATATCAGTCTTGGGAAAGATTTAAAGAGTTATTGAGTATGTGCCATCACCATAGGTATGAGAGTTGGCACTTGGTGAGCTATTTTTATGAGGGACTTACATATATAGAGCGCCAATTCGTAGAGATGATGTGTAATGGTGGGTTCTTGGAAAAAGATCCTGATGAGGCCATAGAGTACCTCAATGAGCTTGCTGAAAAAGCTCACACTTGGACTAGACCTAGTGCTACTGAAAGCACAAATAGGTCACGACCTATAGGGAACCCAAATGGTGGTGGAATTTACCATCTTAGGGAAGAGGATAACCTTAAGGCCAAGGTCAAGATGCTCAGTAGGGAACTAGAGGCATTAAAGACTAAAAGCTCAAAGCCAACACACATGGTCAATCATGCAAAATTTTTTGAACCATGTTTTGTGTGTGGCAGGGTAGACCATCTTGCCCAAGAGTGTCCCATATTTGCTGATATGAGAGGGATGTATAAGAAACAATGTAATGCCTTAGGCATGTACATGAAGCCTTTTACACCCTTCTCTAATACCTATAATTCGAGATGGCGCGATAACCCCACCTTCAACTGGAAATCTGAAAATCAGCAGCTTGCATAACCCCCTAGCTCATATTCTGCACCATATCATGCACCTGTGTCTTCTAGGAGTTCTTTAGAAGACACTTTACATGCTTTTATTGAGGCACAGGGTAAGACTAATAAAAGACTTGAATCGTTAATTGTACAGGTTGTTGAAGAACATAAGGAGATAAAGAGCCAAATGTCCAAGTTGATGAGCTACTTGAGTGTGACTGAGCGAGGTAAGTTCCCTGCTCAAGCTCAGACCACATCCCATGGTCAGCACCTGGCGCAATAGAATTTGAAAGAGGTGAATGCCAATAAGACAGTAAGTAGTAAGTCCTTACACATCCCAACAACGAAGAGATCAGAGGATGTGGACGAAAGCCACCAAGCATTCACGATGGACTCATTCATGGAAAAGGTCCAGAATCTTAATCCATTTGAGTCCACCCTTATCCATGGCTTCACCAAAGCATACATCGAGCCACAATTTATGGATGTTACTGATGACATCCTTGAGGCCCCCCAAAAGCATAGAAGCACTATATTTGGCAATGAAGCAGTGGCGGATGCATTCAAGCTATGTTTTTCAAGGAGGGAATAAAAGTGTCTGGCTGAAGACGTAAAACTTAGTGCTCATGGGAGGCAGCCCACAACGTATCCTTTTACTTTTACTGTTTTCCAGTTTTACTTTAGTATTTATTTTTCAGGGACAAATAAACGAAGCAGTTCAAATGATCGTGCACAACTTTCAACTCCACGCACCGTTGGTTAAAAAGGGAGTTTCCTTAACTTCCGTTTTTTTTTCATTGAGGACAATGCTTATCTTAAGTTGGGGGTGGAAGATATACATTTCTTATTGCATATCATTGAACTACTTGGTGTCATTTTTGTTTGTTTTTAGCATGCTTGGTGTTTGCCTTAGAGTTAATTTACATGTCAATGATATAAACTTAATTGAAATAACATATAGCATTTAGAAGAAGTTAAATCTTGCTTCAGTTTGAAATTAATTTAAGCATCAATCTTCATTTGGTTAGAGACTCAAGTTTGTGGTAAGATTGTATGATTAGTCTATAACATCTAGAGAAATTTTATGTGTGATTATTTTGTGAATATTTTTACGGTCTCAACAAGCTCTAGAACTTACTTGATAATCATTTGAGGAGAATTCATAGAATGCACACTACTTAGGATATGATATAGGCTATTTTTGAACCGTTTGAGCCTTTCAAACCTACCGTTGCTATATTTATCACTAGTCACCTATTTGAGCCTTTTTCTTGAAAAGAAAAATTGAGCCTTGTTTCTTTCGATAAACCATTTACTTACCTTTATTAGCCTAAAAATATTTTTATCCTTACCTTTCTTTTAAAAGAACTTAGTTATACACATGTTGTGAGAAGCGCTTAAAAGGAGTAAGGGTGGAAATATGAAAAAAAATATTACTACCGCAACCCAAGTACATTAAAGGAGATAAGTTGGGGGTTGTGGAAAAGAAAAGAAAAAAAAATGAAAGAGAAGGTAAATGGTTATGTGCCAAAATAAAAAAAAATGAATTATGGCAAAGAAAGAAGAAAGAAAGAAAAGAAAAAAATGGTGATTTGTTGAAAGAAATGCTCGAAAAATGGTTGAAAGAGTTGGGTGTGGAAGTAAAGGTTATCAAGTGCTTAAAGTGATTGTGTTTAAAGCTAAGAGATTGAGTTCTTTTACTTGTGAATCTTTCCCATTCTTTTTTAGCCTTTACCTTAGCCTAACGTTACAAGCTTATTAAAGACCTTTTGATCCAATGTAGTGTGATTTTTCTACAATAGTGGAGAGTGGTTTGAAATGTAAGCATATGGAGCTTGTTTTTGTGATTGACATCACGCTATTTATTATGTTTTTAGAGACCAAGACTTGTATTCATGAATGTTATGCATAAAATCATCCGGGTGTTTGGATTAATGGTTTGTGGTAAGATGGATGTTAAGAGTAAATAACGATTTTAAGATTGATGTTTGGATTACTTTTGGACTTAGGTGAAATTTAACGATTCTATGTGTCGTATGTTATGTGCAATTTTTGAGACAAAAAGTGAATTACTCTTGGTTCAACGCTAGAATTGCTTTACTTTGTTTTTAACTCCTACCATAGAATTCGTCTCTTATTTTCACTTGAATTGCTAGGGATTAGCAATAAGCTAGCTGGGGGTTGTGATGAGAGTCATAAAATGCATCTTATCAGTACTTAATTGTTAGCATTTTAGGGTTGATCTAGGTTTTAATTGCACTTTTATACGTTAACAACTCTAAAGTATCATTCTTGGATCATTGATCTATTTCGGTGCATTTTCAGGTACTCTAAGCTCAAAAGAGGAGGAAAAGTTGTCATTGCTTGAAGCACAAAGACTCGAGGCATACTGGAGTGAAGGAATGCTTCCGAAAGGACAAGATGGAGGGCTTAAAAGAGGAACAGTTGCTGCCCGCACTGGAAAGGAGTTTTCACTAAATTGCCAGAATTGCCCTTACAGATCAATCATCTTTGAAAATAAAACTGTATTGATACAAGAAGAACCAGGAGATGAGCCATATATGCTTTGAAAGGTCCGGAAGTCTGTTTTCTGGAGAATTTTACGGTTCGTCAAATGGATTTTTCTAGAGAAAGTTATGACAGTTTTAGTAGACAAAGGTCAGGCTGTGCGGGATTTCAGCGTGATTTTGGGCTTAAATCCCATATCCCACATCGGTTGGAAAACATATTTCTATATCTCACATCCCACATTGGATGGAAAACACACTGCACTCTTGGTATTTGCCTATATAAGACCCACTCCACTTTAGCTTTGGGAATCAATCGAGGATGAATCCAGAGGGCCTTTAGGAGCAATCCAGAGAGCCTTTAGGAGGAACCCGAAGTATAAAGTTTGAAGGTCGGGAGAGATGATCGTCGGGAGGCCGGAGGCAACTTGAGGACGCATGAGCCCCATGGCTGGCTAGTCTCCAAGCAAGGCGAAGGGATAAATCCCTAGGTGTAGTTGTTCTTATTTTTCTTTTATTTGATTCGGTTGTAGTTGGAATTATTTTCGTTAAATATTGTTATGTTTTATTCTTTAATTTAATTAGTATATTTATTATAACTCCGGTGGTTGCATGCTTTTATTTCCATATAAGTTCAGTCAGGCTTTTCTTATGTGTACCTGTTTGGGTGTGATTGAGTCCGGTAGATCTCTTTTATAGATTTGTCCATTGTTGCGGTATCGTCGTTTAGATATATCGTCGTCTCTTGATAATTTATAAGTTAGGTCATGTGTGCTTGAAAGTAAAGAAGATTTCATAACAATTACATTAGGATTTATAAATGCACTTTAATTGAATATTTTCCGATTGCCTATTAGGGATGTGAAAATTGCAATCGAGATACAAACAACTAAATCAAGTTAGGATTAGAGCAACGAACCTAGAGAGAATTCTCGGAACCTTGTTGTCATTTTTATTTTAAACTTATTTACAAAATTACCCTTTCCTCAAAACAACTCAGATTTTATCCAATTAATCTTTTATCGTTTGTGTTGAGGTTTACACTTTCTGTTGTACTTAACTTGTTTCCCTGTGGAATCGACACCCCAAAACTGTACTACAATAACCGTGTTATGTTTTGGGTATAATTAGTACTCTTCAGCATCTCATCGACTATCACTGTCCACAGGTCCCTATCCACGAGTAGATCCTCTATCTTCAATTTCCACAACTCGAAGCTCTTCCCTTCGAATTTCTCGATTTCAATCTGTGATCCAATCGACATCTCTGATCATTAATCCCCGAACACTAATTGAACGATTCGAGACTGGACAATCACACGAATTATAAACAAAAAGAAAATAAGACATAATATACCCAGGTTCACCCCAGAATAAGGCTACATTCTGTCAAAAGTTTCACTATAATCAACCTCACAAATCTCTCGTTACAATGTTCGCTCAATACATAGAGAGTATTTATAAGCAACTTAAGACGTCCTAATTAGGGTTTTCGCCATACTACAAAATCACGGCTATTCATGGGCTCAAGCCCAAACCACCAAGCAAAAAACCAAACCCAAAACATGTACAGGGCTTGAAATTTTCAGGGGCACTGTCCCCTAACCCCTGCCCGCTCACGGGGGAGCGGGACCTCCGCCCAATCACCGGAGAATGGGACCTCGTGGTCGTCATGGGTTCTACAGATTTGGACCCGTGAAGTATGCACCAACTCTAATAGATAAGGCAGGCCATTGGCGACATGCTTAATGGTCGGTAATTCTAGTCCAAAAGGCTATTGTGTTTCTATGCAGTTTTCTCTTATGACAAACAAAATGATTTTCTGCAAGTTCTTAGTGGAATCCACTTTTTTTTGCTAACAGAAACATACCACAATGTATTTTTTTCACAAAAAAAAAAAAAAAAACACTCGGGGTATTTTTTGAAAACGGAATCAATCACAGGGTATTTTTTATAATCAAGCCTTAAATTTAAAATTCATAGCCGAAAAAAAGCAAAAGTTATGTCAACCATTTTCTTTCACTTTTTCTTGATGTATTAAAAATATTAATTTAGATCCAAAATCAAAATTTGAGTTTTGCAAATTTTGATTCCCAATGAGTTTTGGCATTATTTATATACTTTAATTAGAGATATTAATTATTTATACCGTTGCCATTATATAAATTATCAATCATTTTTAATCAAATTTTAAATATAACAATGATACATCTATTAATATTAAAACATTGTGATTATTATTTAATAAAAATAGTATTATTAATAATTTAATTAAATTTAATAATTACTAAATATTATTATTTTAATTTTTTTTGTAACATTTCATCACATCCCATTGTTTTACTTTTTGGTCTTTGTCAATTTTTCATTTTTATTCACTCGTTTTACACTCCGTTGGCTTAAATGAATTCTATACTAATTTGTAGAATTCATTTAAATTTTATAGGTTATTGTGCTTGATTTGTTAATAAAAACTATAATTCATGTACAAATGAATTGGTTACATATTTAGTTTAACAATAAAAGTTTAGACTTCATTTACAAATGAATTCTAGTAAAACTGAAAAACTTTAGACAAATTCTACCAAAGTTGATATAATTTGTTAATGAACTCTAGATCTAAGCTTATTTTAAAGTAAAATGATAAACATATCATATTTTGGTAGTCTTATGTATTTATTTTTAAGTAGCTCTTCTCCATCTACACTCTCTCTCTCTCTTGCACTATGGTATAATATCATCAAAATCTTCCTCTTCGCTAAATTACTTGTTAGACTTTTGGTATTTTGTAAAATAAATTGAAATTTTATCTTTAGTTATTTGTTATGTAAAAAATTGGAAAGAGACTCTTTTTACTGTGTGAATCAATTTTTACAATTAGAATTATATAACTGCTATATTATAATATAATTGTCAATATAGCAATTATAATTGAAAGATAACTTAAAAGGCAATGAATAATTCCACTCTAATCAGTCTTTGTCTAGCGTCTAAATATATAAATAACTTGTAATTGTTTACCGAGAATTAAATTATACTTTCCTTTTGTGTTTTAACTCTCTTTCTTTTGTGATGGCAAGGCTATTGGATAGTCTTTTCATCGTAAGATTGTGACAAAGAGATTTTTCAATAAATTTATTTATATGATGATGAGACTGAAAGTAACTTTATCATAGTTTTGTCATTGTAGCAGATTATTCAATTTCAATCAGAGTTCGATTTTAAAATTCAATTTGTCACAAATTTTTTATAGAAAAATTAAAACAAAACCTGTCAAAACATAAGGTAAAATATATAATTAAACCTTATATAAAAAATTATATCTTAGTAATTGTGAGTTTTTGTATTTGGTCATAGAAGTCGCATAACATAAAATAATTTTCAAGTAAACAAACAAGTCTTCCTTTAAAGTTTCCAAAAAACAAGTTGTCAATTTTTTTATTAGTAATTCATTGAATCAATCAATTGAATTTTTTAGTCTATTAACACAGCTTGCATATTACGTGGATGAAAATTAGTCATGGGTTTGTTGAATATTTTAGCCCCCAAAGACGGGATCGGACCATCTGTAATAATTTTTTTGATAAGATTTGCACTTGCTTGTTTTTGCACACCGAAGGGCACAACTATGTAGTGTGTAGGTTGGGGAAATTGGGTCAGTTCTGTTTCCTCTGTCTATTAACATAACTTAAAACTCTGTTTTTAGTAATTACTACTAATTTTTCACCTTTATTTTATGTTTTCAGCTATAAGCACATTCGAAGGAGATGGAAAGGAAGATGGAGCTTCAATATTTCAGCCACTCACATCCATTGACTTTGTTTGTGGCGTTTACAAGTAATCAGTTCTGCTCGAAGTTTTTGCGTTATTGAATGATCTGAGATAATAAAAATAGAAGAAATTCTTTTCATTTTTCCTAGTTGGCAACTTTAGAGTACATGACTCATTGGTGTTATCAATGGTAAGAGCAAATTATTTAATTATTTTATCTAATAATGTGCTGATCGTGTCCACTTTAACCTACTAAGACGGACATACAAAGTTTTTAATGCTCTAGGTAGAAAAAATATTTTACATAATAAATTTAATGATCAAATGGTTGGAGTGTTAACAATATAGCTTGTCAAGGGTTGTAATATTGTTTAGATATAGTAGATGGACTAACACGTAATTTTATTAAACCTCAAAGTAATGCATTGTTGATCGGATACAACAAATATGCTAACATGCAATTTCACGAAACTTTAGCTTACAACTTCAATGGCATTCATAAATCACTTCCAATGCTTTTCATTGGCGTTGCTCTTCATTTTGGCAGCTTTGCTTTCTCAGGCAACATCTCGTACTCTGCAAGATGCATCGATGTATGAGAAGCATGAACAATGGATGGCTTGTTATGGACGGGTTTAACAGGATGCTAATGAGAAGGAGAAGCATTTCAAGATATTCAAAGAAAACATAGCACGCATAGATACATTTAACAAGGCCAATGACAAACCCTACAAGCTAGGCATCAATCAATTTTCTGATCTTACAAATGAAGAGTTCAAAGCTTCAAGAAACAGATTCAAGGGGCATATGTGTTCCTCAAAGACAATATCTTTCAAGTATGAAAATGTTACTGCAGTACCTTCTACTATGGACTGGAGAAAGAAAGGAGCTGTAACACCCATCAAGGACCTAGGCCAATGTGGTGAGTTCAAACATTTAATGAGAATATATCATCAGCTTCAAATTAATTCTATCTTTTTTTCGGGCGCGTGGGTTCTAACTTTTGGGTGTAACAAATTAAAATGTAGGATGCTGCTGGGCATTTCAGCAGTGGCAGCTATGGAAGGAATTACTAAGCTAACAACAGGTAAATTAATCTCTTTATCCGAGCAAGAGCTGGTTGATTGCGACACAAAGGGTGTGGATCAAGGCTGTGATGGTGGTTTAATGGACAATGCCTTCAAGTTTATCCAACAAAACAAGGGACTCGCAACTGAGACTAATTACCCCTACAAGGGGGTTGATGGTACTTGCAACACTAACGAAGAAGACAATCGTGCAGCCAAGATAACTGGGTACGAAGACATACCTGCCAACAGTGAACAGGCATTACTGAATGCAGTTGCTAACCAACCGGTTTCTGTTGCGATTGATGCTGGGGGGTTTGACTTTCAATTCTACTCAAGTTGTATCTTTACAGGACAATGTGGCACTGACCTAGACCATGGTGTTACAGCTGGTTGTTATGGAGTCAGTGACGATGGAATTAAGTACTGGTTGGTGAAGAACTCATGGGGCACTGAATGGGGTCAAGAAGGATACATTCAGATGCAGAGATATATTGATGCTAAGGAAGGTCTCTGTGGCATAGCAATGGAAGCCTTTTAACCTACTGCATGAATTTCAATATCAAAGGCAGTGCCTCCGACCCCTTGTATAATATAATTAATGTGTACATGTGTTTTCATTTTCTTCTGTTGTCAGCCCTGCTAGTTACTCATTAGCAAGAAATCTTGTTGGTGTCATACCGAGAAACAAATTTGTAATTCTGTAAAACTATCCATTTTAAGCTACTACATAGATGGAACTCACCTTTTCTTTATACATATTATATATATGTATATGAATACGTATATACAAGGTCTTAGACAATTCTAGTTTACTGAGGTTCAAATTTCAAAACCTTAACCATTGCAAGTAGAACCAATCCAGTACATTAGGTGAAAACAAATAAAATACAAAAACTAATCTAAAACACTTGATCCAAATCATATGGATCTTCCTAAATCACATGGAAACTGCAATCCAAATCAAATGGATGTGAAAACTGCACCCAAATCACATGGTGCGAGACAACTCAATCATAGAGTCCGATTTCAATAATTTTCTTTTTTTATTAATTCTCAAAGCGGACAACAAATGACGTAGGACACCTCTTACATAGAGATCTTAAACCCTAGTCCTTGACCGATAAGAAAATTGAAATATGAAAGGAAATTGAAATATTAAAATTAACTACACCTAAATACCCATAATATTTCCTGATTACATAATTACTCTTATATCTCCCAATTTCTAAAATCCTTAATTCTAATATTCTTCTGGTTCCGTCCAGATCAATTACTTGAAGAGATCTTAGATAGTATGAATTTTTCTTTTCTCTTATATACTTATACTACCAAGTACAAACTCATTTCATAGTTATCCTCTACAGAATGTTAAGAGTGGCAGCTATTCAATAAGTTCCCATAGTTATCTTTCTACCATATTTATTTTGTTTGCTTCTCAGCATGTTAAGCTAGAGCCAGAAACCGTCATTTTTAACCATTGCATCAAATGTTTTCCCCTCCAAATTCCCATTAAATGTAAACAGTAGTAACAATTAGCTAGTGAAATGTTTTTTTTTTTCGGCTTAAGCGAAGAAATAATGACGAGTGACTGTCAACAGTAAATCTTAGTAAGTAAATAAGCAAATAGTTTCAAATGCTTATTTTGCTGTGCAATAATGAATATAGTGACTGAATGGACTCAGAAATTGTTTTGAATGATAAATTACCTGGACTGAATGGCTGGCATAATTTTTACCGAGAAAAGAAGCCCCCCGTAAACGCAGGGCTGTAACTAGAAGAACTGCCTGCAGAAGAACTGCCTGCAGTACTGGACTGCCTCATTGTTGATGCTCCAATGTATTTATGGGGGATATGGATTATTTTTTGCCAATCCTCACCAATTTCCTTTTTACATCTTTCCTCAAGTTCAGGACATTCTTGAATAGACAGATGCTGGAGAGCAGCGAGAACTTTCAGCCCTTCTGGCAACTGTTTCAGATTATGACAGTCATATATTGCCAAAGATTTAAGTGAAGCAAGGCACCCAATCCACTCTGGCAAATCTGTGAAACCAGGACAGCTCCCAATTTCCAAACAATGCAGCGTTGTGACTTTCTGGAGCCCTTCTGGCAGATAAAAGAACTCAGAACAGTTTAAGATAGTCATGCTTCGTAGGGCGGAGAGGTGCTCAAAACCTTCTAGTGAAGAACCAAGAAGTGGACTGTACATGAGGGTAAAGTGCTCAAGGGATGTAAGATGTTGCAAACTCGTTGATAATGAAGTCAGCTTACTGCAGTTCTCAATGGACAAAGTTCGAAGGGCAGTCAAACCTTCAAATCCACCCTCTGGCAAAGAGATTAAACCGTGGCAATCAGTAATCTCCAAATACTCCAAAGCTTTGAGATTCTGCAAACCATGTGGCAAGGAGAAGAGATCTTCACACCAACGGATTGTAAGTGATTTCAGAGCATAAAGGTTTCCCAATTCTGAAGGCAGTGAACGAAGCCTGGGGCAAGAGATAATCTCCAAGGATTTGAGAAGAGGATTGCTTGCAAGAAAACTTCCTGAGATAGATAACAAATCTGTGACTTTCTGAATTACAAGAACTGTAAGTGAGGATACATTTCCAATGGAATCAAATATAACCGCACTGCAATCCCGCAGTTCCAAATGCTGAAGAGATGGCAATAATGGCATTGCAGTCAGCTTGGGACATTTTTTGACAATGAGTTTGCTCAAGCTAGGGAAGGCATCTCCGTCATCTGCACCAAACCATTCTTCTAAGTTGGTGAATTCATCAAGGACAAGTTCTTCAAGAGACGGGAATGGTCTACCAGTCCCCTCACCATAAAACTCTTTTCCAATATCCCTCACTCCATTCATTCCACATAGGGAGAGAGTCTTAAGTAAGAGAAGATTGCCAAGAGTGGGAAGACGTTCACAATTCATAAACTTGGTAAAATGAACACTAGTCAGGTTAGGAAGAGTCCAACGTGGAAACCTGATTCCTGGGAACCCCTTTGCAAACAACTTTTTAAGATTTTGGTGTGGTTGGAGGCCCTGGATAACTTGTTCTCCCAACTCAGCATCTTGTTCATATTCTTGCGATGAAGAGGTATGATGATCATCATTACTTCCCCAACAAAGACTCAGTGATTCAAGATTTTCTTTCTGCATCATATTAGCAAGCTTTGAATCATATGCATTTTTGACATTCTTCAAGCCTTTTATTGTCAGCTCACCTTGAAGGTTTAGCCGTCCCAGAATCTCAAGGTCTAGAACGCAACTTACAACAACCATTGGCAATGTCTGAAGCTGGTTAGTGATTTTAGGTAAAATGATCTCGCGGATACTTGAATCATTAGTACCAGGCCATATATTGGGCAATAGATGTGCAACTCTTCTAGCGTACCTTAAAGGAACCATGCTGGTCAGTGCTACACATCCAGTCGTATTGAGATGTCTGAGGCTAACCATTTCGGCAATATTAGGCAATGCTCTGAGCCTATAGCAAGTAAATAGGTTCAAAGTTTGCAAAAATGGGAGGATCTCGATGCTATTGGGTAATTTTGTGATGCGTGCATAAGATAGATCAAGATACCTTAAACACAACAAACCACCAATAGATTGATCTAGCTCTTCAAGGCCACAAGCATTCAGATCTAGCACACGCAAGTAAAGAAAACTTTTATACATTCTTCCAGGAGCAACTTTGAAATCACCAACTGGAAATAATAACAGAGTTCGCAAATGTTCTGCCTTATACAAGGCTTCCGGAATCATAGATGATGTAAAAGAACAAAAAACAGATGAGTGACGAGTTTGAACAAGATTACTTGATGGAGGACCCTGCCCCAAAGTCATGGACTCTTTTCCTGCAACTGACTGTGCAAGATCATGAATGATATCAAGCATTTTGTATCTAATTAGGCCTCCATTGTCATAGTGCTCTAGTTCTTGAAAGAATGACATCCACAACAGATCATTAAAGTAGTCATTGCCAATCTCCTCTGGTTGCTTGCTTCCAACATCTGATTGAATTAAGCCTTCTGCCATCCATAGACGGATTAACTTTTCCTTCTCAATTTCATAGTTCTTAGAAAATACTGAGCAGAATGCAAAGCAATGCTTGAGATGGGATGGTAAATGAATGTAACTCAGCCTTAGGGCTGGTAAGATTCCACTCTTACATACATCCAAATCCCAGAGTTCACTGTTTTGCACGAACAACCACTCCTTTTCTTCTCTCTTGAAGCGCAGTAAACTTCCTAGAGTTTTAACTGCCAAAGGAACGCCACCACATTTCTTCACAATCTGCTTTCCAATCAGTGAAAGTTTTGGAAACTTTTGTTCTTCCCTTTGTCGGAAAGCCCGTTGCTTGAACAGATTCCAGCAATCATCATCAGGCAAACCCTTCAAATAATATGGGAAAGTTGGGGAGTTCTTCATGAAGGCAACTTTGCTACTTCGGGTGGTTACTATAATTTTGCTTCCAACAATACAACCTCTAAAGAGAGGTGTTAGCTTATCCCACTCCTCTTGATCTTCGTTCCAAACATCATCTAACACAATTAGGTATCTCTTCTTGTGCAACAAGGCCCATAGCTTGGACTGAAGTACATCCATCTCTGAAATACCGCATTTATCCTTAGTTACAGATTCAATGATTGCCTTTATGATGCTTTTCACATCGAAATAATCAGATACAAAAACCCAAATATTGATGTCAAAATGCCTCGCCACCTCCTCATCATTGTACGCTAATTGAGCAAGAGTTGTCTTACCAAGACCTCCTATACCGATAATTGGAACGAAAGACACATTTCCTTCTTCAGCTGCTTCACAAGACAATAACAATTTGACTATCTTTTCTTTGTCTTCCATTCTTCCATAGATTTCTGATTCAATAACGAACGAGCCAGTTTCCCTTCTATCAGATTGCCTATTGGCAATACTAACCTCCCTTAGATGCAGGTTAAATCCCTCCATTGCAGTCCTTTCTAGTTCCTGCATCATGTTTCTCAACTTCTTCGCTTTCGCTCTAGTTCTTATTTTTTTATAAAAGTTAACAAGTCCTGAAGGTTTTGATATAATGAAAGTACCTGTAAACTCGTCAAGCAGGTCCTCAGCATCATAAACTGTGTCCTTGAGCCTGGACAACCAAATACGAACAGCTTTGTTGGTGACTTGTTTCTCTTCGGCATCTTCAAGAACGGCTTGAACCATCAGTAAGGTATTCTGTAGGTTACTACAGTTCTCCTTGAGATCCCACATATCTCCAATCTTTTGGAAGATAGGAGAAGCTAGTCTGTCAAAGATCACTTTTAAGACGGGTGATAACAGTATATCGGCCATTTTCTACAGAAGCAGTGTGATAAGAAACAGAATATTGGTGGACTGAATGTGAAGAAGGATTTCGATTTCACTGATTAGCAGATTGATCACCTCCCGACAGATAAATTAACTTGGTGGGCCAGAAAGTGAAAATGGTATCTGGAACCTTCCCATGAACTTGAGTTTAGGCAAAGTCTAATGGACCCAGTAAAACGGCAAAGTCTAGTCAAGAATTTCTCACCCTCATTTACTTTTCATTCATACTTTCTTTTTAAAATTATTTTTTATTTTGGTTAGATCATGAATCCCAAAACTATTTTCAGTAATGCCCCAATGATCGGTAATTCTAGTCCAAAAGGCTATTGTTATGCCTAAAAGGCTATTGTTATGCCTTTTGGTAGATTGACTTCTTGTCTTGTGGTGGACCCCAAAAATGAAGAAAACTAAGCTTGACTTCTGTGCTGTCGTCATTGTTATCTATATAAATATCCCCAATGTGTCGTGAGTTTAGAGAGAACAATCTCAAACACCTAACTTGACCCGTATTTTTGATAACTGACATTAATAAGTGAAAGCACCTAATTTAAGATTGAAGAATTTTTTATTGTCATCGGTGAAAAAATTGATTAGGTTTTAAATGACACCTTATGCGTCAGTTAAATTTAAAATACTACAATTATTTTGACATTTTGTTTGTAAGTAAAAATAAATATAAAAATCATAAACCCAAATGAAACTATTTACAAAAGACAATCTACAAGGCAATAAACCCAAATTGAAGTGTTCAAAACTCGTTGAATTATGAAATACACACGTTTGAGCTCTCTAGCATGCCTCTGTGCCTAATCTATGTTCTATCAAAGGCCAGACTACTGGACATGCCTATAAATCCAGCATCTAATACATAAAAAAAAAAAAAAAAATAGTTGGCAATGGTTTATATAAGTTGAAAACTTCATTGATAATTTTAAAAATTTTTATTGATAACATTAATATAAGTGTGAGATCCAAAAGTTAACATTACCAGTAAAAAATTTAAAATTATTAATAAAGTTTATAATTGATTTAAATCTAATAGTTTAGACTCGAGCCAACTAAAAACTCTCTTAAATACTGACTTAATACATTGAGATTGGACATAGCACTTTCATAATAATTTTTCTCTCTTGGACTGATCCAACCAACAAACTTTACCATCGTTGGTATCATGTTATTTCAGCATTACTTTTTTGGTACATAACAAACATACAATATGCACAAAGTTAAAACATAAGCAGAAGGCTAAGACAGCATCAAAGCCACGGGCAAGCTGCAAACTCGATACAATCCAGAACAGGAACCAAACAACAAATAAAACTAACAATTTTTGATAAATAACAAATAAAACTAAGCATAAAGTACATATTGATAGCAAACTCTCCCGATATAAACTAGAAAACTGTATTATCCCTCTTGAGCACCATTATAACATATCAGTTGTCGGGCTGTTTTGTTATTGCAAGATAAAATAGCTACAAAGTTCTAATCACCTCAGCTAATAAAATCATGAAATATGATTACATTGTGAACAACATGTGAATTTAAAGATTCAATGAAAAAACATACTTAGTTCCGATTCTGTTTTGCATTCACATTAATTATTGCAAAACTAAAACGTGGCACGGCGTAGATATCCTATTGTATTAAAAACCATCAATAAATATTAAAAGAAAAAATTACTACTATAAGGAAACAAAGTAGTGAAGTTTTGCAGCGACCAAATTATGCAAGTATATTAAGTTTTAGTTAATTTACTAAAGAAAAAAAACAATGGTTTCTATAAGGTACAACATACAAAATTAAATTAAAAGAGGAGGTCATTTAATAGGCGCAAAGTTGGTTAGCAGTTGAGGTAAAATTAATTAAGACCCATGTGATGCATTATACACTGAAACAAATGATCAGGTGCACAAAAATATATTACTGTAAGCTACAAAAGAAGAAAGAAAGGAAAGGATATTAGTAAGAGTATATCTTACACAAATTAGTGGCCAAAATTTCAACTTTGCTCTACCACTTTCAACACAGCCTGGGTTCATGATCAACACATTTAGCTGGAAAGTTATAGTTTATTTTTTAAATTTTTTTTTCTAAGTTTTTGGTTTTTTGTTTTTGTGTTTATTTTTATTTTTTATTTTTTAAAGTTTTCATGAAATGATTTGTCATGGTGTGTTTCACATGGTCTATTGTTTTAGGGTCACAATGCATATATCTAACAAATCAAATGCCATAAATTGAATTTTGGCGTTTATCGGTCGAAAGACGGATCAATGGTGGTTGTAACTTGAAAAAGATGGGCAATATAACTTATCATCTATTCATTGACCTGAAATCACAGAAGTAATTTTTTTATATACAAATTCAATTTTGTTTCTAAAAAAGACTGTTTTATATATAAACCGTTTTTCTACATATGTTTCATCTTTGGTTAAGGTTAATTAGTTTAAGCTTCATGATCACAATCTCCATGACTGCCATGGTTCTTCATCAGAGTTATGACATGATATATATGAAGTGTGCTTAATTGAAATATTTGCCACATGCCCTTATCGCTAAAACAGACTAGTTACTTTTTTTTTTTTTGTGCTTGATCTTCACTTAATTATCTCATCCTTCATTGCCATTGATTGAAAAGATCATCTAGTTTATAGATGTGCTAAGAAGCTTAGGATTCATAACTCTAATAAGCTTAGGATTCATAACTCGAAAAAAAAGGCTATAAGAAGATCCGAACAAAAAATATTTATTATTTTTTTTCTCCCTGCAATATCAAATGTTGAATGTCTTTTTGTGCATATTTGTATATTTGTTAGTACTGTTTTGCATGATGGAGTGGGAACTTCACTGAAGAAAATTCATCTATAGGAGTGCTGAAACAAGTATTATTTCAAGGCATCCAATATTCAACAATAGCCTTCTCCCTTTAGCATCTTCAGTTCAAGCTGAAAAACTGCGAAAGTGGTTTGCCTGGAAAGGAGTTTCCCATAGAAACCTCAAGCTTACTGACAATTTTAGTAGGCCTACCAGTGAATCCTTCCTCAAGTGAACTTAAGATGCATATGATCTGAACGATTTGAGATCTATCAATCACATGAATAATAAACAGAAAGAAAATAATAAGACACGATATATTCAAGTTCACCTATAAGAGTTTCACAATAATCAACCTCACAAATCTCTCGTTACAATGTTAGTGGCTCAGTAAATAGAGAGTATTTATAAGTAACTTAAGACACCTTATAGCTGCAAAAACCACGGCTATTCATAAACCCAAACCTAAACCGTCAAGCAAAAAACCAGACCCAAAACGTATACAGGCCTTAAATTTTCCGAGGCCTCGAGAGTTCTACATATCTGGACTCGTGAAGTATGCACCAACTCTAACATTACCTACCTCCCGTCAATACAAGTATCATTCCTCATTATAATATAAAAATGCATTACACTATTTAAAAACAGAGAATCCCCCATCACTACTCAAAAAAATAAAACAAAACAAAAAAACAGAAAAAGAGTGGTTCGTGTAATTAAAACAATATGTAAAACACATTTTTCAGGTCATTATAATATCTATGATGTCATATGCTAACCTGCCAAAAAGAGATTTTCTAGTGGTCTGTCAAAGCTCTCACAAAAAATAGCTTAAAATGAAAATATACTTAGTTACTTGTTAAGAATAATATAATCAAAATATGCTTAGTCACACCAGTGAAGGGATTCACTTTGTATTAACAGTGCTTAAGATTAGCATCTCCTTAATTAACATTTTGGTGATGCCTTCCTCTTCCTAATTCAGAACATATCAATATATGATCTGAAGATCATCTAATCACAAATCATCACTGTAATATTATAATCTTCTAAGACATCCAAAAAAATTGTCACACAATAAGTACTGTTTATGCTTGCAATAACATTTTCAGTGCCATGAAAACAGTGTTGGAAATTAAACACACACACAAACAACTCTTATTTAAACTTAAAAAGATATTACAAGAGCACTCTCACTCAAAAGAAACAAGATACTACAACTCACTCTTAGAAGATTTTGCTTCTTCACTCACTTAGAAGCTCTTACTTCTTCTTGATGATTAAACCAAAATGGGGAGGGGTATTTATACTACTTAAGAACAATCCTACACCACACAAATAAACTAATCCAAAATTACAATAACCATACACCTCATTTTTCTTAGTGGTTCTAACAATATTTTAGGTTACCAAATGATTCACATGCACAACTACTACACCTATAAAATTCTAGGTAGAAGACTTGTAGTTTTGGATCTTTGATTATGAACTTGAACTCCAATTTGATTGGGTTTGGATTTGGGCTCCCATAATGGATCAAGTTTATAATCTAACACCCCCCTTTAAACTTGATCTTGTGACCCCTAGTAAGTTCCTTAATCTTATGAAGTCTTCGCTTGTCAGTGGCTTGGTAAAAATATCAACAACTTGATCTTGTGACCTCACATATTCAACTTGCACATCCTTTCTTGCAACACACTCCCTTATATAGTGGTAGCGAATATCGATGTGCTTGCTTCGATCATGGAATACTGGATTCTTTGCTAAGGCAATGGCTGACTTGTTGTCGACACAAACTTTGGTCGGCTCTTCTTGTATCAGGCCTATCTCCTTCAATAGATTTCTAAGCCAAATTGCATGACAAACGCATGAGGTAGCAGCAACATATTCTGCTTCACAAGTGGACAATGTGACAGTCGGTTGTTTCTTTGACATCCATGTGAAAGCAGTATCTCCCATGAAAAATACGAATCCAGTAGTGCTTCTTCGATTATCTATGTCTCCACCCCAATCACTATCGCTATATCCAACAAGCTTGTAAGCATTAGAAACTGAATAGAACAAGCCAAAGTCAATTGTACCTTTTAGATAGCGAAGAATTCTCTTTGCAGCTTTAAAATGGATGGTTGTTGGAGATTCCATGTAGCGACTAACCAATCCAACTGCGTGAAGAATATCGGGCCTCGTGCAAGTTAGGTAGCGTAGACTTCCCACCAAACTTTTGAAAAATGTTGGATCTACACTTTCACCTTCTTCATGTTTGGACATCTTGACTCTGTATTCCATCGGTGTGCTTATCGGCTTACAGTTCTCCATCTTGAACTTCTTCAGGATCTCCTTTGCATAGCTTTCCTGTGAAATGAAAATTTCATCCTTTTGTTGCTTAACTTCAATGCCAAGGTAGTACGCCATAAGCCCCATATCTGTCATCTCGAATTCCTTCGTCATCACTTCCTTAAATTCATTGAACATGCTTGGGTTACTTCAGGTGAAGATCAAATCATCCACATAGAGGCACACGATCAAAATATCTCCATCTTTGATCTTGATATATAGAGCGTGCTCGTAGGGACATTTGTTGAAGCCATTCTCTTGGAAGTACTTGTCGATTCGGCTATTCCATGCCCTTGGTGCTTGTTTTAACCCGTATAGAGCCTTCTTCAACTTCAACACCTTGTTTTTGTGGCCTTTGACTTCGTAGCCTGATGGTTACTGAATGTAGACTTCCTCTTCAAGAACTCCATTTAAGAAGGCAGATTTTACATCAATTTGTTGTATCTTCCACTTGTTTTGAGCTGCCAAGGAAATAATTAGTCTAACAGTCTCCAACAGAGCAACAGGGGCGAATACCTCATCGTAGTCAATTCCAGCTTTTTGACTGTAGCCTTTTGCAACAAGCGTCGCCTTGTGTCTTTCAATCTCTCTGTTAGCATTTCGCTTTGTTTTGTAAACCCATTTGACATCTATCGCCTTGTGCCCTTTGGGAAGTGAAATGAGTTCCCATGTGTCGTTCTTCTCGATATCCTTGATTTCTTCATTCATCGCGTCTCTCCACTTCCTCTCTTTTTTAGTTTCTTGATAGCTCATTTGTTCATAATCAGCAAATAGACAAAATAATGTAAGATTATCTTGTCGTTCAGTCACTTCATAGAGATCTCGAAGGCTTCTTGTTTGTTACACATCTCTTTCACTTTGACTCTCACTTGAAGATGATGAAGGTGACTCGTCTCCGTGGGTAGTTGATGTTGGTGAAGTAGGTGGAGTTATTAGCTCTTGTTGTGCTTCTCCAGGCTGTTCTATTTGTGTCAGCTCATCTTCAAATGGAGGAGAGAAATTGAAGTCATCTATATGAGATCCAAAATCCCATAGTCCTTCTTCGTTAAACACCACATCTCTGCTAATCACAACCTTCTTATTGTTCGGATTGTACAGCTTGTAGCCCTTTGAATTTGTGTCATAGCCGATGAAGATGAAACTCTTGCTTTTATCATCAAGCTTTATTCTTTTCTCGTCTGGAACATGAACATGGGCTATGCTTCCAAAAACTCTTAGGTGGTAGATGTCGGGCTTTCTTCCACTCCATGCTTCTTGCGGTGTCTTTCCCCAAACACTTCTTGTTGGAGATCTGTTGGATAAGTAGACCGCACATGCCACTGCTTCAGCCCAAAACTCCTTGGGTAGTTTCTTGCTTTTGAGCATACTCCGAGCTATGTTGAGGATAGTTCGGTTCTTTCTTTCTGCTACACTGTTTTGTTGAGGGGATCTAGGAACTGTCATTGGTCGACGAATTCCATTTGCTTCGCAGAAATCTTGAAACTCCCTCGAAGTAAATTCTTCTCCTCGGTCGGATCTCATAGCTTTGATCTTTCTACCACTTTCTCTCTCCACTCCAGCTTTGAACTTTTTGAAGACTTTGAAAACTTCTTACTTCTGTTTCAAGAAATATACCCATGTTTTTCTTGAAAAATCATCAATGAAGAGAAGAAAATAGTTATCGTTACCGAGAGAGCTTGGTTTGATCGGACCGCACACATCGGTATGGATGAGCTCGAGTGGCTTCTTGGCTTTTGAGTCTGACTCCTTTGGAAAGCTTTTTCTGAATTGCTTCCCGACTAGACACCCTTCACAAAGCTGGTCAGGATGGTTGATGCGAGGTAGTCCCTTCACCATCTCTTTCTTGGATAGCAGCTTTAGACCTCCAAAATTTAGATGCCCAAAACGAAGATGCCATAGCCATGATGCATCTCTGTAGCAAGCTTTCGGGCACTTTGCAACATCTTTTTGTATGTTGATCAGGAACATTCTATTCTTTGACATTGGTACTTTAGTAATGAAGTTATTCTTATCATCTTTTATAGAAAGATTATGATCCTTCATATGAATATCATAACCTTTCTCTAACAGTTGTCCTAAACTCAAGATGTTACTTTTCATATTAGGCACAAAGTAGACATTGGAAATAAGCTGATGTATCCCGTCTTTCAAACGGATAAGAATGTTACCTCTCCCTTTTACTGCTATTGTGGAATCATCGCCGAATGAGACATTTCCACTTTCTGACTCGTCCAGCTCCACAAATATGTCTTTCCTTCCACACATGTGATTGCTTGCACCACTGTCAAGATATCAGGATTTTGCTTGGACACCATCAATCTCTTTTCGTGCTAGAAGAAGAGTTTCTTTATCATCGGTCTTTTCCTCCACATAGTTGGCCTTCTCCTCAATTCTGTTGTTAGGAGCTCTACATTCTGAAGCATAATTCCCAAACTTCTGACAATTATAGCATCGAACTTGAAATTTGTCATTCTTTGAGTTCAGATTGCCTCTTCCACGGCCTCGTGTTGAGCTTTCTCCTTTCTCGTAGTTATTGTTGGAATTTTTGTTGTTGTAATTCCAACCTCGCCCACTACCGTAATTTCCTCCTCGTCCACGGCCTCTACCTCTGCCTCGGCCACGTTGGCTTCTATCATTTCCTTAGCTTTCATGCATATCCTTGAATTGCAGCTTGAGGAGTTGATCAGTAAACTCTTGCTTCTTCTTATGCTTCTCTTCGTATGCTTGTAATGATCATTAGAGTTTCTCGATCATCATTTCTTCCAAGTCTTTAGTTTCTTCAATCGTTACGACGATGTGCTCAAATTTAGAATCCAACGAATGGAGTATCTTCTCTATTATCCTCACATTCTCTAACTTTTCACCATTTCTTTTTAATTGATTAGAAACAGCTACTACTCTTGAGAAATAATCTGAAATAGACTCAGATGCTTTCATGTGTAAGGATTCGAATTCACCTCTTAATTTTTGGAGGCGAACCTTCTTCACTTGCTCGGATCCTTTGTAAGAGGTTTGCAGCTTTTCCCACGCTTCCTTAGCAAAGCTTGCACTCGAAATCTTCTCAAAACCATCATCATCTAATGCTTGATAGATGAGGTAGAGAGCTTTCTTGTCTCTCTTTCTCGCATCTTTCAAACTATTCTTTTGAGCTGTGATCAGCGCAGCTTCGTTATCTGGCTCGCTAAAACCTTTTTCTACGATATCCCAAACATCATGCGCGCCAAGAAGAGCCTTCATCTTGATACTCCAGTTGTTGTAATTGTTGTTGATGAGAGTTAGGACTTGGAAGGATGCCAGACCATTTGCTATATCACTCAATACGTTGAGAATTTGGAATTTCTGATTGCGCAGATAGATCCAGAACGTTTAAAAACTTTGAGAAGGACCTGGTCAAAATTTTCAACTCTCGGTCAACGGTCAAAGTCAACACTAACCTGGTCAACGGTTGACTTTGATGGCTCGATCAACTCGGCTTGGACTGATCGGTCAACTCAGCTCGGACGGCTCGGTCAAGTGGCTCAGTCAACAGGCTTATGGCTCGGTCAACTCAGCTGATCCAGCTCAACTCGGTGAGTCAACTCGGTTTTCTAGTAGCAATCTTCCGGCGGCTCGTGGAGGCCCGTCTGAACTCCGATCGGGGAGATTCTAGCGGCGTAGGATTTCTCTCGTCGAGACCTTCGATTTGATATGCAATAGTATATAATTTCCAACTCAAGCTCTGATACCACTTTGTTGGAAATTAAACACTCACACAAACAACTCTTATTCAAACTTAAAGAGATATTACAAGAGCACTCTCACTCAAAAGAAACAAGATACTACAACTCACACTTAGAAGATTTTGCTTCTTCACTCACTAAAAGCTCTTACTTCTTCTTGATGATTAAACCAAAATTGGGGAGGGGTATTTATACTACTTAAGAACAATCCTACACCACACAAATAAACTAATCCAAAATTACAATAACCATACACCTCATTTTTCTTGGTGGTTCTAACAATATTTTAGGTTACCAAATGATTCACATGCACAACTACCACACCTATAAAATTCTAGGTAGAAGACTTGTAGTTTTGGATCTTTGATTATGAACTTGGACTCCAATTTGATTGGGTTTGGATTTAGGCTCCCATAATGGATCAAGTTTATGATCCAACAAACAGTTGCATAACACATGACCAAGAGAAAAATAAAAATAATGATGATGATGAAAGAAATACAGTCATTAAGAGAAAGAACAAAATCATGAAAAAAGAAAATAAAAAAACTCATCCAACAAACAAGGCTTCAAACTTCCAATTAGGCCTCTTAGACAAGGAAACATATATACGTGAGTGATAGATTAGATGATCCAGTTCCATTTAGGCTAATTCTTTGTCTGTCAAACTGAAATGAAACTTGACGCAGCGTTCACATAAGAGGGAGAGTTTTCTGGTGATAAGGCTATGTTTAGGGCTGAGAACATGAAAATCAAGTAATAATATATACACCAAAAAGACAAAAGAAAACTATGCCTTAAAGCAATTGAAGGAAAGAAACAATTTATAAACAGGGCAAAAATTATGATGGCCTAATGATGACGGATGGAAGTCGCTTACCCAAGAATAAAGAACCACATCATTTCAACCAGAAGAGTTGTCTGCTGTGTTGCACTGCCTCACCTCAGGTGCTCTAATGTATTCATACGGGATATGGGCTATTTTTGGCCAATCATCACCAACTTCCTATTTACATCTTTGCTCGGTTTCAAGACAATCTTGAATAGACAGGTGCTGGAGAGCGATAAGAAATTTCAGACCTTCTGTAATTGTTTCAAATTATGACAGAAATTGACAAAGATCTAAGTGAAGGTCCCCAATCCACCCTGGCAATGCTGTTAAACCTGGAAAACCCCGGATTTCCAAACAATGTAGCCCTTGTGGCAGTCTCAGCACACATAGATACATTTAACAATGCCAATGACAAAGCCTACAAGCTAGGCATCAACCAATTTGCTGATCTTACAAATGAAGAGTTCAAAGCTTCAAGAAATAGATTCAAGGGGCATATGTGTTCCTCAAAGACAATATCTTTCAAGTATGAAAATGTTACTGCAGCACCTTCTACTATGGACTGGAGAAAGAAATGAGCTGTAACACCCATCAAGGACCTAGGCCAATGTGGTGAGTTCAAACATTTAATGAGAATATAGCATCAGCTTCAAATTAATTCTATCTTTTTTTTGGGTGGGTGGGTTCTAAATTTTGGGTGTAACAAATTAAAATGTAGGATGCTGGTGGGCATTTTCAGCAGTTGCAGCTATGGAAGGAATTACTCAGCTAACAACAGGTAAATTAATCTCTTTATCCGAGCAAGAGCTGGTTGATTGTGATGCAAAGGGTGTGGATCAGGGTTGTGATGGTGGTTTAATGGAAAATGCCTTCAAGTTTATCCAACAAAACAAGGGACTCGCAACTGAGACTAATTACCCCTACAAGGGAGTTGATGGTACTTGCAACACTAACGAAGAAGACAATCGTGCAGCCAAGATAACTGGGTACAAAGACGTACCTGCCAACAGTGAACAGGCATTACTGAATGTAGTTGCCAACTAACCGGTTTCTGTTGCGATTGATGCTAGGGGGTGTTTGACTTTCAATTCTACTCAAGTGGTATCTTTACAGGACAATGTGGCACTGACCTAGACCATGGCGTTACTGCTGTCGGTTATAGAGTCAGTGACGATGGAATTAAGTACTGGTTGGTGAAGAACTTATGGGGTCAAGAAGGATACATTCAGATGCAGAGAGATATTGATGCTAAGGAAGGTCTCTGTGGCATAGCAATGGAAGCCTCTTACCTTACTGCATGAATTGCAATATCAAAGGCAATGCCTCCTGCCCCTTGTATAATATAATTAATGTGTACCTGTGTTTTCATTTTCTTCTGTTGTCAATCCTGCTAGTTACTCATTAGCAAGAAATATTGTTGGTTTCATACCGAGAAACAAATCTGTAATTCTGTAAAACTATCCATTTTAAACTACTACATAGATAGAACTCACCTTTTCTTTATACATATTATATATTGTTAGAATGGATCATGACAGGATCGTAAATTGATAGAGTAATAACGACAAAACAATAAAGTAAGATAAAATGGGAGACAACAAATTTACGTGGTTCGGCTTAAAGCCTACGTCCACGGGCAGAGGCCAGCAGACAATTTTCATTATAGTGAGAGAATATACAAAGAGTGTTTACAAAATTGGCTTTAGCCAATACACACAATCTCACAATTTCTCTCTTAATTTCTCTTTCACTTGATGATTCTTGATGTTACTTGATGATGGAATGCTTCACATTGGAATGCCTTTTATAGGCTCACAAAAGTTCCAAAGGATAAACATCAATGAATGCTCATCATTTTGTTCTCCAATTATACCAAAGTGAACTTTGTCTTCCACTTTGTCTTCCACCATGGTCTAAAGTAGAAGATGTTTTTGACCCACAAATTAAAGCCACAAATTATGCAAGAAGTAGACTCAACTTTAGACAACTTTTGGTCCACCACTAATTCAAGGCATAATTATTCAACAAATCTCCACCTTGACTTGAATTTGACAATAGTGAAAATAAAAGCTTCAACCTCTGCCAAACAACCCCGAAAGGTCTAATGCAAATGTTGTGCAACACCAACCAAGTCCATGCAGTGTGTGAACTTGGTAATGGGAAGAGATTTTGTCAGCATATCAGCTGGATTATTCAGAGTGCCAATCTTTCTTATAATAACATCACCTTGAGCCACAATATCCCGAATAAAGTGATACTTCACATCAATGTGTTTAGTTCTCTCATGATGCATCTGATCCTTCGTCAAATATATAGCACTCTGACTGTCACAATAAATTACAATTTTATTTGTTTTCAAACTGAGTTCATTAAGTATACCTCTTAACCAAATGGCTTCTTTGGTAGCTTCTGTAACAGCCATAAATTCTGTCTCTGTAGTAGACAATGCAATTGTCAGCTGCAAGATAGCTTTCCAACTGACTGCACAAGTCCCAATAGTAAATACATAACCTGTAATTGATCTTCTCCTGTCTAAATCACCTGCAAAATTTGAATCAACATATCCAGCTAGATTGTAAGAAGTTTTACCGAATTCCAAACAAGCAGTAGAAGTACCCTTCAAATATCTCAAAATCCACTTGACAACTTGCCAATGAGTTTTTCCTGGACAGGACAAATATCTACTAACTACACTGATAGCATATGAGATATCTAGTCGAGCGCAAACCATTGCATACATAAGACTTCCCACTGCACTAGAATAAGAAACTCTAGACATATACATTATCTCTTCTTCTGACTGTGGTGACATAGATGTTGATAATCTAAAGTGAGAAGCTAAAGGAGTACTCACAGGTTTAGCATCATGCATACCAAAACGTTTCAGGACTTTCTCAATATATTTATGTTGTGACAGAAATAATCTACCTGCACATCTGTCTCTGTTGATCTCCATTCCCAAAATTTTCTTTGCTGCACCTAGGTCTTTCATCTCAAATTCATCATTTAGCTGAGATTTCAATCTATTAATTTCATATATGTTCTTTGCTGCAATCAACATGTCATCAACATATAGCAACAAATATATGAAAGTACCATCATCAAGTCTTTGATAGTAGACACAACTATCATGCTTGCATCTAGAAAATCTAATACTCAGCATAAAAGAGTCAAACCTTCGATACCACAGGCGTGGAGACTGCTTGAGTCCATACAAGGATTTCTTTAGAAGACAAACATGATCTTTCTTGCCTTCAACTTCAAAACCTTCTGGTTGCTATATATAGATTTGTTCATCAAGATCACCATGAAGAAAAGCTGTTTTCACATCAAGTTACTCCAACTCCAAATTATGCATTACAACTAAAGCAAGTAAGACACAAATAGAAGTATGTCTAACAACTGGAGAGAAAACATCATTAAAATCAACTCCCTCCACCTGGCTGTAGCCTTTCGTTACTAATTGTGCCTTATACTTGGTGTCTTCAACACTTGTGACTCCTTCTTTCTTTTTAAATATCCATTTACACCTGATAATTTTCTTACCATTAGGTGGTTCGACCAATTTCCAGATGTCATTTTTCTTTAGAGATTCCATCTCTTCATGCATCGGAACGAGCCATTTGTCTGAATCAGATGAACTGATAGCCTCAGGATATGAGGTTGGATCGATGACATCAATGGTTTCTGCAACATTTAATGCATAAGCCAACATATCTTCAAAACCATACCGTTGGGGTGGTTTTATCTGTCTCATTTGTCTTCCACTAGCTAGAGTGTGATGCTCAGATTCATGGTGTGTCTCTCCACCTGGAGACGAACTTCCTGACTGAATAGGATTAAGATTTGCAGATGATGAGGTATCAACCTCAAGCTCCACCTTCTCTTGTGCATTCTCCTTTCCTGTATCACACTGAACAGACAATTCTTTTCTAGGGTGAAGCATAGCAGAATCATCAAAAGTAACATCTTTGCTAATCATAAACTTATGAGTATCAGGACACCATAAGCGAAAACCCTTAACACCAGAAGCATAACCAAGAAAAATGCATTTCTTTGCCCTAGGCTCCAATTTTCCTTCATTCACATGAGTATATGCAAGGTAACCAAATATTCTTAAGTTAGAGTAATCAGGAGGGCTACCTGACCTTACCTCTTCAGGTGTCTTAAATTCAAGTGATCTGTGAGGAGAGCGGTTCACCAAATGACATGCCAAATTGATTGCTTCTGCCCAAAATTCCTTGCCAAGACCTATGTTAGAAAGCATACATCGAGCTCTTTCTAACAGTGTTCGATTCATCCTCTCTGCGACACCATTCTACTGTGGTGTCTTTCTTACAGTCCGATGTCTGACGATGCCTTCATCTTTGCAGAATTGATTAAACTCTGAATCACAAAACTTAAGACCATTATCTGTTCTGAGTCTCTTGACTTGCTTCCCGGTCTGCTTCTCGAATAAGGTCTTCTATTTCTTGAAAATGCCAAATACCTCATTTATGTGCCTGAGAAAATAGAACCAAGTCTTTCTAGAAAAATCATCAATAATCATTAGCAAGTATCTGGCTCCTCTTTTGGAAATTTTACGGGAAGGTCCCCATAGATCAGAATGAATGTAATCAATAGTACCTTTGGTTCTGTGAATTGCAGTGTGGAAGCTGACTCTTTTATGCTTTCCAAAGACACAATGCTCACAAAAATCCAGCTTCCTAATCTTTTTTTCAGACAAAAGACCTCTTTTACTGAGTACAACTAATCCCTGTTCACTCATATGCCCTAGGCGCATATGCCACAACTTGGTAGAGTCTGAATCTGACATGGATGAGAAAACTGCTGTAGAGTCTGTAACTGTTGAACCCAATAAGGTGTATAGACTGTCAGACTTCTTTCTTTTCATGAGAACAAGAGCACCACAGGAAATCTTTATGTTCCCAGACTCAATCATAGATTTGCAGCCATTGGCATCCAGAATGCCCAAAGAAATAAGATTTTTCTTCAAATCAGGTACATGTCTGACATCAATCAATGTCTTGACAACTCCATAATGCATCTTGATTTTTACTGTGCCTACACCAACAGTTTTGCAAGTGGCATTATTGCCCATTAGCATAACTCCACCTTTAACAGAATCATATGTGGAGAACCAATCTCTGTTGGGGCACATATGGTAAGAACATCCAGAATCAAGAATCCACTCGTCATTGGATCTAGACTTGTTGGTCGCAAATAGAACATCATCACCTTTTTCTTCTACTACATCAACATCAGCTGTTTCTTCCTTCTGCTCGCCCGTGTCATTTTGCCATTCATTCTTCTTTTTGTTCTGCAGCTTGTAGCATTCCGCTACGTTGTGTCCCTTCTTCTTGCAATAATTGCAAGTTAAATTTTTGTGCTTTCCTCTTGACTTTGATCTTCTTCTATTCTTGCCACCATCAAAGCCTCTGTCATTATATCTGCCTCTTGCAACAAGACTGGAGCCCTGATCATCAGACTTACTAGATAAAAGTTCATTATCCAATTTCTCCATACTCATAAGGGAAGCTATTACATCATCAAAATTTAATTCTTTCCTACCATAAATTATAGTGTCTCTAAAATTTTTATTTAAGAGTGGTAATGAACATAATAATAAGAGAGCTTGATCTTCAGACCCAATAATAACTTCAAGATTTTTCAAATCATAAAAAATTGAGATAAACTCACTGATATGAGACTTGAGAGAGGAACCTTCCGTCATGTGGAGACCATAAAGGCATTGCTTCAAAACCAACCAGTTGGCCAAGGATTTAGTCAAGTACAACTCCTCTAACTTGGCCCATAAGTCTGCAGAAGTCTTCTCTAACAGAACTTGTTGTAAGACATCATTTGAAAGACTCAGTTGGATTGCAGATAAAGCCTTGTCATCCAGGTCATCCCAATCTTCATCACTTATGCCGGTAGGCATCTTGACTTTCCCTAATAGTGCTTTCTTCAAGCCATTCTGGGTTAGAATAGCTAACATACGAACTTGCCATAGACTGAAACTGCTGTTTCCATCAAACTTCTTAATATCAAACTTCATTGTTGACATCTCGATCGAACAAAATGATCCTAAACAAAATTTTATTATTCATGAAATTTACTATTCATGTGAATGGTAAACTCACAGAAAAACAGATAGAAATTTATCACCTGCAAGCTCTGATACCAGTTTGTTAGAATGGATCGTGACAGGATTGTAAATTGATCGAGTAATAAGGACAAAACAATAAAGTAAGATAAAAGGGGATACAGCAAATTTATGAGGTTCATCTTAAAGCCTACATCCACGGGCAGAGGCCAGCAGGCAAATTTCACTATAATGAGAGAATATACAAAGAGTGTTTACAAAATTGACTTTAGCCAATACACACAATCTCACAATTTCTCTCTTAACTTCTCTTTCACTTGATGATTCTTGATGTTACTTGATGATGGAATGCTTCACATTGGAATGCCTTTTATAAGCTCACAAAAGTTTCAAAGGACAAACATCAATGAATGCTCATCATTTTGTGCTCCAATTATACCAAAGTGAACTTTGTCTTCCACCATGGTCTAAAGTAGAAGATGCTTTTGACCCACAAATTAAAGCCACAAATTATGCAAGAAGTGGACTCAACTTTAGACAACTTTTGGTCCACCACTAATTCAAGGCATAATTATTCAACATACATATGTATGTGTATATGTCTATACAAGGTCTTAGACAATTCTAGTTTATCGATGTTCAAATTTCAAAACCTTAACCATCTCAAGAAGAACCGATGCAGTACAGTAGGTGAAAACAAACAAACCATTCTTCCCAGTTGGTGAAATCATCAAGGACAAGTTCTTCAAGAAATGGGAATGGTTTACTAGTCCCCTCGCCATAAAACTCTTTTACAATATCCCTCACTCCACTTATTCCACATAGGGAGAGAGTCTTAAGTAAGAGAAGATTGCCAAGAGTGGGAAGACGTTCACAATTAATAAACTTGGTAAAATGAACACCAGTCAGGTTTGGAAAAGTCCAACACGGAAACCTGATTCCTGGGAACCCCCTCACAAACAACTTTTTAAGATTTTGGTGTGGTTAGAGGCCCTGAATAACTTGTTCTCCCAACTCAGGATCTTGTTCATATTCTCGCGATGGAGAGGATGGATGAAATTGTTCACTTCTGTGAAGTCTAGCTTTTGTGGGTTCCTCCACAGAAAATACAAGAGAATGATCATCATCACTTCCCCAACAAAGACACAGTGATTCAAGATTTTCTTTCTGCATCATATTTGCCTGCTTTGAATCATATGCATTGTTGACATTCTTCAAGCCTTTTATTGTCAGCTCACCTTGAAAGTTTAACCATCCCAGAATCTCAAGGTCTAGAACGCAACTTATAACAACCATTGGCAACGTCTGAAGCAGGTTAGAGATTTTAGGTAAAACGATCTTGCGGATACTTGAATAACCATCAGGCCATATATTGGGAAATAGATGTGCAACTTTTCTAAGGTTCATTAAAGGAACCATGCTGGTCAGTGCTACACATCTAGTCGTATTGAGATGTCTGAGGCTCACCATTTTGGCAATAGTAGGCAATGCTCTGAGCATATAGCAAGCAAAGAGGTTCAAAGTTTGCAAAAATGGGAGGATCTCGATGCTATAGGGTAATTCTGTGATGCGTGCATAAGATAGATCAAGATACCTTAAACACAGCAAACCACCAATAGATTCATCTATCTTTTCAAGGCCACAAGCATTCAGATCTAGCACACGCAAGTAAAGAAAACTTGCATACATTCTTCTAAGAGCAACTTTGAAATCACCACCTAAAAATACCAACAAAGTTCGTAAATGTTCTGCCTTATACAAGGCTTCTGAAATCTTAGGTGACGTAAAAGAACAAAGAACAGATGAGTGACAAGTTTGAACAAGATTACTTGATGGAGGACCCTGCCCCAAAGTCATGTACTCTTTTCCTGCAATAGAATGTTCAAGATCATGAATGATATCAAGCATTTTTTTATCTAATTAGGCCTCAATTGTCAGTGCTCTACTTCTTGAAAGAATGACATCCATAACAGATCATTAAAGTAGTCATTGCCAATCTCCTCTGGTTGCTTGCTTCCAACATGTTGGGAATTTGTCTAAGAATTAAAGATTGAAAGATTTAAGTTTCAACAGCACTTGGTGCCGCGGCTCAGTCCACCCGCGTCGCGGCCACCAGCAAGTGAAGAAATCCTCCTCCAGGTATGTGCTGCGGCATAGGCTGGTCTGCGCCGCGGCACGGAGCTGTGCTCCGCGATATAGACCAGTCGCGCCGCGGTTTCTTGCAAGTCAGGCTTTTTCTCCTTGAGTGCGCTGCCACTTGCCCTGTTCTGCGTCGCAGCGTGAGGCGCATATAACACCTGATTCAGCATTTTTCAGCTGGTGCTTGGGTTTTGGTTAAAACACACAGGATCACTTAGACCACTTAGAGGGCCATGATTGTTTGGTTATCAAGATCAAAGGGTTGAGATTGACTTCAAGTTGGTTAAGGAAGTTATTACTCTATATAAAGGGTCATCTAGGAGCAATAACAACAAGGATCATAGAAACGCAAGAGCAACAAGGAAGAGAAACAAGAAAAAGTCTCATTCTAAGAGTGGCTGGTGTTTAGAGAAATAGGCTCTCAATTCTTCAAAGGTGTTTCTAATGAGAGAGAGTATTCAAGATTGGGGTTCAAGGGCTTTGTAATTGGAATTTTCTTGGGAAAAATTTCAAGGAAACACTTAGTTCTTATCTCTTTCTTTTCTCTTCTTTCATTCATCAAGATCACATAGTTCTTGAGGAGGTGTTGCTGTAATTGTAAGAACTCCATTGATTTAGTGCAGAGAGCTCCGATGAGCTCATGGGGACGTAGGCAATTTGTCGAACCTCGATAACAATTGCTTGTGTTTTCTCTTTTATGGTTTGATTCGTGTTCGGTCCAAATCATTTTGGATTTGGGTGTTTGAAGGTCACCACCTTGGATTCTTAGGTGATTTTTAATAGTGGTATCAGAGCTGCAACAGTGGTATCATAGCTATAACAGTGGTATCAGAGAAAGGCTCTAAGAATCAAATGAAACTTCTTGGGTGATTCAAGAATGGTGCCGGGATCAAGATTTGATCGAGTTCTTGAGAGATTCAAGAACGGTATTAGGATCAAGATTTGATCGGGTTCTTGAAGTTTAGAAGTTGGAGAAAAGAGGTTTGGAAAGCAATTGTGGGTGCTACATAAATTTTGGGATTTTTTTCCTGCAAGATGGGTTCAAACTTCATTGTTGAGAAGTTTGATGGAAAGGGAGACTTTGCCCTTTAGAAGCGGAAATTCAAGGCAGTTCTTATGCAACAAAAGGTGGACTTGGCTATTGGAGAAGATGACGATTTTCTAGTAAGTATCACAGAGCTCCAACAGAATGAGATGAAGAAGATGGTGTATAGCACCATCTTTCTGCACATGTCAGATAGTGTGACAAGGGAATGTGGAGATTCGGAAGATCCAGCTGTCATTTGGAAGAAACTAGATGAGTTTTTTCTTACCGAAACTCTCCCTCATAAAATCCATCTTCTAAAACATATTTTTTCTTTTAAAATGGATCCTAATAAAGAGTTACAAGATAATCTTGACGTGTTTAATAAATTAGTTCAAGATTTGACTAGTTGTTGTATAACATTCTCGGATGAACAATTGGCTGTTATATTGTTGAATTCTCTTCCCGATTGTTTTGAAAGCTTGATTAATTCTATTGAATATGGAAGAAATACACTAACTAAAGAAATTGTGATCAATGCTATAAGGGCTCACGATTTCAAAGCCAAGATAAGGGAAGGATCAAGTGGAGAAGATCTGTTTGTTATATGAAAGCCTGCAACTCATAATGGCAGCAACAACTATGGAAACTACCTGGACAAACCAAAAGGTAAAGGTCAAAGCCATGGAAGATCGCATTCTAAACCAAAATTTGGAGGAAAGCAATTCTACTACTGCAATAAGGAGGGTCATTTCAAGAGAGATTGCAAGAAGATGATGAGGGATGAGAAAGGAAGAGGCCATACCAACAATGGAGAGGCTTCAATTGCCAAAGGAGAACAGCAAGATGATGATGTTCTTGTTGTGTGCTCAAATGTGAGTGAGAGGCAAAGCAGTGAGAAATGGATCTTCAATTCCGGGTGCACTTATCATATATGTCCTCACCGTGATTGGTTCAAGAATTTCAAGGAAACCAATGAAGGAAAGGTTTTCTTAGGGAACGATACTTCTTGCCAAGTGAGGGGTATAGGAGACATCCAATTGAGAATGTTTGATGGGGTTACAAGGCTGCTGCGGAATGTGAGATATCTTTCGGATTTGAGGAAAAATTTGATCTCATTGGGGCAGCTAGATTCCATGGGGTACACATACAAAGCAGAGAGAGAAAAGATCAAGGTAACCAAGGGAGCCTTGGTGGTGATCAAAGCAGCAATAAAGGATGGCCTCTATAAGATGATTGGAGAAACGGACATCAAGGAGCAAGCTTGATGGCTGAGATTGATAAGGCAGTTCTTTGGCACAATCGCTTGGGACACATTAGCAAAAAGGGGCTGCAAGTTCTCAGCAAGGATGGTTTACTTGATGGTGACAAGGTAGAGAAACTTGATTTCTACGAGAGTTGCGTTCTTGGGAAGAAACATCGGGTTAGCTTCAACACTGGAGTGTACAAATCAAATAGCATTCTTAACTACATTCATACCGATCTTCGGGGACCAGCAAGAACACCAGCACAAGGAGGTAATCTTTACTTTTTTTCTTTAATTTATGACTATTCTAGAAAGGTTTGAGTTTATTTGTTTAAAAATAAATCAAATGCTTTGAATAAGTTTGTGGGGTGGAAAAAGTTGCTGGAAACTCAAACGGGTAAGGTAGTTATGGTTTTAAGAACCGATAATGGCTTAGAATTTTGCAATCAGGATTTTGACAAATTTTGTGAGTTAAACAGGATTCTAAAACATAGAACGGTTATAAAAACCCTTCAGCAAAATGGAGCTACTGAGAGGATGAATAGGACCCTTTTGGAAAATGTTAGGTGCATGATTATTGGGTCCGGTTTATCTAAGTGTTTTTGGGTGGAAGCTATGTCTACTGCTGCATATTTGGTTAATAGATCACCCTCTAGAGCTTTGGATCTTAAGACTCCCGATGAGATGCGGAGTGGAAAACCCCCTGAGTTAAGCAACCTTAGGATTTTTGGATGTGTTGCGTTTACACATCAAAATGATGATAAACTCAGCCCAAGGTCTAAAAAGTGGATGTTTCTAGGATATGGTGAAGAGGTTAAGGGGTAAAGGTTGTGGTCCTTAGAGCCAAAAAGAACTAAACTCATAATAAGTAGGGATGTCATTTTTAATGAGCTATTATTTCCCTATTCGGAGAAAACTAACCCTGCAGGGGAAAGTAAGCAAACCAACCTGGATTATATGGAGCATAGCATCAAAGAAAATTCAGTTTAGGTATAGCAAGGAAGGCAAGAGGGTTCGGATCAGGTAGAGCCCATTGAAGAAGGTCAAGCTCAAATACTCAAGAGGAAGCTGAACTAGAAGGAGATGATGCAGCAAATCGGAATGATTATCAGCTCACAAGGGACTGGGAAATGAGGCAGATTAGACCACCTTTGAGATATGGTTTTGCAAATGCAAATGTAGAAGCTCCTTATTCAGAAAGAGAGATAATCAACTATGAACCAAAAACTTACATTGATGCCATGAAATGTAAGGATTTATCAAGATGGAAGCTAGTTGTGGAGGAGGAAATGCATTCTTTGAGGAAGAACAACTCTTGAGAATTGGTGCTTAAACCAGAAAAACAGAGAGTTGTGGATTGTAAATGGATTTACAAGATCAAAGAAGGAAACACTCCAGGGGATAAAGTTCAGTATAAGGCTAGGCTGGTGGCGAAAAGGTTCAGAGTAAGAGAAGACATAGATTTCACAGAAATTTTCTCACTGGTTGTGAAATACAAGACGATAAGGATAGTGTTAGCTATAGTGGTCCAATTTAATTGGGAAATTGAGTAAATGGATGTGAAGACAATGTTCTTACATGGAGAGCTTGATGAGACCATCTACATTAGGCAACCCAAAGGCTATGAGGAAGGAAGGCAGGGGGATTTGGTGTGCAAATTGAAGAAATCTCTCTATGGCCTGAAACAATCACCTCGGCAATGGAATAAGAGGTTTGATTCATTTGTAACTAGCTTGGGTTTCATGAGGAGCTACTATAATTCGTGCATGTACTACAAAGGTCACAAGGTGGAGGAAATGATGATTTTTCTCATCTATGTTGATGATATATTGTTGGTTGATAGCAGCAAGGGGAGGATAGAAAGGTTGAAGTCTCAACTCAGTTCAGAGTTTGAGATGAAGGATCTTAGTTATGCTCAAAAGATCATTGAGATGATTATAATCCGGGAAAGGGAGAGAAATAGGTTGAAGGTTTCTTAGACTTCTTACATAGAAAATATGATATTTAAATTCTCTATGGAAGATAGTAAACCATTAAAGATTCCCCTTGCTGGTCATTTCAAGTTCTCCAGCGATCAATGTCCTAGATTGGATGAGGAGAAGAAAGAAATGGAAAAGGTCCTTAGTCTAGTGCGGTTGGATCAGTTATGTTCATGATGGTAAGCACTAGACCCAGTATTTCTCATGCCATTAGTGTTCTCAGCAGGTTTATGAGTAATCCCAAAAATGAGCATTGGCTTAGGATGAAATGGCTGCTGAGGTATTTGAAGGGAAGCTCAGATGTGGGGCTTGTTTACAAGAAGAGGGATAAGTCCATCTGGTTAGAAGGTTATGTTGATTCAGACTATGGAGCAGACTAGGATAAGAGAAAATCGATTACCTCATACTTCTTCAACTTAAACGGATGTTGTATAAGTTGAAAGGCTCAGTTACAGTCGGTGGTAGCATTCTCAACAACCGAGGTAGAGTACATAGCAGCAACAAAAGCTATTAAGGAGGCTATGTGGTGTAAAGGGTTGTTAGAACAGTTGAAGATCCTAAAAGAGCAGGTGGTGGTGTATTCGGATAGCCAAAGTGTGTTGTATTTGTGTAAGAATCCGATGTTCCATGAGAGGACTAAGCACATGGATGTTCGGTATTATTTCATTCGGGAAAATGTTACGGAATGAAGCATTCATGTGGACAAAGTGGCAATGGAAGAAAATCCTACAGATTTAAGCACTAAAGTTCTAACTCAAAGTAAGTTCAATCATTGCCTTAAACTTCGTAGAATTGGAATCGGATGAGGTGGTGACTCATGTTGAGTTGGGATCCTGAGTTCTCTACACAATTGGTTCGGGTTTAATTACTTAAACAAAGGTAGAGTTTGTTAGGAATTTGTCTAAGAATTAAAGGTTGAAAGATTTAAGCTTCAGCAGCACTTGGCACAGCGACTCAGTCCACCCACACCATGGTCACCAGCAAGTGAGAAAATCCTCCTCCAGGTGTGCGCAGCGGCACGGAGCTGTGTGTATCGGCCTCCAGCAAGTCAAGCTTTTTCTCCTGGAGTGCGCCGCGGCTTGCCCTGTTCTGCACCGCTGCACGAGGCACATCTGACACCTGATTTCAACATTTTTCAGCTGGTGCGTGGGTTTTGGTTAAAACGCACAGGATCACTTAGACCATTTAGAGGGCCATGATTGTTTGGTTCTCAAGATCAAAGGGTTGAGATTGACTTCCAGTTCGTTAAGGAAGTTATTGCTCTATATAAAGGGTCATCTAGGAGCAATAACAACAAGCATCATAGAAAAATAAGAGCAACAAGGAAGAGAAACAAGAAGAAATCTCATTCCAAGAGTGGCTGGTGTTTAGAGAGATAGACTCTCATTCATCATAGATGTTTCTAGTGAGAGAGAGTATTCAATATTGGGGTTCAAGGGCTTTGTAGTTGGAATTTTCTAGGGGAAAACTCCATAGAAACACTTAGTTCTTATCTCTTTCTTTTCTCTTCTTTCATTCATCAAGAACACAGGGTTCTTGATGAAGTGTTACTATAATTGTAAGAACTCCATTGATTTAGTGTAGAGAGCTAGAAGGAGGTCATGGGGACGTAAGAAATTTGCCAAACCTTGATAACAATTGCTTGTGTTTTCTCTTTTATGGTTTGATTCATGTTCGGTCCAAATCATTCTGGATTTGGGTGTTTGAAGGTCACCATCTAGGATTCTTAGGTGATTTTCAACACAACATTTGATTGAATTAAGCCTTCTACCATCCATAGACGGATTAACTTTTCCTTCTCAATTTCATTATTCTTAGGAAATACTGAGCAGAATGCAAAGCAATGCTTGAGATGGGATGGTAAATGAATGTAACTCAGCCTTATGGTTGGTAAGATTCCACTGTTACGTATATCCAAATCCCAAAGTTCACTGTTTCGCACGAACAACCACTCCTTTACATCTCTCTTGAAGCGCAGTAAACTTCCTAGAGTTTTAGCTGCCAAAGGAACACCACCACATTTCTTCACAATCTACTTTCCAATCAGTGAAAGTTTTGGAAACTTTTGTTCTTCCCTTTGTCGGAAATCCCGTTGCTTGAACAGATTCCAGTAATCATCATCAGGCAAACCTTTCAAAAAATATGGGAAAGTTGGTGAGTTCATCATGAAGGCAACTTTCCTACTTCGGGTGGTTACTATAATTTTGTTTCCAACAATACAAGCTCTAAAGATAGGTGTTCACTTGTCCCACTCCTCTTGATCTTCGTTCCAAACATCATCTAACACAATTAGGTATCTCTTCTTATGCAACAAGGCCCATAGCATGGACTGAAGTACATTCATCTCTGAAATACCACATTTATCCGTAGTTACAGATTCAGTGAATGCCTTTATGATACTTTTCACATCGAAATAATCAGATAAAAAACCCAAATATTGATGTCAAAATTCCTCGCCACCTCCTCATCATTGTATGCTAATTGAGCAAGAGTTGTCTTACCAAGACCTCTTATACCGATAATTGGAACGAAAGACACATTTCCTTCTTTAGCAGCTTCACAAGACAATAACAATTTGACTATCTTTTCTTTGTCTTCCATTCTTCCATAGATTTCTGATTCAATAACGAATGAGCCAGTTTCCCTTCTATCAGATTGTCTATTGGAAATACTAACCTAGGTTAAATCCCTCCATTGCAGTCCTTTCTAGTTCCTGCATCATGTTTCTCAACTTCTTCGCGTTCGCTCTAGTTCTTGTTTTTTTTTTATATAAAAGTTAATAAGTCTTGAATGTTTTGATATAATGAAAGTACCTGTAAACTCGTCAAGCAGGTTCTCGGCATCATAAGCTATCCTTGAGCCTTGACAACCAAATATGAACAGCTTTGTTGGTGACTTGTTTCTCTTCGGCATCTTTAAGAACGGCTTGAACCATCAGTAAGGTATTCTGTAGGTTACTAAAGTTGTCCATGAGAACCCACATATCTCCAATCTTTTGGAAGATAGAAGAAGCTAGTCTGTCAAATATCACTTGTAAGACGGGTGATAACACTATATCGACCATTTTCTACAGAAGCAATGTGATAAGAAACAGAATATTGGTGGACTGAATGTGAAGAAGGATTTCGATTTCATTGATTAGCAGATTGGTCACCTCCCTTTCCTTGAGTTTAGGCAAAGTCTAATGGTCCCAGTAAAAAGGAAAAGTCTAGTCAAAAATTTCTCATCCTCATTTACTTTTCATTCATACTTTATTTTTAAAATTATTTTTTATTTTGGTTAGATCATGAATCCCAAAACTATTTTCTGCCAAGGCCTACAGGTCCATGTAATCACTGGTGAACAATGGAGATTCTTGCTACATAACTCCTATGGTTTCTTTTCAGATAAAATAAACCATGGGAATTGGTAAGCCTAGAGAAGTCTACTTTAAATTTCAGGTCTCCATACAAAATATGACAGGCAGATAAGAACACACATATCATTGTTGGGAGATGGTTAGTGTTTATAATGAATGATTCTGTTAATAACGTCAATTATAAATAAAAAAAATAAGAAACAATATACACAAGTGCACTATTGGAATTTGTCTAAGAATTAAATGGATGGAAGACTGAACCTTCAGCAGTCTTTGAGCCGCCGCACAGGATTGGGGGTTGCGGCCTCCAGCAAGTCAGAAGTTTGCCTTGTCCAGGTGTGTGCCGTGGCACAGGGTGGTGTGCACCGTGGCACAAGGTGGCATAGGGCTGTGCGTCGTGGCACCCTGCCCCTAGAGGAGTTTATACCCTGTGTGCACCGTGGCCTGCCCTGTTCTGGGCCGCGGCACCAGGCACACCTGATGCCTTCTGATCAGCACTTTGAAATGATGCGTGGGACTTGGATAAAATGCACGAGATTACTTAGACTTCTTAAAGGGCCACAATTGTTTGGTCCTCAAGATCTAAGGGTTGAGATTGACTTCAAGATTGGTTTAAGAAGTTGTTGCTCTATATAAAGGGTCATTAACAACAATCATAAGAAAAAGTAACACAAGTGCAAGTGTGAGAGTGCAAAAACACAAAACACAAGAGAGGCACAAGAAGAAGTCATATTCCAAGAGTGGCTAGTGTTGAGATAGAAAGACTCTTAAATCTTCAGAGGTGTTACAAGTGAGAGAGAGTATTAAAGAAGTGGGGTTCAAGGGGGCTTTGTAATTGGAATTTTCTTGGAGAAAATTCCAGGGAAACACTTAGTTCTTATCTCTTTCTTTTCTCTTCTTTCATGTATCAAGAATAAGAAGGTTCTTGAGGAGGTGTTGCTGTAATTGTAAGAACTCCATTGATTTCGTGCAAAGAGCTCGCAGGAGCTCACGGGGACGTAGACAAATTGCTGAACCTCGATAACAATTTTTTGTGTTCTTTCTTTGATTGTTTGATTCCTGTTTGATTACAAGTCATTCTGGAATTGGGTGTTTGAAGGTCACCACCTGGGATTCTTGATGTGATTTTCAACATGCACCTCAAAATAACGCTACTTCCTGTCAGAAGTTTCACCATAATCAACCTCACAAATATCTCATTACAATGTGTGCTGAGTACATAGGGAGTATTTATGTGCAACTTAAGACGCCCTAATTAGGGTTCCCGCTCTGCTGCAAAACCACGGCTATTCATAGGCCTAAGCCCAAACCATCAAGCAAAAAACAAACCCAAAACATATACAGGGTCTAAATTTTTTGAGGGCACTACCCTCTAACCGCCGCTCGCTCACCGAGAAGCAAGACCTATTATCGTCCGAGGTTTTATAGATTTAGACCCATGAAATATGCACCGATTCTAACAATAAGACAAGCCATTGGTGACATGCATATGCCCTAATGGTCGGTAATTCTAGTCCAAAAGGCTATTATTATGTGTTTTTATGCAGTTTTCACTTATGAAAAAAAAATGATTTTCTGCAAGTGCCTAGTAGAATCCACTTTCTTTGGAAAAAGTTGTTTTTTCCTTTTCTTTCTTTTTTCAAGGCAAGGGCAAATTACAGAAATAGAATTTTGTGTTTCACAAAAGTTATGAATTAAAAGTGTGAGAATTATAAAACTAAATCCCCTCCCCCAAAGAAAAGGAAATATAAAAGAGAACACAAAAAGAAAATGGGCATAGCCAACACGAAATCTAATTGGTTTTGTTGAGAAGAAAACGTCCATTTTATAAGTTTTAACTGATATGCGCCAAAAGTCTTTTAAGCTCTCTTTTTGCAAATATAAGTTTTGTTGATGTGTTCTGTGTACCTTATCGTCTCATCTCCTCAGACAATAAGGCTGCCACGGCATTCTCAAAGATAGATCAGTCGTACCACTACCAATATTAACTATCAAGTTATCCAACGAATCAAGTAGTGAACAGAGCAGTGTAATAGCCTCATCGTCATTCATCACATCAACACTGATAGACAATAACTGACCTATCAAAGTGTTGAACTCATGTAGATGAATAGAGAAAGAATCATCCTCAGCCATCCGAAGGTTGTACAACTTCTTCCGCTTAAACAATTTGTTTACCAGAGATTTACTTTGATAAAGACTTTCCAGCTTCTTTCAAAGTTCTTTTGCAGTCTTCTCTCTAGAAATGTTTATCAGGACATAATTGGCCACGCACAGCCGAATCAGACTTCGTGCCTTCCAATCGAGCTTCTCCTACTCCATGATGGCCGCTGTAGATGATGCCGAAACCACCATCGGCGACGCTGCCATCATGCTCATCGTACTCTTCGGCATCTCATCGACTATCACCGTCCACAGGTCCCTATCCATGAGTAGATCCTCCATCTTCAGTTTCCACAACTCAAAGCTCTTCCTTCCAAATTTCTCAATTTCAATCTGTGATCCAATCAACATCTCTGATCGTTAATCCTCAAACACTAATTGAACGATTCGAGACCTGTCAATCACACGAATTATAAACAAAAAGAAAATAAGACACAATATACCCACGTTTACCCCAAAATAGGGCTACATTCTGTCAGAAGTTTCACTATAATCAACCTCACAAATCTCTCGATACAATGTTCGCTCAGTACATAGAGAGTATTTATAAGCAACTTAAGACGTCCTAATTAGGGTTTCCGCCCTACTGCAAAATCACGGCTATTCATGGGCTCAAGCCCAAACTACCAAGCAAAAAACCAAACCCAAAACATGTACAGGGCTTGAAATTTTCAAGGATACTGTCCCCTAACCCTTACCCGCTCACGGGGGAGCGGGACCTCCACCCACTCATAGGGGAATGGGACCCCGTGGTAGTCAAGGGTTCTACAGATCTGGACCCGTGAAGTATGCACCAACTAATTCTAGTCCAAAAGACTATTGTTATGAGTTTCTATGCAGTTTTCACTTATGACAAACAAAATGATTTTCTGCAAGTTCCTAGTGAAACACACTTTTTTTTTTGCTAACAGAAACATACCATAATATATTTTTTGTCAAAAAAAAAACCTCAGGGTATTTCTTGAAAATGGAGTCAACCACAAGGTATTTTTTTTATAATTAAGCCTTAAATTTAAAATTCAGATTCGAAAAAAAAAAGTAAAAGTTATGTCAACCATTTGCTTTCACTTTTTCTTGATGTATTAAAAATATTAATTTAGATCCAAAATCAGAATTTGAGTTTTGTAAATTTTGATTCCTAATGAGTTTTGGTATTATTTATATTCTTTAATTAGAGATATTAATTATTTATACCATTGCCATTACATAAATTATCAATCATTTTTAATCAAATTTTAAATATAACAATGATGCACTATTAATATTAAAACATTGTGATTATTATTTAATAAAAATAATATTATCAATAATTTAATTAAATTTAATAATTACTAAATATTATTATTTTAATTTTTTTTTGTAACATTTCATCACATCTCATTGTTTTGCTCTTTGGTCTTTGTCAATTCTTCATTTTTATTCACACGTTTTACACTCTTTTGGTTTAAATGAATTCTATACTTTTTGTAAAATTTATTTAAATTTTATAGGTTATTGTGTTTGATTTGTTAATAAAAAGTATAATTCATTTACAAATGAATTGGTCACATATTTAGTTTAATAATAAAAGTTTAGAATTCATTTCCAAATGAATTCTAGTAAAATTGAAAAACTTTGGACAAATTCTACCAAAGTTGATATAATTTGTCAATGAACTCTAGATTTAAGCTTATTTTAAAGTAAAATGATAAACTTACCATATTTTGATAGTCTTATGCATTTATTTTTAAGTAGCTTTTCTCCATCTACAGTCTCAATTCACTTAAAAATAAATTGAATTTTATATTTTAATTCATACCAAATTGTTTTAAAGTTTCAAACACAACTAGATCTTTTGAAGTTTTGGTAATTGTTTAACCAAATTCGCTAAAGACATGAGCCAAACATGTTGTGTCGGTGATACAGGTTAATAACTGAAAAGTTATGACTATGCTGTTAAGGTGTTCACCGGTTTTTCATATTCATGAATGGTAATGTTACTTACTAGTGGTAACTTGGGGTTGCTATCCCAAAGAATTGAACGTTAGAAAAATCAAGTCTTTGATTACTTAAAAGGTAAGAGTAAATCCATTCTAATCAGTTTTTGTTTAGTGTCTAAATATATAAATAACTGGTAATTGTTTACTGAGAATTAAAATATACTTTCCTTTTGTATTTTAGCTCTCTTTCTTTTTATGTTTGGCTTTATCTCATTCCCAGCACCTCTCGACTTACGAAATAAAACCAAACATAAAAAGAATGAGAGCTAAAATACAAAAAGGAAAGTACGGTTTAGTTCTCGGTAAACAATTACAAGTTATTTATATATTTAGACGCTAAACAAAGACTGATTAACGTGGAATTACTCATTGATTTATCTAACGTTCAGTTCTTTGATACCAACTTGTTCATCGAAAATAGGCTTTTTTGGCAGGTTCTCCTTCTCTGTTTACAGTTCTGTTTGGAGAAATAAAATTCATTTTTTTATTAAGAAACAAAGAAAACAATTTACATCTATTCGTAAATTAATTAAAAATTCTACTACAAAATTATCAAGCGGGGTTCCTGTCTAAGGACTTTGCATCTTTTTCGTCACTGCCTTATCAAATTGGTGAACGTTGGGTAGATCAAGTCATCAGACTTTTAAAAACAATGAGAAAGTCATGCTCACTAGTCTTTGTTTAGAGACTAATTAAATATATAAACAGCTTGCTATTGTTAACTAATTCTTAGAATTAATAATAGAATAGCTTGTGATGGCAAGACTATTGGATAGTGTTTTCATCGTAAGGTTGTGACAACGAGATTTTTCAATAAATTTATTTATGTGATGACGAGATTGAAAGTAACTTTATCATAGTTTTGTCATCATAGCAGATTATTCAATTTCAATCAGAGTTTAATTTTAAAATTCAATTTGTCATAAATTTTTTATAGAAAAATTAAAGCAAAACCTTTCAAAACATAAAGTAAAATATATAATTAAACCTTATATAAATAATTATATCTTAGTAATTTTCAGTTTCTGTATTTGGTCATAGAAGTCGCATAACATAAAATAATTATCAAGTAAACAAACAAGTCTTCCTTTAAAGTTTCCAAATAACAAGTTGTCAATTTTTTTTAGTTGTAATTCATTGAATCAATCAATTGAATTTTTTAGTCTATTAACACAGCTTGCATATTACGTGGATGAAAATTAGTCAAGGGTTTGTTGAATATTTTAGCCCCCAAAGACGGGATCGGACCATCTGTAATAATTTTTTTGATAAGATTTGCACTTGATTGTTTTTGCACACCGAAAGGCTCAAGTATTTAGTGTGTAGGTTGGGGAAATTGGGTCAGTTCTGTGTCTGTTAACATAACTTAAAACTCTGTTTTTAGTAATTACTACTAATTTTTCACCTTTATTTTATGTTTTCAGCTATAAGCACATTCGAAAGAGATGGAAAGGAAGATGGAGCTTCAATATTTCAGCCACCCACATCCATTGACTTTGTATATGTTGTTTACAAGTAATCAGTTTTGCTCGAAGTTTTTGCCTTATTGAATGTTCTGAGATAATAAAAATTGAGAAAATTCTTTTCATTTTTCCTAGTTAGCAACTTTAGAGTACATGACTCATTAGTGTTATCAATGGTAAGAGCAAATTATTTAATTATTTTATCTAATAATATGCTGATAGTGTCCACTCTAACCCATTAAGACGGACACACAAAGTTTTTAATGCTTTAGGTAGGTAAAAATGGTTCACGTAGAAAAAATACTTTACATAAATAAATTTAATGATCAAATGGTTGGAGTCTTAACACTAGAGCTTGTAATGCATTGTTTAGATATAGTAGATGAGCTAACACGTAATTTTATTAAACCTCAAAGTAATGCATTGTTGATCGAAAATAACAAATATGTTAACACATAATTTCATGAAATTTAGATGAAGTTAATTCGTGAAGTTTCTTTTAAAAAATTACTAGTTTTGTCTTTAAAAAAAATAAAAGTTGACATCGAATTTTTTTATTCAATAAAACTCATATAATTGATTAATTTTAAAAAATTTTAACAAAAAATTATCACTTCAATGTATGGTTTAACTCATATTTTATCAATACTTTAGAATTCATATTTTGTACTTCATAAAAAAAATCTAGATCACATATTAAAATTTATCCAAACATATATGTTGATTATTTTATAACTTTAAAATTGTCATAAATATATTTAGATAATGATGCCATACAATTTTTTAAGCCTTTTTTGTATTGTGAACCTATAATCTTCTACTAACCTTGCAGTGTCATGATTCAATAAGTGATCAATCAGTTAGGTTATAAAGTTGTATTTGATGTAAAACCTTTACATAAATGAATGAAAAGTCACGGTTCTCTCTTTTGATCATGTGAGTGAATTTTTTTCTTTACAAAAAGAACATAGGATGAAACATATGTCTTCCTCTATATATATATATATATATATATATATATATATATATATACACAAGGTCTTAGACAATCTAGATTCAAATTTCGAAACCTTAACCATCAAGTAGAATTGATGCAGTAAAACAAACAAAATATGAAAACTAATCTAAATCAGATGGATCTTTTCATATCACATGAGAACGGTAATCCAAGTTACATAGACGCAAAAATCGTAACTAAATCACATGACACGAAATAACTTAATCCTCTTATTATATAAGAGATCTTAAACCCATATCTCTTGATTACGTGAAAGGAAATATGAAAGGAAACTGAAATATTAAAATTAACTAATCCTAAATAACGATAATATTTTTTGATTATATAATTATCTCCATATCACCCAATTTCAAAATTAAAATCCTAATTCTAATCTTTTTCGTGTTCCCTATAGAGAACAAAAGTGATCTTAGATAGTATGAATTTTTCTTTTCTCTTTTATACTTAGACTACCAAGTACAAACTCATTTCATAGTTATCCTCTTCAGAAAGTTAGGAGTGGCAGCTATTCAATAAGTTCCCATAGTTATCTTTCTACCATATTTATTTTGTTTTCTTCTCAGCTTGTTAAGCTAGAGCTAGAAACTATCATTGTTAACCATTACATCAAATGTTTTCCCCCCCAAATTCCTATTAAATGTAAACAGTATTAACAATTAGTGTAATATTTTTTTTGTTTTCGGCTCAAGCGATGAAATCACGGCAAGTGGAGGACAGTAAACTTTAGTAAATAAATAACTGAACACATCTGCCTGTGTAATAGCTGAACAAATAATAATATATAGTAGTTTCAAATGCTTTTTATGTTGTGCAATAATAAATAACTGAACAATTCAGTCTCAGAAATTGTTTTGAATGATAAATTAAGCGGCATGGATCTTACCGAATGGCTGTCATAATTTCTTGAGCTTGCAAACTTGATAGCTAGTCATGGATGAAATCAGCACGAAACACATCTGCCCGAGTAATAGGGAGAGCTTTCAGAAGCATACAGATAAGCCACAAACTAGTCTGCAGGATTTAGTTCAATGATTAGTCATTGATAAAATTGAGATTTTCCCGTAACATGTTACCTGTTATTCATTCCCAATAATATGGGTACAGAAAATTATGTGGGGAAAACAATGGTGGGATATCAATACTATATGAATTCAGTTTTTATTCTGAACCACTTGACAACAGAATGCATAAATACATGAACAGAAAGGGAAAAACTACCATCTCTTAGTATTGGTAAAATGGAAAGGCGAGGTCAGAAGCCTCTGATAACATCTTTATCAGAGTTTCACTGAACCTTCACTCTCCTTTACCATTTACAGTATCTTCCAACAGCCCCACCATATTTTCACCACAGTACATATTACTACAAAAGCTCTTGGAGAAGTATTTAAACTGTTGAAGAATTGACTATAAATATCGGAGAATTGTCATATTGTGTTATGTGGACAGTAGAAATAAGAAATATTAACCCAATAAGGAAAACCTAATACATATGTTAAATAGGAAACTATATCTCAACAAAAGCATTGCAGAATATTCTAATATCATGGATGTTTTTGGATGAGAAGTTTCATATGAATAATTAGAAACTGGACTACAAAGTAACCCCTCAAGAAGGATTTTATCCTTGGCTGACGTCGCGCAGCAAGACAGTTACGTTCTTTGAATAAGTTCTGTGATCAAAATAGATTGCAAAAGTCATCCCCACAAGCAGAAGGATGAACAATACATAAAACGAAGTAATAGAACAATTTATACAAAAATTTGAGTAATAAAATATCATACTGATGATGGGACTTGAGTTGCTTACACAATGTTAATAGGAGACGACTTCTTTTGAACCAGAAGAACTGCCTGCAGTACTGCACTGCCTAACGGTTGATGCTCCAATGTATTTATGGGGGATATGGATTATTTTATGCCAATCCTCACCAATTTCCTTTTTACATCTTTCCTCAAGTTCAGGACATTCCTGAATAGACAGATACTGGAGAGCAGTGAGAACCTTCAGCCCTTCTGGCAACTGTTTCAGATTATGACAGTCAGATATTGTCAAAGATTTAAGTGAAGCAAGGCACCCAATCCACTCTGGCAAATCCGTGAAACCAGGACAGCTCCCAATTTCCAAACAATGCAGCGTTGTGACATTCTGGAGCCTTTCTGGCAGATAAAAGAACTCAGAACAGCTTAAGATAGTCATGCTTCGTAGGGCAGAGAGGTGCTCAAAACCTTCTAGTGAAGAACCAAGAAGTGGACAGTACATGAGGGTAAAGTGCTCAAGGGATGTAAGATGTTGCAAACTCGTTGATAATGAAGTCAGCTTACTGCAGTTCTCAATGGACAAAGTTCGAAGGGCAGTCAAACCTTCAAATCCACCCTCTGGCAAAGAGATTAAACCGTGGCAATCAGTAATCTCCAAATACTCCAAAGCTTTTAGATTCTGCAAACCATGTGGCAAGGAGAAGAGATCTTCACACCAACGGATTGTAAGTGATTTCAGAGCATGAAGGTTTCCCAATTCTGAAGGCAGTGAACGAAGCCTGGGGCAAGAGATAATCTCCAAGGATTTGAGGAGAGGATTGCTTGCAAGAAAACTTCCTGAGAGAGAGAACAAATCTGTGACTTTCTCAATTACAAGAACTGTAAGTGAGGATACATTTCCAATGGAATCAAATATCACAGCATTGCAATCCCGCAGTTCCAAATGCTGAAGAGATGGCAATAATGGCATTGCAGTCAGCTTGGGACATTTTTTGACAATGAGTTTGCTCAAGCTAGGGAAGGCATCTCCGTCATCTGCACCAAACCATTCTTCCAAGTTGGTGAAATCATCAAGGATAAGTTCTTCAAGAGACGGGAATGGTCTACCAGTCCCCTCGCCATAAAACTCTTTTCCAATATCCCTCACTGCATTCATTCCACATAGGGAGAGAGTCTTAAGTAAGAGAAGATTGCCAAGAGTGGGAAGATGTTCACAATTAATGAACCTGGTAAAATGAACACTAGTCAGGTTTGGAAGAGTCCAACGTGGAAACCTGACTCCTGGGAACCCCTTCACAAACAACTTTTTAAGATTTTGGTGTGGTTTGAGGCCCTGGATAACTTGTTCTCCCAACTCAGCATCTCGTTCATATTCTTGCGATGAAGAGGACGGATGAAATTGTTCACTTCTGTGAAGTCTAGCTTTTGTGGGTTTCTCCTGAGAAAATACATGAGGATGATCATCATCACTTCCCCAACAAAGACTCAGTGATTCAAGATTTTCTTTCTGCATCATATTAGCAAGCTTTGAATCATATGCATTTTTGACATTCTTCAAGCCTTTTATTGTCAGCTCACCTTGAAGGTTTAGCCGTCCCAGAATCTCAAGTTCTAGAACGCAACTTACAACAACCATTGGCAATGTCTGAAGCTGGTTAGTGATTTTAGGTAAAAAGATCTCGAGGATACTTGAATCATTAGTACCACGCCAATTATGTGCAACTCTACTAGCGTACCTTGAAGGAAGCATGCTGGTCAGTGCTACACATCCAGTCGTATTGAGATGTCTGAGGCTCACCATTTTGGCAATATTAGGCAATGCTCTGAGGCTATAGCAAGCAAATAGGTTCAAAGTTTGCAAAAATGGGAGGATCTCGATGCTATTGGGTAATTTTATGATGCGTGCATAAGATAGATCAAGATACCTTAAACAAAACAAATCACCGATAGATTCATCTAGCTCTAGAAGGCCACAAGCATTCAGATCAAGCACACGCAAGTAAAGAAAACTTTCATACATTCTTCTAGGAGCAACCTTGAAATCACCAACTGGAAATAATAACAGAGTTCGCAAATGTTCCGCCTCATACAAGGCATCTGGAATCATAGGTGATGTAAAAGAACAAAGAACAGATGAGTGACGAGTTTGAACAAGATTACTTGATGGAGGACCCTGCCCCAAAGTCATGGACTCTTTTCCTGCAACTGACTGTGCAAGATCATGAATGATATCAAGCATTTTGTATCTAATTAGGCCTCCATTGTCATAGTGTTCTAGTTCTTGAAAGAATGACATCCACAACAGATCATTAAAGTAGTCATTGCCAATCTCCTCTGGTTGCTTGCTTCCAACATGTGATTGAATTAAGCCTTCTGCCATCCATAGACGGATTAACTTTTCCTTGTCAATTTCATAGTTTTTAGGAAATACCGAGCAGAATGCAAAGCAATGCTTGAGATGGGATGGTAAATGAATGTAACTCAGCCTTAGGGCTGGTAAGATTCCACTCTTACATACATCCAAATCCCAAAGTTCACTGTTTTGCACGAACAACCACTCCTTTTCTTCTCTCTTGAAGCGCAGTAAACTTCCTAGAGTTTTAGCTGCCAAAGGAACACCACCACATTTCTTCACAATCTGCTTTCCAATCAGTGAAAGTTTTGGAAACTTTTGTTCTTCCCTTTGTCGGAAAGCCCGTTGCTTGAACAGATTCCAGCAATCATCATCAGGCAAACCCTTCAAATAATATGGGAAAGTTGGGGAGTTCTTCATGAAGGCAACTTTCCTACTTTGGGTGGTTACTATAATTTTGCTTCCAACAATACAACCTCTAAAGAGAGGTGTTAGCTTGTCCCACTCCTCTTGATCTTGGTTTTAAACATCATCTAACACAATTAGGTATCTCTTCTTGTGCAACAAGGCCCATAGCTTGGACTGAAGTACAGCCATCTCTGAAATACCACATCTATCCATAGTTACAGATTCAATGATTGCCTTTATGATACTTTTCACATCGAAATAATCAGATACAAAAACCCAAATATTGATGTCAAAATGCCTCGCCACCTCGTCATCATTGTATGCTAATTGAGCAAGCGTTGTCTTACCAAGACCTCCTATACCGATTATTGGAACGAAAGACACATTTCCTTCTTCAGCAGCTTCACAAGACAATAACAATTTGACTATCTTTTCTTTGTCTTCCATTCTTCCATAGATTTCTGATTCAATAACGAACGAGCCAGTTTCCCTTCTATCAGATTGCCTACTAGTAATACTAACCTCCCTTAGATGCAGATTAAATCCCTCCATTGCAGTCCTTTCTAGTTCCTGCATCATGCTTGTCAACTTCTTCGTCTTCACTCTAGTTCTTATATTGCTATAAAGGCCAATAAGATCTGGAGGATTAGATATCATGATAGTACCTGTAAACTCGTCAATTAGGTCCTCAGCATCATAAGCTGTGTCCTTGAGCCTTGACAGCCAAGTACGAACAGCTTTGTTGGTGACTTGTTTCTCTTCGGCATCTTCAAGAACAGCTTGAACCATCAGTAAGGTATTCTGTAGGTTTCTAAAGTTTTCCTTGAGATCCCACATATCTCCAAGCTTTTGGCAGATAGGAGAAGCTAGTCTGTCAAAGATCACTTGTAAGACGGGTGATAACACTATATCGGCCATTTTCTGCAGAAGCAGTGTGATAAGAAACAGAATATTGGTGAACTGAATGTGAAGAAGGATTTCGATTTCACTGATTAGCAGATTGATCACCTCCCGAAAGATAAATTAACTTAATGGAGCCAGAAAGTGAAAATGATATCTGGAACCTTCCCTTGAAATTGAGTTTAGGCAAAGTCTAATGGACCCAGTAAAAAGGCAAAGTCTAGTCAAGAATTTCTCATCCTCGTTTACTTTTCATTCATACTTTCTTTTTAGAATTATTTTTTATTTTGGTTAGATCATGAATTCCAAAACTATTTTCCGCCAAGGCCTACATGTCCATGTAATCACTGGTGAACAATGGAAATTCTAACTACATAACTCCAATGGTTTCTTTTCAGATAAAATAAACCATGGGAATTGAGTAATCCTAGAAAAGTCCTATTTAAATTTCAGGTCTCCATACAAAATATGAGAGGCAGATAAGAACACACATATCATTGATGGGAAAAAGGTTAGTGTTGATAAGGCAGGCCATTGGCGTCATGGTAGTTCTAGTCCAAAAGGTTATTGTTATGTCTTTTGGTAGATTTACTTCTTGTCTTGTGGTGGAGCCCAAAAATGAAGAAAACTAAGCTTGACTTTTGTGCATGATGGCCAAAATTTTTTTCCTGCCGTCATGGTCATCTATATAGGTATCTCCAATGTGTTGTGAATTGAGAGTAAGGCTAGTATTCTCAAACACCTAACTTGACCCATATTTTTGATAGTGAATATAAATAGTAACTGACATTAATAAGTGAAAGCACTAACTTGACCCCATTTTTCCATGCTCCGCATAACTAACAAAGGACTTTATAAACCAATGGAATATTTATAGAAGCCATAATATATATTTTATTGTCAACAGCCAAGTTTTCTTCATGAACTTATATTAACTAGACCATTTGTGGCAATTTGCTCGATTAGCCTCTTCAAAAACTTACTTTATTCACATGGCACTCATAATTCTCAAGGAATATACTTAAGATTCAAGAATTTTTTATTGTCACCTGTGAAAGAATTTGATGCAGGACAGGTGGACGGAGCAGAACAGATGACCATAGACTACCTAGAACGGTTGGATCACTCCAAATCTAAGGGTGCGGTTTACATCATTTTGCGTGCCACCGGCTCGGATAGGGCCCCGGAGACCCCAGTTTGATCCGAAATGAGTCCCTGATCAATACACAGGTAATCCTGATGTATGGTTTTTTTAGCCAAAAAGCGACGTTTATGCCTTCAATTTTGCAGTTTTCAGTTTTTAGGAAACTTTTCATTTGCAATTTCTTTTGTATTTAAGTAAGAATTGACTACTGTTAATTCTGTCTTAATCCTATCACTTAATTTTAGTATTTTTCATAGTTTTCCCCAATTTTATGTTTTCGAGGATTTTTATCTTTTTAGCTTTGACCTTATAAATAAGGAGGCCACGTACGGAAAAGGTAGATTATTATTGATATTGAGTAAAATTGGTGTTTCCTTTCTCTTTGTGAGAGTTTATCATATTGAGAATTGAAGACACAGTTCTTCTTTTTAGTTTTTTTTCTTCTACTAGCGTTTTACGTCAGAATTGATTAGCTTTTAAATGAAATTTTGTTTGTAAGTAGAAATAAATATAAAAATCATAAAGAAGTGAAACCCAAAATGAAATGTTTAAAACTCATTGAATTATTAAATGTACACGTTTGGGCACTCTAGCATGCCTCTTTGCCTAAGCTATATTCTATCAAAGGCCAGACTACTGGACGTGCCCATGAATCCAACATCTAATACATCAAAAATTCTTGGTTGACAATGGTTTAGATCAGTGAGAAAATTCGTTGGTAATTTTGAAGAGTTTTATTGATAACGTTAATAATAGTGTGAGATATAAAAATTAACATTACCAATAAAAATTTTAAGATTACCAGCAGAGTTTACAGTTGATCTAAATTCAATAGTTTAGACTCGAGCCAACCAAAAAATCTCCCTAATACATTTTTATGATACTGACTTAATAAGTTGAGATTTGACATAGCACTTTTATAATAACTTTTCTCTCTTGGACTGTGATCCAACCAACAAACTTTACCATTGTTGGTATCATGTTATTTCAGCATTACTTTTTTGGTACATAACAAATATACAATATGCACAAAGTTAAAACAGAAGCAAAAGGCAAAGACAGCATCAAAGCCACGGGCAAGCTACAAACTCGGTGCAATCCAGAACAGGAACCAAACAACAAATAAAACTAACAATTTTTGATAAATAACAAATAAAACTAACATAAAGTACATATTGATAGCAAACTCTCCCGACATAAATTAGAAAACTGTATTATCCCTCTAGAACACCATTATAACACACCAGTTGTCGGGCTGCTTTGTTATTGCAAGATCAAATTGCTACAAAGTTCTAATCACCTAACTCATTTATTATTCTTTTGTTCATTTATTCCAATCAAAATAAACAATGAACTTACTACTGTTTTGCAGGAAGGAGTGGGAACCTATATGGAACTTCACTGCAGAAAATTCATCTATAAGAGTGCTGAAACAAGTATTATTTCAAGGCATCCAATATTCAACTATAGCCTTGTCCTTTCAGCATCTTCAGTTCAAGCTGAAAAACTGCGAAAGTGGTTTGCCTGCAAAGGAGTTTCCCATAGAAACCTCAAGCTTATTGACAATTTTAGCAGGCCTACCAGTGAATCCTTCCTCAAGTGAACTTAAGATACATATGGTCTAAACAATTCGACACCTGTCAATCACATGAATAATAAACAAAAAGAAAATAATAAGACACGATATATCCAAGTTCACCCAGAAGAGTTTCACAATAATCAACCTCACAAATCTCTCATTACAATGTGAGCTCAGTATTTATAAGTAACTTAAGACACCTTATAACTGTAAAACCACGGCTATTCATGGGTCCAAACCCAAACTGTCAAGCAAAAAATCAAACCCAAAACGTGTATAGGATCTGAAATTTTTGAAAACGTCGGGAGTTCTACATATTTGGACCCGTGAAGTATGCACCAACTCTAACATGACCTACCTCCAGTTAAAACTATAGTGCTTTCTTTGTAAAGCATAATAGTTCTCCAGTCCGTACAAGTATTATTCCTCATTATAATATAAAAATGCATTATAGTATATTTAAAAACAGAGAATTCACCATCCCAACTCCAAAAAAAAAAAACAGAGAATAGTGGTTCGTGTAATTAAAACAATATGTAAAACACATTTTTCAGGTCATTATAATGTCTATGATGTCATATGCTAACCTGCTGAAAAGAGATTTTCTAGTGGTCTGTCAAAGCTCTCACAAAAAAATAGCTTAAAATGAAAATATACTTAGTTACTTATTAACAATAATATAATCAAAATATGCTTAGTCACACCAGTGAAGGGATTCACTTTGTATTAACAGTGCTTAAGATTAGCATCTCCTTAATTAACATTTGGTGATTCTTTCCTCTTCCTAATTCAGAACATTTCAATATATGATCTGAAGATCATCTAATCACAAATCATCACAGTAATATTATAATCTTCTAAGACATCAAAAAAAATTGTCTCAGAATTAGTGCTGTTTATGCCTGCAATAACATTTTCAGTGCCGTGAAAACAGTTGCATAACACATAACCAAGAGAAAAATAAAATTAATGATAATGATGAAAGAAATACAGTCATTAAGAGAAAGAACAAAATAAAAAAAAACTCATCCAATGTTGGAAATTACCTTAGCAAGATGCCTAGGTGGTGATCTTCTAAACACCCAAGTCTAGAATGACTTGTAGAAAGAAATACAGCAATCGAACACAAGAACAAAAAATCAAAGAAAGAAAGAAGACAAGCAATTGTTATCGAGGTTCGGCAACGTGCTTACGTCCCCGTGAGTTCCTCCGAACTCTCTGCACTAAATCAAATGGTTCTTACAAAGTTACAACAATCCCCTTCAAGAAACCAAGTTCTTGAAGAAACCAAGAAGAGAAGAAAAGAAGAAAATGAGAACTAACAATGCTCTCTATCTAATCTAGACTCTCTTTTCTTTTACAACCAGCCTTACTTACAATGAGTCCCTCTTGTGTTTGTCACTCTTACACAATTCTCTCAATATGTTTACAATTGATCTCACAATGTCACAATTCTCTCTTGTATTTGTGTTGTATTGTTGTGTTGTTATATGAAAAAATGAGGCTTGAGAACCCCTTTTATAGTCTTTCACTTCTTGGACATTCTTGTGAATCAATCTCCTACCTTTGATCATGATCCCATTTAATCTTAGCCCTTCATCATTCTCTAAGTGGTGCTGTGCGTTTTGGTCTTGCGCACACACACTTTAGAGGGTCCTAAGACAATCTGTCCATGTGTGCCTTGGTGTACCTGGCTCCTCGGTGCTTAACAGGGCACGCCTCGGCGCTGGGGCAGAGTGTGCTTGCGTGCACACTGGACGGTGCGACACTGGGCATGTGCACACTGGGCGGTGCGGCGCTGCGGCGTACACTGGTGCTGTTCCCTTCCGCTGCTGTGCGCACACCCTTCTGCTTGTGTGCAGAAGTGCGCACACTAGTGCGCATGGTCTTCCCTTGCTCCAAAGTGATGCACACACGTGTGCAGTCTTCTAACTTGCTGAACTTTGATACTCCACCTTTGGTTTAGACTTAAACCATATTTGAACCATGCTTGGACATGTTTGAACCTTAGACAAATACCAACAATCTCTACCTTTGTCTAAGTGTTCAAAAAACCTGAACCATTGTGCAGAAAGCTTCGGGATACAAACTCATCTTGAGTCACCAATTAACCAACTCCAATCCTAAGTAGTTCAAGGCAATGAATGAACTTACTTAGAGGTAGAACTTTAGTACCCAAGTTTGCAGGATTTTCCTCCGTGATCTTCTTGTCAACATGAATGCATCCTTTCGTACCATTTTCCAGAATGTAATGATACCGAACATCCATATGCTCCGCCCCCTCACGGAACACCGGATTCCTAAACAAGTGCCCCGCACTTTGGTTCTCCAAAGATACCACTACCTGCTCTTTTAGGACCTCTCACTCGTCCAACAACCTTTTGCACCCCATAGCCTCCTTTATGGCTTCCATAGCCGCTATGCATTCTGCCCCGGTTGTTATGAATGCTACCACCGGCTGCTACTGAGCCTTCAAATACCTTAGCAACCACTTCATCCCAAGCCAATGTTTCTTTCCGGGATTACTCACAAATCTACTGAGAACTACCACTGCTCAAGAAACCCTTAACCAGTTTCTTTCCTTTTCTTAGATTCTGCATATCCCAAGGATCTTTTGTCTAAGGTTGAGATCCTTCCTCTCGAACTCCTCACTGAGTTAAGATGTAAACCTTTCCATCATTTTCCTACTGTTCTAAACCAACAGCCCATTAATGACATAGATGAGGATACTCACCATCTTCTCCACCATGTGTCCAGGTGAGAAAGTTTATGTGAAATCTATGTCTTCTTTTCTTGTGAACCCATTCGCCACCAGCTTAGCCTTGTTCCATACTTTATCTCCTGGAGGTTACCCTTCTTTGATCTTGTAAGTGCACTTATATTACACAACTTTATGCTTTCTTGGAATTTTCACCAATTCCCAGAAGTTGTTTTTTCCTCAAAGAATCCATTTCTTCCTCCATAGCCTGCTGCCACTTTGATGAATCCTTACACTTCATGGCATTCGTGTAAGTCTCTTGTTCACTCATCTCTCCTTCTGTCGAACGAGCTGCTGTATCCGCAGCATCCGCAAACCATATCTTGAAGGTGGTCTGACCAACCTTCTTTCTCGGTATCTTATGAGTTGATAGTCCTTCCGATTTGCTGCATCAACCTCTTCTTGTTCAGCCTCTTCTTGAGTTTCTTGAGCTTGGCCTTCATCCAAGGGCTCTACCTGGTTGGAACCCTCTTACCTCATTTGCTCTACCTGAATCGAGTTCTCCTTGATGCTATGCTCCACAAGAACTAAACTGGTTTGCTCACTAGCCCCTGCAGGGTTAGTTTTCTCCAAGTAGGGAAATAACAATTCATTAAAAATAACATCCCTACTTATTATGAGTTTCAATCCTTCTTTTTCTAAGGACCACAACCTATACCTCTTAGCTCCTTCCCCATATCCTAGAAACACACATTTTCTAGATCCTGGGCTAAGTCTATCATCATTTTTTTGTGTATATACAGCACACCCAAATGCACAGCAGTAGACACAGCTTCCCCCCAAAAACATTTGGGTAATCCAGATCCATCTAACATGCACCTAACCTTTTCCGTAAGGGTCTTATTCATCCACTCAGCAACTCCATTTTGTTGAGGGGTTTCCACAACCGTCCTATGTCTTAGAATGCCATTTAACCTACAGAATTGATCAAGTTATTCTATACCCTTAACTACTCTACTCATTTGAGTCTCAACCAGCTCTTTCCACACCACTAATTTATTCAAGGCATCTGATTTATTCTTAACTAAATAAGCCCACACTTTTCTTGAATAATCATTAATTAAAAACAGAAATTAAATGTTACCTCCCTGTGTTGGTGTCCTTGCTGGTCCCCAAATGTCCTCATGAATATAGTCAAGAATGTTCTTAGACTTGTGCACTCCGGTGTTGAAGCTGACCCGGTGTTGCTTCTTAAGAACACAACACTCGCAAAAATCAAGTTTCTCTACTTTGTCTCCACTAAGTAGGCCATCCTTGCTGAGAATTTGCAGGCCCTCTTCGCTCATTTGTCCCAAGTGAGTGTGCCAAATGGCTGCCTCATCCATTTCAGCCATCAAGCTTGCTGCTTGATCCTTGATTTCTATGTCTCTGATCATCTCATAGAGTCCTTTCATTGCTGCTTTGATCACTACCAAAGATCCCTTGGCTACCTTGAACTTTTCTCCCTCTATTTTGCATGTGTATCCCATGGAATCCAGCTGCTCCAATGAGATCAAATTCATCCTCAAATTTGGAACATACCTCACATTTTTCGGCAGCCTTGTCATTCCATCAAACATCCTCACCTGGATGTCTCCCATGCCCCTCACTTGGTAAGAAATATCATTCCCCAAAGAAACCCTTTCATCATTGGTTTCCTTGAAATTCTTGAACCAACTCTGGTGAGGGCATATGTGATGAGTGCACCCGGTATCCAAGATCCATTTTTCGCTACTTTCTTGCCCCTTGCTCACACTTGAGCACACAACAAGAACATTATCATCTTGCTGTTCTTTCTTGGCAACCGAAGCCTTTCCATTCTTGGTATGGCTTCCTCCTCTATCCTTTGTCATCTTCTTACAATATTTCTTGACATGACCCTCCTTATGGCAGTAGTAGCAACTTTTCCCTCCAAATCTCAGTTTGGAATACATTCTCCCATGGCTTTCTCCTCCACTTTTGTCCCGGTAGTAGCCATGCATGCTGCTGTGCACTCTCCCATGGCTCTCTCCTCTACCTCTGTCCCGGTAGTAGCGATGCATGCTGCTGTGCACTCTCTCATGGCTTTCTCCTCAACCTTTGTCCCGGTAGTAGCCATGGTTGCTGCCATACCGAGTTGCTGGCCTTCTTTTAAAGAACAGCCCTTTACCACTTGATGCACTCATTTTCTTGGCATCAAGATTATCTTACAACTCTTTATTAGGGTCAAATTTAAAAGCAAAGATTCGTTTACGAAGATACCTATTTTTAGGGAGAGTCTTGGCAAGAAACAACTCATCTAGTTTCTTCTAAATTGCAGTTGGATCTTCTGAGTCTCCGCACTCATTTGTGATATTATCTGACATGTGCAAGAAAATGGTGTTGTAAGCCATCTTCTTCATCTTGGTCCACTGGTCCTCCGTGACACTTACTGGAAAAGCATCATCTTCTCCAATAGCCAAGTCCACTTTCTGTTGTATTAAAACCGCATTGATCTTCCACTTCCAAAGGGCAAAGTCTCCCTTTCCATCAAACTTCTCAACACAAAAATTTGAAGCCATCTTTGCGGACAAGATCCCAGATTTATGCACTAACCATAATTGCATTCTTCAACCTCAAGAACATAGATTGAAGACGGATCTTAACACCGTTCTTGAATCAACCTTCAAGAACATAACCAGATCTTGGTCTTTACACCATTCTTGAATCACCTAAGAAGTTTGATCTTTGATTCTTGGAGTCTTGGCTCCATCACCTTCTACTTCTTGCTTCAATAACTAGCTGTACAAGCTCTGATACCACTATTGGAAATCACCTTAGCAAGATGCCCAAGTGGTGATCTTCCAAACACCCAAGTCTAGAATGACTTGTAGAAAGAAATACAGCAATCGAACACAAAAACAGAAAATCAAAGAAAGAAAGAAGACAAACAATTGTTATCGAGGTTCGGGTCCCTGTGAGTTCCTCCGAACTCTTTGCACTAAATCAAATGGTTCTTACAAAGTTACCACAATCCCCTTCAAGAAACCAAGTTCTTGAAGAAACCAAGAAGAGAAGAAAAGAAGAAGATAAGAACTAACAATGCTCTCTATCTAATCTAGACTCTCTCTTCTTTTACAACCAGCTTTACTTACAATGAGTCCCTCTTGTGTTTCTCACTCTTACATAATTCTCTCAATGTGTTTATAATTTGTCTCACAATGTCACAATTCTCTCTTGTATGTGTGTTATATTGTTATATGAAAAAATGAGGCTTGAGAACCCCTTTTATAGCCTTTCACTTTTTGGACATTCTTGTGAATCAATCTCTTCCCTTTGATCATGATCTCCATTTAATCTTAGCCCTTCATCATTCTCTAAATGGTGCTGTGCATTTTGGTCTTGCACACACACACACTTTAAAGGGTCTTAAGACAATCTGTCCATGTGTGCCTTGGTGTGCTTGGCGCCTCGGTGCTCAACAGGGCACCCCTCGGCACTGGGGCAGAGTGTGCTTGCATGCACACTGGATGGTGCGGTGCTGGGCTTGCACACTGTGGTGCTGGGGTGTGTGCGCACTGGGCGGTGCGGCGCACACTGGTGCTGCTCCCTTCTGCTACTGTGCGCACACCCTTTTGCTTGTGTGCAGAAGTGCGCACACTAGTGTGCATGGTCTTCCCTTGCTCCAAAGTGATGCACACACATGTGTGCAGTCTTCTAACTTGGTGAACTTTGATACTCCACCTTTGGTTTAGACTTTAACCATCTTTGAACCATGCTTGGACATGTTTAAACCTTATACAAATACCAACATCCAACAAACAAGGCTTCAAACTTCCAATTAGGCCTCTTTGATAGGGAACATATACACGTGAGTGATAGATTGGATGATCCAGTTCCATTTAGGTTAATTCTTTGTCTATCAAACTGAAATGAAACTTGGAACAGCGTTCACATAAGAGGGAGAGTTTTCTGGTGATAAGGCTATGTTTAGGGCTGAGAACATGGAAATCAAGTAATAGTATATACACCAAAAAGACTAGAGAAAACCATGCCTTAAGGCAAGTGAAGAAAAGAAACAATTTATAAACAGAGCAAAAATTATGATGGCCTAATGAAGATGGATTGAAGTTGCTTACCCAAGAATAAAAGATCACATCATTTCAACCAGAAGAGTTGTCTGCTGTGTTGCACTGCCTTACCTCAGGTGCTCCAATGTATTTATACATGATATGGGCTATTTTGGGCCAATCATCACCAACTTCGTATTTACATCTTTGCTCGATTTCAGGACAATCTTGAATAGACAGGTGCTGGAGAGTGATAAGAAATTTCAGACCTTCTGTAATTGTTTCAAATTATGACATAAATTGACAAAGATCTAAGTGAAGGTCCCCAATCCACCCTGGCAATGCTGTTAAACCTGGACAACCCCGGATTTCCAAACAATGTAGCCCTTATGGCAGTCTCAGCATACATAGATACATTTAACAAGGCCAATGACAAACCCTGCAAGCTAGGCATCAACAAATTTGCTGATATTACAAATGAAGAGTTCAAAGCTTCAAGAAATAGATTCAAGGGGCATATGTGTTCCTCAAAGACAATATCCTTCAAGTATGAAAATGTTACTACAGTACCTTCTACTATAGACTGGAGAAAGAAAGGAGCTGTAACACCCATCAAGGACCAAGGCCAATGCAGTGAGTTCAAACATTTAATGAGAATATATCATCAGCTTCAAATTAATTCTATCTTTTTTTTTGGGTGGGTGGGTTCTAACTTTTTGGTGTAACAAATTAAAATGTAGGACGCCCCTGGGCATTTTTAGTAGTGGCAGCTATGGAAGGAAGTACTAAGCTAACAACACGTAAATTAATCTGTTTATCCGAGCAAGAGTTGGTTGATTGTGACACAAAGGGTGTGGATCAAGGCTGTGATAGTGGTTCAATGGACAATGCCTTCAAGTTTATCCAACAAAACAAGGGACTCACAACTGAGACTAATTACCCCTACAAGGGAGTTGATGGTACTTGCAACATTAATGAAGAAGACAATCACACAGCCAAGATAACTGGGTACGAAGACGTACCTGCCAACAGTGAACAGGCATTATTGCCAACCAACTGGCTTCTATTGCGATTGATGCTGGGGGATTTGACTTTCAATTCTACTCAAGTGGTATCTTTACAGGACAATGTGGCACTGACTTAGACCATGGTGTTACTGCTGTCAGTTATGGTTGTTAGAATTTAAGAGAGTAAAGAGATATGAGAATTGAAGAGAGTAAAGAGATTGTACAAATGCTTACTTAAGTTCTTGTTATTGAGAATACAATTAAGAGTATATATAGGTTGTTAAAGGGAAAAGGCATTCCTTAAAACAAGGAAGGAAACATGACTTAAAGTAAGCCTTAAAACAAGGAAGGAAACATGGCCTAAAGTAAGCCTTAAAACAAGGATGAATATATGGCAAGTGTGGGTGAAGTGGAATAGTTAGTGACCCTAATTTAAGGAAAGAAAATGAACTTTGCCATCCATTGACAACCCCCCTCAAATTTATGCAGGTTGATCAACAAGCATCAATTTGCTGCTTAAGAAGAAATGTTGATAGCGAGTGAGCACTTTGGTAAAGATATCAGCAATTTGTAGTTCAGTGGAAACATGTGGAAGAGTGATAAGACAAGCTTCAAAAGCTTCACGGATAGAGTGGCAGTCGACTTCAATATGCTTCGTGCACTCGTGATAGACAGGATTGGCCGTGATCTGAATAGCACTTGTATTATCAGCATGTAGAGGTATAGGATCAGTTTCAGAAAAATCTAGCTCAGCAAGTAAACCTCGAAGCCAAATAATTTCGGAATAAGCAAGAGACATCGCCCGATACTTAGATTCTGTAGATGACTTAAAAACTTTGTCTTGCTTCTTACTCTTCCATGAGATCAATGGATCACCTAAGAGCACACACCAACCAGTAATAGAGCGACGTGTATCAGTACAACCAGCCCAATCAGTGTCGTTATAAGTAGTAAGTCGAGGAGAATTGCCTCAGGAAAGAATAAGCCACGGGCAGAAGTGCCCCGAACATAACGTATGATCCTACGGACAGTAACCAAATGAAGGTGACGAGGTGTCTGAAGAAACTGGCTGACTTGTTGTACTGCAAAAGAAATTTCTGGCCTAGTAATGGTGAGGTAGACAATACTGCCCACCAACTTCCGGTATAAACTAGGATCAGCAAGTAAATCACCCTCCTCTTTGCGAAGCTTGACATTCAATTCCATGGGAGTATCAACAGAAGTGGCCTCTTGTAGGCCAGCTGTAGCCACCAAGTCACTAGCATACTTATGTTGATTGAGTGAAATACCAGGCGGACTACGATGCACCTTAAGACCGAGAAAATATGTAAGAGACCCAAGATCTTTCATATAAAAGGACTCAGAGAGATGGGTCTTGAGCTGGCCAAGTGAAGCAGAATCGGAACCAGTAATCACAATATCATCAACATAAACTAAAAGAACAATAATACCCATGTTTGATTTTCGAAGAAACAAGGAATTATCATACTTGCTTTGCTTGAATGAGAATTGTAATAAATTAGTTCGAAATTTATCAAACCAGGCTCTTGAAGCTTGTTTGAGACTATAAAGGGAGCGACGAAGCTTACACACAAATGAGTTTGGAGAAGGAAACAGTCCCGGGGGTGGCTTCATAAATACACTCTTTAAGATCCCCATAAAGAAAAGCATTCTTGACATCCATCTGATATAGTGGCCAATCATTGGAAGCAGCAAGAGCTAGAATCGTACAAATAATGGTCATCTTAGCCACAAGAGCAAAGGTTTCTTCATAATTAACACCATATTCCTGATTATTTCCAAGTGCAACAAGCCAAGCTTTATAATGATCCAAACTTCCATCCGATCGAACCTTGATGGAGTAAACCCATTTGTAACCCAGGGGGACTATAGTGGAAGGACAAGGTGTAATGTCCAAGGTGTGATTGGCCTCTAAAGCAGCAATTTCTTCCTGCATAGCTTGTCGCCAAAAATCATGCTTGACAGCATATAAGTAGCATGTGGGAATATCAAAATTGGACAATGCAACAGTAAAAGCAGAAGCAAACCACCCATACCTATCCGGAGGTAAAAGCGTTCGAGAAGAGCGACGTACCAGGTGTTCTGAAGGTGCTGCAACTGACTGGAGTATGGTAGGATCAAATATCGGTTGAGCCATCGAAAGAGACTGTGGGCGGGAGCGTCTCGTATACATAATACCTGGTTTAAAGCAAGAACTGACTTGATGAAGATCTGAAAATTATTGCTGAAAGGTGGGGAGGACCACAGTAGAAGAAGAGGGCTTAGAGGACACATGAAAGAAATGTTGATTTTCAAAGAAAATAACATTCCTAGAAACACGTGTACGATGTAAGGTAGGATCGTAGCAAACAAATCCCTTTTGACACACATTATATCCCAAGAATGCACATCTAACAGATTGAGCAGATAATTTATGTCGCTCATGGGGAGGTAAATGGACAAAACATACACAACCAAAGATACAGAGATTATTATAACTAGGTTATTTAGCAAACAAACGGAAATAAGGAGGCTCCATGTGTAAGATTTGGGAAGGTAAACGATTAATCAAGTGAGTAGCAGTTTTCAGAGCCTCGACCCAGAACATAGATGGAATAGATGATTCTAACAAGAGAGTACGTACCACATCAAGAAGATGACAATTTTTGCGTTCGGTTGCTCCATTATGTTGGGGAGTAGCAGGACATGAACATTGATGAATAATACCTTTAGAAGCCAAGAATGCCTGAAACTCAGTAGACAAATATTCACCACCAGAATCTATGCGTAATGTCTTAATAGTCGCAGAAAATTGATTGTCAACATACACTAAAAAATTAGTGAAAGTATGAAAAACCTCAGATTTAGAGCGAAGAAAATAAACCCAAATGAATCTGCTGTAATCATCAATGAAAGTCACATAATATTTAAATTTTTCATGTGAACTAATGGGGGAAAGTCCCCAAACATCACTATAGATAAGATCAAAGCAGTGAGAAGCTCTACTAGCATGTAAAGGAAAGGGAAGAATTTTGCTTTTACCAAGTTTGCAAGAATCACACTTAAGAGATAAAGAAGAACATTCTTCATTATCAAGAAAACCAGAGTGCAATACATGAGATAAGATCTGAGTATTGGGATGGCTTAAACGACGATGCCACACCATACTTAGATTTGGAACATTATTGCAAGCAAAAGACTTAATAGACAAAACTGGAGAATTTGCTGGGACAGATAAAAATAGTGGAAATAAGCGCCCCACTTTAGGTTCTTTCGTGATCAGCTCTCCCGTTACCTGGTCATGTACAACATAACCATCACCAGAAAAGTTAACAACACAATTGTTATCAACTAATTGACCAACAGAAATAAGATTCGTGGAAAGTTGAGGAGCAAGAAACACATCAGTGAATTTAGAAGAGGCATCTTCGACAACAGCGATTGGTAAAGAACTGCCATTGGCAGTCTGAATGGAAGATGAACCAACACAGGGCCGAACATGACACAGAGTGGTGGGAGTATTCGTCATGTGATTAGAGGCCCCCGAGTCTACGTACCAGAGTTTGGTAGAATTTTTACTTTGAAACCCCATTGCAGATAATGCTGAAATTAGCATTTGTTGCACCATTTTGGGTGTGCAGTAATTTGCTGTAGGAGGTGTCGGAACTGGGAAGGCACTTGAAGAAGAGCCAGGAGCTGCGGAGGGTACAATAACAGAAGTCTGAAATGCTTGAGTCTGACAATTTTGTGGGCAGAGACGACATTCTTTAATGATGTGACCCTTCTTCTTACAATAAGAGCAGTATTTCTTGGGACAATTGGCAACAATATGTCCATATTCCTTACAGCAAAAACACTACAAGTTTTTAGAATACATAGGCAGTCCGCGTCCATGGGCAGCATAAGCCACAGTTCCTGGACTATCATAAGATTGCTCCAGAGTAGCTTAAGTACTAAGACGTTGTTCTTGATGAAGTAACTCACCAAAACAAACATCAAAAGAAGGAACAGGAGATCTATTCGGCAGAGAGGAGCAAATAGATTCATATTCCGAGCATAGTTTCATAAGAAATTGATCACGCCATCTAGTATCGTGGAATTACTGAATAGTCTAAAGAGTGGCAACAGGAACAGCCGCTGTAACAGGATCAGTATAGTTAGTCCAAAGAATCAGAAAGGTCGAGTAATAGTCTTGGATGGAAAGACTACCATGTTGAAAGGTGGCAATCACATGCTCTAACTGAAAGCGATGAACATCATATCTTGATGATAAACCTTCTTCAGATAAGTCCACATGGATTGAGCAGAGCGATGAGTACGCAAGTTGGTGATAATATGTGGCTCCATCGAACCCAGAAGCCAAGACATGATCCGAGCATCAAGCACAATCCAAGAAGGAGAAGACCCGACATCCTTCGATTGGTCTGTATTGGATGTTTGTGCGACATTCGTGCCATTGATATGGCCCTAAAGTTCTTTTCCCTTGAGGAAAATTTCAAACTGAAAGGCCCAGGTAGAGTAATTTTTTCCCGTAAATTTGGCACACACAGATGCAGAGTCCATTGCAAATAAGTGCAATCCGAGACAAAGCAAAAAATTTCAAAATAAATAAAGGAACTAGAATCAAGGGAAAGAAGAATCTGCTGTCGAAAAAATCAAATAAGCCAAAAAAAATAGCTAGACCAAAAAAATGTCGAAACCACCCAAAGCAGGACAAAAACAATCTGCCAAAGAGATCTGAGAACAAAAAAAACACTGAGAAATCTGAAACCCAAAGCCACAAAACACCTCTCTGAAAACAGAGAATGTCATGAATGCCGAAACTGCTCAAACTAAAAATAGGAGGTGCCGACAACACCAACCCAGAAAGAGAAGATCGAAAAACAACAAAAAAAAATTTCACGTTTGGTTCACCGAGAACAACACAGAACACGCTGAAACACGAAACCAAGAAAAATTACAAGCGAGAGAAGAACCTAAGCAACTGGCTCTGATACCATGTTAGAATTTAAGAGAGTAAAAAGATATGAGAATTGAAGAGAGTAAAGAGATTGTATAAATGCTTACTTGAGTTCTTATTATTAAGAATACAATTAAGAGTATATATAGGTTGTTAAAGGAAAAAGGCATTCCTTAAAACAAGGAAGGAAAAATGACCTAAAGTAAGCCTTAAAATAAGGAAGGAAACATTGCCTAAAGTAAGCCTTAAAACAAGGATGAATATATGGCAAGTGTAGGTGAAGTGGAATAGTTAGTGACTCTAATTAAGGAAAGAAGATGGACTTTTCCATCCATTGACAATGGAGTCAGTGACGATGAAATTAAATACTGGTTAGTAAAGAACTCATAGGGCACTGAATGAGGTCAAGAAGGATACATTCAGATGCAGAGAGATATTGATGCTAAGGAAGGTCTCTGTGGCATAACAATGGAAGCCTCTTACCATACTACATGAATTGCAATATTAAAGGCAATGCCTCCTACACCTTTTATAATATAATTAATGTGTACATGTGTTTTTATTTTCTTCTGTTGTCAGTCCTGCTAGTTACTCATTAGCAAGAAATATTGTTAGTTTCATACCGAGAAACAAATCTGTAATTCTGTAAAACTATCAATTTTAAACTACTACATAGATGGAACTCACCTTTTCTTCCAAGTTGGTGAAATCATCAAGGACAAGTTCTTCAAGAGACGGGAATGGTCTACCAGTCCCCTCGCCATAAAACTCTTTTCCAATATCCCTCACTTCATTCATTCCACATAGGGAGAGAGTCTTAAGTGCAGGAAGATTTTCAAGAGTGGGAAGATGTTCACAATTAATAAACTTGGTAAAATGAACACCAGTCAGGTTTGGAAGAGTCCAACGTGGAAATCTGATTCCTGGGAACCCCTTCATAAACAACTTTTTAAGATTTTGGTGTGGTTGGAGGCCCTAGATAACATGTTCTCCCAACTCAGCATCTTGTTCATATTCTTGCGATGAACAGGATGGATGAAATTGTTCAGTTCTGCGAAGTCTAGCTTTTGTGGGTTTCTCCACAGAAAATACAAGAGGATGATCATCATCACTTCCTCGACAAAGACCTAGTGATTCAAGATTTTCTTTCTGCATTATATTTGCATGCTTTGAATCATCTGCATTGTTGACATTCTTCAAGCCTTTTATTGTCAGCTCACCTTGAAGGTTTAGCCGTCCCATAATCTCAAGGTCTAGAACGCAACTTATAACAACCATTGGTAACGTCTGAAGCTGGTTAGAGATTTTAGGTAAAATAATATTACAGATATTTGAATAACCATCAAGCCATATATTGGGAAATAGATGTGCAACTTTTCTAAGGTTCATTAAAGGAACCATGCTGGTCAGTGCTACACATCCAGTTGTACAGAGATGTCTGAGGCTCACCATTTTGGCATTAGTAGGCAATACTCTGAGCATATAGCAAGCAAAGAGGTTCAAAGTTTGCAAAAATGGGAGAATCTCGATGCTATAGGGTAATTCTATGATGCGTGCATAAGATAGATCAAGATACCTTAAACACAACAAGCCACCAATAGATTCATCTAGCTTTTCAAGGCCACGAGCATTCAGATCTAGCACATTCAAGTAAAGAAAACTTGCACACATTCTTCTAGGAGCAACTTATGGAAATACCAACAGAGTTCGCAAATGTTCTGCCTTATACAAGGCTTCTAGAATCATAGGTGACGTAAAAGAACAAAGAACAGATGAGTGACGAGTTTGAACAAGATTACTTGATGGAGGACCCTGCCCCAAAGTCATGTACTATTTTCCTGCAATAGACTGTGCAAGATCATGAATGATATAAAGCATTTTGTATCTAATTAAGCCTCATTGTCATAGTGCTCTAGTTCTTGAAAGAATGACATCCACAACAGATCATTAAAGTAGTCATTGCCAATCTCCTCTGGTTGCTTGCTTCCAATATCTCGATTAAATTAAGCCTTCTACCATCCATAGACGGATTAACTTTTCCTTCTCAATTTCATAGTTCTTAGGAAATACTGAGCAGAATGCAAAGCAATTCTTGAGATAGGATGGTAAATGAATGTAACTCAGCCTTAGGGCTGGTAAGATTCCCCTGTTACATACATCTAAATCCCAAAGTTCACTGTTTTGCACGAATAACCACTTCTTTACATCTCTCTTGAAGCGTAGTAAACTTCCTAGAGTTTTAGCTGCCAAAGGAACACCACCACATTTCCTCACAATCTGCTTTCCAATCAATGAAAGTTTTGGAAACTTTTGTTCTTCCCTTTTTCGGAAAGCCCGTTGCTTAAACAGATTCCAGCAATCATCATCAGGCAAGCCCTTCAAAAAATATGGGAAAGTTGGGGAGTTCATCATGAAGGCAACTTTCCTACTTCGGGTGGTTACTATAATTTTGCTTCCAACAATACAACCTCTAAAGAGAGGTGTTAACTTGTCTCACTTCTCTTGATCTTCGTTCCTAACATCATATAACACAATTAGGTATCTCTTCTTGTGCAACAAGGCCTATAGCTTGGACTGAAGTACATCCATCTCTGAACTACCACATTTATCCATAGTTACAGATTTAATGATTGCCTTTATGATACTTTTCACATCAAAATAATAGGATACAAAAACCCAAATATCGATGTCAAAATGCCTCGCCACCTCCTCATCATTGTATACCGATAATTTGAACGAAAGACACATTTCTTTCTTCAACAGCTTCACAAGACAATAATAATTTAACTATCTTTTCTTTGTTTTCCATTCTTCCATAGATTTCTGATTAAATAACGAACAAGCCAGTTTCCTTTCTATTAGATTGCCTATTGGCAATACTAACCTCCCTTAGATGCAGGTTAAATCCCTCCATTGCATTCCTTTCTAGTTCCTGCATCATGTTTCTCAACTTCTTCGCGTTCGCTCTAGTTTTTTTTTTTTTATAAAAGTTAATAAGTTCTGAAGGTTTCGATATAATGAAAGTACCTGTAAACTCGTCAAGCAGGTCCTCAGCATTATAAACTATCCTTGAGCCTTGACAACTAAATATGAACAACTTTGTTGGTGACTTGTTTCTCTTCGGCATCTTCAAGAACGGCTTGAACCATCAGTAAGGTATTCTGTAGGTTACTAAAGTTGTCCACGAGATCCCACATATCTCCAATCTTTTGCATGATAGAAGAAGCTAATCTGTCAAAGATCACTTGTATGATGGGTGATAACACTACGTCGGCCATTTTCTGCAGAAGCAGTGTGATAAGAAACAGAATATTGGTGGACTGAATGTGAAGAAGGATTTCTATTTCACTAATTAGCATATTGATCACCTCCCGAAAGATAAATTAACTTGGTGGAGCCAGAAAGTGAAAATGATATATGGAATCTTCACTTGAACTTGAGTTTAGGCAAAGTCTAATGGACCCAGTAAAAAGGCAAAGTCTAGTCAAGAATTTGTCATCCTCATTTACTTTTCATTCATACTTTCTTTTTAAAATTATTTTTTATTTTGGTTAGATCATGAATCCCAAAACTATTTTCCGCCAAGGCCTATAGGTCCATGTAATCACTGGTGAACAATGGATTCTTACTACATAACTCCTATGGTTTTTTTCAGATAAAATAAACAATGGGAATTGGTAAGCCTAGAGAAGTCCACTTTAAATTTCAAGTCTCTATACAAAATATGACAGGCAGCTAAGAACACACGTATCATTGTTGGGAGAAGGTTAGTGTTTATAATGAATGATTTTGTTAATCACACCAATTATAAACAAAAAGAAAATAAGAAATAATATACTCAGGTGCACCTCAGAATAGCGCTACACTTATCAGGCGTTTCACTATAATCAACCTCACAAATCTCTCGTTACAATGTGTATTACAATGTGTGCTGTGTACATAGGGAGTATTTATGTTACAATGTGTGCTGAGTACATAGGGATTGTTTATGTGCAACTTAAGAAGCCCTAATTAGGGTTTTCGTTCTGCTGTAAAACCACGGCTATTCATAGGCCCAAGCTCAAACCATCAAACAAAAAATTTATTGGAAAATCACCTCAAGAATGATCTCAGGTTGTGATCTTTCCAAACACCCAAATCCACAAGGACTTGAACAAACATAAACAACAATCAAAGCATAAAAGAGAACACAAACAATTGTTATCGAGGTTCGACAATGTGCCTACGTCCCCGTGAGCTCCTTTGAGCCATCTGCACTAAATCAATGGAGTTTTTACAATTATAGCAACACCTCTTCAAGAACCCTCTTGTTCTTGAAGAATGAAAGAAGAGAAAAAAGAAAGTGATAAGGACTAAGTGTTTCCCTTGAATTTTCCCTAAGAAAATTCCAATTACAAAGCCCTTGAATCCTCAATCTATACTACTCTATCTCTCTAAACAACCAACCTCTCTTGAATGAGTCTCTCCTTTGTGTTTTGTGTCTTTGCACTCTCACACTTGCATGTCATTCACATGTCTTACCCTTGACACTTGTGACTTTGCACCCTTGTGTCATTCACCTCTTGTGTTGAGATGTTGTCTTCACTTGTTGTTAGAAGACCCGCAATGACTTCCTCATCCAATCTTTGAGATCAATCTCAACCCTTAGATCTCAAGAATAAAAGACCCATGGCTCTCTAAGAGTCTAAGTAATCCTATGCGTTTTAACCAAGTCCCACGCACCACCTCAAAGTGTTGAAGTTAAGGTGTCAGGTGTGCTTCGTGCTGAGGCTCGGAATAGGGCGTGCTGAGGCTCAAAACTTGGTGCCTTACTGGAGGCCATGACGCAGACACCTTGAACTGAACTCTTGGACATGCTGGAGGCCGCGGTGCCCAAGGTTGGGCCACGGCGCACAACCAGACCTGATGCTGAACTCTTCAACTGTTTAATTTTTTGACAAATTCCCAACAATCTCTACCTTTGTCTAAGCAATTATACCCGAACCCATTGTGCAGAGAACTCAAGATCCAAACTTAACTTGAGTTATCATATGATCCGATTCCAATCCTAAGAAGTCCAAGGAAATGATTGAACTTTCTTAGAGGTAGAACTTTAGTACCTAAATCTGCAAGATTTTCTTCCGTTGCAACTTTGTGCACATGAATGCATCATTCCATAACATTTTCCCGAATGAAATAATACTGAACATCCATATGCTTAGTCCTCTCATGGAACACCAGATTCTTACACAAATGCAACGCACTTTGACTATCCGAATACACCACCACCTGTTCTTTTAAGACCTTCAACTCTTCCAACAACCATTTGCACCACATAGCCTCCTTAATGGCTTCTGTTGCCGCTATATACTCAGCCTCGGTTGTTAAGAGTGTTACCACCGGCTGCAACTGAGCCTTCTAACTTATACAACATCTATTTAAGTTAAAGATATAGGAGGTAATCAATCTTCTTTTATCCCAGTCTGTTCCATAGTCCGAATTAGCATAACCCTCTAGACAGATGGTCTTACCCCTCTTCTCATAAACCAGCCCCACATCTGGGCTTCTCTTCAAGTACCTCAGCAACCACTTCATCCCAAGCCAATGCTTATTTCCGGGATTACTCATAAACCTGTTGAAGGGTTTTCACAACCGTTCTATGTCTTAGAATCCCATTTTACTCACAGAATTTATCAAAATCCTTATTAAAAAATTCTAAACCATTATTGGTTCTTAATACCTTGACTACCCTGCCCGTTTGAGTCTCCAGCAAATTTTTCCACACCACAAATTTATTCAAAGCATCTGATTTATTTTTAAGCAAATAAACCCAAACCTTTCTAGAATAATCATCAATTAAAGAAAGAAAGTAATGATTACCTCCCTGTGTTGGTGTTCTTGTTGGTCCCCAAAGATCTGCATGAATGTAGTCAAGAATGCGCTTAGACTTGTGCACTTCGGTGTTGAAGCTGACCCAATGTTGCTTCCCAAGAATGCAACTTTGGAAGAAATCGACCACTTCATCCCAAGCCAATGCTTATTTCCGGGATTACTCATAAACCTGTTGAAGGGTTTTCACAACCGTTCTATGTCTTAGAATCCCATTTTACTCACAGAATTTATCAAAATTCTTATTAAAAAATTCTAAACCATTATTGGTTCTTAATACCTTGACTACCCTGCCCGTTTAAGTCTCCAGCAAATTTTTCCACACCACAAATTTATTCAAAGCATCTGATTTATTTTTAAGCAAATAAACCCAAACCTTTCTAGAATAATCATCAATTAAAGAAAGAAAGTAATGATTACCTCCCTGTGTTGGTGTTTTTGTTGGTCCCCAAAGATCTGCATGAATGTAGTCAAGAATGCGCTTAGACTTGTGCACTTCGGTGTTGAAGCTGACCCAATGTTGCTTCCCAAGAATGCAACTTTGGAAGAAATCGACCACTTCATCCCAAGCCAATGCTTATTTCCGGGATTACTCATAAACCTGTTGAAGGGTTTTCACAACCGTTCTATGTCTTAGAATCCCATTTTACTCACAGAATTTATCAAAATTCTTATTAAAAAATTCTAAACCATTATTGGTTCTTAATACCTTGACTACCCTGCCCGTTTAAGTCTCCAGCAAATTTTTCCACACCACAAATTTATTCAAAGCATCTGATTTATTTTTAAGCAAATAAACCCAAACCTTTCTAGAATAATCATCAATTAAAGAAAGAAAGTAATGATTACCTCCCTGTGTTGGTGTTTTTGTTGGTCCCCAAAGATCTGCATGAATGTAGTCAAGAATGCGCTTAGACTTGTGCACTTCGGTGTTGAAGCTGACCCAATGTTGCTTCCCAAGAATGCAACTTTGGAAGAAATCGACCACTTCATCCCAAGCCAATGCTTATTTCCGGGATTACTCATAAACCTGTTGAAGGGTTTTCACAACCGTTCTATGTCTTAGAATCCCATTTTACTCACAGAATTTATCAAAATTCTTATTAAAAAATTCTAAACCATTATTGGTTCTTAATACCTTGACTACCCTACCCGTTTGAGTCTCCAGCAAATTTTTCCACACCACAAATTTATTCAAAGCATCTGATTTATTTTTAAGCAAATAAACCCAAACCTTTCTAGAATAATCATCAATTAAAGAAAGAAAGTAATGATTACCTCCCTGTGTTGGTGTTTTTGTTGGTCCCCAAAGATCTGCATGAATGTAGTCAAGAATGCGCTTAGACTTGTGCACTTCAGTGTTGAAGCTGACCCAATGTTGCTTCCCAAGAACGCAACTTTGGAAGAAATCAAGTTTTTCTACCTTGTCACCATCAAGTAGACCATTCTTGCTGAGAACTTGCAGCCCTTTTTTGCTCATATATCCCAAGCAATTGTGCCAAAGTACTACCTTATCCATCTCAACCATCAAGCTTGCTGCTTGATCCTTGATTTCTGTCTCTCCGATCATTTCATAGAGACCATCTTTAATTGCTGCTTTGATCACTATCAAAGATCCCTTGGTTACCTTGATCTTTCCTCCCTCTGCTTTGTATGTATACCCCATGGAATCTAGCTATCACAATGAGATCAAAATTTTTCTCAAATCTGGAAGATACCTCACATTTCGCAGCAGCCTTGTGACTCCATCAAACATTCTCAATTGGATATCTCCTATCCCCCTCACTTGGTAAAAAGTATCATTCCCCAAGAAAACCTTTCCATCATTGGTTTCCTTGAAATTTTTGAACCAATCCCAGTGAGGGCACATGTGATAAGTGCACCCGAAATCCAAGATCTATTTATTGTTGCCTTACCTCTTGCTCACATTTGAGCACACAACAAGAACATCATCTTGCTGTTCTACCTTGGCAACCGAAACCTCTCCATTGTTGGTATGGATTCTTCTTCTCTTATCCCTCATCATCTTCTTACAATCTCTCTTGAAATGACCCTCCTTATTGCAGTTGTAGCATCGCTTCCCTCCAAACTTCAGTTTGGAATGTGATCTCCCATGGCTCTACCCTCTACCCTTTGATTTCTCCCAGTAGTTGCCATGGATGCTACTGCCATTTCGAGTTGATGGCCTTCTTCTAATGAATAACCCTTCTCCACTTGATCCTTCCCTCATCTTGGCTTTGAAATCATGAGCCCTTATAGCATGGATCACAATTTCTTTGGTTAGTGTATCTCTTCCATATTCAATAGCATTAATCAAGCTTTCAAAACAATCAGGAAGAGAATTTAACAAAATAACAGCCAATTGTTCATCCGTGAATGTTATACTATAACTAGTCAAATCTTGAACTAGTTTGTTAAACACATCAAGATTATCTTGCAACTCTTTATTAGGATCCATTTTAAAAGCAAAGATTTGTTTAAGAAGATAAATTTTATTAGGGAGAGTCTTGGTAAGAAATAACTCATCTAGTTTCTTCCAAATGATAGTTGGATTTTCTGAGTCTCTGCACTCCCTTGTGACACTATCTGACATATGCAGAAAGATGGTGCTATACGCCATCTTCTTCATCTCAATCCGCTAGACTTCCGTGATACTTGCTGGAAAATCGTCATCTTCTCCAATAGCCAAGTCCACCTTTTGTTCCATAAGAACAACCTTGATCTTCCACTTCCAAAAGGCAAAGTCTTCCTTTCTATCAAACTTCTCAACAATGAAATTTGAACCCATCTTGCGGAGAAAATCTCAAGATTTATGTGGCACCCATAATTGCTTTCCAACTTCTAAATCTCAAGAACTTGATCAAATCTTGATCCCAGCACTGTTCTTGAATCACCCTCAAGAACCTGATTAGATTTTGATCCCAGCACTCTTCTTGAATCACCCAAGAAGTTAATATTTGATTCTTGTCTCCTTGCTCAGATTCCCAGCTGTACAAGCTCTGATACCACTATTGAAAAATTACCTCAAGAATGATCCCAGGTTGTGATCTTTCCAAACACCAAAATCCACAAGGACTTGTACAAACAGAAACAGCAATAAAAGCATAAAAGAGAACACAAGCAATTGTTATCGAGGTTCGACAATGTGCCTACGTCCCCATGAGCTCCTTCGAGCCCTCTGCACTAAATCAATGGAGTTCTTACAATTACAGCAACACCTTTTCAAGAACCCTCTTGTTCTTGAAGAATGAAAGAAGAGAAAAAGAAAGTGATAAGGACTAAGTGTTTCTCTGGAATTTTCCCCAAGAAAATTCCAATTACAAAGCCCTTGAATCCCCAATCTATGCTACTCTCTCTAAACAACCAGCCTCTCTTGAATGAGTATCTCCTGTGTGTTTTGTGTCTTTGCACTCTCACACTTGCATGTCATTCACATATCTTACCCTTGACATTTGTGACTTTGCACCCTTGTGTCATTCACCTCTTGTGTTGAGATGATGTCTTCACTTGTTGTTATAAGACCCTTTATATAGAGCAATGACTTCCTCGTCTAATATTTGAGATCAATCTCAACCCTTAGATCTCAAGAACCAAATACCTATGGCTCTCTAAGAGTCTAAGTAATCTTGTGCATTTTAACCAAGCCCCACACACCATCTCAAAGTGCTGAAGTTAAGGTGTCAGGTGTGCTTCGTGCTAAGGCTCAGATGAGGGTGTGCTGAGGCTCAGAACTTGGTGCCTTGCTGGAGGCCACGGCGCAAACACCTTGAGCTGAACTCCTGGACATGCTGGAGGCCATGGCGCCCAAGGCTGGGCCGCGGTGCACAACCAGACCTGATGTTGAACTCTTCAACTGTTTAATTCTTTGACAAATTCCCAACAAAACCAGACCTAAAACATGTACATGGACTAAAATTTTTGACGGCACTACCCTCTAACCGCCTCCTGCTCACCGAGAAGTGGAACCCATTGTCGTCCGGGGTTTTACAGATTTAAACCCATGAAATATACACCAACTTTAACAATAAGGCAGGCCATTGGTGACATGTATAATGCCATAATGGTCGGTAATTCTAGTCCAAAAGGCTATTTTTATGTGTTTCCATGCAGTTTTCTCTTATGACAAACAAAATGATTTTCTGCAAGTGCGTAGTAGAATCCATTTTCTTTGGAAAAGGTTTTCCTTTTTTTTTTTTCAAGGCAAGGGTGAATTACAAAAATAGAATTTTGTGTTTCCCAAAAGTTATGAATTAAAAGTGTGAGAATTATAAAACTAAATCCCCTCCCCCAAAGAAAAGGAAATATAAAAGAGAACACAAAAAGAAAATGGGCATAGCTAACACGAAATCTAATTGGTTTTGTTGGTGAATAAAACATCCATTTTATAAGTTTTAACTGATATACGTCAAAAGTCTTTTAAACTCTCCTTTTGCAAATATAAGTTTTGTTGACGTGTTCTATGTACCTTGTCGTCTCATCTCTTTAGACAATAAGGCTACCACGACATTCTTAAAGATAGATCAGTCGTACCACTACCAATCTTAACTATCAAGTTATCCCACAAATCAAGTAGTGAACAGAGCAGTGTAATAGCCTTATCGTCATTCGTCACATCAACACTGATAGACAACAACTGACCTATCAAAGTGTTGAACTCATGTAGATGAATAGAGAAAGAATCATCCTCAGCCATCCGAAGGTTGTACAACTTCTTCCGTTGAAACAGTTTGTTTACCAGAGATTTACTATAATAAAGCTTTCCAGCTTCTTCCAGAGTTCTTTTGCAGTCTTCTCTATAGAAATGTTTATCAGGACAGAATCGACCACGCACAACCGAATAAGACTGCATGCCTTCCAATCGAGCTTCTCCCACTCCATGATGGCCACTATAGATGATGCCGAAACCACCACCGACGACGCTGCCGTCATGCTCATTGTACTCTTCGGCATCTTATCGACTATCACCGTCTATAGGTCCCTATCCACGAGTAGATCCTCCATCTTCAGTTTCCACAACTCGAAGCTTTTCCCTCTGAACTTCTCGATTTCAATCTGTGATCCAATTGACATCTCTTATCGTTAATCCTCGAACACTAATTAAATGATTCGAGACTTGTTAATCACACAAATTATAAACAAAAAGAACATAAGACACAATATTCCCAGGTTCACCCTAGAATAGGGCTACGTTCTATCAGAAGTTTCACTATAATCAACCTCACAAATCTCTCGTTACAATGTTCGCTCAGTACATAGAGAGTATTTATAAGCAATTTAAGACGTCCTAATTAGGGTTTCCATCCTACTGTAAAATCACGACTATTCATGGGCTCAAGCCAAAACTACCAAGCAAAAAACTAAACCCAAAACATATACAAGGCCTAAAATTTTCAGGGGCACTATCCTCTAACCCCTGCCCTCTCACGGGGGAGCGAGACCTCCGCCCACTCACCAGGGAATGGGACCCCGTAGTTGTCAGGGGTTCTACAGATCTAGACCCATGAAGTATGCACAAACTCTAATAGATAAAGCAGGCCATTGACAACATGCTTAATGGTCGGTAATTCTAGTCCAAAAGGCTATTGTTATGTGTTTCTATGTAGTTTTCTCTTATGACAAACAAAATGATTTTCTGCAAGTGCCTAGTGGAATCCACTTTTTTCTGTTAACAAAAATATACCACAATATATTTTTTGTCACAAAAAAAAAAAAACTCGAGGTATTTTTTGAAAACGGAGTCAACCGCAGGACATTTTTTGTAATTAAGCCTTAAATTTAAAATTCAAAACCGAAAAAAAGCAAAAGTTATGTCAAACATTAATTTAGATCCAAAATAAAAATTTGAGTTTTGTAAATTTTGATTCCGAATGAGTTTTGGCATTATTTATATTCTTTAATTAGAGATATTAATTATTTATACCGTTGCCATTATATAAATTATCAATCATTTTTTAATTAAATTTTAAATATAACAATGATGCATCTATTAATATTAAAACATTGTGATTATTATTTAATAAAAATAGTATTATTAATGTCATCAAAATCTCCCTCCTCGCTAGATTACTTATTTTTAAGTATCTCTCTCTCTCTGATATAATGCCATCAAAATCTCCGTCTTCGCTAGATTACTTGTTAGACTTTTAGTATTTTGCAAGATAAATTAAAATTTTGTCTTTAATTATTTATTATGTAAAAAATGGAAAGAGACTCTTTTTTTTACTGTATGAATCAATTTTTTAATAATTAAAATTGTATAACTGCTATATTATAATATATTTGTCAATATAGCAATTATAATTGAAAGATAACTTATTTGTTTGTTCTTGCAGAAATTAACGCAGTACTACTGCTCCTATACTGGGTTGTAAAAATTATTATTTTTTCTTTCTACTGAAAAAACAAGCAAAAAAAGGTCATGGGAGTAAAAAAAAACTATAAAGTGTTATAAAATTATTTAATAATAGTAAGAGGACTTAGGGAAAACTTAGCAAATGAATTGAATTCTTAATTGATTTCAAACATAAATTTCAATTTAATTTTAGTGTTTAGTAAAATTATACCAAACGTGAAAAACTCTTTTGAGTAAATTTTAATTTTATTTTATTTAAAAATAAAATGTAAATTCATTTATAAATAAATTTTAATTTCGATTCACTTAAAAATAAATTAAATTTTATTCTTTAATTCATATCAAATTGTTTTGAAGTCAACAAGTATATTTTTTGAACTTTTGGTAACTGTTTAACCAAATTCACTGAAGACGTGAGCCAAACATGTGGTGTCAGTGATACAGGTTAATAACTGAAAAGTTAAGACTATGCTGTTAAGGTGTTCCCTGCTTTCGCATTGAGATAACAATGTTGAAAACAGAGGAAACTTTTTCATATTCATAAATGGTAATGTTATTTACTAGTAATAACTTGATACTTAGTACGAGTTGGTATCAAAGAATTGAACGTTAGAAAAATCAAGTCTTTGATTATTTAAAAAGCAATGAGTAATTCCACTCTAATCAGTTTTTGTTTAGTATCTAAATATATAAACAACTTGTAATTATTTACCGAGAATTAAAATATATTTTCCTTTTGTATTTTAGCTCTCTTTCTTTTATGTTTGGCTTTATCTCATTCTCAACAACTCTTAACTCGCGAAATAAAACCAAACATAAAAAGAAGGAGAGTTAAAATACGAAAAAGAAAAGTATATTTTAGTTCTCAGTAAACAATTACAAGTTATTTATATATTTAGACATTAAACAAAGATTGATTAACGTGAAATTACCCATTAATTTTTAAGTAATTAAAGACTTGATTTACCTAATGTTCAACTTTTTGATACCAATTTGTTCATTGAAAATAGGTAGGTTCTCTTTCTCTGTTTACAATTCTATTTGGATAAATAAAATTCACTTTTTATTAGGAAACAAAGAAGACAATTTACATCTATTCGTAAATTAATTAAAAATTCTACTACAAAATTATCAAGCGGGGTTCCTGTCTAAGGACTTTGCATCTTTTTCGTCACTGCCTTATCAAATTGGTGAACGTTGGGTAGATCAAGTCATCAGACTTTTAAAAACAATGAGAAAGTCATGCTCACAAGTCTTTGTTTAGAGACTAATTAAATACATAAAAAACTTTTGCTATTGTTAACTAATTCTTAGAATTAATAATAGAATAGTTTGTGATGGCAAGACCATTTGATAGTCTTTTCATTCTAAGGATGTGACAACGAGATTTTTCAACAGGTTTATCTATGTGATGACGAGACTGAAAGTAATTTTATCATAGTTTCGTCATCGTAACGTATTATTCAATTTCAATTAGAGTTCGATTTCAAAATTCAATTTGTTATAAAATGAAATCTCAAAATTTGATTTGTCATAAATTTTTTATAGAAAAATTAAAGCAAAACCTGTTTCCTCTGTCTTTTAACATAACTTAAAACTCTGTTTTTAGTAATTACTACTAATTTTTCACCATTATTTTATCTTTTCAGCTATAAGCACATTCGAAGGAGATGGAAAGGAAGATGGAGCTTCAACATTTCAGCCACCCACATCCATTGACTTTGTATATGGTGTTTACAAGTAATCAGTTTTGCTCGAAGTTTTTGCGTTATTGAATGATATGAGATAATAAAAATTGAGGAAATTCTTTTCATTTTTCCTAGTTAGCAACTTTAGAGTACATGACTCATTAGTCTTATTAATGGTAAAAGCAAATTATATAATTATTTTATCTAATAATATGCTGATACGTGTCCACTCTAACTTATTAAGACCGACATACAAAGTTTTTAATGCTTTAGATAGGTAAAAATAGTTTAGGTAGAAAAAATATTTTACATAAATAAATTTAATGATCAAATGGTTGGAGCGTTAACATTAGAGCTTGTCAAGGGTTGTAATATTGTTTAGATATAGTAGATAAACTAACAAGTAATTTTATTAAACCTCAAGGTCAATGCATTGTTGATCGCATACAACAAATATGCTAACACACAATTTCACGAAACTTAGACAAAGTTTATTCGTGAAGTTTTTTTTAAAAAAATAATAATTTTGTCTTTAAAAAATAAAAATTGACATCAAACTTTTCAATTTAATAAAACTCATGTAAATGATTAATTTCACAAAATTTTACCAAAAAATTATCACTTTAATGTACGGTTTAACTCATATTTTATCAATGGTTTAGAATTCAAATTTTGTACTGCATAAAAAAAATCTAAATCACATATTAAAATTTATCCAAACATATATGTTGATTATTTTATAACTTTAGAATTATCATAAATGTATTTAGATAATGACCATGAAATTAACGTTTGAAATAGCTATGTGATGCCATACAATTTTTTAAGCCTTTTTTGTATTGTGAATCTATAATATTCTACTAACCTTGCAGTGTCATGATTCAAAGGGTGATCAATCAGCTGGTTTATAACGTTGTATTTGATGTAAAACCTTTACATAAATGAATGAACGTCACGGCGAGACCATCTCTCTTTGGATCATACGAGGGAATTTAAAAAAAAAAAAAAAAGAACGTAGGATGAAACATGTGTCGTCCTAAACATAGATTATATAGTTTTTCACTCACAAACTATATATTGTATGCATAAACAGTTAGACAACAAAAGGGTAACTTGTTATGAAATCTCTGTATATAAATCTCCATAGAAACCTTGGGAGTCATTGTGCCTGCTCACTCATTTAGTTCATCTGACTTTAGCTTACAACTGCAATGGCATTCATAAATTACTTCCAATGCGTTTCCTTGGCGTTGCTCTTCATTTTGGCAGCTTTGCTTTCTCAGGCAATATCTCGTACTCTGCAGGATGCATCGATGTATGAGAAGTGTTGTTATTTGTCTAAGTTTCAAACATATCCAAACACGGTCTAAAGTTGGTTAATGTTCAAACCAATTGTGAGATATCAAATTTCAGCAAGTTATAAGGTTGCACACATGTGTGTGCTTCAATTTTGAGCATGGAAAGGTCAGGCACACTGCTGTGGAAGTTTCTGCCCACAGGTAGGAGGTGTGCGCACAGCATCAGGAGGCTGCAGCATCAGGTCACGCCGCAGCATACAGCACCACACCAAAACGCACAGCATCACTTGGAGAGTGATGAAGGGCTGAGATTAAAGGAAGAACATGATCAAAGGGTCAAGAATGATTCACAAGATTGTCCAAGAATTAAGAGGCTATAAAAAGGGTTTCCTAGCCTCATTTCAAGTGGTGAAAAAGGTGTGTGAGAGAACCACACAGGTTGTGACATTGTGAGATCATTGTAAACACAAGAGAGAATTGTGTGAGAGACATAAACACAAGAGGGACTCTTGTAGTGAGGCTGGTTGTAAAGAAGAGAGGTTAGTAGAGAATTGATAGAAAGCATTGTAATAGGTCTATCACTTTCTTGTTCTCTTCTTGGTTCTTCAAGAACTTGGATTCTTGAAGGGGATTGCTGTAACTTTGTAAGAACCATTGAGATAGTGCAGAGAGTTCGGAAGAACTCACGGGGACGTAGGCACATTGCCGAACCTCGACAACAAATTACTTGTCTTCTTTCTTTCTTTGATTTTCTGTTCTTGTGTTCGATTGCTGAAATTCTTTCTAGAAGTCATTCAAGACTTGGGTGTTTGGAAGATCACCACCTGGGTATCTTGTCAAGGTGATTTCCAACAGTGGTATCAGAGCACATCAGCTGGTTATCGAAACAAGAAGTAGAAAGTACGGAGCCAAGACGCCAAGAATCAAAGATCAAACTTCTTGGGTGATTCAAGAACGGTGTAAAGATCAAGATCCGGTCGTGTTCTTGAAGGTTGATTCAAGAACGGTGTTAAAGATCCATCTTCGATCTGTGTTCTTGAGGTTAAAGAAAGTAGTTGTGGTTAGTGCACAAATCTGGGATCTTGTCCGCAAAAGATGGCTTCAAACTTCTGTGTGGAGAAGTTTGATGGAAAAAGGGGACTTTGCCCTATGGAAGTGGAAGATCAAGGCAGTTCTCATGCAGCAGAAAGTGGACTTGGCTATTGGAGAAGATGATGCTTTTCCAGCAAGTGTCACGGAGGACCAGCAGACCGAGATGAAGAAGATGGCTTACAGCACCATTTTCTTGCACATGTCGGACAATGTCACAAGGGAGTGCGGAGACTCGGAAGATCCAGCTGCATTATGGAAGAAACTAGATGAATTGTTTCTTGCCAAGACTCTCCCACATAAGAGGTATCTTCAGAAACGAATCTTTGCTTTTAAATTTGATCCTAAGAAAGAGTTGCAAGATAATCTTGATGCCAAGAAAATGAGTGCATCAAGTGGTAAAGGGCTGTTTTTTAAAAGAAGGCCAGCAACTTGGTATGGCAGCAACCATGGCTACTACCGGGACAGAGGTAGAGGAAAGAGCCATGGGAGAGTGCACAGCAGCATGCATGGCTACTACCGGGACAGAAGTAGAGGAGAGAGCCATGGGAGAGTGCACAGCAGCATGCATGGCTACTACCAGGACAGAGGTAGAGGAGAAAGCCATTGGAGAATGCATTCCAAACTGAGATTTGGAGGGAAGAGCTGCTACTACTGCCATAAGGAGGGTCATGTCAAGAAAGATTGCAAGAAGATGACAAGGGATAGATGAGGAAGCCATACCAAGAATGGAGAGGCTTCGGTTGCCAAAACAGAACAGCAAGATGATGATGTTCTTGTTGTGTGCTCAAGTGTGAGCAAAGGGCAAGAAGGCAGCGGGAAATGGATCTTGGATACCGGGTACACTCATCATATGAGCCCTCACAAAGAATGGTTCAAGAATTTCAAGAAGATCAATGATGGAAGGGTCTTCTTGGGGAATGATAATTCTTGCCAAGTGAGAGGGATTGGAGATATCCAATTGAGGATGTTTGATGGAGTCACAAGGCTGCTGGAAAATGTGAGGTATGTTCCAGATTTGAAGAGGAACTTGATCTCATTGATAATTCTTGTTGTGTGCTCGGATATGAGCAAGGGGCAAGAAGGCAGCGGGAAACGGATCTTGGATACCGGGTGCACTTATCATATGTGCCCTCACAAAGAATGGTTCAAGAATTTCAAGGAGATCAATGAAGAAAGGGTCTTCTTGGGGAATGACAATTCTTGCCAAGTAAGAGGGATTGGAGACATCCAATTGAGGATATTTGATGGAGTCACAAGGTTGCTGCGAAATGTAAGATATCTTCCAGATTTGAAGAGGAACTTGATCTCATTGGGGCAGCTAGATTCCATGGGCTATACATGCAAGATAGAGGGAGGAAAGATCAAGGTGGCCAAGGGATCTTTGGTAGTGATCAAGGCAGCAAGAAATGATGGACTCTATGAGATGATCGGAGAAACAGAAACCAATGATCAAGCAGCAAGCTTGATGGCTGAGCTGGACAAGGCAGCCCTTTGGCACACTCGCTAGGGACACATGAGCGAAAAAGGCCTGCAAGTGCTTAGCAAGGAAGGTCTACTTGGTGGTGACAAAGTAGAAGAACTGGATTTCTGTAAGAGCTGTGTTTTTGGGCAGCAACATCAGGACAGCTTCAACATCGGAGTGCACAAGTCTAAGGGCATTCTTGACTACATTCATGCGGACCTTTGGGGACCAGCAAGGACACCAACACAGGGAGGTAACATTTACTTTCTGTCTTTAATTGATGATTATTCAAGAAAAGTATGGGTTTATTTGGTTAAGAATAAATTAGATGCCTTGAATAAATTAGTGGTGTGGAAAGGGCTGGTTGAGACTCAAATGGGTAGAGTAGTTAAGGAGATAAGAACCGATAATGGCCTAGAAATTTTTAACCAAGAACTTGATCAATTCTGTAGGTTAAATGGCATTCTAAGACATAGGACGGTTGTGGAAACTCCTCAGCAAAATGGAGTTGCTGAGTTGATGAATAAGACCATTATGGAAAAGGTTAGGTGCATATTAGATGGATCCGGGTTACCAAAATATTTTTGGGGAGAAGCTGTAGCTACAGCTGCATATTTGATTAATAGATCACCCTTTAGGATTGTGTTCCAAAAGACTCCCATGGAGATGTGGAGTGGAAAACCCCCTGAGTTTGACAACCTTAGGACTTTTGGGTGTGCTGCGTATGCACAACAAAAGGATGATGGACTTAGCCCAGGATCTAGAAAATGTGTGTTTCTAGGATATGGGGAAGGGGCTAAGGGATATAGGTTGTGGTCCTTAGAAAAAGAAGGATTAAAACTCATAATAAGTAGGGATGTTAATTTTAATGAATTGTTATTTCCCTACTTGGAGAAAACTAACCCTGCAGGGGCTAGTGAGCAAACCAATTCAGAAATTGTTGAGCATAGCATCAAGGGAGATTCTATTCAGGTAGAGCAAAGGAGGCAAGAGGGTTCGGACCAGGTAGAGCCATTGGATGATTGCCAAGCTCAAGAAACTCAAGAAGGGGCTGAACAAGAAAAGGATGCTGTAGCAAGTCAGAAGGACTTTCAGCTCATAAGAGACCATGAAAGAAGGCTGGTCGGACCACCTTCAAGATGTGGGTTTGCGGATGCAGCAGCTCCTTGGACAGAAAGAGAGATGAGTGAACAAGAAACTTACATGGATGCCATGGCATGTAAGGATTCGCCAAGGTGGCAGCTAGCTATGGAGGAAGAAATGGATTCTTTGAGGAAGAACAACTTCTGGGAATTGGTGAAAATTCCAGGAAATCAAAAAGTTGTGGAATGTAAGTGCACTTACAAGATCAAAGAAGGGTGCCCTCCAAGAGATGAAGTCTAGAACAAGGCTAAGCTGATGGCGAATGGGTTCACAAGAAGAGAAGACATAGGTTTCACAGAAACTTTCTCACCTGGACACAAGGTGGAGAAGATGGTGAGTATCCTCACCTATGTCATTGATGGGCTGTTAGTTTGGAATAGCAGGAAGAGGATGGAAAGGTTTACATCTAAACTCAGTGAGGAGTTCGAGAGGAAGGATCTCAGCCTTACACAAAAGATCCTTGGGATGAGGAGAATCATCAGAGAAAGGAAGAGAAACAGGTCAAGTGTTTCTTGGGCAATGGATGTTTTCAACAAATGTGTGAGTAATCCTGGAAAAGAGCATTGTCTTGGGATGAAGTGGTTGCTGAGGTACATGGAGGCTCAGTGGCAGTCAGTGGTAGCACTCATAACAACCAGGGCAGAATGCATAGCGGCTACGGAAGCCATAAAGGAGGCTACAGGGTGCAAAGGGTTGTTGGACGAGTGGGAGGTCCTAAAAGAGCAGGTGGTGGTATCTTTGGATAACCAAAGTGCGGGGTACTTTTAGAGGAATCCGGTGTTCCATGAGGGGACAAAGCATATGGATGTTTGGTATCATTACATTCTGGAAAATGGTACGAAAGGATGCATTCATGTTGACAAGAAGACCACGGAGAAAAGTCCTACAGATTTAGGCACCAAGGTTCTACCTCTAAGAAGGTCCAATCATTGTCTTGGACTTCTTAGGAATGGAGTTGGTTAATTGGTAACTCAATATGAGTTTGGATCCCGAAGCTTTATGCACAATGGTTCAGGTTTTTGAACTCTTAGACAAAGGTAGAGATTGTTGTTATTTGTCTAAGTTTCAAACATATCCAAACACGGTCTAAAGTTGGTTAATGTTCAAACCAATTGTGGGATATCAAATTTCAGCAAGTTATAAGGTTGCACACATGTGTGTGCTTCAATTTTGAGCATAGGAAGGTTAGGCACACTGCTGTGGAAGTTTCTACCCACAGGCAGGAGATGTGCGCACAGCATCAAGAGGCTGCAACATCAGGTCACGCCGCAGCACACAGCACCACACCAAAATGCACAGCATCACTTAGAGAGTGATGAAGGGCTGAGATTAAAGGAAGAACATGATCAAAGGGTCAAGAATGATTCACAAGATTGTCCAAGAATTAAGAGGCTATAAAAAGGGTTTCCTAGCCTCATTTCAAGTGGTGAAAAAGGTGTGTGAGAGAACCACACTGGTTGTGACATTGTGAGATCATTGTAAACACAAGAGAGAATTGTGTGAGAGAAATAAACACAAAAGGGACTCTTGTAGTGAGGCTAGTTTTAAAGAAGAGAGGTTAGTAGAGAATTGATAGAAAGCATTGTAATAGGTCTATCACTTTCTCGTTCTCTTCTTGGTTCTTCAAAAACTTGGATTCTTGAAGGGGATTGCTGTAACTTTGTAAGAACTATTGAGATAGTGCAGAGAGTTCGGAGGAACTCACAGGGACGTAGGCACATTGCCGAACCTCGACAACAAATTACTTGTTTTCTTTCTTTCTTTGATTTTCTGTTCTTGTGTTCGATTGCTGAAATTCTTTCTAGAAGTCATTCAAGACTTGGGTGTTTGGAAGATCACCACCTGGGCATCTTGTCAAGGTGATTTCCAACAAGAAGCATGAACAATGGATGGCTTGTTATGGATGGGTTTAACACGATGCTAATGAGAAGGAGAAGCATTTCAAGATATTCAAAGCAAAGGGAGCACGCATAGATACATTTCAAAGCTTCAAGAAATAGATTCAAGGGGCATATGTGTTCCTCAAAGACAACATCTTTCAAGAATGAAAATGTTACTGCAGTACCTTTTACTATGGACTGGAGAAAGAAAGGAGCTGTATCACCTATCAAGGACCAAGGCCAATGTGGTGAGTTCAAACATTTAATGAGAATATATCATCAGCTTCAAATTAATTCTATCTTTTTTTCGGGTGCGTGGGTTCTAACTTTTGGGTGTAACAAATTAAAATGTAGGATGCTGCTGGGCATTTTCAGCAGTGGCAGCTATGGAAGGAATTACTAAGCTAACAACAGGTAAATTAATCTCTTTATCCGAGCAAGAGCTAGTTGATTGTGACACAAAGGGTGTGGATCAAGGCTGTGAGGGTGGTTTAATGGACAATGCCTTCAAGTTTATCCAAAAAAACAAGGGACTCGCAACTGAGACTAATTACCCCTACAAGGGAGTTGATGGTACTTGCAACACTAACGAAGAAGACAACCGCGCAGCCAAGATAACTGGGTACGAAGACGTACCTGCCAACAGTGAACTGGCATTACTCAATGCCATTGCAAACCATCCGTTTTTTATTTTTTTTATTTTATTTTATTTTTATTTTTTATGTTAAGAGTACAAAAATAACAGATTTTTTTTGAAATTTTATTTATGAAATAAGATACATACAACAATGAGACAAAACAAACAATACCACCCATCCAGAAACCCAAAAAAGAAAACAGATTGATCACACCATGGAAAATTAAATCCTGAGAGTTGGAAGCCCCACTTTATCAAGTCTGACATTCCTTCCCATCTCACCTTGCTGTGCTAGAAAATCCACCGCTTGGTTTCCTTTACGATATTGGTGGACCCTCCTAAACGTTATCCCCGCAACCATGAAATCTTCCCAAAAATCCTATAGGTACCATAAAGTGCATCTCTCTTTCATAAGCCAATCCACTACCAGACTGGAATCACTTTCAATAATCACATTAAAACAATTTAACCTTCTACACAATATAATCCCTTCTAAGATAGCTCTTAGTTCAGCTCCATTGTTAGTGCCGACACCAAAATGGGTAGAAAAAGCCCCTTTCACATTACCAGCCGCATCTCTTACCACACCCCTTCCCCCCGAACTCCCTAGATTACCATGACAGCTCCCATCGCAGTTCAGCTTAACCCAACCCACATGAGGTTTCATCTAGGTTACGAATTTATGCCGTCTCACCCTATACCTCGGATATTCAACTCGGACCTTAGAAAAAATCTACAATTCATTCGAAGCTAACGGTCGAGATAAATTAATCTCTCCAGCTAACAAATGAGTCCAGTATTTGACAGACCACCACACTTGGTCGACACTTTCTTGCACCCCCTCCAATCGTGTCTTGCATATTCTCTTCCAAAGGCACCAAGTAATTAGACACGGTAATAAGCCCGTTAACGTACCTGTTATTGATGACTTTTTTGTATATTGAAACCACGCCGAGACCCTCGCCTTCTATACAATATGTCGTGTACAAGGGACTCCCAAAGCAACACTAGCTCGATCCTAAACCTTAGTAGCCAATTCGCCCGAGCATAGAACATGATCCAGCATTTTCATAAATCTATGAATATAGCAATTGCACCTAGAAACTAAAGAAACACCCATCGTTTGTACCCTTTCATCTACTGCAAGAGAGTTAAACCATGCTTTCCAAAGGCAGATGGACACTCGTTTAGGTATCAAATGGTGCCAAAACCAGTCCTTCCACTGCAATAAGTCACATTTGGATCTACCCACCTCCTATGCACTTGCTGTCGAGAACTTGCCATCACGTGAAGGGGTCCAGACAAAGACATCTGGGCCAACTTTACCAATACGCACATTCTGTAAGATTTTCGAAGTCGTCTCTGCACCAACCAGATCCTACAAAAGGCCAACATCCCAAGACTGGTCTGCCCAACAATCCTTAATTTGAAGCCGAGCATTGGCAATATCCTCCACCTTTACATAAAGAGGACCCGAAGCAAGCCACCTATCATACCAGAAAGAAGTATTGCCTCATCGCACCAACACTTTAGAGTTCTCAATGACCTCAGGTAAGATTGAAAAGATAGACCTCCAAAAACGAGAGCCTGTAGATCTCCCAACAGCTATATGTCTCTCTTTGAAACATTTCACTCGGAAAAAATCAAACCACAAATTCTTAGTCAACAGTAAGCGATATGCAAACTTCATGTGCAAAGATCGTTGCACCTCTTTAAAGTCTCGCAAACCCAGACCACCCTCCATCGTTAGCTTATTCAAATTCGACCAGGATCACCAATGAACCTTCCTTTTTCCATCTACCTCCCCCAAGAAAAAATTAACTAACATAGAATTTATGCGAGAGATAGTAACCCCCGGAAGACTAATCACCGACATAAGATGTATAGGCATACGAGACAAAACATGGCGCAATAAAATCAACCGCCGCCCTTGAGAAAACGATTTAAATTTTTACCCTGCCACCTTCTTTCTTACTCTTTCTACTAATGGCTCAATTATGCGAGTCATCAATCTACCCGAAACAAGTGGCGCACCCAAGTAAATAACTGGGAGTTTTCCTTCCTTGAAACCCGTTAACCTCAACAAGGCACATTTTCAAGAAGTCATAATGAGTTTTGAAGGGAATATTGCTGACTTCTCCTTACTAATCAATTGCCCTGACCACCTTTCATACAATGCAAGAGTCTCAAAAAGTCTTTTTATTGATCTTTTCCCACCATTCGCAAATATTAGAAGATTATCTACATATAGTAAATTAGAGATCAAAGGAGCCCCAGCCGGATGAGAGAAACTTCTAATTCACCCTGCCTCAAAGTTTTTCTTGAGCAACCGCGTCAACATTTCCTCCATTACAATAAATAGATAAGGGGATAAAGGGTCCCCTTGCCGTAAACCCTGCAAAGGATGAAAATACCCTTTGAAAGTTCCATTCATCATCACAGAAAACCATGGGGACTTTACACACTCCCCTACAAGGCGGCAAAAATTATTGGAGAACCCAAAAGCCTTCAAAACCTCCAATAAGAAATTCCAATCAACTCAACCATAGGCCTTCGCCATATCAATTTTCACCATCACATTGCCACCTCAAGTTTTCTTATTCAAAGAATGAACCATTTACTGAGCAAGGGAAATATTCTAAAAAATGCTCCGCCCTGGCATAAAAGCACCTTGTTCAGGGGAGACCAGTTTATGAATAATCTTCGTCAATCTACTTACAAAAATTTTCGAAAAAATCTTGTAAGCCACAAAACACAAACTAATAGGACGGAACTTGTCAAAACTCGAAGGATTCTACACTTTCGGGATTAGAACCATAAAAGAAGAGGAAAAAACCTGGGTAATGGCTCGCCACTAAAAAACTCCTGTGTCGCCTCCAGCACATCATTTTTGATAATATCTCCACAAGAAATATAGAAAGCAGAACCGAAGCCATCAGGTCCCAGACTACTTTGTCTCGAAATAGAAAAAATCGCTTCTTTAACCTCTTCCTCAGAAAGCGCTATACAAAGCATCATATTTTCCTTATCTGAAATATCATTATCAAGAAAGGCCGATAAGTTCGCTTGCTCCACCTTCAAAGATGTTGTTAATACCTCCCACAAATACTAAGGTAGCTAATAAATGAACATCTTTAGCAGTGTCCAAGACCCTCCCATCCGCTAGAACCATACAAGAAATGCACCCCTGCTGCCAACGCTGATTTATCGAAGCGTGAAAGAAATAAATGTTCTGATCACCCTCCATCAGCCACTTCTTTTTTGTCATTTGACCCAGCCGTGTAGCTTCTCTTTTCTCCCAGGTCTGGATCTCAAGTTTGGTTGTCAAATAATCAGCTTTTGTTTCTAAAGAGAAAACCAACTGAAGTTGATGCTCCAAAATCGTCACTCTTTCCTCAAGCTCCTTTAAAATAACGTCCACTCTCCTAAAGACATTAATATTCCAAGCTCTCAACGCCACCTTAGTCCTTTTAATTCTGAGAGCAAGGTGCCGAAGGCCCCTAGCCGAATCCTGTCTATTCCAAGCCTCCTCGACACAAGACAAAAACCACTCATGTGAACACCACATAGCTTGAAAGTGGAATAGGACGGGACCGTAAGAGGTGGAGGGCCTATGTGAATGGACTACCATCGGGCAATGATCGGACGTCTTTCGGCTCAAATATTCTAGCTGAGCAGATAAGAACTTGGAAGAATAAGCATTGTTCATTAATTTCATGACATGGTTGTCCATCACTTGCTAAATCGAAAAGACCACAATGATCCAAGCAGTCGTTGAACTCAGACTTAGAAATTAATGGCCGAGGGCATCCACCAATTCGTTCTGAGTAAGTGCGAATAACATTAAAATCGCCCATTAGAAGCCACGACTGCTTTCCCACCTGCACCTCTTCAATGACTCGCCATAACTCCCTTCGTTCAACATAAGTGCACTTGGCATAGACAAAAGTAAAATAAACCCTTATATCGGTTAAATTAAACCAGCCTGTCACTGTTTGAGATGAACTACCCAACACCTCAAAGGAGTTCGGTTCCTTCCAGAAAATCAATAACTTACCCCCCTCAACTTCATTAGAGCAAAAATGGTGGAAATTCATAAAGTTTCCAAGCAAGGACATACGAGCCGCTTCCGCAAAAAGGTTCTTAAATGGCTACCAACGTGATATTTTTCTTCTTGATAAGAGACTTCAGTCTATTCCTTGACCTGCCTAAACCCCTCACATTCCAGAAAAAAATTGTATCAGTTATAAATTTAGTTTTTGGGGCCGGGTGTGCACCTTTTGCAATTTTTTCACTGATTTGCTATGTACTAGTTTTGATTTATCGGCGACTGTTCTTGGATCCATATCGGAGTTATACACCTTCACTTTTCCTAATTGCACTGGAATTTCTCCCTCCCCCCTGTCTGAATAAGAGGCCACACCCCCTTCATCGTGATATAAATCTTCAATTGTCACTACATCTACACTAGAATTAACCGTAGGCGCCATCTCACCCTGAGGTACCAAAGAAAACACCGGCTCCTCATCGCACCACACTTCCTCACATTCTTTATCACTGTCCTCGGCTTTATTCACAATTATATCTCGCATAAACTCGCCATGCACCGCACCATTTGCCTTCCTACCCTGGTTCACATCCCCTTGACCCTCTAACACCTTGTTCACGTCCAACACCTGCCCCTCATTTGCAATCATTAAAGGCTCCTGACTAGTCACCACAGGCTCTTTACACACAGAAGTTTTCAACTAGTTAACATGTCTCACCTCTGTCATCACAAGCTCTTTGCACACAGGAGTTATCATAGGGGCAACATGCTCTGCCTCAGTCATCACAGGCTCTTTACTCACAGGAAGTATCACAGGATCAACATGCCCCACCTCTGTCATCACAGGCACTTTACCAAACCCCTCTGTTTGATGCCCCTCCCCAAATGTAGTATGCTTTTCAGTGGACACTTCCTCAACTCTTGATTTCCAAATCAGTTTCTCTTTCTTTTTTCCTTCATTCTTTCTCGTCACACCAACCGAAAAACCACAGAGATATGCCCCTGACAAAAACATTTCTGATAGTAAAAGCCAATTTTTTTTTTTTTTTTTTCATATTTTGCCTCTTGCCAAATACACTTTGAAGATGATAAGACAATAAGAAAACTCTGTACCGGCTCCATCGTCAGATACACTTCCACACAAATCCTCACCCCCGACGCTTTGGTACGATTAAGCATGGCATTGTCCATCCCAAGATAGCGACCAAAATGAGTGGCTAAAATTTGCAGGCAATCCTTTTGGTATAAATGCATCGGTAAACCTAGCAAAAAAATCCATTTAGGAACGAAAGACGATTCTTTATTTAGATCAAATTCTTTTGTCCATTTGAAAAGCCGAAAAACATAACCTTTCATTGTTCTCCCTTCACGTGCCCAGCCATGCCTAAAGTCACGCTCATTTTTCATCTGACTAAGCACATGATATTCATCCATAAAACTGATCGTCGGAATCTCTACCAGCCCCCAAGTTTTCACCACTGTCAATCTCATATTATCAATGGACGGACGTTGGTGCACAAACTTCATGACAAGAGCGAACCGAAATTCTTCAGCGGCCTTTACCATCTCCGGTTCCAAGAAAATGAACTCCAGTTCTCCATTAATATCCACAGGAAATCATATCGACGTTTTAAACGAAGAAGACTCTGTCATCATAGACACTACCTGAGCAAAAGACTTCCATCCCAGTCCACCAGAAACCGCGTCCCCCATCGACGACAAAGCCATCAAAGGGGCAGAGGGTGCCGTCATGGGCCAACCGTAGGAGCAAAAATCACTGCAGCTCTAAATCCAGAGGCAAAGTACAATCAGAGAAAAACTAGCTCAACCCTCAGCTCCTATGAATGGAGACCTAGTATGCAAACTACACTGACTATATCCACAAATCAAAGAGTTCCAGGAAACCAAAAGTCTCTCACCCATTCCATCAAACACCCTCCGTGCAAAGAAACAAAACACCAAAAGATAAGTTGGTTACCAGATGGATGGCCCAAAACTTCCCAAATCAAGGAGAGAAAATGGGTGCCGCCGCAAATAGCTGGCTGGAATTTGTAGAAAGAGGGGGAATGGGTCTGGCCGAAAATTGCAGAAAGTCAGTCACTGGGCATGAGAATGGTGACCTTCTAACAATTTCGTTTGAGGAAAAGCGAAGGGAGAAAGTTTGCACAACAAAAAGGCTGTGATTCGGTCCACCCCAGAGCAAAGCAACAATAGGATAACCAGCCAGATCAGGTCGTCCCTCGCTCAGCCACTCCTTTCTCTGTCAACCGAAAAATGTTTGACCACTCCACTGATCAGTTAGTTGAAAAGAAAGTCTTTGTAGCGTGAACAGCAAACAGAGGAGTAGAGCCGTTGTTGAGATGCTGCTTGGGTGAAACCGTCCAGATTGAGGAACGCTTACAACCACGCTATTTAACCAATCGGTTTCTGTTGCGATTGATGCTTGGGGGTTTGACTTTCAATTCTACTCAAGTGGTGTCTTTACAAGACAATGTGGCACTGACCTAGACCATGGTGTTACTGCTGTTGGTTATGGAGTCAATGACGATGGAATTAAGTACTAGTTGGTGAATAACTCATGGGGCACTGAATGGGGTCAAAAAGGATACATTCAGATGCAAAGAGATATTGATGCTAAAAAAGGTCTCTGTGGCATAGCAATGGAAGCCTCTTACCCTACTGCATGAATTTCAATATCAAAGGCAATGCCTTCTACCCCTTGTATAATATAATTAATGTGTACCTGTGTTTTCACTTTCTTCTTTTGTCAGCCCTGCTAGTTACTCATTAGCAAGAAATCTTGTTGGTGTCATACCGAGAAACAAATCTGTAATTCTGTAAAACTATCCATTTTAAACTACTAGATAGATTGAACTCACCTTTTCTTTATACATATTATATATATGTATGTGTATATGTATATACAAAGTCTTAGACAACTCTATTTTGCAGAGGTTCAAATTTCAAAACCTTAACCATAGCAAGTAGAACTGATGCAGTAAAACAAACAAAATATGAAAACTAATCTAACTCACATGGATCTTCCCAAATCACGTGGATGAAAAAACCGCAACCAAATCACATGGGCGAACAACTTAATCATAGAATTTGATTTCAATAATCTTCTTTTTTTTATTAATTCTCAAAGCCAACTACATATGGACGCCTCTTATTACATAGAGATCTTAAACCTTAGTTCTAAACCAATAAGCAACTGAAATATGAAAGGAAATTGAAATATTAAAATTAACTAATCCTAAATACCGATAATATTTCTTGATTACGTAATTATCCACATATCTCCCAATTTTAAAATTAAAATCTCTAATTATAATCTTTCTCGTGTTTCCCATCAAGAGCAGTTACTTGAAATGATCTTAGATAGTATGAATTTTTCTTTTCTCTTGTATACTTATACTAATACTACCAAGTACAAACTCATTTCATAGTTATCCTCTTAAAAAAGTTAAGAGTGGCAGCTATTCAATAAGTTCCCATGGTAATCTTTCTACCATATTTATTTTGTTTTCTTCTCAGCATGTTAAGCTAGAGCTAGAAACTGTCACTTTTAACCATTACATGAAATGTTTTCCCCTCCAAATTCCTATTAAATGTAAACATAGTAACAATTAGTGTAATATTTTTTGTTTTCGGCTCAAGCGATGAAATCATGACAAGTAGAGGACAGTAAACTTTAGTAAGCAAATAAACAAATAAAAATATATAGTAGTTTCAAATGCTTATTATGCTGTGCAATAATAAATATAGTGACTGTCAACAGGATAAAACACGGCAACGATATGCGCAAGTAACTGAACAATTCAGTCTCAGAAATCGTTTTAAATGATAAATTAAACGGCATGGATCTTACTGAATGGCTGTCATAATTTTTGAGCTTGCAACCTTGACAGCTAGTCACGGATGAAATCAGCACGAAACACATCTGCCGGAGTAACAGGTAGAGCTTTCAGAAGCATACAGAGAAGCCACAAACTAGTCTGCAGGATTTAATTCAATGATTAGTCATTGACAAAATTTAGATTTTTTGGTAACATGTTACCTGTTATTCATTCCCAATAATGCGGGTACAGAAAATTATGTGGGGAAAACAATGGTGGGATATCAATACATGAACAGAAAGGGAAAAACTACCATGTCTTAGTATTGGTAAAATGGAAAGGCGAGGTCAGAAGCCTCTGATAACATCTGTATCAGAGTTTCACTGAACCTTCACTCTCCTTTACCATTTACAGTATCTTCCAACAGCCCCACCATATTTTCACCACAGTACATATTACTACAAAAGCTCTTGGAGAAGTAATTAAACTGTTGAAGAATTGACTATAAATACGGTAGAATTGTTATTATTATTATTATTATTTTTTACTTCCAAAAAAATTGGATCATATAAAATTTCCCATTGCAGATTCTGATCTAAACTCCTATGAAACTTACAAACAAAGATGCAATAAAACGGTCTTCCTTTGCCGATACTTATATACATTAATCTTTCTGTGAGGTTCCCCCCATCCCCAATTGTTCCGACTTCCAGAAGCCAGGTAAGAACTAAACACTGATGTCAAATGGTAACAAATGTTTGGTACTCTAAATTTACAAACTTATGTTTACATTCTTCTTGCTCTCTGCAAAGGGATGTCATCTCCTATAACCTTAAACAAGCCTCCAGTTGTACATAAGTTCCTCTTTCTCTACAGAAGCATCATGAGTCCTCTTGTGCTGTTACAATGCTGCACGTCCCTCTCCCCGCGGCATTTTCTTGGAACCAGGGTCTTCAACATCCTTGAGTTGGTAATAGTGCGGAGCTATTTCCACCAACCGCTCTGGCTTTAGTTCAGTCACCTGCCTCATGTATTCCTTGGTTGTAAGTACCAATTCATGGTATACAACCCATCTTGGTAGCACCTGTGAAAGCCCAGAGCTGGGATGTATATGAAGAGTCTGTGGGTGTTTCACTGTACGGTAAGATCCATTTTTCTGCAGCTTAGCAGAATGAGGGAAAAAGCCAGATGTTATGGCCTTCTTTATAGCTTCTAAATCATTTGTATCGGATATCAGTTCAATTTCAACCCTCTCCAGAAGCCCCTCCAATTGGTCTGGTATATCTCTGGCGCGTTTCATGCACCTAAACTCAATATAATTCTCGTAGCACCACTGGGTCGAGTAATTTGTTTCCCTCCAAGAATTGTAAACCTTAAGCAAAGCAATATGGTCACCCACATTCCCAGTGTGAAAATTCAACCTTGCATTGTCAGCATGAACTTGCTTGTCCTTCGGCCGGTAAAAGATTGAATTTCCAACGGAAAGCATAGCAGCAATGGAAATTATCTCGTCTGAACACTTAAACTTATCAGAAACAACTATCATCTTTGATAGCATGGGATCAAGCGGGAACTCCGCCATTCGTCTACCAACCTTGGTCAACTCACCAAGTTTATTTAACGCACTCAACGCGAATAGCAACTCCAGAGCTTTCAGTAATGCTTCTGCCGGTGGTGGATCCATAAAATCAAAGTGTATTAGGTCATGAATTCCAAGGCTCTTCAAGGAGAGCACAACATTGGCAAGGTTGGTCTGTTGTATCTCCGGCACCGTATTGTCTTCCAAGTCATTGTGAAAGTTGAAGGCCGTGTACAAGCGGAAACACTTTCCTGGACCTGTTTGTCCTGACCGACCAGCACGTTGATTGGCTGAGGCTTTAGAGATGGGAGCTACCAGCAAAGACTCCATCCCAGTCCTCGGATTATATGACTTCATCTTGGAAAACCCTGGATCAATGACATACTTGATCCCATCTATAGTTAATGATGTTTCTGCAATATTTGTTGCAAGGACAACTTTGCGTGCCCCTTCAGGTGTAGGTTCAAATATTTTTGCCTGGAGTTCAGTTGGAAGGTTTGCATATATAGGGCAGATTATGAGTTCTGCAATTTTTGTGCCAAGACCTCGTCTTATGCTTCAAAGTTTCTTCTGCTGTCTCAATTTCCTCTTGACCGGTCAGAAAAACCAAAATATCTCCCGGTGACTGAGTCACATGGATCTGAAGCACAGAAACAATTGCTGCATCTAAGTAATCAGCTTCAGGAGCTTTCGTGTAGTGTATCTCAACAGGATACCTCCTCCCTGGAATTTTAAAAATTGGAGCAGAATCAAAATAATCACTTATCTTCTCTGCATCAAGTGTTGCACTTGAGATAAGTAACTTCAGATCTGGCCGAAACCGGGCTATATCCTTTACTAATCCGAATAGAATGTCAGTTGACAAAGTTCTTTCATGTGCCTCATCCACCATCACCACACTGTAGCCAGCCATATCTGGTTCACCAAGTAACTCCCGCAACAGCATTCCGTCAGTCATATATTTCAGAATGGTTTTTTCTGAAGTACAATCTTCAAAATGAATGGAGTAACCGACCTCGTGTCCAAGTTTGACACCCATTTCTTGAGAAACTCGAGCTGCAACACTCATAGCAGCAACTCTCCGTGGTTGTGTACATCCAACCTTTCCACGCTTTGTGTAACCAGCTTCATAAAGATATTGGGGTATTTGTGTGGTCTTCCCGGAACCAGTTTCTCCTACAATAATAAGAACCTGATGATCATTAACAGCTTGAAGTTTTCTCTCCTCCTGAAGTTTCTCTAAGGCTGATTTTGCACTGGAACCGTCAGATGATTCAGGGGGCATCTCACGTTCAAATTGTCACCCTTCATCACTGATGCCTTGATAAAATCAATGTGGTCCTCAAACACAAACTGATACTCATCAGACACTTGTTTTTTGCACCAAATTTCAATGTTGCCTTTCCAATTTGATGCTCCTCCCAAGCCTCTTGTTCTGCAAATGGGTTCATTTTATCCCCTGCACTCGAGTGCCTGTAACGCTGCGAAACAACAGCAAATCTCTTCTCCTGATCAACACCCCCATGCTGATCATACGCTTCTGGCATCCTGTACTTATTTGTATCATCATCCTCTTCTGATCTCTTCTTCACAAGCTCATAGATTTCCTTCTTGCATCTAAATTCACGATACTCTGCTTCAGTGAGCTTCACACCATCAAAGAGATATTGCTCATCTTCTATCTCATCTCTGAGTTCCTCCAGTTTCTTTTGCTCCCTTTTCTCCAAATATTCTTGTCTTGAAGCTTTCCTTAAAGCTCTAACGTCATCCTCCTCCAAGGCATTTGATCTCCGAATAGCCTCTTCTTCTTCCTTTCGCGTTAGCTTTGGCTCTGTTAACTTCCGTGTCCGTGCAGTTTCACGTTCTCTTAGATGCTGCTCTAATTCCTCCCTCTCTCTTTGATCACGCAATCTTTCTTCTTCTGACTCTGAACTATCATCCTCATCCTGCGAAATCCGTCTCTTAACTCGTCTATCTTCTTTCTCTTGTGTGATTACCTCATCATCTTCATCTTCTTGACTTTCAATCTTCTTCCTGAACCGTTTCCTATGGGTATCTGAATTTTTAGAAGGCCCTGCAGCAGAAGATATGTTGTCAACACTGGCACTACCACCGTCATCATCATCGTCATCATCAGCATCTAAAAGCGTGTAAGTTCTCTGCCTCCTTAATAACATGGCAGCTTCCATTTCTCGCTGCTGGTAAAGATTAACACCAGGTGTGATACGGGGAACTCTAGCAAATATCTCCTGAGCAAATGCCCGGGTATCGTTTGACGAAGACAAGTCGACATTCTCTAGCTCACTTAGAATATCAACTGGTGACGATGCTTTCTTAGCCATTCCGATAATGTATTTAACAACCCTAGGCTGAGAATATCCCAGCAGCGACATCAACTTATCGGATACCCATGAATTCAGATTACCGTCACTCCCCATTTTCATGCCGTCGGAGGGGCACGATGGTGTTGGATTTTGGCTCAATCTGCAGCAGCTATTATTGACTCTCTCTCCAGCAGCCATTGTTAACTCTTTCCAGCAGCCATTATCTCTTAGCAGCCATTGTTGAGTTCAATCCACCTTTCGGTGGAAAAGATATGAGCCCATGTGATGGGCTCTTGTTTTTTCCTCTCTATGATTCCCCTCCTTCATGTATAAATAGAGGGAGCAACTGAATGATCAAAGATAGAAGAGAGTATAAGAGTGAGGTGTAGAGTGAGGTGTAGTTTGCTTTCTAGTGTGAGCATTCTCTTTGTAATTCCTCCTCAATATACAAAATCAACTGTCTCTGCCCGGGGATGTAGGCAAATTGCCGAACCTCGTAAATTATTGTGTTTGTGTGTGTTTGGTGTGTGTTAGATTACTCATGGACATAACAAAAATGGTATCAGAGCTCAGGTCCACAATCTGACCAGATCCAAACACCTCAAATTTGGAGTTTTAATTGTAGAGCTCATCGATACGAGTTCAACGGTATCTTACGCGTTGAAATCGGAGCTAAAACGAGGCCGTAGCAGCCGTTTAAAGCTTTCGTTTTTATGTTTTTTGCCAAACGCGGCCTTAACTCTGAAATTCAGAATTTTTGCAGAGAAGATGAACAGTAGCTGAGTCAACTCGGTGACTCAGTAAACCAACTCGACCCATTTTACTCAGACTAGCCCATTTTTTTTCAGCCCAGTTGCAGAGGCCCAGCCCAACACCAGAAAGCCTAGTCAAAACTTGACTTGGCCCAGTCCAGAAGCCACAAGCCCCAGCCCAAGTCCATTGGTCAAGCCCAGAGTTGACCAGCCCAGTTCACTTCATTAAGCCCAGCTCATTTAAAATAGTCCAGCCCGTGGTCGATTGGACCAACCCGATCCAGATCCTACCCGACCCGCATTGACCGCTGACCGGCATTGACCGGCGTTGACCATTGACCGGCGTTGACCAGATTCATTTTTTGCTGTTTTCGGTCCGATTTTGGCCCCTTTTTTGCCAGTTCAAACTGGTTCCCACCATTTTCGGCCGTTCCGGACACAACCGTAGTCTCCGTTTCTGGTAATTTTGCTCCTAAGTTGTTGTTCTACCTTAGTGAAGCCTTTGGAGAAATTTTCTAAAAGCGGGAAATTGTTAGCATGGCAGAAGAAAGGCATAATACAGATACCACCACACCGAGCAGCTCCACAACGAGCAGCTCATCGCGAAGGAATACAGCATCCAACGCAAAGTTTGAGGTGGAAAAGTTTGATGGTACGAACAACTTCGGCATGTGGCAGTGCGAAGTGAGGGATGTCTTGTTCCAGCAAGACTTGGAGATTGCCCTGGAGGAGAAGAAGCCTGAGGATATGACGGATGCAGACTGGGAAAAGGTGAATCGCCAGGCCTGCAGCACAATCCGACTTTGCCTCATGAAGGACCAGAAGTACTTCGTGATGAAGGAGGCAAATGCGAAGGTACTCTGGAAAAAATTGGAGGACAAGTACATGACGAAGAGCATAGAGAGCCGCCTCTACTTGAAAAAAAGGCTCTTCAGGTTCCAGTTTCGTGAAGGTATATCTATGGCCGAACATTTAAATAATTATAATAAAATGTTAGCTGATTTGCAAAACTTGGATGTCGAAATTCAAGATGAAGATAAAGCTCTGCTTTTGTTAAATTCTTTGCCCGACACATATGAACACTTAATTACCACACTGTTGTACGGGAAAGAAAAGATTAAATTTGACGAAGTATCTAGTGTACTTCAGAACAATGAGTGTCGCAGGATAGACAAGCAGATACACAGAGATACTTCCGGCGGAGCCTTTGCAACTAGAGGCAGATCAGAAACGAAACAGCTTGCAAGCAAGGGGAATAGAAGAAATTCTCGACCAAGGCCTCATAGCAGATCTCGTGGTCCATCAGACAGACGAAGACCTGCCAAAGATGAGTGTTCCTACTGTCGCAACAAGGGACACTGGAAGAAGGATTGCCCACAGTTAAAAGGGCAGCAGAAGGATAAACCCTCCACAGCCAACACAGCTAGTGATGAAGAGGATTTTGCTTTCACCGGATCTTCACTCATGTCCCAATATGACAAGTGGATCTTAGATTCCGGATGCACCTATCACATGTGTCCCAACCGGGAATGGTTTGCTGAATTCACAGAGATTGACGGTGGATCAGTACTTATGGGCAACGACTTTGCCTGTAAGACGAAGGGGATAGGCACCATCCATTTGAAATTGCATGATGGAACTATCAAGCCATTGACAGAAGTTCGGTATGTACCGGACTTACGGAAGAACCTCATCTCACTCGGAGCCCTGGACTCGAAAGGGTTCAGAATCAGCATTGAAGCCGGAGTTCTCAAGGTGGTAATGGGAGCTCTAGTGGTCATGAAGGGAATGAAGCATGGCAACCTGTACTTCCTACAAGTGAGAAGCTAGACGAGACTGATGCGGACATGACCAGACTTTGGCACATGCGTCTGGGTCATCCCGGGGAGAAGTCCATGCAGATTCTAGCAAAGCAGGGTTTACTCAAAGGTGCCAAGACTTGCAAGTTATCTTTTTACGAGCATTGTGTTATGGGAAAACAAACCAGGATCAAGTTCGGCACTGCAATTCATCGAACGAAGGGAATTCTTGATTATGTGCATACCGACGTTTGGGGACCATCCCGAACAGCATCGATTGGCGGTAGACACTGGTTTGTTACTTTTGTTGATGATTACTCTCGTCGTGTGTGGGTGTACACGATGAAACGCAAAAACGAAGTATTTGAGATCTTCCAAAATTGGAAGAAATTGATGGAAACCCAAACTGGCAGAAAGATTAAGCGGCTCAGATCAGACAACGGAGGAGAATACACAGAGGATCCATTCTTTGACTTATGTCGAAAAGAAGGTATTGTCAGACATTTCACCGTGCGGAAGACACCGCAGCAGAATGGGGTGGCAGAAAGAATGAACCGGACTTTGGTGGATAAGGTCCGGTGTATGCTTCTGAGTGCTGGACTTGGGAAACATTTTTGGGCTGAAGCTTTGGTTTATGCTAGCCACCTGATCAACCGATTGCCCGCAGCTGCAAATGGCAGAAAAACACCAATGGAAATGTGGAAAGGTACTCCTGCTACTGATTATGATTCTTTTCATATCTTTGGTTGTCCTGCCTATTATCATGTTCAGGAAGACAAGCTCGACCCTAGAGCCAAGAAAGCAAATTTCTTGGGCTTTAGTACAGGCGTGAAGGGGTACAGACTCTGGTGCATTAAGTCAAAGAAAATCATTGTCAGTAGAGATGTAAAGTTCAACGAGTCTGAAATGCTTCATCCACAGAAGCATGAAGGCTCCAGTAAAAGCAGCAGCAGTAGCAGCGAATCAGCCAGGAATTCGCAGAAGGTGGAGCTTGAGGCTCCAATATATGAAGATGATTCAGCCATAAATGAGGAGGAGGTGGATAATCAACATACCGATAATGCTAGCCCAACCACTGCACCTCCACTACAGCTTGAATCTATTGCAGTCAACAGACCAAGGAGACAGCTAGTTAAACCAGCTCGTCTACAAGATTACGTCACATATGCACTACCAACAGTTGGGGATGATATCCCCACCACTTACAAAGCAGCTGCACAGTCCACTGAATGGGCTGACTGGAAGATAGCTATGGATGAGGAGATGCAGTCTCTTCACAAGAATCAGACTTGGGAGCTTGTGTCGCTTCCAAAGAAACAAAAGGTAATTGGCTGTAAGTGGGTGTTCACCAAGAAGGAGGATCCAACTAGCAGAGATGGAGTACGCTACAAAGCTAGACTGGTAGCCAAGGGCTATGCTCAGACGGAGGGAATCGACTACAATGAAGTGTTCTCTCCGGTCGTCAAACACTCTTCGATTCGCATTTTGCTAGCTTTGGTGGCCCAGTTTAACCTCGAGTTGGCACAACTTGATGTGAAGACAGCATTTCTCCATGGTGACCTGGAAGAGGATATTTATATGTCTCAACCAGATGGGTTCAAAGAAGTTGGTAAGGCAAAACTAGTCTGTAGTCTGAAGAAGTCTTTGTATGGATTGAAGCAATCCCCCCGACAGTGGTACAAGCGGTTCGATAGCTTCATGTTAGATCTGAATTATACGCGTAGTCAGTTCGATCACTGCGTATATTTCAAAAACCTTGCAGATGGTTCCTTCATCTATTTGCTCTTATATGTCGATGACATGTTAGTGGCATCTAAGAGCAAGGTGGAGATTGATCGTTTGAAGGCTAAGTTGAGCCAAGAATTCGAGATGAAGGACCTGGGAGAAGCACGGAAAATTCTGGGCATGGAGATTACCAGAGACAGGGCGAAGGGCACAGTTCACCTGACTCAAAAGCAATACCTGAGGCGAGTTCTGCAGCGTTTCGGCTTGGACAAGAACTCGAAACCAGTTAGCACTCCGTTGGCCCCGCACTTCAAGCTCAGTGCAGCGCAGTCTCCCTGCAGTGATTCAGATAAGGATTACATGGCAAAATTCCCTTATGCAAATTTGGTTGGTAGCCTAATGTATGCAATGGTGTGCACGAGACCTGATATCTCCCAGGCCGTTAGCATGGTGAGCAGATACATGAACAATCCAGGAAAGGCACATTGGCATGCGGCCAGATGGATTCTACGGTACATTCAGGGGACCGTGGACCATGGTCTGAAGTTCAAGAGAAGTGATGCAGTCGATCATCTGGTAGTCGGTTATGTTGATTCTGATTATGCAGGTGATCTCGACAAACGTCGTTCCACTACTGGTTATGTGTTCACTATGGCAAGAGGACCAGTAAGTTGGCGTTCTACATTGCAGTCCACGATTGCGCTATCCACTACGGAAGCTGAGTACATGGCTGTGACAGAAGCCATCAAAGAAGCCATTTGGTTACATGGATTGGTAGCAGACCTTGGCGTTGAGCAGGAACAAGTTACCGTCTATTGTGACAGTCAGAGTGCAATCCACTTGGCGAAGAATCAGGTACATCACGTTCGCACTAAACATATTGATGTCCGTTTCCACTTTGTTCGCGAGATTTTGGAAGAAGGGGACATAGAACTTCAGAAAATTGGTACAGCAGATAATCCGGCAGACATGTTAACGAAGATCGTTACTGGGGTCAAGTTCCAACACTGTTTGGATTTGATCCACATCTCGCAGTATTGAACACCAAGGGTGTATAGCGTCTTAGGACGCCTTGGCAGGAAGTTGATTTGTGTAGGCAATGAGATTTTCGCCAAGGTGGAGATTTGTTGGATTTTGGCTCAATCTGCAGCAGCTATTATTGACTCTCTCTCCAGCAGCCATTGTTGACTCTTTCCAGCAGCCATTATCTCTTAGCAGCCATTGTTGAGTTCAATCCACCTTTCGGTGGAAAAGATATGAGCCCATGTGATGGGCTCTTGTTTTTTCCTCTCTATGATTCCCCTCCTTCATGTATAAATAGAGGGAGCAACTGAATGATCAAAGATAGAAGAGAGTATAAGAGTGAGGTGTAGAGTGAGGTGTAGTTTGCTTTCTAGTGTGAGCATTCTCTTTGTAATTCCTCCTCAATATACAAAATCAACTGTCTCTGCCCGGGGATGTAGGCAAATTGCCGAACCTCGTAAATTATTGTGTTTGTGTGTGTTTGGTGTGTGTTAGATTACTCATGGACATAACAGATGGTAGGTCTGCTTCTGCCGCCGGTGCCGTAATTTCGGTGAAAGTTTGAGAGAGACAGAGAACAAGATGAGGGTTTCGTTTGGGACTTATACCGTAGAATTGTTATATTGTGTTATGTGGACAAACCTATATATAAAGCTAAGAATATAAAACCTAGTAGAATAAGGAAAACCAAATACATATGTTAAATAGGAAACTATATCTCAACAAAAGCATTGCAGAATATTCTAATATCATGGATGTTTTTGGATGAGAAGTTTCATATGAATAATTAGAAACTGGACTACAAAGTAACCCCTCAAGAAGGATTTTATCCTTGGACGACGTCGCGCAGCAAGACAACTATGTTTTTTGAATAAGTTCTGTGATCAAAATATATTGCAAAAGTCATCCCCACAAGCAGAAGGATGAACAACACATAAAACGAAGTAACAGAACAATTATTATGAAAATTTGAGTAATAAAATATCATACTGATGATGGGACTTTTTTTTTTTTTAAAAGAGAATGGTACCTCCGGCACTTTATTAAATAGTGGTCTCACTTATGACGGAGGAAAACTATATACACCGAAAATTAAAACAACAATACAACTAGACAAAAACCCAAATAAAAAACCCAAAAACCAAATAAACATGTTTTACAATCTAACATGCGTTGACAAATGATATGCTTAAAGACATTTTTTCCAAATAAAACAGATTGATCACACCCCAAAAAAATTAAATCATGACAGTTGGAAGTTGCACTTTATCAAGTTTGGTAATGCCTTTCAATAGCTGTGGTAAATTATGAGGGCCTTCATAACTAACATTCCTTCCCATCTCACCTTGCCGTGCTAGAAAATCTGCCGCTTGGTTTCTTTCGCGATATTGGTGGACCACCCTAAACGTTATCCCCTCAAGTGCAACCATTAAATCTTCTCAAAAATCCCATAGGTACCACATAGTGCATATCCCTTTTATAAGCTAATCTACTACCGGACTGGAATCACTTTCAATAATCACATTAAAACAATTTAACCTTCTACACAAAATAATCCCTTCTAAGATAACTCTTAGTTCAGTTCCATTGTTAGTGCCGACACCAAAATGGGTAGAAAAAGCCCCCTTCACATTACCAGCTGTATCTCTTACCACAACCCCTCCCCCCAAACTCCCTGGATTACTACGACAGCTCCCATCGCAGTTCAGCTTAACCCAATCCACAGGAAGTTTCGTCCAGGCTACGAATTTCTGCTGTCCCACCCTATTCCTCGGACATTCAACTTAGAGCTCAGACAAAATTTGCAAATCATTTGAAGATAACGGTCGATATGAATTAATCTCTCCAGCTAACAAACGAGTCCAGTATTTCACAGAGCACCACACTTGGTTGACACTTTCTTGCACCCCCTCCATTCGTGCCTTGCATCTTCTCTTCCAAAGGCACCAAGTAATTAGACACGGTAATAAGCCCGTTAAAGTACCTGTTATGGATGATTTTTTTGCACATTAAAACCATGCCGAGACCTTCACCTTGCATGCAGTATGTCGTGTACAGGGAACTCCCAAAACAACACTAGCACGATCCAAAACCTTAGTAGCCAATTCACCCGAGCATAGAACATGATCCAGCGTTTCTGTAAATCTCTTAGTACAGCAATTGCACCCAGAAGCTAAAGAAACACCCCTCGTTTTCACCCTTTCATCTACTGCAAGAGAGTTAAACCATGCTTTCCAAAGGCAGATGGACACTCGTTTAGATATCAAACGGTGCCAAAACCAATCCTTCCACTGCAGTAAGTCACCTCTGGATCTACCTACCTCCCATGCACTTGTTTTCAAGAACTTTCCATCACGTGAAAAGGGTCCAAACAAAGACATCTGGGCCAACTTTACCAGTACGCACATTCTGTAAGATTTTCTAAGTAGCCTCTACACCAACCAGATCCGTTAAAAAGCCAACATCCCAATATTGGTCTGCCCAACAGTCCTTAATTTGAAGCTGAGCGTTGGCAATATCCTTCACCTTCACAAAAAGAGGACCCGAAGCAAGCGACCTATCATACCAGAAAGAAGCATTGCCTCCTCGCACCAACACTTTAGTGTTCTCAATGACCTCAAGTAAGATTGAAACAATAGACCTCCAAAAACGAGAGCCTATAGATCTCCCAGCAGCTATATGTCCCTCTTTCGCTCGAAAAAAATCAAACCACAAATTCTTAGTCGACAGTAAGCGATATGCAAACTTCATGTGCAAATATCGTTGCACCTCCTTAAAGTCTTGTAAACCCAAACCACCCTCCATCGTTGGCTTATTCAGTTTCTTCCAGGATCGCTAATAAACCTTCGTTTTTCCATCTACCTCCCCCAAGAAAAAATTAGCCAACATAAAATTTATGCGAGAGATAATAACCCCCGGAAGACTAATAACCGACATAAGATGTATGGGCATACTCGACAAAACATAGCGCAATAAAATCAACTGCCCCTCTTGAGAAAGCGATTTAAATTTCCACCCTACGACCTTCTTTCTTACTCTTTCTACTAATGGCTCAATTATGCGAGTCGTCAATCTACTCGAAACAAAGGGCGCACCCAAGTAAGTAACCGGGAAATTTCCTTTCTTGAAACCCGTTAACCTCAACAAAGCACTTTTTCGAGAAGTTATAATGAGTTTTGAAGGGAAAATTGCAGACTTTTCCTTACTAATCAATTGTCCCGACCACCTTTCATACAAAGCAAGAGTCTCAACAAGTCTTTTTATTGATCTTTCCCCACCTTTCACAAATATCAGAAGCTTATCTGCATATAGTAAATGGGAGATCAAAGAAGCCTCAGCCGGATTAGAGAAACTTCTAATTCGCCCTGCCTCAAAGTTTTTCTCGAGCAACCGCGTCAACACTTCCTCCATTACAATAAATAGATAAGGGGATAGAGGGTCCCCTTGTCGTAAACCCGCAAAGGATGAAAATACCCTTTGAAAGTCCCATTCATCATCACAGAAAACCACGGGGACTTAACACACTCCCCCACAAAGCAGCAAAAATTATTGGAGAACCCAAAAGCCTTCAAAATCTCCAATAAGAAATTCCAATCAACTCGATCATAGGCCTTTTCCATATCAATTTTCACCATCACATCGCCACCCAAAGTTTTCTTATTCAAAGAATGAACCATTTCCTGAGCCAGGGAAATTTTCTCAAAAATGCTTCGCCCTGGCACAAAAGCACCTTGTTCAAGGGAGACCAGTTTATGAATAATCCTCATCAATCTACTTACAAAGATTTTTGAAAAAATCTTGTAAGCCATAGAACACAAACTAATAAGGATGAACTTGTCAAAACTCGAAGGATCCTGCACTTTCGGGATTAGAATAATAAAAGAAGAGAAAAAAAAGGGTAATGACTCGCAACTAAAAAACTCCTGTGCCACCTCCAGCACATCATTTTTGATAATATCCCAACAAAAAATATAGAAAGCAGAACCGAAGCCATCAGATCTTGGACTACTTTGTCAGAATGGAAAAAATCGCTTCTTTCTGCTCTTCCTCAGAAGGTGCTATACAAGGCATAATATTTTCCTCATCTGAAGTAACATTATCAAGAAGGGCTGATAAGTCCGCTTGGTCAACCTCCGAAGACGTTGTTGATCTCTCCTGAAAATACTAAGTGGCTTCTAAATGAACATCTTCAGCAGTGTCCAAGACCCTCCCATCCGCTAGAACCATACGAGAAATGCACCCCTGCTGCTAACGCTGATTTATCGAAGCATGAAAAAAATGAGTGTTCTGATCACCCTCCGTCATCCACTTCTTTTTTTCCATTTGACCTAGCCATGTAGCTTCTCTTTTCTCCCAGGTCTAGATCTCAAGTTTGGTTGTCAAATAATCAACCTCTGTTTCAAGAGAGACAACTAAGTGAAGTTGATGTTCCAAAATTGTCACTCTCCCCTCAAGCTTCTTTAAAATAACGTCCACTCTCCCAAAGACATTAATATTCTAATCTCTCAATGCCACCTTAGTCTTCTTAATTCTAAGAGCAAGGCGCCGAAGGCCCCTAGCAGAATCCTATCTATTCCAAGCCTGTTCGACACAAGATAAAAACCCCTCATGTGAACACCACATAGCTTGAAAGCGGAATGGGGCGGGACCATAAGAGGTATAGGGCCTATCTGAATGGACTACCATCGGGAAATGATCAGACATCTTTCGGCTCAAATATTCTAGCTGAGCAGATAAAAACTTAGAAGAGTAAGCATTGTTTATGACAACTCTATCGAGTTTAGCCCAACTTCATGAAGTCCTCTCATGGCCATTGCACCATCACATAGCTTGCCCATCACTAGCTAAATCAAAAAGACCACAATGATCCAAGTAGTCGTTGAACTCAGACATAGAAATTAATGGCCGAGGGCATCCACCAATTCGTTCTGAGTCCATGCGAATAACGTTAAAATCGCCCATTACAAGCCACGGCTGCTCTCCTACCTGCACCTCTTCCATGACTCGCCATAGCTTCCTTCGTTCAACATGAGTGCACTTGGCATAGACAAAAGTAACTAAAACCCTTATATTGGCCAAAGTAAACCAGCCTATCACTGTCTGAGATGAACTACCTAGCACCTCAAAGGAGTTCGGTTCCTTCCAAAAAATCCATAACTTACCCCCCTCAACTTCATTAGAACAAAAATGATGGAAATTCAGAGAGTTTTCAAGCAAGGACATACGAGCCGTTTCCATAAAAAATTTCGAAATGGCTACCAACATGGCGTTTTTCTTCTTGATAAGAGACTTCAGCCTATTCCTTGACTTGCCTAAACCCCTCACATTCCCGAAAAAAATTGCATCAATCATAAATTTAGTTTTTAGGGCCGGATGTGCACCCTTTGCGATTTTTTCACTGATTTGTTATCCATTGATTTTGATTTATCGGCGACTGTTCGTGGATCCATATCGGAGTCATACACCTTCGCTTTCCCCAGCCGCATTGGAATTTCTCCCTCCTCCCTGTCTAAATATGAGGCCACACCCTCTTCATCGTGATATGAATCTTCGGTAGTCATTGCATCTACACTAGAATTAACTGTAGGCGCCATCTCACCCTGAAGTACCAAAGAAAACACCGGGTCCTTATCGCACCACATTTCCTCACTTTCTTTATCACTGTCCTCGGCTTGATTCACAATTATATCCCGCACTAACTCAACATACACCGCACTATTTTCCTTCCCACCCTGGTTCATGTCCCCTTGACCGTCCAATACCTTGTTCACGTCCAACACCTGCCCCTCATTTGCAATCATCAAAGGCTCATGACTAAGCACCACAGGCTCTTTACACACAGGAGTTTTTAAATGGTTAACATGCCCCACCTCTGTCATCACAGGCACTTTACTAGACTCCTCTGTTTGATGCTCTTCCCTAAATGTAGTATTCTTTTCAGTGGACACTTCCCCAACTCTTGATTTCCAAATCAATTTCTCTTTCTTTTTTCCTTCATCCTTTCTCGTCGCACCAACCCGACAAACCACAGAGGTGTGCCCTTGATGATAGTAAAAACCATTTTTTTTTTTTCATATTTTGCCTCCTGCCAAATGCACTTTGAAGATGATAAGAGAATAGGAAAACTTTATACCGGCTCCATCGTCAGATCCACTTCCACACAAATCCTCACCCCCGATGCTCTGGTACGATTGAGCGTGGCATTGTCCGTCCCAAGGTAACAAACAAAACGAGTGACTAAAATTTGCAGGCAATCCTTTCGGTATAAATGCATCGGCAAACCTGGCAAAAAAATCCCTTGAGGAGCCAAAGGCGATTCTTTATTCAGATCAAATTCTTTTGTCCATTTGAAAAGCCAAAAAACATAACCTTCCATTTTTCTCCCTTCACGTGCCCAGCCATGCCCAAAGTCACGCTCAATTTTCATCTGAATAAGCACATGATATTCAACCATAAAACTGATCGTCGGAATCTCTACCAACTCCTAAGTTTTCACCACTGTCAATCTAATATTATCAATAGACAGATGTTGGCGCACAAACTTCATGATAAGAGCGAATCGAAATTCTTCAGCGGCCTTTACCATCTCCAGTTATGAGAAAATAAACCCCAGTTCTCCATTAATGTCCACAGGAAACCGTATCAACATTTTAAACGAAGAAGACTCTGTCGTCTTAGACACTGCTTGAGAAAAAGACTTCCATCCCAGTCCACTAGAAACCGTGTCTCCCACTGATGGCAAAGCCATTAGAGGGGCAGAGGGCGTCGTTATGTGCCAACCGTAGGAGAAAAAATCTGAAACTACAGCTCTAAAACCGGAAGACAGGAAAAGACCAACTCAACCCTCAACTCCTATGTGATCAGAGGCGGTGATTTTAAGCTGGTGACAGAAAGTTTGAAAAAGGATACAGTGAGGTGACCAGCCATAGGATAAAAAGAAAACAGAAAGACTGCTGCAACGGTCGACAAAAAAAAAATTGAGACCTGTGCAGTAACGGTCGACAAAAGGTGAAAGTTGCCTTGAGACTTGTACAGCAACAAAAGACTTAGCGCACGCGAGACAGCCTTGCTCGGTCAGAGAGTCGGTGTAGAGAGGCACAGTTGACCAGCAGCAGCAGCGTTTTAGAACCCGAAAGAGAAATCAAGAACGACACAGCAGCAAAAACCAAACACTGGTCAAGGAGGTAGTGAAGTAGGGAGCGGTGCAGGAGGGGGGCTTGGAGGAGGTGGTGGAGTAGGGGGTGGTGCTGGTGAGGGTGTTGGATGAGGTGGTGGAAAAATAGCAGTGCAGTAGAGGGACTTAGAGGAGGTGGTGGTGTTGGCGGGGGTCTTTGCGGGGGTGCTGGTGCAGGAAGGGGGAGTTGGGGGAAGTGGTGGAGTAGGTAGTGGTGCTAATGGCGGTGCAGGAGGGGGACTTGGGGGAGGTGGTGGAGTTGGGGATGGTGTTGGTGGAGGTTTAGGTAGCTCTGTTTCTTTCTCTCTAAAGCAGAAAGCTCTGTATTTCTCTTTATGCTTCACCTTGATGATCAAAGAAAACAAAATTATTTCTTCAAAACCATATACCTTTCAGCTTAAGATTACCATAACTTCTATCATTTCTTCTTCATCGTTGCTATTTAGCTCATAAGTCTTTCTTCATATTTTTCATTATCACAAGTTGAATATGCTGCTAGGGCTCATCTGTTACCTTCTACATCGGCTTCGTCCTTGAATGGTGGTGGTCCTACCAGTGCTACAGATACAATCGAGATTGCTATATCTCCCAATACCAACACTTCATCAACAAAATTATAAGATGATGGGACTCGAGTTGCTTACACAATGTTAATAGGAGAGGACTTCATTTGAACCAGAAGAACTGCCTGCAGTACTGGACTGCCTCACAGTTGATGTCTGATAAGAGCCATAAAATGCACATCAACAATGTTTAATTATTAGCATTTTATGATTCTTCTCGGTCTATATTGCACTCTTGTGTATTGATAACTCTTAAGGAATATTATTGGCTCACTAACTTATTCCAGTACAATTTCAAGTATTTTGAGTCCAAAGAGGAGAAGAAGCGATCGTTGTTTAAAAGCACCAAGGTTCCATGCACGACGAAGCATAGGAGTGGCTGCGGAGAGGCAAAGCATGAAGAAAATCATAAAAAAGGCCAGCACCATGGTGCCCAGAAACTCGCCCATTGTAAACAACCAGCCAGCACCGTGGTGCTTCTCAACAGCACTACAGTGCCCAGAAGCTCGCCCAATCCAGAATATGCCTAGCACTGCAATGCTCCCTGGCAGCACCACAGTGCGCACATGGATTTGTATCTTCGAGTTAGACTTTAATTAGGGTTTTTAAACATCAGAATAAACCCAAAAACATCATTGGACTCTTGTACTATAAATAAGATACTTGGGGTTTAAGAGAAGAGAGATCTTGGCTGAGAAGAAAAGCCCAGAAAACTCAAAGCAGTAGCTCATCCACAAAAGTGTTTAGCCATGAACACCATGGCTAACTAACTTCCTAGCAAGGCGAAATGATGAATCACTAGGTGTAATTGTCCCTATCTACCCTTATTTGGTTCAGTTGTAATAAAAATTTATTTTCAAATATTGTCATGATTTACTTTTTTATCTAATTATAAGATTTTATATATTCCGGTGATTGTATCTTTTTCCTTGACATAACTTTAGTCATGCTTCTCTTATGTCAAGATTATTGGGTGTAATTAAGTCTGGTAAATCTAGCCTTTAGGTTTGTCAATTACTGCAATATGGTCGACAAAGATATATTGTCGTTTCTTGATAAACCTATATGATAGATCATATGTGCATGAATCGGAAATAAGAAGTATTTCATTACGATCATATTAGGGTTTATACATGTTCTCATTGAATATTTGCCAATTGCATGTTTAGGATGTGAAACGTGCAATCGAGATAAAAACAACTAAATCAAGTTAGGATTAGGGCAACGAACCCAGGGAGGATTCCCGAATCCTTGTTGTCCCTCTATCATATTTTACAACCTACACAATTACTTCATCATCAATTTCAGATTCTTTACTTATTTTGATTATATGTCTCATATTAAGGTTTACATCTTTCTTTATAGTTAATTTGTTTCCCTGTGGAATCGACACCCCAAAGCCATGCTACAACAACCGCATTACTGTTTTAGGCATAATCAATGCCCTAATGTATTTATGAGGGATATGGATTATTTTTTGCCAATCCTCACCAATTCCCTTTTAACATCTTTCCCTAAGTTCAGGACATTCCTGAATAGACAGATGCTGGAGAGCAGTGAGAACTTTCAACCCTTCTGGCAACTGTTTCAGATTATGACAGTCAGATATTGTCAAAGATTTAAGTGAAGCAAGGCACCCAATCCACTCTGGCAAATCCATGAAACCAAGACAGCTCCCAATTTCCAAACAATGCAGTGTTGTGACATTCTGGAGCCCTTCTAGTAGATAAAAAACTCAGAACAGCTTAAGATAGTCATTCTTCGTAGGGAGAAGAAGTGCTCAAAACCTTCTAGTGAAGAACCAAGAAGTGGACAGTACATAAGGGTAAAGTGCTCAAGGGATGTAAGATGTTGCAAACTCGTTGATAATGAAGTCGGCTTACTGCAGTTCTCAATGGACAAAGTTCGAAGGGCAGTCAAACCTTCAAATCCACCCTCTAGCAAAGAAATTAAACCGTGGCAATCAGTAATCTCCAAACACTCCAAAGCTTTGAGATTCTGCAAACCATGTGGCAAGGAGAATAGATCTTGACATCAATGGATTGTAAGTGATTTCAGAGCATAAAGGCTTCCCAATTCTGAGGTCAGTGAACGAAGCCTAGGGCAAGAGATAATCTCCAAGGATTTGAGAAGAGGATTGCTTGCAAGAAAACTTCCAGAGAGAGAGAACAAATCTGTGACTTTCTCAATTGCAAGAACTGTAAGTGAGGATACATTTCCAATGGAATCAAATATAACCGCATTACAATCCTGCAGTTCCAAATGCTGAAGAGATGGCAATAATGGCATTACAGTCAATTTTGGACATTTTTTGACAATGAGTTTGCTCAAGCTAGGAAAGGCCTCTCCGTCATCTGCACCAAACCATTCTTCCGAGTTGGTGAAATCATCAAGGACAAGTTCTTCAAGAGACGGGAATGGTCTACCAGTCCCCTCGCCATAAAACTCTTTTCCAATATCCCTCACTCCATTCATTCCATATAGAGAGAGAGTCCTAAGTAAAAGAAGATTGCCAAAAGTGGGAAGATGTTCACAATTAATAAACTTGGTAAAATGAACACTAGTCAGGTTTGGAAGAGTCCAACGTAGAAACCTAATTCCTGGGAACCCTTTCACAAACAACTTTTTAAGATTTTGGTGTGGTTGGAGGCCTTGGATAACTTGTTCTCCCAACTCAGCATCTTGTTCATATTCTTGCGATGAAGAGGATGGATGAAATTGTTCACTTCTACGAAGTCTAGCTTTTTTGGGCTCCTCCACAGAAAATACAAGAGGATGATCATCATCACTTCCCCAACAAAGACCCAGTGATTCAAGATTTTATTTTTGCATTATATTAGCATGCTTTTTTTTTTTTTTTTAAGAAACAAGGATGGTACCTCTGGCACTTTATCAAATAGTGGCCTCACTTATGGTGGAGGAAAACCTTATACACCTGATGAGAGTCATAAAATGCATCTAAACAATACTTAATTGTTAACATTTTAGGGTTGATCTTGGTCGTAATCGCACTTTTACATGTTGATAACTCTAAAGTGATATTCATAAATCATTGACTTAATTCGATGCATTTTCAGGTGCTTTGAGTACAAAAGAGATAATAAAGCGATCCATGTTTAAAGCACCAAAAGATCTTGGGTGTCGGTGCTCGTTTTTGTCTAAGGTTTAGACGTGTCCAAACATGATTCAAAGATGGTTAAACTCTAAAATAAGGCTGGAGTAATAAAGTACAGTAAGTTAAAAGACTGCACACAAGTGTGTGCATCACTTTGGAGCAAGTTAAGGGTAGGCACACTAGTGTGTGCACTTCTGCATACAAGCTGAAGAAGTTTCACTGAATTGCCAGAATTTCCCGTACAGATCAATCATCTTTGCAGATTAAACTGTATTGATGTAGGAAGAACCAGATGATGAGCCATATATACTTAGAAAGATCCGGAAGTCTATTTTCTGGAGAATTTTACGGTTCATAAAAAGGATTTTTCTAGAGAAAGTTATGGCAGTTTTAGTGGAAACAGTTCAGGCCAGCACAGCAGGCCCAGACGCACAGCAGGCCCAGGCGCACAGCACGGCCCACTCGCCTCTTGACCGGATTAGGGCAAGCAAATGACATTCTCCAAGACCAAAACACCCCCCTCATGCTCTATAAATATATCTTTATGGAGTGTGCAGCTTGGTATTAAAGAGAGAAAGCAAGGAAGAGAGAAAAAAGAGAGGATTCAAGGGATCCAAATCCAGCATTCTTCCATTTTATTTCTAAGTTTTCTTTGGTTGCAAATCAAGGGGAGAACATCCATATTGTTCATCCACCTTGAACTCCATGGCCAAATCAAGGGGAAAGCATCCTTATTGTTCTTCCACCTTGATTTCCATGGCCAACTAATCATTTTACAAGGGAAAGGGATGAATCTTTAGGGATTTCTTGTTCTTTATTTCTTGTTCTTGATTCAGTTGTATGGATTTATTGTTAAATATTGTTTATGAATTATTCATTGATTAAGTAAGAAGATTTGAGTTCATGTGATAGATGTACTTCTTATTCTTCTTCTTTTAGACTCTCTTAATCCGGTGATTGCATCCTTCTCCTCCATTGAGGTTGCTTGGATGTGATTGATTCCGGTAGATTTATCTTATTGATTGTCCATTATTGCGATATTGTCTTTTAAGATATATTGTCATTTCTTGATAATCTTTAAGATCGGTCATGTGTGCATGAACCGAAATCAATGATTAATTCGTAGCAATTATATAAGAATTGTAAATGTGCTTGATTGAATATATTTCGATTGCTTGTTTGGGAGTTGAAACTTGCAATCGAGATAAAATCAATTGAATCAAGAGTGGAAATAGGGAACAAACCTAAGGAGGATTCCCGGAACCTTGTTATTTCTCATTTATATTTCATTTACATTTACGCAATTTTCCTTTACATTATTTCACCATCAAAGCTTAAAAATCTTGAGTTTAACTTTTATCGTTCGTTTTAAGGTTCACACATTTTCCTTTGTACTTAACTTGTTTCCCTGTGGAATCGACACCCCAAAGCCGTACTACAATAACCGTGTTATACTTTGGGCGTTGGCGCCGTTGCCGGGGAAACGCTCTTAAGTATAAGGAAACTTGTCAACTTTTAGTGTGACGGTAAAAAAAAAAAAAAAACCAAAAAAAAAAATCGTAAATATTTTTCTTTTCAGCAGTTTGTAAATACGGCAATATTATTCCTTTACTTTTGTTTTGATTTTCTAATTTTCTTTTATTATTCTGTTTTTATTTATCTGTTTATTATTTTATTCTGTTTTTATTTACATGTTTATTATTCTGTTTTATTATTATTTATCTGTTTATTATTCTGTTTTTATTTATCTGTTTATTATTCTGTTTTTATTTATCTGTTTATTATTCTGTTTTTATTTATTTGTTTATTATTCTGTTTTATTTATTTGTTTATTTGTTTGTTTATTTATTTGTTTTATTTATTTATTCCCCCTCTAAATTAATTGGTGCATGCTTAGACCGAGAGATTCGCGAGGTAGATTCATTAGAGGACCCGAATTAGAGTTACCCTCTCCTTCCACCTCCATTGGTGAAACCTCACCTAGATCAAACCATAGTGCACCCCCATCAGAGAATTTAGAGGATTTTGTTAACATGGCTGAAAATCCTAATGAGAATGGTGCTAGGACACTTAAAGATTACCTACATCCTAGCCGGACAGCCACACCATCGTGCATTATGTTTCCAGCCAATACCCGTTATCAAGATTTTAAAACAGGGATGATACAACTTCTCCCTACTTTTCGTGGCATGGAAAACGAGAACCCCTATGTGCACATTAGAGAATTTGAGGAAGTAGTTGCGACTTTCCATAGTCACGATGCAACTGATGATATCGTGAGACTCAAGTTTTTTCCTTTCTCCTTAAAGGATAAAGCTAAGAGTTGGTTATACTCGCTGAGACCACGATCAATTGGGTCATGGAATGAGATGACCCAAGTCTTTTTTAACAAGTACTTCCCTCAACATAAGACTAATGCTTTGAAAAGACAAATCTCCACCTTTGCACAAAAGGAAAACGAGACTTTGTATCAGTCTTGGGAGAAATTTAAAGAGCTGTTAAGTATGTGTCCACATCATGGGTACGAAAATTGGCGTTTAGTGAGCTATTTCTATGAGGGTCTTACCTATAGAGAACGTCAATTTGTTGAGATGATGTGTAATGGAGAATTTCTGCAAAAAGACCCTGATGAGGCTATTGAGTACCTCAATGAGCTTGCTGAGAAAGCTCACACATGGACTGGACCTAGTGCTACTGAGAGCACAAATAGGTCACGACCTAGTGGTGGAGGAATCTACCATCTTAGGGAAGAGGATAACCTCAAGGCCAAGGTCGAAATGCTTACTAGAGAGTTGGAGGCATTAAAAACGAAAAAACCAACACACATAGTTAATCAGGCCGAACCTTTAGAATCATGTTTTGTGTGTGGCGGGGTTGATCATCCCGCCCAAGATTGTCCCACTTTTGTTGACATGAGAGGGCTGTACGAGGAACCTTGCAATACCTTAGGCATGTACAAGAAGCCCTCAGCACCCTTCTCTAACACTTATAATCCGGGGTGGCGAAATCACCCCAACTTCAGTTGGAAATCTGAAAATCAGCAGCATGTGCAGCCCCCTAAATCGTACCCAGCACCTTATCATGCACCCTCATCTTCTAGGAACTCTTTAGAAGACTCCTTACATACTTTTATAGAAGCACAAGGCAAGACAAACCAAAAGTGTGAGGCATTAATTACACAGTTGGTTGAGGAAAACAAAGAAATAAGGAGCCAAGTGTCTAAATTGATGAACTCCTTGAGTGTGACTGAGCGAGGTAAGTTCCCTGCTCAAGCTCAGTCCATACCTCACGGTCAACATATGGCACAAGAAAATGTGAAAAATGTAAATGCCATTGTGACCCGAAGAGGTAAGTCACTACACATTCCACCAGAGAATAAACCCGAGAATGTGAAGGGTCAAACCAGTAGTGAGACCAAGTTGCCTAAAGACCCTGAAGTGACCCAAAGTCCTATTAAGGCCCCATTCCCCCAAGCCTTAAAATCCAACAAGAAAAATCTGGAAATGAATGATGAAATCCTTGAGAACTTAAGGCAAGTGAAACTTAATCTTCCCCTTTTGCATGTGATTAAACAAGTCCCCACCTATGCAAAAGTTCTCAAAGATTTATGCACAATTAAGAGGAAACATCATGTCAAGAAAACAGCTTTCCTAACTGAGCAAGTTAGTGCACTAATTGAGCAAAGAATTCCCCCGAAATACAAAGATCCAGGCTGTCCTACCATTGCTTGCAGCATTGGAAATCATGAGGTTGGACAAGCCTTACTAGATCTGGGAGTTAGTGTAAACCTGATGCCATTTTCAATTTACTTACAGCTGGGGTTAGGAGAAATCAAACCAACCGGTGTGGTATTACAATTGGCTGATCGCTCAGTCAAGGTACCCCGAGGTGTGGTTGAGGATGTTTTGATTCAAATTGATAAATTTTATTATCCTGTTGATTTCTTAATTCTTGATACTACTTCTGTTGTAGACACTAACTCTAAAATTCTTTTGATTTTGGGTAGACCTTTTCTTGCTACTGCAAATGCTCTAATAAATTGTAGGAATTGTCTCATGAAACTGTCCTTTGGCAACATGACCCTTGAAGTAAATATTTTCAATGTTGCAAAACAGCCCGAAGATGAGGACGAAAACCACCAGCTTTACATGATCGAGTCACTCGTCAATGAGGGAGTTTTCTTAACTCATGATTATGACCCTCTTGAAAATTTTCTTGTTAATTCTGAGATAGATTTATTTGATGATAAAACTGATATAATTGATATATGTGTTGTTTTTGACAAATCTCAGGATTATGGAAATCGGGCATGGCAACCAAGGTTTGAGGAGCTGCCCGAAAGAAGCAAGACTCAAGTCCCCTCAAGTGTGGAAGCACCTAAAGTCGAATTGAAGCCACTACCTAAGGGTCTAAAACATGTCTTTCTCGGTCCAGGTGATACCTTTCCTGTTATAATTTCTTCTGAATTAACTGAGACCCAAGGTAAGAGATTAATTCAAACTTTAAATGAACACAAATCAGCCCTGGGATGGAGCATGGCTGATTTAAAGGGAATTAGTCCCCTAATCTGCTCCCATAAAATAAATCTGGATGAAGGAACCAGTCCTCGTAGAGACCCTCAACGTAGGCTTAACCCCACTATGAAAGAAGTAGTGAAAAATGAAGTACTGAAACTATTAGATGCGGGTATTATATATACTATAGCTGATAGTAAGTGGGTAAGCCCTACGCAAGTCGTCCCGAAAAAGTCCGGAGTCACTGTGATAAAAAATGATCTAGGAGAGTTAGTCCCTACCAAACTTGTGAACGGGTGGCATGTGTGCATTGATTACAGAAAATTAAATGCTGCCACCAAGAAAGACCACTTCCCACTCCCTTTTATTGATCAAATTCTTGAGCGTGTAGCTGGTCATCCCTTCTACTGTTTTCTAGATGGTTATTCTGGTTACTATCAAATAGAAATTGCATTAGAAGACCAAGAAAAGACCACCTTTACTTGTCCCTTTGGCACCTATGCTTTTCGTAGAATGCCATTCGGATTATGTAACGCCCCTGCTACTTTTCAACGCTGCATGATGAGCATTTTTAGTGACATGGTTGAAAATTGCATGGAGGTTTTTATGGATGATCTAACTGTTTTTGGATCTTCATTTGAAACATGCTTAATGAATTTAGAAAGAGTATTAATTCGCTGTGAGGAAAAAGAATTGGTTTTAAATTGGGAAAAGTGCCATTTCATGGTACCATCCGGTATTGTCTTAGGGCATATTGTCTCTTCTAAAGGAATAGAGGTTGATCAATCTAAGATTGAGTTAATCTCTAAGTTGTCTGCCCCTAAGACAATAAAGGATGTGAGATCTTTCCTTGGTCATGCTGGTTTTTATAGGAGGTTCATACAAAATTTTTCAAAAATATCTAGACCACTATGCGCCCTCCTAGTTAAAGATACCCCCTTTGAGTGGAGTCAAGCTTGTCAAGAGGCCTTTAAAACGTTGATTGGCAAGCTTACTTCCGCACCTATAATGCAGTCGCCAGATTGGACTTTACCTTTTGAAATCATGTGCGATGCTAGTGACTACGCTGTAGGTGCTGTTCTTGGACAGCGAAGGGAAGGTAAACCTTTTGTCATTTACTATGCTAGTAAGACTTTAAATAGTGCTCAAATGAATTACTCTACAACTGAAAAAGAGTTGCTAGCTGTAGTATTTGCTTTAGATAAATTTCGTGCTCATCTAATTGGTTCTCCTATCCTTATTTTTACAGATCATGCAGCCCTCAAGTATCTTCTTACGAAGAAGGATGCTAAGGCACGACTAATCCGATGGATCCTCCTCTTGCAAGAATTTGATATCACCATCAAGGATAAAAAAGGAGTGGAGAACGTAGTAGCTGACCATTTATCCAGACTCACTTTTGAGGACACTTGTGATGACATGCCAATCAAAGATGATTTTCCCGATGAGCAATTACTTTCCATTACTTCTCTACCATGGTTTGCTCACATCGTAAATTATTTGGCTACAGGTGAGATACCTATGGATTGGAGCGCTCAAGACAAGAGGAAATTCTTATATGAGGTACGTAATTTTTATTGGGATGACCCCTATCTTTTCAAGTACTGCCCTGACCAAATTCTAAGGCGTTGCATCCCTAATGAAGAGATTTCGAGTGTCTTAGAATTTTGTCACTCCCAAGCTTGTGGAGGCCACTTTTCGATGAAAAAAACCGCTGCAAAAATTTTGCAGTGTGGATTTTATTGGCCTACTTTGTTTAAAGATACAAACACCTATTGTCGCTCTTGTGAAAGATGTCAAAAGTTAGGAGCTGTGTCTCGCCGAAATATGATGCCCCTGAACCCTATTTTAGTGATTGAAATCTTTGATTGTTGGGGCATCGATTTCATGGGACCCTTCCCTCCTTCCTTTGGGTACCAGTATATCATTGTAGCAATAGATTATGTATCCAAGTGGGTAGAGGCAGCAGCTTGTCGAAACAATGATAATGGAATGGTGATTAAATTCCTTAAAGAAAAGGTGTTATCTCGATTTGGTACACCACGTGCTATAATTAGTGATCGAGGTACACATTTTTGCAACCGTTCCTTTGAAGCTTTAATGAAAAAATTTGGGGTATTACATAAAATCTCTACTGCCTATCATCCTCAGACTAGTGGACAAGTAGAGCTTGCTAATAGGGAGATTAAACAAATTTTAGAAAAAACGGTTAACCCCGATCGCAAAGATTGGTCTTTGAGACTAACTGATGCGCTTTGGGCTTACCGTACAGCCTTTAAAACTCCCTTAGGTATGTCACCCTATCGGCTTGTTTTTGGAAAGCCTTGCCACTTACCCGTGGAGCTCGAGCATCGAGCTTATTGGGCCATCAAGTCTTTCAATTTTGACATGGGCGAAGCGGGTAAACTTCGAAAATATCAGCTGACCGAGTTAGAAGAATTAAGAAACGATGCTTATGAAAATTCTAGAATCTATAAGGCTAAGATGAAAGTATTCCATGACAAAAACATTTTGAGGAAAACATTTAAACCCAATGATCGGGTATTCTTATACGACTCTAGACTTCATAAGCATCCTGGAAAACTTCGGTCAAGATGGACCGGCCCTTTTATAGTAAAAAATGTTTTTGAAAATGGGGCGGTAGAAATTGAGGATACTAGAGATGGTCGGGTCTTTAAAGTAAACGGTCAACGACTTAAGATCTTAATTGATAGACATGATCCGGAGATGGAAGACATTCCGCTTATGGATCCGGTCTATTCACCTTGACCACACAACAAAGGTACGTTATTCCTTTTAATTTTTGTTCTGTTTTTAGTTAGTTTTCATTCAATCTTAATTATTAGTTTTTAGTTTACTTCAAATTTCAAAATATATATATATATTAATATTTCGTTGTCAAGTCTTTATTAACTTTGAATTTTGGTTGTGTTAAGTCTATTTTAATTTTTAGTTTCTAGTGATTCCAGCGAAAAGAACGGTATGCAGTTCAATTGGTGGTGCGCAATTTTCAGCTTTTGTGCATTTTTGGCCGCACAGGGAGTTTCCTTTCCTTTTTCTTTTACATTGAGGTCAATGCAATGTTTAGGTTGGGGGTGGAGGAAACATATTTCTTTTTTTTTTTTTTTGAACTGCTTGGTGTCACTTTCTTTCTTTTCGTTGTTAGGATAAAAAAAAAAAAAATTGTTTGTTTGTTTTTAGCATGTTTTGTGTTAGCCTTGGAGTTAATTCACATGTCAATGATATGAGCTTAATCGAGATAGCATATAGCATTTAGAAGAAGTTAAATCTTGCTTCGCTTTGAGAATAAATTAAGTGTCAATTTTTCTTTGGTTTGAGACTCTGGTTTGTGGTAAGATTACATGATTAGTCTAAAACATTTGGAAAAGTTTTATGCGCGGTTGTTTTGTGAATACTTTTGCGGTCTCTACAAGCTCTAGAACTTATTTAATAATCACTTGAGGCGAAAATCATAGAATGCACACTACTTAGGATATGATATAGGCCATTTTTGGACCATTTGAGCCTTTTTAAACTTACCATTGTTATATTTATCGCTAGTCACCTATTTGAGCCTTTTTCTTGAAAAGAAAAATTGAGCCTTGTTTCTTTCGATAAACCATTTACTTACCTTTATGAGCCTAAAAATATTTTATCCTTACCTCTCTTTTAAAAGAACTTAGTTATACACATGTTGTGAGAAGCACTTAATAGGAGTAAGGGTGGAAATATGAGAAAATATTACTATCATAACCCAAGTACATTAAAAGAGATAAGTTGGGGGTTAGGGAAAAGAAAAGAAAAGAATGAAAGAGGAGGTGAATGGTTTTATGCCAAAACAAAAAATAAAAAAAAAAATGAGAAAAAAATGAATTATGGCAAAGAAAGAAAAAAAAAATGGTGATTTATTGCCAGAAATGCTCGAAAAATGGTTGAAAGAGTTGGGTGTTGAAGTAAGGTTATCTTGTGCTTAAAGTGGTTGTGTTTAAATTAAGAGACTTAGTTCTTTTATTTGTTTAAACTTTCCCATTCTTTCTTGACCTTTACCCTAGCCTAATGTTGCAAGCTTATTAAAGACCTATTGATCCGATGAAGTGTGATTTTTCTACATAGTGGAGAGTGATTTGAAAAGTGAGCATATGGAGCTTGATTTGTGATTGATGTCACGCAAATTAATATGTTTTTAGAGGCCAAGACTTGTATTCATGCTATGTTGTGCATAAAATCATCTAGGTGTTCGGACTAATGTATTGTGGTAAGATGGATGGTAAGAGTCGATAACGATTTTAAGGTTGACATTTGGATTATTCTTGGACCTGAGTGATATTTAATGATTCTATGTGCTGTATGTTATGCATGATTTTTGAGATAGATTTTTGAATCACTCTTGGTTAACGCCAGCATTGCTTTATTTTGTTTTGATTTCTAAATAAAGAATTCATTTCATGCCTTTCGCTTGAATTGCTAGGGACTAGCAATAAGCTAGTTGGGGGTTGTGATGAGAGTCATAAAATGCATCTAAACAATACTTAATTGTTAACATTTTAGGGTTGATCTTGGTCGTAATCGCACTTTTACATGTTGATAACTCTAAAGTGATATTCATAAATCATTGACTTAATTCGATGCATTTTCAGGTGCTTTGAGTACAAAAGAGATAATAAAGCGATCCATGTTTAAAGCACCAAAAGATCTTGGGTGTCGGTGCTCGTTTTTGTCTAAGGTTTAGACGTGTCCAAACATGATTCAAAGATGGTTAAACTCTAAACTAAGGCTGGAGTAATAAAGTAAAGTAAGTTAAAAGACTGCACACAAGTGTGTGCATCACTTTGGAGCAAGTTAAGGGTAGGCACACTAGTGTGTGCACTTCTGCATACAAGCTGAAGAAGTTTCACTGAATTGCCAGAATTTCCCGTACAGATCAATCATCTTTGCAGATTAAACTGTATTTATGTAGGAAGAACCAGATGATGAGCCATATATGCTTAGAAAGATCCGGAAGTCTATTTTCTGGAGAATTTTACGGTTCATAAAAAGGATTTTTCTAGAGAAAGTTATGGCAGTTTTAGTGGAAACAGTTCAGGCCAGCACAGCAGGCCCAGACGCACAGCAGGCCCAGGCGCACAGCACGGCCCACTCGCCTCTTGACCGGATTAGGGCAAGCAAATGACATTCTCCAAGACCAAAACACCCCCCCTCATGCTCTATAAATATATCTTTATGGAGTGTGCAGCTGGGTATTAAAGAGAGAAAGCAAGGAAGAGAGAAAAAAGAGAGGATTCAAGGGATCCAAATCCAGCATTCTTCCATTTTATTTCTAAGTTTTCTTTGGTTGCAAATCAAGGGGAGAACATCCATATTGTTCATCCACCTTGAACTCCATGGCCAAATCAAGGGGAAAGCATCCTTATTGTTCTTCCACCTTGATTTCCATGGCCAACTAATCATTTTACAAGGGAAAGGGATGAATCTTTAGGGATTTCTTGTTCTTTATTTCTTGTTCTTGATTCAGTTGTATGGATTTATTGTTAAATATTGTTTATGAATTATTCATTGATTAAGTAAGAAGATTTGAGTTCATGTGATAGATGTACTTCTTATTCTTCTTCTTTTAGACTCTCTTAATCCGGTGATTGCATCCTTCTCCTCCATTGAGGTTGCTTGGATGTGATTGATTCCGGTAGATTTATCTTATTGATTGTCCATTATTGCAATATTGTCTTTTAAGATATATTGTCATTTCTTGATAATCTTTAAGATCGGTCATGTGTGCATGAACCGAAATCAATGATTAATTCGTAGCAATTATATAAGAATTGTAAATGTGCTTGATTGAATATATTTCGATTGCTTGTTTGGGAGTTGAAACTTGCAATCGAGATAAAATCAATTGAATCAAGAGTGGAAATAGGGAACGAACCTAAGGAGGATTCCTGGAACCTTGTTATTTCTCATTTATATTTCATTTACATTTACGCAATTTTCCTTTACATTATTTCACCATCAAAGCTTAAAAATCTTGAGTTTAACTTTTATCGTTCGTTTTAAGGTTCACACATTTTCCTTTGTACTTAACTTGTTTCCCTGTGGAATCGACACCCCAAAGCCGTACTAAAATAACCGTGTTATACTTTGGGCGTAATCAACACCCGAAAATTTAAAACAAACAACACTACCAGACAAAAAAACGTGTTACAATCTAACATGCGGTAATCCTGCCTTATCCAACCTAAGCATGCCTTTCAGCTTACGTGGCAAAGAAATAAAATCAGAACAAGTAATACTATAACCTTCCTCGCCCCTTCGAGCGAGGAAATCTGCCGCAAAATTTCCTTCGCGAAATTGATGATTAATGTTAAAATTCATTCCTCTTAACAAGATCAGTAGTTCATCCCAATAATCCCATAGATACCACGTCATGCACTTTCGATTTTGTAACCAAGAAACAATCAAATTGAAGTTGCTCTCAATAATTATCTGATTAAAACCCAACTCTTTACACAACGTTGTACCTGCTATTAACGCCCTTAACTCAACCTCATTATTAGTACCATGAGCAAAATAAGCAGAGAAAGCACCTTTGAAATTACCTCTCTCATCACGAATGACCCCTCATCCTCCGCAATTACCCAGGTTACCCCGACAACACCCATCTACATTCAATTTAAACAACCCTTCAGCTGGTTTCCTTCAATAGACCAGTTTTGGAATAGGCCTTGCACAATCAACATATGGAACTTCAAGAGCCTACAGGATAGTCTCATCTCTAGCCGAAATAGGCCATTGTTTCACTATAATAGATAGGATCTTCCGAATCCAAACTTTAACTGCCAACCAAACACCCGATGCCGATTCAAAGGAGTTTTCCATTCGAGCCTTGCATCTGCGCATCCAGAGACACCAAGTAATAATAGACGGGATAATACCGAGAAGAATCCCTCTATGACTCGACTTCTTAGACGCACTGAGCCACTTCATCACCGTCGCCCATTATGACATCCCAGAAGCATGGTTAATGCCCAGCATAATAGCTGCAGTTTTCCATACTTCTGCAGCGACACTCCCAGTGCAAAGAACATGATTTAAGTCTTCTAAGTAACCTTGGGTGCAGCAGTTACACCGAGAGGCCAATGGGATTCTAAGCGATTGCACCCGGGAGTCTAAGGCTAGCCCATTGAAACGTGCTTTCCACATGCACACAGAATTTTTTTTCGGAAGAAGGTGATGCCAAATCCAGTCCATGCCCAGCTGGTCCGTTCCTCTAACACGAATTAGCTCCCATGCTGAGGCCGACGAGAACTCACCCTTAGCTATAGATTTCCAAACGGTAATATCATTGCCCACCTTTCCAACCACAATACTATGCATAATCTCCTCTGTTTTTTCCAAGCCGACCAGATCTAGAAGACGGTTCTCATCCCATGAGCCATCATCCTATACCTCTTTTATTTTAATTTCAGATTGCCCGACGTCCCTACTAACACACAACGGCCCACTTGCCGACCACCAATCATACCAAAACAAAGTGTTACCCTCTCTCACTTTCACAATAACGTTCTCTGCGACCTCAGGAAAGTTTTTCATAATGGACTTCCAAAAACGAGAAGAATTTCTTCTAGCCTCCGCAAAGTACATGTGGCTGTGTTTTACATATTACGCTCAGAAGAACTTGGTCCATAGATTATCAACTGTTAACAATCTCCATGCAAATTTCATATGAAAAGACCTCTGCACTTCATGGAAGTTTCTCATGCCAAGACCCCCTTCCTTGTAAGGTTTGCATATTCGATCCCAAGCACACCATTTCATTCTCGTTTTTCCATTCAGATTTCCCCAAAAAATAAGGAAATAAGAGAGTTTAGTTTTTTGAAAACCTTCATAGGCACATTTAAAACCGCCAAAAGGTGAGTAGCCATACATGATAAAACATGTTTCATTAGCGTAAGCCTCCCACCTTGAGATAGAAGATACATTTTTCCAGCCGATTATTTTCCTGCGAATCTTCTCAATAAGTGGTTCCATATATCTTGATGCAAGACGACGTTCCACTAGAGGGACCCCCAAGTATGTAACTGGGAACTTTCCTTCCACAAAACCGATTGATCTCATGAGATTACGACGCCTCGCAGAAGTAATGATCTTTGAGAATAAGAGAGACGATTTCTCCTTATTGATTAATTGCCCATACCACTTTTTATATACCTCCAAGGTTTTTGTGAGCCTATGAACCGAGTGCTTGCCACCATTCACAAAAACTAAAAGATCATCCGCATACAATAAATGAGAGACAAGAAGCGCACCCATAGGATGAGAAAAGCAACCAATTCGACCCTCTTCAAAGTTCTTGTGAAGTAATCTTGACAACACCTCCTCCATAATAATAAATAAATATGGAGATAGCGGGTCACCTTGTCTAAGACCCCGAGCCGAGTGAAAAAAACCCTTGTAAGTCTCATTCATCATAATAGAGAACCAAGGGGACTGAACACACTTCCTTACAAGATTACAAACTTGATCAGAAAAGCCAAAAGATGTTAACACATTCAATAAAAATTTCTAATTTACGCAATCATAGGCTTTTGCCATATCAATTTTCACTATAATGTTTCCGCCTGTTGTTTTCTTATTCAGAGAGTGAACCAATTCCTGAGCCAAAATGATGTTTTCAAAGATGATATGGCCTGGAATAAAAGCACCTTGTTCATAAGAAATTAACTGAGATAAATGAAGAGTCAACCTTTGCACAAAAACCTTAGAAAATTTCTTATACGCAACTGAGCAAATGCTGATAGGACAGAACTTATCAAAACTCTTGGGGTCCTCTACCTTCGGAATCAACACCGGATAAGATGCCGTGTAAACTCTAGGTAAAGGAGAACCCGAAAAAAAATCCTTGGCTGCCTCAACAACATCCTCTTTGATCAAATCCCAGCGACTTAAATAGAAACCCGAGCCAAACCCATCCGGACCAGCTGAGCTCTCTTTTGGAATTGATTTTAATGCAGCCAAAATCTTAGTCTCAGACAAGGCTATAGCAAGAACCAAATTATTTTCCTCCGTTAAAGAGCACTATATAATAGATGTGAGATCCACCTGTTCAATAATAGAGTCATTTGAAAGAAAGTTTTGAAAATAATTTAAAGCTTTTTGATGGATCTGTTCCGGTGAGTTCAACATGACACCATTCTTTAGCCACATGTTTTGTATGACTTTATTTTTTCTCCGTTGGTTCACAACTGCATGGAAATATTTTCCATTCTGGTCGCCCTCTAAAAGTCACTTCTTTTTTGCCAGTTGAGAGAGTCTGGATTCTTCATGTTGTTCCCATGTATCCAGTTCAAGTTTAGTCACCAAGAAATCACATTCTACCTCATTATCATAGCCACCTTGTAACCAACTCTCTAAGGCCTCCAATCTCTCATCCAATTCTTTAATGGTCTGCCCTACATGCCCAAATACCTATTTATTCCAAATTCGTAATGCAAGCTTTGTTTTTTTCAATTTTTCCGCCAACTTTACAAGACCCACCAAAGTGGTAGGAGCCTTCCATACTTCTTCCACACATCGCTTAAAATTTGCAAGTGTTACCCACATATTTTGAAATCGAAAAGGATGAGGGCCGTAGCTTACCACTGGTTTTTAGGAGTGAATGATCATAGGACAATGATCTGAAGTCTTCTGTTAAAGATATTCTAAGAAGGCTGAAGGAAACCTATTTGCCAAGGGAGTATTCATTAGAGCTCTATCCAGCCTTGCCCAGTGATGAGAGCCATAAAATGCATCTTAATCATACTTATTTGTTACCACTTTAGGGTTGATTTAGGTTTTAATTGCATTTTTATTCATTAACAACTCTAAAGTGGTATTCTTGGAGCATTAACTTATTTATGTGCATTTTTCAGGTATCTTGAGTTAAAAGAAATGGAAAAGCTATCATTATTTTAAATACGAAGCTTTAATGAATACTCAAGCGAAAGAATGGTCGCGGAAGAGCCAAGATGAAGAGAAACTAAGAAAAGAGTTTTCACTAAGTTGCTGGAATTGCCATACAAATCAATCATCTGTGCAAATTAAACCGTATTGATGTAGGAAGAACCAGGAGGTGAGCCATATATGCTTAGAAAGATCTGGAAGTCTACTTTCTAGAAGATTTACAGTTCGTAAAAATGATTTCTCTAGAGAAAGATATGGTTGTTTTAGTGGACAGAGGTCAGATCTCCTGAATCAACATCAGGTCAAGGTGCAGCTCGCGCACAAAATTTTGCCTTCTGAGTTAGACCCTAATTAGGTCTTTAATGACTTGTTCAAACCCTAAAACACCCTTAGGCTTTGTACACTATAAATAGACCTTGTAATTTATTATTCAAAAACCTAGAAAACTCAAGGAGGCAGCAACTTCTCTTCCATTGTGCAACCATGAGCCCCATGGCTAACTAATCTCCAAACAAGGTGAAGGGATGATTCCCTAGGTGTAGTTGTTTCTATTTCCCTTACTTGATTCAGTTGTAATAGAGCTTTAGCGTTCAAACATTGTTATGATTTACTTTTTAATCTAATTACAAGATTTCATCTAAACCGGTGATTATATCTTTTTCCTTGATATAAATTCAATAATGTTTTCTTTAAGTCAAGATTATTTGGGAATGATAGAGTCCGGTAGATCTAGCCTTTAGGTTTGTCCATTACTGCAATATTGTCATCAAAGATATATTGTCGTTTCTTGATAAACTTATAGGATAGATCATATGTTCATGAATTGAAAATAAAGAGTATTTCATAACAATCAAATTAAGGTTTATACATGTGCTTTAATTGAATATTTGTCGATTGCCTGTTTGGGATATAAAACTTGCAATCGAGATAAAAACAACTGAATCAAGTTAGGATTAAGGCAACGAACCTATGAAGGATTCCCGGATCCTTGTTGTTCTCATATTATATTTTAAAATCTACTTTACACAATTATTTCATTATTAATTTCAGATTCTTTTACTTATTTGGAATTATCGTTTTAGATTAAAGTTTACACATTCTTTTTGTAGTTAACTTGTTTCCCTGTGGAATCGACACCCCAAAGCTGTACTACAACACCGCGGTACTGTTTTGGGCGTAATCAAATTTTGGCGCTGTTGCCGGGGAAACGCGCTTACTCATAAGGAAGTTTGTCAATTCTAGGACAAAACGGTACTATCTTTCCTTTATATTCTGATTTTTTATTGTGTTCTAGTTAAACCCAGTTGGTATATGCTTAGACCAAGAGACTCACGAGGGAGATTCATTAAAGGACCCGAAATAGAGATACCCCTTCCTTCTTCGTCCGTTAGTGAAACCTCGCCTAGATTAGATTTTAGTATGCACCCAACTGAAAATTTAGAAAACTTTGTCAACATGGCTGAAAACCCTAATGAAAATGTAGCTAGGACACTCAAAGATTATTTACATCCTAGTCAGACAGCCACACCATCATGCATTATGTTTCCAGCCAACACCCGCCATCAAGACTTTAAAACAGGGATGATTCAATTACTCCCTACTTTTCATGGTTTGGAAAACAAAAACTCGTATGTGCATATTAGGGAGTTTGAGGAAGTAGTTGCGACTTTTCATAGTCAAGATGCAACTGATGATATCGTGCGACTCAAGTTTTTTCCTTTATCTTTAAAGGATAAAGCTAAGAGTTAGTTATACTAGCTGATACCACGATCAATTGAGTCATAGAACGAGATGACCCAAGTCTTTTTTAACAAATACTTCCCTCAACATAAGACTAACGCACTAAAAAGACAAATCTCCACCTTTGCACAAAAGGAAAACGAGACTTTGTATCAATCTTGGGAGAAATTTAAAGAGTTGTTAAGTATGTGTCCACATCATGAGTATGAAAATTGGCGTTTAGTGAGCTATTTCTATGAGGGTCTTACCTATAGAGAACGCCAATTTGTCGAGATGATGTGCAATGGTGAATTTCTGTAAAAAGATCCTGATAAGGCTATCGAATACCTCAATGAGTTTGCTGAAAAAACTCATACCTGGACTGGACCTAGTGCTACTGAAAGTATAAATAGGTCACGACCTATAAGAAACACTAGTGGTGGCGGAATATACCATCTTAGGGAGGAAGATAACCTGAAAGCTAAGGTCGAATTGCTCACTAGGGAGTTAGAAGCATTGAAAACTAAAAAACCAACACACATGGTTAATCAAGTCGAACCATTGGAACCATGTTTTGTGTGTGGAGGGGTAGATCATCCCGCTCAAGAGTGTCCCACTTTTGTTGATATGAAAGGGCTATACGAGGAACAATGTAATGCCCTAGGCATGTACAAGAAGCCTCAAGCACCCTTCTCTAACACTTATAAACCGGGGTGGCGAAATCACCCTAACTTCAGCTGGAAATTTGAAAACCGGCAGCATGCACAGCCTCCTAGATCATACCCTGCACCTTATCATGCACCCTCAACCTCTAGGAACTCTCTAAAAGACACCCTACATGCTTTTATAGAAGCATAAGGCAAAACAAACCAGAGGTGTGAGGCGTTAATTACGCAGGTGGTTGAGGAAAACAAGGAAATTAGGAGCCAAGTGTCCAAACTAATGGGCTCCTTAAGTGTGATTAAGCGAGGAAAATTCTCTTCCTAAGCTCAGTCCAATCCTCACGGTCAACATATGGCACAAGAAAATTTGAAAAATGTAAATACCATTGTGACCCGAAGTGGAAAGTCACTGCAAATCCCACAAATGAATAAATCCGAGGATGAGAAAAAGGGGTAAGCTAGTAGTAAAACCGAACAGCCCAAAGACCTTGAAGTAACCAAAAGCCCTATTAAAGCACCATTCCCTCAAGCCTTAAAATCAAACAAGACAAATCTGGACATAAATAATGAAATCCTAGAGAATTTGAGGCAAGTGAAACTGAATCTTCCACTCTTGCATGTGATTAAACAAGTTCCCACCTATGCAAAAGTTCTCAAGGATTTATGCACAATTAAAAGGAAGCACCATGTCAAGAAAACATCATTCCAAACTGAGCAAGTTAGTGCTTTAATTGAGGAAAGAATTTCCCCAAAATACACAAACCCGGGCTGTCCGACCATTGCTTGTAGCATTGGGAATCATGAGGTTGGACAAGCCTTACTAGATTTAGGAGTTAGTGTTAACCTGATGCCATTTTCCATTTATGTACAGCTTGGTTTAGGATAAATCAAACCAACCAGCGTGGTGTTACAATTAGCTGACCGTTCAGTCAAAGTACCCTATGGTGTGGTAGAGGATGTGTTGATTCAAATTGATAAATTTTACTATCCTGTTGATTTCTTAATTCTTGATACCACTTCTACTGTTGACACTAATTCTAAAATCCCTTTAATTTTGGGTAGACATTTCCTTGCTACTACGAATGCTTTAATAAATTGTAGGAATGGACTCATGAAACTGACCTTTGGCAACATGACGCTTGAAGTAAATATTTTCAATATTGCAAAGTAGCCGGAAGATGAGGACGAAAACCACCAGCTTTACATGATTGAGTCACTCATCAATGAGGGAGTCTCTTTAACTCATAATTATGATCCTCTTAAAAAAATTCTTGTTAATTCTGAAATAGATTTATCTGATGATAAAACGGATATAATTAATGTGTGTACTGTTTTTGACAAATTTTAGGATTATGGCAAGCGGGCATGGCAACTGAGGTTTGAGGAACTGCTCGAAAGAAGCCAGACACAAGTCCCCTCAAATGTGGAAGCACCTAAGGTCGAATTAAAGCCACTACCAAAGGGATTAAAACATGCCTTTCTCGGTCCAGGTGATACATTTCCTGTTATAATTTCCTCTGAATTATCTGAGACCCAAGGTGAGAAATTACTTCAAACTTTGAATGCACATAAATCAGCTTTAGGATGGAGCATGGCTGATTTGAAGGGAATTAATCCCTTAATCCGCTCCCATAAAATAAATCTAGATGAAGGAACTAGTCCTCGTAGAGAACCTCAATGTAGGCTAAACTCCACCATGAAAGAAGTAGTAAAAAATGAAGTGCTGAAACTATTAGATGCGGGTATTATATATCCCATAGCTGATAGTAAATGGGTCAGCCCTACGCAAGTAGTGCCTAAAAAGTTCGGAGTCACGGTGGTGGAAAATGACCTAGGAGAACTAGTCCCTACCAAACTTGTGACCGGGTGGCGCATGTACATTGATTATAGAAAATTAAATGCTGCCACCCGGAAAGATCACTTCCCACTCCTCTTTATTGATCAAATTCTTGAGTGTGTAGCTGGTCATCCCTTCTACTGTTTTCTAGATGGTTATTCAGGTTATTATCAAATAGCAATTGCATTAGAAGACCAAGAAAAAACCATTTTCACTTGTCCCTTTGGCACCTATGCTTTTCGTAGAATGCCATTTGGATTGTGTAATGCCCCTGCTACTTTTCAACGTTGTATGATGAGTATCTTTAGTGACATGGTTGAAAATTGCATGGAAGTTTTTATGGATGACCTAACTGTTTTTGGATCTTCATTCGATACATGCTTAATGAATTTAGAAAGAGTGTTAATTCGCTATGAGGAGAAAGAATTGGTTTTAAATTGGGAAAAATATCATTTCATAGTACCATCCGGTATTGTCCTAGAGCATATTGTCTCTTCTAAAGGAATAGAGGTTGATCAATCTAAGATTGAAATAATCTCTAAATTGCCTACCCCTAAGACAATAAAGGATGTAAGATCTTTCCTTGGTCATACTGGTTTTTACAAGAGGTTCGCACAAAATTTCTCGAGTATATCTAGACCTCTATGTACCCTCCTCGTTAAAGACACTCCCTTTGAATGGACACAAGCTTGTCAAGAAGCCTTCCAAATGTTAATTGGCAAGCTTACTTCTGCACCTATAATGCAGTCACCAGATTGGACTTTACCTTTTGAAATTATGTGTGATGCTAGTGACTACGCTGTAGGTGCTGTTCTTGGATAGCGAAGGGAGGGAAAACCTTTTGTCATTTACTATGCTAGTAAAACTTTAAATAGTGCTCAAATGAATTACTCTACAACTGAAAAAGAATTTCTAGCTGTAGTATTTGCTTTAGATAAATTTCGTGCCTATTTTATTGGTTCTCCTATCCTTATTTTTACAGATCATGCAGCCCTCAAGTATCTTCTTACAAAGAAGGATGCTAAGGCACGGCTAATCCGATGGATCTTTCTCTTACAAGAATTCGACATCACCATCAAGGATAAGAAAGGAGTGGAGAACATAGTAGCCGATCATCTCTCAAGACTTACATTCGAGGACACTTGTGATGACATGCCAATCAAAGATGATTTTCTCGATAAGCAATTACTCTCCATCATTTCTCTATCATGGTTCGCGCACATCGTGAATTATTTGGCTACAGGTGAGATACCTATGGATTGGAGTGCTCAAGACAAGCGAAAATTTTTATATGAGCATTTTTTTGGAGCAGCAAAGGCCCAGGTCAAGGCGCACCTCGCCCAGGCTCGCGTCATGCCTCACAGCATGTGCACAAGCCCAGGCCCAGGTCACGTCGTGCCTCACTCAGGCCCGTGCAGCACCCCACAGAAACGCAAGCACACAACCCAGCCCGCACCGTGCCTCACAACGTGTACACTAGCCCAGGCCCAGGTCAGACCGCGCCTCGCTTAGGCCCGCACTGCGCCCCACAGAAACGCAAGCACATAGCCTAACCCGCGTCGCGCCTCACCCAGGCCCATGCCGCGCCTCGCAGTGTGTGCAAGACCACAGCCCAGCTTGCACCGCGCTTCTCCCAGGCTCGCGCCGCGCCCCATAGAGTGCGCAAGTACATAGCCCAGCCCACGCCTCACCTCACCCAGTCCCACGCCGCGCCTCCTGCCCAAGCCTAGACCCTTTTAAAAATAAATACCCCACCATCTGCACTCCATCGCACTGTAAAAATTGGATAGGTTTGATCTATGGTCATTGGGTCCTCCTAAAAAGATCTACTAAATTCGTCGAGTTGTTCCAAAGGATCAAAACGGCCGATTATTAATGGAATTCCTTGTCGGCTCTCTGTAAAATATTCGTTTGGACAAAGGCTTCCAAACACATCGTAAGCTAAACCCGTGCTGACGAATAATTTCATTTCCCACTCCGATCTCACCAGCCTCTCCCATTATCTCCCTTTCTCTCCCCATACCCTAGAAATCCACACACAATTTTAATCCAAATTTCTCCTTTTTTTCTTCCTTTCTTGTAGAAACTTACCTTAATCTTGCAATTTCTGTTAGAAAATCCTCCACTCAACTTGGTTCTAAGGAGCTTTTGGTGTTCATCAAGCTAATCTTCAAGGTGTGGTTAGTCTTTCCTTTCTCTCATTTGGACCTCAAGTAAGTCTAATTTCTTTTCTTGATTGTTCACTTGTGTTCTGTGGTAGTTAAATTTTACTCTACATTTATTATTCTAAATATTTGACATTCATGGCACCAAAAATTAAGAGGTCTAGGGGGAAACAACAAGAAGAGTATGATGAGTCAAAATTTGCGAGCTTTGAGGCTAGTGAGAGATATCATAGCTTGTTAAGTGCTAGAAAAATCATTCCTGAGCGAGGATTCAATATAACTAAGAGGGGAAACCCATCCTTATTTAGAATAATTCTTGCTAGAAATTGGGGCAATTTTTCAAGACAACCATCTAATTCCATACCAAACATAGTTCGCGAATTCTATGCCAACGCCGTCGAACATAGGAATGGCAAAGTCTTAGTCAGGGGCAAAATAGTCTCTTTTGGCCGCTCATCCATCAATAGATTTTATGGGTTACCCGACATAGAACACAGTGAGTATCGTGCATATGTATCCAATATTGATTATGATGAGATTTGCAGTACTCTCTGTATTTCGGGCACGACCTGAAAATGACAGATAATGCCCATAAAACCTTACCCGGTGCATCTTTGCATGCCAATGCTCGAGCTTCGTAATATTTTGTGTGTCAAAGGATGATGCCTGTTTTACATTATAGTGACCTGACTGTTACAAGAGCTGTTTTGATATATGCCATTTTGATGGGTATGACTATAGATGTGGGTGAAATAATATTCGATTCTATCTTACACACTGTGTAACATAAACTTGAATTATACTTTCCATCTTTGCTTACCCAACTATGCATCCAAGCTAATGTCCCTTACAGTAGTATCGAGGAGCACCAACCACCCAAGAAACCCATTGATGATCACATGCTCAATCTACTTAAAACCTCAAGGCCGCCAAATCCGGAAGAGGGAGCCCTGATTTCTGCTCCCCCTCCTCTCCCCTAAAAATTTCACTGTTGTAGAGCGTCTTGACCGCTTAGAGCATCGTTTTGAAGAACACCATAAACTGTTGTTTGATAGGTTAGATCGTCAAGAACAGTTCATGACTAGGCAAGCTGATTATCAAGCAGAGGTATTTTCCTCTTTTGGGAAAATGTACCATCACATTGCCTCCGCTACTGGATGTCATATGGATCATTTTCCCACTATGCCACCCTATCCGGGATCATCTTTCGATCCACCTCAAGGGGAAGGTGAAGAGAATGAAGAAGAGACTGGGGCAGAGCCAGAAGATATTGATGATTGAGTTTGGGTTATATCTTGTTTATTTCTTTCTCTTTTATTTTCACTGCTCTATCTTTCAATATCTTTTTCCTTTTCATTATTTTTCGTACTTAGTTGTTTCTTTCCAATTCATGTGCTAACATATGGTGGGAGTCTTCAATAGTACACCGTCGTTGCTTTCTTTTTGTTTGCTTTATTTTGCAGATCAACCTTTTAACAAAAAGTATAGCATGCAGTTCAAATGGAGATGTGCTGCTTTCAGCTGCTGTGCACTTATGATTACAAAAGGGGAGTTTCCTTTACTTTCTCTTTCACATTGAGGTTAATGTAATTTTAGTTTGGGGTGGAGGAAACTTATTTCATTAAACTGATTGGTGTCATTGTCCGTATCTTTTGTTTTAAGCATGCATTGTGTTAGCCTTAGAGTTAATTCACATGTCAATGATATGAGCTGAATTGAGATAGTATACAGCGTTTAGAAGGAGTTAAATTTTGTTTCAGTTTGAAATTAATTTAAGTATCAATCTTCATTTGGTTTGAGACTCTAGTTTGTGGTAGGATAGTATGCTTAATCTAAAACATCTAGAAAAGTTTTATGTGCGACTGTTGTGAATAATTTTGCAGTCTCAACAAGCTCTAGAACTTATTTGATAATCACTTGAGGTGAATTTCTATAATGCACACTACTTAGGATATGATATATGCCATTTTTGAACCGTTTGAGCCTTTCAAACCTACCCTTGCAGTAAATATCACTAGTCACCTATTTGAGCCATTTTTTTCTTGAAAAAGAATTTGAGCCTTGTTTCTTTCAAAAACCCATTTACTTACCTAAAAATATTTATCCATACCTTTCTTTTAAAAGAACTTAGTTGTACACATTTGTTGAGAAGCACTTAAGAGGAGTAAGGATCGAAATATGAAAAACCATATCTCAAGTATATTAAAGAAGATAAGTTGGAGGTTGTGGAAAAAAAAAGAAAAAAAAAAGGATGAATGGGTATTTGCCAAAAACAGAAAAGAAAACAGAAAAAGAAGAGAAGTATGACAAAGAAAGAAGAAAAAGAAAAGAAAAGTGGTGACTTATCAAGAGATATGCTCTTATAAAAATGGTTGAAGGAGTTGAGCATTGAAGTAAAGTTATCTAGCACTTAAAAGTGGTTGTGTTTAAAGCTAAGAGATTAAGTTCTTCTACTTGCAAATCCTTCCCATTCTTCCTTAACCTTTACCTTGGCCTAACATTATAAGCTTATGAAAGACCTATTGATCCAATGTAGTGTGACTTTTCTACAATAGTGGAGAGTGATTTGAAAAATAAGCCTATAGAGCTTGTTTTTGTGATTAATGTCACACAATTTATTTTGTTTTTAGAGGCCAAGACTTGTATTCATGAATGTTATGCATAAAATCATCCGGGTGTTTGGATTAATGGTTTGTGGAAAGACGGATGTTAAGAGTCAATAACAATTTTAAGATTGATGCTTGGATTACTTTTGGACTTAGATGAAATTTAATGATTCTATGTGCCATATATTATGTGCAATTTTTGAGACAAGATGTGAATTACTCTTGGTTAACACTAATATTGCTTTTTATCAAATTTGATTCCCACCATAAAAATTCATCTCTTGTTCTCGCTTGAATTGCTAGGGACTAGCAATAAGCTAGTTGGGGGTTGTGATGAGAGCCATAAAATGTATCTTAATCGTACTTATTTGTTACCACTTTAGGGTTGATTTAGGTTTTAATTGCATTTTTATTCATTAACAACTCTAAAGTGGTATTCTTGGAGCATTAACTTATTTCGGTGCATTTTTCAGGTATCTTGAGTTAAAAGAAATGGAAGAGCTATCATTATTTTAAATACGAAGCTCCAATGAATACTCAAGCGAAAGAATGGTCGCGGAAGAGCCAAGATGAAGAGAAACTAAGAAAGAAGTTTTCACTAAGTTGCTAGAATTTCCATACAAATCAATCATCTTTGCGAATTAAACTGTATTGATGTAGGAAGAACCAGGAGGTGAGCCACATATTTTTAGAAAGATCTGGAAGTCCACTTTCTGGAGGATTTTACGGTTCGTAAAAATGATTTCACTAGAGAAAGATATGTTGTTTTAGCGGACAGAGGTCAGATCTCCTGAATCAGCATTAGGTCAAGGTGCACCTTGGATTATTTGAGGCGCACCTCATAACACACCCACCAGACTTGACAAAATCCAAGGTGCACGCACAGAATTTTACCTTCCGAGTTAGACCCTAATTAGGTCTTTAATGACTTGTTCAAACCCTAAAACACCCTTAGGCTTTGTACACTATAAATAGACCACTTAGGGTTTGTAATTTATTATTCAAAAACCTGGAAAACTCAAGGAGGCAGCAACTTCTCTTCCATTGTGCAACCATGAGCCCCATGGCTAACTAATCTCCAAACAAGATGAAGGGATGAATCCCTAGGTGTAGTGGTTTCTATTTCCCTTACTTGATTCAGTTGCAATAGAGCTTTAAAGTTTAAACATTGTTATGATTTACTTTTTAATCTAATTACAAGATTTCATCTAAACCGGTGATTGTATCTTTTTCCTTGATATAAATTCAGTCATGCTTTCTTTATGTCAAGATTATTTGGGTATGATTGAGTCCGGTAGATCTAGTCTTTAGGTTTGTCCATTACTGCAATAGTGTCATTAAAGATATATTGTCGTTTCTTGATAAACTTATAGGATAGATCATATGTTCATGAATTGAAAATAAAGAGTATTTCATAACAATCAAATTAGGGTTTATACATGTGCTTTAATTGAATATTTGCCGATTGTTTATTTGGGATGTGAAACTTGTAATCGAGATAAAAACAACTGAATCAAGTTAGGATTATGGCAACGAACCTAGGGAGGATTCCCGGATCCTTGTTGTTCTCATATTATATTTTACAATCTACTTTACACAATTATTTAATTATCAATTTCAGATTCTCTTACTCATTTGGAATTATCGTTTTAGATTAAAGTTTACACCTTTTTTTTGTAGTTAACTTGTTTCCCTGTGGAATCGACACCCCAAAGCTGTACTACAACACCGCGTTACTGTTTTTGGCGTAATCACCCAGCTACGACTTTGCCCTTCATGGCCATTACACCACGATAGTTGGTGCCCCACAACCTAGAGGTCCAATAAACCACAGTGATCAATACAATTATTAAAATCTACCATAGAAGCTAGCGGACTTGGATGACCACCCACTCTTTCACTATCTTTTCGGATAATATTGAAATCCCCTACCACAAGCCAGGGGGACCCATTGGCATCAACCACCTCTAAACTTTGCCATAGCTCTCTACGATCCATGCTATTACACTTCGCGTATATAAAAGAGATGAGCATTTTTTCTTCACCAATCCGAAACCACCCAGAGAGTAACTGATTAGTCAGAGACAACATCTCCCACTCACAATCATCACTCCAGAAAATCCATATTTTACCGTCAACTTCCACATTACTGCAAAAGTTCAGAAGCCCCATCATATAACTAAAGTGATTCATTCTGTCAACCTCAGTAAAAGGTTCCAAAATCCCTACAATAGACACACCATACTTCCTTACTAAACTTTTTAAACGATTTTGGGAACTACCTAACCCTCGCAAATTCCACACCAAAATTTTATCAATCATAAATTGAGTTTGGAGGGTCGAAATATAACCCGTTGTGATTGTCTCACTGCAGTTTTCTTTGCTTCAGTCATGGGGCTGGGCTGGCTGCTCTCTGGATCCGAATTGTATTGTTTTTGTCGAACCAAAGAACCAGGAACACCTGTATCCTCTGGATCTGATAGTGAGTCTATTTGTTCCTCTTCTACAATAACCACATTGTCAAAAGGTATTTAAGTGCTGTATTCCAACTCTAGTATTTTGGAGACCAAATCTATTTGACCTCCCTCGAAAAAATCTCTACACAGACCCTTTTCCATATCTAAAAACTCAACTGTAGTACTCCCAACGTCAATCTGTACTACATGGCTCCTACCCTCTTTTGCATGCGTAATAACCGGGTCATGTATGGTAACGGGTTCCTCAGAGATCTCTTTAACAAAGTATTCCTTCATCGCTGAGTTTGTTTTCCCAAGTACACTTTTCATGCACGTCAGATTTTTCTGCTTTAGCGTCATGACGTCATTGGCTTACATCTCCACTACCCTATCCGCAACCAAGGCCATCTGTTGTTCTGTCACATTCTCTTTTTCCCCATTCTTTATAGCTCTATCTGTAACTCCCTCCACAACCAAGGCCATCATTTTGTCCATCTCATGCTCTTTCTCTCCCTCCTTTTCAACCCCACCTGCTACCCCATCCACCACCTTGGTAACTTGATCATTCTCTCCCTACTTCTTACTGGATTCCCCTCTCTCTCTCTCTCTCTCTCTCTCTCTCTCTCTCTCTCTCTCTCTCTATTTTTTCCTTTCCATACTTGCTGACTCTTGATCTGCCCACGGTTACTAGTCCTCCCTCCTATCTTGTGTTGCGTCTCCCCCATGCAGCAAACCATTTTCGTATGCCCTTGTCTACAACACTTAGTGCAGTACAACCCAATTTTTTCATACCGAGCTTCCTGCCAAATTATTCTGTTTGCCATCACGACAATAAAAAATCCTTTGATTGGTTCCTCCTTTAGATCCACTTCTACACACAAACGTGCCACTGTAGCCCTTATTTTATTCAGAGTTGCATTATTAGTGCCCAAGAATCGACCAAATCTCGTGACTAAGATTTGTAGGCAATCGGCTCTGTACATATGTAGAGGCAATCCTGGTAGGAATATCCACTGGTGCGCCAGAGAGGATTCAATATGGATATCAAACTCTTTTGTCCATCTGAATAACCTGAACACACACCCATCAATCACTCGACCCTCTCTCGCCCAGGCATGCACGAGATCCCTCTCAGATTGCAATTGTAATAGCACATGATATTCGTCCATAAAGCTGATAAGCTGCGCCTCCAATAAACCCCAGGACTTAATCATGTGCAACCTAATCTTATCATTAGATGGTCTATAACGAGAGAATTTTAACACCAGTGCAAAACTAAAATCATCCGCAACTCTTGTCATCTCAGACTCTGTAAAAACAAAACCTGGTTCCCCATTCACATCTACCAGATACCGCATAGGAAGCTTGAAGGACAATGTCGGCTACTTCATGACTGCTTGCACAAAAGATTTCGAGCTATGATCTTTACTATCTAAACCCCTCGACGGTGTAGATGACACCGATGGGGTTATGGGCGCCACCATTGGCTAACCCAGCGTTGAAAGCGAAAAATCTCAAAAGGAAACTCCTAGCTTGGAGCTCAATCAGTGTAATCAATTTTTAGACCCAAACCGTGTCGCTCTCAACATCCAATTTCAGAAACAAATCAATTACAGATAAATTGCGGCATGAAATTGAGGTTTAGAGCTAACCTGTTCAGGGAGTCAGACTGCTTACCGCTGAAATTCTGCGTCATCTCCAACTAAAGCAACAATTAAATCACGGATTCCACCTTGACCAAGTTTGAACTTATCGAGGACCCACCCCAAACAGTACTTCATTAGCTGACCGGAATCAGAAGGAAAGCAATCCGATGCAGCTCTCAAAAGCAGAGATATTGCGGTCAAAGGAAGCTCGGACTATCATCGGAAAAAGACAAGATCTGAATAGTACAGCGGCTGCGGCACCGGCGAGGAGGTGAAGACCTATGGCGACTATGAAACCCAGAGCCAATTTGATGGAGAAGCCCAGATTTCCCCAGTGAGGTTCAGCAACGGCAGAGCTCGACAAACAACCACTTCAAAACAATAATTTGCAGCAAAAAACCCTAGCAGAAAGGATGATTCACAGGGAGGTGCAAAACGAGGGAGGCGCCTTTGCAACTGTAGCAGATCGGCACGAGAGGAAAGTAGTCAGTCGAGTTTTGCTTTCCAGCCGATCGGCCCGAAACGCTGGGGGCTGGTGGAGCTGCTTCCTGTCTTGAAACACTGTTTTTTCTAATGGACAAAAAGATAGGCAAACAACAAAAAATAATAGTGGTGCGACATTGCCGAAAAAAGAGTGCGACGGTGCCGAAAAAGACGAACTAGGGGTGCGACGGTGCCGAAAAAGACGAAACTAAGGGAGCGACGGTGCCGGAGAAAGAGACCCCGGCAGAAAATGCATTTTGTATGTTACCGTTGGGCTCACTTTTTTGGAGAGAGAACAGAGAAAAAAAGATTCATTTTTTCTACTTTTTTTTTAATGTAGCAATCATATAAGCATGCTTTGAATCATCTGTATTGTTGACATTCTTCAAGTCTTTAATCTTTAACCAGCTTCAGACGTTGCCAATGGTTGTTGTAAGTTGCCTTCTAGACCTTGAGATTCTGGGACGACTAAACCTTTTATTGTCAGCTCACCTTGAAGGTTTAGCCGTCCCAGAATCTCAAGGTCTAGAACGCAACTTACAACAACCATTGGCAACGTCTGAAGCTGGTTAGAGATTTTAGGTAAAACGATCTTACGGATATATGAACCACCAATTTTACTAAGGTACATTAAAGGAACCATGCTGGCCAGTGCTACACATCTAGCCGTATTGAGATGTCTGAGGCTCACCATTTTGGCAATAGTAGGCAATGCTCTGAGCATAAAGCAGGCAAAGAGGTTCAAAGTTTGCAAAAATGGGAGGATCTCGATGCTATAGGGTAATTCTATGATGCGTGCATAAGATAGATCAAGATACCTTAAACAATACAAACCACAAACAGATTAATCTATCTTTTCAAGGCCACAAGCATTCAGATCTAGCACACGAAAGTAAAGAAAACGTGCATACATTCTTCTAGGAGCAACTTTGAAATCACCACCTGGAAATACCAACAGAGTTCGCAAATGTTCTGCCTTATACAAGGCTTCTGGAATCATAGGCAATGTAAAAGAAAAAAGAACAGATGAGTGACAAGTTTGAACAAGATTACTTGATGGAGGACCCTGCCCCAAAGTCATGGACTCTTTTCCTGCAACAGACTGTGCAAGATCATGAATGATATCAAGCATTTTGTATCTACTTAGGCCTCTATTGTCATAATGCTCTAGTTCTTGAAAGAATTACATCCACAACAGATCATTAAAATAGTCATTGCCAATCTCCTCTGGTTGCTTGCTTCGCACATCTGATTGAATTAAGCCTTCTGTCATCCATAGACAGAGTAACTTTTCCTTCTCAATTTCATAGTTCTTAGGAAATACTGAACAGAATGCAAAGCAATGCTTGGGATGGGATGGCAAATGAATGTAACTCGGCCTTAGGGCTGGTAAGATTCCACTCTTACATACATCCAAATTCCAAAGTTCACTGTTTTGCACGAACAGCCACTCCTTTTCATCTCTCTTGAAGCGTAGTAAACTTCCCAGAGTTTTAGCTGCCAAAGGAACACCACCACATTTCTTCACAATCTGCTTTCCAATCAGTGAAAGTTTTGGAAACTTTTGTTCTTCCCTTTGTCGGAAAGCCTGTTGCTTGAACAGATTCCATCAATCATCATCAGGCAATTCAAAAAATATGGGAAAGTTGGGGAGTTCATCATGAAGGCAACTTTCCTACTTCGGGTGGTTACTATAATTTTGCTTCCAACAATACAACCTCTAAAGAGAGGTGTTAGCGTGTCCCACTCCTCTTGATCTTCGTTCCAAACATCATCTAACACAATTAGGTATATCTTCTTGTGCAACAAGGCCCATAGCTTGGACTGAAGTACATCCATCTCTGAAATACCACATTTATCCATGGTTACAGATTCAATGATTGCCTTTATGATATTTTTCACATCGAAATAATCAGATACAAAAACCCGAATATTGATGTCAAAATGCCTCGCCACCTCCTCATCATTGTATGCTAATTAAGCAAGAGTTGTCTTACCAAGACCTCCTATACCGATAATTGGAACAAAAGACACATTTCCTTCTTCAGCAGCTTCACAAGACAATAACAATTTGACTATCTTTTCTTCGTCTTCCATTCTTCCATAGATTTCTGATTCAATAACCAACGAGCCAGTTTCCCTTCTATCAGATTGCCTATTGGCAATACTAACCTCCCTTAGATGCAGGTTAAATCCCTCCATTGCAGTACTTTCTAGTTCCCGCATCATGTTTCTCAACTTCTTCGCGTTCGCTCTAGTTCTTATTTTCTTATAAAAGTTATTAAGTCCTGGATTTTTTGATATAATGAAAGTACCTGTAAACTCGTCAAGCAGGTCCTCAGCATCATAAACTGTTCCTTGAGCCTTGACAACCAAATACGAACAGCTTTGTTGGTGACTTGTTTCTCTTTGGCATCTTCAGGAACAGCTTGAACCATCTCCCGAGTTTCTCTTTGTTAATCTGTAGGTTACTAAAGTTGTCCTTAAGATCCCACATATCTCCAATCTTTTGAAAGATAGGAGAAGCTAGTCTGTCCAAGATCACTTGTAAGACGGGTGATAACACTATATCGGCCATTTTCTGCAGAAGCAATGTGATAAGAAACAGAATATTGGTGGACTGAATGTGATGAAGGATTTCGATTTCACTGATTAGCAGATTGATCACCTCCCAAAAGATAAATTCACTTGGTGGAGCCAGAAAGTGAAAATGGTATCTGGAACCTTCCCATGTACTTGAGTTTAGGCAAAGTCAAATGGGCCCAGTAAAAAGGGGAAGTCTAGTCAAGAATTTCTCATCCTCATTTACTTTTCTTTCATACTTTCTTTTTAAAATTATTTTTTATTTTGGTTAGATCATGAATCCCAAAACTATTTTCCGCCAAGGCCTACAGGTCCATATAATCACCGGTGAACAAAGGAAATTCTAACTACATAACTCCCATGGTTTCTTTTCAGATAAAATAAACCGTGGGAATTGGGTAAGCCTAGAGAAGTCCTACTTAAATTTCTGGTCTCCATACAAAAATATAACAGGCAGATAAGAACAGATATTTCATTGATGGGAGAAGGTTAGTGTTGATAAGGAAGGCCATTGGCGACATGCATAATGCCCTAATGGTCTGTAATTCTAGTCCAAAAGGCTATTGTTATGTGTTTTGGTAGATTGACTTCTTGTCTTCAGGTGGACCCCAAAAATGAAGAAAACTAGGCTTGACTTTTGTGCATGATGGCCAAAAATTTTGTCCAATGTGTGGTGAGTTAAGATAGAACAAGTCAGGTGTGGTGAGAGTATTCTCAAACACCTAACTTGACCCATATTGTTGATAGTGACTATAAATAGTAACTGACATTTAAAAAGTGAAAGCACCTAATTTGACCCCATTTTTCCATGCTGCGCATAAGTAACAAAGGACTTTATAAACCAATGGAATATTTATAGAAGCCATAATATATATTTTATTGTCATCAGCCAAGTTTTCTTCATGAACTTATATTAACTAGACCATTTGTGGCAATTTGCTCGATTAGCCTTTCAAAAACTTACTTTATTCACATGGCACTCATAATACTCAAGGAAGGTGCTTAAGATTCAATAATTTTTTATTGCCATCGGTGAAAGAATTGATTAGCTTTTAAATGATATGGTGGGCATTAATTAAATTCAAAATATTACAATTATATAGATATTTTTTTTGTAATTAAAAATAAATATAAAAATCATAAATGAGTGACGCCCGTTTAAGAATGACAATCTACAAAAAAATAAGTGAATAAAATCAAAATGAAATATTCAAAACTCGTTGAATTATTAAATGCACACATTTGAGCACTCTAGCATCCAATACATAAACAAAATTTGGTTGGTAATGGTTTATATCAGTTGGAAACTTCATTGATAATTTTAAAAAATTTTATTGATAACGTTAATATAAATGTGAGATTCAAAAATTAATATTACTAATAAAAATTTTAAAATTATCAATAAAATTTACAACTGATCTAAATCCAATAGTTTATACTCGAGTCAACCAAAAAAATCCCCCTAATACATTACTTTGAAACTGACTTAATACGTTGAGATTGGACATAGCACTTTTATAATAATTTCTCACTCTTGGACTGTGATCCAACCAACAAACTTTACCGTTGTTGGTATCATGTTATTTCAGCATTACTTTTTTGGTATATAACAAATATACAATATGCACAAAGTTAAAACATAAGCAAAAGGCAAAGACAGCATCAAAGCCACGGGCAAGCTACAAACTCGCATAAAGTACAAATTGATAGCAAACTCTCCCGATATAAACTAGAAAACTGTAAGGCATCTTAGGTAACAGTTTTTAGTATTTTAAAATTATTTTCGAAAAAAGTCTTTGAAAACAGTTTTTTGATGTTTTCTGAAGAAAACATGTTTGGATAATCAGTGTTAGAAAACTGTTTCCAAAACAGTTTTCAGTGAAATGTTGTTTGGATAATTAGTGTTCGAAAACTGTTTTGAAAATAGAAAACTGTTTTGATTACACTTTCTTGTAATTGTTTTCAGTTTAAATTTTAATATCTAAAATTAATTTTATTTCTCATATTTACTAAATACAATTTTTTATTCACACCAAATACTTAAAAATAATTAATATTATTTTATTTTTAAAATGTTAGTATTTTTTATATATCATCGATCAAACATGACAACACTCTTCCCCCGGTCATATCATGTTTGTTTGTTAAATAAATTCTTAAAAATAAAAATAAAAAATACAATACAACTTTTACAATTTGATAAAATTTGAACAACTAACCCATCAAATACAATATTCAAGTTTGTTCAATACCTAAAAGATGACATACTTTTCTTTTTAAAAATAAGATAATTGAGGACAACTTTAAAATACAATATTCATTGATCAAATACAACTTTGATAAATTGATAAAATGAAAATGAACTGCCTAAAATTCTTTCTTCAACTATTGGTAGAAACAACAACCATATCATGATCCTTACGAAGATCTTGTAGGGGCTTGACAAATCACAACTTTTTCTTGGGTTAAAAACAAAATTCAAAATTGTCTTCCTTATGCTCATGAATGGGATGAAAAAGAATTAACAGTACTGAGTATAATAAAATTAAAAAGTAAAATTTTGTTCCAGTAAATTTTATTAAAAACACTCATCAACAATGATCGCCTGTACTAGTACTTACTATACTATGCACCAATAATCATACAAAGTCAGAGAGACAAAACAGAATTAAGAGAGATTTTAAAACTAATAAACAATCTCTTTAATTTCTCATCTCTCCATTCTAATCAACTACATAATGCAAAACCCAATTTGCAATTCCAAATTTCCAATATTTTATTTCATCTCTATAATCCAAAACACCAGTTTTCAAGCCCAAGAAATCATAACCAGAGTTGCTGGTGCGATTGCTACTACTACCACTTCCAATACTTCCCATTATGTTGCAATTGCAGCCTTTTCTGTTTTGCAAACCCAAGTTGCAAGCAAAACAAAGAGCCCTCTCTCCTCCAGTTTTCAATGGGTCAGGCTGGTTTTGGTAAGGAGGGCTGATTCTAAGCTCAAGGTTCAAATCTGGGCACCTTAAATCTTGAATTGGGGTTTTCTCTTCTTTGCAATCAAACCCAACAGTAGTACTTGTCCTCTTATAATTCTCTCTTCTCTTTATTAGCAACAGTGAAAGATATTGTTGTTGCTGTTGTAGTAGTAGTTGTCGTCAAATCTTGAGAGGCTTCATTGATTGGCCTGTGAGTTACAGGGTCAATTCCTCCTGTGAGTTACAGGGTCAATTCCTCTGTTCAAAAGCTTCCTTCGTATATGTGTGTTCCAGTAATTTTTTATCTCATTATCTGTTCTTCCTGTTAATCTCCCAGCTATAAGAGACCATCTAAAATAAAATTCACAAAACAAAAAGAAAAGTATGTCATCTTTTAGATATTGAACTAATCAATCAACTCTTAATATCATATCACATAAAAAACTAATCAATCAAAAGGTTATTAATCAAACATATACTGGATTCATACTATTTATTTCATAGGAATCTAAAACAAACATAGAATAGAAGTTGGATCTCACTTTCCAATCAAGCAGAGCCTCAATCCAAAGTTCACAATACTAAACTCTACTTAAAAATTTACTCAAGTCTACATTATGTATTTCATTATTTCAAAGAAACAAACCCAAACAATGCAATAATCCAGCAAGACTAAAACAAAAAATTCATCCTCAATTCCATAATGAGAAATCCAGAATCAATATCTTTATTTGAATAAACCAATTAGTCAACCCGTACTCAACAATTCATTCTAGTTCTAAGATCCAATTATTTAGAATAAAAAAAGAAATATATAATAAAATCAAAGAATGAACCCCAAATCCCAATAACATAAGAAAATAGAAAGAGATATATAAATATAATAAAATCAAACTACCAAGCATAATAATTATAAAAAAAAGAGCTAAGAAGCTAAAAAAGCATAAACAATTTTGTAAACCGTTTATTTTTCTTCCAAAAGTGTTGTTTGTATTATATAAGAAAAAGACTAAAGGAAGAGAGTTGTTATGTATATATATATGGACTTAAACCACCAAGAGTGATGAAATTAGAGAATCTGCACAGATTTTTGTGAAAGGAAGCTAAAATTAGAGAAGCCTAATTGTAATTTCAATATATATGCAATAGTATCTCCCCTTTATGAACCATTCAGAGGAGAACTACACAACTTTAAGCCCTTAAATACTGAAAGTTTGACAGTGTAGGGAATAAAAGCAGCAAAAATCAAGGCATCAAGAATAGATTTCAAACTGACAGATGATAAATTTACAAAGGTCTTTCAAAATTTACTACAATTTGCAGTTAGTTCAGGTTTGGTACCACCTCATTGTTCTAGTGAGTAAATACTGCCAAGTGCCAAGATATAAACCAGTAGCTAATTTAGATAGCACTGAACTACAGGAAACATTAAAATTATAAATAAAGAGGCAAGCAAATAGGATGGGAACTTACAGCAGGGATCTTGTTCTCTTGAACAAAAGCTATTGAAAGTTCAGCGTGGTTAATGATGAACTCCACTGCATTAGCACCTGTCATGGTTAAAACCATAATGTTGGTAGTTGGTACAACGAACTTTAAGCAAAATTCCAATTCAGTTCACAATTCCATCAGAAAGACAAGACTGTTGAGTACATCAAACCAACCCAAACCCATATTTCATTCAAGCACGTAACTACTAAACTCCATTTTTCTATTGAAAAGCTTGGATGGTCATGGTCCATATTTGAATGTCATTATATCACAGGAGGAGTTTGAAAGAACACAACTTTTTTTTACATTGATAAAATAAAAAAATGGAATCCAAATCTTTTAAACCAAAACTTGAAAGTGATTGTTAAATCAAAATGTTGCAATCAGAATAAAAACACCTGTAATTTTCCCTTAACAAACAAAATATGCTAATAAATTTTGAAGGTGGCCAGCCTATGACATCTACTGTATCCAAACTGGTGGTGCCCTTATGCGTCTGCCAACTCTGCTGCCATCAGCACCATCATGTGTGCTACCCTTTCAACCATCATCATTATCACTATGAACTCTTACTTTGCCATTGGCATAACCACATGTTGCTGAGTATGGCATTGTTGCTTTAGGGATAATGGCTGCTGCTGGTGTGTTTTCAGGTGCTAACCCAGCAGCACATGTTTCAGAAATGTTGCTTGCAAGCAGAGGCTGCTGATTCCAAGCTTATTGTCACAGATGGCCGTAACTATGAAAAGGTAACATCCCTATATAGTATAGATAGATTACATAACATGGTGATTTCTTGTCCATTTGACATGACTTTTTCAACAGGTGAAAGGTCTGGGGCTACCAGTGATTGTGCTAGGTGAAGAAAAGATGGAAGGAACCATAAATTGGGAAGAAGTGCTTCAAGCAGGAGAGAGGGCAGGCACTAATCTCTAAATTGAAGAAATTCACCGATATTTATATGTCACCAATATATAATGTTGCAGAACTAACATTATATATGTTCTGTAATCTGCAAAACAAGCTGGGGTGAATTTTTCTTGCTCAAGCCAAGTTTATTAATGTTAGTTCGTTTAATTAGAGATCAAAGAGCTTATTACCTAAACTTCAAGCTTGTTACTCAAAAGAAGAAATTCTTGTGTAGGTCGGATCTTATAAATTCTTATCATTTTTTTTACCCAAATTCTTTTCATGACATAATGTAGTCGTTTAAAACCTATAAATCTTGATACCAATATTGTAAAGGGTGATGCTATTTAGTCAATCAATTTTTTTTTTCTTTCATACTAAAGATTAACATACCCCTTCAGTAATTACACAAACAGCAGCTACTGTCACAAGATTAACATACCCCTTCAGTATGAAGTCCTGCTCTATATGTCTTCATCTAAAAATCATCATTCTTTAAAATAAAAATTAACATACAGCAAGCTACCTGCTTATTGACGTGAGCCTGATTCTTTAAAGTTTCTCACACCACAATAGTTCGAAAATAATACAGCAAAAAATCAACATTAGCAACAAAAACCGTAACAACTACTACTAATACCATTAAAATCCATTTAATCTATCAAAGTAAAGAGCTGTGAATCATTTAACTCACAAAATGAAAACAGATCAAGAAAAAAAATCTGTCCAGATTGATAGACAAGTGAATTTTTATCTTCTTAAAAAGTTTATATACCCGTACTAAGACTAAAATGCCCAAATAAACAACAAAGATCATACAGGACTACAAGCAACAATAAGAGAGAGAGAAAAATAGTGAATTATTAGCTACCTTGTAAAAGTCTCCAGAAATCATGGCTGGTCTATGTTCCACTAATGTTGAGAGAGATGCAAGAAGATGCAGACCTGAAATCAAGTGAATAGAGCCATTTAATTTTGTCACGCATAATAGGAAAAAATAAAATAAAACCAACCTAAGAGGGTGTTTAGCCGTGGACGGCAGCACTTGTCTGTGAGACAGAGAATACAAAGGGAGAGAGGCTTACTTGTAATGGCAGCGTTCTCGCAGTGGAAGCTCAGTGGAGAAATGCTGAATGACGAGAGTTTCCAGAGGAGAGAGATGATAAATCGACAGAGGGAGGCAGAGGGGGGAGAGAGTAGGGCTGCGATAGAGAACAGAGAGATGAGGGTAAAGTTGTGAAAACGTTAGGGAAGCTCAGTTGTGTTTGGGAAGAAGGAAAATGATAAGAAAATTTTTAGGGTACAATCTTCTGGGTTTGTCGCAATTCGTTGAAGAGAACAGGGTAGAGACCTGTAGAAAGTGAAAAGAAAGGAAACAGGGAGATAGAAGGATGAAGGCTTTGCAGAGAGAGGGAAGAGCTATGTGGATTGGAGAATGAGAAGGCGTGGTCGCGAGAAAAGTCTGTGAATTAGGAAAGTGAAACTGAACACTGATTTCAGATAGGAAAGTGAAACTGAATACAGATACCGAAAACATCAATTTATAGTGTTCCTATTTTCGTGTTTAAACAGTTATTTAGCGAAAACTAAATATTGAAAATTATTTTTAAATACTATATCTCAAGCATATCTGCATATGTTTGAACAGAAATTTCAATGTTTGAACATTATAAAAGGTTTTTGAAAATCCATCCAAACAAGCCCGTGTTAACCCTCTAGAACACCATTATAACATATCAGTTGTCGAGCTGCTTTGTTATTGCAAGATCAAATAGCTACAAAGTTCTAATCGCCTCACTCATCTATTATTCTTTTGTTCATTTATTCCAATCAAAATAAACAATACTAATCTTTAATATAAAGTAATTATTATTTCTTATATCATAATAGTGAAAAATTCCATCTGCTCTAACAAATAAAATCGTGAAAAATGATTACATTGTAAACAATATGAATTTAATGATTCAATAAAAAAGCATTCTTCGTTCCAATTCTCTTTTACATTGACATTAATTATTACATAACTAAAACGTGGCACGACGTAGATATTTTATTGTATTAAAAACCATCAATAAATATTAAAATAAAAAATTACTACTATAAGGAAACAAAGTAGTGAAGTTTTGCAGCAACCAAATTATGCAAGTATATTCAGTTTTTAGTTAATTTATTACAAAAAAACAATGGTTTTTATAAGGTGCAACGTACAAAATTAAATTAAAAGAGGAGGTCATTTAATAGCGCAAACTTAGTTAGCAGTCGAGGTAAAATTAATTAAGATCCATGTGATGCATTATACACTGAAATGAATGTTCAGGTACACAAAAATATATCACTATAAGCTACAAAAGGAAAAAAGAAAAATAAGAAGAAAGAAAGAAAAGGATATTAGTAGTAGTAGGAGTTGGAGTAGGAGTATATCTTACACAAATTAGTGGCCAAAATTTCAACTTTGCTCCACCACTTTCAACACAGCCTGGGTTCATGATCAACACATTTAATTGGAAAGTTGCAGTTTATTTTTTTAATTTTTTTCTAAGTTTTTGGTTTTTGGTTTTTTTTTTTTTTTATGAGTTTTCATGATATAATTTGTCATGGTGTGCTTCATGTGGTCTATTATTTTAGGGTCACAATGCATATATCTAACAAATCAAATGCCATAAATTGAATTTTGGTGTTTTTGATATTGGCGTTTATCGGTCGAAAGACGGATCAATGGTGGTTGTAACTTGGAAAAGATGGGCAATATAACTTTTCATATGTGATTTTGAGGCGATTTTCGGTAGGGGGCGATTTTGAGGCGATTTTCAGTTTCTCTTTTTGGGAGTTCCGTCTTTTACGGAATTTCCTTATTTTGAGTGGTTTTTTGAATTTTGTTCCTATGGTTAGCTTATGACGGTGCCCTCTGTCCCTCTGATGGCTTTGCCGTCAGTGGAGGATGCGATTTCTAGTGGATTGGGACTGAAGTCTTATGCTCAGGCAGTGTCTAAGACGACAAAGTCTTCTTCGTTTAAAATACCGATGCGGTTTCCTGTGGATATTAATGGAGAATTGGGATTCATTTTCTCGGAACCAAAGATGGTAAAGACCGCTGAAGAATTTCGGTTCACTCTTGTCATAAAGTTCGTGCGTCAACGTCCGTCCATTGATAATATTAGATTGACAATGGTGAAAACTTGGGGGCTAGTAGAGATTTTGACGATCAGTTTTATGGATGAATATCTTGTGCTTATTCAGATGAAAAATGAGCGTGACTTTGTGCATGGCTGGCCACGTGAAGGGAGAACAATGGAAGGTTATGTTTTTTGGTTTTCAAATGGACAAAAGAATCTGATCTGAATAAAGAATCACCTTTGGCTCCTCAATGGATTTTTTTGCCAAGTTTGCCGATGCATTTATACCGAAAGGATTGCCTACATATTTTAACCACTCGTTTTGGTCGCTACCTTGGGACAGACAATGCCACGCTTAATCGTACCAGAGCGTCGGGGGCGAGGATTTATGTGGAAGTGGATCTGACGATGGAATCGGTACAAAGTTTTCCCATTGTCTTATCATCTTCAAAGTGCATTTGGCAGGAGGCAAAATATGAAAAAATTAGCTTTTACTGTCAGAAATGTTTTCGTCAGAGGCACACCTCTGTGGTTTGTTGGGTTGGTGCGAAAAGGAATGATGAAGGAAAAAAGAAAGAGAAACTGATTTGGATGCAGAAGTGATACGTATTCCCTTGCTTGGAAATTTTCTGAATTTCCATCATTTTTGCTCTAATGAAGTTGAGGGGGCTAAGTTATGGATTTTCTGGAAGGAACCGAATTCTTTTTGAGGTGCTGGGTAGTTCATCTCAGACAGTGATAGGCTGGTTTACTTTGGTCGATATAAGGGTATTAGTGACGTTTGTCTATGCCAGTGATAGGCTAGTTTACTTTGACCGGTTGAACAAAGGGAGTTATGGCGAGTCATGGAAGAGATACAGGTGGGAGAGCAGTCATGGCTTATAATGGACGATTTTAACGTTATTCGCACGGACTCAGAACGAATTGGTGGAAGCCCTAGGCCATTAATTTCTATGTCTGAGTTCAACGACTACTTGGATCATTGTGGTCTTTTCGATTTAGTAAGTGATGGGCAAGCCATGTCATGGTGCAATGGCCATGAGGGGACTTCACGAAGTTGAGCTAAACTTGATAGAGTAGTCATCAACAATGCTTATTCTTCCAAGTTCTTATCTGCACAGTTAGAATATTTGAGCCGAAAGATGTCCGATCATTGCCCAATGGTAGTCCATTTGGATTGGCCCTACACCTCTTATGGTCCCGCCCTATTCTGCTTTCAAGCTATGTGGTGTTCACATGAGGGGTTTTTATCTTGTGTCGAGGAGGCTTGGAATAGATAGGATTTGGCTAGAGGCCTTCGGTGACTTGCTTTCAGAATTAAGAGGACTAAGGTGGCATTGAGAGCTTGGAATATTAATGTCTTTGGGAGAGTGGACGTTATTTTAAAGGAGCTTGAGGAAAGAGTGACGATTTTGGAGCATCAACTTCAGTTGGGTTTCTCTCCAGAAACAAAGACTGATTATTAGACAATCAAACTTGAGATCCTTTGGAGAAAAGGGAAGCTACATGGCTGGCTCAAATGACAAAAAAGAAGTGGCTGACGGAGGGTGATCAGAACACTCATTTCTTTCATGCTTCGATAAATCAGCGTCGACAGTAGGGGTGTATTTCTTGTATGGTTCTAACGGATGTGAGGGTCTTGGAAACTGCTGAAGATGTTCATTCAGGAGCCACTTAGTATTTTCGAGAGGTCTTAACAGCGTTTTCGGAGGTGGAGCAAGGGACTTATCGGCCCTTATTGATAATGTTATTTTAGATGAGGAAAATATGATGTTTTGTATGGCGCCTTCTGAGGAAGAGATGAAAGAAGTGATTTTTTCCATTCCGAGACAAAGTTTTCCGAGGCTTGATGGCTTCGGTTCTACTTTCTATATATCTTGTTAGGATATTATCAAAAATGATGATCTAGAGGCGGCACCGGAGTTTTTTAGTGGCAAGCCATTACCCAGGTTTTTTTTCCTCTTCTTTTATTGTTCTAATCCCGAAAGTGCAGGATCCTTTGAGTTTTGACAAGTTTCACCCTATTAGTTTGTGTTCTGTGGCTTACAAGATTTTTTTGAAAATTCTTGTAAGTAGATTGACGAGGATTATTCATTAGCTAGTCTCCCCTGAACAAGGTGCTTTTGTGCCAGGGCGAAGCATTTTTGAGAATATTTCCCTTGCATAGGAAATGGTTCATTCTTTGAATAAGAAAACTTTAGGCAGCAACGTGATGGTGAAAATTGATATGGCAAAGGCTTATGATCGAGTTGATTAAAATTTTGTATTGGAGGTTTTGGGTTCTCCAATAATTTTTGCCGACTTGTGGGGGAGTGTGTAAAGTCTCCGTAGTTTTCTGTGATGATGAATGGGACTTTCAAAGGGTATTTTCATCCTTCGCAGGGTTTACGACAAGGGGACTCTCTATACCCTTATCTATTTATTGTAATGGCGGAAGTGTTGACGCGGTTGCTCAAGAAAAACTTTGAGGCAAGGTGAATTGAAAGTTTCTCTCAACCGGCTGGGGCTCTTTTGACGCCCCATTTATTATATGTAGATGATCTTCTGATATTTGTGAATGGTGGGAAAAGATCAATAAAAAGACTTGTTGAGACTCTTGCATTGTATGAAAGGTGGTGATTACGCTTAAACTAACACGTGATTATTGTGTATAGCTGAGGTGTCGATCCCACGAGGAAAAACAAACTACAAGGGAAAGTGTAAACCTTAGCAAGAACAATAAAATTCAAATGAGAGAATCTGAGTTTCGATAATGAAATTATGCGAGAGAGTTGTGTAAATATAACGAAGAATTCAATAGAGAAATAACAAGGTTCTGGGAATCCTTCCTAAGTTCGTTGCCTTATTCCCATCTTGATTCAATTTGTTTTATCTTGATTGCTAGTTTCACATCCCAAACAAGCAATCGGTATATATTCAATCACAACATATGAACTCCCTAATGTAATTGCTACAAATTGCTCTTTGATTCCAATTCAAGCACACATGATTTATCTTATAAATTAGCAAGAAGCGACAATATATTTCAATAACAATACTGCAGTAATGGACAAACCTATAAGATAAATCAATCAAAATCAATCACATCTAACAACTTGACATAATAAGAGCTTAACTAAACTTATATAGAGGAGAAATATGCAATCACTAGATTAAGAGTAAATCCTCTAATTCTTGCTTAATCAAAGAGTAAATCATAAACAATGTTTAACAATAAGTCTTTACAACTGAATCAAGAATGGAAATAAGGAACAACTACACCTAGGAATTCATCCATTTGCCTTGCTTGGAGATTAGCTGGACATTTGACTCATGCTTAATAACCTTAGAGAAGAAGAATGTGGAGCTCTCTTAATTTCCATTCTGTTTTTCAGCAAACCCTCAATGTTCTATATATACCTCATAAGGTTTTAGGGTATTTTCAGGTCAAAATTGTCAATATGGCCATAAAACAGAAACAAGGGATCACCTTCGTGCCGCGGTGCACAAGAGGGAGGTTGCGACGCACACTGTAAAACATCCCTGTGCCGCGACGCACACTGGTCCAGGTCGCAGCGCTACCTTTGGTTCATGCTTGTCAAAATTTCTAGAGGCCACGGCGCACACTAATCCAGGCTGTGGTGCACACTGGTTCCAACTTCTGAATGATTCTGGTGGCCGTGGCACACACTTTCTGTGCTGCGGCATGGAACAGAAAAGGGGTTTCTCTTCATTTTGTCCTTCTGAAACTATTCATTCACTACGATATGCATAGAGTCTTCGTGCTTTAAGCAACGTTAGCTTTTCCATCTCTTTAAAAACCCAAAATACCTGAAAATGCATCGAAATAACTCAATGAACCAAGAACGATACTTTAGAATTTTTAAGGCATAAACGTGTAATTTAACCCTAAAATGCTAAAAATAATTACTATTAAGATGCATTTTATGACTCTCATCAGGTGGTCGGGGCAATTGATTAGTAAGGAGAAGACGACAATATTCCCTTCAAAGCTCATTATGACTTCTAAAAAACGTGCCTTATTGAGGTTAACGGGTTTCAAGGAAGGAAAATTCCCAGTTATTTACTTGGGTGTGCCATTTGTTTCGGGTAGATCGACAGCTCGCATAATTGAGCCATTAGTAGAAAGAGTAAGAAAGAAGGTGGCAGGGTGAAAATTTAAATTGCTTTCTCAAGGAGTCGGTTGATTTTATTGCGCCATGTTTTGTCGAGTATGCCCATACATCTTATGTCGGTGATTAGTCTTCCGGAGCTTACTATCTCTTGTATAAATTCTCTGTTGGCTAATTTTTTTGGGGGAGGTAGATAGAAAAAAGAAGGTTCATTCCTACTGTTGACTAAGATCCTGGTCGAAACTGAATAAGCCAACAATGGAGGGTGGTCTGGGTTTACGAGACTTTAGAGAGGTGCAACGATCTTTGCACATGAAGTTTGCATATCGCCTACTGTTGACTAAGAATTTATGGTCTGATTTTTTCCGAGCGAAATATTTCAAAGATGGACATATAGCTGCTGGGAGCTATACAGGCTCTCGTTTTTGGAGGTCTATCATTTTAACCTTACCTAAGGTAATTGAGAACACTAAAGTGTTGGTGCGAGGAGGTAATGCTTCTTTCTGGTATGATAGGTGGCTTGCTTCGGGTCCTCTTTTTGTGTAGGTGGAGGATTTTTCCAACGCTTAGTTTCAAACTAAGGACTGTTGGGCAGACCAATCTTGAGATGTTGGCCTTCTGAAGAAACCGATTGGTGCAGAAGCTACTTCGAAAATCTTACAGAATGTGCATACTGGTAAAGTAGGCCCAGATGTTTTTATCTGGACTCCTTCACATGATGGTAAGTTCTCGATAGCAAGTGCATTGGAGGTGGTTAGATCTAGAGATGACTTACTGCAGTGGAAGGACTGGTATTGGCACCGTTTGTTACCTAAACGAGTGTCCATCTGCCTATGGAAAGCATGGTTTAACTCTCTTGCAATAGATGAAAAGGTGCAAACGAGGGGTGTTTCTTTAGCTTCAGGATGCAATTGCTATATATGGAGATTTACGGAAACACTGGATCATGTTCTATGCTTTGGCGAATTGGCTACTAAGGTTTGGGATCGAGCAAGTGTTACTTTGGGAGTCCCTTGTACACGACATACTGTATGAAAGGCGAGGGTCTCGGCATGGTTTCAATGTGCAAAAAAGTCATCCATAACAGGTACGTTAACAGGCTTATTATCGTGTCTAATTACTTGGTGCCTTTAGAAGAGAAGATGTAAGGCACGAATGAAGGGGGTGCAAAAAAGTGTCGACCAAGTGTGGTGGTCTGTGAAATACTGGATTCGTATGTTAACTGGAGAGATTAATTCATCTCGACCGTTATCTTCGAATGATTTGCAGATTTTGACTGAGCTCCAAGTTGAATGTCCGAGAAATAGTGTGAGACGGCAGAAATTCGTAGCCTGGATGAAACCTCATGTGGGTTGGGTTAAGCTGAACTGTGATGGGTGCTATAGTGGTAATCCAGGGAGTTCGAGGGAAGGAGGTATAGTAAGAGATGCGGCTAGTAATGTGAAGGGGGCTTTTTCTACCCATTTTGGTGTCGGCACTAACAATGGAGCTGAACTAAGAGCTATCTTAGAAGGGATTCTTTTGTGTAGAAAGTTAAATTGTTTTAATGTGATTATTGAAAGTGATTCCTGTCTGGCAGTGGATTGGCCTATGAAAGGAAGATGCACTTTGTGGTATCTATGGGATTGTTGGGAAGATTCAATGGTTGCACTTGAGGGGCTAACGTTTATGGTGGTCCACCAATATCGTGAAGGAAACCAAGCGGCGGATTTTCCAGCACGGCAAGGTGAGATGGGGAGGAATGTTAGTTATGAAGGCCTCCATAATTTACCACGGCTATTGAAAGACATTACTAGACTTGATAAAGTGGGGCTTCCAACTCTCAGGATTTAATTTTCGGGGTGTGATCAATCTGTTGTTTTTAGGTTTCTGAATGGGTTGTATTGTTGTTTTTGATTGTTTGTTTTATCTCGTTGTTGGATTGTATCTTATTTCATAAATAAAAATTCTATCTTCACTGTTAAAAAAAAAACAAAAAAAAACTTTTCATCTATTCATTGACCTAAAATCGCAGAAGCTATTTTTTTATATACAAATTCAATCTTGTTTCTGAAAAAACCATTTTATATATAAACCATTTTTCTACATATGTTTCATCTTTGGTTAAGGTTAATTAGTTTAAGCTTCATGATCACAATCTCCATGACTGCCATAGTTCTTCATCAGAGTTATGACATGAGAAATATATATATATATAAGTGTGCTTAATTGAAATATTTGCCACATGCTCTTATCGCTAAAACAGACTAGTCACTTGTTTATTTTTTGTGCTTGAACTTCACCTAATTATCTCACTCTTCATTGCCATTGATTGAAAAGATCATCTAGTTTATAGATGTGCTAATAAGCTTAGGATTCATTACTCGAAAAAAAAAATGCTATAAGAAGACCTGAACAAAAAATATTTATTATTTTTTTTCTCCCTACAATATCAAATGTTGAATGTCTTTTTGTGCATATTTGTATATTTGTTACTACTGTTTTGCAGGATGGAGTGGGAACCTACATGGAACTTCACTGCAGAAAATTCATCTATAGGAGTGCTGAAACAAGTATTATTTCAAGGCATCCAATTGTCCCTTCAGCATCTTCAGTTCAAGCTGAAAAACTGCGAAAGTGGTTTGCCTGCAAAAGAGTTTCCCATAGAAACCTCAAGCTTATTGACAATTTTAGCAGGCTTACCAGTGAATCCTTCCTCAAGTGAACTTAAGATACATATGATCCGAACGATTTAATACCTATCAATCACATGAATAATAAACAGAAAGAAAATAATAAGACACAATATATCCAGGTTCACCTAGAAGAGTTTCACAATAATTAACCTCACAAATCTCTTGTTACAATGTTGACTCAGTATATAGAGAGTATTTATAAGTAACTTAAGAAACCTTATAGTTGCAAAACCACGGCTATTCATAGGCCTAAACCCAAACTGTCAAGCAAAAAACCAGACCCAAAATGTGTATAGGCCTGAAATTTTCGGAGGCTTCGGGAGTTTTACATATCTGGACCCTTGAAGTATGTACCTATCTCCTGTTAGTACAAGTATTATTCCTCATTATAATATAAAAATACATTACACTATTTAAAAACAGAGAATCCCCCATCCCTACTCAAAAAAGAAAAGAAAATAAAAGAGTGGTTCATGTAATTAAAACAATATGTAAAACACATTTTTCAGATGATGTCATATTAGCCTGCCAAAAAGAGATTTCTAGTGGTCTGTCAAAGCTCTCACAAAAAATGGCTTAAAATGAAAATATACTTAGTTACTTATTAAGAATAATATAATCAAAATATGCTTAGTCACACCAGTGAAAGGATTCACTTTGTATTAACAGTGCTTAAGATTAGCATATCCTTAATTAACATTTTGGTGATTCTTTCCTCTTCCTAATTCAGAACATTTCAATATATGATCTGAAGATCATCTAATTACAAATCATCACAATAATATTATAATCTTCTAAGACATCAAAAAAAATTGTCACAGAATTTGTACTGTTTATGCCTGCAATAACATTTTCAATGAAAACAGTTGCTGACAAGCATGCTCATAATACATGACCAAGAGAAAAATAATAATAACTGTTAGAATGGATCGTGACAAGATCGTAAATTGATCGAGTAATAACCACAAAACAATAAAGTAAGGTAAAAAGGGAGACAACAAATTTATGTGGTTCGGCTTAAAGCCTACGTCCACAGGCAGAGGCCAGCAGCAAAATTTCACTATTGTGAGAGAATATAAAAAAAGTGTTTACAAAATTGGCTTTAACCAATATACACAATCTCACAATTTCTCTCTTAACTTCTTTTTCTTCTTGATATCAATACTTCATGTTGGAATGCCTTTTATAGGCTCATAAAAAGTCCAAAGGACAAACATCAATGGATGCTCATCATTTTGTTCCCCAATTGTACCAAAGTGAACTTTGTCTTCCACTTTGTCATCCACCATGGCCGAAAATGAGTTTTATTTTTGACCCAAAAATTAAGCCACAAATAATGCAAGAAAGTGGACTCAACTTTTGGCAACTTTGGTCCACCACTAATTCAAGGCAATTATTCAACAAATTTCTACCTTGACTTGAATTTGATAATAGTGAAAATAAAAGCTTCAACCTCTGCCAAACAACCCCGAAGGGTCTAACGCAAATGTTGTGCAACACCAACCAAGTTCATGCAGTGAGTGAACTTGGTAATGGGAAGAGATTTTGTCAACATATCAGCAGGATTATTCAGAGTGCCAATCTTTCTTACAATAACATCACCTTGAGCCACAATATCCCGAATAAAGTGACACTTCACATCAATATGCTTAGTTCTCTCATGATGCATCTGATCCTTCGTCAAATGTATAGCACTCTGACTGTCACAATAAACTACAGTTTTATTTGTTTCCAAACTAAGTTCATTAAGTATACCTCTTAACCAGATGACTTCTTTGGCAGCTTCTGTAACAGCCATAAATTATGCATCTGTAGTAGACAATGCAACTGTCGGCTGCAAGGTAGTTTTCCAACTGACTGCAGAAATCCCAATAGTAAATACATAACCTGTAATTGATCTTCTCCTGTCCAAATCACCTGGAAAATCTGAATCAACATATCCAGCTAGATTGTCAGAAGTTCTATCGAATTCCAAACAAGCGGTAGAAATACCTTTCAAATATCTCAAAATTCACTTGACAGCTTGCCAATGAGTTTTTCTTGGACAGGAAAAATATCTACTAACTACGCTGACAGCATGTGAGATATCTAGTCGAGTGCAAACCATTGCATACATAATACTTCCCACTGCACTAGAATAAGGAACTCTAGACATATACATTATCTCATCTTCTGACTGTGGTGACACAGATGCTAATAATCTAAAATGAGAAGCTAAAGGAGTACTCATAGGTTTAGCATTATGCATACCAAAACATTTCAGGACTTTCTCAATATATTTCTGTTGTGACAGAAATAATCTACATGCATCGCTGTCTCTGTTGATCTCCATTCCCGAAATTTTCTTTGCTGCACCTAGGTCTTTTGTCTCAAATTCATCACTTAGCTGAGATTTCAATCTATTAATTTCATATATGTTATTTGCTGCAATCAACATATAGCAACAAATATATGAAAGTACCATCATCAAGTTTTTGATAGTAGACACAACTATCATACTTGCATCTAGAAAATCCAATATTCAGCATAAAAGAGTCAAACCTCCGATACCACAAGCGTGGAGACTGCTTGAGTCCATACAAGGATTTTTTTAGAAGACAAACATGATCTTTCTTGCCTTCAACTTCAAAACCTTCTGATTGTTGTATATAGATTTGTTCATCAAGATCACCATGAAGAAAGACTGTTTTCACATCAAGTTGTCCCAACTTTAAATTATGCATTGCAACTAAAGCAAGTAAGACACGAATAGAAGTATGTCTAACAACTGGAGAGAAAACATCATTAAAATCAACTCCCTCCACCTGGCTGTAGCCTTTCGCTACTAATTGTGCCTTATACTTGGTGTCTTCAACACCTTTGACTCCTTCTTTCTTCTTAAATATCCATTTACACCCGATAATTTTCTTACCATTAGGTGGTTCGACCAATTTCCAGGTGTCATTTTTCTTTAGATATTCTATCTCTTCATGCATCGCAACTAGCCATTTGTCTGAATCAGATGAACTGATGGCCTCAGAGTATGAGGTTGGATTTGCAACATAAATGGTTTCTGCAACATTTAATGCATAAGCCAACATATCTTCAAAACCATACCGTTGAGGTGGCTTTATTTGTCTCATTTATCTTCCACCAGTTAGAGTGTGATGCTCAGCTTCATGGTGTGTCTTTCCTCCTGCAGACGAACATGCTGACTGAATAGGATTAGAATTTGCAGATGATGAGGTACCAACCTCAAGTTCCACCTTCTCTTGTGCATTCTCTTTTCCTGTATCACACTGAACAGACAATTCTTTTCTAGGGTGAAGCATAGCAGATTCATCAAAAGTAACATCTCTGCTAATCATAAACTTATGAGTATCAGGACACTATAAGTGAAAACCCTTAACACCAGAAGTATAACCAAGAAAAATGCATTTCTTCGCCCTAGGCTCCAATTTTCCTTCATTCACATGAGCATATGCAAGGCAGCCAAATATTCTTAAGTTAGAGTAATCAGGAGGGCTACTTGACCATACCTTTTCAGGTGTCTTAAGTTCAAGTGATATGTGAGGAGAGCGGTTCACCAAATGACATGCCAAATTGACTGCTTCTGCTCAAAATTCCTTGCCAAGACCTGCGTTAGAAAGCATACATCGAGCTATTTCTAACAGTGTTCGATTCATCCTCTCCACGACACCATTTTGCTGTGGTGTCTTTCTCACCGTCTGATGTCTGACGATGCCTTCATATTTGCAGAATTGATTAAACTCCGAATCACAAAACTCAAGACTATTATCTGTTCTGAATCTCTTGACTTGCTTACCGGTCTGCTTCTCCAATAAGGTCTTCCGTTGCTTGAAAATTCCAAATACCTTATTCTTGTGCCTGAGAAAATAGACCTAAGTCTTTCTAGAAATATCATCAATAATCGTTAGCAAGTATCTGGTTCCTCATTTGGAAATTTCACAGGAAGGCCCCTATAGATCAGAATGAATGTAATCAAGAGTACCTTTGGTTCTGTGAATTGCAGTGTTGAAGCTAACTCTTTTCTGCTTTCCAAAAACACAATACTCATAAAAATCCAGCTTCTCAATCTTTCTTTCAGGTAGAAGACCTCTTATACTGAGTACAACTAATCCCTGCTCACTCATATGTCCTAGGCGCATATGCCACAACTTGGTACAGTCTGAATCTAACATGGATGAGGAAACTGCTGCAGAGCTTGTAACTGTTGATCCCAATAAGGTGTATAGATTGCCAGACTTCTTTCCTTTCATGAGAACAAGAGCACCACGAGAAATCTTTATGTTTCCAGACTCAATCATAGATTTGCAGCCATTGGCATCCAGAATGCCCAAAGAAATAAGATTTTTCTTCAAATCAGGTACATGTCTGACATCAGTCAATGTCCTGACAACTCCATCATGCATCTTGATTTTTATTGTGCCTACACCAACAGTTTTGCAAGTGGCATTATTGCCCATTAGAACAACTCCACCTTCAACAGAATCATATGTGGAGAACCAATCTCTATTAGGGCACATATGATAAGAACATCCAGAATCAAGAATCCACTCGTCATTGGATCTGGACTTGTCGGTTGCAAATAAAACATCAACACATTTTTTTCTGCTACATCAGCATCAACTGTGTCTTCCTTCTGCTTGCCTTTGTCATTTTACTGGTCATTCTTCTTTTTGTTTTGTAGCTTGTAGCATTCTACTACGATGTGTCCTTTCTTCTTGCAATAATTGCAAGTCAAATTTTTGTGCTTTCCTCTTGACTTTGATCTTCTTCTATTCTTGCCACCATCAAAGCCTCTGTCATTGAATCTGCCTCTTACAACAAGACTGGATCCCTGATCATCAGACTTATTAGACAAAAATTTATTATTCAATTTCTCCTTACTCATAAGGGAAGATATCACATCATCAAAATTTAATTCTTCCCTACCATAAATTATAGTGTCTCTAAAATTTTTGTATGAGAGTGGTAATGAACATAATAATAAGAGAGCTTGATTTTCAGACCCAATAATAACTTCAAGATTTTTCAAATCATTAATAATTGAGATAAACTCACTGATATGGAACTTGAGAGAGAAACTTTCTATCATGTGGAGACCATAAAGGTGTTGCTTCAAAACCAACCTGTTGGCCAATGATTTAGTCAAGTACAACTCCTCTAGCTTAGCCCATAAGGCTGCAGAAGTCTTCTCTGACAAAACTTGCTGTAAGACATCATTTGGAAGACTCAGTTGGATTGCGAATAGAGCCTTGTCATCCAAGTTATCCCAATCTTTATCACTCATGCCGATAGGCATCTTGGCTTTCCCCAGTAGTGCTTTCTTCAAGCCATTCTGGGTTAGAATGGCTAACATACGAACTTACCATAGACTGATTCTCAATATCAAACTTCATTGTCGACATTTTGATCGAACAAAATGATATTGAACAAAATTTTCACATGAACAGTAAACTCGCAGAAAAACAGACAGAAATTTATCACCTACAAGCTCCGATGCCAGTTTGTTAGAATGGATCGTGACATGATCGTAAATTGATCGAGTAATAACCACAAAACAATAAAGTAAGGTAAAAAGGGAGACAACAAATTTACGTGGTTCGGCTTAAAGCCTACATCCACGGGCAGAGGCCAGCAGCAAAATTTCACTATTGTGAGAGAATGTACAAAAAGTGTTTACAAAATTGGCTTTAGCCAATACACACAATCTCACAATTTCTCTCTTAACTTATCTTTCTTCTTGATATCAATACTTCATGTTGGAATGTCTTTTATAGGCTTATAAAAAGTCCAAAAGACAAACATCAATGGATGCTCATCATTTTGTTCCCCAATTGTACCAAAGTGAACTTTGTCTTCCACTTTGTCATCCACCATAGCCGAAAGTGAGTTTTACTTTTGACCCAAAAATTAAGCCACAATTAATGCAAGAAAGTGAACTCAACTTTTGGCAACTTTTGGTCCACCACTAATTCAAGGCAATTATTCAACAATAGCAATGATGATGAAAGAGAATACAGTCATTAAGAGAAAGAACAAAATCTGGAAAAAAGAAAATAAAAAAACTCATCCAATAAACAAGGCTTCAAACTTCCAATTAGGCCTCTTAGTCGGGGAAACATATACATGTGAGTAATAGATGGGATGATCTAGTTCCATTTAGGCTAATTCTTAGTATGTCAAACTGAGATGAAACTTGGCGCAGCATTCACATAAGAGGGAGAGTTTTCTGGTGATAAGGCTATGTTTAGGGCTGAGAACGTGGAAATCAAGTACTAGTATATACACCAAAAAGACTAGAGAAAACCATGCATTAAGGCAAATGAAGGAAAGAAAAATTATGATGGATGGAAATTGCTTACCCAAGAATAAAAGACCACTTCATTTCAACCAGATGAGCTGTCTGCTGTGCTGCACTGCCTGACCTCAGGACTCCAATGTATTTATACGGCATATGGGCTATTTTTGGCCAATCATCACCAAATTCCTGTTTAATGTATTTATATGGGATATGGACTATTTTTGGCCAATCATCACCAACTTCTTCTTTACATCTTTCCTCGAGTTCAGGACAATCTTGAATAGACAGGTGCTGAAGAGCGATAAGAAATTTCAGACCTTCTGGCAATTGCTTCAAATTATGACAGCCAGAAATTGACAAAGATCTAAGTGAAGCAAGGTCCCCAATCCACTCTGGCAATGCTGTTAAACCCGGACAACTCCTGATTTCCAAGCAATGCAGTGTTCTGACATGCTGTAGCCCTTGTGGCAGTTACAAAAGCTTAGGATCGCTTAAGATAGTTAAACTTTGGATCTGAGAGAGGTTATGCATGTCCTCTGGAAAAGAAGCCAGACTTGGACAATAGATAATCATCAAGTGCTCAAGTGAAGTATGTTGTTGCATACTTGTAGATAAAGACAGATTACTGCAGTTTTCATTGGACAAAGTTCTAAGTGAACTCAAATCTCCAACCCCATCCTCGGGCATAGTGATTATATTGCGGCAATCACTGATCTCCAAGGACTCCAGAGCTTTGAGGTTCTTCAACTGTTACGGCAAAGAGGAGAGCTGTTAACACCAACGAATTGCTAATGATCTAGAGCAGTAAGGTTTCCCAGCTCCAGAGGCAGCGAATGAAGCCTGGGGCAAGAGATGATCTCAAGAGAAGCGAGAAGAGGATTGTTAGCAAGAAACACTCCTGAGAGAGCTACTAGCTCTTCAACTTTCCCAATTGCAAGAACTGTAAGAGAGGATAAACCTTGAATGGAGCTAAATTGGACTGCAATCGCGCAGTTCCAAATGTTGAAAAGACAGTAAAGATGGCATTGCAGCAAGCTTTGGACATTTATTGACAATTAACTTACTCAGGTTAGGGAAGGCATCTCTGGCATCTAGACTTGACCATTCTTCCAAACTTGGAAAACCTCTGAGAACAAGTTTTTTAAGTGATGGGAATGCTTTGTTGGTGCCTTCACCATAGAACTCTTTGCCAAAGCACTTCACAGCACGCATTCTTTGCCGAGAGCATCTTGAGAAATAGAAGATACCCGAGTGCAGGAAGACACTAAGGATTTTTGCAGTTCTCCAAATGGACCACAATTAGATTTGGTAGAGTCCATTGAGGAAATCTTCTTCCTGGATATCCTTTTACAAAGTGCCTTTTCAAGTTTTGGTGAGGTTGGAGGCTTTTGAGCTTTGATAACTTCTCCCAATGTAACAGCATCTGGTTCATGCTCTTGTGATGGTCCCAGTGAGAAAACTTGTGTAGCTGCTCGTGATTTATCCTTTTTAACAGGAATCATGGACTTTAAATTCACACCATTCTCACAGTTACCGTAGCATAGTTCCAACGACTTAAGTTTTTCTTTCTTCATTAGATTAGCATACTTAGCATCATCCACGTTCTCTAGGCATCTAACTTGCAGTTCAGTTTGAAAGTCTAACCTGAAGGAAATCGATCTAAAAAATTTGGGAAAGTTTAAAAATTTTCATCAATTCTTATAAACTCTAATATTTTCTTTATCTTTTTCAACTAAAAACCTGATAAAGACAACCCCTTTGAAAATATGTTATCAACGTAAAAAAATCCACAAAACTCTATTTTATCCAACAAACAATAAAAAAATAATATTTTAAAGGCAAATAGTATATTTAGTTCACAAAATGAAATTGGGATATAATAGAATTATTAAGAGTGAGTTTAATTGTGAAAAAAAGTTGATGTAGATAAAAATATAATGGAATAAAAGTTATTTAACATTTGATAAAAATTTATAATAAATTTTTCGTCAAATAATAAAAAAATTGATGTGTTTTGTTGATGAAGTTGTAAAAATATTTTTTGATGTTGGAATTGACAAAAAAAAAATTGACTATTTCATTGTCTAGATGGATTTATTTCACTAAATTGATTTTATTAATTGTATAATAAAAAATTATTTTAATCACAATAAAAATATAAATATAACAATAATCATCATTGAGAAAAACAAAACGTCATGTAGTGGTAAAGAGTGTAAATTATTTTGTCAACCATGACCAATTTAGAAACATTTTAATTAAAAAATTTTATGAATTCAAAAATAATATTTTTTTTTGATATCATGTACGATTTATGATTTATAAAATGATTTATGAAATAATTTACGTTAAAATTACAGTGTAATTATAATTTTTTTTAGTGCTTAATAAAACAAAATACATTTTTTGACATTAATTTATTTAAAAAAAAAATAAAAGTCATTTCTTAAATCTTTTTTTTAAAGATCTGCTTATTAAAAGTAAAAACTATTTTATTTAAACTCTATTAATTTTTTCTTTAAACTGTTTTAGTTTCTGAAATGTTATTCATAAAAAACGTGTTTGGTGAAAGCAGCCGAAGCCAGGCTACCAAACAGAGAGAGAGAGAGAGAGAGAAGGATGCAATCTTTATATTTTACTAAAATGCTCACCTCTTTCTCAATAGTGGCTCCTTTACTCAGCTGCCTAACCTTAAGCAAAAACAAAGCCCCCCCCTCTCTCGCTCTCCCTCCCAGGAGTTAGGACTCGCAGTCCACACAACAGTGGCAACCACAAGACCAATAACAGCAGCAATTGCTACCCAAACAACCTCATGCTTGCTTTCAAAACGACCGTTCATTTTCAAGCATAAACCTAATGCCGTTACCAGTCTCTGCTTCAGCAGGAAGATATTCGTCTTATCAACGAGGTCCTTCTCTTGCAACGCTATTTACAACCCGCAGGTCCAGATCAAAGAGGAAGGACAGCTCGAAACTCTAGATTATAGAATCTTCTTCATCGACAACTCCGGCAAAAAAGGTATTTTCACCTCTCTTATCTTAAAATTGTAAATTTATGTGTGTGTGTGTGTGTGTCTATATATATATATATATACGTGTATGTTTGTGTGTCTGCTTTTGTTCCTTTTAGTTTTGACATCAACGTCTGTTTGGTTGTTGAGAAAATTGGCCAATTGGGGAATGAAAGTGAATATTGAGGAACTGATTTTCTAAATGCTCAATCATTCGGTCACTTTGGATTAACAAAATTGTTTGGATTAGTTGAGGTGAATTTACAGTCCATTCGACTTTGTTAAAAAAAAATAAAGCAGCAAAACAAATGCTAATGGTGAAAGATATTTCTTTCTATTAATTTCGACCAAATATATATTCGTAATCCTAAAAGTGATGTTCATTTTAAGGGCTTTTCTTTTGCTACTTTATTTGCATTTGGGGTTTGTTTGGTTGATGAGGAGGACAAGTCAGAGTTTTTATTCTTCAATTTAACATTAAGTAGGATCAGCATGTCATCTCTAAGTCTAGTAAAACTGGTATTTGGCTTTGTGGAATTAATTCTGACTTTTTTAAAAAAAAAATTCCAGAATATATGCTGAGTCAAAAAATTGTTTTGTGATTTCTTTTATCCTTCATTTTGTCATTTGGATCTAGTTGAGTTGTTTACTGAGACAACAAAAAGATCTCAAATTTTTAATAATTAACTTGTGACCGGAATAATGCTGAATTGGGGAATTTATTGAAAACTGAGAATTTTCTGAACTTTGGGAATGTCTAGCTGACGATGAAGTGTAAGGAGCTCCGAATTTTTAAAAGTAGAAGAGAAAACTTAAGGGATTACTGTTGGATGAGCATTAAATGAATGACAATATTTTCACCAACAATCATTGTGCATAATTTCCTAAGCATTTGCACACTTCGTCATGTTGCCTCTAATCCGTGAAGGAATATTTTCACTGGTTGTGCAGATTTCTCCTTGGCATGATATACCGTTGCACTTGGGTGATGGTGTTTTCAACTTTGTTGTGGAAATACCTAAAGAATCAAGTGCAAAGATGGAGGTTGCTACTGATGAAACACACACTCCCATTAAGCAAGACACGAAGAAGGGAAAACTTAGATATTATCCGTAAGATCTACTGTCAGAAAATTTTGTACTTTCATCTTTTTAGTTTACTTTTGCTCTTGTGAAGGTGCTTGGATTTTTTTTTTCTTTCAGAAATGTTCTTCATGCATGGGTATCTAAGTTTAGCTGTTGGTTACCTTCGAAATGGTCAGGATAATCAGAATACTTTGTGTCTGAAATACTCTAGTTTCACACTCACCAATTGCTGGTTTTCATGTGGGAGTTTTTAATGGAAAGAATTTACCCCTGTTGATTGCTCATGTCCATCAGCTTTTCTCTAACAGCCACATTCTTAGGTTTACGTTTCCTGAGGATAACTCTTGGTGATGCCATGAAATGGCCGACACCTTTATTGTGGACCTCATGTCTCACCAAATGGTTTCTTAATACTTTCTTTACAGAGTCCTCTGTGGAAAAACCCTTTTTATTTTATCTTTACATTTGTCCTTCTTTGTTCTTTGCTGATTATAAAGAGTCATCATGCTTGAGAAATAACTTAAATTGTTGTTAGTATTTTTTATTTTAAATTTTTTTATTTGAATCTATTCCTTATATAAGTAATTCCTTATCATTGACTTAAAAGTTTATGGAGACACTAAGTTAAAGAGTGAGGCTGTAGTAGATTGACCTTGGACACTCAAGTTACTAGAAATGTAGAAACCCTCCAACCAAACAGTTTTGGATGCTTAACTGCTTTACGGATTTTCATAACATTTAAATGATCTAATGAGTACTCCATTGTTATTCAGTAATCTCTCAATCGTTCACTGTAATTTTCTTCCTTTCTCTACTTTTACACGTCTCTTAAGAAAATAGGATCTAAAATTATACTGTTCATAAATGAAGACCTTTGTTAAAATCATGTTTACTCTGAATTACTACCCTTCTTTTACAATCTTCATTGAATGATTCTTTTGCAACTTGCTATGCCTCAACATCTGGAATGCGTTACCCAACCATTTGGCTTAACTGAAACCTCCATCCAAAGATTCTTCCAAAACAAAATAATGGACCCTGTCATTTGTCACAAACTCAACCCCAATTCTATTTGGGCTTCCCTTTCTTCTTGTAGTGCCTTAAAATAAAATGCTCCTCCAAAGTGCAGTTACCGATCTTCAGTCCACACCAACAAATTATCTTAGGTGAGACATGCTTTGCATAATTTATTTTCCTTTCCTAACTGAACATGCTTTGCGATATTGTTAGTTTTCCTGTTCTCATTCTGTGGTTTGGGCTTTTCAACTGGCTGGAACTTTTATTTATGTCGATAGTGACCTAAAATCATTTGAATCCACAGCCTAATTCTATCAATAGTGAACTATAATTACCGTGAAATATCTTCCTGAATTTTTGTAGTCTTCATTCATAACCAAATGAATGTGAAAGAACTGAGTCAACAGCACTTTTAATGTAAGCTTGTTGTGAATTCTCCAGAACTTGTTGTCATGCTTATTATTCGTGCAATTTATGTCTTCTTGATTGTCATTATGATTAGTTGTACTTGAAATTCTTAGAGGTTTTATCTTTCAAGAATGAAACACTCTTTGTTCCTCAGGTACAACATAAACTGGAATTATGGATTGCTTCCACAGACATGGGAAGACCCATCACTTGAAACTCTGAAGTTGAAGGGGCATTGGGGGATAATGACCTAGGTAATTCACATACAATTGAAATTTCTTGAATATTTCTATTTTCATTTGTCTAGGAAGTAGCATTCCAATTGTTTGACTCGTTGTTTTCTTCATTTTGCAGTTGACGTTGTTGAGATCGGCAAAAGTCAGAGAAAGATTGGTGAAGTTCTGAAGGTCAAGCCATTGGCTGCTTTAGCTATGATTGATGAGGGGGAACTTGATTGGAAAATAGTTGCAATTTCATTGGATGATCCAAAAGCTTCTCTTGTGAATGATGTTGATGACGTTGAAAAGCATTTCCCGGTATGACCTATTCGTTAACTGAGTGCCTATTTTCCCTACTGGGTTCTTCATGCCAAATATATGTTTGGGTTTTGTAATATCTATGCTTTATCTATTAGTAATCATGTCATCTGCAAGTCTCCCAGCAAAGAAAGAAGAATCTAATCTCATTTGTAAACCACAGCAATTATATGGGCGAGTTATTGTTCATATAATTATATCGTATAAATATCATGTAATTGACACTTGTTTAAAAATATTTAATCTGTTGTAGAGCAATGTCAATTTGTATGATTGATAAAGGCAAATTATATGGAATATTTTGCAAAAGAAAATGTTTATGTATTCTCTTTGTAGAGAGAATAAGAAAGATTATGGGTTTAAATATTGAGGCAGTAGAACAATAATTCATCACAAGGAGTGGACAAATATTTAAGGGAAGGTTAAATCAGGGATAAAACATTTATCAAGGATTGGTTATGAAGTAGTGTCCAATTGGGGTGACATTGTTTTTTGTAGGTATTATTAAAAAAGAACGTGCCTTTTGTTCGGCCATTAAAAGATTATGAATTTGTGTCAAAGTTGCTATTTTTTAAAGTCAGCTTTTAACCAGATTGGTAAGTTTATACTAAGTCAGCAGAAACATTGTGGTAGAGACCACGGTCCTCTCCATTTGAAAATTTAAATGGAGATCAAATTCATGGTGAGATTGAATGTTATAATGATAAATTTGAATTTAAATATTCTCCATTTGATGATGTAACATTCAATCTCACCATAAACTTGACTCCATTTCAATTCTCAAATGGAGAGAATCATGATCTTTGTGGTAGATAGTAGATATAGAAATAATGCTTATTGTACTTTGTACTGATATCAACATCGCAGATAACACAGTTGTTCTTTTGCAAATCAATTCATTTGAGCTAGTTGTAAGCGTACCCTCTATCCTATACAAAGAATTGCCGGGACTAATCTGTTGATTATCCTCAGGGTACTCTTACTGCGATTAGGGACTGGTTTAGAGACTACAAGATCCCTGATGGAAAACCGGCTAACAAGTTTGGTCTTGGTAACAAACCAGCAAACAAGGTAATCTTCTATCAATCTCCTTCCTTTGTTCTTGCTTGGTTGTTGATTTCTTGAATTCTTTTTTGTGTTGTCTTTGCTAATATTAGGACGGGTTTCTGTTTGATGACAGGATTATGCTCGTAAGGTCATCAATGAGACCAACAAGTCTTGGGCTAAACTTGTCAAGAGATCAATTGATGCTGGAGAGCTTTCACTTGCATAAATGAAAACCATTAGACTTGGAGTTGCATGCAGCTGGTAGTGCTTGTTTTTGTAAGCTACTTTTCAGAGTTTTCCCTTTTGGCGAGCAAGTCCTGGTAAATCTTATGAGTTTAGTATCGAAACATTCCTTCTCATTGTTGAGCTTGAATAATCAACAACTCTGATGCAGTCTGCCTATAATTTATACTCTTTGTTTTAATTGAAATATGGGGATTCTTTCTTCTGCATCTTTTAGTTAGTATGACAGTTTGTGTGTGTCATTTTGATTAAATAATGAAACGGGCCTCTTTTCTGGAACTGCTGTGTGAGTCTGGAATAAATAAGTTTTATAGAATTTATTTATAATTCCAGACATTGTCATGTTTGAGTATCCATGTTATGAATTCTATCAAAATTAATAAAATTTACAAATGAATTCCATGAAAGAAGATAAAAAAGGGATTCTTTCTGCCGTTCTTTTAATATTAAGTATGACAGTTTTAGTAAAGAACATTTCTATGATAATATTCAAGCTACTATTGATCTATGCGTATCAGATTTGTGGAAAGTGTCATTTTGCATAATTGTATTAACAATAGTCACTACATGATCAGTGATTAAAATTTACACATACTGGACCTTTGCCCTACCAATCCGACCTACAAACAAGAGAAAAGAAGCAAAAAACCTCAAGACCCTTGACCATCCCTACCAGCAGCTGAGTTCAAGGGCTTCTTGGAATCTCTTCTCCAGTGTAGAATCAGTAGACAAAGAAGGATCAAGCATGGAATCTCTACCCTCTGTTCTCCTTTGAGTAGATGATTATAAAATGGGACCCACTTCCCAAGAGATGTTTAATAAGATATATCATCATCAAATGAAAAAAACACAGTAGTTATTGATGTTCAAATTATGTGTACATATTTGTTTTAATTTGCATTACGATTCATTTAAAATGGATGAAATGACTATATAAATTGAATTTGAGATAATCTAAAGACTTTCACTTTGATTATTAAATCAGAACCTCATTAACGGAATGTTGCAATAATATCTCAGTATATTCAAATCATGAAACTTTTATTTATTTATTTTTTAAAATTAATACAAAAATCAATAATATGGTACATCAACTTAAGGACCCGTGACCACTGCCACAAGCTTCAACATTTTGAGATTACTGCTAAATTATTGCACTTTCAATCCCGATTTGTACTCAAACGCACTGATGTATCCATCAAAAGATAAAATAAAATGCACATATGTTAAGAAAATCCACGTGCTAGTTATATTATTTCATTTTACTTCTTTTTTATCCCACATTATTAATATTACAAAAAAAAAAGATCTTGAGTTCAAATTTAACTCTGTTTGGATTCGCAATCAATAAAAAAACCACATTTCAAAAATGATTTACTTCAGGAAGTTCTTTCCATACTGAAATACTTCAGTTTTCAACATTTCATCTAGACTCTGAATCTCAATCAAGCCTCATGTTTCTTTTTCTGAATTCCCAACCAAAAGAATATAGATTAACCCAGGTCGAGATTTGGGTTCGAACTTATCCCACCAATGCAAAATTTTTAAAAACCCACCAATGCAAAATTTTTAAAACGAACACAGATTACAACAATCATCCCCGCATGCTTGCCGCTAAGCGATGTGCACGATTTAGAAGATAAAAGTAAACTTCAATTTAAGGATACCTGAACAGCTTGTGGGATCTGACTCGTAATTGAACTTCATATCACTAGGGGAAAAAATAGAAGGAATGAACTTGGAAGAGATTAGAAAAAATGACACTTCGAGAGTAAAACATATGTGAAGATCATTAAATAAACAGGCTTCAGAGGACCATTTAGACGAATTCTAAAGGTGTTTTTAGTAATTAATTTCAATTTGTCCAACGCCAAGTCTCGAACTGCTTTAAAAATTATCAAATAAACACATTCTAATCACATTAACTTTATTTTACAGTTACAGCCTCCCCCCCCCCCCCCCCCCCCCCCCCCCCCCCCCCGCTTTCAAGCAAAGGTGCCGTGTTTGACCAGTCAATTGCATGTTGATGCTCACTATCTTCATTAACTCTGTCCACACGCTGCAGATATATTTCTGCCATAATACCCATAGAATAACGATTTCACATCCAGCTGATTTGATGGCTTAATAATTTCCTTCTGGCGTAAATATAAGACCAGAAATTTGTGCAACTAATTAAATTCCTCCAAACTGCAGGTCTTTTGGTGTTGTCTTGTATAGCTCCCCCTCCCCCTCCCCCTCTTCCCTGTTTGTGCATGTGTATGTTTTTCATTGTGCTACAGCTGAATTCATCAACTGCTCCGCAAAAAGGAAGGATAGAGTCCTCAACAGTTTAAAACTGTTTTACAGGTACTAAGCTGATTATAAGAATGAGTATCCACCCATCTAATGAACTAATTATAAAGGCTTAAAATTCATTTTGACCCTCAAGGTTTAGGGGGTCCTATCACTTCAAACCCTACCATAATCACCATTTTCATCTTGAAAATCCTAATAATCTTCTCTTCTTATGGAGAATGCTCTTCAAAAGTAGTGTTAAAATTAAGTCATTCGCTGTAAGTTGTTTTTACTCATTATACCTTCTTCATGGGATTTTCAATTACAAAGGTTGAGTTATCCCTGTTAGTGACTCCCTATGAGCTGAGCTCATCTCCCTTGCTGTATCAAGTACACCCTTCATGGGTGGACCATTAGTCAAGCTGTATTCCTTTCAGATCTAACAAACTCTAGAAATATAACACTTTTACTCAACAGTTCTCTGACTGACTTATATCTCACTTGAATATGTTTATTCATCTTCTTATAAGATTTTCATATAAGATCTATCACAACTTTACAATCACAATATATATTTATTGATGACACAAGTTTATTCACAAAAGAAATATCCACTAATATTTTTTTAAACCACTCAACCTCTATACAAATTGTATTCAGAGCTATTATTGTGTTATTGGATAATTTACTTATTTAAGATTTTATCACTAAGAACTAGTTTGCATTACTATTTTGAGCATAACCTACAAAAAAATATATAGTTTTGGATCTCATTTTCTTTCTTTTTGGTTCGAGTATACCTACCTTAATTAGAAACCTTTTAGTTTTAAAATATTAAGTCTTGAAGGTCTATTTTTTCATATTTCAAAAGGAATTTTCTCACAATTTTTAAATGTTACTCGATTTAATATATAACAAGATATTAGTAATTTTTTTTATTTGATTCACTTATTTTCCCAAGGTTCTTTAGTTCTTCCTTTCTTTATTTCTTTATTTTTTCTTTTCTCTCTAATAATTATTTTTTTTTCTCTATCAGACCATATATGCTTTTCTCTTTCTTTTTTTTCCTTTTTTTTCATTCAATCTACTTGATTACAAATTATTTGAAATTTATTAATTTTCCTCTTTCTTCACTATAATAATGTCACTTTCTATTCCCATGCAATTTATTCATGTTTCCTAAATCATGTTGTGCAAAATATTTAAATTCGACACTTAATTTCTTTGCTAATAAATATATGTTTTATGCTTTTTAATTTTCTCCTATTGTTAAAGTTATGGATTGCTTTATGTTGATACTTACGATGGATTTTCATTTTTTTAAGTATATATATCTCTCTCTCTCTCTCTCTCTCTCTCTCTCTCTCTCTATATATATATATATATATATATATGTGTGTGTGTGTGTGTATATTTTTTTTCTATAAAAAATTTATATCAGTTTCAAGCGTAAAATATCTTTTGCTTTTAATTTATATAAGTTTTGCTCCAATTTAGTTTTTAATTTACGTTTTTTTTGGATCAATGCACTCTAGTAGTTTAACAAGTATGGTGCTACCATTCGCACTATATATTTGAATGGTCATAGACTAATATATGAAGCATATAGTTCTAAGTCACTAATATATTTTAAGCACTATATATAATATTCTTTATATATATATATACATATTTCTTAATAATTCATAAAAACTATTTTCTTACATTAACAAATATATTGTATTTAGAGTGCAAAATTTTTAATCAAATTCTAGAATAAGTTATTACAAAGAAGAAGATTTTGATACCACGTGTATATTGGAAATCATCTTAGCAAGATGCCCAGGTGGTGATCTTCCGAACATCCAAGTCTTGAATGACTTGTAGAAAGAAAATAGCAATCGAACACAAGAACAGAAAATCAAAGAAAGAAAGAAAGACAAGCAATTTGTTATCGAGGTTCGGCAATGTGCCTACGTCCCCGTGAGTTCCTCCGAACTCTCTGCACTAAATCAATGGTTCTTACAAAGTTACAGCAATCCCTTTCAAGAAACCTCAATGTTCTTGAAGAAACAAGAAGAGAAGGAATAAGATGAGAACTCAACAATGTTCTCTAACTATTCTAGACTTCTCTATCTTATACACTCAGCCTTACTACAAAGAGTCCCTTTTGTGTTTGTCATTCTCACACAATTCTCTCTTATGTTTACAATGATCTCACAATGTCACAAATCTCTCTTGTATGTGTGTTGTATTGTGTGTTGAAAATGAGGTTTGAGAACCCCTTTTATAGCCCTTCAATTCTTGGACATTCTTGAGATTCAATCCTCACCCTTTGATCTTGATCATTGCCTAATCTTGGCCTTTCATCATCCTCCAAGTGGTGCTGTGCATTTTGGTGTTGTGCACACACTTTAGAAGGGTCTTGATGCATGCTGCCCAAGTGTGCCTGCAGTGTGCCTTACGGTGCGCCCCTCAGCAGGCGCGGTGCGACGCTGAGGCAGAGTATGCCTGTGCGCACTCTGTGCCATGTGGTGCTGTGCCTACGCGGCGTGCCCCAGGTGCTATCCTGCCTGCGTGCCGTGCTGTTCGGTGCAGCGCTGGGCGTGCGTGGCGCGCCCAGACTTGATGCTGCTTGCCTGATGCTGTGCGCACACTTCCTGCATGTGTGCAGAAGTTTGCACAGCAATGTGCATGACCTTCCCATGCTCAAAACTTGAGCACACACATGTGTGCAGCCATTAGACTTGCTGAACCTTGATACTCCACATTTAGTTTGGAGTTTAACCAACCTTGTACCATGTTTGGACATGTTTGAAACTTAGACAAATAACAACAATCTCTACCTTGGTCTAAGTGTTCAAAAAACCTGAACCATTGTGCAGAAAGCTTCGGGATCCAAACTCATCTGGAGTTACCAATTAACCAACTCTAATCCTACGTAATTTAAGGCAATGATTAAACTTACTTAGAGGTAGAACCTTGGTGCCTAAATCTACAGGACTTTTCTCCATGGTCTTCTTGTCAATATAAATGCATCATTTCGTACCATTTTCCAGAATGTAATGATACCGAAAATCCATATGCTCCGTCCCCTTATGGAACACCGGATTCCTCCACAAGTGCCCCGCACTTTGGCTATCCAAAGATACCACTACCTGCTCTTTTAGGACCTCCCACTCGTCCAACAACCCTTTGCACCTCATAGCCTCCTTTATGGCTTCCGTAGCCGCTATGCATTCTGTCCCGGTTGTTATGAGTGCTACCACTGGCTGCCACTGAGCCTTCAAATACCTCAGCAACCTCTTCATCCCAAGCCAACGCTCTTTTCTGGGATTACTCACAAATTTGCTGAGAACACTCATTGCATGAGCAATGTTTGGTCTAGTGCTCACCATGGTGTACATGATAGAACCAACAACACTAGCGTAAGAGACTTTCTCCATTTTCTTCTTCTCCGGCTCCGATCTTGGACATTGATTGCTGGAGAATTTGAAATGACCAATAAGGGGAACCTTCACTGGTTTGCTATATTCCATAGAGAATTTAGATATCATCTTCTCTATGTAGGAAGTTTGAGAGATTTTCAACCTGTTTCTCTCCTTTTCTCAGATGATACACATCCCAAGGATCTTCTTTGCATGGCCAAGATCCTTCATCTCAAACTCTTTACTGAGTTGACCTTCAATTTCTTTATCCTCTCCATGTTGCTCCCAACTAGTAACATGTCATCAACATAAATGAGGATGATCACCATTTCCTCAATCTTCTACCCCTTATAGTACAAGCAAGAATCATAGCAGCTCTTCATGAAACCCAAGCTGATTACAAAGGAATCAAACATTTTGTTCCATTGCCGAGGTGATTGCTTCAGGCCATAGAGAGACTTCTTCAATTTGCACACTAGCTCTCCCTGCCTTCCTTCCTCATAGCCTTCGGGTTGCCTTATGAAAATGGCCTCATCGAGCTCTCCATGCAAGAATGCAGTCTTCACATCCATTTGCTCGATTTCCCAATCAAATTGGACCACTAATGCTAACACTATCCGTATTGTCTTGTACTTTATAACCGGTGAGAAGATTTCGGTGAAGTCTATGCCTTTTTTTTGTGTGAACCCCTTCGCCACCAGCCTAGCCTTATATCGGACTTCATCCCCCGGAGTGTTCCCTTCTTTGATCTTGTAGAGCCATCTACAATCCACCACTCTCTGTTTTTCTGGTTTTGGCACCAGCTCCCAAGAGTTGTTTTTCATCAAAGAATTTATTTCTTCCTCCATAGCCAGCTGCCACTTTGACGAATCCTTACACTTCATAGCATCCGTGTAAGTTTCTGGTTCAGCCATTCCTCCTTCTATCCAAGGAGCTGCTGCATCTGCAACATTTGCAAACCCATATCTCAAGGGTGGTCTAACCACTCTTCTTTCTCGGTCTCTTATGAGCTGGTAGTTATTTACTGCATCAACCACTTCTTGTTCAGCCTCTTCTTGAGTTTCTTGAGCTTCTTGGCCTTCATCCAAGGGCTCTGTCTGGTCCGAATCCTCTTGCCTTCTTTGTTCTACCTGAACCGAGTGCTCCTTGATGCGATGCTCAACAATTTTCGGACTGGTTTGCTCACTAGCCCTTGCAGGGTTAGTTTTCTCCAAGTAGGAAAATAATAATTCATTAAAGACAACATCCCTACTTATAATCAGTTTCATGCCCTTTTTTTCTAAGGACCACAACCTATATCCCTTAACCCCATCACCATATCTTAGAAATACATATTTTCTAGATCTTGGGCTAAGTTTATCCTCCTTTTGGTGTGCATATGCAGCACACCCAAAAGTCCTAAGGTTGTTTAATTCAGGGGGTTTTCAACTCTACATCTCCATGAGAGTCTTGAGCTCTATTGCTCTAGAGGGTGATCTATTCACCAAGTATACAGCTGTAGCTACAGCTTCTCCCCAAAAATATATTGGTAACCCGAATCCTATTAGCATGCACCTAACTTTTTCCATAAGGGTTCGATTCATTCTTTCAGCAACTCCATTTTGCTGGGGTGTTTTTACAACCGTCCTATGTCTTAGAATGCCGTTTAGTTCACAGAATTTATTAAAATCGTTGTTACAAAATTCTAAGCCATTATCGGTTCGTAAAGCTTTAACTACCCTACCAGTTTGGGTTTCCAACAGTTTCTTCCACACAACAAATTTATTCAAGGCATCAGATTTATTCTTAAGCAAATAAACCCACACTCTTCTTGAATAATCATCAATTAAAGACAGAAATTAAAAGTTACCTCCTTATGTTGGTGTTCTTGCTAGTCCTCAAAGGTCCGAATGAATGTAATCAAAGATCCCCTTAGACTTGTGCACTCTGGTGTTGAAGTTGACCCGGTGTTGCTTCCCAAGAATGCAACTCTCACAGAAATCCAGTTTTTCTACTTTGTCACCACCAAGTAGACCGTCCTTACTAAGCACTTGTAGACCCTTTTCGCTTATGTGTCCCAAGCGAGTGTGCCAAAGGACTGCCTTGTCCAGCTCAGCCATCAAGCTTGCTGCTTGATCATTGATTTCTGTTTCTCTGATTATCTCATAGAGTCCATCGTTTCTTGCTGCCTTGATCACTACCAAAGATCCCTTGGCCACCTTGATCTTTCCTCCATCTAATTTGCATGTGTACCTCATGGAATCCAGCTGCCCTAATGAGAGCAAGTTCCTCTTCAAATCTGGAAGATATCTTACATGTCGCAGCAGCCTTGTGACTCCATCAAATATCCTCAATTGAATGTCTTCAATCCCTCTAACTTGGCAAGAATTGTCATTCCCCAAGAAGACCCTTCCCTTATTGATCTCCTTGAAATTCTTGAACCATTCTTTATGAGGGCACATATGATAGGTGCACCCGGAATCAAGAATCCACTTTCTACTGTCTTGCCTCCTGCTCACATTTGAGCACACAACAAGAACATCATCTTGCTGTTCTCCCTTGGCAACCGAAGCCTCTCCATTGTTGGTATGGCTTCTCCTCTCATCCCATATCCTCTTCTTGCAATCTTTCTTGAAATGGCCCTCCTTGTTGCAGTAGAAACATATCCTTGCTCCTTTATGTCTTGTCCTAGAGTGAGATCTTCTATGGCTCTACCCTCTACCTCTTGATTTCTCCCGGTAGCTGCCATGAGTGCTACTGCCATTTCGAGCTGCTGGCCTTCCTCTTATGAACAACCCTTCACCACTTGATGTCTCCTTCATCTTGGCTTTGAAATCATGTGCCCTTATGACATTGATCACAATCTCTTTTGTCAAAGAATCCCTTCCATACTCAATTGCATTAATCAAATTATCAAAGCAATCTGGAAGTGAATTTAATAAAATGACAGCCAATTGTTCATCCGGAAAAGTAATGCTACAGCTATTCAAATCTTGAACTAGCTTATTAAAGACATTAAGATTATCTTACAACTCTTTACTAGGGTCCATTTTAAAAGCAAAGATTATTTTAAGAAGATAAATTTTGTTAGCAAGAGTTTTGGTAAAAAAACAACTCATCTAGTTTCTTCCATATGACAGCCGGATCCTCCGAGTCTCCGCACTCCCTTGTGACACTATCCGACATGTGCAAGAAAATGGTGCTGTAAGCTATCTTCTTCATCTTGGTCCACTGGTCCTCCGTGATACTTGCTGAAAAAGTAGCATCTTCTCCAATAGCCAAGTCCACTTTCTGTTGCATTAGAACCGCCTTGATCTTCCGCTTCCATAGGGCAAAGTCCTCCTTTCCATCAAACTTCTTCACACAAAAATTTGAAGCCATCTTTTGCGGACAAGATCCCAGATTTGTGCACTAACCACAACTGCTTTCTTCAACCTCAAGAACACGTATCGAAGATGGATCTCTAACACTGTTCTTGAATCAACCTTCAAGAACACGACCGGATCTTGATCTTTACACCGTTCTTGAATCACCCAAGAAGTTAATCTTTGATTCTTGGAGTCTTGGCTCTGTTATCTTCTACTTCTTGCTTCGATAACCAGCCGTGTCACTCTGATATCACTGTTGGAAATCACCTTAGCAAGATTCCCAGGTGGTGATCTTCTGAACATCCAAGTCTTGAATGACTTGTAGAAAGAAAATAGCAATCGAACACAAGAACAGAAAATCAAAGAAAGAAAGAAAGACAAGCAATTTGTTATCGAGGTTCGGCAATGTCCCTACGTCCCTGTGAGTTCCTCCGAACTCTCTGCACTAAATCAATGGTTCTTACAAAGTTATAGCAATCTCCTTCAAGAAACCTCAATGTTCTTGAAGAAACAAGAAGAGAAGGAAGAAGATGAGAACACAACAATGTTCTCTAACTATTCTAGACTTCTCTATCTTATACACTCAGCCTTACTACAAAGAGTCCCTGTTGTGTTTGTCACTCTCACACAATTCTCTCTTGTGTTTACAATGATCTCACTGTGTCACAAATCTCTCTTGTATGTGTGTTGTATTATGTGTTGAAAATGAGGCTTGAGAACCCCCCTTTTATAGTCCTTCAATTCTTGGACATTCTTGAGATTCAATCCTCACCCTTTGATCTTGATCATTGCTTAATCTTGGCCTTTCATCATCCTCCAAGTGGTGCTGTGCGTTTTGGTGTTGCGCACATACTTTAGGAGGGTCTTGATGCATGCTGCCCAAGTGTGCCTGCAGTGTGCCTTGCAGTGCGCCCCTCAGTAGGCGCGGTGCGGCGCTAAGGCAAAGTGTGCCTGTGCGCATTCTGTGTGGTGCGGCACTGTGCCTGCATGGCTCACCCTAGATGCTGTCCTGCCTGCGTGCCATGCTGTGCGGTGCGGCGCTCCCAGACCTGATCCTGCTTGCCTGATGCTGTGCGCACACTTCCTGCCTGTGTGCAGAAGTTTGCACAGCAGTGTGCATAACCTTCCCATGCTCAAAACTTGAGCACACACATGTGTGCAGCCATTAGACTTGCTGAACTTTGATACTCCACATTTAGTTTGGAGTTTAACCAAACTTAGACCATGTTTGGATGTGTTTGAAACTTAGACAAATAACAACAGTGTAAATAAAGACGTGTAAATATTTCAAAATATATAAAACACTAGAATATATGTAAGACACATATATAAAACACTAGGTTGCTGATCAAAAGCACTAGTAAGGTCTTACAATAATTCATAATTCCTCAATTTGATTTGATTTTTTTTTAATTTAGTGTACAATATTTTTTTGGTTATTTTAATTTTATTTTTTAATCAATAAGTAAAAGTCAGGTGATATTATGTCTTCGTTGATATCACATTATCATGGTACTCTATGATGAATAATTAACTTATATTTTATAAAGTCATAGAGAAATTCAAATACATCAAAGCACTATGTCTCAACTTCGATTAAATGGATTGATGTTTTTTTTATAGTAATTAAACGTTTATAATGTTTACAACAATTCATTATAATGATTATTATATTGGTATAATCATGGTCTTTATGTATGTAACATTTATTAACTTAATTATATAACCATAATTAATTAAATATATTAAAATGAGCATGGTAATCTAAATTCAAAGCAAAATTCAAATGATTTTATAAAAAATTGGAGGAAAAGAAAACAAAGCAAATCTGATAAGTAATATTTAGCATGCTCAAAAACTCGAAACAATTTGAACCGAACCCTATATGACGCGACCAAAATGACACGAAAATGATATAATCCAAACCCAACCCGACCCGAGGTAAACCGAGACCCAACCCGAGACCAAAATAACCCGAACCTGACATGAGCTAACCCATGAACTGAATTGACTCAACCTCGAATGATCTGACCCGATTGCCACCTTTAGCTTAAGTGAAGAAATCACGACAAATGGAGGAGAGTAAACTTTAGTAAGTAAATAAGAAAATAATAATATATATAGTAGTTTCAAATGCTTATTTTGTTGTGCAATAATGAATATAGTCACAATCAACGGGATAAATTATTTACAATTTTTTTTAACTTTTTCTTGATAAATTAAAATTATTAATTTAGATTAAAAATCAAAAGTTGAGTTTTGTAGCTTTTATTTCCATAATTAGTCTTGACATTATTCATATTTTTTAATTACCCTTATGTGACAAAATTATTTAAACCATTGCCAATATATAAATCAGAAGTAGTTTTCCAAATAAAATTTTAAATATGACAATGATACATTCATTATGATTTAAACATTGAGATTGTTATTTAATAAAATATTATTTTATTTATTCTATAAAAATATTTTATTTTTTATAAAATAGTATTATTATTAATTTAATTTAATAATTAATAAATATTATTATTTTAATTATTTATATTTTATTTTGAATAAAATTAATATATTTATATTGTACAAATAATAAAGTCAATTTGATGAAAAAAAAGATCTTCAAATAGTCAAATAGTAATCTTATTTTTATAACCAAGAATATATTCAAGTTCAACATTTGTTGGTGAAGAAGAAAAGATTTTAATTTTGAAGGATTTACAAAGTTGCTAGCTTGAATTTTTTGGATGAATTATTTCTTGAATTTTTTGCATTATTAAATTATTTGAGTTAATCAAAATTGAGGAAATTCTTTTCATTTTACCTAGTTATCTAGAAATTTTAGAAAACCTCAATACCATCTCTTTTCTCTTTTTTGAGAGAAAAACTAAATACATATAGAGTATGTGACTCATTGGTGTTTTCAAAGAGCAAATTATTTAATAAAATATTTAATTATTTAATCTAATAATATGTTGATACGTGTCCACTCTATCCCATTAAGATAGACATACAATTTTTTTAATGTTTTAACTAAATAAAAATAGTTTAGGTATGAAAATTACTTTACATAAACAAATTTAATTATTAAATGGTCAAAATGATTGGAGTGTTAACACTACAGTTTATCAAGAGTTGTAATATTGGTTTGATATGGTAGATGGACTAACATGTAATTTTATTAAACCTCAAGGTAATACATTGTTGATCGGATATAGTAAATAAGCTGACATATAATTTTATTTAAGACAAAACTTAAGCGAAGTTTCTTAGACTAAATTCGTGAAGTTTCCTTTAAAAAAAATAATATTTTTATCTTTAAAGAATAAAATTTGTCATCGAACTTTTCTATTCAATTAAACTCATGCAATTGATTAATTTCACAAAATTTTAACAAAAAATTATCACTATATTATAAAATTTAATTTATATTTTATCAATATTTTAAAACTTATCAAATTTTATATGGAAAAAAAGAATTTAGATCGTAGATTAAAATTTATCCAAAGTTGGTTTTTTGTAACTTTAAATTTATCATAAATGTACTTTAGATAATGACACCAAATTAACCTCTGAGCTTTTAATTTGTTTAGATCGACCCTTCACGTTTTGACATTGCATCAATCAATCCTTAGGATATACTGGTTAGTGAGTTGACAGAAGTCTTGATTGATACACTGTCAAAACGTGAAAATTCGATCTAAACAATTAAAAACTCATGGGTTAACCTTAGTGGCTAGAACATAGTTTTCCCTAATGTTTATTTTAAGCGTTTTTTGTACTGTGAACCAATAATCATCTTCTACTAACCTTGCAGTGTCATGATTCAAAGGGTGATCAATCAGCTAGTTTATAACGTTGTATTTGATGTAAAACCTTTACATAAATGAATGAAATGTCACGGTGAGACCATCTCTCTTTTGATCATATGAGGGAATTTAAAAAAAAAAAAAAAGAACATAGGATGAAACATGTGTCTTCCTAAACATAGATTATATAGTTTTTCACTCACAAACTATATATTGTATGCATAAACAGACAGACAACAAAAGGGTAACTTGTTATGAAATCTCTGTATATAAATCTGCATAGAAACTTTGGGAGTCATTGTGCCTGCTCACTCATTTAGTTCATCAGACTTTAGCTTACAACTGCAATGGCATTCATAAATCACTTCCAATGCGTTTCCTTGGCGTTGCTCTTCATTTTGGCAGCTTTGCTTTCTCAGGCAACATCTCGTACTCTGCAAGATGCATCGATATATGAGAAGCACGAACAATGGATGGCTCGTTATGGACGGGTTTATCAGGATGCTAATGAGTAGGAGAAGCATTTCAAGATGTTCAAAGAAAATGTAGCAGGCATAGATTCATTTAACAAGGCCAATGACAAACCGTACAAGCTAGGCATCAATAAATTTGCTGATCTTACAAATGAAGAGTTCAAAGCTTCAAGAAATAGATTCAAGGGGCATATGTGTTCCTCAAAGACAATATCTTTCAAGTATGAAAATATTACTGCAGTACCTTCTACTATGCACTGGAGAAAGAAAGGAGCTGTAACACCCATCAAGGACCAAGGCCAATGTGGTGAGTTCAAACATTTAATGAGAATATATCATCAGCTTCAAATTAATTCTCTCTTTTTTTCGGGCGGGTGGGTTCTAACTTTTGGGTGTAACAAATTAAAATGTAGGATGCTGTTAGCATTTTCAGCAGTGGCAACTATGGAAGGAATTACTAAGCTAACAACAGGTAAATTAATCTCTCTATCCGAGCAAGAGCTGGTTGATTGTGACACAAAGGGTGTGGATCAAGGCTGTGATGGTGGTTTAATGGACAATGCCTTCAAGTTTATCCAACAAAACAAGGGACTCGCAACTGAGACTAATTACCCCTACAAGAGAGTTGATGGTACTTGCAACACTAACGAAGAAGACAATCACGCAGCCAAGATAACTGGGTACGAAGACGTACCTGCCAATAGTGAACAGGCATTACTGAATGCATTTGCAAACCAACCGGTTTCTGTTGCGATTGATGCTAGGGGGTTTGACTTTCAATTCTACTCAAGTGGTATCTTTACAGGACAATGTGGCACTGACCTAGACCATGGTGTTACTGCTGTTGGTTATGGAGTCAATGACGATGGAATTAAATACTGGTTGGTGAAGAACTCATGGGGCACTGAATGGGATCAAAAAGGATACATTCAGATGCAGAGAGATATTGATGCTAAGGAAGGTCTCTGTCGCATAACAATGGAAGCCTCTAACCCTACTGCATGAATTTCAATATCAAAGGCAATGCTTCCGACCCCTTGTATAATATAATTAATGTGTACCTGTGTTTTCATTTTCTTCTGTTGTCAGCCCTGCTAGTTACTCATTAGCAAGAAATCTTGTTGGTGTCATACTGAGAAACAAATTTGTAATTCTGTAAAACTGTCCATTTTAAGCTACTACATAGATGGAACTCACCTTTTCTTTATACATATTATATATATGTATATGTATACGTATATACAAGGTCTTAGACAATTCTAGTTTACTGAGGTTCAAATTTCAAAACCTTAACCATTCCGAGTAGAACCAACGCAGTACATTAGGTGAAAACAAATAAAATACGAAAACTAATTTAAAACAATTGATCCAAATCATATGGATCTTCTTAAATCACATAGAAACTGCAATTCAAATCAAATGGCCGTGAAAACTGCAACCAAATCACATGGCGCGAGATAACTCAATCACAGAGTTCGATTTCAATAATCTTTTTTTTTATTAATTCTCAAAGAAGAATATAAATGATATAAGATGCATCTAAATAATATAAATCATATGGATCTTCTTCCTTCTCTTATTGTTTCTTCAAGAACTTGGATTCTTGAAGGGGATTATTGTAACTTTGTAAGAACCATTGAGATAGTGCAGAGAGTTTGGAGGAACTCACGGGGACGTAGGCACATTGCCGAACCTCGACAACAAATTACTTGTCTTCTTTCTTTCTTTGATTTTCTGTTCTTGTGTTCGATTGCTGAAATTATTTCTACAAGTCATTCAAGACCTGGGTGTTTGGAAGATCACCACCTGGGCATCTTGCTAAGGTGATTTCCAACAGTGATATCAGAGCTAAGCAGCTGGTTATCGGAGCAAGAAGTAGAAGGTACGGAGCCAAGACTCCAAGAATCAAAGACCAAACTTCTTGGGTGATTCAAGAACGGTGTAAAGATCAAGATCCGGTCGTGTTCTTGAAGGTTGATTCAAGAATGGTGTTAAAGATCCATCTTCGATCTGTGTTCTTGAGGTTGAAGAAAGTATTTGTGGTTAGTGCACAAATCTGGGATCTTGTCCGCAAAAGATGGCTTCAAATTTATGTGTGGAGAAGTTTAATGGAAAGGGGGACTTTACCCTTTGGAAGTGGAAGATCAAGGCGGTTCTAATGTAGCAGAAAGTGGACTTGGCTATTGGAGAAGATGATGCTTTTCCAGCAAGTGTCACGGAGGACCAGCGGACTAAGATGAAGAAAACGGCCTACAACACCATCTTCTTGCATATGTCGGATAGTGTCACAAGGGAGTGCGGAGACTCGGAGGATCCGGCTGTCATATGGAAGAAACTAGATGAGTTATTTCTTACCAAAACTCTCCCTAAAAAAATTTATCTTCTTAAAAGAATCTTTGCTTTTAAAATAGACCCTAGTAAGGAGTTGCAAGATAATCTTGATGTCTTTAATAAGCTAGTTCAAGATTTGAATAGCTGTAGTATTTCTTTTCCGGATGAACAATTGGCTGTTATTTTATTAAATTCACTTCCAGATTGCTTTGATAATTTGATTAATGCAATTGAGTATGGAAGGGATTCTTTGACAAAGGAGATTGTGATCAATGCCATAAGGGCACATGATTTCAAAGCCAAGATGAAGGAGACATCAAGTGGTGAAGGGTTGTTCGTAAGAGGAAGGCCAGCAGCTCGGAATGGCAGTAGCAACAATGGCTACTACTGGGACAAAAGTAGAGGAGAGAGCCATGTGAGATCTCATTCCAAGACAAGACTTGGAGGAGGAAGGAGATGCTTCTACTGCAACAAAGAGGGTTATTTCAAGAAAGATTGCAATAAAAGGTTATGGGATGAGAGAATAAGCCATACCAACAATGGAGAGGCTTCGGTTGCCATGGAAGAACAGCAAGGTGATGATGTTCTTGTTGTGTGCTCGGATATGAGCAAGGGGCAAGAAGGCAGCGGGAAACGGATCTTGGATACCGGGTGCACTTATCATATGTGCCCTCACAAAGAATGGTTCAAGAATTTCAAGGAGATCAATGAAGAAAGGGTCTTCTTGGGGAATGACAATTCTTGCCAAGTAAGAGGGATTGGAGACATCCAATTGAGGATATTTGATGGAGTCACAAGGTTGCTGCGAAATGTAAGATATCTTCCAGATTTGAAGAGGAACTTGATCTCATTGGGGCAGCTGGATTCCATGGGGTACACATGCAAATTAGAGGGAGGAAAGATCAAGGTGGCCAAGGGATCTTTGGTAGTAATCAAGGCAGCAAGAAATGATGGATCTATGAGATGATCGAAGAAACATAAACCAATGATCAAGCAGCTAGCTTGATGGCTGAGCTGGACAAGGCAGCCCTTTGGCACACTCGCTTGGGACACATGAGCAAAAAGGGCTTGCAAGTGCTTAGCAAGGAAGGTCTACTTGGTGGTGACAAAGTAGAAAAACTGGATTTCTGTAAGAGTTGTGTTCTTGGGCAGCAACATCGGGTCAGCTTCAACACCGGAGTGCACAAGTCTAAGGGCATTCTTGACTACATTCATGCGGGCCTTTGGGGACCAGCAAGGACACCAACACATAGAGGTAACATTTACTTTCTGTCTTTAATTGATGATTATTCAAGAAAAGTATGGGTTTATTTGGTTAAGAATAAATTAGATGCCTTGAATAAATTAGTGGTGTGGAAAGGGTTGGTTGAGACTCAAATGGGTAGAGTAATTAAGGGGATAAGAACCGATAATGGCTTAGAAATTTTTAACCAAGAACTTGATCAATTCTGTAATTTAAATGGCATTCTAAGACATAGGACAATTGTGGAAACTCCTCAGTAAAATGGAGTTGCTGAGTTGATGAATAAGACCCTTATGGAAAAGGTTAGGTGCATGTTAGATGGATCCGGGTTACAAAAATATTTTTGGGGAGAAGCTGTAGCTACAGCTGCATACTTGGTAAATAGATCACCCTCTAGGATTGTGTCCCAAAAGACTCCCATGGAGATGTGGAGTGGAAAACCCCCTGAGTTGGACAACCTTAGGATTTTTGGGTGTGCTGCGTATGCACAACAAAAAGATGATAGACTTAGCCCAGGATCTAGAAAATGTGTGTTTCTAGGATATGGAGAAGGGGCTAAGGGATATAGGTTGTGGTCCTTAGAAAAAGAAGGATTAAAACTCATAATAAGTAGAGATGTTAATTTTAATGCATTGTTATTTCCCTATTTGGAGAAAACTAACCCTGCAGGGGCTAGTGAGCAAACCAGTTTGGTTCGTGTGGAGCATAGCATCAAGGGAGATTCTGTTCAGGTAGAGCAGAGGAGGCAAGAGGGTTCAGACCAGGTAGAGCCCTTAGATGATTGCCAAGCTCAAGAAACTCAAGAAAAGGCTGAACAAGAAGAGGATGCTGCAGCAAGTCAGAAAGACTTTCAGCTCATAAGAGACCGGGAAAGAAGGCTGGTGGAACCACCTTCAAGATGTGGGTTTGTGGATGTTGCGGATGCAGCAGCTCCTTGGAAAGAATGAGGGGTGGCTGAACCAGAAACTTACACGGATGCCATGGAGTGTAAGGATTCGTCAAAGTGGCAGCTGGCTATGGAGGAAGAAATGGATTCTTCGAGGAATAACAACTTCTGGGAATTGGTAAAAATTCGAGGAAATCAGAAAGTTATGGAATATAAGTGCACTTACAAGATCAAAGAAGGGTGCCCTCCAAGAGATGAAGTCTGGAACAATGCTAGGCTGGTGGCGAATGGGTTCACAAGGAAAGAAGACATAGATTTCACATAAACTTTCTCACCTGGACACAACGTGGAGAAGATGGTGAGTATCCTCACCTATGTCATTGATGGGCTTTTGGTTTGGAACAGCAGGAAGAGGATGGAAAAGTTTACATCTTAACTCAGTGAGGAATTTGAGATGAAGGATCTCAGCCTTACACAAAAGATCCTTGGGATGAGAATCATCCGGGAAAAGGAAAGAAACAGGTTTATTGTTTCTCAGGGCAATTGGTGTTTTCAGCAAATGTGTGAGTAATCCAGGAAAGAAGCATTGGCTTGGGATGAAGTGGTTGCTGAGGTACATGGAGGCTCAATGGCAGCCAGTGGTAGCACTCATAACAACCAGGGCAGAATACATAGCGGCTACGGAAGCCATAAAGAAGGCTATGGGGTGCAAAGGGTTGTTGGACGAGTGGGAGGTCCTAAAAGAGCAGGTGGTGGTATCCTTGGATAACCAAAGTGCGGGGCATTTATGGAGGAATCTAGTGTTCCATGAGAGGACAGAGCATATGGATGTTTGGTATCATTACATTCTGGAAAATGGTACGAAAGGATGCATTCATGTTGACAAGAAGACCACGGAGAAAAGTCCTGCAGATTTAGGCACCAAGGTTCTACCTCTAAGAAGGTCCAATCATTGTCTTGGACTTCTTAGGATTGGAGTTGGTTAATTGGTGACTCAAGATGAGTTTGGATCTCGAAGCTTTTTGCACAATGGTTCAGGTTTTTTGAACACTTAGACAAAGGTAGAGATTGTTGTTATTTGTCTAAGGTTCAAACAGGTCCAACCATGGTTTAAAAATGGTTAAAGTCCAAACCAAAGGTGGATTATCAAATTTCAGCAAGTTAGAAGACTGCACACATGTGTGTGTATCAATTTGGAGCAAGGGAAGGCCATGCGCACTAGTGTGCGCACTTTTGCACACAATTAGGGAAGTGTGCGCACAGCAGCAGCATCATCAGCACCATGGCGCCCAAAACCAGCACCATGGCATCCAGAATGGTGTGCTGAAGGACTGCATCAGTGCCATGGCGCCTAGCATCAGCACCATGGTGTCCAGAATGGTGTGCTGAAGGACCGGACCAGCGCCATGGAGCCCAGAACCAGCACCATGGCGCCCAGAAGGTGTGCAAAGGTGCTCTTCCCAGCACCATGGCGCCCCCTGTTGAGCGCCTAAGCGTCAGGCAAAGGGCTGCACACATGGACAGCCTATTTTAAGACCCTTTTAAGTGTGTGAATGCAAGGATAAAATGCACAGCTTCACTTGGAGATGATTAAGGGCTAAGATTTAAGGGAGAACAAGATCAAAAAGTAAAAAATGATTCACAAGATTGTCCAAGAATTAAGAGGCGATAAAAAGGGTTTCCTAGTCTCATTTCTACGTGTAAAAAGGTGTGTGAGAGAACCACACAGGTTGTGACATTGTGAGATCATTGTAACACAAGAGAGAATTGTGTAAGGGTGCAAAGACACAAACACATGAGAGACTCTTGTAGTGAGGCTGGTTGTAATGAGATAGAGAGAGTCTAGATTAGATTAGAGAACATTGTTCAAGTTCTCATCTTCTTCTTTCTCTTCTTATTTCTTCAAGAACTTAGATTCTTGAAGGGTATTGCTGTAACTTTGTAAGAACCATTGAGATAGTGCAGAGAGTTCGGAGGAACTCACGGGGACGTAGGCACATTGCCGAACCTTGACAACAAATTACTTGTCTTCTTTCTTTCTTTGATTTTCTGTTCTTGTGTTCGATTGCTGAAATTATTTCTACAAGTCATTCATGACTTGGGTGTTTGGAAAATCACCACCTAGGCATCTTGCTAAGGTGATTTCCAACAAAATTGAAATATTAAAATTAACTACACCTAAATACCCATAAAATTTCATGATTATATAATTACCCCATATCTCCCAATTCCTAAATTAAAATCCCTAATTCTAATCTTCCTCTGGTTCCCCATCCAGATCAATTACTTGAAGTGATCTTAGATAGTATACATTTTTCTTTTCTCTTATATACTTGAAGTGACCAAGTACAAACTCATTTCATAGTTATCCTCTTCAGAAAGTTAAGAGTGGCAGCTATTCAACAAGTTCCCATAGTTATCTTTCTACCATATTTATTTTGTTTTCTTCTCAGCATGTTAAGCTAGAGCTAGAAACCGTCATTTTTAACCATTACATCAAATGTTTTCCCCTCCAAATTCCTATTAAATGTAAACAATAGTAACAATTAACTAGTGAAATGTTTTTTTTTTCGGCTTAAGCGAAGAAATCATGACAAGTGACTGTCAACAGTAAACCTTAGTAAGTAAATAAGCAAATAATTTCAAATGCTTATTTTGCTGTGCAATAATGAATATAGTGACTGTCAACAGGATAAAATAGACTCAGAAATTGTTTTGAATGATAAATTACCTGGACTGAATGGCTGGCATAAAACCGAATCGTAGTAACCAGAAGAACTGCCTGAAGTACTGGACTGCCTCACGGTTGATGCTCCAATGTATTTATGGGGGATATGGATTATTTTTTGGAAATCCTTACCAATTTCCTTTTTACATCTTTCCTCAAGTTCAGGACATTCTTGAATAGACAGATGCTGGAGAGAAGTGAGAACTTTTAGCCCTTCTAGCAACTGTTTCAGATTATGACAGTCATATTTTGTCAAAGATTTAAGTGAAGCAAGGCACCCAATCCACTATGGCAAATCCATGAAACCAGGACAGCTCCCAATTTCCAAACAACGCAGCGTTGTGACTTTCTGGAGCCCTTCTGGCAGATAAAAGAACTCAGAACAGCTTAAGATAGTCATACTTCGTAGGGCAGAGAGGTGCTCAAATCCTTTTAGTGAAGAACCAAGAAGTGGACAGTACATGAGGGTAAAGTGCTCAAGAGATGTAAGATGTTGCAAACTCGATGATAATGAAGTCAACTTACTGCAGTTCTCAATGGACAAAGTTCGAAGGGCAGTCAAACCTTCAAATCCACCCTCTGGCAAAGAGATTAAACCATGGCAATTAGTAATCTCCAAATACTCCAAAGCTTTGAGATTCTGCAAACCATGTGGCAAGGAGAAGAGATCTTCACACCAACGGATTGTAAGTGATTTCAGAGCATAAAGGTTTCCCAATTCTGAAGGCAATGAACGAAGCCTGGAGCAAGAGATAATCTCCAAGGACTTGAGAAGAGGATTGCTTGCAAGAAAACTTCCTGAGAGAGAGGACAAATTTGTGACTTTCTCAATTACAAGAACTGTAAGTGAGGATACATTTCCAATGGAATCAAATATAACCGCATTGCAATCCCGCAGTTCCAAATGCTGAAGAGATGGCAATAATGGCATTGCAGTCAGCTTGGGACATTTTTTGACAATGAGTTTGTTCAAGCTAGGGAAGGCATCTCCCTCATCTGCACCAAACCATTCTTCCAAGTTGGTGAAATCATCAAGAACAAGTTCTTTAAGAGACGGGAACGGTCTACCAGTCCCCTTGCCACAAAACTCTTTTCCAATATCCCTCACTCCATTCATTCCACATAGGGAGAGAGTCTTAAGTAAGAGAAGATTACCAAGAGTGGGAAGACGTTCACAATTAATAAACTTGGTAAAATGAACACTAGTCAGGTTTGGAAGAGTCCAACGTGGAAACCTGATTCCTGGGAACCCCTTCACAAAGAAATTTTTAAGATTTTGGTGTGGTTGGAGGCCCTTGATAACTTGTTCTTCAACTCAGCATCTCGTTCATATTCTTGTGATGAAGAGGACGGATGAAATTGTTCACTTCTGTAAACTCTAGCTTTTGTGGGTTTCTCCTGAGAAAATACAAGAGGATGATCATCATCACTTCCCCAACAAAGACTCAGTGATTCAAGATTTTCTTTCTGCATCATATTAGCAAGCTTTGAATCATATGCATTTTTGACATTCTTCAAGCCTTTTATTGTCAGCTCACCTTGAAGGTTTAGCCGTCCCAGAATCTCAAGGTCTAGAATGCAACTTACAACAACCATTGGCAATGTCCGAAGCTGGTTAGTGATTTAAGGTAAAATGATCTCGTGGATACTATTGGGTAATCGATGTGCAACTCTTCTAGCGTACCTTAAAGGAACCATGCTGGTCAGTGCTACACATCCAGTCGTATTAAGATGTCTGAGGCTCACCATTTCGGCAATATTAGGCAATGCTCTGAGCCTATAGCAAGCAAATAGGTTCAAAGTTTGCAAAAATGGGAGGATCTCGATGCTATTGGGTAATTCTGTGATGCGCGCATAAGATAGATCAAGATACCTTAAACACAACAAACCACGAATAGATAGATCCAGCTCTTCAAGGCCACAAGCATTCAGATCTAGCATACGCAAGTAAAGAAAACTTTTATACATTCTTCCAGGAGCAACGTTGAAATCACCAACTGGAAATAATAACAGAGTTCGCAAATGTTCTGCCTCATACAAGGCTTCTGGAATCATAGGTGACGTAAAAGAACAAAGAACAGATGAGTGACGAGTTTGAACAAGATTACTTGATGGAGGACCCTGCCCCAAAGTCATGGACTCTTTTCCTGCAATTTACTGTGCAAGATCATGAATGAGATCAAGCATTTTGTATCTAATTAGGCCTCCATTGTCATAGTGCTCTAGTTCTTGAAAGAATGACATCCACAAAAGATCATTAAAGTAGTCATTGCCAATCTCCTCTGGTTGCTTGCTTCCAACATCTGATTGAATTAAGCCTTCTGCCATCCATAGACGGATTAACTTTTCCTTGTCAATTTCATAGTTCTTAGGAAATACTGAGCAGAATGCAAAGCAATGCTTGAGATGGGATCGTGAATGAATGTAACTCAGCCTTAGGGCTGGTAAGATTCCACTCTTACATACATCCAAATCCCAAAGTTCACTGTTGATCACCTCCCGAAAGATTAATTAACTTTGTGGAGCCAGAAAGTTAAAATGATATCTGGAATCTTCCCTTTCCTTGAGATTAGGCAAAGTCTAATGACCCAATAAAAAGGCAAAGTCTAGTCAAGAATTTCTCATCCCCATTTACTTTTCAATTGTACGTTCTTTTTAAAATTATTTTTTTATTTTGGTTAGATCACGAATCCCAAAACTATTTTTCACCAAGGCCTACAGGTCCATGTAATCACTGGTGAACAATAGAGATTCTTACTGCATAACTCCCATGGTTTCTTTTCAGATAAAATAAACCATGGGAATCGGTAAGCCTAGAGAAGTCCGCTTTAAATTTCAGGCTTCCATACAAAATATGACAGGCAGATAAGAACACACATAACATTGTTGGGGGAAGGTTAGTGTTTATATTGAATGATTCTGTTAATCATATCAATTTTAAACAAAAGGAAAATAAGAAACAAATACTCAGGTGCAACTCATAATAGCGTTACATCTGTCATAAGTTTTACTATAATCAATCTCACAAATCTCTCGTTGTATGTGTGCTGAGTACATAAAGAATATTTATATGCAACTTAAAACGTCCTAATTAGGGTTTTCGCTCTGCTACAAAACCACGACTATTCATAGGCCCAAGTTCAAACCGTCAAGCAAAAAACTAGACTAAAAACATGTACAAAGCCTAAAATTTTCGAGGGCACTACCCTCTAACCGCCGCCCGCTCACCGAGAAGCGGGACCCATTGTTGTCCGGTGTTTTACAGATTTAAACCCATGAAACATGTACCAACTCTAATAACAAGGCAGGCCATTGGTGACAAGTATAATGCCCTAATGGTCAATAATTCTAGTCCAAAAGGCTACTGTTATGTGTTTCTATGTAGTTTTCTCTTGTGACAAACAAAATGATTTTCTGCAAGTGCCTAATAGAATCCACTTTCTTTGGAAAAATATTGCTTTTCCTTTTTTTTTTCAAGGCAAGGGCGAATTACAAAAATAGAATTCTGTGTTTCCCCAAAGTTATGAATTAAAAGTGTGAGAATTATAAAACTAAATCCCCTCCCCCAAAGAAAAGGAAATATAAAAGAGAACACAAAAAGAAAATGGGCATAGCCAACACGAAATCTAATTGGTTTTATTGATGAATAAAACGACCATTTTATAAGTTTTAACTGATATACATCAAAAGTATTTTAAGCTCTCCTTTTGCAAATATAAGTTTTGTTGACGTGTTCTGTGTACTGTGTCGTCTAATCTCCTTAGACAATACGGCTGCCACAACATTCTCAAAGATAGATCAGTCGTACCACTACCAATATTAACTATCAAGTTATCCCACGAATCAAGTAGTGAACAGAGCAGTGTAATCATTCGTCACATCAACACTAATAGACAATAACTGACCTATCAAAGTGTTGAACTCATGCAGATGAATAGAGAAAGAATCATCCTCAGCCATCCGAAGGTTGTACAACTTCTTTCCCTGAAATAATTTGTTTACCAGAGATTTACTCTAATAAAGGCTTTCCAGCTTCTTCCAGAGTTCTTACGCAGTCTTCTCTCTAGAAACGTTTATTAGGACAGAATCGGCCAAGCATAGCCGAATCAGACTTTGTGCCTTCCAATCGAGCTTCTCCCACTCCATGATGACCGCTGTAGATGATGCCGAAACCACCACCGGCAACGCTGCCGTCATGCTCATCGTACTCTTCGGCATCTCATCGACTATCACCATCCACAGGTCCCTATCTCCGAGTAGATCTTCTATCTTCAGTTTCCACAACTCGAAGCTCTTCTCTCCGAACTTCTCGATTTCAATCTGTGATCCAATTGACATCTTTGATTGTTAATCCTCGAACACTAATTGAACGATTCGAGACCTGTCAATCACACGAATTATAAACAAAAAAAAAAAGACACAATATACCTAGGTTCACCCCAGAATAAGGCTATGTTCTGTCAGAAATTTTATATAATCAACCTCACAAATCTCTACTTACAATGTTTACTCAGTACATAGAGAGTATTTATAAGCAACTTAAGACGTTCTAATTAAGGTTTCCGCCCTACTACAAAATCATGGCTATTCATGGGCTCAAGCTCAAACTCCCAAGCAAAAAACCAAACCCAAAACATGTACATGGCCTGAAATTTTTAGGAGCACTGTCCCCTAACCCTTACCCGCTCACGAGGGAGCGAAACCTCTGCCCACTCACTGGGGAATGAGACTCTGTGGTCGTCGGGGGTTCTACAGATCTAGACTCATGAAGCATGCACCAACTCTAATAGATAAGGCAGACCATTGGCGACATGCTTAATGGTCGGTAATTCTAGTCCAAAAGGCTATTGTTATATGTTTCTATGCAGATTTCTCTTATGACAAACAAAATGATTTTCTACAAGTGCCTAGTGGAATCCACTTTTTTTTTTTTTTCTAACAGAAACATATCACAATGTATTTTTTGTCACAAAAAAATCTCAGTGTATTTTTTGAAAATAGAGTCAACTACAGGGTATTTTTTTGTAATTAAGTCTTAAATTTAAAATTCATAGCCAAAAAAAAGCAAAAGTTATGTCAACCATTTTCTTTCACTTTTTCTTGATGTACTAAAAATATTGATTCATATCCAAAATCAAAATTTGAGTTTTGTAAATTTTAATTCCTATTGAGTTTTGGCATTATTTATATTCTTTAATTAGAGATATTAATTATTCATACAGTTGCCATTATATAAATTATCAATCATTTTTTAATCAAAATTTAAATATAACAATGATACATCTATTAATATTAAAACATTATGATTATTATTTAATAAAAATAGTATTATTAATAATTTAATTAAATTTAATAATTACTAAATATTATTAGTTTAATTTTTTTTGTAACATTTCATCGCATCCCATTGTTTTACTCTTTGGTCTTTGTCAATTCTTCATTTGCATTCACACGTTTTACACTCCTTTGGTTTAAATGAATTCTATACTTTTTGTAGAATTCATTTAAATTTTATAGACTATTGTGTTTGATTTGTTAATAAAAAATATAATTTATTTACAAATAAATTGGTCACATATTTTGTTTAACAATAAAAGTTTAAAATTCATTTCCGAATGAATTCTAGTAAAATTGAAAAACTTTTGACAAATTCTACCAAAGTTGATATAATTTGTCAATGAACTATAGATCTAAGCTTATTTTAAAGTAAAATGATAAACTTACTATATTTTGATAGTCTTATGTATTTATTTTTAAGTGGCTTTTCTCCATCGACAGTTTCAATTCACTTAAAAATAAATTGAAATTTATACTTTAATTCATACCAAATTATTTTAAAGTTTCGGAACAACAACTAGATCTTTTGAAGTTTTGGTAATTGTTTAACCAAATTCACTAAAGATGTGAGCCAAACATGTAGTGTCAGTGATACAGGTTAATAACTGAAAAGTTAAGACTATGCTGTTAAGGTGTTTACTGCTTTTTCATATTCATGAATGGTAATGTTACTTACTAGTAGAAAAATCAAATCTTTGATTATTTAAAAGGTAACGTGTAAATCCATTCTAATCAGTCTTTGTTTAGTGTTTAAATATATAAATAACTTGTAATTGTTTACTGAGAATTAAAATATACTTTCCTTTTGTATTTTAGCTCTCTTTCTTTTTAAGTTTGGCTTTATCTCATTCCCAGCACCTCCCGACTTACGAAATAAAACCAAACATAAAAAGAATGAGAGCTAAAATACAAAAAGGAAAGTACGGTTTAGTTCTCGGTAAACAATTACAAGTTATTTATATATTTAGACGCTAAACAAAGACTGATTAATGTGGAATTACTCATTGATTTACCTAACGTTCAGTTCTTTGATACCAACTTGTTCATCGAAAATAGGCTTTTTTGGCAGGTTCTCTTTCTCTGTTTACAGTTCTTTTTGGATAAATAAAATTCACTTTTTATTAAGAAACAAAGAAAACAATTTACATCTATTCGTAAATTAATTAAAAATTCTACTACAAAATTATGAAGCGGGGTTCCTGTCTAAGGACTTTGCATCTTTTTCGTCACTGCCTTATCAAATTGGTGAACGTTGGGTAGATCAAGTCATCAGACTTTTAAAAACAATGAGAAAGTCATGCTCACTAGTCTTTGTTTAGAGACTAATTAAATATATAAGCAACTTGCTATTGTTAACTAATTCTTAGAATTAATAATAGAATAGTTTGTGATGGCAAGACCGTTGGATAGTGTTTTCATCGTAAGGTTGTGACAACGAGATTTTTCAATAAATTTATTTATGTGATGACGAGACTGAAAGTAACTTTATTATAGTTTTGTCATTATAGCAGATTATTCAATTTCAATCAGAGTTCAATTTTAAAATTCAATTTATCATAAATTTTTTTATAGAAAAATTAAAGCAAAACCTTTCAAAACATAAAGTAAAATATATAATTAAACCTTATATAAATAATTATATCTTAGTAATTTTCAGTTTTTGTATTTGGTCATAGAAGTCGCATAACATAAAATAATTATCAAGTAAACAAACAAGTCTTCCTTTAAAGTTTCCAAAAAACAAGTTGTCGATTTTTTTTTAGTAGTAATTCATTGAATCAATCAATTGAATTTTTTAGTCTATTAACACAGCTTGCATATTACGTGGATGGAAATTAGCCATCGGTTTGTTGAATATTTTAGCCCCCAAAGACGGGATCGGACCATCTGTAATAATTTTTTTGATAAGATTTGGACTTTCTTGTTTTTGCACACCGAAAGGCACAACTATTTAGTGTGTAGGTTGGGGAAATTGGGTCAGTTCTGTTTCCTCTGTCTGTTAACATAACTTAAAACTCTGTTTTTAGTAATTACTACTAATTTTTCACCATTATTTTATGTTTTCAGCTATAAGCACATTCGAAGGAGATGGAAAGGAAGATGGAGCTTCAATATTTAAGCCACCCACATCCATTGACTTTGTATATGGTGTTTACAAGTAATCAGTTTTGCTCGAAGTTTTTGCGTTATTGAATGATCTGAGATAATAAAAATTGAGGAAATTTTTTTAATTTTTCCTAGTTAGCAACTTTAGAGTACATGACTCATTAGTGTTATCAATGGTAAGAGCAAATTATTTAATTATTTTATCTAATAATATACTGATACGTGTCCACTCTAACCTATTAAGACGGTCATACAAAGTTTTTAATGCTTTAGGTAAATAAAAATAGTTTAGGTAGAAAAAATATTTTACATAAATAAATTTAATGATCAAATGGTTGGAGTGTTAACAATAGAGCTTGTCAAGGGTTGTAATATTGTTTAAATATAGTAGATGGACTAACACATAATTTTATTAAACCTCAAGATAATGCATAGTTGATCGGATACAGCAAATATGCTAACACGCAATTTCACGAAACTTTAGCTTACAACTGCAATAGCGTTCATAAATCACTTCCAATGCGTTTCATTAGCGTTGCTCTTCATTTTGGCAGCTTTACTTTGTCAGGCAACATCTCGTACTCTGCAAGATGCATCGATGTATGAGAAGCATGAAAAATGGATGGCTTGTTATGGACGGGTTTAACAGGATGCTAATGAGAAGGAGAAGCATTTCAAGATATTCAAAGAAAATATAGCACGTATAGATACATTTAACAAGGCCAATGACAGCTATGGAAGGAATTACTAAGCTAACAACAGGTAAATTAATCTCTTTATCCGAGCAAGAGCTGGTTGATTGCGACACAAAGGGTGTGGATCAAGGCTATGATGGTGGTTTAATGGACAATGCCTTCAAGTTTATCCAACAAAACAAGGGACTCGCAATTGAGACTAATTACCCCTACAAGGGAGTTGATGGTACTTGCAACACTAACAAAGAAGTCAATCGCGCAACCAAAATAACTGGGTACGAAGACGTACCTGCCAACAGTGAACAGGCATTACTGAATGCAGTTGCTAACCAACCGGTTTCTGTTGCGATTGATGCTAGGGGGTTTGACTTTCAATTCTACTCGAGTGGTATCTTTACAGGACAATGTGGCACTGACCTAGACTATGGTGTTACTGCTGTAGGTTATGGAGTCAGTGACGACGGAATTAAGTACTGGTTGGTGAATAACTCATGGGGCACTGAATGGGGTCAAGAAGGATACATTCAGATGCAGAGAGATATTGATGCTAAGGAAGGTCTCTGTGCCATAGCAATGGAAGCCTCTTACCCTACTGCATGAATTTCAATATCAAAGGCAATGCCTCCGACCCCTTGTATAATATAATTAATGTGTACCTGTGTTTTCAGTTTCTTCTATTGTCAGCCCTGCTAGTTACTCATTAGCAAGAAATCTTGTTGGTGTCATACCGAGAAACAAATTTGTAATTCTGTAAAACTATCCATTTTAAGCTACTACATAGATAGAACTCACCTTTTCTTTATACATATTATATATATGTATATGTATATACAAGGTCTTAGACAATTCAAGTTTACTGAGGTTCAAATTTCAAAACCTTAAACATTGCAAGTAGAACCAACGCAGTACATTAGGTGAAAACAAATAAAATACGAAAACTAATCTAAAACACTTGATCCAAATCATGTGGATCTTTCTAAATCACATGAAAACTGCAATCCAAATCAAATGGACATGAAAACTGCAACCAAATCACATGGTGCGAGACAATTCAATTACCGAGTTCGATTTCAATGTTCTTTTATTTATTAATTCTCAAAGCGGACTACAAATGACGTATGACGCTTCTTACATAGAGATCTTAAACTCTAGTCCTAAACCGATAAGGAAACTGAAATATGAAGAGAAATTGAAATATTAAAATTAACTATACCTAAATACCCATAATATTTCCAGATTACATAATTATCCCCATATCTCCTAACTCTTAAATTAAAATCCCCAATTCTAATCTTTTTTTAGTTCCCCATCTAGAACAATTACTTGAAGTGATCTTAGATAGTATAAATTTTTCTTTTCTCTTATATACATATACTACCAAGTACAAACTCATTTCATAGTTATCCTCTTCAGAAAGATAAGAGTGGCAGCTATTCAATAAGTTCCCACAGTTATCTTTCTACCATATTTATTGTTAATGTATTATATGAGCTTAGTTAGTTTAGTCCCACATTGGTTTTGTATAGCTTTGTTTCTCCTATTGGCTTGTATAAATAGGATAGCTCCCTTGTAAGTAAATCACACCATTCAATACAATTCTCATCTTTGTATTGTCTCACTTCCTCTCTTAAATTCAACATGGTATCAGAGCCATAACGGTTCTTGGTATATTAAGAGTTGAGTATGTTCTGTGATTGTCACTACTAGTGAATCCTTCACATCAAAAAAACTTTTAGTATATCCTTTTCATATCTGTCGGGTCATCACTATAGTTGGAGTCTCATTCTCCATCGACATCATCTCCGTCGCCGCTCATGTTTCAGACACGCAGCTGCCACGTCAGCCCTAAAAGCCACATCAGCACCTGATTACGCCAAAACTAATACGCGGTTATTGTGTATAGTTGAGATATCGATCCCACGAGAAAAAATGAACTACAAAGAAAAGTGTAAATAGATTGAAGAATATAATAGAGAAACAACAAGGGTCCGAGAATCCTCCCTAGATTCTTTGCCTTATTCCGATCTTGATTCAAATTTTTTTATCTCGATTGCTAGTTTCACATCCCAAACAAGCAATTGGCAAATATTCAATCAAAGCATATGTAAACCCTAATGCAATTGCTATGAAATACTCTTTACTTTCGATTTAAGCACACATGAGCTATCCTATAGATTTATCAAGAAACGATAATATATCTTAATGACAATATCACAGTAATGGACAAACCTAAAAGATAAATCTACCAGACTCAATCATATCCAACAATCTTGACATAAGAAGAGCATGACTAGACTTATATCGAGGAGAAAGATACAATCACCGAATTAAAAGAAAATCTTCTAATTAAATCAAAGAGTAAATCATAACAACGTTTTGACAATAAATCCAAACTACAACTAAATCAATAATGGAAAATAAGAACAACTACACTTAGAGATTCATCTCATTGCCTTGTTTGGAGATTAGTTGGCCATGGGGTTCATGCTTGAACACTTTGATGGAGAATGTGATAACCTTCTTGAGTTTTCCAGCTTTAATGGTTCTTTTTTTTATCAAACCCTAAGTGATCTATTTATAATACAAAAGGCCCAAGTATGTTATTGGATCAGAAGTTTCATATGAATGCCTCATTGTTGATGCTCCAATGTATTTATGGGGGATATGGATTATTTTTTGCCAATCCTCACCAATTTCTTTTTTACATCTTTCCTCAAGTTCAGGACATTCTTGAATAGACAGATGCTGGAGAGCAGCGAGAACTTTCAGCCCTTCTGGCAACTGTTTCAGATTATGACAGTCAGATATTGTCAAAGATTTAAGTGAAGCAAGGCACTCAATCCACTTTGGCAAATCCGTGAAACCAGGACAGCTGATGAGTCTAAAATATTGCATATTTTAGACCCTTAACTTATATTTGTTATGCTCTTAGTTAGTAGTATTTTACTTTATTTTACATTTTTCTTGTGTTTTGTGTATTTTTACAGGTTTGTGGAGAAAATGAAGCATTTCAGGATATTTGAAGCTTTTGGAGACATTGCGCTCGATCGCAACAGATATGCGATCGAGCGCACCAGCGCTCGAGCGCACCTGCCTATGAACGAGTGCAAGGTCAACATCCCACATCGAAATATTTGAAGTTCAGTGCATCTGCGATCGATCGCAGCAGATATGCGATCGAGTGCACATGAGATCATGCGCACAAGAAATGCGATCGATCGTACCTGCGATCGAGCGCACACGGGCCTGTATCCCACATCGTTTCTGCAAGCCACATTACTCCGGGTCTTCCCCTATATAAGCACCATCTGGCTTCATAATTCAGTGTACAATTCCTGAGCCACTTTGGTGTTTATCGGTGGACGTCCGCTAGCATTCTGGTGGATCCCGAAGGCATTGCTACCACGAGGGGAAGCGCCGCCCGTCAGCGAGTGAAATTTCTCTCATGTAAAGTTGTTTATTTATTTCTTTATATTCAGTTGTTTTAGTTTAAATGTTTAGCACTTTTTATTATAGTTTTATTGTTATGAGTGGCTAGATTCTTCAGCTAAGGTTGAAGATGAAGCCTCGTCGTTGTTTGGCGTAGTAGTTCAGATTTGCTTGTACAAATCTGACAATTTTTAGTATAAATGTTCTGTCAATTATTTAAGTTAATCTTATAATTGATTGAGTTTAAATGCCTGTTGGATTTTCTTTGTGTTTCATCTGATGGATACATTGAATCCTTTTCGATTAAATTGGATTCCCTTTGTGATTTGTTAAGAGCGGATACATCGGGTGCTTTTGGTTTAGTTGGGATATTCTTTGTTTTTTGTCTTATAGTTGGATTCATTGAATGTTTTGATAGGCTATATTTTTAGAACATGTATGCTTAACTTCGGTGGGGTGGATTCGGAAACCTTAGTGTTTTTAATTATTAGTTTTTAAATCAGTTTAATTTAGTTTTAATTTATTTTGCAATATCATTCACAATTCGGAACTAGGTTAAAATAGAGTTAGTTTAGATTAAAAATATATTTTCACAACACAATTCCCTGTGGATTCGACCTCGCACTTGCACACACTACACTGCAAACGACTCGTGCACTTGCGAGTAAATTTAAAACTCACAACAAGTTTTTGGCGCCGTTGCCGGGGAGTTGTTTGGTTTGTGAAAATTTTTTGTCTGAATTGATTTTATTTTTCTACTAGTTAATTTAATTTAAATTTTTTTTTTTAAAGTTTTGTTTTTGCTTTATTCTGTTGCTTCTGCTGGTTAGTATCTCATTATTTTTCTGTTGGTGTATGCTTGGTTGGAGATCCTTGAACTTAGACTTGACACATTTAGATCCCGACTTAGAAAGAACTCTTAGGAGGCAGAAAAGAGCACTAGTTGAGAGAGATACTGCTGAGATGGGAGAAAATTTTAATCATCCTGAACATGTAGAGCAACCTAAAGCTTGGAACGTTGACTCCACTACATCCCTTAGGGATTTGTTCGCACCCGTTGCGACTAACTCATCTTCCTGCATAGTGTTGCCACCAACCAATGCCACACACTTTGATTTGAAGCCAACATGTTATCCAACTCCTACCCTCATTCCATGGCTTAGATCTTGAAAATCCCTATAGTCATGTGAAGAAGTTCAAAGACATTTGTGCTACATTCAAATTCCAGAACTTCTCTGAGGAGTCAGTCCATCTTCGACTCTTCCCTTTCTCCCTTCACGATAGAGCTAGGGCGTGGTTGGACTCCAACACGTCCGGGTCTATTACATCTTGGGAAAACCTGCTTAGCAAATTTTATCATAAGTTTTTCCCAATGTCTAGAGTGAATGAGTGCCGAAAGGAGATTAGCTCTTTCACTCAGGACGAGGATTAGAAGTTCTCTGAAAGCTGGGAGCGCTTTAAAGAGTTACTGATCAGATTCCCTCCACATGGATATGAGAAGTGGAGACTCGTTCAATTCTTCTACCAAGGGTTGACTCAACCCAACCGTAGTATGATCGAGTCTATGAATGGGGGGGCATTCTTGAGTCTGACAGGAGACGAAGCATATATGGCGTTGGACAAGTTGTCCGACAACTCACAGCAGTGGGATTTTTCAAGCTGTCGTGATAAGTCCATTCGTGCTCCTAAGAGGGGAGGCATCTATGAGGTCAGAGAGGACGCTGATTTGAGGATAAAGTTAGATGCCCTCACCAAGAAAATTAACGCTCTCACTGTGAGCCAATCCATCAATGCTGCCAACACATTCAATGTTGAAAGCTGTTCCATCTATGCTAATCCCATGCATCTAGCACAGAATTGCCCATCAAAGCCGGCTTGTGCCGAGTATCCTATGGAACAAGTAAATGCTTTCAATGACTTTCGAAGGCAGTCAAATGGATCGTACTCCGAGACATACAATCCAGGGTGGCGAAACCACCCAAATTTTTCGTGGAGACAGAACCAACCAATGAATCAGGGAGGAGCCTCTCATCATGCTCAAAATCAATATCCTTCCGGATTTGCCCCACAAATTCCTAATCATGGTCGTTCTGCCCATACAGCACCTTCACCTGCTTACCATGCACCCGCTCAAACACCAGCGCCAGTTTCACAGTTGCTAGAGGACACCCTTAAGGAATTCATGAAAGCGACTAGCCAAAATATGAGCGATGTGAGGAGTGCAACAATGGTAAACACCCAAGCAATTCACTTGAGTGAGAGAGAAAAAGGAAAGTTCCCCAGTCAGCCCGTGCAAAACCCAAAAGGACAATTTATGGTTGAGAGTTTGTCAACTCCCACGCACGGGGAGGAACAAGTACAGTCGATTATCACACTGAGGTCTAGGAGACAAGTGGACAATCAAGTGGAAGAGAGCCCTGCTATGCAGCAAGGGCCAGGGAGTGGCAACACAGAGAAAAGAGATGCTGAGCCATCTACAGCCACACCTACTGAGAAAGACCCTCCTAGGTCGTTTGTACCTAGAGTGCCCTACCCCGAAAGATTACAGGCGCCCAAGAAAGGAGGGAAGTATGAGGAAATTCTGGAGGTATTCAAGCAAGTCCAAATCAATATCCCATTTTTGGATGCCATCCATCAAGTGCCATCATATGCCAAGTTTTTAAAGGACTTGGTCACTATCAAGAGGAGGACAAATGTCCCAAAGAAGGCATTTTTGACCGAGCAGGTCAGTTCAATCCTTCAGTGCAAGCTACCCATCAAGTATAAGGACCCGGGGTGTCCTACCATCTCTTGCACGATAGGAGTCAGCCATATTGAGAGGGCCCTTTTGGATCTAGGGGCGAGTGTGAATCTTCTACCCTACTCAGTCTATATGCAGTTGGGGTTAGAAGAATTGAAGCTCACATCCATGACGCTTCAATTTGCTGACAGGTCAGTGAAAAGACCACGGGGGATAGTTGAGGACGTTTTGATAAAAGTGGATAAGTTCTATTTCCCCGTGGATTTTATTGTGCTTGACACAGAGCCGGTTCAGAATGTAGGGATTCAAATACCGGTGATTCTAGGGCGACCATTCTTAGCCACGGCTAACGCCCTAATCAATTGTAGGACAGGGGTGATGAAGATCTCTTTTGGAAATATGACAGTGGAGTTGAACATTTTTGGTATCACTAGGCAACCACTGGAATATGATGAAGTGAGAGATGTATGCTTGATAGAGGAGATTCTTGAGGATATTGTGGATGAATCAAGCATTGAGGATCCCATGGAGGCATGCTTTGCTCACTTTGGAGAGGACTTGGGTTTAGATAAGTTACTCGAGGAAGTAAATGCCATTTTGGAGTCTGATCCTCAAGAAAGCAAGGAGAAGGAGGAGAAGGTGTCATCAGAACTTCAAAAGAAGGAACTTAAGCCTTTACCGGATAATCTTAAGTATAAGTTCCTGGGTCCAGCATACTGTTTGCCTGTGATAATAGCTTCAGATTTAGGAGAGACTCAAGAGGAGAAATTATTAAATGTTTTAAGAGAGCACAAGGAAGCTATCGGCTGGACCATTGAGGATATTAAGGGAATCAGCCCCTCAGTGGTGATGCACAAGATACATTTAGAGGAAGATGCTAAGCCATCGAGGGAGCCACAAAGAAGGCTCAATCTTGCTATGCAAGAGGTTGTGAGGGCAGAGGTTATTAAGCTGTTAGATACAGGGATCATTTATCCCATCTCTGATAGCAAGTGGGTGAGCCCCATTCATGTCGTGCCCAAGCGAGCTGGGTTAACGGTAGTAAAGAATAAGGACGACGAGTTGGTGCCAACTCGTGTGCAGTCTAGGTGGAGAGTGTGTATAGACTACCGTAAGCTGAACATTGCCACAAGGAAGGATCACTTTCCACTTCCATTTATTGATCAGATGGTGGAGCGTTTGGCTGGGCACGAGTATTATTGCTTTTTGGATAGTTATTCTGGATATAACCAGGTCCCTGTGGACCCCGAAGATCAGGAGAAGACGACATTTACCTGTCCTTTTGGGACCTTCGCCTACCGTCACATGCCCTTTGGGTTATGCAATGCACCCGTCACTTTTCAGTGGTGCATGGTCAGTATATTCTCTGACATGGTAGAGCGGTTCTTGGAAATTTTCATGGACGACTTCTCCATCTTCGGTTCAACATTTGAGGAGTGCCTGCACCGTTTGTCTTTGGTTTTGGTATGGTGCAAGGAGAAGAACCTGGTGCTTAATTGGGAGAAGTGCCATTTTATGTTTAAGCAAGGAATTGTACTGGGGCATATCGTATCTCATCGAGGGATTGAGGTTGACAAAGCGAAGGTGGATTTGATTTCCAGCCTTCCACCCCCACGTACGGTGAAAGAGGTTCGATCTTTTCTGGGCCATGCAGGTTTCTATAGGCGATTTATCTAGAATTTCAGCAAGATCGCCAGGCCCTTGTGCAAGTTGTTGCAAAAAGATGCCCCATTTCTATTTGATGAGGATTGTAAGAAAGCATTTGGGGATCTGAAGAAGATTCTGACGTCCACACCCATTATTCAGCCACCTAACTGGGGTGTGCCTTTTGAGATTATGTGTGACGCATCAGACTATGCTGTTGGAGTTGTTTTGGGGCAACATGTTGATAAACTTCCCCATGCTATCTATTATGCAAGTCGAACTCTAAACGACGCACAACTCAATTATTCTACCACTGAGAAGGAGTTGCTTGCAGTCGTTTTTGCATTAGACAAGTTCAGATCCTACTTGTTAGGATCTAAAGTCATTATCTACTCAGACCATGCTGCATTGAAGTATCTTTTCTCTAAAAAAGATGCTAAATCTCGTCTTATCCGATGGATTTTGCTACTTCAAGAGTTCGACATTGAGATTCGGGATAAGAAAGGTTCGAAAAATGTGGTGGCGGACCATTTGTCTAGATTGATTGTGGAATTTAGTGAGGCTGCCACCCCCATTTCTGAGACCTTTCCTGATGAGCAATTGATGCACATTGCTCATAGTCCCGCACCATGGTTTGCTGACATAGTGAACTATCTTGTCACCGGACACATGCCCTTGTATTGGGGGAGGCAAGATAAATCAAAATTTTTGGCCATAGTAAAATACTTTTTCTGGGACGATCCTTACCTGTTCAAGTATTGTCCTGATCAGATCATTAGACGATGTATTCCTGAGCATGACCAATCTAATGTCATCGCCTTTTGTCATGATCATGAATGTGGAGGCCATTTTAGTGCTAAAAAGACCGCTGCAAAGATTTTGCAGTGTGGATTTTATTGGCCTACCTTGTTCTGGGACTCGCACACCTACTGTATATCTTGTGAGCGTTGCCAAAAGCTAGGGAGTCTTTCTAGGAGAAATATGATGCCCCTCAACCCTATTCTGATTGTCGAGATTTTTGATGTATGGGGCATTGATTTCATGGGACCATTCCCAAACTCCTTTGGCTACTTATACATTCTAGTTGCTGTGGACTATCTGTCCAAGTGGGTGGAGGCTGTTGCGTGCAAGACCAATGACCATAGAGTTGTGGTCCAGATCTTGAAAGACACTATTTTTGCTCGTTTTGGTACGCCTCGAGCAATCATAAGTGATGGAGGTGAGCACTTTTGCAACAAGATCTTTGAGCAGTTGATGAAGAAATATTGTATCACGCACAAAGTTGCCACCCCATATCACCCACAGACGAGTGGTCAAGTGGAAATTTCAAATCGCGAGATCAAACAAATTTTGGAAAAGACTGTGAACCCTAATAGAAAGGATTGGTCTCTGCGATTGACGGATGCACTGTGGGCATATCGGACAGCCTTCAAGACACCAATTGGCATGTCTCCCTATCGCATTGTATACGGAAAGGCATGTCACCTTCCGGTTAAATTAGAGCATCCTGCGTATTGGGCTGTCAAGCAACTAAATTTCAATCTTTCCAAGGCTGGCTCACAACAGAAGCTCCAACTCAATGAATTGGAGGAGCTGCGGAATGATGCATATGAGTGTGCCCGATCATACAAAGCACAAATGAAGAAGACTCATGACCAAAATATTTTGAGACGAGCTTTTGAGCCTGGTCAGAGAGTTCTTCTTTATAATTCGTGCTTGCATCTTTTTCCAGGTAAGCTCAAATCCCGATGGTCAGGCCCATTCATTATTCGATCGGTTTTTCCTCATGGGGCCATCGAGATTGAGGATCCTAAGAATGGTAATACTTTCAAGGTAAATGGACAGAGGCTAAAACCATTCTTAGAGTTGAGGAGTCCGGATATTGAGACGATACTGTTAGAGAATCCTAGTTACTCAGATTGAGTGTAGTATTCTAGGGAGAGTCTGGCTGAAGATGTAAAACTTAGCACTCATGGAAGGCACCTCACAGCTTATCTTTTCTTTTATTTATTTATTATTTCGCATTTTTATGATTAATGTTTGTTTCCAGTATTTTTTGTTTTCCAGTTTTTATTTTTCAGGGACAAAGCGTACTTCAGTTCAAGTTTGGGGGTATGCTATGAGCCATACCAATCCAGATAGTTCTCCATATCTCAGGTCAGCTCTTTCCATATTAGTCACACATTGGGGTCAATGTGTAATTTAAGTTTGGGGGTATGGGAGACACATCACACACTTTATCCTAATTTGTTGTCTTTTCGTCATAGAGATAAATGCATGCTCATGTTATCGTGAAATTTTGGTTGATCTAAACATTTTCTGTGATGTGATGTCATTAGTGAGCTTAACATTTTGAACACATGATCTGGTGATAAAGTTTTAAAATTTAGTTACTTACTTTAGGCATTTTGAGAATTCACATGCTTGATCTAATCTAACACGAGCACATTAGCACAAATTATATGAGGTATGACACGTGATTTTAATGTGTGTTTTTCCTTATCTTAACTGAAACTGGATGACTTGTTGGATGAACTCTTGGGCATAGGAAAATATAAAAAAAAAAAAATTATCAAAAAACTTTTCGCTGAGCAACTGGACCTCTTGCCTCAGTAAGCAGTGAGTGTTCACGTCAAAAGATGGAATTTTGCTGGGTAATATTAAGGTCGGTTTAATTTCGTAGCCTTTTTGACTCGAGTTAGTAAGTCCTTAGGGGTTTCTTTACACCTAATGCCCTAAAACCATCTGGTTTGGGAGTCATTGACTTAACACTCACTATATGGGTCAATTAGAAAGCTTAAGGGAACTAAACATAGCCGTGCCTTATTAAAAAAAAAATAGAGAATAAAAGAATAAAATAAAAACTATGCCTTTTCGTTCATTTTTTATGGGAAATTCGGTGAATCTTGAGACATGGAGACCTTACACATTAGAGTTACTTGGAAGCTTCATTTTTATATGCTAATTCACCTTACACTTATTCAAGCTTGTGATGCCTTATCCTGCCTTTTGTAAGTAATTAGATTTTGACATTTCTATTCATTGCGAAGATGGGTTTACCTTTTTAAGCTTGCTTATGAATGAATATCATGGTGATGTGTACTCCTTAAATTTTTGGATACCATGAGTGATGACTTTATCTTTATGTTCTTTGTTTTTCATTGAGTCTTTTATTTTTTTTTTTGTTTTGCTAAGGGACTAGCAAAATATAAGTTTGGGGGTATTTGATGAGTCTAAAATATTGCATATTTTAGACCCTTAACTTATATTTGTTATGCTCTTAGTTAGTAGTATTTTACTTTATTTTATGTTTTTCTTGTGTTTTGTGTATTTTTACAGGTTTGTGGAGAAAATGAAGCATTTCAGGATATTTGAAGCTTCTGGAGACATTGCGCTCGATTGCAACAGATATGCGATCGAGCGCACCAGCGCTCGAGCGCACCTGCCTATGAAAGAGCGCAAGGTCAACATCCCACATCGAAATATTTGAAGTTCAGTGCATCTGCGATCGATCGCAGCAGACATGCGATCGAGCGCACATGAGATCGTGCGCACAAGACATGCGATTGATCGTACCTGCGATCGATCGCACCACACTGCGATCAAGCGCACACGGGCCTATATCCCACATCGTTTCTGCAAGCCACATTACTCCGGGTCTTCCCCTATATAAGAACCATCTGGCTTCATAATTCAGTGTACAATTCCTGAGCCACTTTGGTGTTTACCGGTGGACGTTCGCTAGCATTCTGCTGGATCCCGAAGGCATTGCTATCATGAGGGGAAGCGCCGCCCGTCAGCGAGTGGAATTTCTCCCATGTAAAGTTGTTTATTTATTTCTTTATATTCAGTTGTTTTAGTTTAAATGTTTAGCACTTTTTATTATAGTTTTATTGTTATGAGTGGCTAGATTCTTCAGCTAAGGTTGAAAATGAAGCCCCGCCGTTGTTTGGTGTAGTAGTTCAGATTTGCTTGTACAAATCTGACAATTTTTAGTATAAATGTTCTGTCAATTATTTGAGTTAATCTTATAATTGATTGAGTTTAAATTGTCTGTTGGATTTTCTTTGTGTTTCATCTGATGGATACATTGAATGCTTTTCGATTAAATTGGATTCCCTTTGTGATTTGTTAAGAGCGGATACATCGGGTGCTTTTGGTTTAGTTGGGATATTTTTTATTTTTTGTCTTATAGTTGGATTCATTGAATGTGTTGATAGGCTATATTTTTAGAACATGTATGCTTAACTTCGGTGGGGTGGATTCGGAAACCTTAGTGTTTTTAATTATTAGTTTTTAAAACAATTTAATTTAGTTTTAATTTATTTTGCAATATCATTCACAATTCGAAACTAGGTTAAAATAGAGTTAGTTTAGATTAAAAATATATTTTCACAACACAATTCCCTGTGGATTCGACCTCGTACTTGCACACACTACACTGCAAACGACTCGTGCGCTTGCGAGTAAATTTAAAACTCACAACAACAGCTCCCAATTTCCAAACAATGCAGCGTTGTGACTTTCTAGAGCCTTTCTGGCAGATAAAAGAACTCAGAACAGCTTAAGATAGTCACGCTTCGTAGGGTGGAAAGGTGCTCAAAACCTTCTAGTGAAGAACCAAAAAGTGGACAATACATGAGGGTAAAGTGCTTAAGGCATGTAAGATGTTGCAAACACGTTGATAATGAAGTCAGCTTACTGCAGTTCTCAATGGACAAAGTTCGAAGGGCAGTCAAACCTTCAAATCCACCCTCTAGCAAAGAGATTAAACCATGGCAATCAGTAATCTCCAAATACTCTAAAGCATTGAGATTCTGTAAACCATGTGGCAAGGAGAAGAGATATTCACACCAATGGATTACAAGTGATTTCAGAGCATAAAGTTTCCCAATTTTAAAGGCAGTGAACGAAACCTGGGGCAAGAGATAATCTCCAAGGATTTGAGAAGAGGATTGCTTGCAAGAAAACTTCCTGAGAGAGAGAACAAATTTGTGACTTTCTCAATTACAAGAATTGTAAGTGAGGATACATTTCCAATGGAATCAAATATAACCACATTACAATCCCGCAGTTCTAAATGCTGAAGAGATGGCAATAATGGCATTGCAGTCAGCTTGGGACATTTTTTGACAATGATTTTGCTCAAGCTAGGGAAGGCATCTCTGTCATCTGCACAAAACTATTCTTCCAAGTTGGTGTAATCATCAAGGACAAGTTCTTTAAGCGACGGAAATGGTCTACCAGTCCCATCACCATAAAACTCTTTTCCAATATCCCTCACTCCATTCATTCCACATAGGGAGAGAGTCTTAAGTAAGAGAAGACTACCAAGAGTGGGAAGACGTTCACAATTAATAAACTTGGTAAAATGAACACTAGTTAGGTTTGGAAAAGTCCAACGTGGAAACCTGATTCCTGGGAACCCCTTCACAAACAAGTTTTTAAGATTTTGGTGTGGTTGGAGGCCCTGGATAACTTGTTCTCCCAACTTAGCATCTCATTCATATTGTTGCGATGAAGAGGACGGATTAAATTGTTCACTTCTGCGAAGTCTAGCTTTTGTGGGTTTCTCCTGAGAAAATACAAGAGGAAGATCATCATGACTTCCCCAACAAAGACTCAGTGATTCAAGATTTTCTTTCTGCATATTAGCAAGCTTTGAATCATAAGCATTTTTGACATTCTTCAAGCCTTTGATTATCAGCTCACCTTGAAGGTCTAGCCATCCCAGAATCTCAAGGTTTAGAATGCAACTTACAACAACCATTGGCAATGTCTGAAGCTGGTTAGTGATTTTAGGTAAAATTATCTCGTGGATACTTGAATCATTAGTACCAGGCCATATATTGGGTAATAGATGTGCAACTCTTTTAGTTTACCTTAAAGGAACCATGCTGGTTAGTGCTACACATCGAGTTGTATTGAGATGTCTGAGGCTCACCATTTCGGCAATATTAGGCAATGCTCTGAGCCTGTAGCAAGCAAATAGGTTCAAAGTTTGTAAAATGGGGAGGATCTCGATGCTATTGGGTAATTTTGTGATGCGTGCATAAGATAGATCAAGATACCTTAAACACAACAAACCAGCAATAGATTGATCTAGCTCTTCAAGGCCACAATCATTCAGATCTAGCACATGCAAGTAAAGAAAACTTTTATACATTCTTCCAGGAGCAACTTTGAAATCACCAACTAGAAATAATAACAAAGTTCTCAAATGTTCTGCCTTATACAAGGCTTTTGGAATCATAAATGACATAAAAGAACAAAGAATAGATTAGTGACGAGTTTGAACTAGATTACTTGATGGAGGACCCTGCCCCAAAGTCATGGACTCTTTTCCTGCAACTGACTATGCAAGATCATGAATGATATCAAGCATTTTGTATCTAATTAGGCCTCCATTTCATAGTGCTCTAGTTCTTGAAAGAATGACATCCACAACAGATCATTAAAGTAGTCATTGCCAATCTCCTCTGGTTGCTTGCTTCCAATATTTGATTGAATTAAGCCTCCTGCCATCCATAGACGGATTAATTTTTCCTTCTCAATTTCATAGTTCTTAGTAAATACTGAGCATAATGCAAAGCAATGCTTGAGATGGGATGGTAAATGAATGTAACTCAGCCTTAGGGCTGGTAACATTCCACTCTTACATACATCCAAATCCCAAAGTTCACTGTTTTGCACGAACAACCAATTCTTTTCTTCTCTTTTGAAGCATGGTAAACTTCCTAGAGTTTTAACTGCCAAAAGAACACCACCACATTTCTTCACAATCTGCTTTCCAATCAGTGAAAGTTTTGGAAACTTTTGTTTTTCCCTTTCTCGGAAAGCCCGTTGCTTAAACAAATTCCAGCAATCATCATCAGGCAAACCTTTCAAATAATATGGGAAAGTTAGGGAGTTCTTCATGAAGGTAACTTTGCTACTTTGGGTGGTTACTATAATTTTGCTTCCAACAATACAACCTCTAAAGAGAGGTGTTAGCTTGTCCCACTCATCTTGATCTTTGTTCTAAACATCATCTAACACAATTAGGTATATCTTCTTGTGCAACATGGCCCATAGTGTTAAAGGTGAAGACAAGGCCTTGTGTTTCCATCTTTATTGTCAAAGTCATCAATGCGGTTGCTTTCAATTAATCGTGAGACTTTTCTATAGCTGCAGCTTTGGATTTATTAATTGTATAGCCGCATATCAATTAATTGTGAGACTTGTAAAGGACAGCAGGCCATGTGAGGTAGCTGCAGCATTGGACTTAAATAATAAGAGTTGTAAATGCATGCAACAACTGCAACAACTCTCATTAATGCACAACTGTTTTCTAAGCTTATTAGAGATCGGTGCTATCTGCTTGCCTATAAATTGGCGTTAGTTTTGAAGAAGAAAATATTGTGAGAGACAAAGTGTCTTGTAAAAAATCAAGTGAGTGATTTCTTTTGTAACGGAGCACTGCTCTGGTTTTCTTTAGGCTTTTGCCAAATAGTAAAATACTTTGGGTATGGGTCCGAGGAGTAAGCACATTGCCGAACCTCATTAAATCTCTTTGTTCAATTCTTTGTGTGTGCGCATTGTTCGATTCTTGCTATTTTCCTTATCAACTAGTATCAAAGCGTTTGGTGATAAATTTCTATTTGTTTTTTGTGAGGTTACTATTCATATAAATAGTGAATTTCGAGAATAGTAAAATTTTGTCAGTGGTACCGATTCATCGTTAAAGGTGTTCTAATACACGGAGGTTCGCAGGAATTGTCAAAAAAGATTCAGAGAAAGCCATATTCGAGTGTGAGTAATGGCCGACGAGGTAAAACAAGGATCGAGAAGTTCAATGGAGCAAACTTCGGTTTGTGAAAGATGCAAATAGAGGATTATCTTTACCAGAAAGACCTCTATCTTTCTCTTGGCGGAAAAACAAAAAAACCACAGAAAATGACAGATGAGGAGTGGAAGGTGCTGGACAGGAAGGCTCTTGGCATGATCAGACTCTTTCTCGCTGCAACTGTCATGTTCAACATCTCGAAGGAGAAAATCACTACAGATTTAATGGCGGCTCTGTCCAAAATGTACGAGAAGCCATCAGCCTCAAATAAGGCATTCTTGATGAAAAGACTCTTCAATATGAAGATGGAAGACGACGATAGCATCGCTGAACTCTTGAACGGTTTCAACACACTGACAAGTCAGTTGGAATCGGTTGGGATCAACTTCGACGATGAAGTTAGAGCACTGCTAACTTTTTCAACATTACCAGATAGTTGGGATAGTCTAGTAATGGCCGTCAGTAACTCTTCTGGCTCTGGAAAGCTAAAGTTCGATGACGTTGTGGGAGTTCTTCTAAGCGAAGAATTGCACAGAAGATCTTCAGGATTTGCAAAAACGTCTGGGAACGCTTTGAGTGTAGAAGAAAGAGGAAGATATTCAAAAAGAGGAAACAAGAACCGTGGAAGTTCTAAATTTAGTAAGAGTAAATCAGGATGACCAAAATCAAGAAGTGGAGGTTGCTGGAACTGCAGAAAGAAAGGATGTCTAATGAGAGATTGCAAAGCACCAAAGCAGAGTGATAATCAAGAAGGTAAAAATTCTATTTATCTTTTTGATAAAGATTCTGATGCTTGGATCCTTTCTGTTACTGTTCGTAATGATTTGTGGGTAATATATTCTTGTGTATCTTTTTACACTACCTATTAGAAAGAGATACTCCAAAATTATGTGCAGGGTGATTTTGAGAAAATGTATCTCAGAGATAATAAACCATGCAACATAACTGGAAGAGGAGATGTACAGATAAATCTGGCAAATGGGACTACCCTACAGTTGAAGGACGTGTGATATGTTCTGAACCTCACAAAGAATTTGATATCAGTAGGCCAACTGTCAGATTCAAGATACAAAACCACTTTCATAGTGATTCCTGGAAGGTGTCGAAAGGGGCTATGGTGATAGCTCACGGAAAGAAATAAGGCACTCTCTATGTGAGGAGTGGAACAAAAAGTGTTCTAATAGTTGCATCAATAGATTCGGGCGCAGACACCTGGCACTACAGACTTGGGCACATGAGTGAGAAAGGTATGAAAGTCATGCTATCAAAAGGGAAGATTCCAAATTTGAAGCATCTGGACATGAGCTTTTATGAAGATTGTCTCTATGGAAAGCAAAAAAATGTGAGTTTTTCTAAGACAAGCAGAAAATCAAAGCTTGAAAAGCTGAAATTGGTCTATACAGACGTGTGGGGACCAATCAAGGTATCATCTTTTAATGGGTCTCAATAATATGTTACTTTTATTGATCATGCCACTAGGAAGTTATGGGTGTATTTTTTAAAGTATAAATCTGATGTATTTTATGTCTTCAAAAAGTGGAAAGCTATGGTTGAGACTGAAACAGGTCGGAAGCTAAAGTTTCTGAGGTTAGACAATGGTGAAGAATATTGCAGCGATGAATTTGAGGAATCTTGTGCTCTCAATGGTGTCAAGAGATAGAAGACAGTTCCTAAAACACCGCAGCAAAATGAAGTGACAAAACGCATGAACCGAGCCATTAATGAATGTGTTAGAAGCATGAGGATTAATGCTGGATTACTCAAACAGTTATGGGTAGAAGTGGTGAACACATCAGTCTATCTAATTAACAAAGGACCATCTGTTGCACTTGAGTTTGGACTTCCAGAAGAAACATTGACGGGAAAAGAGGTAAACCTATCACACTTAAGAATATTTGGTTGCACCTCTTATGTCCATATAAACTCAGATGAAAGTTCTAAGCTAGACTCAAAATCCAAAAAGTGTGTCTTTGTTGGATATAGCATTAATGAGTTTGGCTATCAGTTTTGGGATCCAGAAAACCAAAAAGTCTTCAGAAGTAGAGATGTAGTGTTTAACGAGAATGTTCTATATAAGGATATGATGAAACAGGTGGAAGAGGAAACAGAAAAGAAAGAGTTTGTAGAACTTGAGGAAATTTCTACAAAAGGAGTGTTACAATCCAGAGATGAGAATATAGAATCTCACACTCCTGTTCCCCAAGTTCCCCCTCAAGAATTGAGGAGATCAGAAAAAGTTAATAAAGGTCAACTCCCGACTCGTTATTTAACGTCTTTGAATTATTTGCTTTTAACTGACAATGGTGAACCAGAATGTTATGAAGAAGCAATGCATATTGAGGATAAGCTCAAGTGGGAGGCTGGAATGAATGAAGAAATAGACTCCCTGATAGCAAATCAGACATGGGATTTGGCTGAGCTTCCAGAAGGCAAAAAGGCTTTGCATAACAAGTGAGTTTACAAGTTGAAAGAAGAACACGATGGAACTAAGCAATACAAGGCCAGGCTGGTAGTCAAGGGATTTCAACAGAAGGCAGGTATCGACTACACTGCTGTTGTAAAGTTGTGTACCATCAGACCTGTATTGAGCATTATTGCAGTAGAGGACTTACATCTAGAATAGCTAGATGTGAAAACCATTTTCCTTCATGGTGATCTGAATGAAGATATCTACATGAAGCAACCACAGGGGTATGAAGAACTAGGGAAGGAAGAGTTGGTGTGTAAGCTTGATAAGGATTCATAATATCTATATGTTTGTTATATTTCCTCATGTTTTAATGGTTATAAATGCTTAAATCTTGGATTTTGATTATGTTTCGTATTTTGTGGAGTAAATTGAGGAGTTAAATCAAATTGAATTCAAAATCAAGAGATTTGGAGAGGAAAAATCAGAGCTAAAAAAGATATACATTCCAGAAGCGGTTTTTGCTTAAAGCATGGGCACGTCCTGTTTTCTCATAATGTTCACAGAAGTAGTCAGCAGATAAAGCGTGAGCGTGCCTTACTGGATCTGAGAATCTGACCTAGGGTTACAAATTTGTTGGAGAAAAAAGGATATGTATGATAGCTGGAAAGATTTAGTTACCTATTCTAATCTTTAGGAAAGTATTTGCCAAGACTCCCTATTGAGGTTTAGAATAAGGGAAAGATCCAAGAAGGGAAAGATCCAAATTTAACTTGTAGTGTCCTATCGTCAAGAGACTCTTTCTCTTGTTTAAAAAAGGAAATTTAAATTGAAGACTTTGGAGCCTATATAAAGGGAAGGGAGAAACCCTAATTAAGGAGAGACGGCTTGCAGCCCTAGAGACACAGATTATTCACAAGAAAAATTCCTCTTTTCTTTTCTTTAGGCGTTCTTTTAATTATGAGTAGCTAAATACTTTTCTTCTAGCTGAAGGATAATTGAAGTTTTGGTTCTTCAAGAATTGTGAGATCTGAATAATTTTCATTGCTCTTTTATTTCTTCACTATTTATATATCTTCTATATTTATTAAAAATTATTGTCTTGATTGATTGATGCAAAGGGCTCGTTGTTCAATTATCAGGTTAATAAATTGCCATTTAGAACTTTAAATCCGTAATTGTTTAATTGTTCTAATATTAGTGGTAAAATAACATAGTTGATTATAGAGAGATTTTTGATTTATGTTATGAAGATATATAATCTAGTCTAAATGAATCGAGCTTGTGTATTTATGGGATAGAATTAGCAGTCTCTCTAATTATTAATTCTGTCGATAGATTAAATCCTAAGAGCTTGTTTAGGGTTGTTTATTAACCAGGGAAGTAATCAAAGAGCTTGTTTTGGTTATCGAGAAAGTAAAGAGAGATAGGTTGTTAGAGCCTGTTAATAATCATAACCAATTTAGTGAAGAATAGAAGATTTTATCCTTGTATCTGTGATCAATTCTCTGAACCAATTTTGAAATTATACCTTTGATTGGATATTTACTTGATATTGATTTCTCCTTAGTTTTTAGTTGATTATAATTGCTTTCTCTTTTATTTCACTTCGAAATTTCAAACCCTCCTTTTTCTTGGCTTTAATTTTCATTAAAATAAATCTACCCAATCCCTGTGGATACGACCTTGCTCGTCACTATTACAATTTGTATTTTTCGAGAGTGAGAATTTTATTATTTGTTGGATTCGACACCCACCAAATTTTTGGTGCCGTTGCCTGGGATTGGTGTTAATTAGATTTATTTTAATGCTTCTTTCTTCTCGTGCAGGTGAACTCCAATACGATCATGAGATTGAGAAGACGGCTCGAAAGTTGAGGAAGGAAGCTAAATTGTGTGACAAACAAGCATCTTCATCCTCACCCCCGGATTTAATTTAGTACTTGACTTGGTTGATTCATCCAGTGATTTTGAAATAGAAGAAGCAATGGCCAATCAAGAGAGAACTTTAAGGGAATTAGCTGCACCAAATATAAATCAACAGCCACTCTACATTACATATCCAGCTTTGGAAGTGGGTTTTGAGTTAAAATCTGAATTGATCCATTTGCTCCCAATTTTTCTTGGTCTTGAGAATGAAGATCCTCACAAGCATCTGAAGGAATTCCACATGGTGTGTTCAAGCATGAAACCACAAGGAGTGACCGAAGAACAAATCAAATTACGTGCTTTTCCATTCTCACTTATTGAAAAAGCAAAGGATTAGTTATTTTATTTGCCCCCTGGCTCTATAACCACATGATGGAGATGGTGAGATTGTTTCTTGATAAATTTTTCCCTACATCATGAGTTACTGGCATTAGAAGGGAGATATGTGGAATAAAACAGAAAGATACAGAGACCCTTCATGAGTATTGGGAAAGATTTAAGCAACTATGTGCAAGCTGCCCACAACATGGAATTTCTGAACAGTTCCTCATTCAATTTGGATTCAAGCAACCTCGTGACGCTAAAGATTTGATCTCCATCATGGCCGCTAACTCACAACAATTTGGATTCAGGCAGGACACATCGCCAATAAGGGTGAATGAGGTAAGTATATCTTCCTTTGAAAATTAAATATCCAATCTAACTTCTATTGTTCAACAATTAGCTGTAGGAAATATGCAACAAGTGAAAGCTTGTGGGATTTGTGCTACCATCGGTCATTTAACTGACATGTGCCCTACACTTCGAGATGATTCCTATGAGTATGCCAATGCAGCTGGAGGATTTCCAGGCCATAATTCCAACACTTTCAGCATAGACCACCTGCTCCACCACCACAACAAACCTCCACAAGTTCAGGTATACTTCTAGAAAAAATTATTAAATCACTTGCAACTAACACGCAACAATTTCAACTGGAGACAAGAACAACCATTCAGCAACTGGAGAATCAAATGAGTCAACTGGCTATTCTATGAACAGACTGGAATCTCAAGGTAAATTGCCCTCACAAACTATTGTTAACCCAAAACAAAATGCTAGTGTAGTTACCCTGAGAAGCAGAAAGGAGTTGAAGAAACCCAGTAAGGCAGCACGTGGAGAAGAAATTGAAAAAGAAGTAGTTGCTCCTCAACCTCAAACTGACCAGCCTAGAGTACTCGATAGTGAACAACCAAAGGCATTGGTGACAAATCCTCCATTTCCTACTAGATTGACTAAATCCAAGAAAGAAGAGAAAGAGAAGGAAATTCTTGAAACTTTTCGCAAGGTTGAGGTAAATATTCCCTTACTTGATGCAGTTAAACAAGTGTTTCGATATGCTAAATTTCTCAAGGAGTTGTGCACCAACAAGAGGAAGTTGAAAGGTAATGAAAAGATAAGTATGGGGAAAAATGTTTCAGCCATCCTCCAGAAAAAATTACCTCCAAAATGTAAGGACCCAAGTATGTTTACTATCCCTTGCAAACTAGGTGATGTTAGGATTGAGAAAGCAATGCTAGATATAGGAGCTTAAATAAATGTCATGCCTCTCTCTATTTATTTATCTTTGAATATTGGTCCATTAAAAGAAACAAGTGTGATTATTCAACTTGTTGATAGATCTAATGTATATCCTGAAGGAGTCTTGGAGGATGTCTTAGTACAAGTTAATGGGTTGGTCTTTCCTGCTGATTTTTATGTTCTCGAAATGGAAAAGGATCGTGAGGTACCTCTTATACTTGGACGTTCATTCCTTGCTACAGGGAGAGCCCTGATTGATGTACAATAAGGGAAATTAACTTTAAGAGTCAATGATGAGTAAGTAGTTTTTGATATGTATAAAATTATGAAATACCCTTCTGGCTTATCTACTTCTTTTTGTTTTCAAGTGGATATTGTTGATAACCTCATTGAGGAGTTTTAGGGGAAAACATTAAATGAAGATACTTTAAAGAGATGCATCATGGAATCAAGAACTGCTACCACTGAAGAACTCGTCATCCAAGAAGAAGCAAGGAACTTTGAGTCTGAAATGGGAAAAGAAGTGCCAGAAGAACAAATAATAATAATTGAATTAAAAAATTTACTTGCTCATTTGAAATATGCTTATTTAGAGAAAAATATCTTCCTTGTTATAATATCTTCTTCGTTGATAGGTAAAATAGAAGAACGGTTGCTGGAAGTCCTAAGAAGGCACATATTTTCGAGAAAGCTGAAATCTCGGTGGACTGGACCATACACTGTGATAAGTGTATCATCTTTTGGTGCCTCAGAAATATGACACAAGAAAAACAAGGAGATGTTCAAGGTCAATGGGCACAGATTGAAGTACTACATCATGGGGACGTTTGACCCTCAATCGTCCACAACCATTCTCTAAGAGCCATAAATCGGGAAGTCAAGCTAAAGACTATAAATTAGAACTAACATTTTGCTTTTATGTTTCTTGAATTTGATATTGTTTTGTGTGTTTATTTTCGTTATGTTTGTCTTTTAGTTAAGTTTTTATTGTTTTAAATTAGTTATTTTCTTGATTTCAAGTTGTATTGGAGTCAGACCCGAGAACCAGAGCCCCAGCCATGAGTTTTGGGTGCCGCGGTGCTGAAAAGACCAAAGCCTTTCATGATCAATTGATTTCTAAGAAAAAAATTTCTATTGTTGAAATACAAAGTTTGGATACAGAAGATGATTTTCGTAACCCGTGGGCACGTCTTATGGAAAATCTTGAATCCTGGAATTGGGCAACAAACCAGAAGAAATTGTTAAATTACTTGCCTTCCACGTCCATTGCATCTTCTTAAGGACAATTTGGCAATCAGCTTACGAGACTCGCAGACAAAGTTACCAGATTGGACAGAAACTTGACAGCTTTCTTTGCTTACATGGGATTCACACCACCTTCACTCCCAAGCACGTGACTGATATCTTGGTTGATGCTCAACATTTTCAGGGGAGTTTTCTACTTACTCTTGTTCTTTTATAGTTTTTGAGCATCTATTTTTGATACATTGAGGACAATGTATGGATTAAGTGTGGGGGAGGGTCTTTGACATATGAATTTGATTTTACTTTGAACTTCACTTTTAGCTCCATTTTGATCAATTTTTGCGTCATTTTTCAAGAAAATTTTCAAAAATCCAAGTGATACTTTAGTTCTTGTTTGTGACCCTTCTCTTCTCAATTCTAGATTCTGTCGATGCTTGTCTTAAATGATATGCATTATTGTGAATTATTGAGATAAATTGAGGTGTAATAAGTGATTAGCATGAATGGTTGAATTTTTATTTACTACACAGTGATTAATTGCTCTTGATGATTGATTGAATGAAAAATGTATGGGATCTAATGCACATGACCCTTTTTATGCGCTTTTGAGCCAATGAGCATTCATATTATATTATGCTCCATTTTCTTAAATGAATGATTGTAATACATAGTTGATTTTTTTAGAACTTGCTTTGTTATGCATTTTAGGAGACTACATTGTTGAATTGGATGCATTGAGTTAATAAGGGCATTTAGGTGGAGCCATTTATCTTTCTTAAAAAGCCTACCTTGATTTTTACCTTAGAAAGCCAATTTTGAACCTTGGCCCTTTTGTTGGAAGTTAACCAGGGTATAAGCAATGTCAACCCATTCTTTTGTCGATTTCCCTCTTTTGAACCTTGAATTGAAGGATCATACTAGGTTGTTCACATGAAGCTTCAAATTATCTTTGAAAGGATTGAAAGATGCTGGGAATAAAGTGATTCAAGTTACAAGTGCCTTGGTTGTTTTAAAAAAAAAGAAAAAAAAAAGGAAAAAAGAAAAAAAAAACGGCTAGAAAGAGAGAATAGTTGTACAATTTCAATTGTTTGGAAGTGAATTGATTGAAGAAAACATTTGACTTTATTGAGTTGTGCTTTATGTGGAGAAGTTGGTATAATTCCTTTGATAAAAGTACCTAAAAATTCCTTCTCACCACACCGTACCTAAGCCCCGTTACAACCCATTTAAGACCCTTAGATTCTTTGCATTCAATTCAATCCATTGATGATAAAGATGTGATATATTAGCAAGCTTATGGTAAATATTTTCTATTTTTTGACTTAAGAGTTCATTGATACCCTAAATACTTTGAGTGTATTGAGTGAATCCAATGAGAGGGTGTTAGATCCTATTGCATTTTGATTTCGAGAAGATCATTGAGGTGATTTGTTCATGGGTGTGGTTTATAAGAATTTACTCTATAAAATTGTTCATTTCTTATTTGTCTTTAGATTTAAATCTTTAAGGCATGATAATTTGGATTATAGAGGATAAGTAAAGGTAGAAGAAGGAACGATGATGAGATAAGGTGACGAACTTGAGCTATTGTATGCTTGAGGACAAGCATTGTTCAAATGTGGGGGAATTTGATAAGGATTCATAATATCTATATGTTTGTTATATTTCCTCATGTTTTAATGGTTAAAAATGCTTAAATCTTGGATTTTGATTATGTTTTGTATTTTGTGGAGTAGATTGAGGAGTTAAATCAAATTGAATTCAAAATCAAGAGATTTGGAGAGGAAAAATCGGAGCTAAAAAAGATATACATTCCAGAAGCGGTTTTTGCTTAAAGTGTGGGCACGTTCTGTTTTCTCAGAATGTTCACAAAAGCAGTCAGCAGATAAAGCGTGAGCGCGCCTTATTGGATCCAAGGATCTGATCTAAGGTTACGAATTTGTGGGAGAAAAAAGGATATGTATGATAGCTGGAAAGATTTAGTTACCCATTCTTATCTTTAGGAAAGTATTTGCCAAGACTCCTTATTAAGGTTTACAAGAAGGGAAAGATCCAAATTTAAATTGTAGTGTCCTATCGTCAAGGGACTCTTTCTTTTGTTTAAAAAAGGAAATTTAAATTGAAGACTTTAGAGCCTATATGAAGACTTTAGAGCCTATATAAAAGGAAGGGAGAAACCCTAATTAAGGAGAGACGGCTTGTAGCCCTAGAGACACAGATTATTCACAAGAAAAATTTCGCTTCTCTTTTCTTTAGGCGTTCTTTTAACTATGAGTAGCTAAATACTTTTCTTCGAGCTGAAGGATAATTGAAGTTTTGGTTCTTCAAGAATTGTGAGATCTGAATAATTTTCATTGCTCTTTTATTTCTTCACTATTTATATATCTTCTATATTTATTAAAAATTATTGTCTTGATTGAATGATGCAAAGGGCCCGTTGTTCAATTATCAGGTTAATGAATTGCCATTTAGAACTTTAAATCCGTAATTGTTTAATTGTTCTAATATTAGTGGTAAAATAACATAGTTGATTATAGAGAGATTTTAGATTTATGTTATGAAGATATATAATCTAGTCTAAATTAATCGAGCTTGTGTATTTGTTGGCTAGAATTGGTAGTCTCTCTAATTATTAATGCTGCATATAGATTAAATCTTAAGAGATTTTTTAGGGTTGTTTATTAACCAGGGAAGTAATCAAAGAGCTTTTTTTGGTTATCGAGAAAGTAAGGAGAGATAGGTTGTTAGAGCCTTTTAATAACCATAACCAATTTAGTAAAGAATAGAAGATTTTATCCTTGTATCTGTGATCAATTTTCTGAACCAATTCTGAAATTATATCTTTGGTTGGATATTTACTTGATATTGATTTTTCCTTAGTTTTTAGTTGATTATAATTGCTTTCTCTTTTATTTCACTTCGAAATTTCAAACTCGCCTTTTTCTTGGCTTTAATTTTCATTAAAATAAATCTACCCAATCCCTGTGGATATGACCTTGCTCATCACTATTACAATTTGTATTTTTCGAGAGTGGAAATTTTATTATTTGTTGGATTCGACACCCACCAAAGCTCAAGAAAAGCTTGTATGAAGCTTGTATGGGTTGAAAAAAGCACCCAGACAGTGGTATATCAGGTTTGATAATTTCATGTTTGAAAATGGGTATACAAGATATAACACTGACCATTGTTGTTATTTCAAGAAGTTTGATGATTCCTACATCATTCTTCTATTGTATGTGGATGATATGCTTATTGCAGGATCAAGCATAATGGAAATAACAATGTTGAAGGAACAACTCTCCAAAGAGTTTTCTATGAAGGATTTGGGCATGGCTAAACAAATTATTGGTATGCGGATCAGCAGAGACAGGAAGAATCGGAGATTGCGGCTATCTCAGGAACAGTACATCGAAAAGGTACTAAAAATGTTCAACATGGATCGGGCTAAACCGGTGAGCACTCCACTAGCAAGTCACTTCGCCCTTTCAAAAGGGCAAGGTGCGACGACAGTCGAAGAACATGAATACATGTCAAAAGTACCATATGTCTCAACAATTGGTAGTCTCATATATGCTATGGTCTATACCAGACCAGATATTGCACAAGCAGTGGGAGTCGTGAGCAGATTCATGAATAATCCAGGCAATGAGCATTGGAAGGCTGTGCAGTGGATTATGAGGTACTTGAGAGGTACCATTAATCTATCCTTATGCTATGATGGATCAGAGATCAGTTTGAAGGGTTATGTCGATTCTGACATGGCAAGAGACCTAGATGGTAGAAAGAGTACTACAGGGTACATCTTTACACTGGGCAGTGCAGCAATGAGTTGGGTCTCGAGATTACAGAAGATCATAACTCTCTCGACTACAGAAGCAAAGTACGTGGCAGCGACGGAAGCATGTAAGGAAATGGTGTGACTACAAAGTCTACTCAGAGAATTAGGCAAAGCGCAAAAGGACTGTGAGATTTATAGTGACAGTCAGAGTGCATTTCATTTGGCCAAAAATTTTTCATTTCATGCCAGGACAAAGCACATCGACATCAGGTACCATTTCATACTTGGGCTCTTAGAAGAAAGAGTTATTACGCTGGAAAATATTCACACCAGCAAGAATCCCGCAGACATCTTAACCAAAACTATTACGATTGAGAAGCTGAAAGGATGTTCAGCTTCGATCGGTCTTCATGCTTGAAGAAGCGCGAGAAGACTCACACCTAGTTTGACTATGTTGGAATTTCGTTACAAATGGCATATTGTCTCCAAGTGGGAGATTGTTAAAGGTTGAGACAAGGTGGAGACAAGGCCATGTGTTTCCATCTTTATTGTCAAAGTCATCAATGCGGTTGCTTTCAATTAATTGTGAGACTTGTCTATAGTTGCAGCTTTGGATTTATTAATTGCAAAGCCGCACATCAATTAATTGTGAGACTTGTAGAGGACAATAGGCCATGTGAGGTAGTCGCAGCCTTGGACTTAAATAATAAGAGTTGTGAATGCATGCAACAACCGCAACAACTCTCATTAATGCACAACTGTTTTCTAAGCTTATCAGAGATCGGTGTTGCTTGCTTGCCTATAAATTGGCGTTAGTTCTGAAGAAGAAAATATTATGAGAGACAAAGTGTCTTGTAAAAAATCAAGTGAGTGATTTTTTGTAACGGAGCACTGCTCTGGTTTTCTTTGGGCTTTTGTCAAATAGTAAAATACTTTGGGTGTGAGTCTGAGGAGTAAGCACATTGCCGAATCTCGTTAAATCTATGTGTTCAATTCTTTGTGTGTGCGCATTGTTCGATTCTTGCTATTTTCCTTAACACATAGCTTGGACTGAAGTACATCCATCTCTGAAATACCACAATTATCCTTAGTTACAGATTCAATGATTGCCTTTATGATGCTTTTCACATCGAAATAATCAGATACAAAAACCCAAATATTGATGTCAAAATGCCTCGCGACCTCCTCATCATTGTATGCTAATTGAGCAAGAGTTGTCTTACCAAGACCTCCTATACCGATAATTGGAACAAAAGACACATTTCCTTCTTCAGCAACTTCGCAAGACAATAACAATTTGACTATCTTTTCTTTGTCTTCCATTCTTCCATAGATTTCCGATTCAATAACTAACGAGCCAGTTTCCTTTCTATCAGATTGCCTATTGGCAATACTAACCTCCCTTAGATGCAGGTTAAATCCCTCCATTGCAGTCCTTTCTAGTTCCTGCATCATGTTTCTCAACTTCTCCGCGTTCGCTCTAGTTCTTAATTTTTTTTATAGAAGTTTATAAGTCCTGAAGGTTTTGATATAATGAAAGTACCTGTAAACTCGTCAAGCAGGTCCTCAGCATCATAAACTGTGTCCTTGAGCCTTGACAACCAAATACGAACAGCTTTGTTGGTGACTTGTTTCTCTTCGGCATCTTCAAGAACGGCTTGAACCATTAGTAAGGTATTCTGTAGGTTACTAAAGTCGTCCATGAGATCCCACATATCTCCAATCTTTTTCAAGATAGGAGAAGCTAGTCTGTCAAAGATCACTTTTAAGACGGTTGATAACACTACATCGGCCATTTTCTGCAGAAGCAGTGTGATAAGAAACAAAATATTGGTGGACTGAATGTGAAGAAGGATTTCGATTTCACTGATTAGCAGATTGATCACCTCTCGAAAGATAAATTAACTTGGTGGAGCCAGAAAGTGAAAATGATATCTGGAACTTTCCCATGAACTTGAGTTTAGGCAAAGTCTAATGGACTTTCTGTTAAGGCTAAAAAGGAAAAGTCTAGTCAAGAATTTCTCATCCTCATTTACCTTTCTTTCATACTTTCTTTTTAAAATTATTTTTTACTTTGGTTAGATCATGAATCCCAAAACTATTTTCAGTTAAGGCCTACAGGTCCTTGTAATCACTGGTGAACAATGGAAATTCTAACTACATAACTCCCATGGTTTCTTTTCAGATAAAATAAAACATGGGAATTGAGTAATCCTAGAGACAGATACGAACACACATATCATTGATGGGAAAAGGTTAGTCTTGATAAGGCAGGCCATTGGCGACATGCGTAATACCCTAATGGTCGGGAATTCTAGTCCAAAAGGCTATTGTTATGTGTAGATTTACTTCTTGTCTTGTGGTGGACCCCAAAAAATGAAGAAAAGTAAGCTTGACTTTTGTGCTGTCGTCATTGTCATCTATATAAATATCCCCAATTTTTAGTGAATATAAATAGTAACTGACATTAATAAGTGAAAGCACTAACTTGACCCCATTTTTCCATGCTCATAACTAACAAAGGACTTTATAAACCAATGGAATATTTATAGAAGCAATAAGATATATTTTATAGTCATCAGCCAAGTTTTCTTCATTAACTTATATTAACTAGACCATTTGTGGCAATTTGCTCGATTAGCCTCTTCAAAAACTTACTTTATTCACATGGCTCTCATTTTTCTCAAGGAAGGTAATTAAGATTCAAAAATTTTTATTGCCACCTGAGAAAGAATTGATTAGCTTTTAAATGACACAGTAGGCATTAATTAAATTCAAAATGCTACAATTATATTGACATTTTGCTTGTAAGTAAAAATAAATATTAAAATCATAGAGCAGTGAAGCCTATTTAAAAAAGACAATATACAAGAAAGTAAGTGAATAAACTCAAAATGAAATATTCAAAACTCGTTGAATTATTAAATGCACACATTTGAGCACGCATGCCTCTCTACGCACCTAAGCTATATTCTATCAAAGGCCATACTACTGGACGTGCTCATGAATCCAGTATCTAATACATAAAAAAAAATTTGGTTGACAATGGTTCATATCAGTTGGAAATTTTATTGATAATTTTGAAAAACTTTATTGATAAAGTTAACATAAATGTGAAATCCAAAAATTAACATTATCAGTAAAAAAATTAAAATTACCAGTAAAATTTACAACTAATATAATTCCAATAGTTTAGACTCCAACCAACTAAAAAATCTTCCAAATACATTGCTATGGAACTGACTTAATACATTGAGATTGGACATAGCACTTTTATAATAATTTCTCTCTCTTGGACTGTGATTGGTATTATGTTATTTCAGCATTAGTTTTATTGTCATCAACCAAGTTTTCTTCATGAACTTATATTAACTAGACCATTTGTGGCAATTTGCTCGAGTAACCTCTTCAAAAACTTATTTTATTCACATTACACTCATAATTCTCAAAGAAGGTACTTAAGATTCAAGAATTTTTTATTGTTACCAGTGAAAGAATTAATTAGCTTTAATTACACCGTAGGCATTAGTTAAATTCAAAATAGTGTAATTATTTTGAAATTTTGTTTGTAAGTAAATATAAATATAAAAATCATAAACCCAAAATGAAACTCATTTACAAAAGACAATCTACAAGGGAATAAACCTAAAATGAAGTGTTCAAAACTCGTTGAATTATGAAATGCACACGTTTGAACACTCTAGCATGCCTATGTGCCTAAGCTATGTTCTATCAAAGGCCGGACTACTGAACATGCCTATGAATCCAGCATCTAATACATAAAAAAAAAAATTTGGTTGGCAATGGTTTACATAAGTTGAAAACTTCACTGATAATTTTAAAAAATTTTATTGATAACGCTAATATAAGTGTGAAACCCAAAAGTTAACATTACCAATAAAAAATTAAAAATTATCAATAGAGTTTACAATTAATCTAAATCCAATAGTTTAGACTCGAGTCAACCAAAAACTCTCCTAATTACTGACTTAATACATTGAGATTGGACATAACACTTTTATAATAATTTTTTTTTCTGTTGGACTGTGATCCAACCAACAAACTTTACCATTGTTTGTATCATGTTATTTCAGCATTACTTTTTTGGTACATAACAAACATACAATATGCACAAAGTTAAAACATAAGCAAAAGGCTAAGACAGCATCAAAGCCACGGGCAAGCAACAAACTCGATGCAATCCAGAACAGGAACCAAACAACAAATAAAACTAACAATTTTTGATAAATAACAAATAAAACTAAGCATAAAGTACATATTGATAGCAAACTCTCGCGATATAAACTAGAAAACTGTATTATCCCTCTTGAACACCATTATAACATATCAGTTGTCGGGCTACTTTGTTATTGCAAGATAAAATAGCTACAAAGTTCTAATCACCTCAACGAATAAGATTGTAAAAAATGATTACATTGTGAACAACACGTGAATTTAAGAATTCAATAAAAAACATATTTAGTTCCGATTCTGTTTTACATTAACATTAATTATTGCAGAACTAAAACATGGCATGGCGTAGATATCCTATTGTATTAAAAACCATCAATAAATATAAAAAGAAAAAATTACTACGATAAGGAAACAAAGTAGTGAAGTTTTGCAGCGACCAAATTATGCAAGTATATTCAGTTTTTAGTTAATTTACTAAAGAAAAAAAAACCATGGTTTTTGTAAGGTACAACGTACAAAATTAATTAAAAGAGGAGGTCATTTAATAGGCGCAAAGTTGGTTTGCAGTCGAGGTAAAATTAATTAAGACCCACGTGATGCATTATGCACTGAAATAAATGTTCACGCACACAAAAATATATTACTATAAGCTACAAAAGAAAAAAGAAAAATAAGAAGAAAGAAAGAAAAGGATATTTATTAGGAGTATATCTTACACAAATTAGTGGCCAAAATTTCAACTTTGCTCCACCACAGCCTGGATTCATGATCAACACATTTAATTGGAAAGTTACAGTTTATTTTTTAAATTTTTTTCTAAGTTTTTGATTTTTTTTTTCAAATTTTCATGAAATGATTTGTCGTGGTGTGCTTCATGTGGTTGTTGGAGCGATTATCTTCTTAAATAAATATGCAAATAATCGTTTTAGTTTTACTTGTAAGTACACAAGGTCTGTGGTAGCATAGTGTGCAGGTGCAAGATCATTTCCACAGGGATTGGTGAATTTCATTTTAGAATTAGTTTCTTCAAGTTAAAAAGAGAAATAGCAATTTAATTGTGAGTAAATAACAATAATGAGATCATAGGGCTATGATATCCACCACTAATTATACTTTCCCATTAACTAAGGTTTCAGTGCTCTAGCCTTATCATGAATATCTAATGGTTGCCAACCTAAGGGCTTGACCCACACCTTAGGCTATTGATCTCCCTATGCAACGAGTTAGGCATGGCGTATACTCTAACTCTTTTCTCTCTTAAAGGATTCAGCATGGGTGTATACTGAGTTGTTCCTTAAGAGAGCATGAGGGCTGTGGAGATCGGCAACCACACGGGACCTAGGGCTTGGTCCGCTCCCAGTTTCCCATGTTGATTAACCTAGGAATCTGGTGTGGATATCCCTTGTTACTAATGTCGAACCCAGGACTCGGTCATCCAAATTGATTCGACTAACTTATCCATGTCACATGCATACGTTGATCAGACACATACATATGAGGAATGTAAATATAAACAGGTATTGATCAAGTTAAATATTCTAACAAGGCTATAGCAAAGACAATCAATGAATGAATATGTGGTAAAGCGTAACTAGGGCTTCAATCGAGCCCTATAGGAGTTTAGTTACACATACTAAGTAAAGTAAACAAGCTAAACATAGTTAAATAAAAATAGAAAACTAAAACCGAAGAAGACTCGGGAGACGAGTCGTTAATTCCTCTCCTAAGCTCTCTACTTCGAATCTAGAACAAAAGGTGTGGGTTATGTGTTTTACAAGGCTATTTATAGGGTCTTCATGGTGTCCCGAAATCCTAATTCCTTTTTGGAGTCAGAAGACTTCTTTCTATATCTGGCTTTGCCGCCTCTGAAGTGTTTGCGCTCGAGCACAAGTGTGCGCTTGAGCCTACTTCAAGGGAGGTGCGCTCGAGTGCACCTTGTTGGATGACAGAACTTGACTTTTGCTTCTAAAAGGTCCAAATTATTACCTTTTTGTCCAAGTCCTGTGAAAAACGCATAAAACACGAAAATGAAGTAAAATCCATAGAAATAAATAAATAAGTAACTTAACAAATGTAAATTAAGGGGCTTAAATATGACTATTTAAGCACTTATCACACCCCCAAACTTACATATTGCTAGTCCCTTAGCAATACAAAATTAAAAACTATGTTAGAACAAAAATTAAAGATAAATTCATTTCCATGATGCTCAAAGATTTGGGTTGCGCATAAAACTATGATAACCGTTCATGAGTAAGCTTAGAATAAAAACACATTTTGGATTGCAAAAGGGCTTTCAAAAGTTTTAAGTTACTTACCTAAGTTTGGCTTAAGGCATCACAAGTTTGATTTGTGTGTGATGAGTTAGCACATATAAGATGGGGCTTCCACATAATTTTAGCGTATAGGGTTTCGATGCCCAAACTTTTATCGAATTCCTTATCAAAGAGAACAAAAATGGCATAATACTTGCTTCTTTTTTCTTTTTCTTTTTATCATGCGATCTTTGCCATGTTGAGTTCCATCGAGCTTTCTATTTGACCCTTGTAACGAGTGTTTAGCCAATGACTCCCAAACCAGATGGTTTTAGGGCATTAGGTGTAAAGACATGTTGTGCGTTTATCCACTTAAATAAATAAGTAAATAATCGCACTTGTTTTATTTGCAAGTGCACAAGGTCAACAGTGTAGTATAGTATGCGAATGCAAGATCACCTCCATAGGGATTGGTAAATTTCAATTTAGAATTATATTCGCAATATAAAAAGATAGAAATAATAAAAGTGTTGAGAAATAATAAAGATAAAATACTAAGGATAAAGGCGTAGGGACTTGATATCCACCACTAATTATGCTACCACAATATAATAGTATGCCAATGCTTTATTCATGCCATGTATACCTACTGGTTGCCAACCTAAGGGCATGGTATCTACTCCTTAAGCTAGTGATTTCCCTAAGCAACGAGTTAGGCATGGTATCTACTCTAACTCTTTTCTTCCTTAAGGGATTCAGCATGGTATCTGCTTGAGTTGTTCCTTAGAAAACATAAGTACTATGGAAATCGACAACCACATGAGACCTAGGGCATGGTATCTACTCCCGATTTCCCATGTTGATTAACCCGGGTATCCGGATAAGATATCTCTTGTTACTAATGTTAGACCCAGGACTCGGTCATCCAAATTGATCTAACTAACAAGTCCATACCACATGCACATATTGATCAGACATATACATATGAGGAATTTAAATAAAAGCAGGTATTAATCAAGTTTAAGCAACACAACATAAATATCGCAAGGCGCCAATACTAAATTTATTGAGTAAACATAATTAGGGCTTCAACCAAGCCCTACTAAGAATTTAATTACACATAATAAAATAAAAAGGAAAGAAGAAACCCGAGAGAAGAGTCGTCAATTCCGCTTCACGGTCTCCTTCTCCAAGCTAAAGCAAAAGATAAAAGAATGGATCTAAGAAGTGATCCCCCCAAGAGGTGATGCCTTTTGTGTGTGATTTACAAGTGTATTTATAGGTCTTTGAGAAGTCCTAATCGGCTCATGAGTTCCTAAACTTTCCTAAAACGTAAAACTCCTTTATTTCCAAAACAGGGTTCTGCAGTTTACTGTTCACGCCCGTACATGTGCGCTCGATCGCACAGAGGAGTGCGCTCGATCGCAATTTAGCCAGCAGCTACTCTAGGATTTCCAGATTTATTCCTTTAAGTGCCAAAAATGCTTCTTTTTCTCCAAGACCCTATAAAAACGTGTAAAACACAAAAGTGAAGTAAAATAGACTAAAACGTATAGATAAAGAACTTAACAAATGTAAATTAAGGGGCTTAAATATGAATATTTAAGCTCCTATCACACCCCCAAACTTACATATTGCTAGTCCCTTAGCAATACAAAACCAAAAACTAAATGAAAAACAAAGACGCAAAGATAAATCCAATGCTCATGGTGTCCAACAAAAGTTTAGGTTTCACACAAAACTATGATGCGCATTCATGAGCAAGCTTAACAAGTATAAACACATCTTTGCAATGAATACGAGTTTTGAATGCAAATCACTTTCATGAGGCAGGTTAAGACATCACAAGTTTAACTGAGTGTGTGGTGGACTAGCACATAAAAGATTGGGTTTCCAAATAATTCTAATGTGTAGTGTTTCGATGGCTCAAGATTCACCAAATTTTCTATTAGAATCAACAAAGATGGCATGGATTTTCTTATTTTCTTTTATTTGTGAGATTTTTGCCAAGTTAGTTCCCTTAAGCTTTCTATTTGACTCGTGTAACGAGCGTTTAGCCAATGACTCCCAAACCAGATGGTTTTAGGGCATTAGGTGTAGAAACACCCCTAAGGGCTTACTAACTCGAGTCAAAAAGGCTACGAAACTAACTGATCTTAATGCTACTGATCAAAATATTCCACCTTTTGACGTGACACTTACTGCTTACTGAGGCAAGAGGGCCAGTTACTCAATGGAAAGTTCTTTTTAATGATCTTTAGGAGCATTTTTTTTCTTTTCTTTTTGAGCAATAACGAACTTTTTTTATTTTCTTATGCCACCACGTTAATCTAATAGGTCATCTGGTTCACAGTCAAGCAAAATAAATATACAAATCAAAATTACATGTCATACCCCACACAACTATGTGCTAATGTGCTCATGTTTAGTTTAAGTCGAACTTGTGAATCCTTAAATGCCTAAAAGAAAGTGATTATGGTTCAAAACTTAATTATTGGCCCATATGTTCAAGGTGTTAAGCTCACTTATGAAGTCAAATCATATTGTTTGTTTAGAACACCCAAAAATTTTGGAACGGAATGAACATGTATTTATCTATGAAAAACAACAAAACAAAAAAAACTGGGACAAGGTGTGTGTGAATGTGTCTCCCATACCCCCAAACTTAAATTATACATTGTCCCCAATGTGTGAATAACAAGGAAAGAGTTTACCTGGGAGATGGAGAACTAGCTAGGTTGGCATGGCTCATAGCGTACCTCCAAACTTGAACGGATGCACACATTGTCCCTAAAAAATAAAAACTAACGTAATACGGGAAAACAAGAAGTAATAAAAATAAATAAATAACAATAAATACGTAAAATAATAAAAATAAAAGGATAAGCTGTGGGGTGCCTCCCATGAGCGCTAAGTTTAACGTCTTCAGCCGGACCAAGCCTTATTTTTCCCCAAAACTACGAGTGGCAGTAGCTAGCATAGGAAATGTCTTATTCTCTCCCATATAAGCATACGGTAAGTGCTCTGACAACTGCTTGAATTCCAAGTTAGGTGCCTGTACAATAGAAGGGAAAATAATATTAGTAGGCACATGATGGTCAAATGGATCGGTGTACTTACTTGGATGCTTTGGAAAGGCCTCAAGGAGGTGCATAGTGTCAATGATGTCATCAGTAACATCCTTGCATTTGGGCTCAATATCCGATCTTGGGACACTATAGATAAGAGCAGTTTCTATTGGATCAACGTGATGGACCTGAAAAGTTTCCTCAACAACACTTTGCGTCATGCATACATTAAAACATTTTGTATTATCTGGGAGTAATTTTAATGCATTATATCTTTTGATTTTAACCGTCTCACTATTTACCTTCTCCATCTCACTTACCTTGGATATGGATGCTTGTGTAGGCTCATCAGTTTCAATGATCTTACCATTTGTTAGAGTTGTCACGGCATTTAGTTGTTGATGTCCTCTTGGAGTAGGTAGTGGTTGGACTGGAAGTTCACCCAACTTTCTTTCACTTAGCTCCTTAGCCAATTGCCCCATTTGTTCCTCGAGTCTTTGAATGGCTTGCTCATGTTTTGTAGTGGTTTGTCGTCGCTCAATCATGAACTGTTCTTGTGAAGTCATCAGTTGCCTCATAAGATTCTCTAGGTCACTATTTTCTGATTCCGTCACTGGTTGGGCTGCTGGTTGAAAGTGTCGTTGCTGTCCTTGAAGATTCAAAGCATTTTGAGTGTTGCTCCATGAGAGATTGGGGTGGTTCTGCCATCCAGGATTGTAGGTATTTGCATATGTGCTGTTCGGTCCCTCATAATTTGCTTGCTCTTGATCTGTAGTTGAATACAGAGGACAAGTATAAGTATTATGATCAAAATGAAAGCATATAGCACATACCTGGTGTTGTGTAGCCTGTGGACTAGGTGAGTTATTCTGATCAGCCATGGCTTTTATGAGCATGTCTAGCTTTTTTTTCCATAGCAGCCATCTGATTTGAAGATCTATCATTGAAGCTCACCTCATACATACCCTTGCTTTTAATTCCTTGTCTACCTTTTGAGGAGAATTGTTGGGTGTGCTCACTTAATGTCTCAAACAGCTCCATGGCTTCTTCACTAGTCTTCTCCATCAGCACACCTCCACAACTGAAATCCACTATACCTTGATTTATGCCACTCAAACCTTCATAGAAAGCTAGGACCAGCTCATCTTGAGGTAAGTTATGATGTGGACATTTGAGTAGCAGCTCATTAAAGTGTCCCCATGCCTCAAAGAAAAAGTCGCCATCCCTCTGTTGGAAGGATTGAATCTCCTTCCTCATCTGCCTTGTCTTTTGGGCTGGAAAAAATTTCCTTAGAAATCTACTGGATAGCTCTTCCCAAGTATGGATGGAATCTGCAGGCAATGAATGATACCACATTTTAGCATTATCTTTCAATGAAAAAGGGAAAAAAATTAACCCGATTCCCTCTTGATCTAGGCCCCGAATATGCTGGAACTTGCAGAGATCATAGAATTCTCGAAGGTGCAAGTGTGGATCCTCAGTAGGTGTACCCCTAAAATGAGTCAAGGAACTAAGTATCTCCGGAGATATGTAATAATTTTCTTCCACCTTAGGTGGATATGCAATGCATGAAGGATGGTTGAGGTTCTGTGCAATGAAGGATTGCTTCAAAGGTCTCCGTTTCGGTGGCAGTTGGTTGTAAAGCTGTCCCATTGGTGCTTCACCCTCAAATTCTTCTTCTCTCTCTTCGAAGTTGTTTCTAGGCCTCTTTCGAATGATCTGCTCACTTTATATATCAAGTGAAAGGATGGTTGGGTTCCTCACTCGAAGCCCTTGCATGAATCAACAGGAATACCTTAGTGCAGCAGCTTCAGTACTGCTGCTCGGGTAGTCTCTGGACTATTTGCGCTCGAGCGCTCTAAGCACTGTGCTCGATCGCACCAGTGCGCTCGATCGCACTTAGGTTTGCGCTCGATCGCAGTGCCAGAATTAGCACTGATGCACACCTAAAACAGAAAGAAAGAAAATAACAAAAATGAAGAATTAAGTTAGATAATTGATGAAAATAAAATAAAACAAAACAGATTAAGAAAAATATTTAATGAAAAATAAGAAAGAGAAAAAAAAAAAGTGAACAAAATAAGAAAAATAAACGGGAAATAATTCTAAACAGAAATTTATCACAATCCCCGGCAACGGCGCAAAAAACTTGTTGTGCGTTTATCCACTTAAATAAATAAGTAAATAATCGCACTTGTTTTACTTGCAAGTGCACAAGGTCAACAGTGTAGTATAGTGTGCGAATGCAAGATCATCTCCATAGAGATTGGTAAAGTTCAATTTAGAATTATATTCGCAATATAAAAAGATAGAAATAATAAAAGTGTTGAGAAATAATAAAGATAAAATACTAAGGATAAAGGCGTAGGGACTTGATATCCACCACTAATTATGCTACCACAATATAATAGTATGCCAATGCTTTATTCATGCCATGTATACCTGCTGGTTGCCAACCTAAGGGCATGGTATCTACTCCTTAAGCTAGTGATTTCCCTAAGCAACGAGTTAGGCATGGTATCTACTCTAACTCTTTTCTTCCTTAAGGGATTCAGCATGGTATCTGCTTGAGTTGTTCCTTAAGAAAACATAAGTACTATGGAAATCGACAACCACATGAGACCTAGGGCATGGTATCTACTCCTGGTTTCCCATGTTGATTAACCCGGGTATCCGGATAAGATATCTCTTGTTACTAATGTTAGACCCAGGACTCGGTCATCCAAATTGATCTAACTAACAAGTCCATACCACATGCACATATTGATCAGACATATACATATGAGGAATTTAAATAAAAGCATGTATTAATCAAGTTTAAGCAACACAACATAAATATCGCAAGGCGCCAATACTAAATTTATTGAGTAAACATAATTAAGGCTTCAACCAAGCCCTACTAAGAATTTAATTACACATAATAAAATAAAAAGGAAAGAAGAAACCCGAGAGAAGAGTCATCAATTCCGCTCCACGGTCTCCTTCTCCAAGCTAAAGCAAAAGATAAAAGAATAGATCTAAGAAGTGATCCCCCCAAGAGGTGATACCTTTTGTGTGTGATTTATAAGTGTATTTATAGGTCTTTGAGAAGTCCTAATCGGCTCATGAGTTCCTAAACTTTCCTAAAACGTAAAACTCCTTTATTTCCAAAATAGGGTTATTTCCAAAACAGGGTTCTGCAGTTTACTGTTCACGCCCGTACATGTGCGCTCGATCTCACAGAGGAGTGCGCTCGATCGCAATTTAGCCAGCAGCTGCTCTAAGATTTCCAGATTTATTCCTTTAAGAGCCAAAAATGCTTCTTTTTCTCCAAGACCCTATAAAAACGTGTAAAACACAAAAGTGAAGTAAAATAGACTAAAACAGATAGATAAAGAACTTAACAAATGTAAATTAAGGGGCTTAAATATGAATATTTAAGCTCCTATCAAGACACCCCTAAAGACTTACTAACTCGAATCAAAAAGGCTATGAAACTAACTGGTTTTTATACTTCTTAATGAAATTCCCACCTTTTGACGTGAACACTCAATGCTTACTGAGGCAAGAGGCCCAGTTACTCAGTGAAAATTTTTTACTGATCATTAGATGCTTTTTGATCACTTTTTGCATGATGAACATTTTTCTTATATATATATATATATATATATATATATATATATATATATATATATATATATATATATATTTTCTTCTTCTTTATTTTTCTTATGCCAAAGTATTCTTTTCAACAAGTTATCCGATTACAGTTAGATTAGGGAAACATATACAAAGAAAATTATATGTCATACTCCACACAAATGCGTGTTAAATGTGCTCGTGCAAATTTGGATCAAACTCATGAATTCTTAGGTGCCTTGAGGTAGGTAACTAAACTTTGTAAAATTTCTATTGCAAGACTATGTGTTCTAGCTTTTAAGCTTACTAATGAAGTGTTATAAAATTTTTAAATCAACCAAAATGTTTGTTTATCAAAAGAACATGCATTTATCTTCCTAAAAAAAAACTAGGACTTAGTGTGTGCATGTGTTTCAAGTGCGTGTGTGATAGTATCTAGTTTCTCCCACTACCCCCAAACTTAAAATACACATTGTCCCCAATGTGTGTGTGGTATGGAAAGATCTGACTTAGGAGATAGAGAACTCGATTACTTGTTTGCTTGTCCACACACCCAAACTTGAATTGGATGCACACACTGAGTACCTGACAAAAAAAAAATAAACGTTGTGCCGGAAAACAAAATATGTAAACTAGACATGTAAATATAACTATAACTAAAAGAAAAGTACTAAAATGAAAAGGATATGTCTAGGGTGCCTCCTATGAGTGCTAAGTTTAATCTCTTCAGCCATACAGGGTATCCTCTCACTGTTGATCATCTGTGGGTGCAGTCGAGGAGGTAACGGGTGCAGGAGGTAGGCGGTCAAGGATGGCCTGTAAAATCACCTCTTTTTATGTGAACTGTGCCTGTAACCCATCGATCCGCTGATAAATCAAACGGGCTACCTCACGATCCTCCCGATGGATGTCAGACAGCTCACAGCGGAAAGAAGATAGCTCATCTAGGAGATGCTAATACTCCATGGATCCCATGTCTATCTGATCCTCCTCCCATAAATGGCTCATTGGTGGATGCTTGGCTTCCATCGGATCATCTGTTATAGGCTCGGTAACTGGAATCTGTGCTCGAGGCATGTGAGACTGGCTGAGGCTTCACTGGGCTCCCTCAAAGACAAGGTGGCTGCTAACCGGGCCATTTATAGAGGATCTCCTAATCCCCTTCTTTTTGAAGATATGACTGAGCAAGAAGGGGAAAGGAAGACCCCAAGCATTAGCTGTGGTCGTTTGCTGGTTATGCAACCCATCCCAGAATTTGTGTATCTGACTCCATATGACTACTGGGATGGAGTACCAGTGACCTCGGTGGAAATTGTAGAGAGCTTGCATAAATTGATCTCGTCTCTGTGTCTTGTGCCCCAAATGACACATATTATGCTGCAGGACTGGGTCGACGAACCATAGACGGGGAGGCAATCTCGACCAGCTCCCCACATTGTTGTGGCGGTCAGCATACTGCCCCGCACAAATGTCCTCAATGATGTGTGAGAGAGGGAACGAGTCAGGCTGCTCCTCTATGTGGCTGTCATCTGGTGGGGACTCATCGTAGCAGTGTAAAGAGCCGGCTATGTCAGTGGTGGTCAGCTCTATGAACCTGTCCTGGATCGAAGAAGATAAAATCTCTGGCTTGGTGTAGTCGTAGGTCAGGTTCTCGTAGAAATTGACCACAAATCGTGTGTATGCTGTCGAGCAGACTAGTTTGAATAGCCGTCGGAGACCCTGGTTCTTAAATTCTTGGACTGCCCATCTTATGGCGTCCAAACTCTTGAAGTCCTCTTTCACAATGAATGTTGTCTCAAACAGTATTTCACGCTGTTCGAAACTGGGCTGGGATGTCTGATGACGGCTGCTGGAAGCTCGGGATATGGAAGCTATGAGTTGTGGACAAATAGTAGTGCTTCTGGTGTGATTACGCTTGTGCGTAGCTGTTGGTGCGCTCGATCGCACTCGGCTAGGCAATATGTCGAACACCTTATGTGCACCAAAAATCAGAAGCTATAGGATTTATACACCCTTGATCCAAACCTCCTACAAATGTAAAACTATCCAATCAACACACAAGAATAACATATATAGAATGTATATGTGAGCTGAAGATTCAAAACTGTGTATATGTGTGAGTAACAAAAACAAGCGTGTACCTTGTGTGCTTTAGGAGAGTTGTATGTGTGTAAGGGAGAAACAAAATGAATTTGCCTTGTGGTTGGCTTGGTTGTGTGGTGAGGTGATGGTGGTGTGGTGTGCCAGATGAGAGTGGAAGGTAGGATTTTGCTGTGTGAGATGGTTCATGCAAGAGAGAGAGAGCAGAAGTGCGATTAAGCGTAAGTGAGTAAAGGAACGGGAAACTGTTAATAACATGCACGTGACCTCTCTGCCCCAATTGCACTCGAGTGCATTTGTGAAGTGCGCTCGATCGCACGATGCACAAGTGCGTAGGGTACTGCGCTCGTTCACAATGCAGGGCGAGGTGGCGCTCGAGCACATAGGGTGTATGCTTGATCACAAGACAAAATTTTGCTAAAAAGAAGTTTTCATAAAGAAATGAATTAAAGTGAAAATAGGAACGATGCAGTCGTACTAACTTGTAGTGGCCTCAGTACCACTAACCTTGATAGAGGCACTTTGAGCTATAAGTAAAAGCAAGTGGAATTGCTCAAGTGCTCTCTATGGTAGCTTTAAGGCTACATCTCTTGAAGGAGGCACTTAGGGCCCCCATCAGGTGGTTCTAGGTCTGTTGATAGCTGCTTGGTCTCCAATTTTGGTACCTGGTAGATAAAACAAGGAAGGGTAGTATTAGTAAGTACACGATTTTTAACTTGAGGATTATACTTACTTGAAGGTTTAGGTGTGCTCCTTATGGTGTGCACAGCTCTATGGACATCTTTAATCACATTATCCTCTGGCCCAATTTCCAATCTCATGTCATCATGGATGGTCTTCAATGGAACAGTGTAATGGACTTTAGACACTTCCTTATCAATACCTTGTATGAAACTCACATTGTGACACTCATAATTAGTTTTAGTGGAGTCTAGAGTATTAAAGAGTTTAAATTCTATTTCTTCATCATTTACTCTCATTGTGACAATACCTCTTTTTACGTTAATGTTTGTGTCAGCAGTGATCATAAATGGTCTCCCTAAGATGATAGGGAGTGGTACAGGCATATGGCACTTCTCCATGTCTAATACAATAAAATCAGCAGGTAAAATAAATTTATATACTCTTACCAAAACATCCTCGAGGATACCTCTTGGTCGTTTGATGTTTCTGTCAGCCAATTAGAAAGTAATGGAGGTTGGTTGGAGTTCTCCTAAACCTAGTGTCTACACTGTAGGGTAGCAAATTGACACTTGCTCCTAGATCTAATAATGCATGCTCAAAAAGCTAGTCACCTAGCCTGTAAGGAATAGTAAAACTACCCGGATCTTTTAGCTTGGGTGGTAATTTTCTCAATAATACAGCACTTACCACTTCGGTCAAGGCTACCGTCTCATGTTCCTCAAACTTCTGTTTGTTAGTGCAACAATCTTTTAAAAACTTAGCATAAGCAAGTAGTTGTTTTATTGCCTCTAATAAAGGAATATTTATTTCTACATTTTTCAAGGTTTCAAATATGTCAATCATTTTAGTTTCCTTTTTAGGCTTCACCAACCTTTGAGGGAAGGGTGGAGGTGTATTTACCTTTTCTATCTCTCTTACCTTAGATGTGGAGGTTTGGTCTGGAGACGTTTGTGTAGGCTCGTTGGTGCCGATGACCTTTCCACTTTTTAAGGTTGTTATGGCATTCAGCTGTCGGTGTCCTCTTGGATTAGGTAATGGCTGGGCTGGGAGCTCGCCTTGCTTTCTGGTACTCAATTCCTTGGCCAACTGTCCCATTTGTACCTCTAGTCCTTGAATGGCTTGATCGTGTTTGGCAGTGATTTGCCTCATTTCAGTGGTATCTTTACAGGACAATGTGGCACTGACCTAGACCATGGTGTTACTGCTGTCAGTTATGGAGTCAGTGACGATGGAATTAAGTACTGGTTAATAACTCATGGGGCACTGAATGGAGTCAAGAAGGATACATTCAGATGCAGAGAGATATTGATGCTAATGAAGGTATCTGTGGCATAGCAATGGAAACCTATTACCCTACTGCATGAATTGCAATATCAAAGGTAATGCCTCCTACCCCTTGTATAGTATAATTAATGCGTACCTGTATTTTTATTTTCTTTTATTGTCAGTCCTACTAGTTACTTATTAGCAAGAAATATTATTGGTTTCATACCGAGAAACAAATCTGTAATTCTGTAAAACTATCCATTTTAAATTACTACATAGATGAAACTCACCTTTTCTTTGTACATATTATATATATGTATGTGTATATGTATATACAAGGTCTTAGACAATTTTAGTTTACCGAGGTTCAAATTTCAAAACCTTAACCATCGCAAGTAGAACCGATGCAGTACAGTAGGTGAAAACAAACAAATCATTCTTGTAAGTTGGTGAAATCATCAAGGACAAGTTCTTCGAGAGATGGGAATGGTCTACCAGTCCCCTTGCCATAAAACTCTTTTCCAATATCCCTCACTCCATTGATTCCATATAGGGAGAAAGTCTTACGTAAGAGAAGATTGCCAAGAGTGGGAAGATGTTCACAATTAATAAACTTGGTAAAATGAACACCAGTCAAGTTTGGAAAAGTCCAACGTGGAAACCTGATTCCTGGGAACCCCTTTGCAAACAACTTTTTAAGATTTTGGTGTGGTTGGAGGCCCTGGATAAGTTTTTCTCCCAACTCAGCTTCATGTTCATATTCTTGCGATAAAGACGATGGATGAAATTGTTCACTTCTGCGAAGTCTAGCTTTTATGGGTTCCTCCACAGAAAATACAAGAGGATGATCATCATCACTTCCCCAACAAAGACCTAGTGATTCAAGATTTTCTTTCTGCATCATATTTGCATTCTTTGAATCATCTGCATTGTTGACATTTTTCAAGCCTTTTATTATCAGCTCACCTTGAAGGTTTAGCCGTCCCAGAATCTCAAGGTCTAGAACTCAACTTACAATAACTATTAGCAACGTCTGAAGCTGGTTAGAGATTTTAGGTAAAACGATCTTGCGGATGCTTAAATAACCATCAGGCCATATATTGGGAAATAGATGTGTGTTCGTATTTTGTCCAAGGATTAAACTAGTAAAAAATCAGCATCAAGTCCACAGTGTGTGCCGCGGCCTTAGCCTTGTGCACCGCGGCCTCCAGCAGCTCGGATATCCTCCTCCTCTAGGCTGCGCCGCGGCCCAGCTTCCCCATGCCGCGACTCCCAAAAAGGTAGAAAGTTCCCTCACTTGCAAGCCGTGGCTTGCCCTGTTCTGTGCTGCGGCTTGAAGGCACACCTGATGCTTTTGTTTCAGCATTTCAAATGGTGCATGAAGCATGATCAAAATGAACAGGATCACTTAGAATTGATGAAGGGCTATGATTGATTGGTCCTCAAGATCTAAGGGTGGAGATTGACTTTCAAGATTGGTCAAGAAGTTGGTGCACTATATAAAGGGTCACCTAGCTTCAAAAAGGATATAACATGTGAATGTGAATGTGAAATCAATTGTAAGAGTGCAAAGACACTAAACACAAGAGAGATTCTTTGTAGAGAGGCTGGTTGTTTAGAGAGAGAGTAGAATAGAAGGGGATTCTAGGGCTTATAAAGGGAATTTTCTTAGGAAAATTCCAGGTTTAGTTCTTATCACTTTCTTTTACTTCTTCTTCTTTCGTTCTTCAAGAACCAGTGAGTACTTGAAGAGGTGTTACTGATTGTAAAGAATTCCATTGACAAGATAGTGCAGAGAGCTCGGAAGAGCTCATGGGGACGTAGGCACATTGCCGAACCCCATCAACAAATTACTTGTGTCTTTTATGCTTTCTTTGATTGTTTGATTTCTGTTCTATTTATACAAGTCATTCTAGACTTGGGTTATTCGAAAGATCACCACCTGGGCATTTTGAGGTGATTTCCAACAAGTGGTATTAGAGCTTTGGTAAGCGGGTATCAGAGCAAGACTTCAAGAATCAAAGATCAATTTCTTAGGTGATTCAAGAACGGAGTAAAGATCAAGATCCGATCGTGTTCTTGAGGGTGATTCAAGAACGGTATTGAGATCAATCTTCGATCGTGTTCTTAAGATTTAGAAGAAGTTGGAAAGCAATTATGAGTGTTGTATAAATCTAGGATTTTCTCCGCAAGATGGGTTCAAACTTCATTGTTAAGAAGTTTGATGGAAAGGGAGACTTTGCCCTTTGGAAGCGGAAAATCAAGGCTGTTCTCATGCAACAAAAGGTAGACTTGGCGATTAGAGAAGATGACGCTTTTCCAGCAAGTATCACGGAAGTCCAGCGGATTGAGATGAAGAAGATGGCGTATAGCACCATCTTTCTGCATATCTCGGATAGTGTATGAGTTGTTTCTTACTAAAACTCTCCCTAATAAGATTTATCTTCTTAAACGAATCTTTGTTTTTAAAATGGATCATAATAAAAAGTTGTAAGATAATCTTGATGTGTTTAACAAATTAGTTCAAGATTTGGCTAGTTGTAGTATAACTTTCCTGGATGAACAATTGGTTGTTATGTTATTAAATTCTCATCCTCATTATTTTGAGAGTTTGATTAATGCTATTGAATATGGAAGAGATACACTAACCAAGAAAATTGTGATCAATGCTGTAAGGGCTCATGATTTCAAAGCCAAGATGAGGGAAGCATCAAGTGGAGAAGAATTGTTCATTAAAGGAAGGTCAACAACTCGAAATGGCAGTAGAATCCATAAATCGTATTCCAAACCGAAGTTTGGAGGGAAACGATGCTTCTACTGTGATAAGTGCTTAAATATTCATATTTAAGCCCCTTCATTTACATTTGTTAAGTCTTATTTTATGTTAATTTAGTCCATTTTACTTCATTTCTGTGTTTTACAGGCGTTTATAGGGTTTTGGAGAAGAAGAAGCATTTTGGAGCTTAAAAGGAAGAAAACTGGAAATCCTGGAGTAGCTGCTGCCTGGAGTGCGATCGAGCGCAGCATTGCGATCGAGCGCACTGCGTATGCGATCGAGCGCACCTGTACGGGCGTGAACAGTAAAGCGGCAGAACCAATTTTGGAAATAAAAGAGTTTTATGTTTTAGGAAAGTTTAGGGTTCCTGAGCCTTCTAGGATTACTCAAAGCCCTATAAATACACCTGTAAAACACACGCAAATCATCACTTCTTAGAGAACACTTCTTCTATCTTTTTCTATTAGCTTGGAGTGTAAACTTTGGGAGAGAATTAACGCCTCTTCTCTCGGGTTTATTCTTCCCTTTATGTTTAGTTTATATATGATGTTTATCTTAGACAGCATATGTAACTAACTCTTTATAGGGCTCGATTGAAGCCCTAGTTATGCTTTCTCATATATTTATTCATTGATAAAATCTTTGCCAATAGCCTTTATTATGTTGCTTAACTTGATTAATGCCAGTGCTTATTTAAATTCCTCATATGTATGTGTATGGTCAACATATGCATGTGGTATGGATTGGTTAGTTAGATCAATTTGGATGACCGAGTCCTGGGTCTAACATTAGTAACAAAAGATATCCACACCGGATTCTTGGATTAATCAACATGGGAAACCGAGAGTAGATACCATGCCCTAGGTCTCATGTAGTTGTCGATTTCCATAAATCTTATGCTTTCTTAAGGAACAACTCACGCACATACCATGCTGAATCCCTTAAAGAAGAAAAGAGTTAGAGTAGATACCATGCCTAACTCATTTCTTAGGGAAATCAATAACTTAAGGAGTAGATACCATGCCCTTAGGTTGGCGACCATTAGATATACATGATAAGGCTAGTGCACTGATACATTATACAATGGGGAAAGTATGACTAGTGGTGGATATCAAAGCCCTATGTTCTTATTACTGTTAAATCACACTCAACTATTTTTCAACTTCTTTTACTAAGAAACTAATTCTAAAACTGAAATTTACCAATCCCTGTGGAGATGATCTTGCATTTGCACACTATACTACTGTTGACCTTGTGCACTTGCAAGTAAAACGAGTGTGATTATTTGCTTATTAATTTAGGTATATTTTTGTCCAACATACTGCAATAAAGAGGGCCATTTCAAGAAAGATTGCAAGAAGAAGTTGTGGGATGAGGGAGGAAGCCATACCAAGAATGGAGAGGCTTCAGTTACCAAGGGAGAATAGCAAGATGATGTTCTTGTTGTGTGCTCAAATATGGGCAGGAGGCAAGGCAGCGAGAAATAGATCTTGGATTTCGAGTGCACTTATCACATGTGCCCTCACCAAAATTGGTTCAAGAATTTCAAGGAAACCAAAGATGGAAAGGTTTTCTTGGGGAATGACACTTCTTGCCAAGTGAGGGGGATATGAGACATCAAATTGAGGATATTTGATAGAGTCACAAGGCCACTGCGGAATGTGAGGTATCTTCCGGATTTGAGAAGGAGTTTGATCTCATTGGGGCAACTAGATTCTATGGGGTACATGTACAAAGTAGAATGAGAAAAGATCAAGGTAACCAAGGGATCTTTGATAGTGATCAAAGCAGCAATCAAAGACGGTCTCTATGAGATGATCGAAGAAACAGAAATCAAGGATCAAGTAGAAAGCTTGATGGCTGAGATGGATAAGGCAGCACTTTGGCACACTCGTTTGGGATATATAAGTGAAAAGGGCCTGCAAGTTCTCAGCAAGGATGGTCTATTTGGTGGTGACAAGATAGAGAAACTTGATTTCTGCGAGTGTTGTGTTCTTGGGAAGCAATACTGGGTCAGCTTCAACACCAGAGTGCACAAGTCTAAGGGCATTCTTGACTACATTCATGCGGACCTTTGGTGACCAGCAAGGACACCAACACAGGGAAGTAATTGTTATTTTCTTTCTTTAATTGATGATTATTCAAGAAAGGTTTGGTTTATTTGCTTAGAAATAAATCAGATGCTTTGAATAATTTTGTGGTGTGGAAAAAGTTGCTGGAGACTCAAACGGGTAGGGTAGTTAAGGTTTTACGAACTAATAATGGCTTAGAATTCTTTAATAAGGATTTTGATAAATTCCGTGAATTAAATGGGATTCTAAGACATAGAACGGTTGTAAAAACCCCTCAGCATAATGGAGTTGCTGAGAGGATGAATAGAACCCTTATGGAAAAGGTTAGGTGCATGTTAATTGGGTCCGGTTTACCAAAATATTTTTGGGGGGAAGCTGTGTCTACTGCTGCATATTTGGTTAATAGATCACCCTCTAGGGCTTTAGACCTTAAGACTCCCATGGAGATGTGGAGTGGAAAACCCCCTGAGTTAAACAACCTTAGAACTTTTGGATGTGCTGCATTTGCACATCAAAAAGATGATAAACTTAGCCCAATGTCTAGAAAATGTGTTTCTAGGGTATGGTGATGGGGTTAAGGGATATAGGTTGTGGTCCTTAGAACCAAAAGGAATGAAACTCATAATAAGTAGGGATGTTATTTTTAATGAATTGTTATTTCCCTACTTGGAGAAAACTAACCCTGCAGGGGATAGTTGTTGTGAGTTTTAAATTACTCGCAAGCGCACGAGTCGTTTGCAGTATAGCGTTGTGCAAGTGCGAGGTCGAATCCACAGGGAATTGCGTTGTGAAAATATAATTTTTAATATAAATTAACTCTATCTTAACCTAGTTCCAAATTTCAGATGATATTGCAAAATAAATTAAAATGAAATTAAATTGATTTAAAATCTAATAATAAAAAGCATTAAGGTTTCCGAATCCACCCCACCGAAGTTAAGCATACATGTTCTAAAAATATAGCCTATCAAAACATTCAATGAATCCAACTATAAGACAAAAAAACAAAGAATATCCCAACTAAACCAAAAGCACCCGATGTATCCGCTCTTAACAAATCACAAAGGGAATCCAATTTAATCGAAAAGCATTCAATATATCCATCAGATGAAACACAAAGAAAATCCAACAGACAATTTAAACTCAATCAATTATAAGATTAACTCAAATAATTGACAGAACATTTATACTAAAAATTGTCATATTTGTACAAGCAAATCTGAACTACTATGCCAAACAACGGCGGGGCTTCATCTTCAACCTTAGCTGAAGAGTCTAGCCACTCATAACTATAAAACTATAATAACAAGTGCTAAACATTTAAACTAAAACAACTGAATATAAAGAAATAAATAAACAACTTTACATGAGAGAAATTCCACTCACTGACGGGCGGCGCTTCCCCTCGTGGTAGCAATGCCTTCGGGATCCACCAGAATGTTGACGGACGTCCACCGGTAAACACCAAAGTGGCTCAGGAATTGTACACTGAATGATGAGGTCAAATGGTGTTTATATAGGGGGAGTCCTGGAGTAATGTGGCTTACAGAAACGATGTGGGATACAGGCCCGAGTGCGCTCGATCGCAGTTTGGTACGATCGATCGCAGATACGATCGATCGCATGTCTTGTGCGCACGATCTCATGTGCGCTCGATCGCAGATGCACTGAACTTCAAATATTTCGATTTGGGATTGATGACCTTGCGCTCGATCATAGGCAGGCGCGCTCGAGCGCATGTGCGCTCGATCGCATATCTCGTGCGATCGATCGCAATGTCTTTAGAAGCTTCAAATCTCCTGAAATGCTTCATTTTCTCCACAAAGCTGTAAAAACACACAAAACACAAGAAAAACGTAAAATGAAGTAAAATACTACTAACTAAGAGCATAACAAATGTAAGTTAAGGGTCTAAAATATGCAATATTTAAGACTCATCAAATACCCCCAAACTTATATTTTGCTAGTCCCTTAGCAAAACAAAATAAAAGACTCAATGAAAAACAAAGAACATAAAGATGAAGTCATCACTCATGGTATCCAAAAATTTAAGGAGCACACATCACCATGATATTCATTCATAAGCAAGCTTAAAAAGGTAAACCCATCTTCGCAATGAATAGAAATGTTAAAATCTAATTACTTACAAAAGGCAGGATAAGGCATCACAAGCTTGAATCAGTGTAAGGTGAATTAGCATATAAAAATGAAGCTTCCAAGTAACTCTAATGTGTAAGGTCTCCATGTCTCAAGATTCACCGAATTTCCCATCAAAAATGAACGAAAAGGCATAGTTTTTATTTTATTCTCTTTTTATTTATTTATTTATTTTTTAATAAGGCACGGCTATGTTTAGTTCCCTTGAGCTTTCTAATTGACCCATGTATCGAGTGTTAAGTCAATGACTCCCAAACCAGGTGGTTTTAGGGCATTAGGTGTAAAGACACCCCTAAGGACTTACTAACTCGAGTAAAAAATGCTACGAAATTAAACCAACCTTAATATTACCAAGCAAAATTCCACCTTTTGACGTGAACACTCACTGCTTACTGAGGCAAGAGGTCCAGTTACTCAGCAAAAAGTTTATTGATAAATTTTTTTTTTTTTTTTATGTTTTCCTATGCCCAAGAGTTCATCCAACAAGTCATCCAGTTTCAGTTAAGATAAGAAAAAATACACATTAAAATTACATGTCATACCTCACATAATTTGTGCTAATGTGCTTGTGTTAGATTAGATCAAACATGTGAATTCTCAAAATGCCTAAAGTAAGTAACTAAATTTGAAAATTTATCACCAGATCATGCGTTCAAAATGTTAAGCTCACCAATGACATCACATCACAGAAAATGTTTAGATCAACTAAAATTTCACGATAACATGAGCATGCATTTATCTCTATGACGAAAAGACAACAAATTAGGACAAAGTGTGTGATGTGTCTCCCATACCCCCAAACTTAAATTACACATTGACCCCAATGTATGACTAATATGGAAAGAGCTGACCTGAGATATGGAGAACTATCTGGACTGGTATGGCTCATAGCATACCCCCAAACTTGAACTGAAGTACGTTTTGTCCCTGAAAAATAAAAACTAGAAAACAAAAAATACTGAAAACAAACATTAATCATAAATATGCGAAATAATAAATAAACAAAAGAAAAGATAAGCTGTGGGGTGCCTCCCATGAGCGCTAAGTTTTACGTCTTCAGCCAGACTCTCCCTAGAATACTACACTCAATCTGAGTAACTAGGATCCTCCAACAGTATCGTCTCAATGTCCGGACTCCTCAACTCTAAGAATGGTTTTAGCCTCTGTCCATTTACCTTGAAAGTATTACCATTCTTAGGATCCTCAATCTCGATGGCCCCATGAGGAAAAACCGATCGAATAATGAATGGGCCTGACTATCGGGATTTGAGCTTGCCTGGAAAAAGATGCAGGCGCGAATTATAAAGAAGAACTCTCTGACCCGGCTCAAAAGCTCGTCTCAAAATATTTTGGTCATGAATCTTCTTCATTTGTGCTTTGTATGATCGGGCACACTCATATGCATCATTCCGCAGCTCCTCCAATTCATTGAGTTGGAGCTTTCGTTGTGAGCCAGCCTTGGAAAGATTAAAATTTAATTGCTTGACAGCCCAATACGCACGATGCTCTAATTCAACCGGAAGGTGACATGCCTTTCCGTATACAATGCGATAGGGAGACATGCCAATTGGCGTCTTGAAGGCTGTCCGATATGCCCACAGTGCATCCGTCAATCGCAGAGACTAATCCTTTCTAGTAGGGTTCATAGTCTTTTCCAAAATATGTTTGATCTCGCGATTTGAAATTTCCACTTGACCACTCGTCTCTGGGTGATATGGGGTGGCAACTTTGTGCGTGATACAATATTTCTTCATCAACTGCTCAAAGATCTTGTTGCAAAAGTGCTTACCTCCATCACTTATGATTGCTCGAGGCATACCAAAACGAGCAAAAATAGTGTCTTTCAAGAACTGGATCACAACTCTGTGGTCATTGGTCTTGCACGCAACAGCCTCCACCCACTTGGACAGATAGTCCACAACAACTAGAATGTATAGGTAGCCAAAGGAGTTTGGGAATGGTCCCATGAAATCAATGCCCCACACATCAAAAATCTCAACAATCAGAATAGGGTTGAGGGGCATCATATTTCTCCTAGAAAGACTCCCTAGCTTTTGGCAACGCTCACAAGATATACAGTAGGTGTGAAAATCCCGGAAAAGGGTAGGCCAATAAAATCCACACTGCAAAATCTTTGCAGCAGTCTTTTTAGCATTAAAATGGCCTCCACATGCATGATCATGACAAAAGGCGATGACATTAGATTGGTCATGCTCAGGAATACACCGTCTAATGATCTGATCAGGAAAATACTTGAACAGGTAAGGATCGTCCCAGAAAAAGTGTTTTACCATGGCCAAAAATTTTGATTTATCTTGCCTCCCCCAATGCAAGGGAATGTGTCCGGTGACAAGATAGTTCACTATGTCAGCAAACCATGGTGCGGGACTGTGAGCAATGTGCATTAATTGCTCATCAGGGAAGGTCTCAGAAATGGGAGTGGCAGCCTCACTGAATTCCACAATCAATCTAGACAAATGGTCCGCCACCACATTTTCCGAACCTTTCTTATCCCGAATCTCAATGTCGAACTCTTGAAGTAGCAAGATCCATCGGATAAGACGAGATTTAGCATCTTTTTTAGAGAAAAGATACTTCAATGCAGCATGGTCCGAGTAGATAATGACTTTAGATCCTAACAAGTAGGATCTGAACTTGTCTAATGCAAAAACGACTGCAAGCAACTCCTTCTCAGTGGTAGAATAATTGAGTTGTGCATCGTTTAGAGTTCGACTTGCATAATAGATAGCATGGGGAAGTTTATCAACACGCTGCCCCAAAACAGCTCCAACAGCATAGTCTGATGCGTCACACATAATCTCAAAAGGCACATCCCAGTTCGGTGGCTGAATAATGGGTGTGGACGTCAGAATTTTCTTCAGATCCCCAAATGCTTTCTTATAATCCTCATCAAATAGAAATGGGGCATCTTTTTGCAACAACTTGCACAAGGGCCTGGCGATCTTGCTGAAATTCTAGATAAATCGCCTATAGAAACCTGCATGGCCCAGAAAAGATCGAACCTCTTTCACCGTACGTGGGGGTGGAAGGCTGGAAATCAATTCCACCTTCGCTTTATCGACCTCAATCCCTCGATGAGATACGATATGCCCCAGTACAATTCCTTGCTTGACCATAAAATGGCACTTCTCCCAATTAAGCACCAGGTTCTTCTCCTTGCACCGTACCAAAACCAAAGAGAGACGGTGCAGGCACTCCTCAAATGTTGAACCGAAGATGGAGAAGTCGTCCATGAAAATCTCCAAGAACCGCTCTACCATGTCAGAGAATATACTAACCATGCACCGCTGAAAAGTGGCGGGTGCATTGCATAACCCAAAGGGCATGCGACGGTAGGCGAAGGTCCCAAAAGGACAGGTAAATGTCGTCTTCTCCTGATCTTCGGGGTCCACGGGGACCTGGTTATATCCAGAATAACCATCCAAAAAGCAATAATACTCGTGCCCAGCCAAACGCTCCACCATCTGATCAATAAATGGAAGTGGAAAGTGATCCTTCCGTGTGGCACTGTTCAGCTTACGGTTGTCTATACACACTCTCCACCCAGACTGCACATGAGTTGGCACCAACTCATCGTCCTTATTCTTTACTACCGTTAACCCAGCTCGCTTGGGCACGACATGAATGAGGCTCACCCACTTGCTATCAGAGATGGGATAAATGATCCCTGCATCTAACAGCTTAATAACCTCTGCTCTCACAACCTCTTGCATAGCAGGGTTGAGCCATCTTTGCGGCTCCCTCGATGGCTTAGCATCTTCCTCCAAGTGTATCCTGTGCATCACCACCGAGGGGCTGATTCCCTTAATATCTTCAATGGTCCAACCAATAGCTTCCTTGTGCTCTTTTAAAACCTCTAACAATTTCTCCTCTTGAGCCTCTCCCAAATCTGAAGCTATTATCACAGGCAAACAGTATGCTGGACCCAGGAACTTATACTTAAGATTATCCGGTAAAGGCTTAAGTTCCTTCTTTTGAGGTTCTGGTGACACCTTCTCCTCTTCCTCCTTGCTTTCTTGAGGATCAGACTCCAAAATGGCATTTACTTCCTCGAGTAACTTATCTAAACCCAAGTCCTCTCCAAAGTGAGCAAAGCGTGCCTCCATGGGATCCTCAATGCTTGATTCATCCACAGTATCCTCAAGAATCTCCTCTATCAAGCATACATCTCTCACTTCATCATATTCCAGTGGTTGCCTAGTGATATCAAAAATGTTCAACTCCACTGTCATATTTCCGAAGGAGATCTTCATCACCCCTGTCCTACAATTGATTAGGGCGTTAGCCGTGGCTAAGAATGGTCACCCTAGAATCACCGGTGTTTGAATCCCTACATTCTGAACCGGCTCTGTGTCAAGCACAATAAAATCCACGAGGAAATAGAACTTATCCACTTTTATCAAAACGTCATCAACTATCCCCCGTGGTCTTTTCACTGACCTGTCAGCCAATTGAAGCGTCGTGGATGTGGGCTTCAATTCTTCTAACCCCAACTGCACATAGACTGAGTAGGGTAGAAGATTCACACTTGCCCCTAGATCCAAAAGGGCCCTCTCAATATGGCTGACTCCTATCGTGCAAGAGATGGTAGGACACCCCGGGTCCTTATACTTGATGGGTAGCTTGCACTGAAGGATTGAACTGACCTGCTCGATAAAAAATGCCTTCTTTGGGACATTCGTCCTCCTCTTGATAGTGATCAAGTCCTTTAAAAACTTGGCATATGATGGCACTTGATGGATGACATCCAAAAATGGGATATTGATTTGGACTTTCTTGAATACCTCCAGAATTTCCTCATACTTCCCTCCTTTCTTGGGCGTCTGTAATCTCTCGGGGTAGGGCGCTCTAGGTACAAACGACCTAGGAGGGTCTTTCTCAGTAGGTGTGGCTGTAGATGGCTCAGCATCTCTCTTCTCTGTGTTGCCACTCCCTTGCCCTTACTGCATAGTAGGGCTCTCTTTCACTTGATTGTCCACTTGTCTCCCAGACCTCAGTGTAACAATCGACTGTACTTGTTCCTCCCCGTGCGTAGGAGTTGATGAACTATCAACCATAAATTGTCCTTTTGGGTTTTGCATGGGCTGACTGGGGAACTTTCTTTTCTCTCTCTCACCCAAGTGACTTGCAATTTGCCCTATTTGACTCTCCAGCTTGGCAATTGCTTGGGTGTTTACCATTGTTGCACTCCTCACATCGCTCATATTTTGGCTAGTCGCTTTCATGAATTCCTTAAGAGTGTCCTCAAGCGACTGTGAAACTGGCGCTGGTGTTTGGGTGGGTGCGTGGTAAGCAGGTGAAGGTGCTAGATGGGCAGAACGACCATGATTAGGAATTTGTGGGGCAAATCCGGGAGGATATTGATTTTGAGCATGATGAGAGGATCCTCCCTGATTCATTGGTTGGTTCTGCCTCCATGAAAAATTTGGGTGGTTCCGCCACCCTGGATTGTACGTCTCGGAGTACGATCCATTTGACTGCCTTCGAAATTCATTGAAAGCATTTACTTGTTCCATAGAATACTCGGCACAAGCCGGCATTGATGGGAAATTCTGTGCTAGATGCATGGGACTAGCACAGATGGAACAGCTTTCAACATTGAATGTGTTGGCAGCATTGATGGATTGGCTCACAGTGAGAGCGTCAATCTTCTTGGTGAGGGCATCTAATTTTATCCTTAAATCAACGTCCTCCCTGACCTCATAGATGCCTCCCCTCTTAGGAGCACGAATAGACTTATCTCGACAGCTTGAAAAATCCCACTGCTGTGAGTTGTCGGACAACTTGTCCAACGCCATATATGCTTCGTCTCCTGTCAGACACAAGAATGCCCCCCCATTCATAGACTCTATTATGCTACGGTTGGGTTGAGTCAACCTTTGGTAGAAGAATTGAACGAGTCTCCACTTCTCATATCCATGTGGAGGGCATCTGATCAGTAACTCTTTAAAGCGCTCCCAGCTTTCAGAGAACTTCTCATCCTCGTCCTGAGTGAAAGAGCTAATCTCCTTTCGGCACTCATTCACTCTAGACATTGGGAAAAACTTATGGTAAAATTTGCTAAGCAGGTTTTCCCAAGATGTAATAGACCCGGACGTGTTGGAGTCTAACCACGCCCTAGCTCTATCGTGAAGGGAGAAAGGGAAAAGTCGAAGATGGACTGACTCCTCAGAGAAGTTCTGGAATTTGAATGTAGCACAAATGTCTTTGAACTTCTTCACATGACTATAAGGATTTTCAAGATCTAAGCCATGGAATGAGGGTAGGAGTTGGATAACATGTGGCTTCAAATCAAAGTGTGTGGCATTGGTTGGTGGCAACACTATGCAGGAAGATGAGTTAGTCGCAATGGGTGTGAACAAATCCCTAAGAGATGTGGTGGAGTCCACGTTCCAAGCTCTAGGTTACTCTACATGTTCAGGATGATTAAAATTTTCTCCCATCTAAACAGTCTCTCTCTCAACTAGTGCTCTTTTCTGCCTCCTAAGAGTTCTTTCTAAGTCGGGATCTAAATGTGTCAAATCTAAGTTCAAGGATCTCCGACCAAGCATACACTAACAGAAAAATAATGAGATACTAACCAGCAGAAGCAACAGAATAAAGCAAACACAAAACTCAAAAAAAAAATTTAAATTAAATTAACTAGTAGAAAAATAAAATCAATTCAGACCAAAAATTTTCAAAAACAAAACAACTCCCCGGCAACGGCGCCAAAAACTTGTTGTGAGTTTTAAATTACTCGCAAGCGCACGAGTCGTTTGCAGTATAGCGTTGTGCAAGTGCGAGGTCGAATCCACAGGGAATTGCGTTGTGAAAATATAATTTTTAATCTAAATTAACTCTATCTTAACCTAGTTCCGAATTTCAGATGATATTGCAAAATAAATTAAAACAAATTTAAATTGATTTAAAATCTAATAATAAAAAGCACTGAGGTTTCCGAATCCACCCCACCGAAAGTTAAGCATACATGTTCTAAAAATATAGCCTATCAAAACATTCAATGAATCCAACTATAAGACAAAAAAACAAAGAATATCCCAACTAAGCCAAAAGCACCCGATGTATCCGCTCTTAACAAATCACAAAGGGAATCCAATTTAATCGAAAAGCATTCAATGTATCCATCAGATGAAACACAAAGAAAATCCAACAGACAATTTAAACTCAATCAATTATAAGATTAACTCAAATAATTGACAGAACATTTATACTAAAAATTGTCAGATTTGTACAAGCAAATCTGAACTACTACGCCAAACAACGGCGGGGCTTCATCTTCAACCTTAGCTGAAGAGTCTAGCCACTCATAACTATAAAACTATAATAACAAGTGCTAAACATTTAAACTAAAACAACTGAATATAAAGAAATAAATAAACAACTTTACATGGGAGAAATTCCACTCGTTGACGGGCGGCGCTTCCCCTCATGGTAGCAATGCCTTCAGGATCCACCAGAATGTTGATGGACGTCCACCGGTAAACACCAAAGTGGCTCAGGAATTGTACACTGAATGATGAGGTCAAATGGTGTTTATATAGTGGGAGTCCCGGAGTAATGTGGCTTGTAGAAACGATGTGGGATACAGGCCCGAGTACGCTCGATCGCAGTTTGGTGCGATCGATCGCAGATACGATCGATCGCATGTCTTGTGCGCACAATCTCATGTGCGCTCGATCGCATGTCTGCTGCGATCGATCGCAGATGCACTGAACTTCAAATATTTCGATTTGAGATTGATGACCTTGCGCTCGATCATAGGCAGGCGCGCTCGAGCGCATGTGCGCTCGATCGCATATCTCGTGCGATCGATCGCAATGTCTCCAGAAGCTTCAAATCTCCTGAAATGCTTCATTTTCTCCACAAAGCTGTAAAAACACACAAAACACAAGAAAAACGTAAAATGAAGTAAAATACTACTAACTAAGAGCATAATAAATGTAAGTTAAGGGTCTAAAATATGCAATATTTAAGACTCATCAATAGTGAGCAAATCAGTCCGGAATTTGTGAAGTATAGCATCAAGGAGAATTCAGTTCAGGTAGAGCAAGGATGGCAAGAAGGTTCGAACCAGGTAGAGCCCATTGATGAAGGCCAAGCTCATGACACTTAAGAAGTGGTTGAACTAGAAGGAGATGATGCAGCAAGTCAGAATGACTATTAGCTCACAAGGGACCGGGAAAGGAGGGTGGTCAGACCACCTTTGAGATATGGTTTTGCGGATGCTAATGTAGCAACTCCTTAGACAGAAGGAGGGGTTGAACCAGAAACTTACATGGATGCCATGGAATGTAAGGATTCGTCAAAGTGGCAGTTAGCTATGGAGGAAGAAATGGATTCTTTGAGGAAGAATAACTCTTGGGAATCAATGCACATTCCAAGAAAACAGAGATTTGTAGATTGTAAGTGGTCTTACAATATCAAAGAAGGGAACCCTCTAGGGGATGAAGTCCGGGATAAGGCTAGGCTTGTAACGAAGCGGTTCACGCGAAGAGACGGCATAGATTTCACAGAAACCTTCTCACCTAGACACAAGGTGGTGGAAGTGGTGAGTATCCTCATATATGCTGATGATATGCTATTGGTTGATAACAGCAGGGAGAGGATGGAAAGGTTGAAGTCTCAACTCAGTTCGGAGTTCGAGAGGAAGGATCTTGGCCTTGCACAAAAGATCCTTGGGATAAGAGTAATTCGGGAAAGGGAGAGAAACGGGTTGAAGGTTTCTCGGTCTTCCTACATAGAAAAGGTGTTGTCTAAGTTTTCTATGGAAGATGGTAAACCAATGAAGGTTCCCCTTGTTGGTCATTTCAAGTTCTCCAGCGATCAATGTCCAAAAGCGGATGAGGAGAAGAAGAAAATGAAAAAGGTTCCTGATGAGAGTCATAAAATGCACTTTAACAGTACATTATTGTTAGCATTTTAGGGTTGATCTAGGTTTATATTGCACTTTTATGCCTTAACAATTCTAAAGTGTCATTCTTGGATCATTGATTTGTTTTGATGCATTTTCAGGTGTTTGGAGTCCAAAAGAGAAGGAAATGCTACCATTGAAGAAAGCACAAAGATCCCATGCATATCAGAGCGAATGAGTGCTTTTGGAAGGGCAAAATGAAGGGAAGAAAGTGTGTGTGCCGCGACTTGGAAAGAAGTTTCACTAAATTGCCAGAATTGCCCATACAGATCAATCATCTTTGCAAATTAAACTGTATTGATACAAGAAGAACCAGAAAATTAGCCATATATTCTTAGAAAGATCTAGAAGTCTATTTTTTGGAGAATTTTACGGCTCATAAAAATGATTTTTCTATAGAAAGTTATGGCAGTTTTAGTAGACATAGGTCAGTCCAGAACAGCACCAGCTAGCACCGCGGCCAGCACCGCAGCGCCTAGAACCTCCACATCTTGAACCACCAGCCAACACTGCGGTGCCCAGAAGCTCATCCAAACTAGAATATGCCTAGCACCACGGTGCTCCCCAGCAGCACCGCAGCGCGCACACGGATTTACATCTCCGAGTTAGACTTTAATTAGGGTTTTAAACATTAGATTAAACCCAAGAACACCCTTGGACCCTTGTACTATAAATAGGTCACTTAGGATCTAAGAGAGGACATCTTTTGACATACAATTGAAAGCCAAAAGCTCATGAAGGCTGCTCCATCAAAGTGATCAAGCATGAGCCCCATGGCCAACTAATCTTCAAGTAAGGCGAAGGGATGAATCCCTAGGTGCAGTTGTTCTTACTTTCTAGTCTTGATTCGATTGTAAGGATTTAATGTTAGAACATTGTTTATGATTTATTCTTTGATCAAACAAGAAGAATTAGGGTTCATATGACTGCTGCACTTTTTATTCTTCTTATCTTAGATTTTCTTAAACCGGTGATTGCATGCTTCTTCTCTATATAAGTTTAGTCTTGCTATTCTTATGTCAAGTTGTTCGGGTGTGATTGAGTCCGGTAGATTTCTCTTTTAGGGTTGTCCATTACTATGATATTGTCATGGTGATATATTGTCGTTTCTTGATAACTCTATAGGATATGTCATGCGTACTTGAATCGAAATCTATGAGTATTTCATAAGCAATTACATTAGGGTTTATATTTGTTCTTAATTGAATATTTGTCGATTGCTTGTTTGGGATGTGAAACTTGCAATCGACATAAAAACAACTGAATCATGATTGGGATAAGGCAACGAACCTAGGGAGGATTCCCGAAACCTTGTTGCTTCTCCATAATATATTCACACAACTATTTACACAATTACTATCAAAACTCAAATTCTTTCATTTAATCTTTACCGTTCGTGTTGAGGTTTACCTTCTTTTGTAGTTAACTTGTTTCCCTATGGAATCAACACTCCAAAGCTGTGCTATAACTACCACATTACATTTTGGGCGTAATCAGTCCCTTACTCTAGTGCGGTTGGATCAGTCATGGTCATAATGGTCAGCACTAGACCCGACATTTCTCATGAAATGAGAGTTCTCAGCAGGTTGATGAGTAATCCTGGAAAGAAGCTTTGGCTTAGGATGAAGTGGTTGCTGAGGTATTTGAAGGCTCAGTGGCAGCCGGTGGTAGCACTCTCAACAACCGGGGCAGAATACATAGCGGCTTCGGAAGCCATAAAGGATGCTATGTGGTGCAAAGGGTTGTTGGACGAGTGGAAAGTCCTGAAAGAGCAAGTGGTGGTGTCTTCGGATAGCCAAAGTGTGTGGCACTTATGTAGGAATCCAGTGTTCCATGAGAAGACAAAGTATATGGATGTTCGGTACCATTTCATTCGGGAAAATGTTACGGAATGATGCATTCATATGGACAAGGTGGCCACGGAAGAAAATCCTGCAGATTTAGGCACCAAAGTTCTACCTCTAAGTAAGTTCAATCATTACCTTGGACTTCTTTGGATTGGATTCGGTTGATATGATGACTCAAAAAGAGTTTGGATCCTGAGTTCTCTGCACAAATGTTCGGGTTTAATCGCTTAGACAAAGGTAGAGATTGTTGGTATTTTGTCCAAGGATTAAACTAGTAAAAAATCAGCATCAAGTCCACCAGTGTGCGTCATGGCCTCCAGTAGCTCGGATGTTTTCTTTCTCTAGGCCGTGCCATGGCCCAGCCTCCCCACGCCGCGGCGTCCAGAAAGGCAAAAGGTTCCCTCACTTGCAAGCCGCGACCTGCCCTGTTCTAGGCCACGGCTTAAAAGCACACCTGATGCTTTTGTTTCAACATTTCAAATGGGGCGTGAGGTATGATCAAAACATACAGGATTGCTTAGAATTGATGAAGGGCTATGATTGATTGGTCCTCAAGATCTAAGGGTGGAGATTGACCTTCAAGATTGGTTAAGAAGTTGGTGCACTATATAAAGGGTCACCTAGCTTCAAAAAGGACATAACATGTGAATGTTAATGTGAGATCAATTGTAAAAGTGCAAAGACACTAAACACAAGAGAGATTCTTTGTAGAGAGGCTGGTTGTTTAAAGAGAGAGTAGAATAGAATGGGGATTCAAGGGATTGTAAGGGGAATTTTCTTGGGAAAATTCCAGGGTTAGTTCTTATCACTTTCTTTTACTTCTTCTTCTTTCGTTCTTCAAGAACCAATGAGTTCTTGAAGAGGTGTTGCTGATTGTAAAGAACTCCATTGACAAGATAGTGCAGAGAGATTGGAGGAGCTCACGGGGATGTAGGCATATTATCGAACCCTGTCAACAAATTGCTTGTGTCTTTTATGCTTTCTTTGATTGTTTGATTTCTATTCTGTTATATAAGTTATTCTAGACTTAGGTTGTTCGGAAGATCACCACCTGCGCATCTTGAGGTGATTTCTAACAATGCACAACTTTTCTAAGGTTCATTAAAGGAACCATACTGGTCAGTGCTACACATCCAGTCATATTGAGATGTCTGAGGCTCACCATTTTGGCAATAGTAGGCAATGCTCTAAGCATATAGCAAGCAAAGAGTTCAAAGTTTGCAAAAATGGGAGGATCTCGATGCTTTAGGGTAATTCTGTGATGCGTGCATAAGATAGATCAAGATACCTTAAACACAACAAACCACAAATAGATTCATCTATCTTTTCAAGGCCGCAAGCATTCAGATCTAGCACACACAAGTAAAGAAAACTTGCATACGTTCTTCTAGGAGCAACTTTGAAATCACCACCTAGAAATACCAACAGAGTTCACAAATGTTCTGCCTTAGATAAGGCTTCTGGAATCTTAGGTGACGCAAAAGAACAAAGAACAGATGAGTGACGAGTTTGAACAAGATTACTTAATGGAGGACCCTGCCCCAAACTCATGTACTCTTTTCCTGAAACAGACTGTGCAAGATCATGAATGATATTAAGCATTTTGAATCTAATTAGGCCTCCATTGTCAGTTCTCTAGTCTTAAAAAGAATGACATCCACAACAGATCAATAAAGTAGTCATTGCCAATCTCATCTGGTTGCTTGCTTCCAACATCTGATTGAATTAAGCCTTCTGCCATCCATAGACAGATTAACTTTTCCTTCTCAATTTCATAGTTCTTAGGAAATACTGAGCAGAATGCAAAGCAATGCTTGAGATGGGATGGTAAATGAATGTAACTCAGCCTTAGGGCTGGTAAGATTCCACTCTTACATACATCCAAATCCCAGAGTTCACTGTTTTGCACGAACAACCACTCATTTAAATCTTTCTTGAAGCACAGTAAACTTCCTAGAGTTTAAGCTGCCAAAGGAACACCACCACATTTATTCACAATCTACTTTCCAATCAGTGAAAGTTTTGCAAACTTTTGTTCATCCCTTTGTCGGAAAGCTCGTTGCTTGAACAGATTCCAGCAATCACCATCAGGCAAACCCTTCAAAAAATATGGGAAAGTTGGGGAGTTCATCATGAAGACAACTTTCCTACTTCGGATGGTTACGATAATTTTGCTTCCAATAATACAACCTTTAAAGAGAGGTGTTCACTTGTCCCATTCCTCTTGATCTTTGTTCCAAACATCATCTAACACAATTAGGTATCTCTTCTTGTGCAACAAGGCTCATAGCTTGGACTGAAGTACATCTATCTTTGAAATACCACATTTATCAATAGTTACAGATTCAATGATTGCCTTTATGATACTTTTCACATCGAAATAATCAGATACAAAAACCCAAATATTGATGTCAAAATACCTCGCCACCTCCTCATCATTGTATGCTAATTGAGCAAGAGTTGTCTTACCAAGACCTCCTATACCGATAATTGGAACAAAAGACACATTTCCTTCCTCAGCAGCTTCACAAGACAATAACAATTTGACTATCTTTTCTTTGTCTTCCATTCTTCCATAGATTTCTGATTCAATAACGAACGAGCCAGTTTCCCTTCTATCAGATTGCCTATTGCCAATACTAACCTCCCTTAGATGCAGGTCAAATCCCTCCATTGTAGTCCTTTCTAGTTCCTGCATTATGTTTCTCAACTTCTTTGTGTTTGCTCTAGTTCTTATTTTTTATAAAAGTTAATAACTCCTGAAGGTTTTGATATAATGAAAGTACCTGTAAACTCGTCAAGCAGGTCCTCAGCATCATAAACTGTCCTTTAGCCTTGACAACCAAATACGAACAGATTTATTGGTGACTTGTTTCTCTTCAGCATCTTCAAGAACGGCTTGAACCATCAGTAAGGTATTTTGTAGGTTACTAAAGTTGTCCATAAGATGCCACATATCTCAAATCTTTTGTAAGATAGGAGAAGCTAGCCTGTTAAATATCACTTGTAAGACGAGTGATAACACTATATCGGCCATTTTCTATAGAAGAAGTGTGATAAGAAACAAAATACTGGTGGACTGAATGTGAAGAAGGATTTCGATTTCACTGATTAGCAGATTGATCAGCTCCCGAAAGATAAATTAACTTGGTGGAGCCAGAAAGTGAAAACGATATCTGGAAACTTCCTTTTCCTTGAGTTTAGGAAAAGTGTAGTAGACCCAGTAAAAAGACAAAGTCTAGTCAAGAATTTCTCATCCTCATTTACTTTTCATTCATACTTTCTTTTTAAAATTATTTTTTATTTTGGTTAGATCATGAATCCCAAAATTATTTTCCGCCAAGGCCTACAAGTCCATGTAATCACTGGTGAACAATGGAGATTCTTACTACATAACTCCCATGGTTTCTTTTCAAATAAAATAAACCATGGGAATTGGTAAGCCTCGAGAAGTCCACTTTAAATTTCAGGTCTCCATACAAAATATGACAGGCAGATAAGAACACACGTATCATTGTTGGGAGAAGGTTAGTGTTTATAATGAATGATTCTGTTAATAACGTCAATTATAAATAAAAAGAAAATAAGAAGCAATATACATAGGTGCACCTCAAAATAACGCTACCTCCTGCCAAAAGTTTTACTATAATCAACCTCACAAATATCTCGTTACAATGTGTGCTGAGTACATAGGGAGTATTTATGTGCAACTTAAGACACCCTAATTAGGGCTTCCGCTCTGCTACAAAACCACGGCTATTCATAGGCCCAAGTCCAGACTATCAAGCAAAAAACCAGACCCAAAACATGTACAGGGCCTAAAATTTTCGAGGGCACTACCCTTTAACCGCCACCCGCTCACCGAGAAGCGGGACCTATTGTCGTCCGGGGTTTTACAGATTTAGACCCATGAAATATGCACCAACTCTAATAATAAGGCAAGCCATTGGTGACATGCATAATGCCCTAATGGTCGGTAATTCTAGTCCAAAAGGCTATTGTTATGTGTTTCTATGCAGTTTTCACTTATGACAAACAAAATGATTTTCTGCAAGTGCCTAGTAGAATCCACTTTCTTTGGAAAAAGTTACTTTTTCTTTTCTTTCTTTTTTCAAGGCAAGGGAAAATTACAGAAATAGAATTTTGTGTTTCCCAAAAGTTATGAATTAAAAGTGTGAGATTTATAAAACTAAATCCCCTTCCCCAAAGGAAAGGAAATATAAAAGAGAACACAAAAAGAAAATGGGTATAGCCAACACGAAATCTAATTGGTTTTGTTGAGAATAAAACGTCCATTTTATAAGTTTTAACTGATATACGTCAAAAGTCTTTTAAGATCTCCTTTTGCAAATATAAGTTTTGTTGACGTGTTCTATATACCCTGTCGTCTCATCTCCTCAAACAATATGGCTGCCACAACATTCTCAAAGATAGATCAGTCGTACCACTACCAATCTTAACTATCAAGTTATCCAATGAATCAAGTAGTGAACAGAGCAGTGTAATAGCCTTATCATCATTCATCACATCAACACTGATAGACAATAACTGACCTATCAAAGTGTTGAACTCATGTAGATGAATAGAGAAAGAATCATCCTCAGCCATCCGAAGGTTGTACAACTTATTCCGCTGAAACAATTTATTTACCAGAGATTTACGCTGATAAAGGCTTTCTAGCTTCTTCTAGAGTTATTTTGCAGTCTTCTCTCTAGAAATGTTTATCAGGACAGAATTGGCCACGCACAACCAAATCAGACTTTGAACCTTCCAATCGAGCTTCTCCCACTCCATGATGGCCGTTGTAGATGATGCCGAAACCACTACTGGCGATGCTACCGTCATGCTCATCGTACTTGATGAAAGTCATAAAATGCATCTTATCAGTACTTAATTGTTAGCATTTTAGGGTTGATCTAGGTTTTAATTGCACTTTTATATGCTAATAACTCTAAAGTATCATTCTTGGATCATTGATCTATTTTGGTGCATTTTCAGGTACTTTAAGCTCAAAAGAGGAGGAAAAGTTATCATTGCTTGAAGCACAAAGACTCATGGCATACTGGAGTGAAGGAATGCTTCCGAAAGGACAAGATGGAGGGCTTAAAAGAGCAACAGCTGCTGCCCGCACTAGAAATGAGTTTTCACTAAATTGCCAGAATTGCCCGTACAGATCAATCATCTTTGAAAATTAAACTGTATTGATACAAGAAGAACCAAGAGATGAGCCATATATTCTTAGAAAGCTCCGGAAGTCTATTTTCTGGAGAATTTTACCGTTCATCAAACAGATTTTTCTAGAGAAAGTTATGGCAGTTTTAGTAGACAAATGTCAAGCTGTGCGGGCTGTGCGGGATTTCAGCGTGATTTTGGGCTTAAATCTCACATCCCACATCGGTTGGAAAACATATTTCTATATCTCACATCCCACATCGGATGGAAAACACATTGCACTCTTGGTATTTGCCTATATAAGACCCACTCCACTTTAGCTTTGGGAATCAATTGGGGATGAATCCAGAGGGCCTTTAGGAGCAATCCAGAGGGCCTTTAGGAGGAACCCGAAGTTTAAAGTTTGAAGGTCGGGAGAGATGGTTGTCGGGAGGCCGGAGGCAACTCGAGGACGCATGAACCCCATGGCCGGCTAGTCTCCAAGCAAGGCGAAGTGATGAATCCCTAGGTGTAGTTGTTCTTATTTTTCCTTTATTTCATTCGGTTGTAGTTGGAATTATTTTCGTTAAATATTGTTATGTTTTATTCTTTAATTTAATTAGTAGATTTATTATAACTCTGGTGGTTGCATGCTTCTTTTCCATATAAGTTCAGTCAGGCTTTTCTTATGTGTACCTGTTTGGGTGTGATTGAGTCTGGTAGATCTCTTTTATAGATTTGTCCATTGCGGCGGTATCGTCGTTTAGATATATCGTCGTCTCTTGATAATTTATAAGTTAGGTCATGTGTGCTTGAAAGTAAAGAAGATTTCATAACAATTACATTAGGATTTATAAATGCGCTTTAATTGAATATTTTTCAATTGCCTGTTTGAGATGTGAAACTTGCAATCGAGATAAAAACAACTGAATCAAGTTAGGATTAGAGCAACGAACCTATGGAGAATTCTCGGAACCTTGTTGTCATTTTTATTTTAAACTTATTTACAAAATTACCCTTTCCTCAAATCAACTCAGATTTTATCCAATTAATCTTTTATCGTTTGTGTTGAGGTTTACACCTTCTGTTGTACTTAACTTGTTTCCATGTGGAATCGACACCCCAAAACTGTACTACAATAACCGCGTTATATTTTGGGCGTAATCAAATTTTGGCGCCATTGCCAGGGAAATGCGCTTAAGTACGAGGAAGCTTGTCAACTTTGACTGTGACGGTAGAAGAATTGTAAATATTTTTCTTTTCAGCAGTTTGTAAATACGGTAATATTGTTCCTTTACCTTAGTTTTAATTTTCTGATTATTTATTTATTTATTATTTTGTTTTATTTATTTTCCCTCTGATTCATTTGGTGTACGCTTAGACCGAGAGATTTGCGAGGTAGATTCATTAGAGGACCCAAACTAGAATTACCCTCTCATTCCGAGTATGATAGTGAAACCTCGCCTAGATCAACCAATAGTGGAAACCCAAGTGAGAATTTATAGGATTCTGTTAATATGGCTGATAATCATAATGAGAATATTGCTAGAACACTTCAGGATTACCTCCACCCTACACGCACAGTCACACCATCATGCATCATGTTTCCAGCCAATACTCGCCAATTAGATCTTAAACCAGGGATGATTCAATTACTCCGTGCATTTCATGGCTTGGATAATGAAAACCCATATGTGCACATTAGAGAGTTTGAGGAAGTAGTCGCGACTTTTCATAGTCAAGATGAAACCGATGACATTGTGAGGCTTAAGTTCTTTCCTTTCGCTTTGAAGGATAGAGCTAAGAGTTGGCTATACTCACTAAGACCACGATCTATTGGGTCGTGGACTGAGATGACTCGGGCTTTCTTTAACAAATACTTTCCCCATCATAAGACCAACGCTTTGAAAAGGCAAATCTCCACCTTTTCACAAAAAGATAGTGAGACCTTATATCAGTCTTGGGAAAAATTTAAAGAGTTATTGAGTATCTGCCCTCACCATGGGTATGAGAGTTGGCGCTTGGTGAGCTATTTTTATGAGGGACTTACATATATAGAGCGCCAATTCGTAGAGATGATGTGTAATGGTGGGTTCTTGGAAAAAGATCCTGATGAGGCCATAGAGTACCTCAATGAGCTTGCTGAAAAAGCTCACACTTGGACAAGACCTAGTGCTACTGAAAGCACAAATAGGTCACGACCTATAGGGAACCCAAATGGTGGTGGAATTTACCATCTTAGGGAAGAGGATAACCTTAAGGCCAAGGTCAAGATGCTCACTAGGGAACTAGAGGCATTAAAAACTAAAAGCTCAAAGCTAACACACATAGTCAATCATGCAAAATCCTTTTAACCATGTTTTGTGTGTGGCGGGGTAGACCATCTTGCCCAAGAGTGTCCCACATTTGCTGATATGAGAGGGATGTATAAGAAATAATGTAATGCCTTAGGCATGTACACGAAGCCTTTTACACCCTTCTCTAATACCTATAATTCGAGATGGCGCGATAACCCCACCTTCAGCTGGAAATCTGAAAATCAGCAGCTTGCACAACCCCCTAGCTCATATTCTGCACCATATCATGCACCTGTGTCTTCTAGGAGTTCTTTAGAAGACACTTTACATGCTTTTATTGAGGCACATGGTAAGACTAATAAAAGACTTGAATCGTTAATTGTACAGGTTGTTGAAGAACATAAGGAGATAAAGAGCCAAATGTCCAAGTTGATGAGCTACTTGAGTGTGACTGAGCGAGGTAAGTTCCCTGCTCAAGCTCAGTCCACATCCCATGGTCAGCACCTGGCGCAACAGAATTTGAAAGAGGTGAATGCCAATAAGATAGTAAGTAGTAAGTCCTTACACATCCCAACAACGAAGAGATCAGAGGATGTAGACGAAAGCCACCAAGCATACACGATGGACTCATTCATGGAAAAGGTCCAACATCTTAATCCATTTGAGTCCACCCTCATCCATGACTTCACCAAAGCATACATCGAGCCAGAATTTATGGATGTTACTGATGACATCCTTGAGGCCCCCCAAAAGCATAGAAGCACCATATTTGGCAATGAAGCAGTGGCGGATGCATTCAAGCTATGTTTTTCAAGGAGGGAATAAAAGCGTCTAACTGAAGACGTAAAACTTAGTGCTCATGGGAGGCAGCCCACAACATATCCTTTTACTGTTTTTCATATTTCTTTTTCTTGTTTATTATTATTCTTTTGCTGTTTTCCAGTTTTACTTTAGTATTTATTTTTCAGGGACAAATAAACGAAGCAGTTCAAATGATCGTGCACAACTTTCAACTCCACGCACCGTTGGTTAAAAAGGGAGTTTCCTTAACTTTCGTTTTTTTTTTCATTGAGGACAATGCTTATCTTAAGTTGGGGGTGGAAGATATACATTTCTTATTGCATATCATTGAACTGCTTGGTGTCATTTTTGTTTGTTTTTAGCATGCTTGGTGTTTGCCTTAGAGTTAATTTACATGTCAATGATATAAACTTAATTGAAATAACATATAGCATTTAGAAGAAGTTAAATCTTGCTTCAGTTTGAAATTAATTTAAGCATCAATCTTCATTTAGTTAGAGACTCAAGTTTGTGGTAAGATTGTATGATTAGTCTATAACATCTAGAGAAATTTTATGTGTGATTATTTTGTGAATATTTTTACGGTCTCAACAAGCTCTAGAACTTACTTGATAATCATTTGAGGCGAATTCCTAGAATGCACACTACTTAGATATGATATAGGCCATTTTTGAACCGTTTGAGCCTTTCAAACCTACCATTGCTATATTTATCACTAGTCACCTATTTGAGCCTTTTTCTTGAAAAGAAAAATTGAGCCTTATTTCTTTCGATAAACCATTTACTTACCTTTATGAGCCTAAAAATATTTTTATCCTTATCTTTCCTTTAAAAGAACTTAGTTATACACATGTTGTGAGAAGCACTTAAAAGGAGTAAGGGTGGAAATATGAAAAAAAAATATCACTACCGCAACCCAAGTACATTAAAAGAGATAAGTTGGGGGTTGTGGAAAAGAAAAGAAAAAAAAATGAAAGAGAAGGTAAATGGTTATGTGCCAAAATAAAAAAAAATGAATTATGGCAAAGAAAGAAGAAAGAAAGAAAAGAAAAAAAATGGTGATTTGTTGAAAGAAATGCTCGAAAAATGGTTGAAAGAGTTGGGTGTGGAAGTAAAGGTTATCAAGTGCTTAAAGTGATTGTGTTTAAAGCTAAGAGATTGAGTTCTTTTACTTGTGAATCTTTCCCATTCTTCTTTAGCCTTTACCTTAGCCTAACGTTACAAGCTTATTAAAGACCTTTTGATCCAATGTAGTGTGATTTTTCTACAATAGTGGAGAGTGATTTGAAATGTAAGCATATGGAGCTTGTTTTTGTGATTAACGTCACGCTATTTATTATGTTTTTAGAGACCAAGACTTGTATTCATGAATGTTATGCATAAAATCATCCGGGTGTTTGGATTAATGGTTTGTGGTAAGATGGATGTTAAGAGTCAATAACGATTTTAAGGTTGATGTTTGGATTACTTTTGGACTTAGGTGAAATTTAATGATTCTATGTGTCGTATGTTATGTGCAATTTTTGAGACAAAAAGTGAATTACTCTTGGTTCAACGCTAGCATTGCTTTACTTTGTTTTTAACTCCTACCATAGAATTCGTCTCTTATTTTCGCTTGAATTGCTAGGGACTAGCAATAAGCTAGCTGGGGGTTGTGATGAGAGTCATAAAATGCATCTTATCAGTACTTAATTGTTAGCATTTTAGGGTTAATCTAGGTTTTAATTGCACTTTTATACGTTAACAACTCTAAAGTATCATTCTTGGATCATTGATCTATTTCGGTGCATTTTCAGGTACTTTAAGCTCAAAAGAGGAGGAAAAGTTGTCATTGCTTGAAGCACAAAGACTCGAGGCATACTGGAGTGAAGGAATGCTTCCGAAAGGACAAGATGGAGGGCTTAAAAGAGCAACAGTTGCTGCCCGCACTGGAAAGGAGTTTTCACTAAATTGCCAGAATTGCCCTTACAGATCAATCATCTTTGAAAATAAAATTGTATTGACTCAAGAAGAACCAGGAGATGAGCCATATATGCTTTGAAAGGTCCGGAAGCCTATTTTCTGGAGAATTTTACGGTTCGTCAAATGGATTTTTCTAGAGAAAGTTATGGCAGTTTTAGTAGACAAAGGTCAGGCTGTGCGGGATTTCAGCGTGATTTTGGGCTTAAATCCCACATCCCACATCGGTTGGAAAACATATTTCTATATCTCACATCCCACATCGGATGGAAAACACATTGCACTCTTGGTATTTGCCTATATAAGACCCACTCCACTTTAGCTTTGGGAATCAATCGAGGATGAATCCATAGGGCCTTTAGGAGCAATCCAGAGAGCCTTTAGGAGGAACCCGAAGTATAAAGTTTGAAGGTCGGGAGAGATGATCGTCGGGAGGCCGGAGGCAACTTGAGGACGCATGAGCCCCATGGCTGGCTAGTCTCCAAGCAAGGCGAAGGGATAAATCCCTAGGTGTAGTTGTTCTTATTTTTCCTTTATTTGATTCGGTTGTAGTTGGAATTATTTTCGTTAAATATTGTTATGTTTTATTCTTTAATTTAATTAGTAGATTTATTATAACTCCGGTGGTTGCATGCTTTTTTTCCATATAAGTTCAATCAGGCTTTTCTTATGTGTACCTGTTTGGGTGTGATTGAGTCCGGTAGATCTCTTTTATAGATTTGTCCATTGTTGCGGTATTGTCGTTTAGATATATCGTCGTCTCTTGATAATTTATAAGTTAGGTCATGTGTGCTTGAAAGTAAAGAAGATTTCATAACAATTACATTAGGATTTATAAATGCACTTTAATTGAATATTTTCCGATTGCCTATTTGGGATGTGAAACTTGCAATCGAGATACAAACAACTGAATCAAGTTAGGATTAGAACAACGAACCTAGGGAGAATTCTTGGAACCTTGTTGTCATTTTTATTTTAAACTTATTTACAAAATTACCCTTTCCTCAAAACAACTCAGGTTTTATCCAATTAATCTTTTATCGTTTGTGTTGAGGTTTACACCTTCTGTTGTACTTAACTTGTTTCCCTATGGAATCGACACCCCAAAACTGTACTACAATAACCGTGTTATGTTTTGGGCGTAATTAGTACTCTTCAGCATCTCATCGACTATCACTGTCCACAGGTCCCTATCCACGAGTAGATCCTCTATCTTCAGTTTCCACAACTCGAAGCTCTTCCCTTCGAATTTCTCGATTTCAATCTGTGATCCAATCGACATCTCTGATCATTAATCCCCGAACACTAATTGAACGATTCGAGACTGGACAATCACACGAATTATAAACAAAAAGAAAATAAGACATAATATACCCAGGTTCACCCCATAATAAGGCTACATTCTGTCAAAAGTTTCACTATAATCAACCTCACAAATCTCTCGTTACAATGTTCGCTCAATATATAGAGAGTATTTATAAGCAACTTAAGACGTCCTAATTAGGGTTTTCGCCCTACTACAAAATCACGGCTATTCATGGGCTCAAGCCCAAACCGCCAAGCAAAAAATCAAACCCAAAACATGCACAGGGCTTGAAATTTTCAGGGGCACTGTCCCCTAACCCCTGCCCGCTCACGGGGGAGCGGGACCTCCGTCCAATCACCGGGGAATAGAACCCCGTGGTCGTCATGGGTTCTACAGATTTGGACCCGTGAAGTATGCGCCAACTCTAATAGATAAGGCAGGCCATTGGTGACATACTTAATGGTCGGTAATTCTAGTCCAAAAGGCTATTGTGTTTCTATGCAGTTTTCTCTTATGACAAACAAAATGATTTTCTGCAAGTTCTTAGTGGAATCCACTTTTTTTTACTAACAGAAACATACCACAATGTATTTTTTTCACAAAAAAAAAAAAAAAAACACTCAGGGTATTTTTTGAAAACGGAATCAATCACAGGGTATTTTTTATAATCAAGCCTTAAATTTAAAATTCATAGCCGAAAAAAAGCAAAAGTTATGTCAACCATTTTCTTTCACTTTTTCTTGATGTATTAAAAATATTAATTTAGATCCAAAATCAAAATTTGAGTTTTGCAAATTTTGATTCCTAATGAGTTTTGGCATTATTTATATACTTTAATTAGAGATATTAATTATTTATACCGTTGCCATTATATAAATTATCAATCATTTTTAATTAAATTTTAAATATAACAATGATACATCTATTAATATTAAAACATTGTGATTATTATTTAATAAAAATAGTATTATTAATAATTTAATTAAATTTAATAATTACTAAATATTATTATTTTAATTTTTTTTTGTAACATTTCATCACATCCTATTGTTTTACTTTTTGGTCTTTGTCAATTCTTCATTTTTATTCACACGTTTTACACTCCATTGGTTTAAATGAATTCTATACTAATTTGTAGAATTCATTTAAATTTTATAGGTTATTGTGCTTGATTTGTTAATAAAAACTATAATTCATTTACAAATGAATTGGTTACATATTTAGTTTAACAATAAAAGTTTAGACTTCATTTACAAATGAATTCTAGTAAAACTGAAAAACTTTAGACAAATTCTACCAAAGTTGACATAATTTGTCAATGAACTCTAGATCTAAGCTTATTTTAAAGTAAAATGATAAACATACCATATTTTGGTAGTCTTATGTATTTATTTTTAAGTAGCTCTTCTCCATCTACACTCTCTCTCTCTCTTGCACTATAGTATAATATCATCAAAATCTTCCTCTTCGCTAAATTACTTGTTAGACTTTTGGTATTTTGTAAAATAAATTGAAATTTTATCTTTAGTTATTTGTTATGTAAAAAATTGGAAAGAGACTCTCTTTTTACTGTGTGAATCAATTTTTACAATTAGAATTATATAACTGCTATATTATAATGTAATTGTCAATATAGCAATTATAATTGAAAGATAACTTAAAAGGCAATGAATAATTCCACTCTAATCAATCTTTGTCTAGCGTCTAAATATATAAATAACTTGTAATTGTTTACCGAGAATTAAAATATACTTTCCTTTTGTGTTTTAACTCTCTTTCTTTTGTGATGGCAAGGCTATTGGATAGTCTTTTCATCGTAAGATTGTGACAATGAGATTTTTTAATAAACTTATCTATGTGATGACGAGACTGAAAATAACTTTATCATAGTTTTGTCATTGTAACAGATTATTCAATTTCGATCAGAGTTTGATTTTAAAATTCAATTTGTCACAAATTTCTTATAAAAAAATTAAAACAAAATCTGTCAAAACATAAGGTAAAATATATAATTAAACCTTATATAAAAAATTATACCTTAGTAATTGCGAGTTTTTGTATTTGGTCATAGAAGTCGCATAACATAAAATAATTTTCAAGTAAACAAACAACTCTTCCTTTAAAGTTTCCAAAAAACAAGTTGTCAATTTTTTTATTAGTAATTCATTGAATCAATCAATTGAATTTTTTAGTCTATTAACACAGCTTGCATATTACGTGGATGAAAATTAGTCATGGGTTTGTTGAATATTTTAGCCCCCAAAGACGGGATCGGACCATCTGTAATAATTTTTTTGATAAGATTTGCACTTGCTTGTTTTTGCACACCGAAGGGCACAACTATGTAGTGTGTAGGTTGGGGAAATTGGTGTTTACAAGTAATCTGTTCTGTTCGAAGTTTTTGCGTTATTGAATGATCTGAGATAATAAAAATAGAGAAAATTCTTTTCATTTTTCCTAGTTAGCAACTTTAGAGTACATGACTCGTTGGTGTTATCAATGGTAAGAGCAAATTATTTAATTATTTTATCTAATAATGTGCTGATCGTGTCCACTTTAACCTACTAAGACGGACATACAAAGTTTTTAATGCTTCAGGTAGAAAAAATATTTTACATAATAAATTTAATGATCAAATGGTTGGAGTGTTAACAATAGAGCTTGTCAAGGGTTGTAATATTGTTTAGAAATAGTAGATGGACTAACACGTAATTTTATTAAACCTCAAAGTAATGCATTGTTGATCGGATACAACAAATATGCTAACACGCAATTTCACGAAACTTTAGCTTACAACTTCAATGGCATTCATAAATCACTTCCAATGCTTTTCATTGGCGTTGCTCTTCATTTTGGCAGCTTTGCTTTCTCAGGCAACATCTCGTACTCTGCAAGATGCATCGATGTATGAGAAGCATGAACAATGGATGGCTTTTTATGGACGGGTTTAATAGGATGCTAATGAGAAGGAGAAGCATTTCAAGATATTCAAAGAAAACATAGCACGCATAGATACATTTAACAAGGCCAATGACAAACCCTACAAGCTAGGCATCAATCAATTTTCTGATCTTACAAATGAAGAGTTCAAAGCTTCAAGAAATAGATTCAAGGGGCATATGTGTTCCTCAAAGACAATATCTTTCAAGTATGAAAATGTTACTGCAGTACCTTCTACTATGGACTGGAGAAAGAAAGGAGTTGTAACACCCATCAAGGACCTAGGCCAATGTGGTGAGTTCAAACATTTAATGAGAATATATCATCAGCTTCAAATTAATTCTATCTTTTTTTCGGGCGCGTGGGTTCTAACTTTTGGGTGTAACAAATTAAAATGTAGGATGCTGCTGGGCATTTCAGCAGTGGCAGCTATGGAAGGAATTACTAAGCTAACAACAGGTAAATTAATCTCTTTATCCGAGCAAGAGCTGGTTGATTGCAACACAAAGGGTGTGGATCAAGGCTGTGATGGTGGTTTAATGGACAATGCCTTCAAGTTTATCCAACAAAACAAGGGACTCGCAACTGAGACTAATTACCTCTACAAGGGGGTTGATGGTACTTGCAACACTAACGAAGAAGACAATCGTGCAGCCAAGATAACTGGGTACAGACATACCTGCCAACAGTGAACAGGCATTACTGAATGCAGTTGCTAACCAACCGGTTTCTGTTGCGATTGATGCTGGGGGGTTTGACTTTCAATTCTACTCAAGTGGTATCTTTACAGGACAATGTGGCACTGACCTAGACCATGGTGTTACAGCTGGTTGTTATGGAGTCAGTGACGATGGAATTAAGTACTGGTTGGTGAAGAACTCATGGGGCACTGAATGGGGTCAAGAAGGATACATTCAGATGCAGAGATATATTGATGCTAAGGAAGGTCTCTGTGGCATAGCAATGGAAGCCTCTTAACCTACTGCATGAATTTCAATATCAAAGGCAGTGCCTCCGACCCCTTGTATAATATAATTAATGTGTACCTGTGTTTTCATTTTCTTCTGTTGTCAGCCCTGCTAGTTACTCATTAGCAAGAAATCTTGTTGGTGTCATACCGAGAAACAAATTTGTAATTCTGTAAAACTATCCATTTTAAGCTACTACATAGATGGAACTCACCTTTTCTTTATACATATTATATATATGTATATGAATACGTATATACAAGGTCTTAGACAATTCTAGTTTACTGAGGTTCAAATTTCAAAACCTTAACCATTGCAAGTAGAACCAATCCAGTACATTAGGTGAAAACAAATAAAATACAAAAATTAATCTAAAACACTTGATCCAAATCATATGGATCTTCCTAAATCATATGGAAACTGCAATCCAAATCAAATGGACGTGAAAACTGCACCCAAATCACATGGTGCGAGACAACTCAATCATAGAGTCCGATTTCAATAATTTTCTTTTTTTTATTAATTCTCAAAGCGGACAACAAATGACGTAGAACGCCTCTTACATAGAGATCTTAAACCCTAGTCCTTAACCGATAAGAAAATTGAAATATGAAAGGAAATTGAAATATTAAAATTAACTACACCTAAATACCCATAATATTTCCTGATTACATAATTACTCTTATATCTCCCAATTTCTAAAATCCTTAATTCTAATCTTCTTCTGGTTCCGTCCAGATCAATTACTTGAAGAGATCTTAGATAGTATGAATTTTTCTTTTCTCTTATACACTTATACTACCAAGTACAAACTCATTTCATAGTTATCCTCTTCAGAATGTTAAGAGTCGCAGCTATTCAATAAGTTCCCATAGTTATCTTTCTACCATATTTATTTTGTTTGCTTCTCAGCATGTTAAGCTAGAGCTAGAAACCGTCATTTTTAACCATTGCATCAAATGTTTTCCCCTCCAAATTCCTATTAAATGTAAACAGTAGTAACAATTAGCTAGTGAAATGTTTTTTTTTTCGGCTTAAGCGAAGAAATAACGACAAGTGACTGTCAACAGTAAACCTTAGTAAGTAAATAAGCAAATAGTTTCAAATGCTTATTTTGCTGTGCAATAATGAATATAGTGACTGAATGGACTCAGAAATTGTTTTGAATGATAAATTACCTGGACTGAATGGCTGGCATAATTTTTACTGAGAAAAGAAGCCATGTTTTTCATCTCACAAAGAAAATACCCCGCCCCCCCATAAACACAGGGCTGTAACTAGAAGAACTGCCTGCAGAAGAACTGCCTGCAGTACTGGACTGCCTCATTGTTGATGCTCCAATGTATTTATGGGGGATATGGATTATTTTTTGCCAATCCTCACCAATTTCCTTTTTACATCTTTCCTCAAGTTCAGGACATTCTTGAATAGACAGATGCTGGAGAGCAGCGAGAACTTTCAGCCCTTCTGGCAACTGTTTCAGATTATGACAGTCATATATTGCCAAAGATTTAAGTGAAGCAAGGCACCCAATCCACTCTGGCAAATCTGTGAAACCAGGACAGCTCCCAATTTCCAAACAATGCAGCGTTGTGACTTTCTGGAGCCCTTCTGGCAGATAAAAGAACTCAGAACAGTTTAAGATAGTCATGCTTCGTAGGGCGGAGAGGTGCTCAAAACCTTCTAGTGAAGAACCAAGAAGTGGACTGTACATGAGGGTAAAGTGCTCAAGGGATGTAAGATGTTGCAAACTCGTTGATAATGAAGTCAGCTTACTGCAGTTCTCAATGGACAAAGTTCGAAGGGCAGTCAAACCTTCAAATCCACCCTCTGGCAAAGAGATTAAACCGTGGCAATCAGTAATCTCCAAATACTCCAAAGCTTTGAGATTCTGCAAACCATGTGGCAAGGAGAAGAGATCTTCACACCAACGGATTGTAAGTGATTTCAGAGCATAAAGGTTTCCCAATTCTGAAGGCAGTGAACGAAGCCTGGGGCAAGAGATAATCTCCAAGGATTTGAGAAGAGGATTGCTTGCAAAAAAACTTCCTGAGATAGATAACAAATCTGTGACTTTCTGAATTACAAGAACTGTAAGTGAGGATACATTTCCAATGGAATCAAATATAACCGCACTGCAATCCCGCAGTTCCAAATGCTGAAGAGATGGCAATAATGGCATTGCAGTCAGCTTGGGACATTTTTTGACAATGAGTTTGCTCAAGCTAGGGAAGGCATCTCCGTCATCTGCACCAAACCATTCTTCTAAGTTGGTGAATTCATCAAGGACAAGATCTTCAAGAGACGGGAATGGTCTACCAGTCCCCTCACCATAAAACTCTTTTCCAATATCCCTCACTCCATTCATTCCACATAGGGAGAGAGTCTTAAGTAAGAGAAGATTGCCAAGAGTGGGAAGACGTTCACAATTCATAAACTTGGTAAAATGAACACTAGTCAGGTTAGGAAGAGTCCAACGTGGAAACCTGATTCCTGGGAACCCCTTTGCAAACAACTTTTTAAGATTTTGGTGTGGTTGGAGGCCCTGGATAACTTGTTCTCCCAACTCAGCATCTTGTTCATATTCTTGCGATGAAGAGGTAGGATGATCATCATTACTTCCCCAACAAAGACTCAGTGATTCAAGATTTTCTTTCTGCATCATATTAGCAAGCTTTGAATCATATGTATTTTTGACATTCTTCAAGCCTTTTATTGTCAGCTCACCTTGAAGGTTTAGCCGTCCCAGAATCTCAAGGTCTAGAACGCAACTTACAACAACCATTGGCAATGTCTGAAGCTGGTTAGTGATTTTAGGTAAAATGATCTCGCGGATACTTGAATCATTAGTACCAGGCCATATATTGGGCAATAGATATGCAACTCTTCTAGCGTACCTTAAAGGAACCATGCTGGTCAGTGCTACACATCCAGTCGTATTGAGATGTCTGAGGCTAACCATTTCGGCAATATTAGGCAATGCTCTGAGCCTATAGCAAGCAAATAGGTTCAAAGTTTGCAAAAATGGGAGGATCTCGATGCTATTGGGTAATTTTGTGATGCGTGCATAAGATAGATCAAGATACCTTAAACACAACAAACCACCAATAGATTGATCTAGCTCTTCAAGGCCACAAGCATTCAGATCTAGCACACGCAAGTAAAGAAAACTTTTATACATTCTTCCAGGAGCAACTTTGAAATCACCAACTGGAAATAATAACAGAGTTCGCAAATGTTCTGCCTTATACAAGGCTTCCGGAATCATAGATGATGTAAAAGAACAAAGAACAGATGAGTGACGAGTTTGAACAAGATTACTTGATGGAGGACCCTGCCCCAAAGTCATGGACTCTTTTCCTGCAACTGACTGTGCAAGATCATGAATGATATCAAGCATTTTGTATCTAATTAGGCCTCCATTGTCATAGTGCTCTAGTTCTTGAAAGAATGACATCCACAACAGATCATTAAAGTAGTCATTGCCAATCTCCTCTGGTTGCTTGCTTCCAACATCTGATTGAATTAAGCCTTCTGCCATCCATAGACGGATTAACTTTTCCTTCTCAATTTCATAGTTCTTAGGAAATACTGAGCAGAATGCAAAGCAATGCTTGAGATGGGATGGTAAATGATTGTAACTCAGCCTTAGGGCTGGTAAGATTCCACTCTTACATACATCCAAATCCCAGAGTTCACTGTTTTGCACGAACAACCACTCCTTTTCTTCTCTCTTGAAGCGCAGTAAACTTCCTAGAGTTTTAACTGCCAAAGGAACGCCACCACATTTCTTCACAATCTGCTTTCCAATCAGTGAAAGTTTTGGAAACTTTTGTTCTTCCCTGTGTCGGAAAGCCCGTTGCTTGAACAGATTCCAGCAATCATCATCAGGCAAACCCTTCAAATAATATGGGAAAGTTGGGGAGTTCTTCATGAAGGCAACTTTGCTACTTCGGGTGGTTACTATAATTTTGCTTCCAACAATACAACCTCTAAAGAGAGGTGTTAGCTTATCCCACTCCTCTTGATCTTCGTTCCAAACATCATCTAACACAATTAGGTATCTCTTCTTGTGCAACAAGGCCCATAGCTTGGACTGAAGTACATCCATCTCTGAAATACCGCATTTATCCTTAGTTACAGATTCAATGATTGCCTTTATGATGCTTTTCACATCGAAATAATCAGATACAAAAACCCAAATATTGATGTCAAAATGCCTCGCCACCTCCTCATCATTGTACGCTAATTGAGCAAGAGTTGTCTTACCAAGACCTCCTATACCGATAATTGGAACGAAAGACACATTTCCTTCTTCAGCTGCTTCACAAGACAATAACAATTTGACTATCTTTTCTTTGTCTTCCATTCTTCCATAGATTTCTGATTCAATAACGAACGAGCCACTTTCCCTTCTATCAGATTGCCTATTGGCAATACTAACCTCCCTTAGATGCAGGTTAAATCCCTCCATTGCAGTCCTTTCTAGTTCCTGCATCATGTTTCTCAACTTCTTCGCTTTCGCTCTAGTTCTTATTTTTTTATAAAAGTTAACAAGTCCTGAAGGTTTTGATATAATGAAAGTACCTGTAAACTCGTCAAGCAGGTCCTCAGCATCATAAACTGTGTCCTTGAGCCTGGACAACCAAATACGAACAGCTTTGTTGGTGACTTGTTTCTCTTCGGCATCTTCAAGAACGGCTTGAACCATCAGTAAGGTATTCTGTAGGTTACTACAGTTCTCCTTGAGATCCCACATATCTCCAATCTTTTGGAAGATAGGAGAAGCTAGTCTGTCAAAGATCACTTTTAAGACGGGTGATAACAGTATATCGGCCATTTTCTGCAGAAGCAGTGTGATAAGAAACAGAATATTGGTGGACTGAATGTGAAGAAGGATTTCGATTTCACTGATTAGCAGATTGATCACCTCCCGACAGATAAATTAACTTGGTGGGCCAGAAAGTGAAAATGGTATCTGGAACCTTCCCATGAACTTGAGTTTAGGCAAAGTCTAACGGACCCAATAAAACGGCAAAGTCTAGTCAAGAATTTCTCACCCTCATTTACTTTTCATTCATATTTTCTTTTTAAAATTATTTTTTATTTTGGTTAGATCATGAATCCCAAAACTATTTTCAGTAATGCCCCAATGGTCGGTAATTCTAGTCCAAAAGGCTATTGTTATGCCTTTTGGTAGATTGACTTCTTGTCTTGTGGTGGACCCCAAAAATGAAGAAAACTAAGCTTGACTTCTGTGCTGTCGTCATTGTCATCTATATAAATATTCCCAATGTGTCGTGAGTTGAGAGAGAACAATCTCAAACACCTAACTTGACCCGTATTTTTGATAACTGACATTAATAAGTGAAAGCACCTAATTTAAGATTGAAGAATTTTTTATTGTCATCGGTGAAAAAATTGATTAGGTTTTAAATGACACCTTATGCGTCAGTTAAATTCAAAATACGATAATTATTTTGACATTTTGTTTGCAAGTAAAAATAAATATAAAAATCATAAACCCAAAATAAAACTCATTTACAAAAGACAATCTACAAGGGAATAAACCCAAATTGAAGTGTTCAAAACTCGTTGAATTATGAAATACACATGTTTGAGCACTCTAGCATGCCTCTGTGCCTAATCTATGTTCTATCAAAGGCCAGACTACTAGACATGCCTATGAATCCAGCATCTAATACATAAAAAAAAAAAAAAATAGTTGGTAATGATTTATATAAGTTGAAAACTTTATTGATAATTTTGAAAATTTTTATTGATAACATTAATAGAAGTATGAGATCCAAAAGTTAGCATTATCAGTAAAAAATTTAAGATTACTAATAAAGTTTATAATTGATCTAAATCCAATAGTTTAGACTCGAGCCAACCAAAAACTCTCTTAAATACTGACTTAATACATTGAGATTGGACATAACACTTTTATAATAATTTTTCTCTCTTGGACTGTGATCCAACCAACAAACTTTACCATCGTTGGTATCATGTTATTTCAGCATTACTTTTTTGGTACATAACAAACATACAATATGCACAAAGTTAAAACATAAGCAGAAGCCTAAGACAGCATCAAAGCCACGGGCAAGCAACAAACTCGATGCAATCCAGAACAGGAACCAAACAACAAATAAAACTAACAATTTTTGATAAATAACAAATAAAACTGAGCATAAAGTACATATTGATAGCAAACTCTCCCGATATAAACTAGAAAACTGTATTATCCCTCTTGAACACCATTATAACATATCAGTTGTCGAGCTGTTTTGTTATTGCAAGATAAAATAGCTACAAAGTTCTAATCACCTCAACTAATAAAATCATGAAATATGATTACATTGTGAACAACATGTGAATTTAAAGATTCAATAAAAAAACGTACTTAGTTCCGATTCTGTTTTGCATTCACATTAATTATTGCAAAACTAAAACGTGGCACGGCGTAGATATCCTATTGTATTAAAAACCATCAATAAATATTAAAAGAAAAAATTACTACTATAAGGAAACAAAGTAGTGAAGTTTTGCAGCGACCAAATTATGCAAGTATATTAAGTTTTAGTTAATTTACTAAAGAAAAAAAACAATGGTTTTTATAAGGTACAACATACAAAATTAAATTAAAAGAGGAGGTCATTTAATAGGCGCAAAGTTGGTTAGCAGTTGAGGTAAAATTAATTAAGACCCATGTGATGCATTATACACTGAAACAAATGATCAGGTGCACAAAAATATGTTACTGTAAGCTACAAAAGAAGAAAGAAAGGAAAGGATATTAGTAAGAGTATATCTTACACAAATTAGTGGCCAAAATTTCAACTTTGCTCTACCACTTTCAACACGGCCTGGGTTCATGATCAACACATTTAGTTGGAAAGTTATAGTTTAATTTTTAAACTTTTTTTTCTAAGTTTTTGGTTTTTTGTTTTTGTTTTTATTTTTTATGTTTTAAAGTTTTCATGAAATGATTTGTCATGGTGTGTTTCACATGGTCTATTGTTTTAGGGTCACAAAGCATATATCTAACAAATCAAATGCCAGAAATTGAATTTTGGCGTTTATCGGTCGAAAGACGGATCAATGGTGGTTGTAACTTGAAAAAGATGGGCAATATAACTTTTCATCTATTCATTGACCTGAAATCACAGAAGTAATTTTTTTATATACAAATTCAATTTTGTTTCTAAAAAAGACTGTTTTATATATAAACCGTTTTTCTACATATGTTTCATCTTTGGTTAAGGTTAATTAGTTTAAGCTTCATGATCACAATCTCCATGACTGCCATGGTTCTTCATCAGAGTTATGACATGATATATATGAAGTGTGCTTAATTGAAATATTTGCCACATGCCCTTATCGCTAAAACAGACTAGTTACTTTTTTATTTTTTGTGCTTGATCTTCACTTAATTATCTCATCCTTCATTGCCATTGATTGAAAAGATCATCTAGTTTATAGATGTGCTAAGAAGCTTAGGATTCATAACTCTAATAAGCTTAGGATTCATAACTCGAAAAAAAAGGCTATAAGAAGATCCGAACAAAAAATATTTATTATTTTTTTTTCTCCCTGCAATATCAAATGTTGAATGTCTTTTTGTGCATATTTGTATATTTGTTAGTACTGTTTTGCAGGATGGAGTGGGAACTTCACTGAAGAAAATTCATCTATAGGAGTGCTGAAACAAGTATTATTTCAAGGCATCCAATATTCAACAATAGCCTTGTCCCTTTAGCATCTTCAGTTCAAGCTGAAAAACTGCGAAAGTGGTTTGCCTGCAAAGGAGTTTCCCATAGAAACCTCAAGCTTACTGACAATTTTAGCAGGCCTACCAGTGAATCCTTCCTCAAGTGAACTTAAGATGCTATGATCTGAACGATTTGAGATCTGTCAATCACATGAATAATAAACAGAAAGAAAATAATAAGACACGATATATTCAAGTTCACCTATAAGAGTTTCACAATAATCAACCTCACAAATCTCTCGTTACAATGTTAGTGGCTCAGTAAATAGAGAGTATTTATAAGTAACTTTAGACACCTTATAGCTGCAAAAACCACGGCTATTCATAAACCCAAACCTAAACCGTCAAGCAAAAAACCAGACCCAAAACGTATACAGGCCTTAAATTTTCCGAGGCCTCGAGAGTTCTACATATCTGGACTCGTGAAGTATGCACCAACTCTAACATTACCTACCTCCCGTCAATACAAGTATCATTCCTCATTATAATATAAAAATGCATTACACTATTTAAAAACAGAGAATCCCCCATCACTACTCAAAAAAATAAAACAAAACAAAAAAACAGAAAAAGAGTGGTTCGTGTAATTAAAACAATATGTAAAACACATTTTTCAGGTCATTATAATATCTATGATGTCATATGCTAACCTGCCAAAAAGAGATTTTCTAGTGGTCTGTCAAAGCTCTCACAAAAAATAGCTTAAAATGAAAATATACTTAGTTACTTGTTAAGAATAATATAATCAAAATATGCTTAGTCACACCAGTGAAGGGATTCACTTTGTATTAACAGTGCTTAAGATTAGCATCTCCTTAATTAACATTTTGGTGATGCCTTCTTCTTCCTAATTCAGAACATATCAATATATGATCTGAAGATCATCTAATCACAAATCATCACTGTAATATTATAATCTTCTAAGACATCCAAAAAAATTGTCACACAATAAGTACTGTTTATGCCTGCAATAACATTTTCAGTGCCATGTAAACAGTGTTGGAAATTAAACACTCACACAAACAACTCTTATTCAAACTTAAAAAGATATTACAAGAGCACTCTCACTCAAAAGAAACAAGATACTACAACTCACTCTTAGAAGATTTTGCTTCTTCACTCACTTAGAAGCTCTTACTTCTTCTTGATGATTAAACCAAAATGGGGAGGGGTATTTATACTACTTAAGAACAATCCTACACCACACAAATAAACTAATCCAAAATTACAATAACCATACACCTCATTTTTCTTGGTGGTTCTAACAATATTTTAGGTTACCAAATGATTCACATGCACAACTACTACACCTATAAAATTCTAGGTAGAAGACTTGTAGTTTTGGATCTTTGATTATGAACTTGAACTCCAATTTGATTGGGTTTGGATTTGGGCTCCCATAATGGATCAAGTTTATAATCTAACACCCCCTTTTAAACTTGATCTTGTGACCCCTAGTAAGTTCCTTAATCTTATGAAGTCTTCGCTTGTCAGTGGCTTGGTAAAAATATCAACAACTTGATCTTGTGACCTCACATATTCAACTTGCACATCCTTTCTTGCAACACACTCCCTTATATAGTGGTAGCAAATATCGATGTGCTTGCTTCGATCATGGAATACTGGATTCTTTGCTAAGGCAATGGATGACTTGTTGTCGACACAAACTTTGGTCGGCTCTTCTTGTATCAGGCCTATCTCCTTCAATAGATTTCTAAGCCAAATTGCATGACAAACGCATGAGTTAGCAGCAACATATTCTGCTTCACAAGTAGACAATGTGACAGTCGGTTGTTTCTTTGACATCCATGTGAAAGCAGTATCTCCCATGAAAAATACGAATCCAGTAGTGCTTCTTCGATTATCTATGTCTCCACCCCAATCACTATCGCTATATCCAACAAGCTTGTAAGCATTAGAAACTGAATAGAACAAGCCAAAGTCAATTGTACCTTTTAGATAGCGAAGAATTCTCTTTGCGGCTTTAAAATGGATGGTTGTTGGAGATTCCATGTAGCGACTAACCAATCCAACTGCGTGAGTCGTGCAAGTTAGGTAGCGTAGACTTCCCACCAAACTTTTGAAAAATGTTGGATCTACACTTTCACCTTCTTCATGTTTGGACATCTTGACTCTGTATTCCATCGGTGTGCTTATCGGCTTACAGTTCTCCATCTTGAACTTCTTCAGGATCTCCTTTGCATAGCTTTCTTGTGAAATGAAAATTTCATCCTTTTGTTGCTTAACTTCAATGCCAAGGTAGTACGCCATAAGCCCCATATCTGTCATCTCGAATTCCTTCATCATCACTTCCTTAAATTCATTGAACATGCTTGGGTTACTTCAGGTGAAGATCAAATCGTCCACATAGAGGCACACGATCAAAATATCTCCATCTTTGATCTTGATATACAGAGCGTGCTCGTAGGGACATTTGTTGAAGCCATTCTCTTTGAAGTACTTATCGATTCGGCTATTCCATGCCCTTGGTGCTTGTTTTAACCCGTATAGAGCCTTTTTCAACTTCAACACCTTGTTTTTGTGGCCTTTGACTTCGTAGCCTGATGGTTACTGAATGTAGACTTCCTCTTCAAGAACTCCATTTAGGAAGGCAGATTTTACATCAATTTGTTGTATCTTCCACTTGTTTTAAGCTGCCAAGGAAATAATTAGTCTAACAGTCTCCAACAGAGCAACAGGGGCGAATACCTCATCATAGTCAATTCCAGCTTTTTGACTGTAGCCTTTTGCAACAAGCCTCGCCTTGTGTCTTTCAATCTCTCCGTTAGCATTTCGCTTTGTTCTGTAAACCCATTTGACACCTATTGCCTTGTGCCCTTTGGGAAGTGAAATGAGTTCCCATGTGTCGTTCTTCTCGATATCCTTGATTTCTTCATTCATCGCGTCTCTCCACTTCCTCTCTTTTGTAGTTTCTTGATAGCTCATTTGTTCATAATCAGCAAATAGACAAAATAATGTAAGATTATCTTGTCGTTCAGTCACTTCATAGAGATCTCGAAGGCTTCTTGTTTGTTACACATCTCTTTCACTTTGACTCTCACTTGAAGATGATGAAGGTGACTCGTCTCCGTGGGTAGTTGATGTTGGTGAAGTAGGTGGAGTTATTGGTTCTTGTTGTGCTTCTCCAGGCTGTTCTATTTGTGTCAGCTCATCTTCAAATGGAGGAGAGAAATTGAAGTCATCTATATGAGATCCAAAATCCCATAGTCATTCTTCGTTAAACACCACATCTCTGCTAATCACAACCTTCTTATTGTTCGGATTGTACAGCTTGTAGCCCTTTGAATTTGTGTCATAGCCGATGAAGATGAAACTCTTGCTTTTATCATCAAGCTTTATTCTTTTCTCGTCTGGAACATGAACATGGGCTATGCTTCCAAAAAATCTTAGGTGGGAGATGTCGGGCTTTCTTCCACTCCATGCTTCTTGTGGTGTCTTTCCCCAAACACTTCTTGTTGGAGATCTATTGGATAAGTAGACCACACATGCCACTGCTTCAGCCCAAAACTCCTTGGGTAGTTTCTTGCTTTTGAGCATACTCCGAGCTATGTTGAGGATAGTTCGGTTCTTTCTTTCTGCTACACTGTTTTGTTGAGGGGATCTAGGAACTGTCATTGGTCGACGAATTCCATTTGCTTCGCAGAAATCTTGAAACTCCCTCGAAGTAAATTCTTCTCCTCGGTCGGATCTCATAGCTTTGATCTTTCTACCACTTTCTCTCTCCACTCCAGCTTTGAACTTTTTTAAGACTTTGAAAAACTTCTTACTTCTGTTTCAAGAAATATACCCATGTTTTTCTTGAAAAATCATCAATGAAGAGAAGAAAATAGTTATCGTTACCGAGAGAGCTTGGTTTGATCGGACCGCACACATCGGTATGGATGAGCTCGAGTGGCTTCTTGGCTTTTGAGTCTGACTCCTTTGGAAAGCTTTTTCTGAATTGCTTCCCGACTAGACACCCTTCACAAAGCTGGTCAGGATGGTTGATGCGAGGTAGTCCCTTCACCATCTCTTTCTTGGATAGCAGCTTTAGACCTCCAAAATTTAGATGCCCAAAACGAAGATGCCATAGCCATGATGCATCTCTGTAGCAAGCTTTCGGGCACTTTGCAACATCTTTTTGTATGTTGATCAGGAACATTCTATTCTTTGACATTGGTACTTTAGCAATGAAGTTATTCTTATCATCTTTTATAGAAAGATTATGATCCTTCATATGAATATCATAACCTTTCTCTAACAGTTGTCCTAAACTCAAGATGTTACTTTTCATATTGGGCACAAAGTAGACATTGGAAATAAGCTGATGTATCCCGTCTTTCAAACGGATAAGAATGTTACCTCTCCCTTTTACTGCTATTGTGGAATCATCGCCAAATGAGACATTTCCACTTACTGACTCGTCCAGCTCCACAAATATGCCTTTCCTTCCACACATGTGATTGCTTGCACCACTGTCAAGATATCAGGATTTTGCTTGGACACCATCAGTCTCTTTTCGTGCTAGAAGAAGAGTTTCTTTATCATCGGTCTTTTCCTCCACATAGTTGGCCTTCTCCTCAATTCTGTTGTTAGGAGCTCTACATTCTAAAGCATAATGCCCAAACTTCTGACAATTATAGCATCGAACTTGAAATTTGTCATTCTTTGAGTTCAGATTGCCTCTTCCACGGCCTCGTGTTGAGCTTTCTCCTTTCTCGTAGTTATTGTTGGAATTTTTGTTGTTGTAATTCCAACCTCGCCCACGACCGCAATTTCCTCCTCGTCCACGGCCTCTACCTCTGCCTCGGCCACGTTGGCTTCTATCATTTCCTTAGCTTTCATGCATATCCTTGAATTGCAGCTTGAGGAGTTGATCAGTAAACTCTTGCTTCTTCTTATGCTTCTCTTCGTATGCTTGTAATGATCATTGGAGTTTCTCGATCGTCATTTCTTCCAAGTCTTTAGTTTCTTCAATCGTTACGACGATGTGCTCAAATTTGGAATCCAACGAATGGAGTATCTTCTCTATTATCCTCACATTCTCTAACTTTTCACCATTTCTTTTTAATTGATTAGAAACAGTTACTACTCTTGAGAAATAATCTGAAATAGACTCAGATGCTTTCATGTGTAAGGATTCGAATTCACCTCTTAATGTTTGGAGGCGAACCTTCTTCACTTGCTCGGATCCTTTGTAAGAGGTTTGTAGCTTTTCCCACGCTTCCTTAGTAAAGCTTGCACTCGAAATCTTCTCAAAACCATCATCATCTAATGCTTGATAGATGAGGTTGAGAGCTTTCTTGTCTCTCCTTCTCGCATCTTTCAAACTATTCTTTTGAGCTGTGATCAGCACAGCTTCGTTATCTGGCTCGCTAAAACCTTTTTCTACGATATCCCAAACATCATGCGCGCCAAGAAGAGCCTTCATCTTGATACTCCAGTTGTTGTAATTGTTGTTGATGAGAGTTAGGACTTGGAAGGATGCCAGACCATTTGCTATATCACTCAATATGTTGAGAATTTGGAATTTCTGATTGTGCAGATAGATCCAAAACGTTTAAAAACTTTGGGAAGGACTTGGTCAAAATTTTCAACTCTCGGTCAACGGTCAAAGTCAACACTAACCTGGTCAACGGTTGACTTTGATGGCTCAATCAACTCGGCTTGGACTGCTCGGTCAACTCAGCTCGGATGGCTCGGTCAAGTGGCTCAGTCAACAGGCTTATGGCTCGGTCAACTCGGCTGATCCAGCTCAACTCGGTGAGTCAACTCGGTTTTCTAGTAGCAATCTTCCGGCGGCTCGTGGAGGCCCGTCTGAACTCCGATCGGGGAGATTCTAGCGGCGTAGGATTTCTCTCGTCGAGACCTTCGATTTGATATGCAATAGTGTATAATTTCCAACTCAAGCTCTGATACCATTTTGTTGGAAATTAAACACTCACACAAACAACTCTTATTCAAACTTAAAGAGATATTACAAGAGCACTCTCACTCAAAAGAAACAAGATACTACAACTCACACTTAGAAGATTTTGCTTCTTCACTCACTAAAAGCTCTTACTTCTTCTTGATGATTAAAATAAAATTGGGGAGGGGTATTTATACTACTTAAGAACAATCCTACACCACACAAATAAACTAATCCAAAATTACAATAACTATACACCTCATTTTTCTTGGTGGTTCTAACAATATTTTAGGTTACCAAATGATTCACATGCACAACTACCACACCTATAAAATTCTAGGTAGAAGACTTGTAGTTTTGGATCTTTGATTATGAACTTGGACTCCAATTTGATTGGGTTTGGATTTGGGCTCCCATAATGGATCAAGTTTATGATCCAACAAACAGTTGCATAACACATGACCAAGAGAAAAATAAAAATAATGATGATGATGAAAGAAGTACAGTCATTAAGAGAAAGAACAAAATCATGAAAAAAGAAAATAAAAAAACTCATCCAACAAACAAGGCTTCAAACTTCCAATTAGGCCTCTTAGACAAGGAAACATATATACGTGAGTGATAGATTGGATGATCCAGTTCCATTTAGGCTAATTCTTTGTCTGTCAAACTGAAATGAAACTTGGCGCAGCGTTCACATAAGAGGGAGAGTTTTCTGGTGATAAGGCTATGTTTAGGGCTGAGAACATGAAAATCAAGTAATAATATATACACCAAAAAGACAAAAGAAAACTATGCCTTAAAGCAATTGAAGGAAAGAAACAATTTATAAACAGGGCAAAAATTATGATGGCCTAATGATGACGGATGGAAGTCGCTTACCCAAGAATAAAGGACCACATCATTTCAACCAGAAGAGTTGTCTGCTGTGTTGCACTGCCTCACCTCAGGTGCTCTAATGTATTCATACAGGATATGGGCTATTTTTGGCCAATCATCACCAACTTCCTATTTACATCTTTGCTCGGTTTCAAGACAATCTTGAATAGACAAGTGCTGGAGAGCGATAAGAAATTTCAGACCTTCTGTAATTGTTTCAAATTATGACAGAAATTGACAAAGATCTAAGTGAAGGTCCCCAATCCACCCTGGCAATGCTGTTAAACCTGGACAACCCCGGATTTCCAAACAATGTAGCCTTTGTGGCAGTCTCAGCACACATAGATACATTTAACAATGCCAATGACAAAGCCTACAAGCTAGGCATCAACCAATTTGCTGATCTTACAAATGAAGAGTTCAAAGCTTCAAGAAATAGATTCAAGGGGCATATGTGTTCCTCAAAGACAATATCTTTCAAGTACGAAAATGTTACTGCAGCACCTTCTACTATGGACTGGAGAAAGAAATGAGCTGTAACACCCATCAAGGACCTAGGCCAATGTGGTGAGTTCAAACATTTAATGAGAATATAGCATCAGCTTCAAATTAATTCTATCTTTTTTTTGAGTGGGTGGGTTCTAAATTTTGGGTGTAACAAATTAAAATGTAGGATGCTGCTGGGCATTTTCAGCAGCTGCAGCTATGGAAGGAATTACTAAGCTAACAACAGGTAAATTAATCTCTTTATCCGAGCAAGAGCTGGTTGATTGTGATGCAAAGGGTGTTGATCAGGGTTGTGATGGTGGTTTAATGGATAATGCCTTCAAGTTTATCCAACAAAACAAGGGACTCGCAACTGAGACTAATTACCCCTACAAGGGAGTTGATGGTACTTGCAACACTAACGAAGAAGACAATCGTGCAGCCAAGATAACTGGGTACAAAGACGTACCTGCCAACAGTGAACAGGCATTACTGAATGCAGTTGCCAACTAACCGGTTTCTGTTGCGATTGATGCTAGGGGGTGTTTGACTTTCAATTCTACTCAAGTTGTATCTTTACAGGACAATGTGGCACTGACCTAGACCATGGTGTTACTGCTGTCGGTTATAGAGTCAGTGACGATGGAATTAAGTACTGGTTGGTGAAGAACTTATGGGGTCAAGAAGGATACATTCAGATGCAGAGAGATATTGATGCTAAGGAAGGTCTCTGTGGCATAGCAATGGAAGCCTCTTACCTTACTGCATGAATTGCAATATCAAAGGCAATGCCTCCTGCCCCTTGTATAATATAATTAATGTGTACCTGTGTTTTTATTTTCTTCTGTTGTCAATCCTGCTAGTTACTCATTAGCAAGAAATATTGTTGGTTTCATACCGAGAAACAAATCTGTAATTCTGTAAAACTATCCATTTTAAACTACTACATAGATAGAACTCACCTTTTCTTTATACATATTATATATTGTTAGAATGGATCATGACAGGATCGTAAATTGATAGAGTAATAACGACAAAACAATAAAGTAAGATAAAATGGGAGACAACAAATTTACGTGGTTCGGCTTAAAGCCTACGTCCACGGGCAGAGGCCAGCAAACAATTTTCATTATAGTGAGAGAATATACAAAGAGTGTTTACAAAATTGGCTTTAGCCAATACACACAATCTCACAATTTCTCTCTTAATTTCTATTTCACTTGATGATTCTTGATGTTACTTGATGATGGAATGCTTCACATTGGAATGCCTTTTATAGGCTCACAAAAGTTCCAAAGGATAAACATCAATGAATGCTCATCATTTTGTTGCTCATCATTTTGTTCTCCAATTATACCAAAGTGAACTTTGTCTTCCACTTTGTCTTCCACCATGGTCTAAAGTAGAAGATGTTTTTGACCCACAAATTAAAGCCACAAATTATGCAAGAAGTAGACTCAACTTTAGACAACTTTTGGTCCACCACTAATTCAAGGCATAATTATTCAAAAAATCTCCACCTTGACTTGAATTTGACAATAGTGAAAATAAAAGCTTCAACCTCTGCCAAACAACCCCGAAAGGTCTAATGCAAATGTTGTGCAACACCAACCAAGTCCATGCAGTGTGTGAACTTGGTAATTGGAAGAGATTTTGTCAGCATATCAGCTGGATTATTCAGAGTGCCAATCTTTCTTATAATAACATCACCTTGAGCCACAATATCCCGAATAAAGTGATACTTCACATCAATGTGTTTAGTTCTCTCATGATGCATCTGATCCTTCGTCAAATGTATAGCACTCTGACTGTCACAATAAATTACAATTTTATTTGATTTCAAACTGAGTTCATTAAGTATACCTCTTAACCAAATGGCTTCTTTGGTAGCTTCTGTAACAGCCATAAATTCTGTCTCTGTAGTAGACAATGCAATTCTCAGCTGCAAGGTAGCTTTCCAACTGACTGCACAAGTCCCAATAGTAAATACATAACCTGTAATTGATCTTCTCCTGTCTAAATCACCTGCAAAATCTGAATCAACATATCCAGCTAGATTGTAAGAAGTTTTACCGAATTCCAAACAAGCAGTAGAAGTACTCTTCAAATATCTCAAAATCCACTTGACAACTTGCCAATGAGTTTTTCCTGGACAGGACAAATATCTACTAACTACACTGATAGCATGTGAGATATCTAGTCGAGCGCAAACCATTGCATACATAAGACTTCCCACTGCACTAGAATAAGAAACTCTAGACATATACATTATCTCTTCTTCTGACTGTGGTGACATAGATGTTGATAATCTAAAGTGAGAAGCTAAAGGAGTACTCACAGGTTTAGCATCATGCATACCAAAACGTTTCAGGACTTTCTCAATATATTTATGTTGTGACAGAAATAATCTACCTGCACATCTGTCTCTGTTGATCTCCATTCCCAAAATTTTCTTTGCTGCACCTAGGTCTTTCATCTCAAATTCATCATTTAGCTGAGATTTCAATCTATTAATTTCATATACGTTCTTTGCTGCAATCAACATGTCATCAACATATAGCAACAAATATATGAAAGTACCATCATCAAGTCTTTGATAGTAGACATAACTATCATGCTTGCATCTAGAAAATCTAATACTCAGCATAAAAGAGTCAAACCTTCGATACCACAGGCGTGGAGACTGCTTGAGTCCATACAAGAATTTCTTTAGAAGACAAACATGATCTTTCTTGCCTTCAACTTCAAAACCTTCTGGTTGCTATATATAGATTTGTTCATCAAGATCACCATGAAGAAAAGCTGTTTTCACATCAAGTTACTCCAACTCCAAATTATGCATTACAACTAAAGCAAGTAAGACACAAATAGAAGTATATCTAACAACTGGAGAGAAAACATCATTAAAATCAACTCCCTCCACCTGGCTGTAGCCTTTCGCTACTAATTGTGCCTTATACTTGGTGTCTTCAACACCTGTGACTCATTCTTTCTTTTTAAATATCCATTTACACCTGATAATTTTCTTACCATTAGGTGGTTCGACCAATTTGCAAGTGTCATTTTTCTTTAGAGATTCCATCTCTTCATGCATCGGAACGAGCCATTTGTCTGAATCAGATGAACTGATAGCCTCAGGATATGAGGTTGGATCGATGACATCAATGGTTTCTGCAACATTTAATGCATAAGCCAACATATCTTCAAAACCATACCGTTGGGGTGGTTTTATCTGTGTCATTTGTCTTCCACTAGCTAGAGTGTGATGCTCAGATTCATGGTGTGTCTCTCCACCTGGAGACGAACTTCCTGACTGAATAGGATTAAGATTTGCAGATGATAAGGTATCAACCTCAAGCTCCACCTTCTCTTGTGCATTCTCCTTTCCTGTATCACACTGAACAGACAATTCTTTTCTAGGGTGAAGCATAGCAGAATCATCAAAAGTAACATCTTTGCTAATCATAAACTTATGAGTATCAGGACACTATAAGCGAAAACCCTTAACACCAGAAGCATAACCAAGAAAAATGCATTTCTTTGCCCTAGGCTCCAATTTTCCTTCATTCACATGAGTATATGCAAGGTAACCAAATATTCTTAAGTTAGAGTAATCAGGAGGGCTACCTGACCATACCTCTTCAGGTGTCTTAAATTCAAGTGATCTGTGAGGAGAGCGGTTCACCAAATGACATGCCAAATTGACTGCTTCTGCCCGAAATTCCTTACCAAGACCTGTGTTAGAAAGCATACATCGAGCTCTTTCTAGCAGTGTTCGATTCATCCTCTCTGCGACACCATTCTACTGTGGTGTCTTTCTTACAGTCCGATGTCTGACGATGCCTTCATCTTTGCAGAATTGATTAAATTCTGAATCACAAAACTCAAGACCATTATCTGTTCTGAGTCTCTTGACTTGCTTCCCGGTCTGCTTCTCGAATAAGGTCTTCCATTTCTTGAAAATGCCAAATACCTCATTTATGTGCCTGAGAAAATAGAACCAAGTCTTTCTAGAAAAATCATCAATAATCATTAGCAAGTATCTGGCTCCTCTTTTGGAAATTTCACGGGAAGGTCCCCATAGATCAGAATGAATGTAATCAATAGTACCTTTGGTTCTGTGAATTGCAGTGTGGAAGCTGTCTCTTTTCTGCTTTCCAAAGACACAATGCTCACAAAAATCCAGCTTCCCAATCTTTTTTTCAGACAAAAGACCTCTTTTACTGAGTACAACTAATCCCTGTTCACTCATATGCCCTAGGCGCATATGCCACAACTTGGTAGAGTCTGAATCTGACATGGATGAGAAAACTGTTGCAGAGTCTATAACTGTTGAACCCAATAAGGTGTATAGACTGTCAGACTTCTTTCCTTTCATGAGAACAAGAGCACCACAGGAAATCTTTATGTTCCCAGACCCAATCATAGATTTGCAGCCATTGGCATCCAGAATGCCCAAAGAAATAAGATTTTTCTTCAAATCAGGTACATGTCTGACATCAATCAATGTCCTGACAACTCCATAATGCATCTTGATTTTTACTGTGCCTACACCAACAGTTTTGCAAGTGGCATTATTGCCCATTAGCATAACTCCACCTTTAACAGAATCATATGTGGAGAACCAATCTCTGTTGGGGCACATATGGTAAGAACATCCAGAATCAAGAATCCACTCGTCATTGGATCTAGACTTGTTGGTCGCAAATAGAACATCATCACCTTTTTCTTCTACTACATCAACATCAGCTGTTTCTTCCTTCTGCTCGCCCTTGTCATTTTGCCATTCATTCTTCTTTTTGTTCTGCAGCTTGTAGCATTCCGCTACGTTGTGTCCCTTCTTCTTGCAATAATTGCAAGTTAAATTTTTGTGCTTTCCTCTTGACTTTGATCTTCTTCTATTCTTGCCACCATCAAAGCCTCTGTCATTATATCTGCCTCTTGCAACAAGACTGGAGCCCTGATCATCAGACTTACTAAATAAAAGTTCATTATCCAATTTCTCCATACTCATAAGGGAAGCTATTACATTATCAAAATTTAATTCTTTCCTACCATAAATTATAGTGTCTCTAAAATTTTTGTTTAAGAGTGGTAATGAACATAATAATAAGAGAGATTGATCTTCAGACCCAATAATAACTTCAAGATTTTTCAAATCATTAAAAATTGAGATAAACTCACTGATATGGGACTTGAGAGAGGAACCTTCCGTCATGTGGAGACCATAAAGGCATTGCTTCAAAACCAACCAGTTGGCCAAGGATTTAGTCAAGTACAACTCCTCTAACTTGGCCCATAAATCTGCAGAAGTCTTCTCTAACAGAACTTGTTGTAAGACATCATTTGAAAGACTCAGTTGGATTGCGGATAAAGCCTTGTCATCCAGGTCATCCCAATCTTCATCACTTATGCCGGTAGGCATCTCGACTTTCCCCAATAGTGCTTTCTTCAAGCCATATTGGGTTAGAATGGCTAACATACGAACTTGCCATAGACTGAAACTGCTGTTTCCATCAAACTTCATTGTTGACATCTCGATCGAACAAAATGATCCTAAACAAAATTTTATTATTCATGAAATTTACTATTCATGTGAATGGTAAACTCACAGAAAACACAGATAGAAATTTATCACCTGCAAGCTCTGATACCAGTTTGTTAGAATGGATCGTGACAGGATTGTAAATTGATCGAGTAATAAGGACAAAACAATAAAGTAAGATAAAAGGGGATACAGCAAATTTACGAGGTTCATCTTAAAGCCTACATCCACGGGCAGAGGCCAGCAGGCAAATTTCACTATAGTGAGAGAATATACAAAGAGTGTTTACAAAATTGACTTTAGCCAATACACACAATCTCACAATTTCTCTCTTAACTTCTCTTTCACTTGATGATTCTTGATGTTACTTGATGATGGAATGCTTCACATTGGAATGCCTTTTATAAGCTCACAAAAGTTTCAAAGGACAAACATCAATGAATGCTCATCATTTTGTGCTCCAATTATACCAAAGTGAACTTTGTCTTCCACCATGGTCTAAAGTAGAAGATGCTTTGACCCACAAATTAAAGCCACAAATTATGCAAGAAGTGGACTCAACTTTAGACAACTTTTGGTCCACCACTAATTCAAGGCATAATTATTCAACATATATATGTATGTGTATATGTCTATACAAGGTCTTAGACAATTCTAGTTTATCTGTTCAAATTTCAAAACCTTAACCATCTCAAGAAGAACCGATGCAGTACAGTAGGTGAAAACAAACAAACCATTCTTCCCAGTTGGTGAAATCATCAAGGACAAGTTCTTCAAGAAATGGGAATGGTTTACTAGTCCCCTCGCCATAAAACTCTTTTACAATATCCCTCACTCCACTTATTCCACATAGGGAGAGAGTCTTAAGTAAGAGAAGATTGCCAAGAGTGGGAAGACGTTCACAATTAATAAACTTGGTAAAATGAACACCAGTCAGGTTTGGAAAAGTCCAACGCGGAAACCTGATTCCTGGGAACCCCCTCACAAACAACTTTTTAAGATTTTGGTGTGGTTAGAGGCCCTGAATAATTTGTTCTCCCAACTCAGCATCTTGTTCATATTCTCGCGATGGAGAGGATGGATGAAATTGTTCACTTCTGTGAAGTCTAGCTTTTGTGGGTTCCTCCACAGAAAATACAAGAGAATGATCATCATCACTTCCCCAACAAAGACACAGTGATTCAAGATTTTCTTTCTGCATCATATTTGCCTGCTTTAAATCATATGCATTGTTGACATTCTTCAAGCCTTTTATTGTCAGCTCACCTTGAAAGTTTAACCATCCCAGAATCTCAAGGTTTAGAACGCAACTTACAACAACCATTGGCAACATCTGAAGCAGGTTAGAGATTTTAGGTAAAACGATCTTGCGGATACTTGAATAACCATCAGGCCATATATTGGGAAATAGATGTGCAACTTTTCTAAGGTTCATTAAAGGAACCATGCTGGTCAGTGCTACACATCCAGTCGTATTGAGATGTCTGAAGCTCACCATTTTGGCAATAGTAGGCAATATATAGCAAGCAAAGAGGTTCAAAGTTTGCAAAAATGGGAGGATCTCGATGTTATAGGGTAATTCTGTGATGCGTGCATAAGATAGATCAAGATACCTTAAACACAGCAAACCACCAATAGATTCATCTATCTTTTCAAGGCCACAAGCATTCAGATCTAGCACACGCAAGTAAAGAAAACTCGCATACATTCTTCTAAGAGTAACTTTGAAATCACCACCTAAAAATACCAACAAAGTTCGTAAATGTTCTGCCTTATACAAGGCTTCTGAAATCTTAGGTGACGTAAAAGAACAAAGAACAGATGAGTGACAAGTTTGAACAAGATTACTTGATGGAGGACCCTGCCCCAAAGTCATGTACTCTTTTCCTGCAATAGAATGTTCAAGATCATGAATGATATCAAGCATTTTTTTATCTAATTAGGCCTCAATTGTCAGTGCTCTACTTCTTGAAAGAATGACATCCATAACGGATCATTAAAGTAGTCATTACCAATCTCCTCTGGTTGCTTGCTTCCAACATGTTGGGAATTTGTCTAAGAATTAAAGATTGAAATATTTAAGTTTCAACAGCACTTGGTGCCGCGGCTCAGTCCACCCGCGTCGCGGCCACCAGCAAGTGAAGAAATCCTCCTCCAGGTATGCACTGCGGCATAGGCTGGTCTGCGCCGTGGCACGAAGCTGTGCTCCGCGACATAGACCAGTCGCGCCGCGGTTTCTTGCAAGTCAGGCTTTTTCTCCTGGAGTGCGCTGCCACTTGCCCTGTTCTGCGTCGCAGCGTGAGGCACACATAACACCTGATTTCAGCATTTTTCAGCTGGTGCTTGAGTTTTGGTTAAAACACACAGGATCACTTAGACCACTTAGAGGGCCATGATTATTTGGTTATCAAGATCAAAGGGTTGAGATTGACTTCAAGTTGGTTAAGGAAGTTATTGCTCTATATAAAGGGTCATCTAGGAGCAATAACAACAAGGATCATAGAAACGCAAGAGCAACAAGGAAGAGAAACAAGAAAAAGTTTCATTCCAAGAGTGGCTGGTGTTTAGAGAAATAGGCTCTCAATTCTTCAAAGGTGTTTCTAATGAGAGAGAGTATTCAAGATTGGGGTTCAAGGGCTTTGTAATTGGAATTTTCTTGGGAAAAATTTCAAGGAAACACTTAGTTCTTATCTCTTTCTTTTCTCTTCTTTCATTCATCAAGATCACATGGTTCTTGAGGAGGTGTTGCTGTAATTGTAAGAACTCCATTGATTTAGTGCAGAGAGCTCCGATGAGCTCATGGGGACGTAGGCAATTTGTCGAACCTCGATAACAATTGCTTGTGTTTTCTCTTTTATGGTTTGATTCGTGTTCGGTCCAAATCATTTTGGATTTGGGTGTTTGAAGGTCACCACCTGGGATTCTTAGGTGATTTTTAATAGTGGTATCAGAGCTCCAACAGTGGTATCATAGCTATAACAGTGGTATCAGAGAAAGGCTCTAAGAATCAAATGAAACTTCTTGGGTGATTCAAGAATGGTGCCGGGATCAAGATTTGATCGAGTTCTTGAGAGATTCAAGAACGGTATTAGGATCAAGATTTGATCGGGTTCTTGAAGTTTAGAAGTTGGAGAAAAGAGGTTTGGAAAGCAATTGTGGGTGCTACATAAATTTTGGGATTTTTTTCCTGCAAGATGGGTTCAAACTTCATTGTTGAGAAGTTTGATGGAAAGGGAGACTTTGCCCTTTAGAAGCGGAAATTCAAGGCAGTTCTTATGCAACAAAAGGTGGACTTGGCTATTGGAGAAGATGACGATTTTCTAGTAAGTATCACGGAGCTCCAACAGAATGTGATGAAGAAGATGGTGTATAGCACCATCTTTCTGCACATGTCAGATAGTGTGACAAGGGAATGTGGAGATTCGGAAGATCCAGCTGTCATTTGGAAGAAACTAGATGAGTTTTTTCTTACCGAAACTCTCCCTCATAAAATCCATCTTCTAAAACATATTTTTTCTTTTAAAATGGATCCTAATAAAGAGTTACAAGATAATCTTGACGTGTTTAATAAATTAGTTCAAGATTTGACTAGTTGTTGTATAACATTCTCGGATGAAGAATTGGCTGTTATATTGTTGAATTCTCTTCCCGATTGTTTTGAAAGCTTGATTAATTCTATTGAATATGGAAGAGATACACTAACCAAAGAAATTGTGATCAATGCTATAAGGGCTCACGATTTCAAAGCCAAGATAAGGGAAGGATCAAGTGGAGAAGATCTGTTTGTTAGAGGAAGGCCTGCAACTCATAATGGCAGCAACAACTATGGAAACTACCGGGACAAACCAAAAGATAAAGGTCAAAGCCATGGAAGATCGCATTCTAAACCGAAATTTGGAGGAAAGCAATTCTACTACTGCAATAAGGAGGGTCATTTCAAGAGAGATTGCAAGAAGATGATGAGGGATGAGAAAGGAAGAGGCCATACCAACAATGGAGAGGCTTCGATTGCCAAAGGAGAACATCAAGATGATGATGTTCTTGTTGTGTGCTCAAATGTGAATGAGAGGCAAAGCAGTGAGAAATGGATCTTCAATTCTGGGTGCACTTATCATATATGTCCTCACCGTGATTGGTTCAAGAATTTCAAGGAAACCAATGAAGGAAAGGTTTTCTTGGGGAACGATACTTCTTGCCAAGTGAGGGGTATAGGAGACATCCAATTGAGGATGTTTGATGGGGTTATAAGGCTGCTGCGGAATGTGAGATATCTTTCGGATTTGAGAAAAAATTTGATCTTATTGGGGCAGCTAGATTCCATGGGGTACACATACAAAGCAGAGAGAGGAAAGATCAAGGTAACCAAGGGAGCCTTGGTGGTGATCAAAGCAGCAATAAAGGATGGCCTCTATGAGATGATTGGAGAAACGGACATCAAGGATCAAGGAGCAAGCTTGATGGCTGAGATTGATAAGGCAGTTCTTTGGCACAATCGCTTGGGACACATTAGCAAAAAGGGGCTGCATGTTCTCAGCAAGGATGGTTTACTTGATGGTGACAAGGTAGAGAAACTTGATTTCTACGAGAGTTGCGTTCTTGGGAAGAAACATCGGGTTAGCTTCAACACTGGAGTGCACAAATCAAATAGCATTCTTAACTACATTCATACCGATCTTCGGGGACCAGCAAGAACACCAGCACAAGGAGGTAATCTTTACTTTTTTTCTTTAATTTATGACTATTCTAGAGAGGTTTGAGTTTATTTGTTTAAAAATAAATCAAATGCTTTGAATAAGTTTATGGGGTGGAAAAAGTTGCTGGAAACTCAAACGGGTAAGGTAGTTATGGTTTTAAGAACCGATAATGGCTTAGAATTTTGCAATCAGGATTTTGACAAATTTTGTGAGTTAAACAGGATTCTAAAACATAGAACGGTTATAAAAACCCCTCAGCAAAATGGAGCTGCTGAGAGGATGAATAGGACCCTTTTGGAAAATGTTAGGTGCATGATTATTGGGTCCGGTTTATCTAAGTGTTTTTGGGTGGAAGCTATGTCTACTACTGCATATTTGGTTAATAGATCACCCTCTAGAGCTTTGGATCTTAAGACTCCCGATGAGATGTGGAGTGGAAAACCCCCTGAGTTAAGCAACCTTAGGATTTTTGGATGTGCTGCGTTTACACATCAAAATGATGATAAACTCAGCCCAAGGTCTAAAAAGTGGATGTTTCTAGGATATGGTGAAGAGGTTAAGGGGTAAAGGTTGTGGTCTTTAGAGCCAAAAGGAACTAAACTCATAATAAGTAGGGATGTCATTTTTAATGAGTTACTATTTCCCTATTTGGAGAAAACTAACCCTGCAGGGGAAAGTAAGCAAACCAACCTAGATTATATAGAGCATAGCATCAAAGAAAATTCAGTTTAGGTATAGCAAGGAAGGCAAGAGGGTTCGGATCAGGTAGAGCCCATTGAAGAAGGTCAAGCTCAAATACTCAAGAGGAAGCTGAACTAGAAGGAGATGATGCAGCAAATCGGAATGATTATCAGCTCACAAGGGACTGGGAAATGAGGCAGATCAGACCATCTTTGAGATATGGTTTTGCAAATGCAAATGTAGAAGCTCCTTATTCAGAAAGAGAGATAATCAACTATGAACCAAAAACTTACATTGATGCCATGAAATGTAAGGATTTGTCAAGATGGAAGCTAGTTGTGGAGGAGGAAATGCATTCTTTGAGGAAGAACAACTCTTGAGAATTGGTGCTTAAACCAGAAAAACAGAGAGTTGTGGATTGTAAATGGATTTACAAGATCAAAGAAGGAAAAACTCCAGGGGATAAAGTCCAGTATAAGGCTAGGCTGGTGGCGAAAAGGTTCAGAGTAAGAGAAGACATAGATTTCACAGAAATTTTCTCACTGTTATGAAATACAAGACGATAAGGATAGTGTTAGCTATAGTGGTCCAATTTAATTGGGAAATTGAGTAAATGGATGTGAAGACAATGTTCTTACATGGAGAGCTTGATGAGACCATCTACATTAGGCAACCCAAAGGCTATGAGGAAGGAAGGCAGGGGGATTTGGTGTGCAAATTGAAGAAATCTCTCTATGGCCTGAAGCAATCACCTCGGCAATAGAATAAGAGGTTTGATTCATTTGTAACTAGCTTGGGTTTCATGAGGAGCTACTATAATTCGTGCTTGTACTACAAAGGTCACAAGGTGGAGGAAATGATGATTTTCCTTATCTATGTTGATGATATGTTGTTGGTTGATAGCAGCAAGGGGAGGATAGAAAGGTTGAAGTCTCAACTCAGTTCAGAGTTTGAGATGAAGGATCTTAGTTATGCTCAAAAGATCATTGAGATGATTATAATCCGGGAAAGGGAGAGAAATAGGTTGAAGGTTTCTTAGACTTCTTACATAGAAAATATGATATTTAAATTCTCTATGGAAGATAGTAAACCATTAAAGATTCCCCTTGCTGGTCATTTCAAGTTCTCCAGCGATCAATGTCCTAGATTGGATGAGGAGAAGAAAGAAATGGAAAAGGTCCTTAGTCTAGTGCGGTTGGATCAGTCATGTTCATGATGGTAAGCACTAGACCCAGTATTTCTCATGCCATTAGTGTTCTCAGCAGGTTTATGAGTAATCCCGAAAATGAGCATTGGCTTAGGATGAAATGGCTGCTGAGGTATTTGAAGGGAAGCTCAGATGTGGGGCTTGTTTACGAGAAGAGGGATAAGTCCATCTGGTTAGAAGGTTATGTTGATTCAGACTATGGAGCAGACCAGGATAAGAGAAAATCATTTACCTCATACTTCTTCAACTTAAACGGATGTTGTATAAGTTGAAAGGCTCAGTTACAGCCGGTGGTAGCATTCTCAACAACCGAGGTAGAGTACATAGCAGCAACAAAAGCTATTAAGGAGGCTATGTGGTGTAAAGGGTTGTTAGAACAGTTGAAGATCCTAAAAGAGCAGGTGGTGGTGTATTCGGATAGCCAAAGTGTGTTGTATTTGTGTAAGAATCCGATGTTCCATGAGAGGACTAAGCACATGGATGTTCGGTATCATTTCATTCGGGAAAATGTTACGGAATGAAGCATTCATGTGGACAAAGTGGCAATGGAAGAAAATCCTACAGATTTAAGCACTAAAGTTCTAACTCAAAGTAAGTTCAATCATTGCCTTAAACTTCGTAGAATTGGAATCGGATGAGGTGGTGACTCATGTTAAGTTGGGATCCTGAGTTCTTTACACAATTGGTTCGGGTTTAATTACTTAAACAAAGGTAGAGTTTGTTAGGAATTTGTCTAAGAATTAAAGGTTGAAAGATTTAAGCTTCAGCAGCACTTGGCACCGCGACTCAGTCCACCCACACCATGGCCACCAGCAAGTGAGAAAATCCTCCTCCAGGTGTGCGCAGCGGCACGGAGCTGTGCGTATCGGCCTCCAGCAAGTCAAGCTTTTTCTCCTGGAGTGCGCCGCGGCTTGCCCTGTTCTGCGCCGCTGCACGAGGCACATCTGACACCTGATTTCAACATTTTTCAGCTGGTGCGTGGGTTTTGGTTAAAACGCACAGGATCACTTAGACCATTTAGAGGGCCATGATTGTTTGGTTCTCAAGATCAAAGGGTTGAGATTGACTTCAAGTTCGTTAAGGAAGTTATTGCTCTATATAAAGGGTCATCTATGAGCAATAACAACAAGCATCATAGAAAAATAAGAGCAACAAGGAAGAGAAACAAGAAGAAATTTCATTCCAAGAGTGGCTGGTGTTTAGAGAGATAGACTCTCATTCATCATAGATGTTTCTAGTGAGAGAGAGTATTCAATATTGGGGTTCAAGGGCTTTGTAGTTGGAATTTTCTAGGGGAAAACTCCATAGAAACACTTAGTTCTTATCTCTTTCTTTTCTCTTCTTTCATTCATCAAGAACACAGGGTTCTTGATGAAGTGTTACTATAATTGTAAGAACTCCATTGATTTAGTGTAGAGAGCTCGAAGGAGGTCATGGGGACGTAAGAAATTTGCCAAATCTTGATAACAATTGCTTGTGTTTTCTATTTTATGGTTTGATTCATGTTCGGTCCAAATCATTCTGGATTTGGGTGTTTGAAGGTCACCATCTAGGATTCTTAGGTGATTTTCAACACAACATTTGATTGAATTAAGCCTTCTACCATCCATAGACGGATTAACTTTTCCTTCTCAATTTCATAATTCTTAGGAAATACTGAGCAGAATGCAAAGCAATGCTTGAGATGGGATGGTAAATGAATGTAACTCGGCCTTATGGTTGGTAAGATTCCACTGTTACATATATCCAAATCCCAAAGTTCACTGTTTCGCACGAACAACCACTCCTTTACATCTCTCTTGAAGCGCAGTAAACTTCCTAGAGTTTTAGCTGCCAAAGGAACACCACCACATTTCTTCACAATCTACTTTCCAATCAGTGAAAGTTTTGGAAACTTTTGTTCTTCCCTTTGTCGGAAATCCCGTTGCTTGAACCGATTCCAGTAATCATCATCAGGCAAACCTTTCAAAAATATGGGAAAGTTGGGGAGTTCATCATGAAGGCAACTTTCCTACTTCGGGTGGTTACTATAATTTTGTTTCCAACAATACAAGCTCTAAAGATAGGTGTTCACTTGTCCCACTCCTCTTGATCTTCGTTCCAAACATCATCTAACACAATTAGGTATCTCTTCTTATGCAACAAGGCCCATAGCATGGACTGAAGTACATTCATCTCTGAAATACCACATTTATCCATAGTTATAGATTCAGTGATTGCCTTTATGATACTTTTCACATCGAAATAATCAGATAAAAAACCCAAATATTGATGTCAAAATGCCTCGCCACCTCCTCATCATTTTATGCTAATTGAGCAAGAGTTGTCTTACCAAGACCTCTTATACCGATAATTGGAACGAAAGACACATTTCCTTCTTTAGCAGCTTCACAAGACAATAACAATTTGACTATCTTTTCTTTGTCTTCCATTCTTCCATAGATTACTGATTCAATAACGAATGAGCCAGTTTCCCTTCTATCAGATTGTCTATTGGAAATACTAACCTCCCTTAGATGAAGGTTAAATCCCTCCATTGCAGTCCTTTCTAGTTCCTGCATTATGTTTCTCAACTTCTTCGCGTTCGCTCTAGTTCTTGTTTTTTTTTATATAAAAGTTAATAAGTCTTGAAGGTTTTAATATAATGAAAGTACCTGTAAACTCGTCAAGCAGGTTCTCGGCATCATAAACTATCCTTGAGCCTTGACAACCAAATATGAACAGCTTTGTTGGTGACTTGTTTCTCTTCGGCATCTTTAAGAACGGCTTGAACCATCAGTAAGGTATTCTGTAGGTTACTAAAGTTGTCCATGAGAACCCACATATCTCCAATCTTTTGGAAGATAGAAGAAGCTAGTCTGTCAAATATCACTTGTAAGACGGGTGATAACACTATATCGACCATTTTCTGCAGAAGCAATGTGATAAGAAACAGAATATTGGTGGACTGAATGTGAAGAAGGATTTCGATTTCATTGATTAGCAGATTGATCACCTCCCTTTCCTTGAGTTTAGCCAAAGTCTAATGGTCCCAGTAAAAAGGAAAAGTCTAGTCAAGAATTTCTCATCCTCATTTTCTTTTCATTCATACTTTATTTTTAAAATTATTTTTTATTTTGGTTAGATCATGAATCCCAAAACTATTTTCTGCTAAGGCCTACAGGTCCATGTAATCACTGGTGAACAATGGAGATTCTTACTACATAACTCCTATGGTTTCTTTTCAGATAAAATAAACCATGGGAATTGGTAAGCCTAGAGAAGTCTACTTTAAATTTCAGGTCTCCATACAAAATATGACAGGCAGATAAGAACACACATATCATTGTTGGGAGATGGTTAGTGTTTATAATGAATGATTCTGTTAATAACGTCAATTATAAATAATAAAAAATAAGAAACAATATACACAAGTGCACTATTGGAATTTGTCTAAGAATTAAATGGATGGAAGACTGAACCTTCAGCAGTCTTTGAGCCGCCGCACAGGATTGGGGGTTGCGGCCTCTAGCAAGTCAGAAGTTTGCCTTGTCCAGGTGTGTGCCGTGGCACAGGGTGGTGTGCACCGTGGCACAAGGTGGCATAGGGCTGTGCATCGTGGCACCCTGCCCCTAAAGGAGTTTATACCTTGTGTGCACCGTGGCCTGCCCTGTTCTGGGCCGCGGCACCAGGCACACCTGATGCCTTCTGATCAGCACTTTGAAATGATGCGTGGGACTTGGTTAAAATGCACGAGATTACTTAGACTTCTTAAAGGGCCACAATTGTTTGGTCCTCAAGATCTAAGGGTTGAGATTGACTTCAAGATTGGTTTAAGAAGTTGTTGCTCTATATAAAGGGTCATTAACAACAATCATAAGAAAAAGTAACACAAGTGCAAGTGTGAGTGTGCAAAAACACAAAACACAAGAGAGGCACAAGAAGAAGTCATATTCCAAGAGTAGCTAGTGTTGAGATAGAAAGACTCTTAAATCTTCAGAGGTGTTACAAGTGAGAGAGAGTATTAAAGAAGTGGGGTTCAAGGGCTTTGTAATTGGAATTTTCTTGGAGAAAATTCCAGGGAAACACTTAGTTCTTATCTCTTTATTTTCTCTTCTTTCATGTATCAAGAACAAGAAGGTTCTTGAGGAGGTGTTGCTGTAATTGTAAGAACTCCATTGATTTAGTGCAAAGAGCTCGCAGGAGCTCACGGGGACGTAGACAAATTGCTGAACCTCGATAACAATTTCTTGTGTTCTTTCTTTGATTGTTTGATTCCTGTTTTATTACAAGTCATTCTGGACTTGGGTGTTTGAAGGTCACCACCTGGGATTCTTGATGTGATTTTCAACATGCACCTCAAAATAACGCTACTTCCTGTCAGAAGTTTCACCATAATCAACCTCACAAATATCTCATTACAATGTGTGCTGAGTACATAGGGAGTATTTATGTGCAACTTAAGACGCCCTAATTAGGGTTCCCGCTCTGCTGCAAAACCACGGCTATTCATAGGCCTAAGCCCAAACCATCAAGCAAAAAACAAACCCAAAACATATACAGGGTCCAAATTTTTTGAGGGCACTACCCTCTAACCGCCGCTCGCTCACCGAGAAGCAAGACCCATTATCGTCCGAGGTTTTATAGATTTAGACCCATGAAATATGCACCGATTCTAACAATAAGACAAGCCATTGGTGACATGCATATGCCCTAATGGTCGGTAATTCTAGTCCAAAAGGCTATTATTATGTGTTTTTATGCAGTTTTCACTTATGAAAAAAAAAATGATTTTCTGCAAGTGCCTAGTAGAATCCACTTTCTTTGGAAAAAGTTGTTTTTTTCTTTTCTTTCTTTTTTCAAGGCAAGGGCGAATTACAGAAATAGAATTTTGTGTTTCACAAAAGTTATGAATTAAAAGTGTGAGAATTATAAAACTAAATCCCCTCCCCCAAAGAAAAGGAAATATAAAAGAGAACACAAAAAGAAAATGGGCATAGCCAACACGAAATCTAATTGGTTTTGTTGAGAAGAAAACGTCCATTTTATAAGTTTTAACTGATATGCGCCAAAAGTCTTTTAAGCTCTCTTTTTGTAAATATAAGTTTTGTTGATGTGTTCTGTGTACCTTGTCGTCTCATCTCCTCAGACAATAAGGCTGCCACGGCATTCTCAAAGATAGATCAGTCGTACCACTACCAATATTAACTATCAAGTTATCCAACGAATCAAGTAGTGAACAGAGCAGTGTAATAGCCTTATCGTCATTCGTCACATCAACACTGATAGACAATAACTGACCTATTAAAGTGTTGAACTCATGTAGATGAATAGAGAAAGAATCATCCTCAGCCATCCGAAGGTTGTACAACTTCTTCCGCTGAAACAATTTGTTTACCAGAGATTTACTTTGATAAAGGCTTTCCAGCTTCTTTCAAAGTTCTTTTGCAGTCTTCTCTCTAGAAATGTTTATCAGGACATAATTGGCCACGCACAGCCGAATCAGACTTCGTACCTTCCAATCGAGCTTCTCCTACTCCATGATGGCCGCTGTAGATGATGCCGAAACCACCACCGGCGACGCTGCCATCATGCTCATCGTACTCTTCGGCATCTCATCGACTATCACCGTCCACAGGTCCCTATCCATGAGTAGATCCTCCATCTTCAGTTTCCACAACTCAAAGCTCTTCCTTCCAAATTTCTCGATTTCAATCTGTGATCCAATCGACATCTCTGATCGTTAATCCTCAAACACTAATTGAACGATTCGAGACCTGTCAATCACACGAATTATAAACAAAAATAAAATAAGACACAATATACCCACGTTTACCCCAAAATAGGGCTACATTCTGTCAGAAGTTTCACTATAATCAACCTCACAAATCTCTCGATACAATGTTCGCTCAGTACATAGAGAGTATTTATAAGCAACTTAAGACGTCCTAATTAGGGTTTCCGCCCTACTGCAAAATCACGGCTATTCATTGGCTCAAGCCCAAACCGCCAAGCAAAAAACCAAACCCAAAACATGTACAGGGCTTGAAATTTTCAAGGATACTGTCCCCTAACCCCTACCCGCTCACGGGGGAGCGGGACCTCCACCCACTCATAGGGGAATGGGACCCCGTGGTAGTCAAGGGTTCTACAGATCTGGACCCGTGAAGTATGCACCAACTAATTCTAGTCCAAAAGACTATTGTTATGAGTTTCTATGCAGTTTTCACTTATGACAAACAAAATGATTTTCTGCAAGTTCCTAGTGAAATACAATTTTTTTTTTGCTAACAGAAACATACCATAATGTATTTTTTGTCAAAAAAAACTCGGGGTATTTTTTGAAAACAGAGTCAACCACAAGGTATTTTTTTTATAATTAAGCCTTAAATTTAAAATTCAGATTCGAAAAAAAAAGAGTAAAAGTTATGTCAACCATTTGCTTTCACTTTTTCTTGATGTATTAAAAATATTAATTTAGATTCAAAATCAGAATTTGAGTTTTGTAAATTTTGATTCCTAATGAGTTTTGGTATTATTTATATTCTTTAATTAGAGATATTAATTATTTATACCATTGCCATTACATAAATTATCAATCATTTTTAATCAAATTTTAAATATAACAATGATGCACTATTAATATTAAAACATTGTGATTATTATTTAATAAAAATAATATTATCAATAATTTAATTAAATTTAATAATTACTAAATATTATTATTTTAATTTTTTTTTGTAACATTTCATCACATCCCATTGTTTTGCTCTTTGGTCTTTGTCAATTCTTCATTTTTATTCACACGTTTTACACTCTTTTGGTTTAAATGAATTCTATACTTTTTGTAAAATTCATTTAAATTTTATAGGTTATTGTGTTTGATTTGTTAATAAAAAGTATAATTCATTTACAAATGAATTGGTCACATATTTAGTTTAACAATAAAAGTTTAGAATTTATTTCCAAATGAATTCTAGTAAAATTGAAAAACTTTGGACAAATTCTACCAAAGTTGATATAATTTGTCAATGAACTCTAGATCTAAGCTTATTTTAAAGCAAAATGATAAACTTACCATATTTTGATAGTCTTATGCATTTATTTTTAAGTAGCTTTTCTCCATCTACAGTCTCAGTTCACTTAAAAATAAATTGAATTTTATATTTTAATTCATACCAAATTGTTTTAAAGTTTCAAACACAACTAGATCTTTTGAAGTTTTGGTAATTGTTTAACCAAATTCGCTAAAGACATGAGCCAAACATGTTGTGTCGGTGATACAGGTTAATAACTGAAAAGTTATGACTATGCTGTTAAGGTGTTCACTGGTTTTTCATATTCATGAATGGTAATGTTACTTACTAGTAGTAACTTGGGGTTGCTATCCCAAAGAATTGAACGTTAGAAAAATCAAGTCTTTGATTACTTAAAAGGTAAGAGTAAATCCATTCTAATCAGTTTTTGTTTAGTGTCTAAATATATAAATAACCGGTAATTGTTTACTGAGAATTAAAATATACTTTCCTTTTGTATTTTAGCTCTCTTTCTTTTTATATTTGGCTTTATCTCATTCCCAGCACCTCGCGACTTACGAAATAAAACCAAACATAAAAAGAATGAGAGCTAAAATACAAAAAGGAAAGTACGGTTTAGTTCTCGGTAAACAATTACAAGTTATTTATATATTTAGACGCTAAACAAAGACTGATTAACGTGGAATTACTCATTGATTTATCTAACGTTCAGTTCTTTGATACCAACTTGTTCATCGAAAATAGGCTTTTTTGGCAGGTTCTCCTTCTCTGTTTACAGTTCTGTTTGGATAAATAAAATTCACTTTTTATTAAGAAATAAAGAAAACAATTTACATCTATTCGTAAATTAATTAAAAATTCTACGACAAAATTATCAAGCGGGGTTCCTGTCTAAGGACTTTGCATCTTTTTCGTCACTGCCTTATCAAATTGGTGAACGTTGGGTAGATCAAGTCATCAGACTTTTAAAAACAATGAGAAAGTCATGCTCACTAGTCTTTGTTTAGAGACTAATTAAATATATAAACAACTTGCTATTGTTAACTAATTCTTAGAATTAATAATAGAATAGTTTGTGATGGCAAGACTATTGGATAGTGTTTTCATCGTAAGGTTGTGACAACGAGATTTTTCAATAAATTTATTTGTGTGATGACGAGATTGAAAGTAATTTTATCATAGTTTTATCATCATAGCAGATTATTCAATTTCAATCAGAGTTCAATTTTAAAATTCAATTTGTCATAAATTTTTTATAGAAAAATTAAAGCAAAACCTTTCAAAACATAAAGTAAAATATATAATTAAACCTTATATAAATAATTATATCTTAGTAATTTTGAGTTTCTGTATTTGGTCATAGAAGTCGTATAACATAAAATAATTATCAAGTAAACAAACAAGTCTTCCTTTAAAGTTTCCAAAAAACAAGTTGTCAATTTTTTTTTAGTAGTAATTCATTGAATCAATCAATTGAATTTTTTAGTCTATTAACACAGCTTGCATATTACGTGGATGAAAATTAGTCAAGGGTTTGTTGAATATTTTAGCCCCCAAAGACGGGATCGGACCATCTGTAATAATTTTTTTGATAAGATTTGCACTTGCTTGTTTTTGCACACCGAAAGGCTCAAGTATTTAGTGTGTAGGTTGGGGAAATTGGGTCAGTTCTGTGTCTGTTAACATAACTTAAAACTCTGTTTTTAGTAATTACTACTAATTTTTCACCTTTATTTTATGTTTTCAGCTATAAGCACATTCGAAAGAGATGGAAAGGAAGATGGAGCTTCAATATTTCAGCCACCCACATCCATTGACTTTGTATATGTTGTTTACAAGTAATCAGTTTTGCTCGAAGTTTTTGCCTTATTGAATGTTCTGAGATAATAAAAATTGAGAAAATTCTTTTCATTTTTCCTAGTTAGCAACTTTAGAGTACATGACTCATTAGTGTTATCAATGGTAAGAGCAAATTATTTAATTATTTTATCTAATAATATGCTGATACTTGTCCACTCTAACCCATTAAGACGGACACACAAAGTTTTTAATGCTTTAGGTAGGTAAAAATGGTTCAGGTAGAAAAAATACTTTACATAAATAAATTTAATGATCAAATGGTTGGAGTCTTAACACTAGAGCTTGTAATGCATTGTCTAGATATAGTAGATGAGCTAACACGTAATTTTATTAAACCTCAAAGTAATGCATTGTTGATCGGAAATAACAAATATGTTAACACACAATTTCATGAAATTTAGATGAAGTTAATTCGTGAAGTTTCTTTTAAAAAATTACTAGTTTTGTCTTTAAAAAAAATAAAAGTTGACATCGAATTTTTTTATTCAATAAAACTCATATAATTGATTAATTTTAAAAAATTTTAACAAAAAATTATCACTTCAATGTAGGTTTAACTCATATTTTATCAACACTTTAGAATTCATATTTTGTACTTCATAAAAAAAATCTAAATCACATATTAAAATTTATCCAAACATATATGTTGATTATTTTATAACTTTAAAATTGTCATAAATATATTTAGATAATGATGCCATACAATTTTTTAAGCCTTTTTTGTATTGTGAACCTATAATCTTCTACTAACCTTGCAGTGTCATGATTCAATAAGTGATCAATCAGCTAGGTTATAAAGTTGTATTTGATGTAAAACCTTTACATAAATGAATGAAAAGTCACGGTTCTCTCTTTTGATCATGTGAGTGAATTTTTTTCTTTACAAAAAGAACATAGGATGAAACATGTCTTCCTCTATATATATATATATATATATATATACACAAGGTCTTAGACAATCTAGGTTCAAATTTCGAAACCTTAACCATCAAGTAGAATTGATGCAGTAAAACAAACAAAATATGAAAACTAATCTAAATCAGATGGATATTTTCATATCATATGAGAACAGTAATCCAAGTTACATGGACGCAAAAATCGTAACTAAATCACATGACACGAAACAACTTAATCCTCTTATTTAAGAGATCTTAAACCCATATCTCTTGATTACGTGAAAGGAAATATGAAAGGAAACTGAAATATTAAAATTAACTAATCCTAAATAACGATAATATTTTTTGATTATATAATTATCTCCATATCACTCAATTTCAAAATTAAAATCCCTAATTCTAATCTTTTTCGTGTTCCCTATAGAGAACAAAAGTGATCTTAGATAGTATGAATTTTTCTTCTCTTTTATACTTAGACTACCAAGTACAAACTCATTTCATAGTTATCCTCTTCAGAAAGTTAGGAGTGGCAGCTATTCAATAAGTTCCCATAGTTATCTTTCTACCATATTTATTTTGTTTTCTTCTAAGCTTGTTAAGCTAGAGCTAGAAACTATCATTGTTAACCATTACATCAAATGTTTTCCCCCCCACATTCCTATTAAATGTAAACAGTATTAACAATTAGTGTAATATTTTTTTTGTTTTCGGCTCAAGCGATGAAATCATGACAAGTGGAGGACAGTAAACTTTAGTAAATAAATAACTGAACACATCTGCCTGTGTAATAGCTGAACAAATAATAATATATAGTAGTTTCAAATGCTTTTTATGTTGTGCAATAATAAATAACTGAACAATTCAGTCTCAGAAATTGTTTTGAATGATAAATTAAGCGGCATGGATCTTACCGAATGGCTATCATAATTTCTTGAGCTTGCAAACTTGATAGCTAGTCATGGATGAAATCAGCACGAAACACATCTGCCCGAGTAATAGGGAGAGCTTTCAGAAGCATACAGATAAGCCACAAACTAGTCTGCAGGATTTAGTTCAATGATTAGTCATTGATAAAATTGAGATTTTCCCGTAACATGTTACCTGTTATTCATTCCCAATAATATGGGTACAGAAAATTATGTGGGGAAAACAATGGTGGGATATCAATACTATATGAATTCAGTTTTTATTCTGAACCACTTGACAACAGAATGCATAAATACATGAACAGAAAGGGAAAAACTACCATCTCTTAGTATTGGTAAAATGGAAAGGCGAGGTCAGAAGCCTCTGATAACATCTTTATCAGAGTTTCACTGAACCTTCACTCTCCTTTACCATTTACAGTATCTTCCAACAGCCCCACCATATTTTCACCACAGTACATATTACTACAAAAGCTCTTGGAGAAGTATTTAAACTGTTGAAGAATTGACTATAAATATCGGAGAATTGTCATATTGTGTTATGTGGACAGTAGAAATAAGAAATATTAACCCAATAAGGAAAACCTAATACATATGTTAAATAGGAAACTATATCTCAACAAAAGCATTGCAGAATATTCTAATATCATGGATGTTTTTGGATGAGAAGTTTCATATGAATAATTAGAAACTGGACTACAAAGTAACCCCTCAAGAAGGATTTTATCCTTGGCTGACGTCGCGCAGCAAGACAGTTACGTTCTTTGAATAAGTTCTGTGATCAAAATAGATTGCAAAAGTCATCCCCACAAGCAGAAGGATGAACAATACATAAAACGAAGTAATAGAACAATTTATACAAAAATTTGAGTAATAAAATATCATACTGATGATGGGACTTGAGTTGCTTACACAATGTTAATAGGAGACGACTTCTTTTGAACCAGAAGAACTGCCTGCAGTACTGCACTGCCTAACGGTTGATGCTCCAATGTATTTATGGGGGATATGGATTATTTTATGCCAATCCTCACCAATTTCCTTTTTACATCTTTCCTCAAGTTCAGGACATTCCTGAATAGACAGATACTGGAGAGCAGTGAGAACCTTCAGCCCTTCTGGCAACTGTTTCAGATTATGACAGTCAGATATTGTCAAAGATTTAAGTGAAGCAAGGCACCCAATCCACTCTGGCAAATCCGTGAAACCAGGACAGCTCCCAATTTCCAAACAATGCAGCGTTGTGACATTCTGGAGCCTTTCTGGCAGATAAAAGAACTCAGAACAGCTTAAGATAGTCATGCTTCGTAGGGCAGAGAGGTGCTCAAAACCTTCTAGTGAAGAACCAAGAAGTGGACAGTACATGAGGGTAAAGTGCTCAAGGGATGTAAGATGTTGCAAACTCGTTGATAATGAAGTCAGCTTACTGCAGTTCTCAATGGACAAAGTTCGAAGGGCAGTCAAACCTTCAAATCCACCCTCTGGCAAAGAGATTAAACCGTGGCAATCAGTAATCTCCAAATACTCCAAAGCTTTTAGATTCTGCAAACCATGTGGCAAGGAGAAGAGATCTTCACACCAACGGATTGTAAGTGATTTCAGAGCATGAAGGTTTCCCAATTCTGAAGGCAGTGAACGAAGCCTGGGGCAAGAGATAATCTCCAAGGATTTGAGAAGAGGATTGCTTGCAAGAAAACTTCCTGAGAGAGAGAACAAATCTGTGACTTTCTCAATTACAAGAACTGTAAGTGAGGATACATTTCCAATGGAATCAAATATCACAGCATTGCAATCCCGCAGTTCCAAATGCTGAAGAGATGGCAATAATGGCATTGCAGTCAGCTTGGGACATTTTTTGACAATGAGTTTGCTCAAGCTAGGGAAGGCATCTCCGTCATCTGCACCAAACCATTCTTCCAAGTTGGTGAAATCATCAAGGATAAGTTCTTCAAGAGACGGGAATGGTCTACCAGTCCCCTCGCCATAAAACTCTTTTCCAATATCCCTCACTGCATTCATTCCACATAGGGAGAGAGTCTTAAGTAAGAGAAGATTGCCAAGAGTGGGAAGATGTTCACAATTAATGAACCTGGTAAAATGAACACTAGTCAGGTTTGGAAGAGTCCAACGTGGAAACCTGACTCCTGGGAACCCCTTCACAAACAACTTTTTAAGATTTTGGTGTGGTTTGAGGCCCTGGATAACGTGTTCTCCCAACTCAGCATCTCGTTCATATTCTTGCGATGAAGAGGACGGATGAAATTGTTCACTTCTGTGAAGTCTAGCTTTTGTGGGTTTCTCCTGAGAAAATACATGAGGATGATCATCATCACTTCCCCAACAAAGACTCAGTGATTCAAGATTTTCTTTCTGCATCATATTAGCAAGCTTTGAATCATATGCATTTTTGACATTCTTCAAGCCTTTTATTGTCAGCTCACCTTGAAGGTTTAGCCGTCCCAGAATCTCAAGTTCTAGAACGCAACTTACAACAACCATTGGCAATGTCTGAAGCTGGTTAGTGATTTTAGGTAAAAAGATCTCGAGGATACTTGAATCATTAGTACCACGCCAATTATGTGCAACTCTACTAGCGTACCTTGAAGGAAGCATGCTGGTCAGTGCTACACATCCAGTCGTATTGAGATGTCTGAGGCTCACCATTTTGGCAATATTAGGCAATGCTCTGAGGCTATAGCAAGCAAATAGGTTCAAAGTTTGCAAAAATGGGAGGATCTCGATGCTATTGGGTAATTTTATGATGCGTGCATAAGATAGATCAAGATACCTTAAACAAAACAAATCACCGATAGATTCATCTAGCTCTAGAAGGCCACAAGCATTCAGATCAAGCACACGCAAGTAAAGAAAACTTTCATACATTCTTCTAGGAGCAACCTTGAAATCACCAACTGGAAATAATAACAGAGTTCGCAAATGTTCCGCTTCATACAAGGCTTCTGGAATCATAGGTGATGTAAAAGAACAAAGAACAGATGAGTGACGAGTTTGAACAAGATTACTTGATGGAGGACCCTGCCCCAAAGTCATGGACTCTTTTCCTGCAACTGACTGTGCAAGATCATGAATGATATCAAGCATTTTGTATCTAATTAGGCCTCCATTGTCATAGTGTTCTAGTTCTTGAAAGAATGACATCCACAACAGATCATTAAAGTAGTCATTGCCAATCTCCTCTGGTTGCTTGCTTCCAACATGTGATTGAATTAAGCCTTCTGCCATCCATAGACGGATTAACTTTTCCTTGTCAATTTCATAGTTTTTAGGAAATGCCGAGCAGAATGCAAAGCAATGCTTGAGATGGGATGGTAAATGAATGTAACTCAGCCTTAGGGCTGGTAAGATTCCACTCTTACATACATCCAACTCCCAAAGTTCACTGTTTTGCACGAACAACCACTCCTTTTCTTCTCTCTTGAAGCGCAGTAAACTTCCTAGAGTTTTAGCTGCCAAAGGAACACCACCACATTTCTTCACAATCTGCTTTCCAATCAGTGAAAGTTTTGGAAACTTTTGTTCTTCCCTTTGTCGGAAAGCCCGTTGCTTGAACAGATTCCAGCAATCATCATCAGGCAAACCCTTCAAATAATATGGGAAAGTTGGGGAGTTCTTCATGAAGACAACTTTCCTACTTCGGGTGGTTACTATAATTTTGCTTCCAACAATACAACCTCTAAAGAGAGGTGTTAGCTTGTCCCACTCCTCTTGATCTTCGTTCCAAACATCATCTAACACAATTAGGTATCTCTTCTTGTGCAACAAGGCCCATAGCTTGGACTGAAGTACAGCCATCTCTGAAATACCACATCTATCCATAGTTACAGATTCAATGATTGCCTTTATGATACTTTTCACATCGAAATAATCAGATACAAAAACCCAAATATTGATGTCAAAATGCCTCGCCACCTCGTCATCATTGTATGCTAATTGAGCAAGAGTTGTCTTACCAAGACCTCCTATACCGATAATTGGAACGAAAGACACGTTTCCTTCTTCAGCAGCTTCACAAGACAATAACAATTTGACTATCTTTTCTTTGTCTTCCATTCTTCCATAGATTTCTGATTCAATAACGAACGAGCCAGTTTCCCTTCTATCAGATTGCCTACTAGTAATACTAACCTCCCTTAGATGCAGATTAAATCCCTCCATTGCAGTCCTTTCTAGTTCCTGCATCATGCTTGTCAACTTCTTCGTCTTCACTCTAGTTCTTATATTGCTATAAAGGCCAATAAGATCTGGAGGATTAGATATCATGATAGTACCTGTAAACTCGTCAATTAGGTCCTCAGCATCATAAGCTGTGTCCTTGAGCCTTGACAGCCAAGTACGAACAGCTTTGTTGGTGACTTGTTTCTCTTCGGCATCTTCAAGAACAGCTTGAACCATCAGTAAGGTATTCTGTAGGTTTCTAAAGTTTTCCTTGAGATCCCACATATCTCCAAGCTTTTGGCAGATAGGAGAAGCTAGTCTGTCAAAGATCACTTGTAAGACGGGTGATAACACTATATCGGCCATTTTCTGCAGAAGCAGTGTGATAAGAAACAGAATATTGGTGAACTGAATGTGAAGAAGGATTTCGATTTCACTGATTAGCAGATTGATCACCTCCCGAAAGATAAATTAACTTGATGGAGCCAGAAAGTGAAAATGATATCTGGAACCTTCCCTTGAAATTGAGTTTAGGCAAAGTCTAATGGACCCAGTAAAAAGGCAAAGTCTAGTCAAGAATTTCTCATCCTCGTTTATTTTTCATTCATACTTTCTTTTTAAAATTATTTTTTATTTTGGTTAGATCATGAATTCCAAAACTATTTTCCGCCAAGGCCTACATGTCCATGTAATCACCGGTGAACAATGGAAATTCTAACTACATAACTCCAATGGTTTCTTTTCAGATAAAATAAACCATGGGAATTGAGTAATCCTAGAAAAGTCCTATTTAAATTTCAGGTCTCCATACAAAATATGAGAGGCAGATAAAAACACACATATCATTGATGGGAAAAAGGTTAGTGTTGATAAGGCAGGCCATTGGCGTCATGGTAGTTCTAGTCCAAAAGGTTATTGTTATGTCTTTTGGTAGATTAACTTCTTGTCTTGTGGTGGAGCCCAAAAATGAAGAAAACTAAGCTTGACTTTTGTGCATGATGGCCAAAATTTTTTTCCTGCCGTCATGGTCCTCTATATAGGTATCTCCAATGTGTGGTGAATTGAGAGTAAGGCTAGTATTCTCAAACACCTAACTTGACCCATATTTTTGATAGTGAATATAAATAGTAACTGACATTAATAAGTGAAAGCACTAACTTGACCCCATTTTTCCATGCTCCGCATAACTAACAAAGGACTTTTTAAACCAATGGAATATTTATAGAAGCCATAATATATATTTTATTGTCAACAGCCAAGTTTTCTTCATGAACTTATATTAACTAGACCATTTGTGGCAATTTGCTCGATTAGCCTCTTCAAAAACTTACTTTATTCACATGGCACTCATAATTCTCAAGGAATATACTTAAGATTCAAGAATTTTTTATTGTCACCTGTGAAAGAATTTGATGCAGGACAGGTGGACGGAGCAGAACAGATGATCATAGACTACCTAGAACGGTTGGATCACTCCAAATCTAAGGGTGCGGTTTACATCATTTTGCGTGCCACAGGCTCGGATAGGGCCCCGGAGACCCCAGTTTGATCCGAAATGAGTCCCTGATCAATACACAGGTAATCCTGATGTATGGTTTTTTTAGCCAAAAAACGACGTTTAGGCCTTCAATTTTGCAGTTTTCAGTTTTTAGGAAACTTTTCATTTGCAATTTCTTTTGTATTCAAGTAAGAATTTACTACTGTTAATTCTGTCTTAATCCTATCGCTTAATTTTAGTATTTTTCATAGTTTTCCCCAATTTTATGTTTTCGAGGATTTTTATCTTTTTAGCTTTGACCTTATAAATAAGGAGGCCACGTACGGAAAAGGTAGATTATTATTGATATTGAGTAAAATTGGTGTTTTCTTTTTCTTTGTGAGAGTTTATCATATTGAGAATTGAAGACACAGTTCTTCCTTTTAGTTTTTTTTTTCCTTCTACTAGCGTTTTACGTCAGAATTGATTAGCTTTTAAATGAAATTTTGTTTGTAAGTAGAAATAAATATAAAAATAATAAAGAAGTGAAACCCAAAATGAAATGTTTAAAACTCATTGAATTATTAAATGCACACGTTTGGGCACTCTAGCATGCCTCTTTGCCTAAGCTATATTCTATCAAAGGCCAGACTACTGGACGTGCCCATGAATCCAACATCTAATACATCAAAAATTCTTGGTTGGCAATGGTTTAGATCAGTGAGAAAATTCGTTGGTAATTTTGAAGAGTTTCATTGATAACGTTAATAATAGTGTGAGATATAAAAATTAACATTACCAATAAAAATTTTAAGATTACCAGCAGAGTTTACAGTTGATCTAAATTCAATAGTTTAGACTCGAGCCAACCAAAAAATCCCCCTAATACATTGCTATGATACTGACTTAATAAGTTGAGATTTTACATAGCACTTTTATAATAACTTTTCTCTCTTGGACTGTGATCCAACCAACAAACTTTACCATTGTTGGTATCATGTTATTTCAGCATTACTTTTTTGGTACATAACAAATATACAATATGCACAAAGTTAAAACAGAAGCAAAAGGCAAAGACAGCATCAAAGCCACGGGCAAGCTACAAACTCGGTGCAATCCAGAACAGGAACCAAACAACAAATAAAACTAACAATTTTTGATAAATAACAAATAAAACTAACATAAAGTACATATTGATAGCAAACTCTCCCGACATAAATTAGAAAACTGTATTATCCCTCTAGAACACCATTATAACACACCAGTTGTCGGGCTGCTTTGTTATTGCAAGATCAAATTGCTACAAAGTTCTAATCACCTAACTCATTTATTATTCTTTTGTTCATTTATTCCAATCAAAATAAACAATGAACTTACTACTGTTTTGCAGGAAGGAGTGGGAACCTATATGGAACTTCACTGCAGAAAATTCATCTATAAGAGTGCTGAAACAAGTATTATTTCAAGGCATCCAATATTCAACTATAGCCTTGTCCCTTCAGCATCTTCAGTTCAAGCTGAAAAACTGCGAAAGTGGTTTGCCTGCAAAGGAGTTTCCCATAGAAACCTCAAGCTTATTGACAATTTTAGCAGGCCTACCAGTGAATCCTTCCTCAAGTGAACTTAAGATACATATGGTCTAAACAATTCGACACCTGTCAATCACATGAATAATAAACAGAAAGAAAATAATAAGACACGATATATCCAAGTTCACCCAGAAGAGTTTCACAATAATCAACCTCACAAATCTCTCATTACAATGTGAGCTAAGTATTTATAAGTAACTTAAAACACCTTATAACTGTAAAACCACGGCTATTCATGGGTCCAAACCCAAATCGTCAAGCAAAAAACCAAACCCAAAACGTGTACAGGATCTGAAATTTTTGAAAACGTCGGGAGTTCTACATATTTGGACCCGTGAAGTATGCACCAACTCTAACATGACCTACCTCCAGTTAAAACTATAGTGCTTTCTTTGTAAAGCATAATAGTTCTCCAATCCGTACAAGTATTATTCCTCATTATAATATAAAAATGCATTATAGTATATTTGAAAACAGAGAATTCACCATCCCTACTCCAAAAAAAAAAAAAAAAACAGAGAATAGTGGTTCGTGTAATTAAAACAATATGTAAAACACATTTTTCAGGTCATTATAATGTCTATGATGTCATATGCTAACCTGCCGAAAAGAGATTTTCTAGTGGTCTGTCAAAGCTCTCACAAAAAAATAGCTTAAAATGAAAATATACTTAGTTACTTATTAACAATAATATAATCAAAATATGCTTAGTCACACCAGTGAAGGGATTCACTTTGTATTAACAGTGCTTAAGATTAGCATCTCCTTAATTAACATTTGGTGATTCTTTCCTCTTCCTAATTCAGAACATTTCAATATATGATCTGAAGATCATCTAATCACAAATCATCACAGTAATATTATAATATTCTGAGACATCAAAAAAAATTGTCTCAGAATTAGTACTGTTTATGCCTGCAATAACATTTTCAGTGCCATGAAAACAGTTGCATAACACATAACCAAGAGAAAAATAAAAATAATGATAATGATGAAAGAAATACAGTCATTAAGAGAAAGAACAAAATAAAAAAAACTCATCCAATGTTGGAAATTACCTTAGCAAGATGCCTAGGTGGTGATCTTCTAAACACCCAAGTCTAGAATGACTTGTAGAAAGAAATACAGCAATCGAACACAAGAACAAAAAATCAAAGAAAGAAAGAAGACAAGCAATTGTTATCGAGGTTCGGCAACGTGCTTACGTCCCCGTGAGTTCCTCCGAACTCTCTGCACTAAATCAAATGGTTCTTACAAAGTTACAACAATCCCCTTCAAGAAACCAAGTTCTTGAAGAAACCAAGAAGAGAAGAAAGGAAGAAAATGAGAACTAACAATGCTCTCTATCTAATCTAGACTCTCTTTTCTTTTACAACCAGCCTTACTTACAATGAGTCCCTCTTGTGTTTGTCACTCTTACACAATTCTCTCAATATGTTTACAATTGATCTCACAATGTCACAATTCTCTCTTGTATTTGTGTTGTATTGTTGTGTTGTTATATGAAAAAATGAGGCTTGAGAACCCCTTTTATAGCCTTTCACTTCTTGGACATTCTTGTGAATCAATCTCCTACCTTTGATCATGATCCCATTTAATCTTAGCCCTTCATCATTCTCTAAGTGGTGCTGTGCGTTTTGGTCTTGCACGCACACACTTTAGAGGGTCCTAAGACAATCTGTCCATGTGTGCCTTGGTGTACCTGGCTCCTCGGTGCTTAACAGGGCACGCCTCGGCGCTGGGGCAGAGTGTGCTTGCGTGCACACTGGACGGTGCGACGCTGGGCATGTGCACACTGGGCGGTGCGGCGTACACTGGTGCTGCTCCCTTCCGCTGCTGTGCGCACACCCTTCTGCTTGTGTGCAGAAGTGCGCACACTAGTGCGCATGGTCTTCCCTTGCTCCAAAGTGATGCACACACATGTGTGCAGTCTTCTAACTTGCTGAACTTTGATACTCCACCTTTGGTTTAGACTTAAACCATATTTGAACCATGCTTGGACATGTTTGAACCTTAGACAAATACCAACAATCTCTACCTTTGTCTAAGTGTTCAAAAAACCTGAACCATTGTGCAGAAAGCTTCGGGATACAAACTCATCTTGAGTCACCAATTAACCAACTCCAATCCTAAGTAGTTCAAGGCAATGAATGAACTTACTTAGAGGTAGAACTTTAGTACCCAAGTTTGCAGGATTTTCCTCCGTGATCTTCTTGTCAACATGAATGCATCATTTCGTACCATTTTCCAGAATGTAATGATACCAAACATCCATATGCTCTGCCCCCTCATGGAACAACCGGATTCCTAAACAAGTGCCCCGCACTTTGGTTCTCCAAAGATACCACTACCTGCTCTTTTAGGACCTCTCACTCGTCCAACAACCTTTTGCACCCCATAGCCTCCTTTATGGCTTCCATAGCCGCTATGCATTCTGCCCCGGTTGTTATGAGTGCTACCACCGGCTGCTACTGAGCCTTCAAATACCTTAGCAACCACTTCATCCCAAGCCAATGTTTCTTTCCGGGATTACTCACAAATCTACTGAGAACTACCACTGCTCAAGAAACCCTTAACCAGTTTCTTTCCTTTTCTTAGATTCTGTATATCCCAAGGATCTTTTGTCTAAGGTTGAGATCCTTCCTCTCGAACTCCTCACTGAGTTAAGATGTAAACCTTTCCATCATTTTCCTACTGTTCTAAACCAACAGCCCATTAATGACATAGATGAGGATACTCACCATCTTCTCCACCATGTGTCCAGGTGAGAAAGTTTATGTGAAATCTATGTCTTCTTTTCTTGTGAACCCATTCGCCACCAGCTTAGCCTTGTTCCATACTTTATCTCCTGGAGGTTACCCTTCTTTGATCTTTTAAGTGCACTTATATTACACAACTTTATGCTTTCTTGGAATTTTCACCAATTCCCAGAAGTTGTTTTTTCCTCAAAGAATCCATTTCTTCCTCCATAGCCTGCTGCCACTTTGACGAATCCTTACACTTCATGGCATCCGTGTAAGTCTCTTGTTCACTCATCTCTCCTTCTGTCCAACGAGCTGCTGTATCCGCAGCATCCGCAAACCATATCTGGAAGGTGGTCTGACCAACCTTCTTTTTCGGTATCTTATGAGCTGATAGTCCTTCCGATTTGCTGCATCAACCTCTTCTTGTTCAGCCTCTTCTTGAGTTTCTTGAGCTTGGCCTTCATCCAAGGGCTCTACCTGGTTGGAACCCTCTTACCTCCTTTGCTCTACCTGAATCGAGTTCTCCTTGATGCTATGCTCCACAAGAACTAAACTGGTTTGCTCACTAGCCCCTGCAGGGTTAGTTTTCTCCAAGTAGGGAAATAACAATTCATTAAAAATAACATCCCTACTTATTATGAGTTTCAATCCTTCTTTTTCTAAGGACCACAACCTATACCTCTTAGCTCCTTCCCCATATCCTAGAAACACACATTTTCTAGATCCTGGGCTAAGTCTATCATCCTTTTTTTGTGTATATACAGCACACCCAAATGCACAGCAGTAGACACAGCTTCCCCCCAAAAACATTTGGGTAATCCGGATCCATCTAACATGCACCTAACCTTTTCCATAAGGGTCTTATTCATCCACTCAGCAACTCCATTTTGTTGAGGGGTTTCCACAACCGTCCTATGTCTTAGAATGCCATTTAACCTACAGAATTGATCAAGTTATTCTATACCCTTAACTACTCTACCCATTTGAGTCTTAACCAGCTCTTTCCACACCACTAATTTATTCAAGGCATCTGATTTATTCTTAACTAAATAAGCCCACACTTTTCTTGAATAATCATTAACTAAAAACAGAAATTAAATGTTACCTCCCTGTGTTGGTGTCCTTGCTGGTCCCCAAATGTCCTCATGAATATAGTCAAGAATGCCCTTAGACTTGTGCACTCCGGTGTTGAAGCTGACCCGGTGTTGCTTCTTAAGAACACAACACTCGCAAAAATCAAGTTTCTCTACTTTGTCTCCACTAAGTAGGCCATCCTTGCTGAGAATTTGCAGGCCCTCTTCGTTCATTTGTCCCAAGCGAGTGTGCCAAATGGCTGCCTCATCCATCTCAGCCATCAAGCTTGCTGCTTGATCCTTGATTTCCATGTCTCTGATCATCTCATAAAGTCCTTTCATTGCTGCTTTGATCACTACCAAAGATCCCTTGGCTACCTTGAACTTTTCTCCCTCTATTTTGCATGTGTATCCCATGGAATCCAGCTGCCCCAATGAGATCAAATTCATCCTCAAATTTGGAACATACCTCACATTTTTCGGCAGCCTTGTCATTCCATCAAACATCCTCACCTGGATGTCTCCCATGCCCCTCACTTGGTAAGAAATATCATTCCCCAAAGAAACCCTTTCATCATTGGTTTCCTTGAAATTCTTGAACCAACTCTGGTGAGGGCATATGTGATGAGTGCACCCGGTATCCAAGATCCATTTCCCGCTACTTTCTTGCCCCTTGCTCACACTTGAGCACACAACAAGAATATTATCATCTTGCTGTTCTTTCTTGGCAACCGAAGCCTTTCCATTCTTGGTATGGCTTCCTCCTCTATCCTTTGTCATCTTCTTACAATATTTCTTGACATGACCCTCCTTATGGCAGTAGTAGCAACTTTTCCCTCCAAATCTCAGTTTGGAATACATTCTCCCATGGCTTTCTCCTCTACTTTTGTCCCGGTAGTAGCCAAACATGCTGCTGTGCACTCTCCCATGGCTCTCTCCTCTACCTCTGTCCCGGTAATAGCGATGCATGCTGCTGTGCACTCTCTCATGGCTTTCTCCTCAACCTCTGTCCCGGTAGTAGCCATGGTTGCTGCCATATCGAGTTGCTGGCCTTCTTTTAAAGAACAGCCCTTTACCACTTGATGCACTCATTTTCTTGGCATCAAGATTATCTTACAACTCTTTATTAGGGTCAAATTTAAAAGCAAAGATTCGTTTACGAAGATACCTATTTTTAGGGAGAGTCTTGGCAAGAAACAACTCATCTAGTTTCTTCTAAATTGCAGTTGGATCTTCTGAGTCTCCGCACTCATTTGTGATATTATCTGACATGTGCAAGAAAATGGTGTTGTAAGCCATCTTCTTCATCTTGGTCCACTGGTCCTCCGTGACACTTACTGGAAAAGCATCATCTTCTCCAATAGCCAAGTCCACTTTCTGTTGTATTAAAACCGCCTTGATCTTCCACTTCCAAAGGGCAAAGTCTCCATTTCCATCAAACTTCTCAACACAGAAATTTGAAGCCATCTTTGCGGACAAGATCCCAGATTTATGCACTAACCATAATTGCATTCTTCAACCTCAAGAACATAGATTGAAGACGGATCTTAACACCGTTCTTGAATCAACCTTCAAGAACATAACCAGATCTTGGTCTTTACACCATTCTTGAATCACCCAAGAAGTTTGATCTTTGATTCTTGGAGTCTTGGCTCCATCACCTTCTACTTCTTGCTTCAATAACTAGCTGTACAAGCTCTGATACCACTGTTGGAAATCACCTTAGCAAGATGCCCAAGTGGTGATCTTCCAAACACCCAAGTCTAGAATGACTTGTAGAAAGAAATACAGTAATCGAACACAAGAACAGAAAATCAAAGAAAGAAAGAAGACAAGCAATTGTTATCGAGGTTCGGGTCCCTATGAGTTCCTCCGAACTCTTTGCACTAAATCGAATGGTTCTTACAAAGTTACCACAATCCCCTTCAAGAAACCAAGTTCTTGAAGAAACCAAGAAGAGAAGAAAGGAAGAAGATAAGAACTAACAATGCTCTCTATCTAATCTAGACTCTCTCTTCTTTTACAACCAGCTTTACTTACAATGAGTCCCTCTTGTGTTTCTCACTCTTAAATAATTCTCTCAATGTGTTTACAATTTGTCTCACAATGTCACAATTCTCTCTTGTATGTGTGTTATATTGTTATATGAAAAAATGAGGCTTGAGAACCCCTTTTATAGCCTTTCACTTTTTGGACATTCTTGTGAATCAATCTCTTCCCTTTGATCATGATCTCCATTTAATCTTAGCCCTTCATCATTCTCTAAATGGTGCTGTGCATTTTGGTCTTGCACACACACACACTTTAAAGGGTCTTAAGACAATCTGTCCATGTGTGCCTCGGTGTGCTTGGCGCCTCGGTGCTCAACAGGGCACCCCTCGGCACTGGGGCAGAGTGTGCTTGCATGCACACTGGATGGTGCGGTGCTGGGCTTGCATGCTGTGGCGCTGGGGTGTGTGCGCACTGGGCGGTGCGGCGCACACTGGTGCTGCTCCCTTTTGCTACTGTGCGCACACCCTTTTGCTTGTGTGCAGAAGTGCGCACACTAGTGTGCATGGTCTTCCCTTGCTCCAAAGTGATGCACACACATGTGTGCAGTCTTCTAACTTGGTGAACTTTGATACTCCACCTTTGGTTTAGACTTTAACCATCTTTGAACCATGCTTGGACATGTTTAAACCTTATACAAATACCAACATCCAACAAACAAGGCTTCAAACTTCCAATTAGGCCTCTTTGACAGGGAACATATACACGTGAGTGATAGATTGGATGATCCAGTTCCATTTAGGTTAATTCTTTGTCTATCAAACTGAAATGAAACTTGGCACAGCGTTCACATAAGAGGGAGAGTTTTCTGGTGATAAGGCTATGTTTAGGGCTGAGAACATGGAAATCAAGTAATAGTATATACACCAAAAAGACTAGAGAAAACCATGCCTTAAGGCAAGTGAAGAAAAGAAACAATTTATAAATAGGGCAAAAATTATGATGGCCTAATGAAGATGGATTGAAGTTGCTTACCCAAGAATAAAAGATCACATCATTTCAACCAGAAGAGCTGTCTGCTGTGTTGCACTGCCTTACCTCAGGTGCTCCAATGTATTTATACAGGATATGGGCTATTTTGGGCCAATCATCACCAACTTCGTATTTACTTCTTTGCTCGATTTCAGGACAATCTTGAATAGACAGGTGCTGGAGAGTGATAAGAAATTTCAGACCTTCTGTAATTGTTTCAAATTATGACAGAAATTGACAAAGATCTAAGTGAAGGTCCCCAATCCACCCTAGCAATGCTGTTAAACCTGGACAACCCCGGATTTCCAAACAATGTAGCCCTTATGCCAGTCTCAGCATACATAAATACATTTAACAAGGCCAATGACAAACCCTGTAAGCTAGGCATCAACAAATTTGCTGATATTACAAATGAAGAGTTCAAAGCTTCAAGAAATAGATTCAAAGGGCATATGTGTTCCTCAAAGACAATATCCTTCAAGTATGAAAATGTTACTACAGTACCTTCTACTATAGACTGGAGAAAGAAAGGAGCTGTAACACCCATCAAGGACCAAGGCCAATGCAGTGAGTTCAAACATTTAATGAGAATATATCATCAGCTTCAAATTAATTCTATATTTTTTTTTTGGGTGGGTGGGTTCTAACTTTTGGGTGTAACAAATTAAAATGTAGGACGCCCCTGGGCATTTTTAGTAGTGGCAGCTATGGAAGGAATTACTAAGCTAACAACATGTAAATTAATCTGTTTATCCGAGCAAGAGCTGGTTGATTGTGACACAAAGGGTGTGGATCAAGGCTGTGATAGTGGTTCAATGGACAATGCCTTCAAGTTTATCCAACAAAACAAGGGACTCACAACTGAGACTAATTACCCCTACAAGGGAGTTGATGGTACTTGCAACACTAATGAAGAAGACAATCACACAGCCAAGATAACTGGGTACGAAGACGTACCTGCCAACAGTGAACAGGCATTATTGCCAACCAACTGGCTTCTATTGCGATTGATGCTGGGGGATTTGACTTTCAATTCTACTCAATTGGTATCTTTACAGGACAATGTGGCACTGACTTAGACCATGGTGTTACTGCTGTCAGTTATGATTGTTAGAATTTAAGAGAGTAAAGAGATATGAGAATTGAAGAGAGTAAAGAGATTGTACAAATGCTTACTTGAGTTCCTGTTATTGAGAATACAATTAAGAGTATATATAGGTTGTTAAAAGGAAAAGGCATTCCTTAAAACAAGGAAGGAAACATGACTTAAAGTAAGCCTTAAAACAAGGAAGGAAACATGGCCTAAAGTAAGCCTTAAAACAAGGATGAATATATGGCAAGTGTGGGTGAAGTGGAATAGTTAGTGACCCTAATTTAAGGAAAGAAGATGAACTTTGCCATCCATTGACAACCCCCCTCAAATTGATGCAGGTTGATCAACAAGCATCAATTTGCTGCTTAAGAAGAAATGTTGATAGCGAGTGAGCACTTTGGTAAAGATATCAGCAATTTGTAGTTCAGTAGAAACATGTGGAAGAGTGATAAGACAAGCTTCAAAAGCTTCACGGATAGAGTGGCAGTCGACTTCAATTTGCTTCGTGCACTCGTGATAGACAGGATTGGCCGTGATCTGAATAGCACTTGTATTATCAGCATGTAGAGGTATAGGATCAGTTTCAGAAAAATCTAGCTCAGCAAGTAAACCTCGAAGCCAAATAATTTCGGAATAAGCAAGAGACATCGCCCGATACTTAGATTCTGTAGATGACTTAAAAACTTTGTCTTACTTCTTACTCTTCCATGAGATCAATGGATCACATAAGAGCACACACCAACCAGTAATAGAGCGACGTGTATCAGTACAACCAGCTTAATCAGCGTCGTTATAAGCAGTAAGTCGAGGAGAATTGCCTCAGGAAAGAATAAGCCATGGGCAGAAGTGCCCCGAACATAACGTATGATCCTACGGACAGTAACCAAATGAAGGTGACGAGGTGTCTGAAGAAACTGGCTGACTTGTTGTACTGCAAAAGAAATTTCTGGCCTAGTAATGGTGAGGTAGACAAGACTGCCCACCAACTTCCGGTATAAACTAGGATCAGCAAGTAAATCACCCTCCTCTTTGCAAAGCTTGACATTCAATTCCATGGGAGTATCAACAGAAGTGGCCTCCTGTAGGCCAGCTGTAGCCACCAAGTCACTAGCATACTTATGTTGATTGAGTGAAATACCAGACGGACTACGATGCACCTTAAGACCGAGAAAATATGTAAGAGACCCAAGATCTTTCATATAAAATGACTCAGAGAGATGGGTCTTGAGCTGGCCAAGTAAAGCAGAATCGGAACCAGTAATCACAATATCATCAACATAAACTAAAAGAACAATAATACCCATGTTTGATTTTCGAAGAAACAAGGAATTATCATACTTGCTTTGCTTGAATGAGAATTGTAATAAATTAGTTCGAAATTTATCAAACCAGGCTCTTGAAGCTTGTTTGAGACTATAAAGGGAGCGACGAAGCTTACACACATATGAGTTTGGAGAAGGAAACAGTCCCGGGGGTGGCTTCATAAATACACTCTTTAAGATCCCCATAAAGAAAAGCATTCTTGACATCCATCTGATATAGTGGCCAATCATTGGAAGCAGCAAGAGCTAGAATCGTACAAACAATGGTCATCTTAGCCACAAGAGCAAAGGTTTCTTCATAATTAACACCATATTCCTGATTATTTCCAAGTGCAACAAGCCGAGCTTTATAATGATCCAAACTTCCATCAGATCGAACCTTGATGGAGTAAACCAATTTGTAACCCAGGGGGACTATAGTGGAAGGACAAGGTGTAATGTCCAAGGTGTGATTGGCCTCTAAAGCAGCAATTTCTTCCTGCATAGCTTGTCGCCAAAAATCATGCTTGAAAGCATATAAGTAGCATGTGGGAATATCAAAATTGGACAATGCAACAGTAAAAGCAAAAGCAAACCACCCATACCTATCCGGAGGTAAAAGTGTTCGAGAAGAGCGACGTACCAGGTGTTCTGAAGGTGCTGCAACTGACTGGAGCATGGTAGGATCAAATATCGGTTGAGCCATCGAAAGAGACTGTGGGCGGGAGCGTCTCGTATACATAATACCTGGTTTAAAGCAAGAACTGACTTGATGAAGATCTGAAAATTATTGCTCAAAGGAGGGGAGGACCACAGTAGAAGAAGAGGGCTTAGAGGACACATGAAAGAAATGTTGATTTTCAAAGAAAATAACATTCCTAGAAACACGTGTACGATGTAAGGTAGGATCGTAGCAAACAAATCCCTTTTGACACATTATATCCCAAGAATGCACATCTAACAGATTGAGCAGATAATTTATGTCGCTCATAGGGAGGTAAATGGACAAAACATACACAACCAAAGATACAGATATTATTATAACTAGGTTATTTAGCAAACAAACGGAAATAGGGAGGCTCCATGTGTAAGATTTGGGAAGGTAAACGATTAATCAAGTGAGTAGCAGTTTTCAGAGCCTCGACCCAGAACATAGATGGAATAGATGATTCTAACAAGAGAGTACGTACCACATCAAGAAGATGACAATTTTTGCGTTCGGTTGCTCCATTATGTTGGGGAGTAGCAGGACATGAACATTGATGAATAATATCTTTAGAAGCCAAGAATGCCTGAAACTCAGTAGGCAAATATTCACCACCAGAATCTATGCGTAATGTCTTAATAGTCGCAGAAAATTGATTGTCAACATACACTAAAAAATTAGTGAAAGTATGAAAAACCTCAGATTTAGAGCGAAGAAAATAAACCCAAATGAATCTGCTGTAATCATCAATGAAAGTCACATAATATTTAAATTTTTCATGTGAACTAATGGGGGAAAGTCCCCAAACATCACTATAGATAAGATCAAAGCAGTGAGAAGCTCTACTAGCATGTAAAGGAAAGGGAAGAATTTTGCTTTTACCAAGTTTGCAAGAATCACACTTAAGAGATAAAGAAGAACATTCTTCATTATCAAGAAAACCAGAGTGCAATACATGAGATAAGATCTGAGTATTGGGATGGCTTAAACGACGATGCCACACCATACTTAGATTTGGAACATTATTGCAAGCAAAAGACTTAATAGACAAAACTGGAGAATTTGCTGGGACAGATAAAAATAGTGGAAATAAGCGCCCCACTTTAGGTTCTTTCGCGATCAGCTCTCCCGTTACCTGGTCATATACAACATAACCATCACCAGAAAAGTTAACAGCACAATTGTTATCAACTAATTGACCAACAGAAATAAGATTCGTGGAAAGTTGAGGAGCAAGAAACACATCAGTGAATTTAGAAGAGGCATCTTCGACAACAGCGATTGGTAAAGAACTGTCATTGGCAGTCTGAATGGAAGATGAACCAACACAGGGCCGAACATGACACAGAGTGGTGGGAGTATTCGTCATGTGATTAGAGGCCCCCGAGTATACGTACCAGAGTTTGGTAGAATTTTTACTTTGAAACCCCATTGCAGATAATGCTGAAATTAGCATTTGTTGCACCATTTCGGGTGTGCAGTAATTCGCTGTAGGAGGTGTCGGAACTGGGGAGGCACTTGAAGAAGAGCCAGGAGCTGCGGAGGGTACAATAACAGAAGTCTGAAATGCTTGAGTATGACAATTTTGTGGGCAGAGACAACATTATTTAATGATGTGACCCTTCTTCTTACAATAAGAGCAGTATTTCTTGGGACAATTGGCAACAATATGTCCATATTCCTTACAGCAAAAACACTACAAGTTTTTAGAATACATAGGCAGTCCGCGTCCATAGGCAGCATAAGCCACAGTTCCTGGACTATCATAAGATTGCTCCAGAGTAGCTTAAGTACTAAGACGTTGTTCTTGACGAAGTAACTCACCAAAACAAACATCAAGAGAAGGAACAGGAGATCTATTCGGCAGAGAGGAGCAAATAGATTCATATTCTGAGCATAGTTTCATAAGAAATTGATCACGCCATCTAGTATCGTGGAGTTACTGAATAGTCTAAAGAGTGGCAACAGGAACAGCCGCTGTAACAGGATTAGTATAGTTAGTCCAAAGAATCAGAAAGGTCGAGTAATAGTCTTGGATGGAAAGACTACCATGTTGAAATGTGGTAATCACATGCTCTAACTGAAAGCGATGAACATCATATCTTGATGATAAACCTTCTTCAGATAAGTCCACATGGATTGAACAGAGCGATGAGTACGCAAGTTGGTGATAATATGTGGCTCCATCGAACCCAAAAGCCAAGACATGATCCGAGCATCAAGCACAATCCAAGAAGGAGAAGACCCGACATCCTTCGATTGGTCTGTATTGGATGTTTGTGCGACATTCGTGCCATCGATATGGCCCTAAAGTTCTTTTCCCTTGAGGAAAATTTCAAACTGAAAGGCCCAGGTAGAGTAATTTTTTCCCGTAAATTTGGCACACACAGATGCAGAGTCCATTGCAAATAAGTGCAATCCGAGACAAAGCAAAAAATTTCAAAATAAATAAAGGAACTAGAATCAAGGGAAAGAAGAATCTGCTGTCGAAAAAATCAAATAAGCCAAAAAAAAATAGCTAGACCAAAAAAATGTCGAAACCACCCAAAGCAGGAAAAAAACAATCTGCCAAAGAGATCTGAGAACAAAAAAAACACTGAGAAATCTGAAACCCAAAGCCACAAAACACCTCTCTGAAAACAGAGAATGTCATGAATGCCGAAACTGCTCAAATTAAAAATAGGAGGTGCCGACAACACCAACCCAGAAAGAGAAGACCGAAAAACAACAAAAAACATTTCACGTTTGGTTCAACGAGAACAACACAGAACACGCTGAAACACGAAACCAAGAAAAATTACAAGCGAGAGAAGAACCTAAGAAACCGGCTCTGATACCATGTTAGAATTTAAGAGAGTAAAAAGATATGAGAATTGAAGAGAGTAAAGAGATTGTATAAATGCTTACTTGAGTTCTTATTATTAAGAATACAATTAAGAGTATATATAGGTTGTTAAAGGAAAAAGGCATTCCTTAAAACAAGGAAGGAAAAATGACCTAAAGTAAGCCTTAAAATAAGGAAGGAAACATTGCCTAAAGTAAGCCTTAAAACAAAGATGAATATATGGCAAGTGTGGGTGAAGTGGAATAGTTAGTGACCCTAATTAAGGAAAGAAGATGGACTTTTCCATCCATTGACAATGGAGTCAGTGACGATGAAATTAAATACTGGTTAGTAAAGAACTCATAGGGCACTGAATGAGGTCAAGAAGGATACATTCAGATGCAGAGAGATATTGATGCTAAGGAAGGTCTCTGTGGCATAACAATGGAAGCCTCTTACCATACTACGTGAATTGCAATATTAAAGGCAATGCCTCCTACCCCTTTTATAATATAATTAATGTGTACATGTGTTTTTATTTTCTTCTGTTGTCAGTCTTGTTAGTTACTCATTAGCAAGAAATATTGTTAGTTTCATATCGAGAAACAAATCTGTAATTCTGTAAAACTATCAATTTTAAACTACTATATAGATGGAACTCACCTTTTCTTCCAAGTTGGTGAAATCATCAAGGACAAGTTCTTCAAGAGACGGGAATGGTCTACCAGTCCCCTCGCCATAAAACTCTTTTCCAATATCCCTCACTTCATTCATTCCACATAGGGAGAGAGTCTTAAGTGCGGGAAGATTTTCAAGAGTGGGAAGATGTTCACAATTAATAAACTTGGTAAAATGACCAGTCAGGTTTGGAAGAGTCCAACGTGGAAATCTGATTCCTGAGAACCCCTTCATAAACAACTTTTTAAGATTTTGGTGTGGTTGGAGGCCCTAGATAACATGTTCTCCCAACTCAGCATCTTGTTCATATTCTTGCGATGAACAGGATGGATGAAATTGTTCAGTTCTGCGAAGTCTAGCTTTTGTGGGTTTCTCCACAGAAAATACAAGAGGATGATCATCATCACTTCCTCGACAAAGACCTAGTGATTCAAGATTTTCTTTCTGCATTATATTTGCATGCTTTGAATCATCTGCATTGTTGACATTCTTCAAGCCTTTTATTGTCAGCTCACCTTGAAGGTTTAGCCGTCCCAGAATCTCAAGGTCTAGAACGCAACTTATAACAACCATTGGTAACGTCTGAAGCTGGTTAGAGATTTTAGGTAAAATAATATTACAGATACTTGAATAACCATCAAGGCATATATTGGGAAATAGATGTGCAACTTTTCTAAGGTTCATTAAAGGAACCATGCTGGTCAGTGCTACACATCCAGTTGTACAGAGATGTCTGAGGCTCACCATTTTGGCATTAGTAGGCAATACTCTGAGCATATAGCAAGCAAAGAGGTTCAAAGTTTGCAAAAATGGGAGAATCTCGATGCTATAGGGTAATTCTATGATGCGTGCATAAGATAGATCAAGATACCTTAAACACAACAAGCCACCAATAGATTCATCTAGCTTTTCAAGGCCACGAGCATTCAGATCTAGCACATTCAAGTAAAGAAAACTTGCACACATTCTTCTAGGAGCAACTTCTGGAAATACCAACAGAGTTCGCAAATGTTCTGCCTTATACAAGGCTTCTAGAATCATAGGTGACGTAAAAGAACAAAGAACAGATGAGTGACGAGTTTGAACAAGATTACTTGATGGAGGACCCTGCCCCAAAGTCATGTACTATTTTCCTGCAACAGACTGTGCAAGATCATGAATGATATAAAGCATTTTGTATCTAATTAAGCCTCATTGTCATAGTGCTCTAGTTCTTGAAAGAATGACATCCACAACAGATCATTAAAGTAGTCATTGCCAATCTCCTCTGGTTGCTTGCTTCCAATATCTCGATTAAATTAAGCCTTCTACCATCCATAGACGGATTAACTTTTCCTTCTCAATTTCATAGTTCTTAGGAAATACTGAGCAGAATGCAAAGCAATTCTTGAGATAGGATGGTAAATGAATGTAACTCAGCCTTAGGGCTGGTAAGATTCCCCTGTTACATACATCTAAATCCCAAAGTTCACTGTTTTGCACGAATAACCACTTCTTTACATCTCTCTTGAAGCGTAGTAAACTTCCTAGAGTTTTAGCTACCAAAGGAACACCACCACATTTCCTCACAATCTGCTTTCCAATCAGTGAAAGTTTTGGAAACTTTTGTTCTTCCCTTTGTCGGAAAGCCCGTTGCTTGAACAGATTCCAGCAATCATCATCAGGCAAGCCCTTCAAAAAATATGGGAAAGTTGGGGAGTTCATCATGAAGGCAACTTTCCTACTTCGGGTGGTTACTATAATTTTGCTTCCAACAATACAACCTCTAAAGAGAGGTGTTAACTTGTCTCACTTCTCTTGATCTTCGTTCCTAACATCATATAACACAATTAGGTATCTCTTCTTGTGCAACAAGGCCCATAGCTTGGACTGAAGTACATCCATCTCTGAACTACCACATTTATCCATAGTTACAGATTTAATGATTGCCTTTATGATACTTTTCACATCAAAATAATAAGATACAAAAACCCAAATATCGATGTCAAAATGCCTCGCCACCTCCTCATCATTGTATACCGATAATTTGAACGAAAGACACATTTCTTTCTTCAACAGCTTCACAAGACAATAATAATTTAACTATCTTTTCTTTGTTTTCCATTCTTCCATAGATTTCTGATTAAATAACGAACAAGCCAGTTTCTTTTCTATTAGATTGCCTATTGGCAATACTAACCTCCCTTAGATGCAGGTTAAATCCCTCCATTGCAGTCCTTTCTAGTTCCTGCATCATGTTTCTCAACTTCTTCGCGTTCGCTCTAGTTTTTTTTTATAAAAGTTAATAAGTTCTGAAGGTTTCGATATAATCAAAGTACCTGTAAACTCGTCAAGCAGGTCCTTAGCATTATAAACTATCCTTGAGCCTTGACAACTAAATACGAACAACTTTGTTGGTGACTTGTTTCTCTTCGGCATCTTCAAGAACGGCTTGAACCATCAGTAAGGTATTCTGTAGGTTACTAAAGTTGTCCACGAGATCCCACATATCTCCAATCTTTTGCATGATAGAAGAAGCTAATCTGTCAAAGATCACTTGTATGATGGGTGATAACACTACGTCGGCCATTTTCTGCAGAAGCAGTGTGATAAGAAACAGAATATTGGTGGACTGAATGTGAAGAAGGATTTCTATTTCACTGATTAGCATATTGATCACCTCCCGAAAGATAAATTAACTTGGTGGAGCCAGAAAGTGAAAATGATATATGGAATCTTCACTTGAACTTGAGTTTAGGCAAAGTCTAATGGACCCAGTAAAAAGGCAAAGTCTAGTCAAGAATTTGTCATCCTCATTTACTTTTCATTCATACTTTCTTTTTAAAATTATTTTTTATTTTGGTTAGATCATGAATCCCAAAACTATTTTCCGCCAAGGCCTATAGGTCTATGTAATCACTGGTGAACAATGGATTCTTACTACATAACTCCTATGGTTTTTTTCAGATAAAATAAACAATGGGAATTGGTAAGCCTAGAGAAGTCCACTTTAAATTTCATGTCTCTATACAAAATATGACAGGCAGCTAAGAACACATGTATCATTGTTGGGAGAAGGTTAGTGTTTATAATGAATGATTTTGTTAATCACACCAATTATAAACAAAAAGAAAATAAGAAATAATATACTCAGGTGCACCTCAGAATAGCGCTACACTTATCAGGCGTTTCACTATAATCAACCTCACAAATCTCTCGTTACAATGTTTATTACAATGTGTGCTGTGTACATAGGGAGTATTTGTGTTACAATGTGTGCTGAGTACATAGGGATTGTTTATGTGCAACTTAAGAAGCCCTAATTAGGGTTTTCGTTCTGCTGTAAAACCACGGCTATTCATAGGCCCAAGCTCAAACCATCAAACAAAAAATTTATTGGAAAATCACCTCAAGAATGATCTCAGGTTGTGATCTTTCCAAACACCCAAATCCACAAGGACTTGAACAAACATAAACAACAATCAAAGCATAAAAGATAACACAAACAATTGTTATCGAGGTTCGACAATGTGCCTACGTCCCCGTGAGCTCCTTTGAGCCATCTGCACTAAATCAATGGAGTTCTTACAATTATAGCAACACCTCTTCAAGAACCCTCTTGTTCTTGAAGAATGAAAGAAGAGAAAAAAGAAAGTGATAAGGACTAAGTGTTTCCCTTGAATTTTCCCTAAGAAAATTCCAATTACAAAGCCCTTGAATCCTCAATCTATACTACTCTATCTCTCTAAACAACCAACCTCTCTTGAATGAGTCTCTCCTTTGTGTTTTGTGTCTTCGCACTCTCACACTTGCATGTCATTCACATGTCTTACCCTTGACACTTGTGACTTTGCACCCTTGTGTCATTCACCTCTTGTGTTGAGATGATGTCTTCACTTGTTGTTAGAAGACCCGCAATGACTTCCTCATCTAATCTTTGAGATCAATCTCAACCCTTAGATCTCAAGAATAAAAGACCCATGGCTCTTTAAGAGTCTAAGTAATCCTATGCGTTTTAACCAAGTCCCACGCACCACCTCAAAGTGTTGAAGTTAAGGTGTCAGGTGTGCTTCGTGCTGAGGCTCAGAATAGGGCGTGCTGAGGCTCAAAACTTGGTGCCTTACTGGAGGCCATGACGCAGACACCTTGAACTGAACTCCTGGACATGCTGGAGGCCGCGGTGCCCAAGGTTGGGCCACGGCGCACAACCAGACCTGATGCTGAACTCTTCAACTGTTTAATTTTTTGACAAATTCCCAACAATCTCTACCTTTGTCTAAGAAATTATACCCGAACCCATTGTGCAGAGAACTCAAGATCCAAACTTAACTTGAGTTATCATATGATCCGATTCCAATCCTAAGAAGTCCAAGGAAATGATTGAACTTTCTTAGAGGTAGAACTTTAGTACCTAAATCTGCAAGATTTTCTTCCGTTGCAACTTTGTGCACATGAATGCATCATTCCATAACATTTTCCCGAATGAAATAATACTGAACATCCATATTCTTAGTCCTCTCATGGAACACCAGATTCTTACACAAATGCAACGCATTTTGACTATCCGAATACACCACCACCTGTTCTTTTAAGACCTTCAACTCTTCCAACAACCATTTGCACCACATAGCCTCCTTAATGGCTTCTGTTGCCGCTATATACTCAGCCTCGGATTTTAAGAGTGTTACCACCGGCTGCAACTGAGCCTTCTAACTTATACAACATCTATTTAAGTTAAAGATATAGGAGGTAATCAATCTTCTTTTATCCCAGTCTGTTCCATAGTCCGAATTAGCATAACCCTCTAGACAGATGGTCTTACCCCTCTTCTCATAAACCAGCCCCACATCTGGACTTCTCTTCAAGTACCTCAGCAACCACTTCATCCCAAGCCAATACTTATTTCCGGGATTACTCATAAACCTGTTGAAGGGTTTTCACAACCGTTCTATGTCTTAGAATCCCATTTTACTCACAGAATTTATCAAAATCCTTATTAAAAAATTCTAAACCATTATTGGTTCTTAATACCTTGACTACCCTGCCCGTTTGAGTCTCCAGCAAATTTTTCCACACCACAAATTTATTTAAAGCATCTGATTTATTTTTAAGCAAATAAACCCAAACCTTTCTAGAATAATCATCAATTAAAGAAAGAAAGTAATGATTACCTCCCTGTGTTGGTGTTCTTGTTGGTCCCCAAAGATCTGCATGAATGTAGTCAAGAATGCGCTTAGACTTGTGCACTTCAGTGTTGAAGCTGACCCAATGTTGCTTCCCAAGAATGCAACTTTGGAAGAAATCGACCACTTCATCCCAAGCCAATGCTTATTTCCGGGATTACTCATAAACCTGTTGAAGGGTTTTCACAACCGTTCTATGTCTTAGAATCCCATTTTACTCACAGAATTTATCAAAATCCTTATTAAAAAATTCTAAACCATTATTGGTTCTTAATACCTTGACTACCCTGCCCGTTTGAGTCTCCAGCAAATTTTTCCACACCACAAATTTATTCAAAGCATCTGATTTATTTTTAAGCAAATAAACCCAAACCTTTCTAGAATAATCATCAATTAAAGAAAGAAAGTAACGATTACCTCCCTGTGTTGGTGTTTTTGTTGGTCCCCAAAGATCTGCATGAATGTAGTCAAGAATGCGCTTAGACTTGTGCACTTCAGTGTTGAAGCTGACCCAATGTTGCTTCCCAAGAACGCAACTTTGGAAGAAATCAAGTTTTTCTACCTTGTCACCATCAAGTAGACCATTCTTGCTGAGAACTTGCAGCCCTTTTTTGCTCATATATCCCAAGAAATTGTGCTAAAGTACTACCTTATCCATCTCAACCATCAAGCTTACTGCTTGATCCTTGATTTCTGTCTCTCCGATCATTTCATAGAGACCATCTTTAATTGCTGCTTTGATCACTATCAAAGATCCCTTGGTTACCTTGATCTTTCCTCCCTCTCCTTTGTATGTATACCCCATGGAATCTAGCTATCACAATGAGATCAAAATTTTTCTCAAATCTGGAAGATACCTCACATTTCGCAGCAGCCTTGTGACTCCATCAAACATTCTCAATTGGATATCTCCTATCCCCCTCACTTGGTAAAAAGTATCATTCCCCAAGAAAACCTTTCCATCATTGGTTTCCTTGAAATTCTTGAACCAATCCCAGTGAGGGCACATGTGATAAGTGCACCCGAAATCCAAGATCCATTTATTGTTGCCTTGCCTCTTGCTCACATTTGAGCACACAACAAGAACATCATCTTGCTGTTCTACCTTGGCAACCGAAACCTCTCCATTGTTGGTATGGATTCTTCTTCTCTTATCCTTCATCATCTTCTTGCAATCTTTCTTGAAATGACCCTCCTTATTGCAGTTGTAGCATCACTTCCCTCCAAACTTCAGTTTGGAATGCGATCTCCCATGGCTCTACCCTCTACCCTTTGATTTCTCCCAGTAGTTGCCATGGATGCTACTGCCATTTCGAGTTGATGGCCTTCTTCTAATGAACAACCCTTCTCCACTTGATCCTTCCCTCATCTTGGCTTTGAAATCATGAGCCCTTATAGCATGGATCACAATTTCTTTGGTTAGTGTATCTCTTCCATATTCAATAGCATTAATCAAGCTTTCAAAACAATCAGGAAGAGAATTTAACAAAATAACAGCCAATTGTTCATCCGTGAATGTTATACTATAACTAGTCAAATCTTGAACTAGTTTGTTAAACACATCAAGATTATCTTGCAACTCTTTATTAGGATCCATTTTAAAAGCAAAGATTTGTTTAAGAAGATAAATTTTATTAGGGAGAGTCTTGGTAAGAAATAACTCATCTAGTTTCTTCCAAATGATAGTTGGATTTTCTGAGTCTCTGCACTCCCTTGTGACACTATCTGACATATGCAGAAAGATGGTGCTAGACACCATCTTCTTCATCTCAATCCGCTGGACTTCCGTGATACTTGTTGGAAAATCGTCATCTTCTCCAATAGCCAAGTCCACCTTTTGTTCCATAAGAACAACCTTGATCTTCCGCTTCCAAAAGGCAAAGTCTTCCTTTCCATCAAACTTCTCAACAATGAAATTTGAACCCATCTTGCGGAGAAAATCTCAAGATTTATGTGGCATCCACAATTGCTTTCCAACTTCTAAATCTCAAGAACTTGATCAAATCTTGATCCCAGCACTGTTCTTGAATCACCCTCAAGAACCTGATTAGATTTTGATCCCAGCACTCTTCTTGAATCACCCAAGAAGTTAATCTTTGATTCTTGTCTCCTTGCTCCGATTCCCAGCTGTACAAGCTCTGAAACCACTATTGAAAAATCACCTCAAGAATGATCCCAGGTTGTGATCTTTCCAAACACCAAAATCAACAAGGACTTGTACAAACAGAAACAGCAATCAAAGCATAAAAGAGAACACAAGAAATTGTTATCGAGGTTCGACAATGTGCCTACGTCCCCATGAGCTCCTTCGAGCCCTCTGCACTAAATCAATGGAGTTCTTACAATTACAGCAACACCTTTTCAAGAACCCTCTTGTTCTTGAAGAATGAAAGAAGAGAAAAAGAAAGTGATAAGGACTAAGTGTTTCCCTGGAATTTTCCCCAAGAAAATTCCAATTACAAAGCCCTTGAATCCCCAATCTATACTACTCTCTCTAAACAACCAGCCTCTCTTGAATGAGTATCTCCTGTGTGTTTTGTGTCTTTGCACTCTCACACTTGCATGTCATTCACATGTCTTACCCTTGACACTTGTGACTTTGCACCCTTGTGTCATTCACCTCTTGTGTTGAGATGATGTCTTCACTTGTTGTTAGAAGACCCTTTATATAGAGCAATGACTTCCTCGTCTAATATTTGAGATCAATCTCAACCCTTAGATCTCAAGAACCAAATACCCATGGCTCTCTAAGAGTCTAAGTAATCTTGTGCATTTTAACCAAGCCCCACACACCATCTCAAAGTGCTGAAGTTAAGGTGTCAGGTGTGCTTCGTGCTGAGGCTCAGATGAGGGTGTGCTGAGGCTCAGAACTTGGTGCCTTGCTGGAGGCCACGGCGCAGACACCTTGAGCTGAACTCCTGGACATGCTGGAGGCCATGGCGCCCAAGGCTGGGCCGCGGTGCACAACCAGACCTGATGTTGAACTCTTCAACTGTTTAATTCTTTGACAAATTCCCAACAAAACCAGACCTAAAACATGTACATGGACTAAAATTTTTGACGGCACTACCCTCTAACCGCCTCCTGCTCACTGAGAAGTGGAACCCATTGTCGTCCGGGGTTTTACAGATTTAAACCCATGAAATATACACCAACTTTAACAATAAGGCAGGCCATTGGTGACATGTATAATGCCATAATGGTCGGTAATTCTAGTCCAAAAGGCTATTTTTATGTGTTTTTATGCAGTTTTCTCTTATGACAAACAAAATGATTTTTTGCAAGTGCGTAGTAGAATCCATTTTCTTTGGAAAAGGTTTTCCTTTTTTTTTTTCAAGGCAAAGGTGAATTACAAAAATAGAATTTTGTGTTTCCCAAAAGTTATGAATTAAAAGTGTGAGAATTATAAAACTAAATCCCCTCCCCCAAAGAAAATGAAATATAAAAGAGAACACAAAAAGAAAATGGGCATAACTAACACGAAATCTAATTGGTTTTGTTGGTGAATAAAACATCCATTTTATAAGTTTTAACTGATATACGTCAAAAGTCTTTTAAACTCTCCTTTTGCAAATATAAGTTTTGTTGATGTGTTCTATGTACCTTGTCGTCTCATCTCTTTAGACAATAAGGCTACCACGACATTCTTAAAGATAGATCAGTCGTACCACTACCAATCTTAACTATCAAGTTATCCCACAAATCAAGTAGTGAACAGAGCAGTGTAATAGCCTTATCGTCATTCATCACATCAACACTGATAGACAACAACTGACCTATCAAAGTGTTGAACTCATATAGATGAATAGAGAAAGAATCATCCTCAGCCATCCGAAGGTTGTACAACTTCTTCCGTTGAAACAGTTTGTTTACCAGATATTTACTATAATAAAGGCTTTCCAGCTTCTTCCAGAGTTCTTTTGCAGTCTTCTCTATAGAAATGTTTATCAGGACAGAATCGACCACGCACAGCCGAATAAGACTGCATGCCTTCCAATCGAGCTTCTCCCACTCCATGATGGCCACTGTAGATGATGCCGAAACCACCACCGGCGACGCTGCCGTCATGCTCATTGTACTCTTCGGCATCTTATCGACTATCACCGTCTATAGGTCCCTATCCACGAGTAGATCCTCCATCTTCAGTTTTCACAACTCGAAGCTTTTCCCTCCGAACTTCTCGATTTCAATCTGTGATCCAATTGACATCTCTTATCGTTAATCCTTGAACACTAATTAAATGATTCGAGACTTGTTAATCACACAAATTATAAACAAAAAGAACATAAGACACAATATTCCCAGGTTCACCCTAGAATAGGGCTACGTTCTATCAAAAGTTTCACTATAATCAACCTCACAAATCTCTCGTTACAATGTTCGCTCAGTACATAGAGAGTATTTATAAGCAACTTAAGACGTCCTAATTAGGGTTTCCATCCTACTGTAAAATCACGACTATTCATGGGCTCAAGCCAAAACTACCAAGCAAAAAACTAAACCCAAAACATATACAAGGCCTAAAATTTTCAGGGGCACTATCCTCTAACCCCTGCCCTCTCACGGGGGAGCGAGACCTCCGCCCACTCACCAGGGAATGGGACCCCGTAGTTGTCAGGGGTTCTACAGATCTAGACCCATGAAGTATGCACAAACTCTAATAGATAAAGCAGGCCATTGACAACATGCTTAATGGTCGGTAATTCTAGTCCAAAAGGCTATTGTTATGTGTTTCTATGTAGTTTTCTCTTATGACAAACAAAATGATTTTCTGCAAGTGCCTAGTGGAATCCACTTTTTTCTGTTAACAAAAATATACCACAATATATTTTTTGTCACAAAAAAAAAAAAAACTCGAGGTATTTTTTGAAAACGGAGTCAACCGCAGGACATTTTTTGTAATTAAGCCTTAAATTTAAAATTCAAAACCGAAAAAAAGCAAAAGTTATGTCAAACATTAATTTAGATCCAAAATCAAAATTTGAGTTTTGTAAATTTTGATTCCGAATGAGTTTTGGCATTATTTATATTCTTTAATTAGAGATATTAATTATTTATACCGTTGCCATTATATAAATTATCAATCATTTTTTAATTAAATTTTAAATATAACAATGATGCATCTATTAATATTAAAACATTGTGATTATTATTTAATAAAAATAGTATTATTAATGTCATCAAAATCTCCCTCCTCACTAGATTACTTATTTTTAAGTATCTCTCTCTCTCTGATATAATGTCATCAAAATCTCCCTCTTCGCTAGATTACTTGTTAGACTTTTAGTATTTTGCAAGATAAATTAAAATTTTGTCTTTAATTATTTATTATGTAAAAAATGGAAAGAGACTTTTTTTTTACTGTATGAATCAATTTTTTAATAATTAAAATTGTATAACTGCTATATTATAATATATTTGTCAATATAGCAATTATAATTGAAAGATAACTTATTTGTTTGTTCTTGCAGAAATTAACGCAGTACTACTGCTCCTATATTGGGTTGTAAAAATTATTATTTTTTAACTTCTACTGAAAAAACAGGCAAAAAGGGTCATCGGAGTAAAAAAACTATAAAATGTTATAAAATCATTTAATAATAGTAAGAGGACTCAGGTAAAACTTAGCAAATGAATTGAATTCTTAATTGATTTCAAACATAAATTTCAATTTAATTTTAGTGTTTAGTAAAATTATACCAAACGTGAAAAACTCTTTTGAGTAAATTTTAATTTCAATTTATTTAAAAATAAAATATAAATTCATTTATAAATAAATTTTAATTTCGATTCACTTAAAAATAAATTAAATTTTATTCTTTAATTCATATCAAATTGTTTTGAAGTCAACAAGTATATTTTTTGAACTTTTGGTAACTGTTTAACCAAATTCACTGAAGACGTGAGCCAAACATGTGGTGTCAGTGATACAGGTTAATAACTGAAAAGTTAAGACTATGCTGTTAAGGTGTTCCCTGCTTTCGCATTGAGATAACAATGTTGAGAACAGAGGAAACTTTTTCATATTCATAAATGGTAATGTTATTTACTAGTAATAACTTGATACTTAGTACGAGTTGGTATCAAAGAATTGAACGTTAGAAAAATCAAGTCTTTGATTATTTAAAAAGCAATGAGTAATTCCACTCTAATTAGTTTTTGTTTAGTATCTAAATATATAAACAACTTGTAATTATTTATCGAGAATTAAAATATATTTTCCTTTTGTATTTTAGCTCTCTTTCTTTTATGTTTGGCTTTATCTCATTCCCAACAACTCCTAACTCGCAAAATAAAACCAAACATAAAAAGAAAGAGAGTTAAAATACAAAAAAGAAAAGTATATTTTAGTTCTCAGTAAACAATTACAAGTTATTTATATATTTAGACATTAAACAAAGACTGATTAACGTGAAATTACCCATTAATTTTTAAGTAATTAAAGACTTGATTTACCTAATGTTCAACTTTTTGATACCAATTTGTTCATTGAAAATAGGTAGGTTCTTTTTCTCTGTTTACAATTCTATTTGGATAAATAAAATTCACTTTTTATTAGGAAACAAAGAAGACAATTTACATCTATTCGTAAATTAATTAAAAATTCTACTACAAAATTATCAAGCGGGGTTCCTGTCTAAGGACTTTGCATCTTTTTCGTCACTGCCTTATCAAACTGGTGAACGTTGGGTAGATCAAGTCATCAGACTTTTAAAAACAATGAGAAAGTCATGCTCACAAGTCTTTGTTTAGAGACTAATTAAATACATAAAAAACTTTTGCTATTGTTAACTAATTCTTAGAATTAATAATAGAATAGTTTGTGATGGCAAGACCATTTGATAGTCTTTTCATTCTAAGGATGTGACAACAAGATTTTTCAACAGATTTATCTATGTGATGACGAGACTGAAAGTAATTTTATCATAGTTTCGTCATCGTAACGTATTATTCAATTTCAATTAGAGTTCGATTTCAAAATTCAATTTGTTATAAAATGAAATCTCAAAATTTGATTTGTCAGAAATTTTTTATAGAAAAATTAAAGCAAAACCTGTTTCCTCTGTCTTTTAACATAACTTAAAACTCTGTTTTTAGTAATTACTACTAATTTTTCACCATTATTTTATGTTTTCAGCTATAAGCACATTCGAAGGAGATGGAAAGGAAGATGGAGCTTCAACATTTCAGCCACCCACATCCATTGACTTTGTATATGGTGTTTACAAGTAATCAGTTTTGCTCGAAGTTTTTGCGTTATTGAATGATATGAGATAATAAAAATTGAGGAAATTCTTTTCATTTTTCCTAGTTAGCAACTTTAGAGTACATGACTCATTAGTCTTATTAATGGTAAAAGCAAATTATATAATTATTTTATCTAATAATATGCTGATACGTGTCCACTCTAACTTATTAAGACCGACATACAAAGTTTTTAATGCTTTAGATAGGTAAAAATAGTTTAGGTAGAAAAAATATTTTACATAAATAAATTTAATGATCAAATGGTTGGAGTGTTAACATTAGAGCTTGTCAAGGGTTGTAATATTGTTTAGATATAGTAGATAAACTAACAAGTAATTTTATTAAACCTCAAGGTAATGCATTGTTGATCGCATACAACAAATATGCTAACACACAATTTCACGAAACTTAGACAAAGTTTATTCGTGAAGTTTTCTTTTAAAAAAATAATAATTTTATCTTTAAAAAATAAAATTTGACATCAAACTTTTCAATTTAATAAAACTCATGTAAATGATTAATTTCACAAAATTTTATCCAAAAATTATCACTTTAATGTACGGTTTAACTCATATTTTATCAATGGTTTAGAATTCAAATTTTGTACTGCATAAAAAAAATCTAAATCACATATTAAAATTTATCTAAACATATATGTTGATTATTTTATAACTTTAGAATTATCATAAATGTATTTAGATAATGACCATGAAATTAACGTTTGAAATAGCTATGTGATGCCATACAATTTTTTAAGCCTTTTTTGTATTGTGAATCTATAATATTCTACTAACCTTGCAGTGTCATGATTCAAAGGGTGATCAATCAGCTGGTTTATAACGTTGTATTTGATGTAAAACCTTTACATAAATGAATGAACGTCACGGCGAGACCATCTCTCTTTGGATCATACGAGGGAATTTTAAAAAAAAAAAAAAAAAAACGTAGGATGAAACATGTGTCGTCCTAAACATAGATTATATAGTTTTTCACTCACAAACTATATATTGTATGCATAAACAGTTAGACAACAAAAGGGTAACTTGTTATGAAATCTCTGTATATAAATCTCCATAGAAACCTTGGGAGTCATTGTGCCTGCTCACTCATTTAGTTCATCTGACTTTAGCTTACAACTGCAATGGCATTCATAAATTACTTCCAATGCGTTTCCTTGGCGTTGCTCTTCATTTTGGCAGCTTTGCTTTCTCAGGCAATATCTCGTACTCTGCAGGATGCATCGATGTATGAGAAGTGTTGTTATTTGTCTAAGTTTCAAACATATCCAAACACGGTCTAAAGTTGGTTAATGTTCAAACCAGTTGTGAGATATCAAATTTCAGCAAGTTATAAGGTTGCACACATGTGTGTGCTTCAATTTTGAGCATTGAAAGGTTAGGCACACTGCTGTGGAAGTTTCTGCCCACAGGCAGGAGGTGTGCGCACAGCATCAGGAGGCTGCAGCATCAGGTCACGCCGCAGCATACAGCACCACACCAAAACGCACAGCATCACTTGGAGAGTGATGAAGGGCTGAGATTAAAGGAAGAACATGATCAAAGGGTCAAGAATGATTCACAAGATTGTCCAAGAATTAAGAGGCTATAAAAAGGGTTTCCTAGCCTCATTTCAAGTGGTGAAAAAGGTGTGTGAGAGAACCACACAGGTTGTGACATTGTGAGATCATTGTAAACACAAGAGAGAATTGTGTGAGAGACATAAACACAAGAGGGACTCTTGTAGTGAGGCTGGTTGTAAAGAAGAGAGGTTAGTAAAGAATTGATAGAAAGCATTGTAATAGGTCTATCACTTTCTCGTTCTTTTCTTGGTTCTTCAAGAACTTTCAAGAACTTGGATTCTTGAAGGGGATTGCTGTAACTTTGTAAGAACCATTGAGATAGTGCAGAGAGTTCGGAAGAACTCACGGGGACGTAGGCACATGCCGAACCTCGACAACAAATTACTTGTCTTCTTTCTTTCTTTGATTTTCTGTTCTTGTGTTCGATTGCTGAAATTCTTTCTAGAAGTCATTGAAGACTTGGGTGTTTGGAAGATCACCACCTAGGCATCTTGTCAAGGTGATTTCCAACAGTGGTATCAGAGCACATCAGCTGGTTATCGAAACAAGAAGTAGAAGGTACGGAGCCAAGACGCCAAGAATCAAAGATCAAACTTCTTGGGTGATTCAAGAACGGTGTAAAGATCAAGATCCGGTCGTGTTCTTGAAGGTTGATTCAAGAACGGTGTTAAAGATCCATCTTCGATCTGTGTTCTTGAGGTTAAAGAAAGTAGTTGTGGTTAGTTCACAAATCTGGGATCTTGTCCGCAAAAGATGGCTTCAAACTTCTGTGTGGAGAAGTTTGATGGAAAAGGGGACTTTGCCCTATGGAAGTGGAAGATCAAGGCAGTTCTCATGCAGCAGAAAGTGGACTTGGCTATTGGAGAAGATGATGCTTTTCCAGCAAGTGTCACGGAGGACCAGCAGACCGAGATGAAGAAGATGACTTACAGCACCATTTTCTTGCACATGTCGGACAATGTCACAAGGGAGTGCGGAGACTCGGAAGATCCAGCTGCATTATGGAAGAAACTAGATGAATTGTTTCTTGCCAAGACTCTCCCACATAAGAGGTATCTTCAGAAACGAATATTTGCTTTTAAATTTGATCCTAAGAAAGAGTTGCAAGATAATCTTGATGCCAAGAAAAGGAGTGCATCAAGTGGTAAAGGGCTTTTTTTAAAAGAAGGCCAGCAACTTGGTATGGCAGCAACCATGGCTACTACCGGGACAGAGGTAGAGGAAAGAGCCATGGGAGAGTGCACAGCAGCATGCATGGCTACTACCGGGACAGAAGTAGAGGAGAGAGCCATGGGAGAGTGCACAACAGCATGCATGGCTACTACCAGGACAGAGGTAGAGGAGAAAGCCATGGGAGAATGCATTCCAAACTGAGATTTGGAGGGAAGAGCTGCTACTACTGCCATAAGGAGGGTCATGTCAAGAAAGATTGCAAGAAGATGACAAGGGATAGATGAGGAAGCCATACCAAGAATGGAGAGGCTTCGGTTGCCAAAACAGAACAGCAAGATGATGATGTTCTTGTTGTGTGCTCAAGTGTGAGCAAGGGGCAAGAAGGCAGCGGGAAATGGATCTTGGATACCGGGTACACTCATCATATGAGCCCTCACAAAGAATGGTTCAAGAATTTCAAGAAGATCAATGATGGAAGGGTCTTCTTGGGGAATGATAATTCTTGCCAAGTGAGAGGGATTGGAGATATCCAATTGAGGATGTTTGATGGAGTCACAAGGCTGCTGGAAAATGTGAGGTATGTTCCAGATTTGAAGAGGAACTTGATCTCATTGGGGCAGCTAGATTCCATGGGCTATACATGCAAGATAGAGGGAGGAAAGATCAAGGTGGCCAAGGGATCTTTGGTAGTGATCAAGGCAGCAAGAAATGATGGACTCTATGAGATGATCGGAGAAACAGAAACCAATGATCAAGCAGCAAGCTTGATGGCTGAGCTGGACAAGGCAGCCCTTTGGCACACTCGCTAGGGACACATGAGCGAAAAAGGCCTGCAAGTTCTTAGCAAGGAAGGTCTACTTGGTGGTGACAAAGTAGAAGAACTGGATTTCTGTAAGAGCTGTGTTTTTGGGCAGCAACATCGGGACAGCTTCAACATCGGAGTGCACAAGTCTAAGGGCATTCTTGACTATATTCATGCGGACCTTTGGGGACCAGCAAGGACACCAACACAGGGAGGTAACATTTACTTTCTGTCTTTAATTGATGATTATTCAAGAAAAGTATGGGTTTATTTGGTTAAGAATAAATTAGATGCCTTGAATAAATTAGTGGTGTGGAAAGGGCTGGTTGAGACTCAAATGGGTAGAGTAGTTAAGGGGATAAGAACCGATAATGGCCTAGAAATTTTTAACCAAGAATTTGATCAATTCTGTAGGTTAAATGGCATTCTAAGACATAGGACGGTTGTGGAAACTCCTCAGCAAAATGGAGTTGCTGAGTTGATGAATAAGACCATTATGGAAAAGGTTAGGTGCATGTTAGATGGATCCGGGTTACCAAAATATTTTTGGGGAGAAGCTGTAGCTACAGCTGCATATTTGATTAATAGATCACCCTCTAGGATTGTGTTCCAAAAGACTCCCATGGAGATGTGGAGTGGAAAACCCCCTGAGTTTGACAACCTTAGGACTTTTGGGTGTGCTGCGTATGCACAACAAAAGGATGATGGACTTAGCCCAGGATCTAGAAAATGTGTGTTTCTAGGATATGGGGAAGGGGCTAAGGGATATAGGTTGTGGTCCTTAGAAAAAGAAGGATTAAAACTCATAATAAGTAGGGATGTTAATTTTAATGAATTGTTATTTCCCTACTTGGAGAAAACTAACCCTGCAGGGGCTAGTGAGCAAACCAATTCAGAAATTGTTGAGCATAGCATCAAGGGAGATTCTATTCAGGTAGAGCAAAGGAGGCAAGAGGGTTCGGACCAGGTAGAGCCCTTGGATGATTGCCAAGCTCAAGAAACTCAAGAAGAGGCTGAACAAGAAAAGGATGCTGTAGCAAGTCAGAAGGACTTTCAGCTCATAAGAGACCAGGAAAGAAGGCTGGTGGGACCACCTTCAAGATGTGGGTTTGCGGATGCAGCAGCTCCTTGGACAGAAAGAGAGATGAGTGAACAAGAAACTTACATGGATGCCATGGCATGTAAGGATTCGCCAAGGTGGCAGCTAGCTATGGAGGAAGAAATGGATTCTTTGAGGAAGAACAACTTCTGGGAATTGGTGAAAATTCCAGGAAATCAAAAAGTTGTGGAATGTAAGTGCACTTACAAGATCAAAGAAGGGTGCCCTCCAAGAGATGAAGTCCAGAACAAGGCTAAGCTGATGGCGAATGGGTTCACAAGAAGAGAAGACATAGGTTTCACAGAAACTTTCTCACCTGGACACAAGGTGGAGAAGATGGTGAGTATCCTCACCTATGTCATTGATGGGCTGTTAGTTTGGAACAGTAGGAAGAGGATGGAAAGGTTTACATCTCAACTTAGTGAGGAGTTCGAGAGGAAGGATCTCAGCCTTACACAAAAGATCCTTGGGATGAGGAGAATCATCCGAGAAAGGAAGAGAAACAGGTCAAGTGTTTCTTGGGCAATGGATGTTTTCAGCAAGTGTGTGAGTAATCCCGGAAAAGAGCATTGTCTTGGGATGAAGTGGTTGCTGAGGTACATGGAGGCTCAGTGGCAGTCAGTGGTAGCACTCATAACAACCAGGGCAGAATGCATAGCGGCTACGGAAGCCATAAAGGAGGCTATAGGGTGCAAAGGGTTGTTGGACGAGTGGGAGGTCCTAAAAGAGCAGGTGGTGGTATCTTTGGATAACCAAAGTGCAGGGTAGTTTTAGAGGAATCCGGTGTTCCATGAGGGGACAAAGCATATGGATGTTTGGTATCATTACATTCTGGAAAATGGTACGAAAGGATGCATTCATGTTGACAAGAAGACCACGGAGAAAAGTCCTGCAGATTTAGGCACCAAGGTTCTACCTCTAAGAAGGTCCAATCATTGTCTTGGACTTCTTAGGAATGGAGTTGGTTAATTGGTAACTCAATATGAGTTTGGATCCCGAAGCTTTCTGCACAATGGTTCAGGTTTTTGAACTCTTAGACAAAGGTAGAGATTGTTGTTATTTGTCTAAGTTTCAAACATATCCAAACACGGTCTAAAGTTGGTTAATGTTCAAACCAATTGTGGGATATCAAATTTCAGCAAGTTATAAGGTTGCACACATGTGTGTGCTTCAATTTTGAGCATAGGAAGGTCAGGCACACTGCTGTGGAAGTTTCTGCCCACAGGCAGGAGGTGTGCGCACAACATCAGGAGGCTGCAGCATCAGGTCACGCCGCAGCACACAGCACCACACCAAAATGCACAGCATCACTTGGAGAGTGATGAAGGGCTGAGATTAAAGGAAGAACATGGTCAAAGGGTCAAGAATGATTCACAAGATTGTCCAAGAATTAAGAGGCTATAAAAAGGGTTTCCTAGCCTCATTTCAAGTGGTGAAAAAGGTGTGTGAGAGAACCACACAGGTTGTGACATTGTGAGATCATTGTAAACACAAGAGAGAATTGTGTGAGAGACATAAACACAAGAGGGACTCTTGTAGTGAGGCTAGTTTTAAAGAAGAGAGGTTAGTAGAGAATTGATAGAAAGCATTGTAATAGGTCTATCACTTTCTCGTTCTCTTCTTGGTTCTTCAAGAACTTGGATTCTTGAAGGGGATTGCTGTAACTTTGTAAGAACCATTGAGATAGTGCAGAGAGTTCGGAGGAACTCACAGGGATGTAGGCACATTGCCGAACCTCGACAACAAATTACTTGTTTTCTTTCTTTCTTTGATTTTCCGTTCTTGTGTTCGATTGCTGAAATTCTTTCTAGAAGTCATTCAAGACTTGGGTGTTTGGAAGATCACCACCTGGGCATCTTGTCAAGGTGATTTCCAACAAGAAGCATGAACAATGGATGGCTTGTTATGGATGGGTTTAACACGATGCTAATGAGAAGGAGAAGCATTTCAAGATATTCAAAGCAAAGGGAGCACGCATAGATACATTTAACAAGGCCAATGACAAACCCTACAAGCTAGGCATCAATCAATTTGCTGATCTTACCAATGAAGAGTTCAAAGCTTCAAGAAATAGATTCAAGGGGCATATGTGTTCCTCAAAGACAACATCTTTCAAGAATGAAAATGTTACTGCAGTACCTTTTACTATGGACTGGAGAAAGAAAGGAGCTGTATCACCCATCAAGGACCAAGGCCAATGTGGTGAGTTCAAACATTTAATGAGAATATATCATCAGCTTCAAATTAATTCTATCTTTTTTCCGGGTGCGTGGGTTCTAACTTTTAATGAGAATATATTCTCTTCCAAAGGCACCAAGTAATTAGACACGGTAATAAGCCCGTTAACGTACCTGTTATTGACGACTTTTTTGTACATTGAAACCACGCCGAGACCCTCGCCTTCCATACAATATGTCGTGTACAAGGGACTCCCAAAGCAACACTAGCTCGATCCTAAACCTTAGTAGCCAATTCGCCCGAGCATAGAACATGATCCAGCATTTTCATAAATCTATGAATACAGCAATTGCACCTAGAAACTAAAGAAACACCCATCGTTTGTACGCTTTCATCTACTGCAAGAGAGTTAAACCATGCTTTCCAAAGGCAGATGGACACTCGTTTAGGTATCAAATGGTGCCAAAACCAGTCCTTCCACTGCAATAAGTCACATTTGGATCTATCCACCTCCTATGCACTTGCTGTCGAGAACTTGCCATCACGTGAAGGGGTCCAGACAAAGACATCTGGGCCAACTTTACCAATATGCACATTCTGTAAGATTTTTTGTATTGTGAATCTATAATATTCTACTAACCTTGCAGTGTCATGATTCAAAGGGTGATCAATCAGCTGGTTTATAACGTTGTATTTGATGTAAAACCTTTACATAAATTAATGAACGTCATGGCGAGACCATCTCTCTTTGGATCATACGAGGGAATTTAAAAAAAAAAAAGAACGTAGGATGAAACACGTATCTTCCTAAACATAGATTATATAGTTTTTCACTCACAAACTATATATTGTATGCATAAACATTTAGACAACAAAAGGGTAACTTGTTATGAAATCTCTGTATATAAATCTCCATAGAAACCTTGGGAGTCATTGTGCCTGCTCACTCATTTAGTTCATCTGACTTTAGCTTACAACTGCAATGGCATTCATAAATTACTTCCAATGCGTTTCCTTGGCGTTGCTCTTCATTTTGGCAGCTTTGCTTTCTCAGGCAATATCTCGTACTCTGCAGGATGCATCGATGTATGAGAAGCATGAACAATGGATGGCTTGTTGTGGACGGGTTTAACACGATGCTAATGAGAAGGAGAAGCATTTCAAGATATTCAAAGCAAAGGGAGCACGCATAGATACATTTAACAAGGCCAATGACAAACCCTACAAGCTAGGCATCAATCAATTTGCTGATCTTACCAATGAAGAGTTCAAAGCTTCAAGAAATAGATTCAAGGGGCATATGTGTTCCTCAAAGACAACATCTTTCAAGAATGAAAATGTTACTGCAGTACCTTTTACTATGGACTGGAGAAAGAAAGGAGCTGTATCACCCATCAAGGACCAAGGCCAATGTGGTGAGTTCAAACATTTAATGAGAATATATCATCAGCTTCAAATTAATTCTATCTTTTTTTCGGGTGCGTGGGTTCTAACTTTTAGGTGTAACAAATTAAAATGTAGGATGCTGCTGGGCATTTTCAGCAGTGGCAGCTATGGAAGGAATTACTAAGCTAACAACAGGTAAATTAATCTCTTTATCCGAGCAAGAGCTAGTTGATTGTGACACAAAGGGTGTGGATCAAGGCTGTGAGGGTGGTTTAATGGACAATGCCTTCAAGTTTATCCAAAAAAACAAGGGACTCGCAACTGAGACTAATTACCCCTACAAGGGAGTTGATGGTACTTGCAACACTAACGAAGAAGACAACCGCGCAGCCAAGATAACTGGGTACGAAGACGTACCTGCCAACAGTGAACTGGCATTACTCAATGCCATTGCAAACCATCCGTTTTTTATTTTTTTTTTATTTTTATTTTTTATGTTAAGAGTACAAAAATAACAGTTTTTTTTTATGAAATAAGATACATACAACAATGAGACAAAACAAACAATACCACCCATCCAGAAACCCAAAAAAGAAAACAGATTGATCACACCATGGAAAATTAAATCCTGAGAGTTGGAAGCCCCACTTTATCAAGTCTGACATTCCTTCCCATCTCACCTTGCTGTGCTAGAAAATCCACCACTTGGTTTCCTTTACGATATTGGTGGACCCTCCTAAACGTTATCCCCGCAACCATTAAATCTTCCCAAAAATCCTATAGGTACCATAAAGTGCATCTCTCTTTCATAAGCCAATCCACTACCAGACTGGAATCACTTTCAATAATCACATTAAAACAATTTAACCTTCTACACAATATAATCCCTTCTAAGATAGCTCTTAGTTCAGCTCCATTGTTAGTGCCGACACCAAAATGGGTAGAAAAAGCCCCTTTCACATTACCAGCTGCATCTCTTACCACACCCCTTCCCCTCGAACTCCCCAGATTACCATGACAGCTCCCATCGCAGTTCAGCTTAACCCAACCCACATGAGGTTTCATCCAGGTTACGAATTTATGCCGTCTCACCCTATTCCTCGGATATTCAACTCGAAGCTCAGACAAAATCTACAATTCATTCGAAGATAACGGTCGAGATGAATTAATCTCTCCAGCTAACAAATGAGTCCAGTATTTGACAGACGACCACACTTGGTCGACACTTTCTTGCACCCCCTCCAATCGTGTCTTGCATATTCTCTTCCAAAGGCACCAAGTAATTAGACACAGTAATAAGCCCGTTAACGTACCTGTTATTGACGACTTTTTCGTACATTGAAACCACGCCGAGACCCTCGCCTTCCATACAATATGTCGTGTACAAGGGACTCCCAAAGCAACACTAGCTTGATCCTAAACCTTAGTAGCCAATTCGCCCGAGCATAGAACATGATCCAGCATTTTCATAAATCTATGAATATAGCAATTGCACCTAGAAACTAAAGAAACACCCATCGTTTGTACCCTTTCATCTACTGCAAGAGAGTTAAACCATGCTTTCCAAAGGCAGATGGACACTCGTTTAGGTATCAAATGGTGCCAAAACCAGTCCTTCCACTGCAATAAGTCACATTTGGATCTACCCACCTCCTATGCACTTGCTGTCGAGAACTTGCCATCACGTGAAGGGGTCCAGACAAAGATATCTGGGCCAACTTTACCAATACGCACATTCTGTAAGATTTTTGAAGTCGTCTCTGCACCAACCAGATCCGACAAAAGGCCAACATCCCAAGACTGGTCTGCCCAACAATCCTTAATTTGAAGCCGAGCATTGGCAATATCCTCCACCTTTACATAAAGAGGACCCGAAGCAAGCCACCTATCATACCAGAAAGAAGTATTGCCTCATCGCACCAACACTTTAGAGTTCTCAATGACCTCAGGTAAGATTGAAAAGATAGACCTCCAAAAACGAGAGCCTGTAGATCTCCCAACAGCTATATGTCTCTTTTTGAAACATTTCGCTCGGAAAAAATCAAACCACAAATTCTTAGTCAACAGTAAGCGATATGCAAACTTCATGTGCAAAGATCGTTGCACATCTTTAAAGTCTCGCAAACCCAGACCACCCTCCATCGTTAGCTTCTTCAAATTCGACCAGGATCACCAATGAACCTTCCTTTTTCCATCTACCTCCCCCAAGAAAAAATTAACTAACATAGAATTTATGCGAGAGATAGTAACCCCCGGAAGACTAATCACCGACATAAGATGTATAGGCATACGAGACAAAACATGGCGCAATAAAATCAACCGCCGCCCTTGAGAAAACAATTTAAATTTCTACCCTGCCACCTTCTTTCTTACTCTTTCTACTAATGGCTCAATTATGCGAGTCATCAATCTACCCAAAACAAGTGGCGCACCCAAGTAAATAACTGGGAGTTTTCCTTCCTTGAAACCCGTTAACCTCAACAAGGCACATTTTCAAGAAGTCATAATGAGTTTTGAAGGGAATATTGCTGACTTCTCCTTACTAATCAATTGCCCCGACCACCTTTCATACAATGCAAGAGTCTCAACAAGTCTTTTTATTGATCTTTTCCCACCATTCGCAAATATTAGAAGATTATCTACATATAGTAAATTGGAGATCAAAGGAGCCCCAGCCGGATGAGAGAAACTTCTAATTCACCCTGCCTCAAAGTTTTTCTTAAGCAACCGCGTCAACATTTCCTCCATTACAATAAATAGATAAGGGGATAAAGGGTCCCCTTGCCGTAAACCCTGCAAAGGATGAAAATACCCTTTGAAAGTTCCATTCATCATCACAGAAAACCATGGGGACTTTACACACTCCCCTACAAGGCGGCAAAAATTATTGGAGAACCCAAAAGCCTTCAAAACCTCCAATAAGAAATTCCAATCAACTCAACCATAGGCCTTCGCCATATCAATTTTCACCATCACATTGCCACCTCAAGTTTTCTTATTCAAAGAATGAACCATTTACTGAGAAAGGGAAATATTCTAAAAAATGCTCCGCCCTGGCATAAAAGCACCTTGTTCAGGGGAAACCAGCTTATGAATAATCTTCGTCAATCTACTTACAAAAATTTTCGAAAAAATCTTGTAAGCCACAAAACACAAACTAATAGGGTGGAACTTGTCAAAACTCGAAGGATCCCGCACTTTCGGGATTAGAACCATAAAAGAAGAGGAAAAAACCTGGGTAATGGCTCGCCACTAAAAAACTCCTGTGTTGCCTCCAGCACATCATTTTTGATAATATCTCCACAAGAAATATAGAAAGCAGAACCGAAGCCATCAGGTCCCAGACTACTTTGCCTCGAAATAGAAAAAATCGCTTCTTTAACCTCTTCCTCAGAAAGCGCTATACAAAGCATCATATTTCCCTCATCTGAAATATAATTATCAAGAAAGACCGATAAGTTCGCTTGCTCCACCTTCGAAGATGTTGTTAATACCTCCCGAAAATACTGAGGTAGCTCCTAAATGAACATCTTTAGCAGTGTCCAAGACCCTCCCATCCGCTAGAACCATACGAGAAATGCACCCCTGCTGCCGACGCTGATTTATCGAAGCGTGAAAGAAATAAATGTTCTGATCACCCTCCATCAGCCACTTCTTTTTTGTCATTTGACCCAGCCGTGTAGCTTCTCTTTTCTCCCAGGTCTGGATCTCAAGTTTGGTTGTCAAATAATCAGCTTTTGTTTCTAAAGAGAAAACCAACTGAAGTTGATGCTCCAAAATCGTCACTCTTTCCTCAAGCTCCTTTAAAATAACGTCCACTCTCCTAAAGACATTAATATTCCAAGCTCTCAATGCCACCTTAGTCCTTTTAATTCTGAGAGCAAGGTGCCGAAGGCCCCTAGCCGAATCCTGTCTATTCCAAGCCTCATCGACACAAGACAAAAACCACTCATGTGAACACCACATAGCTTGAAAGTGGAATAGGACGGGACCGTAAGAGGTGGAGGGCCTATGTGAATGAACTACCATCGGGCAATGATCGGACGTCTTTCGGCTCAAATATTCTAGCTGAGCAGATAAGAACTTGGAAGAATAAGCATTGTTCATTAATTTCATGACATGGTTGTCCATCACTTGCTAAATCGAAAAGACCACAATGATCCAAGCAGTCGTTGAACTCAGACATAGAAATTAATGGCCGAGGGCATCCACCAATTCGTTCTGAGTAAGTGCGAATAACGTTAAAATCGCCCATTAGAAGCCACGACTGCTTTCCCACCTGCACCTCTTCAATGACTCGCCATAACTCCCTTCGTTCAACATAAGTGCACTTGGCATAGACAAAAGTAAAATAAACCCTTATATCGGTTAAATTAAACCAGCCTGTCACTGTTTGAGATGAACTACCCAACACCTCAAAGGAGTTCGGTTCCTTCCAGAAAATCAATAACTTACCCCCCTCAACTTCATTAGAGCAAAAATGGTGGAAATTCATAAAGTTTCCAAGCAAGGACATACGAGCCGCTTCCGCAAAAAGGTTCTTAAATGGCTACCAACGTGACATTTTTCTTCTTGATAAGAGACTTCAGTCTATTCCTTGACCTGCCTAAACCCCTCACATTCCAGAAAAAAATTGTATCAGTTATAAATTTAGTTTTTGGGGCCGGGTGTGCACCTTTTGCAATTTTTTCACTGATTTGCTATGTACTAGTTTTGATTTATCGGCGACTGTTCTTGGATCCATATCGGAGTTATACACCTTCACTTTTCCTAATTGCACTGGAATTTCTCCCTCCCTTCTGTCTGAATAAGAGGCCACACCCCCTTCATCGTGATATAAATCTTCAATTGTCACTACATCTACACTAGAATTAACCGTAGGCGCCATCTCACCCTGAGGTACCAAAGAAAACACCGGCTCCTCATCGCACCACACTTCCTCACATTCTTTATCACTGTCCTCGGCTTTATTCACAATTATATCTCGCATAAACTCGCCACGCACCGCACCATTTGTCTTCCTACCCTGGTTCACATCCCCTTGACCCTCTAACACCTTGTTCACGTCCAACACCTGCCCCTCATTTGCAATCATTAAAGGCTCCTGACTAGTCACCACAGGCTCTTTACACACAGAAGTTTTCAACTAGTTAACATGCCTCACCTCTGTCATCACAAGCTCTTTGCACACAGGAGTTATCATAGGGGCAACATGCCCTGCCTCAGTCATCACAGGCTCTTTACTCATAGGAAGTATCACAGGATCAACATGCCCCACCTCTGTCATCACAGGCACTTTACCAAACCCCTCTGTTTGATGCCCCTCCCCAAATGTAGTATCCTTTTCAGTGGACACTTCCTCAACTCTTGATTTCCAAATCAGTTTCTCTTTCTTTTTTCCTTCATTCTTTCTCGTCACACCAACCCGAAAAACCACAGAGATATGCCCCTGACAAAAACATTTCTGATAGTAAAAGCCAAATTTTTTTTTTTTTCATATTTTGCCTCTTGCCAAATACACTTTGAAGATGATAAGACAATAAGAAAACTCTGTACCGGCTCCATCGTCAGATACACTTCCACACAAATCCTCACCCCCGACGCTTTGGTACGATTAAGCATGGCATTGTCCATCCCAAGATAGCGACCAAAATGAGTGGCTAAAATTTGCAGGCAATCCTTTTGGTATAAATGCATCGGTAAACCTAGCAAAAAAATCCATTTAGGAGCGAAAGACGATTCTTTATTTAGATCAAATTCTTTTGTCCATTTGAAAAGCCGAAAAACATAACCTTTCATTGTTCTCCCTTCACGTGCCCAGCCATGCCCAAAGTCACGCTCATTTTGCATCTGACTAAGCACATGATATTCATCCATAAAACTGATCGTCGGAATCTCTACCAGCCCCCAAGTTTTCACCACTGTTAATCTCATATTATCAATGGACGGACGTTGGTGCACAAACTTCATGACAAGAGCGAACCGAAATTCTTCAGCGGCCTTTACCATCTCCGGTTCCGAGAAAATGAACTCCAGTTCTCCATTAATATCCACAGGAAATTGTATCGACGTTTTAAACGAAGAAGACTCTGTCATCATAGACACTACCTGAGCAAAAGACTTCCATCCCAGTCCACCAGAAACCGCGTCCCCCATCGACGACAAAGCCATCAAAGGGGCAGAGGGTGCCGTCATGGGCCAACCGTAGGAGCAAAAATCACTGCAGCTCTAAATCCAGAGGCAAAGTACAATCAGAGAAAAACTAGCTCAACCCTCAGCTCCTATGAATGGAGACCTAGTATGCAAACTACACTGACTATATCCACAAATCAAAGAGTTCCAGGAAACCAAAAGTCTCTCACCCATTCCATCAAACACCCTCCGTGCAAAGAAACAAAACACCAAAAGATAAGTTGGTTACCAGATGGATGGCCCAAAACTTCCCAAATCAAGGAGAGAAAATGGGTGCCGCCGCAAATAGCTGGCTGGAATTTGTAGAAAGAGGGGGAATGGGTCTGGCCGGAAATTGCAGAAAGTCAGTCACTGGGCATGAGAATAGTGACCTTCTAACAATTTCGTTTGAGGAAAAGCGAAGGGAGAAAGTTTGCACAACAAAAAGGCTGTGATTCAGTCCACCCCAGAGCAAAGCAACAATAGGATAACCAGCCAGATCAAGTCGTCCCTCGCTCAGCCACTCCTTTCTCTGTCAACCGAAAAATGTTTGACCACTCCACTGATCAGTTAGTTGAAAAGAAAGTCTTTGTAGCGTGAACAGCAAACAGAGGAGTAGAGCCGTTGTTGAGATGCTGCTTGGGTGAAACCGTCCAGATTGAGGAACGCTTACAACCACGCTATTTAACCAATCGGTTTCTGTTGCGATTGATGCTTGGGGGTTTGACTTTCAATTCTACTCAAGTGGTATCTTTACAAGACAATGTGGCACTGACCTAGACCATGGTGTTACTGCTGTTGGTTATGGAGTCAATGACGATGGAATTAAGTACTAGTTGGTGAATAACTCATGGGGCACTGAATGGGGTCAAAAAGGATACATTCAGATGCAAAGAGATATTGATGCTAAAAAAGGTCTCTGTGGCATAGCAATGGAAGCCTCTTACCGTACTGCATGAATTTCAATATCAAAGGCAATGCCTCCTACCCCTTGTATAATATAATTAATGTGTACCTGTGTTTTCACTTTCTTCTTTTGTCAGCCCTGCTAGTTACTCATTAGCAAGAAATCTTGTTGGTGTCATACCGAGAAACAAATCTGTAATTCTGTAAAACTATCCATTTTAAACTACTAGATAGATTGAACTCACCTTTTCTTTATACATATTATATATATGTATGTGTATATGTATATACAAAGTCTTAGACAACTCTATTTTGCAGAGGTTCAAATTTCAAAACCTTAACCATAGCAAGTAGAACTGATGCAGTAAAACAAACAAAATATGAAAACTAATCTAACTCACATGGATCTTCCCAAATCACATGGATGCAAAAACCGCAACCAAATCACATGGGCGAACAACTTAATCATAGAATTCGATTTCAATAATCTTCTTTTTTTTATTAATTCTCAAAGCCAACTACATATGGACGCCTCTTATTATATAGAGATCTTAAACTTTAGTTCTAAACCAATAAGCAAACTGAAATATGAAAGGAAATTGAAATATTAAAATTAACTAATCCTAAATACCGATAATATTTCTTGATTACGTAATTATCCACATATCTCCCAATTTTAAAATTAAAATCTCTAATTATAATCTTTCTCGTGTTTCCCATCAAGAGCAGTTACTTGAAATGATCTTAGATAGTATGAATTTTTCTTTTCTCTTGTATACTTATACTAATACTACCAAGTACAAACTCATTTCATAGTTATCCTCTTAAAAAAGTTAAGAGTGGCAGCTATTCAATAAGTTCCCATGGTAATCTTTCTACCATATTTATTTTGTTTTCTTCTCAGCATGTTAAGCTAGAGCTAGAAACTGTCACTTTTAACCATTACATGAAATGTTTTCCCCTCCAAATTCCTATTAAATGTAAACATAGTAACAATTAGTGTAATATTTTTTGTTTTCGGCTCAAGCGATGAAATCATGACAAGTAGAGGACAGTAAACTTTAGTAAGCAAATAAACAAATAATAATATATAGTAGTTTCAAATGCTTATTATGCTGTGCAATAATAAATATAGTGACTGTCAACAGGATAAAACACGGCAACGATATGCGCAAGTAACTGAACAATTCAGTCTCAGAAATCGTTTTAAATGATAAATTAAACGGCATGGATCTTACTGAATGGCTGTCATAATTTTTGAGCTTGCAACCTTGACAGCTAGTCACGGATGAAATCAGCACGAAACACATCAGCCGGAGTAACAGGTAGAGCTTTCAGAAGCATACAGAGAAGCCACAAACTAGTCTGCAGGATTTAATTCAATGATTAGTCATTGACAAAATTTAGATTTTTTGGTAACATGTTACCTGTTATTCATTCCCAATAATACGGGTACAGAAAATTATGTGGGGAAAACAATGGTGGGATATCAATACATGAACAGAAAGGGAAAAACTACCATGTCTTAGTATTGGTAAAATGGAAAGGCGAGGTCAGAAGCCTCTGATAACATCTGTATCAGAGTTTCACTGAACCTTCACTCTCCTTTACCATTTACAGTATCTTCCAACAGCCCCACCATATTTTCACCACAGTACATATTACTACAAAAGCTCTTGGAGAAGTAATTAAACTGTTGAAGAATTGACTATAAATACCGTAGAATTGTTATTTTATTATTATTATTTTTTACTTCCAAAAAAATTGGATCGTATAAAATTTCCCATTGCAGATTCTGATCTAAACTCCTATGAAACTTACAAACAAAGATGCAATAAAACGGTCTTCCTTTGCCTATACTTATATACATTAATCTTTCTGTGAGGTTCCCCCCATCCCCAATTGTTCCGACTTCCAGAAGCCAGGTAAGAACTAAACACTGATGTCAAATGGTAACAAATGTTTGGTACTCTAAATTTACAAACTTATGTTTACATTCTTCTTGCTCTCTGCAAAGGGATGTCATCTCCTATAACCTTAAACAAGCCTCCGGTTGTACATAAGTTCCTCTTTCTCTACAGAAGCATCATCAGTCCTCTTGTGCTGTTACAATGCTGCACGTCCCTCTCCCCGCGGCATTTTCTTGGAACCAGGGTCTTCAACATCCTTGAGTTGGTAATAGTGCGGAGCTATTTCCACCAACCGCTCTGGCTTTAGTTCAGTCACCTGCCTCATGTATTCCTTGGTTGTAAGTACCAATTCATGGTATACAACCCATCTTGGTAGCACCTGTGAAAGCCCAGAGCTGGGATGTATATGAACAGTCTGTGGGTGTTTCACTGTACGGTAAGATCCATTTTTCTGCAGCTTAGCAGAATGAGGGAAAAAGCCAGATGTTATGGCCTTCTTTATAGCTTCTAAATCATTTGTATCGGATATCAGTTCAATTTCAACCCTCTCCAGAAGCCCCTCCAATTGGTCTGGTATATATCTGGCGCGTTTCATGCACCTAACCTCAATATAATTCTCGTAGCACCACTGGGTCGAGTAATTTGTTTCCCTCCAAGAATTGTAAACCTTAAGCAAAGCAATATGGTCACCCACATTCCCAGTGTGAAAATTCAACCTTGCATTGTCAGCACGAACTTGCTTGTCCTTCGGCCGGTAAAAGATTGAATTTCCAACGGAAAGCATAGCAGCAATGGAAATTAACTCGTCTGAACACTTAAACTTATCAGAAGCAACTATCATCTTTGATAGCATGGGATCAAGCGGGAACTCCGCCATTCGTCTACCAACCTTGGTCAACTCACCAAGTTTATTTAACGCACTCAACGCGAATAGCAACTCCAGAGCTTTCAGTAATGCTTCTGCCGGTGGTGGATCCATAAAATCAAAGTTTATTAGGTCATGAATTCCAAGGCTCTTCAAAGAGAGCACAACATTGGCAAGGTTGGTCTGTTGTATCTCCGGCACCGTATTGTCTTCCAAGTCATTGTGAAAGTTGAAGGCCGTGTACAAGCGGAAACACTTTCCTGGACCTGTTCGTTCTGACTGACCAGCACGTTGATTGGCTGAGGCTTTAGAGATGGGAGCTACCAGCAAAGACTCCATCCCAGTCCTTGGATTATATGACTTCATCTTGGAAAACCCTGGATCAATGACTTACTTGATCCCATCTATAGTTAATGATGTTTCTGCAATATTTGTTGCAAGGACAACTTTGCGTGCCCCTTCAGGTGTAGGTTCAAATATTTTTGCCTGGAGTTCAGTTGGAAGGTTTGCATATATAGGGCAGATTATGAGTTCTGCAATTTTTGTGCCAAGACCTCTTGTCCTATGCTTCAAAGTTTCTTCTGCTGTCTCAATTTCCCCTTGACCGGTCAGAAAAACCAAAATATCTCCCGGTGACTGAGTCACATGGATCTGAAGCACAGAAACAATTGCTGCATCTAAGTAATCAGCTTCAGGAGCTTTCGTGTAGTGTATCTCAACAGGATACCTCCTCCCTGGAATTTTAAAAATTGGAGCAGAATCAAAATAATCACTTATCTTCTCTGCATCAAGTGTTGCACTTGAGAAAAGTAACTTCAGATCTGGCCGAAACCGGGCTATATCCTTTACTAATCCGAATAGAATGTCAGTTGACAAAGTTCTTTCATGTGCCTCATCCACCATCACCACACTGTAGCCAGCCATATCTGGTTCACCAAGTAACTCCCGCAACAGCATTCCGTCAGTCATATATTTCAGAATGGTTTTTTCTGAAGTACAATCTTCAAAATGAATGGAGTAACCGACCTCGTGTCCAAGTTTGACACCCATTTCTTGAGAAACTCGAGCTGCAACACTCATAGCAGCAACTATCCGTGGTTGTGTACATCCAATCTTTCCACGCTTTGTGTAACCAGCTTCATAAAGATATTGGGGTATTTGTGTGGTCTTCCCGGAACCAGTTTCTCCTACAAGAATAAGAACCTGATGATCATTAACAGCTTGAAGCAGCTCATCCCGATACGGGTAGATGGGTAAAGTTTTTCTCTCCTCCTGAAGTTTCTCTGAAGTTTCTCTAAGGCTGATTTTGCACTGGAACCGTCAGATGATTCAGGGGGCATCTCACCTTCAAATTGTCACCCTTCATCACTGATGCCTTGATAAAATCAATGTGGTCCTCAAACACAAACTGATACTCATCAGACACTTGTTTTTTGCACCAAATTTCAATGTTGCCTTTCCAATTTGATGCTCCTCCCAAGCCTCTTGTTCTGCAAATAGGTTCATTTTATCCCCTGCACTCGAGTCCCTGTAACGCTGCGAAACAACAGCAAATCTCTTCTCCTGATCAACACCCCCATGCTGATCATACGCTTCTGGCATCCTGTACTTATTTGTATCATCATCCTCTTCTGATCTCTTCTTCACAAGCTCATAGATTTCCTTCTTGCATCTAAATTCACGATACTCTGTTTCAGTGAGCTTCACACCATCAAAGAGATATTGCTCATCTTCTATCTCATCTCTGAGTTCCTCCAGTTTCTTTTGCTTCTTTTTCTCCAAATATTCTTGTCTTGAAGCTTTCCTTAAAGCTCTAACGTCATCCTCCTCCAAGGCATTTGATCTCCGAATAGCCTCTTCTTCTTCCTTTCGCGTTAGCTTTGGCTCTGTTAACTTCCGTGTCCGTGCAGTTTCACGTTCTCTTAGATGCTGCTCTAATTCCTCCCTCTCTCTTTGATCACGCAATCTTTCTTCCTCTGACTCTGAACTATCATCCTCATCCTGCGAAATCCGTCTCTTAACTCATCTATCTTCTTTCTCTTGTGTGATTACCTCATCATCTTCATCTTCTTGACTTTCAATCTTCTTCCTGAACCGTTTCCTATGGGTATCTGAATTTTTAGAAGGCCCTGCAGCAGAAGATATGTTGTCAACACTGGCACTACCACCGTCATCATCATCGTCATCATCAGCATCTAAAAGCGTGTAAGTTCTCTGCCTCCTTAATAACATGGCAGCTTCCATTTCTCGCTGCTGGTAAAGATTAACACCAGGTGTGGTACGGGGAACTCTAGCAAATATCTCCTGAGCAAATGCCCGGGTATCGTTTGACGAAGACAAGTCGACATTCTCTAGCTCACTTAGAATATCAAAGGCTGAGAATATCCCAGCAGCGACATCAACTTATCGGATACCCATGAATTCAGATTACCGTCACTCCCCATTTTTGTGCCGTCGGAGGGGCACGATGGTAGGTCTGCTTCTGCCGCCGGTGCCGTAATTTCGGTGAAAGTTTGAGAGAGACACAGAACAAGACGAGGGTTTCGTTTGGGACTTATACCGTAGAATTGTTATATTGTGTTATGTGGACAAACCTATATATAAAGCTAAGAATATTAAACCTAGTAGAATAAGGAAAACCAAATACGTATGTTAAACAGGAAACTATATCTCAACAAAAGCATTGCAGAATATTCTAATATCATGGATGTTTTTGGATAAGAAGTTTCATATGAATAATTAGAAACTGGACTACAAAGTAATCCCTCAAGAAGGATTTTATCCTTGGACGACGTCGCGCAGCAAGACAGCTATGTTTTTTGAATAAGTTCTGTGATCAAAATATATTGCAAAAGTCATCCCCACAAGCAGAAGGATGAACAATACATAAAACGAAGTAACAGAACAATGTATAAGAAAATTTGAGTACTAAAATATCATACTGATGATGAGACTTTTTTTTTTTAAAAGAGAATGGTACCTCCGGCACTTTATTAAATAGTGGTTTCACTTATGACGGAGGAAAACTATATACACTGAAAATTAAAACAACACAACTAGACAAAAACCCAAAAACCAAATAAACATATTTTACAATCTAACATGCGTTGACAAATGATATGCTTAAAGACATTTTTTCCAAATAAAACAGATTGATCACACCCCAAAAAATTAAATCCTGAGAGTTAGAAGTTGCACTTTATCAAGTTTGGTAATGCCTTTCAATAGCTGTGGTAAATTATGGGGGCTTTCATAACTAACATTCCTTCCTATCTCACCTTGCCGTGCTAGAAAATCCGCCGCTTGGTTTCTTTCGCGATATTGGTGGACCACCCTAAACGTTATCCCTTCAAGTGCAACCATTAAATCTTCTCAAAAATCCCATAGGTACCACAAAGTGCATATCCCTTTTATAAGCTAATCCACTACCGGACTGAAATCACTTTCACTAATCACATTAAAACAATTTAACCTTCTACACAAAATAATCCCTTCTAAGATAGCTCTTAGTTCAGTTCCATTGTTAGTGCCGACACCAAAATGGGTAGAAAAAGCCCCCTTCACATTACCAACTGTATCTCTTACCACTACCCCTCCCCCCAAACTCCCCGGATTACTACGACAGCTCCCATCGCAGTTCAGCTTAACCCAACCCACAGGAAGTTTCGTCCAGGCTACGAATTTCTGCCGTCCCACCCTATTCCTCGGACATTCAACTTAGAGCTCAGACAAAATTTGCAAATCATTTGAAGATAACGGTCGATATGAATTAATCTCTCCAGCTAACAAACGAGTCCAGTATTTCACAGAGCACCACACTTGGTTGACACTTTCTTGCACCCCTTCCATTCGTGCCTTGCATCTTCTCTTCCAAAGGCACCAATTAATTAGACACAGTAATAAGCCCGTTAAAGTACCTGTTATGGATGACTTTTTTGCACATTGAAACCATGCCGAGACCTTCGCCTTCCATGCAGTATGTCGTGTACAGGGAACTCCCAAAACAACACTAGCACGATCCAAAACCTTAGTAGCCAATTCGCCCGAGCATAGAACATGATCCAGCGTTTCTGTAAATCTCTTAGTACAGCAATTGCACCCAGAAGCTAAAGAAACACCCCTCGTTTTCACCCTTTCATCTACTGCAAGAGAGTTAAACCATGCTTTCCAAAGGCAGATGGACACTCGTTTAGATATCAAACGATGCCAAAACCAGTCCTTCCACTGCAGTAAGTCACCTCTGGATCTACCTACCTCCCATGCACTTGTTGTCGAGAACTTGCCATCACGTGAAAGGGTCCAAACAAAGACATCCGGGCCAACTTTACCAGTACGCACATTCAGTAAGATTTTCTAAGTAGCCTCTACACCAACCAGATCCGTTAAAAAGCCAACATCCCAAGACTAGTCTGCCCAACAGTCCTTAATTTGAAGCTGAGCGTTGGCAATATCCTTCACCTTCACAAAAGAGGACCCGAAGCAAGCGACCTATCATACCAGAAAGAAGCATTGCCTCCTCGCACCAACACTTTAGTGTTCTCAATGACCTCAGGTAAGATTGAAACAATAGACCTCCAAAAACGAGAGCCTATAGATCTCCCAGCAGCTATATATCCCTCTTTCGCTCGAAAAAAATCAAACCACAAATTCTTAGTCGACAGTAAGCGATATGCAAACTTCATGTGAAAAGATCGTTGCACCTCCTTAAAGTCTTGTAAACCCAGACCACCCTCCATCGTTGGCTTATTCAGTTTCTTCCAGGATCGCCAATAAACCTTCATTTTTCCATCTACCTCCCCCAAGAAAAAATTAGCCAACATAAAATTTATGCGAGAGATAATAACCCCCGGAAGACTAATCACCGACATAAGATGTATGGGCATACTCGACAAAACATAGCGCAATAAAATCAACTGCCCCTCTTGAGAAAGTGATTTAAATTTCCACCCTACCACCTTCTTTCTTACTCTTTCTACTAATGGCTCAATTATGCGAGTCGTCAATCTACTCGAAACAAAGGGCGCACCCAAGTAAGTAACCGGGAAATTTCCTTCCTTGAAACCCGTTAACCTCAACAAAGCACATTTTCGAGAAGTCATATGAGTTTTGAAGGGAAAATTGCAGACTTTTCCTTACTAATCAATTGTCCCGACCACCTTTCATACAAAGCAAGAGTCTCAACAAGTCTTTTTATTGATCTTTCCCCACCGTTCATAAATATCAGAAGCTTATCTGCGTATAGTAAATGGGAGATCAAATGAGCCTCAGTCGGATTAGAGAAACTTCTAATTCGCCCTGCCTCAAAGTTTTTCTTGAGCAACCGCGTCAATACTTCCTCCATTACAATAAATAGATAAGAGGATAGAGGGTCCCCTTGTCGTAAACCCACAAAGGATGAAAATACTCTTTGAAAGTCCCATTCATCATCACAGAAAACCACGGGGACCCAAAAGCAGCAAAAATTATTGGAGAACCCAAAAAGCCTTCAAAACCTCCAATAAGAAATTCTAATCAACTCGATCATAGGCCTTTTCCATATCAATTTTCACCATCACATCGCCACCCAAAGTTTTCTTATTCAAAGAATGAACCATTTCTTGAGCCAGGGAAATTTTCTCAAAAATGCTTCGCCCTGGCACAAAAGCACCTTGTTCAAGGGAGACCAGTTTATGAATAATCCTCATCAATCTACTTACAAAGATTTTTGAAAAAAATCTTGTAAGCCATAGAACACAAACTAATAAGGATGAACTTGTCAAAACTCGAAGGATCCTGCACTTTCGGGATTAGAATAATAAAAGAAGAGGAAAAAAAAATGGATAATGACTCACAACTAAAAAACTCCTGTGCCACTTCCAGCACATCATTTTTGATAATATCCCAACAAAAAATATAGAAAGCAGAACCGAAGCCATCAGATCTTGGACTACTTTGTCGGAATGGAAAAAATCACTTCTTTCTGCTCTTCCTCAGAAGGTGCTATACAAAGCATAATATTTTCCTCATCTGAAATAACATTATCAAGAAGGGCCGATAAGTCCACTTGGTCAACCTCCGAAGACGCTGTTGATCTCTCATGAAAATACTAAGTGGCTCCTAAATGAACATCTTCAGCAGTGTCCAAGACCCTCCCATCCACTAGAACCATATGAGAAATGCACCCCTGCTGCTGACGCTGATTTATCAAAGCATGAAAAAAATGAGTGTTCTGATCACCCTCCGTCATCCACTTCTTTTTTTCCATTTGACCTAGCCATGTAGCTTCTCTTTTCTCCTAGGTCTAGATCTCAAGTTTGGTTGTCAAATAATCAGTCTCTGTTTCAAGAGAGACAACTAAGTGAAGTTGATGTTCCAAAATTGTCACTCTCCCCTCAAGCTTCTTTAAAATAACGTCTACTCTCCCAAAGACATTAATATTCTAAGCTCTCAATGCCACCTTAGTCTTCTTAATTCTAAGAGCAAGGCGCCGAAGGCCCCTAGCAGAATCCTATCTATTCCAAGCCTCCTCGACACAAGATAAAAACCCCTCATGTGAACACCACATAGCTTGAAAGTGGAATGGGGCGGGACCATAAGAGGTATAGGGCCTATCTGAATGGACTACCATCGGGAACTGATCGGACGTCTTTCGGCTCAAATATTCTAGTTGAGCAGATAAAAACTTAGAAGAGTAAGCATTGTTTATGACAACTCTATCGAGTTTAGCCCAACTTCATGAAGTCCCCTCATGGCCATTGCACCATCACATAGCTTGCCCATCACTAGCTAAATCAAAAAGACCACAATGATCCAAGTAGTCGTTGAACTCAGACATAGAAATTAATGGCCGAGGGCATCCACCAATTCGTTCTGAGTCCATGCAAATAACGTTAAAATCGCCCATTACAAGCCACGGCTGCTCTCCCACCTGCACCTCTTCCATGACTCGCCATAACTTCCTTCGTTCAACATAAGTGCACTTAGCATAGACAAAAGTAACTAAAACCCTTATATTGGCCAAAGTAAACCAGTCTATCACTCTCTGAGATGAACTACCTAGCACCTCAAAGGAGTTCGGTTCCTTCCAGAAAATCCATAACTTACCCCCCTCAACTTCATTAGAACAAAAATGGTGGAAATTCAGAGAGTTTTCAAGCAAGGACATACGAGCCGTTTCCATAAAAAATTTTGAAATGGCTACCAACATGGCATTTTTCTTCTTGATAAGAGACTTCAGCCTATTCCTTGACTTGCCTAAACCCCTCACATTCCAAAAAAAAATGTATCAATCATAAATTTAGTTTTTAGGGCCGGATGTGCTCCCTTTGCGATTTTTTCACTGATTTGTTATCCATTGGTTTTGATTTATCGGCGACTATTCATGGATCCATATCGGAGTCATACACCTTCGTTTTCCCCAGCCGCATTGGAATTTCTCCCTCCTCCCTGTCTAAATATGAGGCCACACCCTCTTCATCGTGATATGAATCTTCGGTAGTCACTGGATCTACAATAGAATTAACTGTATGCGCCATCTCACCCTGAAGTACCAAAGAAAACACCGGGTCTTTATCGCACCACATTTCCTCACCTTCTTTATCACTGTCCTCGGCTTGATTCACAATTATATCCCGCACTAACTCACCATACACCGCACTATTTTCCTTCCCACCCTGGTTCATGTCCCCTTGACCGTCCAATACCTTGTTCACGTCCAACACCTGCCCCTCATTTGCAATCATCAAAGGCTCATGACTAAGCACCACAGGCTCTTTACACACAGGAGTTTTTAAATGGTTAACATGCCCCACCTCTGTCATCACAGGCACTTTACTAGACCCCTTTGTTTGATGCTCTTCCCTAAATGTAGTATCCTTTTCAGTGGACACTTCCCTAACTCTTGATTTCCAAATCAATTTCTCTTTCTTTTTTCCTTCATCCTTTCTCGTCGCACCAACCCGACAAACCACAGAGGTGTGCCCTTGATGATAGTAAAAACCAATTTTTTTTTTTTTTTTCATATTTTGCCTCCTGCCAAATGCACTTTGAAGATGATAAAAGAATAGGAAAACTTTATACCGGCTCCATCGTCAGATCCACTTCCACACAAATCCTCACCCCTGATGCTCTGGTACGATTGAGCGTGGCATTGTCCGTCCCAAGGTAGCGAACAAAACAAGTGACTAAAATTTGCAGGCAATCCTTTCGGTATAAATGCATCGGCAAACCTGGCAAAAAAATCCCTTGAGGAGCCAAAGGCAATTCTTTATTCAGATCAAATTTTTTTGTCCATTTGAAAAGCCAAAAAACATAACCTTCCATTTTTCTCCCTTCACGTGCCCAACCATGCCCAAAGTCACGCTCATTTTTCATCTGAATAAGTATATGATATTCAACCATAAAACTGATCGTCAGAATCTCTACCAGCTCCTAAGTTTTCACCACTGTCAATCTAATATTATCAATAGACGGATGTTGGCGCACAAACTTCATGATAAGAGCGAATCGAAATTCTTCAGCGGCCTTTACCATATCCAGTTCCTAGAAAATAAACCCCAGTTCTCCATTAATGTCCACAAGAAACTGTATCAACATTTTAAACGAAGAAGACTCTGTCGTCTTAGACACTGCCTGAGCAAAAGACTTCCATCCCAGTCCACCAGAAACCGTGTCTCCCACTGATGGCAAAGCCATTAGAGGGGCAGAGGGCGCCGTCATGTGCCAACCGTAGGAGAAAAAATCTGAAACTGCAGCTCTAAAACCGGAAGACAGGAAAAGACCAACTCAACCCTCAGCTATATATGTGATCAGAGGCGGTGATTTTAAGCTGGTGATAGAAAGTTTGAAAGAGGATACAGTGAGGTGACCATCCATAGGATAAAAAGAAAACAGAAAGACTGTTGAAACGGTCGACAAAAAAAAAAATTGAGACCTGTGCAATAACTATCGACAAAAGGTGAAAGGTGCCTTGAGACTTGTGCAGCAACAAAAGACCCAGCGCACACGAGACAGCCTTGCTCGGTCAGAGAGTCGGTGCAGAGAGGCACAGTTGACCAGCAGCAGTAGCGTTTTAGAACCCGAAAGAGAAATCAATAGCGACACAGCAGCAAAAACCAAACACTGGTCAAGGAAGTAGTGGAGTAGGGAGCGGTGCAGGAGGGGGGCTTGGAGAAGATGGTGGAGTAGGGGGTGATGCTGGTGAGGGTGTTAGAGGAGGTGGTGGAAAAGGAGCAGTGCAGTAGAGGGACTTAAAGGAGGTGGTGGTGTTGGCGGGGGTCTTTGCGGGGGTGCTGGTGCAGGAAGGGGAGTTGGGGGAAGTGGTGGAGTAGGTAGTAGTACTAGTGGCGGTGCAGGAGGGGGACTTGGGGGAGGTGGTGGAGTTGGGGGTGGTGCTGGTGGAGGTTTAGGTAACTCTGTTTCTTTCTCTCTAAAGCAGAAAGCTCTGTATTTCTCTTTATGCTTCACCTTGATGATCAAAGAAAACAAAATTGTTTCTTCAAAACCATATACCTCTCAGCTTAAGATTACCATAACTTCTATCATTTCTTCTTCATCGTTGCTATTCAGCTCATAAGTCTTTCTTCATATTTTTTATTATCACAAGTTGAATATGCTGCTAGGGCTCATCTGTTACCTTCTACAGCGGCTTCGTCCTTGAATGGTGGTGGTCCTACCAGTGCTACAGATACAATCGAGATTGCTATATCTCCCAATACCAACACTTCATCAAAAAAATTATAAGATGATGGGACTCGAGTTGCTTATACAATGTTAATAGGAGAGGACTTCATTTGAACCAGAAGAACTGCCTGCAGTACTGGACTGCCTCACAGTTGATGTCTGATAAGAGCCATAAAATGCACCTCAACAATGTTTAATTATTAGCATTTTATGATTCTTCTTGGTCTATATTGCACTCTTGTGTATTGATAACTCTTAAGGAATATTATTGGCTCACTAACTTATTCCAGTACAATTTCAAGTATTTTGAGTCCAAAGAGGAGAAGAAGCGATCATTGTTTAAAAGCACCAAGGTTCCATGCACGACGAAGCATAGGAGTGGCTGCGGAGAGGCAAAGCATGAAGAAAATCATAAAAAAGGCCAGCACCGTGGTGCCCAGAAACTCGCCCATTTTGAACAACCAGCCAGCACCGTGGTGCTTCTCAACAGCACTATGGTGCCCAGAAGCTCGCCCAATCCAGAATATGCCTAGCACTGCAATGCTCCCTAGCAGCACCACAGTGCGCACATGGATTTGTATCTCCGAGTTAGACTTTAATTAGGGTTTTTAAACATCAGAATAAACCAAAAAACATCATTGGACTCTTGTACTATAAATAAGATACTTGGGGTTTAAGAGAAGAGAGATCTTGGCTGAGAAGAAAAGCCCAGAAAACTCAAAGCAGCAGCTCATCCACAAAAGTGTTTAGCCATGAACACCATGGCTAACTAACTTCCTAGCAAGGCGAAAGGATGAATCCCTATGTGTAATTGTCCCTATCTACCCTTATTTGGTTTAGTTGTAATAAAAATTTATTTTCAAACATTGTCATGATTTACTTTTTTATCTAATTATAAGATTTTATATATTCCAGTGATTGTATCTTTTTCCTTGATATAACTTTAGTCATGCTTCTCTTATGTCAAGATTATTGGGTGTAATTAAGTCCGGTAAATCTAGCCTTTAGGTTTGTCAATTACTGTAATATTGTCGACAAAGATATATTATCGTTTCTTGATAAACCTATATGATAGATCATATGTGCATGAATCGGAAATAAGAAGTATTTCATTACGATCATATTAGGGTTTATACATGTTCTCATTGAATATTTTCCAATTGCATGTTTAGGATGTGAAACGTGCAATCAAGATAAAAACAACTAAATCAAGTTAGGATTAGGGCAACAAACCCAGGGAGGATTCCCGAATCCTTGTTGTCCCTCTATCATATTTTATAACCTACACAATTACTTCATCATCAATTTCAGATTCTTTAATTATTTTGATTATATATCTCATATTAAGGTTTACATCTTTCTTTATAGTTAACTTGTTTCCCTGTGCAATTGACACCCCAAAGCCGTGCTACAACAACCGCATTACTGTTTTGGGCGTAATCAATACCCTAATGTATTTATGAGGGATATGGATTATTTTTTTCCAATCCTCACCAATTCCCTTTTAACATCTTTCCCCAAGTTCAGGACATTCCTGAATAGACAGATGCGGGAGAGCAGTGAGAACTTTCAACCCTTCTGGCAGCTGTTTCAAATTATGAAAGTCAGATATTATCAAAGATTTAAGTGAAGCAAGGCACCCAATCCACTCTGGCAAATCCATGAAACCAAGACAGCTCCCAATTTCCAAACAATGCAGTGTTGTGACATTCTGGAGCCCTTCTGGTAGATAAAAAACTCAGAACAGCTTAAGATAGTCATTCTTCGTAGGGCGAAGAAGTGCTCAAAACCTTCTAGTGAAGAACCAAGAAGTGGACAGTACATAAGGGTAAAGTGCTCAAGGGATGTAAGATGTTGCAAACTCGTTGATAATGAAGTCGGCTTACTGTAGTTCTCAATGGACAAAGTTTGAAGGGCAGTCAAACCTTCAAATCCACCCTCTAGCAAAGAAATTAAATCGTGGCAATCAGTAATCTCCAAACACTCCAAAGCTTTGAGATTCTGCAAACCATGTGGCAAGGAGAATAGATCTTGACATTAACAGATTGTAAGTGATTTCAGAGCATAAAGGTTTCCCAATTCTGAGGTCAGTGAACGAAGCCTAGGGCAAGAGATAATCTCCAAGGATTTGAGAAGAGGATTGCTTGCAAGAAAACTTCCAGAGAGAGAGAACAAATCTGTGACTTTCTCAATTGCAAGAACTCTAAGTGAGGATACATTTCCAATGGAATCAAATATAACCGCATTGCAATCCTGCAGTTCCAAATGCTGAAGAGATGGCAATAGTGGCATTGCAGTCAATTTTGGACATTTTTTGACAATGAGTTTGCTCAAGCTAGGAAAGGCCTCTCCGTCATCTGCACCAAACCATTCTTCCAAGTTGGTGAAATCATCAAGGACAAGTTCTTCAAGAGACGGGAATGGTCTACTAGTCCCCTCGCCATAAAACTCTTTTCCAATATCCCTCACTCCAGTCATTCCATATAGAGAGAGAGTCCTAAGTAAAAGAAGATTGCCAAGAGTGGGAAGATGTTCACAATTAATAAACTTGGTAAAATGAACACTAGTCAGGTTTGGAAAAGTCCAACGTAGAAACCTAATTCCTGGGAACCCTTTCACAAACAACTTTTTAAGATTTTGGTGTGGTTGGAGGCCTTGGATAACTTGTTCTCCCAACTCAGCATCTTGTTCATATTCTTGCGATGAAGAGGATGGATGAAATTGTTCACTTCTACGAAGTCTAGCTTTTTTGGGCTCCTCCACAGAAAATACAAGAGGATGATCATCATCACTTCCCCAACAAAGACCCAGTGATTCAAGATTTTCTTTTTGCATTATATTAGCATGCTTTTTTTTTTTTAAGAAACGAGGATGGTACCTCCGGCACTTTATCAAATAGTGGTCTCACTTATGCTGGAGGAAAACCTTATACACCCGAAAATTTAAAACAAACAACACTACTAGACAAAAAAACATGCGTTACAATCTAACATGTGGTAATCCTGCCTTATCCAACCTAAACATGCCTTTCAGCTTACGTGGCAAAGAAATAAAATCAGAACAAGTAATACTATAACCTTCCTCGCCCCTTCGAGCGAGGAAATCTGTCGCAAATTTTCCTTCGCGAAACTGATGATTAATGTTAAAATTCATTCCTCTTAACAAGATCAGTAGTTCATCCCAATAATCCCATAGATACCACGTCATGCACTTTCGATTTTGTAACCAAGAAACAATCAAATTGGAGTTGCTCTCAATAATTATCTGATTAAAACCTAACTCTTTACACAACGTTGTACCTGCTATTAATGCCTTTAACTCAACCTCATTATTAGTACCATGAACAAAATAAGCAGAGAAAGCACCTTTGAAATTACCTCTCTCATCACGAATGACCCCTCATCCTCCGCAATTACCCAGGTTACCCCGACAACACCCATCTACATTCCATTTAAACAACCCTTCAGCTGGTTTCCTTCAATAGACCAGTTTTGGAATAGGCCTTGCACAATCAACATATGGAACTTCAAGAGCCTGCAGGATAGTCTCATCTCTAGCCGAAATAGGCCATTGTTTCACTATAATAGATAGGATCTTCCGAATCCAAACTTTAACTGCCAACCAAACACCCGATGCCGATTCAAAGGAGTTTTCCATTCGAGCCTTGCATCTGCGCATCCAGAGACACCAAGTAATAATAGACGGGATAATACCGAGAAGAATCCCTCTATGACTCGAATTCTTAGATGCACTAAGCCACTTCATTACTGTCGCCCATTATGACATCCCAGAAGCATGGTTAATGCCCAGCATAATAGCTGCAGTTTTCCATACTTCTGCAGCGACACTCCCAGTACAAAGAACATGATTTAAGTCTTCTAAGTAACCTTGGGTGCAGCAGTTACACCGAGAGGCCAATGGGATTCCAAGCGATTGCACCCGGGAGTCTAAGGCTAGCCCATTGAAACGTGCTTTCCATATGCACACAGAATTTTTTTTCGGAAGAAGGTGATGCCAAATCCAGTCCATGCCCAGTTGGTCCGTTCCTCTGACACGAATTAGCTCCCATGCTGAGGCTGACGAGAACTCACCCTTAGCTGTAGATTTCCAAATGGTAATATCATTGCCCACCTTTCCAACCACAATACCGTGCATAATCTCCTCTGTTTTTTCCAAGCCGACCAGATCTAGAAGACGGTTCTCATCCCAGGAGCCATCATCCTATACCTCTCTTATTTTAATTTTAGATTGCCCAGTGTCCCTACTAACACACAACGGCCCACTTGCCGACTACCAATCATACCAAAACAAAGTGTTACCCTCTCTCACTTTCACAATAACGTTCTCTGCGACCTTAGGAAATTTTTTCATAATGGACTTCCAGAAACGAGAAGAATTTCTTCTAGCCTCCGCAAAGTACATGTGGCTGTGTTTTACATATTACGCTCAGAAGAACTTGGTCCATAGATTATCAACTGTTAACAATCTCCATGCAAATTTCATATGAAAATACCTCTGCACTTCATGGAAGTTTCTCATGCCAAGACCCCCTTCCTTGTAAGGTTTGCATATTCGATCCCAAGCACACCATTTCATTCTCGTTTTTCCATTCAGATTTCTCCAAAAAATAAGGAAATAAGAGAGTTTAGTTTTTTGAAAACCTTCATAGGCACATTTAAAACCGCCAAAAGGTGAGTAGCCATACATGATAAAACATGTTTCATTAGCGTAAGCCTCCCACCTTGAGATAGAAGATACATTTTTCCAGTCCATTATTTTCCTGCGAATCTTCTCAATAAGTGGTTCCATGTATCTTGATGCAAGACGACGTTCCACTAGAGGGACCCCCAAGTATGTAACTGGGAACTTTCCTTCCACAAAACCGGTTGATCTCATGAGATTACGACGCCTCGCAGAAGTAATGATCTTTGAGAAGAAGAGAGACGATTTCTTCTTATTGATTAATTGCCCATACCACTTTTTATATACCTCCAAGGTTTTTGTGAGCCTATAAACCGAGTGCTTGCCACCATTCACAAAAACTAAAAGATCATCCGCATACAATAAATGAGAGACAAGAAGCGCACCCATAGGATGAGAAAAGCAACCAAATCGACCCTCTTCAAAGTTCTTGTGAAGTAATCTTGACAACACCTCCTCCATAATAATGAATAAATATGGAGATAGCGGGTCACCTTGTCTAAGACCCCGAGCCGAGTGAAAAAAACCCTTGTAAGTCTCATTCATCATAATAGAGAACCAAGGGGACTGAACACACTTCCTTACAAGATTACAAACCTGATCAGAAAAACCAAAAGATGTTAACACATTCAATAAAAATTTCCAATTTACGCAATCATAGGCTTTTGCCATATCAATTTTCACCATAATGTTTCCGCCTGTTGTTTTCTTATTCAGAGAGTGAACCAATTTCTGAGCCAAAATGATGTTTCCAAAGATGATATGGCCTGGAATAAAAACACCTTGTTCATAAGAAATTAACTGAGATAGATGAGGAGTCAACCTTTGCACAAAAACCATAGAAAATATCTTATACGCAACTGAGCAAAGACTGATAGGACAGAACTTATCAAAACTCTTGGGGTCCTCTACCTTCAAAATCAACACCAGATAAGATGCCGTGTAAACTCTAGGTAAAGAAGAACATGAAAAAAAATCCTTGGCTGCCTCAACAACATCCTCTTTGATCAAATCCCAGCGACTTAAATAGAAACCCGAGCCAAACCCATCCGGACCAGGTGAGCTCTCTTTTGGAATTGATTTCAATGCAGCCAAAATCTTAGTCTCAGACAAGGCTATAGCAAGAACCAAATTATTTTCCTCCGTTAAAGAGCACTATATAATAGATGTGAGATCCACCTGTTCAATAATAGAGTCATTTGAAAGAAAGTTTTGAAAATAATTTAAAGCTTTTTGATGGATCTGTTCCGGTGAGTTCAACATGACACCATTCTTTAGCCACATGTTTTGTATGACTTTATTTTTTCTCCGTTGGTTCACAACTGTATGGAAATATTTTCCATTCTGGTCGCCCTCTAAAAGTCACTTCTTTTTTGCCAGTTGAGAGAGTCTGGATTCTTCATGTTGTTCCTATGTATCCAGTTTAAGTTTAGTCACCAAGAAATCACATTCTACCTCATTATCATAGCCACCTTGTAACCAACTCTCTAAGGCCTCCAATCTCTCTTCCAATTCTTTAATGGTCTGCCCTACATGCCCAAATACCTATTTATTCCAAATTCGTAATGCAAGCTTTGTTTTTTTTAATTTTTCTGCCAACTTTACAAGGCCCACCAAAGTGGTAGGAGCCTTCCATACTTCTTCCACACATCGCTTAAAATCTGCATGTGTTACCCACATATTTTGAAATCAAAAAGAATGAGAGCCATAGCTTACCGCTGGTTTTTAGGAGTGAATGATCATAAGACAATGATCTGAAGTCTTCTGTTAAAGATATTCTAAGAAGGCTGAAGGAAAACTATTTGCCAAGGGAGTATTCATTAGAGCTCTATCCAGCCCTGCCCAGTGATGAGAGCCATAAAATGCATCTTAATCGTACTTATTTGTTACCACTTTAGGGTTGATTTAGGTTTTAATTGCATTTTTATTCATTAACAACTCTAAAGTGGTATTCTTGGAGCATTAACTTATTTATGTGCATTTTTCAGGTATCTTGAGTTAAAAGAAATGGAAAAGCTATCATTATTTTAAATACGAAGCTCCAATGAATACTCAAGCGAAAGAATAGTTGCGGAAGAGCCAAGATGAAGAGAAACTAAGAAAAGAGTTTTCACTAAGTTGCTGGAATTGCCATACAAATCAATCATCTTTGCAAATTAAACCGTATTGATGTAGGAAGAACCAGGAGGTGAGCCATATATGCTTAGAAAGATCTGGAAGTCTACTTTCTGGAAGATTTACAGTTCACAAAAATTATTTCTCTAGAGAAAGATATGGTTGTTTTAGTGGACAGAGGTCAGATCTCCTAAATCAACATCAGGTCAAGGTGCACCTTGGATTATTTGAGGCGCACTTCACAGCACACCCACCAGACTTGACAAAATCCAAGGCGCATCGCGCCCAAGCCAAGGTGCAGCGCGCGCACAAAATTTTGCCTTCCGAGTTAGACCCTAATTAGGTCTTTAATGACTTGTTCAAACCCTAAAACACCCTTAGGCTTTGTACACTATAAATAGACCTTGTAATTTATTATTCAAAAACCTGGAAAACTCAAGGAGGTAGCAACTTCTCTTTCATTGTGCAACCATGAGCCCCATGGCTAACTAATCTCCAAACAAGGTGAAGGGATGAATCCCTAGGTGTAGTTGTTTCTATTTCCCTTACTTGATTAAGTTATAATAGAGCTTTAGCGTTCAAACATTGTTATGATTTACTTTTTAATCTAATTACAAGATTTCATCTAAACCGATGATTATATCTTTTTCCTTGATATAAATTCAGTAATGTTTTTTTTAAGTCAAGATTATTTGGGAATGATTGAGTCCGGTAGATCTAGCCTTTAGGTTTGTCTATTACTGCAATATTGTCATCAAAGATATATTTTCGTTTCTTGATAAACTTATAGGATAGATCATATGTTCATGAATTGAAAATAAAGAGTATTTCATAACAATCAAATTAAGGTTTATACATGTGCTTTAATTGAATATTTGTCGATTGCTTGTTTGGGATATAAAACTTGCAATCGAGATAAAAACAACTGAATCAAGTTAGGATTAAGGCAACGAACCTATGGAGGATTCCTGGATCCTTGTTGTTCTCATATTATATTTTACAATCTACTTTACACAATTATTTCATTATCAATTTCAGATTCTCTTACTCATTTGGAATTATCGTTTTAGATTAAAGTTTACACCTTCTTTTTGTAGTTAACTTGTTTCCCTGTGGAATCGACACCCCAAAGCTGTACTACAACACCGCGTTACTATTTTGGGCGTAATCAAATTTTGGTGCTGTTGCCGGGGAAACGCGCTTACTCATAAGGAAGTTTGTCAATTCTAGGACAAAACGGTACTATCTTTCCTTTATATTCTGATTTTTATTGTGTTCTAGTTAAACCCAGTTGGTATATGCTTAGACCAAGAGACTCACGAGGGAGATTCATTAAAGGACCCGAAATAGAGATACCCCTTCCTTCTTCGTCCGTTAGTGAAACCTCGCCTAGATCAGATTTTAGTATGCACCCAACTGAAAATTTAGAAAACTTTGTCAACATGGCTGAAAACCCTAATGAGAATGTAGCTAGGACACTCAAAGATTATTTACATCCTAGTCGAACAGCCACACCATCATGCATTATGTTTCCAGCCAACACCCGCCATCAAGACTTTAAAACAAGGATGATTCAATTACTCCCTACTTTTCATGGTTTGGAAAACAAAAACTCGTATATGCATATTAGGGAGTTTGAGGAGTAGTTGCGACTTTTCATAGTCAAGATGCAACTGATGATATCGTGCGACTCAAGTTTTTTCCTTTCTCTTTAAAGGATAAAGCTAAGAGTTGGTTATACTAGCTGAGAGCACGATCAATTGAGTCATAGAACGAGATGACCCAAGTCTTTTTTAACAAATACTTCCCTCAACATAAGACTAACGCACTAAAAAGACAAATCTCCACCTTTGCACAAAAGGAAAACGAGACTTTGTATCAGTCTTGGGAGAAATTTAAAGAGTTGTTAAGTATGTGTCCACATCATGGGTATGAAAATTGGCGTTTAGTGAGCTATTTCTATAAGGGTCTTACCTATAGAGAACACCAATTTGTCGAGATGATGTGCAATGGTGAATTTCTGTAAAAAGATCCTGATAAGGCTATCGAATACCTCAATGAGTTTACTGAAAAAGCTCATACCTGGACAGGACCTAGTGCTACTGAAAGTATAAATAGGTCACGACCTATAAGAAACACTAGTGGTGGCGGAATATACCATCTTAGGGAGGAAGATAACCTGAAAGCTAAGATCGAATTGCTCACTAGGGAGTTAGAAGCATTGAAAACTAAAAAACCAACACACATGGTTAATCAAGTCGAACCATTGGAACTATGTTTTGTGTGTGAAGGGGTAGATCATCCCGCTCAAGAGTGTCCCACTTTTGTTGATATGAGAGGGCTATACGAGGAACAATGTAATGCCCTAGGCATGTACAAGAAGCCTCAAGCACCCTTCTCTAACACCTATAAACCGGGGTGGCGAAATCACCCTAACTTCAGCTGGAAATTTGAAAACCGGCAGCATGCACAGCCCCCTAGATCATACCCTGCACCTTATCATGCACCCTCAACTTCTAGGAACTCTCTAGAAGACATCCTACATGCTTTTATAGAAGCATAAGGCAAAACAAACCAGAGGTGTGAGGCGTTAATTACGCAGGTGGTTGAGGAAAACAAGGAAATTAGGAGCCAAGTGTCCAAACTAATGGGCTCCTTAAGTGTGACTGAGCGAGGAAAATTCCCTTCCCAAGCTCAGTCCAATCCTCACGGTCAACATATGGCACAAGAAAATTTGAAAAATGTAAATGCCATTGTGACCCGAAGTGGAAAGTCACTGCAAATCCCACAAATGAATAAATCCAAGGATGAGAAAAATGGGCAAGCTAGTAGTAAAACCGAACAGTCCAAAGACCTTGAAGTAACCAAAAGCCCTATTAAAGCACCATTCCCTCAAGCCTTAAAATCAAACAAGAAAAATTTGGACATAAATAATGAAATCCTAGAGAATTTGAGGCAAGTGAAACTGAATCTTCCACTCTTGCATGTGATTAAACAAGTTCCCACCTATGCAAAAGTTCTCAAGGATTTATGCACAATTAAAAAGAAGCACCATGTCAAGAAAACAGCATTCCTAACTGAGTAAGTTAGTGCTTTAATTGAGGAAAGAATTCCCCCAAAATACACAGACCCAGGCTGTCCGACCATTGCTTGTAGCATTGGGAATCATGAGGTTGGACAAGCCTTACTAGATTTAGGAGTTAGTGTTAACCTGATTCCATTTTCCATTTATGTACAGCTTGGTTTAGGAGAAATCAAACCAACCAGCGTGGTGTTACAATTAGCTGACCGTTCAATCAAAGTACCCCATGGTGTGGTAGAGGATGTGTTGATTCAAATTGATAAATTTTACTATCCTGTTGATTTCTTAATTCTTGATACCACTTCTGCTATTGACACTAATTCTAAAATCCCTTTAATTTTGGGTAGACATTTCCTTGCTACTGCGAATGCTTTAATAAATTGTAGGAATGGACTCATGAAACTGACCTTTGGCAACATGACTCTTGAAGTAAATATTTTCAATATTGCAAAGCAGCCGGAAGATGAGGACGAAAACCACCAGCTTTACATGATTGAGTCACTCATTAATGAGGGAGTCTCTTTAACTCATAATTATGATCCTCTTAAAAAAATTCTTGTTAATTCTGAAATAGATTTATCTGATGATAAAATGGATATAATTAATGTGTGTACTGTTTTTGACAAATTTCAGAATTATGGCAAGCGAGCATGGCAACTGAGGTTTGAGGAACTGCCCGAAAGAAGCCAGACACAAGTCCCCTCAAATGTGGAAGCACCTAAGGTCGAATTAAAGCCACTACCGAAGGGATTAAAACATGCCTTTCTCGGTCCAGGTGATACCTTTTCTGCTATAATTTCCTCTGAATTATCTGAGACCCAAGGTGAGAAATTACTTCAAACTTTGAATGCACATAAATCAGCTTTAGGATGGAGCATGGCTGATTTGAAGGGAATTAATCCCTTAATCCGCTCCCATAAAATAAATCTAGATGAAGGAACTAGTCCTCGTAGAGACCCTCAACGTAGGCTAAACTCCACCATGAAAGAAGTAGTAAAAAATGAAGTGTTGAAACTACTAGATGCGGGTATTATATATCCCATAGCTGATAGTAAATGGGTCAGCCCTACGCAAGTAGTGCCTAAAAAGTTCGGAGTCACGGTGGTGGAAAATGGCCTAAGAGAACTAGTCCCTACCAAACTTGTGACCGGGTGGCGCATGTACATTGATTATAGAAAATTAAATGCTGCCACCCAGAAAGACCACTTCCCACTCCTCTTTATTGATCAAATTCTTGAGTGTGTAGCTGGTCATCCCTTCTACTGTTTTCTAGATGTTTATTCAGGTTATTATCAAATAGCAATTGCATTAGAAGACCAAGAAAAAACCACTTTCACTTGTCCCTTTGACACCTATGCTTTTCGCAGAATGCCATTTGGATTGTGTAATGCCCCTGCTACTTTTCAACGTTGTATGATGAGTATCTTTAGTGACATGGTTGAAAATTGCATGGAAGTTTTTATGCATGACCTAACTGTTTTTGGATCTTCATTCGATACATGCTTAATGAATTTAGAAAGAGTGTTAATTCCCTATGAGGAGAAAGAATTGGTTTTAAATTGGGAAAAATGTCATGTCATAGTACCATCCGGTATTGTCCTAGAGCATGTTGTCTCTTCTAAAGGAATAGAGGTTGATCAATCTAAGATTGAAATAATCTCTAAATTACCTACCCCTAAGATAATAAAGGATGTAAGATCTTTCCTTGGTCATGCTGGCTTTTACAAGAGGTTCATACAAAATTTCTCGAGTATATCTAGACCTCTATGTACCCTCCTCGTTAAAGACACTCCCTTTGAATGGACACAAGCTTGTCAAGAAGCATTCCAAATGCTAATTGGCAAGCTTACTTCCACACCTATAATGCAGTCACTGGATTGGACTTTACCTTTTGAAATTATGTGTGATGCTAGTGACTACGTTGTAGGTGCTGTTCTTGGACAGCGAAGGGAGGGAAAACCTTTTGTCATTTACTATGCTAGTAAAACTTTAAATAGTGCTCAAATGAATTACTCTACAACTGAAAAAGAATTTCTAGCTGTAGTATTTGCTTTAGATAAATTTCGTGCCTATTTTATTGGTTCTCCTATCCTTATTTTTACAGATCATGCACCCCTCAAGTATCTTCTTACAAAGAATGATGCTAAGGCACGGCTAATCCGATGGATCTTTCTCTTACAAGAATTCGACATCACCATCAAGGATAAGAAAGGAGTGGAGAACATAGTAGCCGATTATCTCTCAAGACTTACATTCGAGGACACTTGTGATGACATGCCAATCAAAGATGATTTTCTCGATAAGCAATTACTCTCCATCATTTCTCTACCATGGTTCGCGCACATCGTGAATTATTTGGCTACAGGTGAGATACCTATGGATTGGAGTGCTCAAGACAAGCAAAAATTTTTATATGAGCATTTTTTTGGAACAGCAAAGGCCCAGGTCAAGGCGCACCTCGCCCAGGCTCGCGCCACGCCTCACAGCATGTGCACAAGCCCAGGCCCAGGTCACGCTGCGCCTCACCCAGGCCCATGCAGTGCCCCACAGAAACACAAGCACACAACCCAGCCAGCACCGTGCCTCACAGTGTGTACACTAGCCCAGGCCCAGGTCACGCCACGCCTCGCCCAGGCCCGCACTGTGCCCCACAGAAACGCAAGCACACAGCCCAGCCCGCATCGCGCCTCACCCAGGCCCATGCCGGCCTCGCAGTGTGCGCAAGACCACAGCCCAGCCCGCGCCGCGCTTCTCCCAGGCTCTAATTAGATCTTTAATGACTTGTTCAAACCCTAAAACACCCTTAGGCTTTGTACACTATAAATAGACCTTGTAATTTATTATTCAAAAACCTGGAAAACTCAAGGAGGCAGCAACTTCTCTTCCATTGTGCAACCATGAGCCCCATGGCTAACTAATCTCCAAACAAGATGAAGGGATGAATCCCTAGGTGTAGTTGTTTCTATTTCCCTTACTTGATTCAGTTGTAATAGAGCTTTAAAGTTCAAACATTGTTATGATTTACTTTTTAATCTAATTACAAGATTTCATCTAAACCGGTGATTGTATCTTTTTCCTTGATATAAATTCAGTCATGTTTTCTTTATGTCAAGATTATTTGGGTATGATTGAGTCCGGTAGATCTAGTCTTTAGGTTTGTCCATTACTGCAATAGTGTCATTAAAGATATATTGTCGTTTTTTTGATAAACTTATAGGATAGATCATATGTTCATGAATTGAAAATAAAGAGTATTTCATAACAATCAAATTAGGGTTTATACATGTGCTTTAATTGAATATTTGCCGATTGTTTGTTGGGATGTGAAACTTGTAATCGAGATAAAAACAACTGAATCAAGTTAGGATTAGGGCAACGAACCTAGGGAGGATTCCCGGATCCTTGTTGTTCTCATATTATATTTTACAATCTACTTTACACAATTATTTAATTATCAATTTTAGATTCTCTTACTCATTTGGAATTATCATTTTAGATTAAAGTTTACACCTTCTTTTTGTAGTTAACTTATTTTCCTGTGGAATCGACACCCCAAAGCTGTACTACAACACCGCGTTATTGTTTTGGACGTAATCATCCAGCTACGACTTTGCCCTTCATGGCCATTACACCACGACAGTTGGCGCCCCACAACCTGGAGGACCAATAAACCATAGTGATCAATACAATTATTAAAATCTACCATAGAAGCTAGCGGACTTGGATGACCACCCACTCTTTCACTATCTTTTCGGATTATATTGAAATCCCCTACCAGAAGCTAGGGGGACCCATTGGCATCAACCACCTCTAAACTTTGCCATAGCTCTCTACAATCCATGCTATTACACTTCGTGTATATAAAAGAGATGAGCATTTTTTCTTCACCAATCCGAAACCACCCAGAGAGTAACTGATTAGTCATAGACAACATCTCCCACTCACAATCATCACTCCAGAAAATCCATATTTTACCGTCAACTTCCGCATTACTGCAAAAGTTCGGAAGCCCCATCATATAACTAAAGTGATTCATTATGTCAACCTCAGCAAAAGGTTCCAAAATCCCTATAATAGACACACCATACTTCCTTACTAAACTTTTTAAACGATTTCGGGAACTGCCTAACCCTCGCAAATTCCACACCAAAATTTCATCAATCATAAATTGAGTTTGGAGGGTCGAAATATAACCCGTTGTGATTGTCTCACTGCAGTTTTCTTTGCTTCAGTCATGGGGCTGGGCTGGCTGCTCTCTGGATCCGAATTGTATTGTTTTTGTCGAACCAAAGAACCAGGAACACCTGTATCCTCTGGATCTGATAGTGAGTCTATTTGTTCCTCTTCTACAATAACCACATTGTCAAAAGGTATTTAAGTGCTGTATTCCAACTCTAGTATTTTGGAGACCAAATCTGTTTGACCTCCCTCGAAAAAATCTCTACACAGACCCTCTTCCATATCTAAAAACTCAACTGTAGTACTCCCAACGTCAATCTGTACTACATGGCTCCTACCCTCTTTTGCATGCGTAATAACCGGGTCATGTATGGTAACGGGTTCCTCAGAGACCTCTTTAACAAAGTATTCCTTCATCGCTGAGTTTGTTTTCCCAAGTACACTTTTCATGCACGTCAGATTTGTCTGCTTTAGCGTCATGACATCATTGCCCTGCATCTCCACTACCCCATCCGCAACCAAAGACATCTGTTGTTCTGTCACATTCTCTTTTTCCCCATTCTTTACAGCTCTATCTATAACTCCTTCCGCAACCAAGGCCATCATTTTGTCTATCCCATGCTCTTTCTCTCCCTCCTTCTCAACCCCACCTGCTACCCTATCCACCACCTTGGTAACTTGCTCATTCTCTCCCTACTTCTTACTGGATTCCCCTCATTCTCTCTCTCTCTCTATTTTTTCCTTTCTATACTTGCTGACTCTTGATCTGCCCACGGTTACTAGTCCCCCCTCCTATCTTGTGTTGCGTCTCCCTCATGCAGCAAACCATTTTCGTATGCCCTTGTCTACAACACTTAGTGCAGTACAACCCAATTTTTTCATACCGAGCTTCCTGCCAAATTATTCTGTTTGCCGACACGACAATAAAAAATCCTTTGATTAGTTCCTCCTTTAGATCCACTTCTACACACAAACGTGCCCCTGTAGCCCTCATTTTATTCAGAGTTGCATTATTAGTGCCCAAGAATCGGCCAAATCTCGTGGCTAAGATTTGTAGGCAATCGGCTCTGTACATATGTAGAGGCAACCTTGGTAGGAATATCCACTGGGGCGCCAGAGAGGATTCAATATGGATATCAAACTCTTTTGTCCATCTGAATAACCTGAACACACACCCATCAATCACTCGACCCTCTTTCGCCCAGGCATGCACGAGATCCCTCTCAGATTGCAATTGTAAGAGCACATGATATTCGTCCATAAAGCTGATAAGCTGTGCCTCCAATAAACCCCAGGATTTAATCACGTGCAACCTAATCTTATCATTGGATGGCCTATAATGAGAGAATTTTAACACCAGTGCAAAACTAAAATCATCCGCAACTCTTGTCATCTCAGACTCTGTAAAAACGAAACCTGGTTCCCCATTCACATCTACCGGATACCGCATAGGAAGCTGAAGGACAATGTCGGCTACTTCATGACTGCTTGCACAAAAGATTTCGAGCTATGATCTTTACTATCTAAACCCCCCGACGGCGTAAATGACACCAGTGGGGGTATGGGCGCCACCATTGGCTAACCCAGCGTTGAAAGTGAAAAATCTCAAAAGGAAACTCCTAGCTTTGAGCTCAATCAGTGTAATCAATTTTTAGACCCAAACCGTGTCGCTCTCAACATCCAATTTCAGAAACAGATCAATTACAGATAAATTGCGGCATGAAATTGAGGTTTAGAGCTAACCTGTTCAGGGAGTCAGACTGCTTACCGCTGAAATTCCGTGTCATCTCCAACTAAAGCAACAATTAAATCATGGATTCCACCTTGACCAAGTTCGAACTTATCGAGGACCCACCCCAAACAGTGCTTCATCAGCTGACCGAAATCAGAAGGAAAGCAATCCGGTGCAGCTCTCAAAAGCAGAGATATTGCGGTCAAAGGAAGCTCGGACTGTCATCGAAAAAAGACAAGATCTAAAGAGTACAGCGGCTGCGGCACCGGCGAGGAGGTGAAGACCTATGGCGACTATGAAACCCAGAGCCAATTTGATGGAGAAGCCCAGATTTCCCCAGTGAGGTTCAGCAACGGCGGAGCTCGACAAACAACCACTTCAAAACAATAATTTGCAGCAAAAAACTCCAGCAGAAAGGATGACGCACAGGGAGGTGCAAAACGAGGGAGACGTCTTTGCAACTGTAGCAGATCGGCACGAGAGGAAAGCGGTTGGTCGGGTTTTGCTTTCCAGCCGATCGGCCCGAAACACTGGGGGCTGGTGGAGCTGCTTCCTGTCTTGAAACACTGTTTTTTCTAATGGGCAAAAAGATAGGCAAACAGCAAAAAATAATAGTGGTGCGACATTGCCGGAAAAAGAGTGCGACGGTGCCGGAAAAGACGAACTAGGGGTGCGACGGTGCTGAAAAAGACGAAACTAGGGGAGCGACGGTGCCGGAGAAAGAGACCCTGGCAGAAAATACATTTTGTATGTTACCATTGGGCTCACTTTTTTGGAGAGAGAACGGAGAAAAAAAGATTCGTTTTTTCTACTTTTTTTTTAATATAGCATCCATATAAGCATGCTTTGAATCATCTGTATTGTTGACATTCTTCAAGTCTTTAATCTCTAACCAGCTTCAAACGTTGCTAATGGTTGTTGTAAGTTGCCTTCTAGACCTTGAGATTCTGGGACGACTAAACCTTTTATTGTCAGCTCACCTTGAAGGTTTAGCCGTCCCAGAATCTCAAGGTCTAGAACGCAACTTACAACAACCATTGGCAACGTCTGAAGCTGGTTAGAGATTTTAGGTAAAACGATCTTACGGATATATGAACCACCAATTTTACTAAGGTACATTAAAGGAACCATGCTGGCCAGTGCTACACATCCAGCCGTATTGAGATGTCTGAGGCTCACCATTTTGGCAATAGTAGGTAATGCTCTGAGCATAAAGCAGGCAAAGAGGTTCAAAGTTTGCAAAAATGGGAGGATCTCGATGCTATAGGGTAATTCTATGATGCGTGCATCAGATAGATCAAGATACCTTAAACAATACAAACCACAAACAAATTAATCTAGCTTTTCAAGGCCACAAGCATTCAGATCTAGCACACGAAAGTAAAGAAAACGTGCATACATTCTTCTAGGAGCAACTTTGAAATCACCACCTGGAAATACCAATAGAGTTCGCAAATGTTCTGCCTTATACAAGGCTTCTGGAATCATAGGCGATGTAAAAGAAAAAAGAACAGATGAGTGACAAGTTTGAACAAGATTACTTGATGGAGGACCCTACCCCAAAGTCATGGACTCTTTTCCTGCAACAGACTGTGCAAGATCATGAATGATATCAAGCATTTTGTATCTACTTAGGCCTCCATTGTCATAATGCTCTAGTTCTTGAAAGAATGACATCCACAACAGATCATTAAAATAGTCATTGCCAATCTCCTCTGGTTGCTTGCTTCCAACATCTGATTGAATTAAGCCTTCTGCCATCCATAGACAGAGTAACTTTTCCTTCTCAATTTCATAGTTCTTAGGAAATACTGAACAGAATGCAAAGCAATGCTTGAGATGGGATGGCAAATGAATGTAACTCGGCCTTAGGGCTGGTAAGATTCCACTCTTACATATATCCAAATCCCAAAGTTCACTGTTTTGCACGAACAACCACTCCTTTTCATCTCTCTTGAAGCGTAGTAAACTTCCCAGAGTTTTAGCTGCCAAAGGAACACCACCACATTTCTTCACAATCTGCTTTCCAATCAGTGAAAGTTTTGGAAACTTTTGTTCTTCCCTTTGTCGGAAAGCCCGTTGCTTGAACAGATTCCAGCAATCATCATCAGGCAAACCCTTTAAATAATATGGGAAAGTTGGGGAGTTCTTCATGAAGGCAACTTTGCTACTTCGGGTAGTTACTATAATTTTGCTTCCAACAATACAACCCCTAAAGAGAGGTGTTAGCTTGTCCCACTGCTCTTGATCTTCGTTCCAAACATCATCTAACACAATTAGGTATCTCTTCTTGTGCAACAAGGCCCATAGCTTGGACTGAAGTACATCCATCTCTGAAATACCACATTTATCCATGGTTATAGATTCAATGATTGCCTTTATGATATTTTTCACATCGAAATAATCAGATACAAAAACCCGAATATTGATGTCAAAATGCCTCGCCACCTCCTCATCATTGTATGCTAATTAAGCAAGAGTTGTCTTACCAAGACCTCCTATACCGATAATTGGAACAAAAGACACATTTCCTTCTTCAGCAGCTTCACAAGACAATAACAATTTGACTATCTTTTCTTCGTCTTCCATTCTTCCATAGATTTCTGATTCAATAACCAACGAGCCAGTTTCCCTTCTATCAGATTGCCTATTGACAATACTAACCTCCCTTAGATGCAGGTTAAATCCCTCCATTGCAGTACTTTCTAGTTCCCGCATCATGTTTCTCAACTTCTTCGCGTTCGCTCTAGTTCTTATTTTCTTATAAAAGTTATTAAGTCCTGGATTTTTTGATATAATGAAAGTACCTGTAAACTCGTCAAGCAGGTCCTCAGCATCATAAACTGTGTCCTTGAGCCTTGACAACCAAATACAAACAGCTTTGTTGGTGACTTGTTTCTCTTTGGCATCTTCAGGAACAACTTGAACCATCTCCCTAGTTTCTCTTTGTTAATCTGTAGGTTACTAAAGTTGTCCTTAAGATCCCACAAATCTCCAATCTTTTGAAAGATAGGAGAAGCTAGTCTGTCAAAGATCACTTGTAAGACGGGTGATAACACTATATCGGCCATTTTCTGCAGAAGCAGTGTGATAAGAAACAGAATATTGGTGGACTGAATGTGATGAAGGATTTCGATTTCACTGATTAGCAGATTGATCACCTCCCGAAAGATAAATTCACTTGGTGGAGCCAGAAAGTGAAAATGGTATCTGGAACCTTCCCATGTACTTGAGTTTAGGCAAAGTCAAATGGGCCCAGTAAAAAAGCAAAGTCTAGTCAAGAATTTCTCATCCTCATTTACTTTTCTTTCATACTTTCTTTTTAAAATTATTTTTTATTTTGGTTAGATCATGAATCCCAAAACTATTTTCCGCCAAGGCCTACAGGTCCATATAATCACCGGTGAACAAAGGAAATTCTAACTACATAACTCCCATGGTTTCTTTTCAGATAAAATAGATAAAATAAACCATGGGAATTGGGTAAGCCTAGAGAAGTCCTACTTAAATTTCTGGTCTCCATACAAAATATAACAGGCAGATAATAACAGATATTTCATTGATGGGAGAAGGTTAGTGTTGATAAGGAAGGCCATTGGCGACATGCATAATGCCCTAATGGTCTATAATTCTAGTCCAAAAGGCTATTGTTATGTGTTTTGGTAGATTGACTTCTTGTCTTCAGGTGGACCCCAAAAATGAAGAAAACTAGGCTTGACTTTTGTGCATGATGGCCAAAAATTTTGTCCAATGTGTGGTGAGTTAAGATAGAACAAGTCAGGTCTGGTGAGAGTATTCTCAAACACCTAACTTGACCCATATTGTTGATAGTGACTATAAATAGTAACTGACATTTAAAAAGTGAAAGCACCTAATTTGACCCTATCTTTCCATGCTCCGCATGAGTAACAAAGGACTTTATAAACCAATGGAATATTTATAGAAGCCATAATATATATTTTATTGTCATCAGCCAAGTTTTCTTCATGAACTTATATTAACTAGACCATTTGTGGCAATTTGCTCGATTAGCCTCTTCAAAAACTTACTTTATTCACATGGCACTCATAATTCTCAAGGAAGGTGCTTAAGATTCAATAATTTTTTATTGCCATCGGTGAAAGAATTGATTAGCTTTTAAATGATATGGTAGGCATTAATTAAATTCAAAATATTACAATTATACAGACATTTTCTTTGTAATTAAAAATAAATATAAAAATTATAAATGAGTGACGCCCATTTAAGAATGATAATCTACAAGAAAGTAAGTGAATAAAATCAAAATGAAATATTCAAAACTCGTTGAATTATTAAATGCACACATTTGAGCAATCTAGCATCCAATACATAAACAAAATTTGGTTGGCAATGGTTTATATCAGTTGGAAACTTCACTGATAATTTTGAAAAGTTTTATTGATAACGTTAATATAAATGTGAGATTCAAAAATTAACATTACTAATAAAAATTTTAAGATTATCAATAGAATTTACAACTGATTTAAATTCAATAGTTTACGCGCGAGTCAACCAAAAAAATCCCCCTAATACATTACTATGAAACTGACTTAATACGTTGAGATTGAACATAGCACTTTTATAATAATTTCTCACTCTTGGACTGTGATCCAACCAACAAACTTTACCGTTGTTGGTATCATGTTATTTCAGCATTACTTTTTTGGTATATAACAAATATACAATATGCACAAAGTTAAAACATAAGCAAAAGGCAAAGACGGTATCAAAGCCACGGGCAAGCCACAAACTTGCATAAAGTACATATTGATAGAAAACTCTACCGGTATAAGCTAGAAAATTGTAAGGTATATTTAGTAACAGTTTTTAGTGTTTAAAAATTATTTTTAAAAATAATTTTTTTGATGTTTTCTGAAGAAAACATGTTTGGATAATCAGTGTTCGAAAACTATTTCCAAAACAATTTTAAATGAAATGTTGCTTGGATAATTAGTATTCGAAAACTGTTTTGAAAATAAAAAACTGTTTGGATTACACTTTCTTGTAATTGTTTTCAGTTTTTGGTTTAAATTTTAATATCTAAAATTAATTTTATTTCTCATATTTACTAAATACAATTTTTTAATCACACCAAATACTTGAAAATAATTAATATTATTTTATTTTTAAAATATTAGTATTTTTTCTATATCATCGATCAAACATGACAACATTCTTCTCCCGGTCATGTCATGTTTGTTTGTTTGTTAAATAAATTCTTAAAAATAAAAATAAAAAATACAATACAACTTTTATAATTTGATAAAATTTGAACAACTAACCCATCAAATACAATATTCAAGTTTATTCAATACCTAAAAGATGACATACTTTTCTTTTTAAAAATAAGATAGTTGAAGACAACTTTAAGATACAATATTAATTGATCAAATACAACTTTAATAAATTGATAAAATAAAAATGAACGGCCTAAAATTCTTCCTTAACGGGAGTACATAACTCTAAGCTGGTAGTAGAAAAGAATTTCTATCCCTCTAACTCTAAGCTGGTAGGAGTACATAACAAAGCCAAAACTAGATAATAATCAACTATTGGTAGAAACAACAACAACCATATCATGATCCTTACGAAGATCTGGTAGGGGCCTGACAAATCACAACTTTTTCTTGGGTTAAAAACAAAATTCAAAATTGTCTTCCTTATGCTCATGAATGAGATGAAAAAGAATTAACAGTACTGAGTACACTAATAAAATAAAACAGTAAAATTTTGTTCCAGTAAATTTTACTAAAAACACTCATCAACAATGATCGCCAGTACTAGTACTTACTATACTATGCACCAATAATCATACAAAGTCAGAGAGACAAAACAGAATTAAGAGAGATTTTAAAACTAATAAACAATCTCTTTAATTTCTCATCTCTCCATTCTAATCAACTACATAATGCAAAACCCAATTTGCAATTCCAAATTTCCAATATTTTATTTCATCTCCAAGCTTCTATAATCCAAAACACCAGTTTTCAAGCCCAAGAAATCATAACCAGAGTTGCTGGTGCTATTGCTACTACTACCACTTCCAATACTTCCCATTATGTTGCAATTGCAGCCTTTTCTGTTTTGCAAACCCAAGTTGCAAGCAAAACAAAGAGCCCTCTCTCCTCCAGTTTTCAATGGGTCAGGCTGGTTTTGGTAAGGAGGGGTGATTCTAAGCTCAAGGTTCAAATCTGGGCACCTTAAATCTTGAATTGGGGTTTTCTCTTGATTGCAATCAAACCCAACAGTAGTACTTGTCCTCTTATAATTCTCTCTCTCTTCTTTATTAGCAACAGTGAAAGATATTGTTGTTGCTGTTGTAGTAGTAGTTGTCGTCAAATCTTGAGAGGCTTCATTGATTGGCCTGAGAGTTACAGGGTCAATTACTCCTGTGAGTTACAGGGTCAATTCCTCTGTTCAAAAGCTTCCTTCGTATATGTGAGTTCCAGTAATGTTTTATCTCATTATCTGTTCTTCCTGGTAATCTCCTAGCTATAAGAGACCATCTAAAATAAAATTCATAAAACAAAAAGAAAAGTATGTCATCTTTTAGATATTGAACTAATCAATCAACTCTTAATATCATATCACATCAAAAACTAATCAATCAAAAGGTTATTGATCAAACATATACTGGATTCATACTATTTATTTCATAGGAATCTAAAACAAACATAGAACAGAAGTTGGATCTCACTTTCCAATCAAGCAGAGCCTCAATCCAAAGTTCACAATACTAAACTCTACTTAAAAATTTACTCAAGTCTACATTATGTATTTCATTATTTCAAAGAAACAAACCCAAACAATGCAATAATCCAGCAAAACAGAAAATTCATCATCAATTCCATAATGAGAAATCCAGAATCAATATCTTTATTTGAATAAACTAATTAGTCAGTACTCAACAATTCATTCTAGTTCTAAGATCCAATTATTTAGAATAAAAAAAGAGATATATAATAAAATCAAAGAATGAACCCCAAATCCCAATAACATAAGAAAATGGAAAGAGATATATAAATATAATAAAATCAAACTATCAAGCATAATAATTATAAAAAAATAGAGCTAAGAAGCTAAAAAAGCATAAACTATTTTGTAAACCGTTTATTTTTCTTCCAAAAGTGTTGTTTGTATTATATAAGAAAAAGATAAAAGGAAGAGAGTTGTTATGTATATATATGGACTTAAACTACCAAGAGTGATGAAATTAGAGAATCTGCACAGATTTTTGTGAAAGGAAGCAAAAATTAGAGAAGCCTAATTGTAATTTCAATATATATGCAATAGTATCTCCCCTTTATGAACCATTCAGAGGAGAACTACACAACTCTAAGCCCTTAAATACTGAAAGTTTGACAGTGTAGGGAATAAAAGCAGCAAAAATCAAGGCATCAAGAATAGATTTCAAACTGACAAATGATAAATTTACAAAGGTCTTTCAAAATTTACTACAATTTGTAGTTAGTTCAGGTTTGGTACCACCTCATTGTTCTAGTGAGTAAATACTGCCAAGTGCCAAGATATAAACCAGTAGCTAATTTAGATAGCACTGAACTACAGGAAACATTAAAATTATAAATAAAGAGGCAAGCAAATAGGATGGGAACTTACAGCAGGGATCTTGTTCTCTTGAACAAAAGCTATTGAAAGTTCAGCGTGGTTAATGATGAACTCCACTGCATTAGCACCTGTCATGGTTAAAACCATAATGTTGGTAGTTGGTTCAATGAACTTTAAGCAAAATTTCAATTCAGTTCACAATTCCATCAGAAAGACAAGACTGTTGAGTACATCAAACCAACCCAAACCCATATTTCATTCAAGCACGTAACTACTAAACTCCATTTTTCTATTGAAAAGCTTGGATGGTCATGGTCCATATTTGAATGTCATTATATCACAGGAGGAGTTTGAAAGAACACAACTTTTTTTTACATTGATAAAATAAAAAAATGGAATCCAAATCTTTTAAACCAAAACTTGAAAGTGATTGTTAAATCAAAATGTTGCAATCAGAATAAAAACACCTGTAATTTTCCCTTAACAAACAAAATATGCTAATCAATTTTGCAGGTGGCCAGCCTATGACATCTACTGTATCCAAACTGGTGGTGCCCTTATGCGTCTGCCAACTCTGCTGCCATCAGCACCATCATGTGTGCTACTCTTTCAACCATCATCATTATCACTATGAACTCTTACTTTGCCATTGGCATAACCACATGTTGCTGAGTATGGCATTGTTGCTTTAGGGATAATGGCTGCTGCTGGTATGTTTTCAGGTGCTAGCAGCACATGTTTCAGAAATGTTGCTTGCAAGCAGAGGCTGCTGATTCCAAGCTTATTGTCACAGATGGCCCTAACTATGAAAAGGTAACATCCCTATATAGCATAGATAGATTACATAACATGGTGATTTCTTGTCCATTTGACATGACTTTTTCAACAGGTGAAAGGTCTGGGGCTACCAGTGATTGTGCTAGGTGAAGAAAAGATGGAAGGAACCATAAATTGGGAAGAAGTGCTTCAAGCAGGAGAGAGGGCAGGCACTAATCTCTAAATTGAAGAAATTCACCGATATTTATATGTCACCAATATATAATGTTGCAGAACTAACATTATATATGTTCTGTAATCTGCAAAACAAGCTGGGGGTGAATTTTTCTTGCTCAAGCCAAGTTTATTAATGTTAGTTCGTTTAATTAGAGATCAAAGAGCTTATTACCTAAACTTCAAGCTTGTTACTCAAAAGAAGAAATTCTTGTGTAGGTCGGATCTTATAAATTCTTATCGTTTTTTTTACCCAAATTCTTTTCATGACATAATGTAGTCGTTTAAAACCCATAAATCTTGATACCAATATTGTAAAGAGTGATGCTATATAGTCAATTAATTTTTTTTTTCTTTCATACTAAACATTAACATACCCCTTCAGTAATTACACAAACAGCAGCTACTGTCACAAGATTAACATACCCCTTCAGTATGAAGTCCTGCTCTATATGTCTTCTTCTAAAAATCATCATTCTTTAAAATAAAAATTAACATACAGCAAGCTACCTGCTTATTGACGTGAGCCTGATTCTTTAAAGTTTCTCACACCACAATAGTTCGAAAATTATACAGCAAAAAATCAACATTAGCAACAAAAACCGTAACAACTACTACTAATACCATTAAAATCCATTTAATCAATCAAAGTAAATAGCTGTAAATCATTTAACTCACAAAATGAAAACAGATCAAGAAAAAAAAATCTGTCCAGATTGATAGACAAGTGAATTTCTATCTTCTAAAAAAGTTTCTATACCCGTACTAAGACTAAAATGCCCAAATAAACAACAGAGATCAGACAGGACTACAAGAAACAATAAGAGAGAGAAAAATAGTGAATTATCAGCTACCTTGTAAAAGTCTCCAGAAATCATGGCTGGTCTCCAGAAATCATGGCTGGTCTATGTTCCACTAATGTTGAGAGAGATGCAAGAAGATGCAGACCTGAAATTAAGTGAATAGAGCCATTTAATTTTGTCATGCATAATAGGAAAAAAAAAATAAAACCAACCTAAGAGGGTGTTTAGCCGTGGACGGAGGCACTTGTCTGTGAGAGAGAGAATAGAAAGGGAGAGAGGCTTACTTGTAATGGCAGCGTTCTCGCAATGGAAGCTCAGTGGAGAAATGCTGAATGACGAGAGTTTCCAGAGGAGAGAGATGATAAATCGACAGAGGGAGGCAGAGGGGGGAGAGAGTAGGGCTGCGATAGAGAACAGAGAGATGAGGGTAAAGTTGTGAAAACGTTAGGGAAACTCAGTTGTGTTTGGGAAGTAGGAAAATGAGTGAAAAATTTCTAGGGTACAATCTTCTGGGTTTGTCCCAATTCGTTGAAGAAAACAGGGTAGAGACCAGTAGAAAGTGAAAAGAAAGGAAACAGGGAGAGAGAAGGATGAAGGCGTTGCAGAGAGAGGAAAAGAGTTCTGTGGATTGGAGAATGAGAAGGCGTGGTCGCGAGAGAAGTCTGTGAATTAGGAGAGTGAAACTTAACACTAATTTCAGACCGAAAACATCAATTTGTAGTGTTTTGATTTTCATGTTTGAACAGTCATTTAACGAAAACTAAATATTCAAAATTATTTTTGAATACTATGTCTCAAGCATATCTGCAGATGTTTGAACAGAAATTTCAATGTTTGAACACTAAAATGTTTTTGAAAATCCATCCCAAACAAGCCCGTATTAACCCTCTAGAACACCATTATAACATATCAGTTGCCGGGCTGCTTTGTAATTGCAATATCAAATAGCTACAAAGTTCTAATCGCCTCACTCATCTATTATTCTTTTGTTCATTTATTCCAATCAAAATAAACAATACTAATCTTTAATATAAAGTAATTATTATTTCTTATATCATAATAGTGAGAAATTCCATCTGCTCTAACGAATAAAATTGTGAAAGATGATTACATTGTGAACAATATGAATTTAATGATTCAATAAAAAAGCATACTTAGTTCCAATTCTCTTTTACATTGACATTAATTATTACATAACTAAAACGTGGCACGACATAAATATCTTATTGTATTAAAAACCATCAATAAATATTAAAATAAAAAATTACTACTATAGGGAAACAAAGTAGTGAAGTTTTGCAGCAACCAAATTATGCAAGTATATTCAGTTTTTAGTTAATTTATTAAAAAAAACAATGGTTTTTATAAGGTACAACGTACAAAATTAAATTAAAAAAGGAGGTCATTTAATAGGCGCAAACTTAGTTAGCAGTCGAGGTAAAATTAAATTAAGATCCATGTGATGCATTATACACTGAAATGAATGTTCAAGTACACAAAAATATATTACTATAAGCTACAAAAGAAAAAAGAAAAATAAGAAGAAAGAAAGAAAAGGATATTAGTAGGAGTATATCTTACACAAATTAGTGGCCAAAATTTCAACTTTGCTCCACCACTTTCAACACAGCCTGGGTTCATGATCAACACATTTAATTGGAAAGTTGCAGTTTATTTTTTTAATTTTTTTCTAAGTTTTTGATTTTTTGATTTTTTTTTTTTTGAGTTTTCATGATATGATTTGTCATGGTGTGCTTCATGTGGTCTATTATTTTAGGGTCACAATGCATATATCTAACAAATCAAATGCCATAAATTGAATTTTGGTGTTTTTGATATTGGCATTTATCGGTCGAAAGACGGATCAATGGTGGTTGTAACTTGGAAAAGATGGGCAATATAACTTTTCATCTGCGATTTTGAGGCGATTTTCGGTGGGGGCCGATTTTGAGGCGATTTTGAGTTTCTCTTTTTGGGAGTTCCGTCTTTTACGGAATTTCCTTATTTTGAGTGGTTTTTTTTAATTTTGCTCCTGGAGTTAGCCTATGACAGTGCCCTCTGCCCCTCTGATGGCTTTGCCGTCAGTGGGGGATGCGATTTCTAGTGGATTGGGACTGAAGTCTTATGCTCAGGCAGTGTCTAAGACGACAAAGTCTTCTTCGTTTAAAATACCAATGCGGTTTCCTGTGGATATTAATGGAGAATTGGGATTCATTTTCTCGGAACCAAAGATCGTAAAGGCCGCTGAAGAATTTCGGTTCGCTCTTGTCATGAAGTACGTGCATCAACGTCCGTCCATTGATAATATTATATTGACAATGGTGAAAACTTGGGGGCTAGTAGAGATTCCGACGATCAGTTTTATGGATGAATATCTTGTGCTTATTCAGATGAAAAATGAGCGTGACTTTGTGCATGGCTGGCCACGTGAAGGGAGAACAATGGAAGGCTATGTTTTTTGGGTTTTCAAATGGACAAAAGAATTTGATCTGAATAAAGAATCACCTTTGGCTCCTCAATGGATTTTTTTGCCAAGTTTGCTGATGCATTTATACCGAAAGGATTGCCTACAAATTTTAACCACTCGTTTTGGTCGCTACCTTGGGACAGACAATGCCACGCTTAATCATACTAGAGCGTCGAGGGCGAGGATTTATGTGGAAGTGGATCTGATGATGGAATCGGTACAAAGTTTTCCTATTGTCTTATCATATTCAAAGTGCATTTGACAGGAGGCAAAATATGAAAAAATAGCTTTTACTGTCAGAAATGTTTTCGTCAGAGGCACACCTCTGTGGTTTGTTGGGTTGGTGCGAAGAGGAAGGATGAAGGAAAAAAGAAAGAGAAACTGATTTGGAAATCAAGAGTTGGGGAAGCATCCACTGAAAATGATACTATAATTGGGGAGGGGCATCAAACAGAGGGGTCTGGTAAAGTGCCTATGATGATAGAGGTGGGGCATATTGATCTTGTGATACTTCCTGTGAGTAAAGAGCCTGTGATGACTAAGGTGGGGCATGTTTCCCCTGTGATAACTCTTGTGTGCAAAGAGTCTGTGATGACAGAGGTGGGGCATGTTAATCCGTTGAAAACTCATGCGTGTAAAAAGCCTGTGGTGACTAGTCAGGAGCCTTTGATGATTGCAAATGAAGGGCAGGTGTTGGACGTGAAGCAAGTGTTGGAGGGTCAAGGGGACGTGAATCAGGGTGGGAAGGCAAATGGTGCTGTACATGGTGAGTTAGTGCGAGACGTAAATGTAAACCAAGTCGAGAATAGTGATAAAGAATGTAAGGAAGTGTGGTATGATGAGGAGCCGATGTCTTCTTTGGTACCTCAGGGTGAGATGGCGCCTACAGTTATTTCTAGTGTAGGTGTAGTGATGACTGAAGACTTACATCACGATGAAGGGGGTGTGGTCTCTTATTCAGACAGGGAGGAGGGAGAAATTCCAATGCAGTTGGAGAAAGCGAAGGCATATGACTCCGATATAGATCCACGAACAGTCGCCAAAAAATCAAAATCAATGGATAGTAAATTAGTGAAAAAATCGCAAAGGGTACACACCCAGCCCCAAAAACTAAATTTATGACTGATACAATTTTTTTCTGGAATGTGAGGGGTTTAGGCAGGTCAAGGAATAGGCTGAAGTCTCTTATCAAGAAGAAAAATGCCACGTTGGTAGCCATTTCGGAATCTTTTGCAGAAGCGACACGTATGTCCTTGCTTGGAAATTTTCTGGATTTCCACCATTTTTGCTCTAATGAAGTTGAGGGGGCTAAGTTATGGATTTTCTGGAAGGAATCAAATTCTTTTGAGGTGCTGGGTAGTTCATCTCAGACAGTGATAGGCTGGTTTACTTTGGTCGATATAAGGGTATTAGTTACGTTTATCTATGCCAGTGATAGGCTAGTTTACTTTGGCCGGTTGAACAAAGGGAGTTATGGCCAGTCATGGAAGAGATACAGGTGGGAGAGCAGTCGTGGCTTATAATGGACGATTTTAATGTTATTCGCACGGACTCAGAACGAATTGGTGGAAGCCCTAGGCCATTAATTTCTATGTCTGAGTTCAACGACTGCTTGGATTATTGTGGTATTTTCGATTTAGTAAGTGATGGGCAAGCCATGTCATGGTGCAATGGCCATGAGGGAACTTCACGAAGTTGAGCTAAACTTGATAGAGTAGTCATCAACAATGCTTATTCTTCCAAGTTCTTATCTGCACAGCTAGAATATTTGAGCCGAAAGATGTCCGATCATTGCCTAATGGTAGTCCATTTGGATTGGCCCTACACCTCTTATAGTCCCACCCCATTCTGCTTTCAAGCTATGTGGTGTTCACATGAGGGGTTTTTATCTTGTGTCAAGGAGGCTTGGAATAGACAAGATTTGGTTAGAGGCCTTCGATGACTTGCTTTCAGAATTAAGAGGACTAAGGTCGAATTGAGAGCTTGGAATATTAATGTCTTTGAGAGAGTGGACGTTATTTTAAAGGAGCTTGAGGAAAGAGTGACGATTTTGGAGCATCAACTTCAGTTGGGTTTCTCTCCGGAAACAAAGGCTGATTATTAAACAATCAAACTTAAGATCCAGACTTTGGAGAAAAGAGAAGCTACATGGCTGGGTCAAATAACAAAAAAGAAGTGGTTGACGGAAGGTGATCAGAACACTCATTTCTTTCATGCTTCGATAAATCAGCATCGACAGTAGGGGTGTATTTCTTGTATAGTTCTAACGGATGTAAGGGTCTTGGAAACTACTGAAGATGTTCATTCAGGAGCCACTCAGTATTTTCGAGAGGTATTAACAGCGTTTTCAGAGGTGGAGCAAGGGACTTATCGGCCCTTATTGATAATGTTATTTTAGATGAGAAAAATATGATGCTTTGTATGGCGCCTTCTGAGGAAGAGATGAAAGAAGCGATTTTTTCCATTCCGAGACAAAGTAATCCGGGGCCTGATGGCTTCGGTTCTACTTTCTATATATCTTGTTGGGATATTATCAAAAATGATGATCTGGAGGCAGCACCAGAGTTTTTTAGTGGCAAGCCATTACCCAGGTTTTTTTCCTCTTCTTTTATTGTTCTAATCCCGAAAGTGCAGGATCCTTTGAGTTTTGACAAGTTTCACCCTATTAGTTTATGTTCTGTGGCTTACAAGATTTTTTCGAAAATTCTTGTAAGTAGATTGACGAGGAATATTCATAAGCTGGTCTCCCCTGAACAAGGTGCTTTTGTGCCAGGGCGAAGCATTTTTAAGAATATTTCCCTTTCACAGGAAATGGTTTATTCTTTGAATAAGAAAACTTTAAGTAGCAATGTGACGGTGAAAATTGATATGGCGAAGGCCTATGATCGAGTTGATTGGAATTTTTTATTGGAGGTTTTGAAGGCTTTTGGGTTCTCCAATAATTTTTGCCGACTTGTGGGGGAGTGTGTAAAGTCTCTATAGTTTTCTGTGATGATGAATGGGACTTTCAAATGGTATTTTCATCCTTCGTAGGGTTTACGACAAGGGGACTCTCTGTCCCCTTATCTATTTATTGTAATGGAGGAAGTGTTGACGTGGTTGCTCAAGAAAAACTTTGAGGCAAGGTGAATTGAAAGTTTCTCTCAATCGACTGGGGCTCTTTTGACCCCCCATTTATTATATGCAGATGATCTTCTGATATTTGCGAACGGTGGGAAAAGATCAATAAAAAGACTTGTTGAGACTCTTGCATTGTATGAAAGGTGGTGATTACGCTTAAACTAACACGTGATTATTGTGTATAGCTGAGGTGTCGATCCCACGAGGAAAAACAAACTACAAGGGAAAGTGTAAACCTTAACAAGAACAATAAAATTCAAATGAGAGAATCTGAGTTTCGATAATGAAATTATGTGAGATAGTTGTGTAAATATAACGAAGAATTCAATAGAGAAATAACAAGGTTCTGGGAATCCTTCCTAAGTTCGTTGCCTTATTCCCATCTCGATTCAATTTGTTTTATCTTGATTACTAGTTTCACATCCCAAACAAGCAATCGGTATATATTCAATCACAACACATGAACTCCCTAATGTAATTGCTACAAATTACTCTTTGATTCCAATTCAAGCACACATGATTTATCTTATAAATTAGCAAGAAGCGACAATATATTTCAATAACAATACCGCAGTAATGGACAAACCTATAAGATAAATTTACCGAAATAAATCACATCTAACAACTTAACATAAGAAGAGATTGACTAAACTTATATAGAGGAGAACTATGCAATCACTAGATTAAGAGTAAATCCTCTAATTCTTGCTTAATCAAAGAGTAAATCATAAACAATGTTTAACAATAAATCTTTACAACTGAATCAAGAATGGAAATAAGGAACAACTACACCTAGGAATCCATTCCTTTGCCTTGCTTGGAGATTAGCTAGACATTTGACTCATGCTTAATAACCTTAGAGAAGAAGAATGTGGAGCTCTCTTAAGAGTAAATCCTCTAATTCTTGCTTAATCAAAGAGTAAATAAAAAACAATGTTTAACAATAAATCTTTACAACTGAATCAAGAATGGAAATAAGGAACAACTACACCTAGGAATTCATCCCTTTGCCTTGCTTGGAGAGTAGCTGGACATTTGACTCATGCTTAATAACCTTAGAGAAGAAGAATGTGGAGCTCTCTCAAGTTCCATTATGTTTTTCAGCAAACCCTCAATGTTCTATATATACCCCATAAGGTTTTAGGGTATTGTCAGGTCAAAATTGTCAATATGGTCGTGAAACAGAAACAAGGGATTGCCCTCGTGCCGCGGCACACAAGAAGGAGGCCGCGACGCACACTATAAAAATGCCCCTGTGCCGCGGTGCACACTAGTCCAGGTCGCAGCGCTGCCTTTGGTTCATGCTTGTCAAAATTTCTAGAGGCCACAGCGCAAACTAGTCCAGGCCGTGGCGCACACTGGTTCCAACTTCTGAATGTTTCTGGTGGCCGTGGCGCACACTTTCTGTGCCGCGGCATGGAACAGAAAAGGGGTTTCTCTTCATTTTGTCCTTCCGAAACCATTCATTCACTACGATATGTAGGGTCTTCGTGCTTTAAGCAACGTTAGCTTTTCCATCTCTTTTAAAACTCAAAATACCGGAAAATGCATCGAAATAACTCAATGAACCAAGAATGACACTTTAGAATTATTAAGGTATAAATGTGTAATTTAACCCTAAAATGCTAACAAATAAATACTATTAAGATGCATTTTATGACTCTCATCAGGTGGTCGTGGCAATTGATTAGTAGGGAGAAGTCGACAATATTCCCTTCAAAGCTCATTATGACTTCTAAAAAACGTGCCTTGTTGAGGTTAACGGGTTTCAAGGAAGGAAAATTCCCAGTTATTTACTTCGGTGTGCCATTTGTTTCGGGTAAATCGACGGCTCGCATAATTGAGCCATTAGTAGAAAGAGTAAGAAAGAAGGTGGCAAGGTGGAAATTTAAATCACTTTCTCAAGGGGGCGGTTGATTTTATTGCGCCATGTTTTGTCGAGTATGCCCATACATCTTATGTCGGTGATTAGTCTTCCGGAGGTTACTATCTCTCGTATAAATTCTTTGTTGGCTAATTTTTCTGGGGGAGGTAGATAGAAAAAAGAAGGTTCATTCGCGATCCTAGTCGAAACTGAATAAGCAAACAATGGAGGGTGGTCTGGGTTTACGAGACTTTAAAGAGGTGCAACGATCTTTGCACATGAAGTTTGCATATCGCCTACTGTTGACTAAGAATTTATGGTCTGATTTTTTCCGAGCGAAATATTTCAAGAGATGGACATATAGCTGCTGGGAGCTCTACAGGCTCTCGTTTTTGGAGGTCTATCGTTTCAACCTTACCTGAGGTCATTGAGAACACTAAAGTGTTGGTGCGAGGAGGCAATGCTTCTTTCTGGTATGATAGATGGCTTGCTTCGGGTCCTCTTTTTGTGCAAGTGGAGGATTTTTCCGACGCTCAGTTTCAAACTAAGGACTGTTGGGCAGACCAATCTTGAGATGTTGGCCTTTTGACGGAACTGGTTGGTGTAGAAGCTACTTCGAAAATCTTACAGAATATGCATACTAGTAAAGTAGGCCCAGATGTTTTTGTCTGGACTCCTTCACATGATGGCAAGTTCTCGATAGCAAGTGCATTAGAGGTGGTTAGATCTAGAGGTGACTTACTGCAGTGGAAGGACTGGTATTGGCACCGTTTGTTACCTAAACGAGTGTCCATCTACCTATGGAAAGCATGGTTTAACTCTCTTGCAGTAGATGAAAGGGTGCAAACGAGGGGTGTTTCATTAGCTTCAGGATGCAATTGCTATATATGGAGATTTACGGAAACACTGGATCATGTTCTATGCTTGGGAGAATTGGCTACTAAGGTTTGGGATCGAGCAAGTGTTGCTTTGGGAGTCCCTTGTACATGACATACTGTATCGAAGGCGAGGGTCTCAGCATGGTTTCAATGTGCAAAAAATTCGTCCATAACAGGTACGTTAATGGGCTTATTACCGTGTCTAATTACTTGGTGCCTTTAGATGAGAAGATGCAAGGCACGAATGAAGGGGGTGCAAGAAAATGTTGACCAAGTGTGGTGGTCTGTGAAATACTGGATTCGTATGTTAGCTGGAGAGATTAATTCATCTCGACCATTATCTTCGAATGATTTGCAGATTTTGACTGAGCTCCAAGTTGAATGTCCGATAAATAGTGTGAGACGGCAAAAATTTGTAGCCTGGACGAAACCTCCTGTGGGTTGGGTTAAGCTGAACTGTGATGGGAGCTGTAGTGGTAATCCGGGGAGTTCAAGGGGAGGGGGTGTGGTAAGAGATGCAGCTAGTACTGTGAAAGGGGTTTTTTCTACCCATTTTGGTGTCGGCATTAACAATGGAGCTGAACTAAGAGCTATCTTAGAAGGAATTCTTTTGTGTAGAAAGTTAAATTGTTTTAATGTGATTATTGAAAGTGATTCCTGTCTGGTAGTGGATTGGCTTATGAAAAGGAAGATGCACTTTGTGGTATCTATGGGATTGTTGAGAAGATTCAATGGTTGCACTTGAGGGGCTAACGTTTATGGTGGTCCACCAATATCGCGAAGGAAACCAAGCGACGGATTTTCTAGCTCGGCAAGGTGAGATGGGGAGGAATGTTAGTTATGAAGGCCTCCATAATTTACCACGGCTATTGAAAGGCATTACTAGACTTGATAAAGTGGGGCTTCCAACTCTCAGGATTTAATTTTCGGGGTGTGATCAATCTGTTTTTTTTAGGTTTCTGAATGGGTTGTATTGTTGTTTTTGATTGTTTGTTTTGTCTCGTTGTTGGATTGTATCTTATTTCATAAATAAAAATTCTATCTTCGCTGTTAAAAAAAAAACAAAAAAAAAACTTTTCATTTATTCATTGACCTGAAATTGCAGAAGTTATTTTTTATATACAAATTCAATTTTGTTTCTGAAAAAACCATTTTATATATAAACCGTTTTTCTACATATGTTTCATCTTTGGTTAAGGTTAATTAATTTAAGCTTCATGATCACAATCTCCATGACTACCATGGTTCTTCATCAGAGTTATGACATGAGAATATATATATATATATATATATATATATATATATATATATATATATATATATATATATATATATATGAAGTGTGCTTAATTGAAATATTTGCCACATGCCCTTATCGCTAAAACAGATTAGTCACTTGTTTATTTTTTGTGCTTGTTCTTCACTTAATTATCTCACGCTTCATTGCCATTGATTGAAAAGATCATCTAGTTTATAGATGTGCTAATAAGCTTAGGATTCATAACTCGAAAAAAAAAATGCTATAAGAAGACTTGAACAAAAAATATTTATTATTTTTTTTCTCCCTGCAAAATCAAATGTTGAATGTCTTTTTGTGCATATTTGTATATTTGTTACTACTGTTTTGCAGGATGGAGTGGGAACCTACATGGAACTTCACTGCAGAAAATTCATCTGTAGGAGTGCTGAAACAAGTATTATTTCAAGGCATCCAATTGTCCCTTCAGCAACTTCAGTTCAAGCTAAAAAACTGCGAAAGTGGTTTGCCTGCAAAGGAGTTTCCCATAGAAACCTCAAGCTTATTGACAATTTTAGCAGGCCTACCAGTGAATCCTTCCTCAAGTGAACTTAAGATACATATGATCCGAACGATTTAATACCTATCAATCACATGAATAATAAACAGAAAGAAAATAATAAGACACAATATATCCAGGTTCATCCAAAAGAGTTTCACAATAATCAACCTCACAAATTTCTTGTTACAATGTTGACTCAGTATATAGAGAGTATTTATAAGTAACTTAAGAAACCTTATAGTTGCAAAACCACGACTATTCATAAGCCCAAACCCAAACTGTCAAGCAAAAAATCAGACCCAAAATGTGTATAGGCCTGAAATTTTCGGAGGCCTCAGGAGTTTTACATATCGGGACTCGTAAAGTATGCACCAACTCTAACATTACCTATCTCCTGTTAGTACAAGTATTATTCCTCATTATAATATAAAAATACATTACACTATTTAAAAACAGAGAATCCCCCATCCCTACTCAAAAAAGAAAAGAAAATAAAAGAGTGGTTCATGTAATTAAAACAATATCTAAAACACATTTTTCAGATGATGTCATATGCTAACCTACCAAAAAGAGATTTTCTAGTGTTCTGTCAAAGCTCTCACAAAAATGGCTTAAAATGAAAATATACTTAGTTACTTATTAAGAATAATATAATCAAATATGCTTAGTCACACCAGTGAAAGGATTCACTTTGTATTAACAGTGCTTAAGATTAGCATATCCTTAATTAACATTTTGGTGATTCTTTCCTCTTCCTAATTCAGAACATTTCAATATATGATCTGAAGATCATCTAATTACAAATCATCACAATAATATTATAATTTTCTAAGACATCAAAAAAAAAATTGTCACAGAATTTGTACTGTTTATGCCTGCAATAACATTTTCAATGAAAACAGTTGCTGACAAGCATGCTCATAATACATGACCAAGAGAAAAATAATAATAACTGTTAGAATGGATCGTGACAGGATCGTAAATTGATCGAGTAATAACCACAAAACAATAAAGTAAGGTAAAAAAGGAGATAGCAAATTTATGTGGTTCAGCTTAAAGCCTACATCCACGGGCAGAGGCCAGCAGCAAAATTTCACTATAGTGAGAGAATATACAAAGAGTGTTTACAAAATTGGCTTTAACCAATACACACAATCTCACAATTTCTCTCTTAACTTCTTTTTCTTCTTGATATCAATACTTCATGTTGGAATGCCTTTTATAGGCTCATAAAAAGTCCAAAGGACAAACATCAATGGATGCTCATCATTTTGTTCCCCAATTGTACCAAAGTGAACTTTGTCTTCCACTTTGTCATCCACCATGGCCGAAAGTGAGTTTTACTTTTGACCCAAAAATTAAGCCACAAATAATGCAAGAAAGTGGACTCAACTTTTGGCATCTTTTGGTCCACCACTAATTCAAGGCAATTATTCAACAAATCTCCACCTTGACTTGAATTTGACAATAGCGAAAATAAAAGCTTCAACCTCTGCCAAACAACCCCGAAGGGTCTAATGCAAATGTTGTGCAACACCAACCAAGTTCATGCAGTGAGTGAACTTGGTAATGGGAAGAGATTTTGTCAACATATCAGCAGGATTATTCAGAGTGCCAATCTTTCTTACAATAACATCACCTTGAGCCACAATATCCCGAATAAAATGATACTTCACATCAATATGCTTAGTTCTCTTATGATGCATCTGATCCTTCGTCAAATGTATAACACTCTGACTGTCACAATAAACTACAGTTTTATTGTTTCCAAACTGAGTTCATTAAGTATACCTCTTAACCAGATGGCTTCTTTGGCAGCTTCTGTAACAGCCATAAATTATGTCTCTGTAGTAGACAATGCAACTGTCGGTTGCAAGGTAGTTTTCCAACTGACTGCACAAATCCCAATAGTAAATACATAACCTGTAATTGATCTTCTCCTGTCCAAATCACCTAGAAAATCTGAATCAACATATCCAGCTAGATTGTCAGAAGTTCTATCGAATTCCAAACAAGCGGTAGAAGTACCTTTCAAATATCTCAAAATCCACTTGACAACTTGCCAATGAGTTTTTCTTGGACAGGAAAAATATCTGCTAACTACACTGACAGCATGTGAGATATCTAGTCGAGTGCAAACCATTGCATACATAATACTTCCCACTGCACTAGAATAAAGAACTCTAGACATATACATTATCTCATCTTTTGACTGTGGTGACACGGATGCTGATAATCTAAAGTGAGAATCTAAAGGAGTACTCACAGGTTTAGCATCATGCATACCAAAACGTTTCAGGACTTTCTCAATATATTTCTGTTGTGACAGAAATAATCTACCTGCACCTCTGTCTCTGTTGATCTCCATTCCCAAAATTTTCTTTGCTGGACCTAGGTCTTTCATCTCAAATTCATCACTTAGCTGAGATTTCAATCTATTAATTTCATATATGTTCTTTGCTGCAATCAACATATCATCAACATATAGCAACAAATATATGAAAGAACCATCATCAAGTCTTTGATAGTAGACACAACTATCATACTTGCATCTAGAAAATCCAATATGGAGCATAAAAGAGTCAAACCTCCGATACCACAAGCGTGGAGACTGCTTGAGTTCATACAAGGATTTTTTTAGAAGACAAACATGATCTTCCTTGCCTTCAACTTCAAAACCTTCTGGTTGCTGTATATAGATTTGTTCATCAAGATCACCATGAAGAAAGGCTGTTTTCACATCAAGTTGTCCCAACTCTAAATTATGCATTGCAACTAAAGCAAGTAAGACACGAATAGAAGTATGTCTAACAACTGGAGAGAAAACATCATTAAAATCAACTCCCTTCACCTGGCTGTAGCCTTTCACTACTAATTGTGCCTTATACTTGGTGTCTTCAACACCTGTGACTCATTTTTTCTTCTTAAATATCCATTTACACCCGATAATTTTCTTACCATTAGGTGGTTCGACCAATTTCCAGGTGTCATTTTTCTTTAGAGATTCTATCTCTTCATGCATCGCAACTAGCCATTTATCTGAATTAGATGAACTGATGGCCTCAGAGTATGAGGTTGGATTTGCGACATCAATGGTTTCTGCAACATTTAACGCATAAGCCAACATATCTTCAAAACCATACCGCTGAGGTGGCTTTATTTGTCTCATTTGTCTTCCACCAGCTAGAGTGTGATGCTCAGCTTCATGGTGTGTCTCTCCATCTGTAGACGAACTTGCTGACTGAATAGGATTAGAATTTGTAGATGATGAGGTACCAACCTCAAGTTCCACTTTCTCTTGTGCATTCTCCTTTCCTGTATCACATTGAACAGGCAATTCTTTTCTAGGGTGAAGCAGAGCAGATTCACCAAAAGTAATATCTCTGCTAATCATAAACTTATGAGTATCAGGACACTATAAGTGAAAACCCTTAACACCAGAAGTATAACCAAGAAAAATGCATTTCTTCGCCCTAGGCTCTAATTTTCCTTCATTCACATGAGCATATGCAGGGCAGCCAAATATTCTTAAGTTAGAGCAATCAGGAGGGCTACTTGACCATACCTTTTCAGGTGTCTTAAGTTTAAGTGATCTGTGAGGAGAGCGGTTCACCAAATGACATACCAAATTGACTGCTTCTGCTCAAAATTTCTTGTCAAGACCTGCGTTAGAAAGCATACATCGAGCTCTTTCTAACAGTGTTCGATTCATCCTCTCTGCGACATCATTCTGCTGTGGTGTCTTTCTCACCGTCTGATGTCTGACGATGCCTTCATATTTGCAGAATTGATTAAACTCCGAATCACAAAACTCAAGGCCATTATCTGTTATGAGTCTCTTGACTTGCTTACCGGTCTGCTTCTCCAATAAGGTCTTCCGTTGCTTGAAAATTCCAAATACCTCATTCTTGTACCTGAGAAAATAGACCTAAGTCTTTCTAGAAAAATCATCAATAATTGTTAGCAAGTATCTGGCTCCTCATTTAGAAATTTCACGGGAAGGCCCCCATAGATCAGAATGAATGTAATCAAAAGTACCTTTGGTTCTGTGAATTGCAGTGTTGAAGCTGACTCTTTTCTGCTTTCCAAAGACACAATACTCACAAAAATCCAGCTTCCCAATCTTTCTTTTAGGCAGAAGACCTTTTTTACTGAGTACAACTAATCCTTGCTCACTCATATGCCCTATGCGCATATGCCACAACTTGGTACAGTCTGAATCTGACATGGATGAGGAAACTGCTGCAGAGCTTGTAACTGTTGATCCTAATAAGGTGTATAGACTGCCAGACTTCTTTCCTTTCATGAGAACAAGAGCACCACAGGAAACCTTTATGTTCCCAGACTCAATCACAGATTTGCAGCCATTGGCATCCAGAATGCCCAAAGAAATAAGATTTTTCTTCAAATCATGTACATGTCTGACATCAGTCAATGTCCTGACAACTCCATCATGCATCTTGATTTTTACTGTGCCTACACCAATAGTTTTGCAAGTGGCATTATTGCCTATTAGAACAACTCCACCTTCAACAGAATCATATATGGAGAACCAATCTCTATTAAGGCACATATGATAAGAACAACCAAAATCAAGAATCCACTCGTCGTTGGATCTGGACTTGTCGGTTGCAAATAAAACATCAACACATTTTTTTCTGCTACATCAACATCAACTGTGTCTTCCTTCTGCTTGCCCTTGTCATTTTGCTGGTCATTCTTCTTTTTGTTCTGTAGCTTGTAGCATTCTGCTACGATGTGTCATTTCTTCTTGCAATAATTGCAAGTCAAATTTTTGTGCTTTCCTCTTGACTTTGATCTTCTTCTATTCTTGCTACCATCAAAGCCTCTGTCATTGAATTTGCCTCTTACAACAAGACTGGATCCCTGATCATCAGACTTACTAGACAAAAATTCGTTATCCAATTTCTCCTTACTTATAAGGGAAGATATCACATCATCAAAATTTAATTCTTCCCTACCATAAATTATAGTGTCTCTAAAATTATTGTATGAGAGTGGTAATGAACGTAATAATAAGAGAGCTTGATCTTCAGACCCAATAATAACTTCAAGATTTTTCAAATCATTAATAATTTAGATAAACTCACTGATATGGAACTTGAGAGAGAAACCTTCTGTCATGTGGAGACTATAAAGGCATTGCTTCAAAACCAACCTATTGGCCAATGATTTAGTCAAGTACAGCTCCTCTAGCTTGGCCCATAAGGCTGCAGAAGTCTTCTCTGACAGAACTTGTTGTAAGACATCATTTGAAAGACTCAGTTGGATTGCGGATAGAGCCTTATCATCCAGGTTATCCCAATCTTTATCACTCATGCCGGTAGGCATCTTGGCTTTCCTCAGTAGTGCTTTCTTCAAGCCATTCTGAGTTAGAATGGCTAATATACGAACTTGCCATAGACTGATTCTCAATATCAAACTTCATTGTCGACATCTCGATCGAACAAAATGATCCTGAACAAAATTTTCACTATTCACGAAATTCACTATTCACATGAACAGTACTTGCAGAAAAACAGACATAAATTTATCACCTACAAGCTCTGATGCCAGTTTGTTAGAATTGATCGTGACAGGATCGTAAATTGATCGAGTAATAACCACAAAACAATAAAGTAAGGTAAAAAAGGAGACAACAAATTTACGTGGTTCGGCTTAAAGCCTACGTCTACGGGCAGAGGCCAGCAGCAAAATTTCACTATAGTGAGAGAATATACAAAGAGTGTTTACAAAATTGGCTTTAGCCAATACACACAATCTCACAATTTCTCTCTTAATTTCTCTTTCTTCTTGATATCAATACTTCATGTTGGAATGTCTTTTATAGGCTCATAAAAAGTCCAAAGGACAAACATCAATGGATGCTCATCATTTTGTTCCCCAATTGTACCGAAGTGAACTTTGTCTTCCACTTTGTCATTCACCATGGCCGAAAGTGAGTTTTACTTTTGACCCAAAAATTAAGCCACAAATAATGCAAGAAAGTGGACTCAACTTTTAGCAACTTTTGGTCCACCACTAATTCAAGGTAATTATTCAACAATAGCAATGATGATGAAAGAGAATATAGTCATTAAGAGAAAGAACAAAATCTGGAAAAAAGAAAATAAAAAAACTCATCCAACAAACAAGGCTTCAAACTTCCAATTAGGCCTCTTAGTCGGGGAAACATATACATGTGAGTAATAGATGGGATGATCTAGTTCCATTTAGGCTAATTCTTAGTATGTCAAACTGAGATGAAACTTGGTGCAACGTTCACATAAGAGGGAGAGTTTTCTGGTGATAAGACTATGTTTAGGGCTGAGAACATGGAAATCAAGTACTAGCATATACACCAAAAAGACTAGAGAAAACCATGCATTAAGGAAAATGAAGGAAAGAAAAATTATAATGGATGGAAATTGCTTACCCAAGAATAAAAGACCACTTCATTTCAACCAGATGAGCTGTCTGCTGTGCTGCACTACCTGACCTCAGGACTCCAATGTATTTATACGGTTTATGGGCTATTTTTGGCCAATTATCACCAAATTCCTATTTAATGTATTTATATGGGATATGGACTATTTTTGGCCAATCAACTTCTTCTTTACATCTTTCCTCGAGTTCAGGACAATCTTGAATAGACAGGTGCTGAAGAGCGATAAGAAATTTCAGACCTTCTGGCAATTGCTTCAAATTATGACAGCCAAAAATTGACAAAGATCTAAGTGAAGCAAGGTCCCCAATCCACTCTGGCAATGCTGTTAAACCCGGACAACTCCCGATTTCCAAGCAATGCAGTGTTCTGACATGCTGTAGCCCTTGTGGCAGTTACAAAAGCTCAGGATCGCTTAAGATAGTTAAACTTTGGATCTGAGAGAGGTTATGCATGTCCTCTGGAAAAGAAGCCAGACTTGGACAATAGATAATCATCAAGTGCTCAAGTGAAGTACGTTGTTGCATACTTGTAGATAAAGAGGCCAGATTACTGCAGTTTTCATTGGACAAAGTTCTAAGTGAACTCAAATCTCCAACCCCATCCTCGGGCATAGTGATTATATTGTGGCAATCACTGATCTCCAAGGACTCCAGAGCTTTGAGGTTCTTCAACTGTTACGGCAAAGAGGAGAGCTGTTAACACCAACGAATTGCTAATGATCTAGAGTAGTAAGGTTTCCCAGCTCCAGAGGCAGCGAATGAAGCCCGGGGCAAGAGATGATCTCAAGAGAAGTGAGAAGAGGATTGTTAGCAAGAAACACTCCTGAGAGAGCTACTAGCTCTTCAACTTTCCCAATTGCAAGAACTATAAGAGAGGATAAACCTTGAATGGAGCTAAATTGGACTGCAATCGCGCAGTTCCAAATGTTGAAAAGACGGTAAAGATGGCATTGCAGCAAGCTTTGGACATTTATTGACAATTAACTTACTCAGGTTAGGGAAGGCATCTCTGGCATCTAGACTTGACCATTCTTCCAAACTTGGAAAACCTCTGAGAACAAGTTTTTTAAGTGATGGGAATGCTTTGTTGGTGCTTTCACCATAGAACTCTTTGCCAAAGCACTTCACAGCACGCATTCTTTGCCGAGAGCATCTTGAGCAATAGAAGATACCCGAGTGCAGGAAGGCACTCAAGATTTTTGCAGTTCTCCAAATGGACCACAATCAGATTTGGTAGAGTCTATTGAAGAAATCTTATTCCTGGATATCCTTTTACAAAGTGCCTTTTCAAGTTTTGGTGAGGTTGGAGGCTTTTGAGCTTTGATAACTTCTCCCAATGTAGCAGCATCTGGTTCATGCTCTTGTGATGGTCCGAGTGAGAAAACTTGTGTAGCTGCTCGTGATTTATCCTTTTTAACAGGAATCATGGACTTTAAATTCACACCATTCTCACAGTTACCGTAACATAGTTCCAACGACTCAAGTTTTTCTTTCTTCATTAGATTAGCGTACTTAGCATCATCCACGTTCTCTAGACATCTAACTTGCAGTTCACTTTGAAAGTCTAGCCTGAAGGAAATCAATCTAAAAAATTTGGGAAAGTTTAAAAAATTTCATCAATTCTCATAAACTCTAATATTTTCTTTATCTTTTTCAACTAAAAACCTGATAAAAACAACCCCTTTAAAAATATGTTTTCAACGTAAAAAAATCCACAAAACTCTATTTTATCCAACAAACAATAAAAAAATAATATTTTTAAGGCAAATAGTATATTTAGTTCGCAAAATGAAATTGGGATATAATAGAATTATTAAGGGTGAGTTTAATTGTGAAAAAAATTGATATGAATGAAAATGTAATGGAATAAAAGTTATTTAACATTTGATAAAAATTTATATTGTTGATGAAGTTGTAAAAATATTTTTTGATGTTGGAATTGACAAAAAAAAATTGACTATTTCATTGTCTAGATGGATTTATTTCACTAAATTGATTTTATTAATTGTATAATAAAAAATTATTTTAATCACAATAAAAATATAAATATAACAATAATCATCATTGAGAAAAAAAAAAACTGTCATGTAGTGGTAAAGAGTGTAAATTATTTTGTCAACCATGACCAATTTAGAAAAGTACATTTTAAATAAAAAATTTATGAATTCAAAAGTAATATATTTTTTTTGATATCATGTACGATTTATGATTTATAAAATGATTTATGAAATAATTTATGTTAAAATTACAGTGTAATTATAATTTTTTTAGTGCTTAATAAAACAAAATACATTTTTTGACATTAATTTATTTTAAAAAAAATAAAAGTCATTTCTTAAATCTTTTTTTTAAAGATCTGCTTATTAAAAGTAAAAACTATTTTATTTAAACTCTATTAATTTTTTCTTTAAACTGTTTTTAGTTTCTGAAATGTTAATCATAAAAAACGTGTTTGGTGAAAGCAGCCGAAGCCAGGCTACCAAACAGAGAGAGAGAGAGAGAGGGATGCAATCTTTATATTTTACTAAAATGCTCACCTCTTTCTCAATAGTGGCTCCTTTACTCAGCTGCCTAACCTTAAGCAAAAACAAAGCCCCCCCTCTCTCGCTCTCCCCCCCCAGGAGTTAGGACTCGCAGTCCACACAACAGTGGCAACCACAAGACCAATAACGGCAGCAATTGCTACCCAAACAACCTCATGCTTGCTTTCAAAACGACCATTCATTTTCAAGCATAAACCTAATGCCGTTACCAGTCTCTGCTTCAGCAGGAAGATATTCGTCTTATCAAAGAGGTCCTTCTCTTGCAACGCTATTTACAACCCGCAGGTCCAGATCAAAGAGGAAGGACAGCTCGAAACCCTAGATTATAGAATCTTCTTCATCGACAACTCCGGCAAAAAGGTATTTTCACCTCTCTCATCTTAAAATTGTAAATTTATGTGTGTGTGTGTCTATATATATATATATACGTGTATGTTTGTGTGTCTGCTTTTGTTCCTTCTAGTTTTGCCATCAACGTCTGTTTGGTTGTTTGGTTGTTGAGAAAATTGGCCAATTGGGGAATGAAAGTGAATATTGAGGAACTGATTTTCTAAATGCTCAATCATTCGGTCACTTTGGATTAACAAAATTGTTTGGATTAGTTGAGGTGAATTTACAGTCCATTCGACTTTGTTAAAAAAAAATAAAGCAGCAAAACAAATGCTAATGGTGAAAGATATTTCTTTCTATTAATTTCGACCAAATATATATTCCTAATCCTAAAAGTGATGTTCATTTTAAGGGCTTTTCTTTTTCTACTTTATTTGCATTTGGGGTTTGTTTGGTTGATGAGGAGGACAAGTCAGAGTTTTTATTCTTCAATTTAACATTAAGTAGGATCAGCATGTCATCTCTAAGTCTAGTAAAACTAGTATTTGGCTTTGTGGAATTATTCTGACTTTTTAAAAAAAAAAAATCCAGAATATATGCTGAGTCAAAAAATTGTTTTGTGATTTCTTTTATCCTTCATTTTGTCATTTGGATCTAGTTGAGTTGTTTACTGAGACAACAAAAAGATCTCAAATTTTTAATAATTAACTTGTGACGGGAATAATGCTGAATTGGGGAATTTATTGAAAACTGAGAATTTTCTGAACTTTGGGAATGTCTAGCAGACGATGAAGTGTAAGGAGCTCCGAATTTTTAAAAGTAGAAGAGAAAATTTAAGGGATTATTGTTAGATGAGCATTAAATGAATGACAATATTTTTACCAACAATCATTGTGCATAATTTCCTCAGCATTTGCACACTTCGTCATGTTGCCTCTAATCCGTGAAGGAATATTTTCACTGGTTGTGCAGATTTCTCCTTGGCATGATATACCGTTGCACTTGGGTGATGGTGTTTTCAACTTTGTTGTGGAAATACCTAAAGAATCAAGTGCAAAGATGGAGGTTGCTACTGATGAAACACACACTCCCATTAAGCAAGACACGAAGAAGGGAAAACTTAGATATTATCCGTAAGATCTACTGTCAGAAAATTTTGTACTTTCATCTTTTTAGTTTACTTTTGCTCTTGTGAAGGTGCTTGGATTTTTTTTTCTTTCAGAAATGTTCTTCATGCATGGGTATCTAAGTTTAGCTGTTGGTTACCTTCGAAATGGTCAGGATAATCAGAATACTTTGTGTCTGAAATACTCTAGTTTCACACTCACCAATTGCTGGTTTTCATGTGGGAGTTTCTAATGGAAAGAATTTACCCCTGTTGATTGCTCTAATTATATGTCCATCAGCTTTTCTCTAACAGCCACATTCTTAGGTTTACATTTCCTGAGGATAACTCTTGGCGATGCCATGAAATGGCCGACACCTTTATTGTGGACCTCATGTCTCACCAAATGGTTTCTTAATACTTTCTTTACAGAGTCCTCTCTGTGGAAAAACCCTTTTTATTTTATCTTTACATTTGTCCTTCTTTGTTCTTTGCTGATTATAAAGAGTCATCATGCTTGAGAAATAACTTAAATTGTTGTTAATATTTTTTATTTTAAATTTTTTTATTTGAATCTATTCCTTATATAAGTAATTCCTTATTATTGACTTAAAAGTTTATGGAGACACTAAGTTAAAGAGTGAGGCTGTAGTAGATTGACCTTGGACACTCAAGTTACTAGAAATGTAGAAACCCTCCAACCAAACAGTTTTGGATGCTTAACTGTTTTACGGATTTTCATAACATTTAAATGATCTAATGAGTACTCCATTGTTATTCAGTAAGCTCTCAATCGTTCACTGTAATTTTCTTCCATTCTCTACTTTTACACGTCTCTTAAGACAATAGGATCTAAAATTGTACTGTTCATAAATGAAGACCTTTGCTAAAATCATGTTTACTCTGAATTACTACCCTTCTTTTACAATCTTCATTGAATGATTCTTTTGCAACTTGCTATGCCTCAACATCTGGAATGCGTTACCCAACCATTTGGCTTAACTGAAACCTCCATCGAAATATTCTTCCAAAACAAAATAATGGACCCTGTCATTTGTCACAAACTCAACCCCAATTCTATTTGGGCTTCCCTTTCTTCTTGTAGTGCCTTAAAATAAAATGCTCCTCCATAGTGCAGTTACCGATCTTCATTCCACACCAACAAATTATCTTAGGTGAGACATGCTTTGCATAATTTATTTCCCTTTCCTAACTGAACATGCTTTGCGATATTGTTAGTTTTCCTGTTCTCATTCTGTGGTTCGGGCTTTTCAACTGGCTGGAACTTTTATTTATGTCGATAGTGACCTAAAATCATTTGAATCCACAGCCTAATTCTATCAATAGTGAACTATAATTACCGTGAAATATCTTCCTGAATTTTTGTAGGCTTCATTCATAACCAAATGAATGTGAAAGAACTGAGTCAACAGCACTTTTAATGTAAGCTTGTTGTGAATTCTCCAGAACTTGGTTTGTCATGCTTATTATTCGTGCAATTTATGTCTTCTTGATTGTCATTATGATTAGTTGTACTTGAAATTCTTAGAGGTTTTATCTTTCAAGAATGAAACACTCTTTGTTCCTCAGGTACAACATAAACTGGAATTATGGATTGCTTCCACAGACATGGGAAGACCCATCACTTGAAACTCTGAAGTTGAAGGGGCATTGGGGGATAATGACCCAGGTAATTCACATACAATTGAAATTTCTTGAATATTTCTATTTTCATTTGTCTAGGAAGTAGAATTCCAATTGTTTGACACGTTGTTTTCTTCATTTGCAGTTGACGTTGTTGAGATCGGCAAAAGTCAGAGAAAGATTGGTGAAGTTCTGAAGGTCAAGCCATTGGCTGCTTTAGCTATGATTGATGAGGGGGAACTTGATTGGAAAATAGTTGCAATTTCATTGGATGATCCAAAAGCTTCTCTTGTGAATGATGTTGATGACGTTGAAAAGCATTTCCCGGTATGGCCTATTCTTTGACTGAGTGCCTATTTTCCCTACTGGGTTCTTCATGCCAAATATATGTTTGGGTTTTGTAATATCTATGCTTTATCTATTAGTAATCATGTCATCTGCAAGGCTCCCAGCAAAGAAAGAAGAATCTAATCTCATTTGTAAACCACAGCAATTATATGGGCGAGTTATTGTTCATATAATTATATCGTATAAATATCATGTAATTGACACGTATTTAAAAATATTTAATCTGTTGTAGAGCAATGTCAATTTGTATGATTGATAAAGGCAAATTATATGGAATATTTTGCAAAAGAAAATGTTTATGTATTCTCTTTGTAGAGAGAATAAGAAAGATTATAGGTTTAAATATTGAGGCAGTAGAACAATAATTCATCACAAGGAGTGGACAAATATTTAAGGGAAGGTTAAATCAGGGATATAACATTTATCAAGGATTGGTTATGAAGTAGTGTCCAATTGGGATGACATTGTTTTTTGTAGGTATTATTAAAAAAGAACGTGCCTTTTGTTCGGCCATTAAAAGATTATGAATTTGTGTCAAAGTTGCTATTTTTTAAAGTCAGCTAGGGACCACGGTCCTCTCCATTTGAAAATTTAAATGGAAATCAAACTCATGGTGAGATTGAATGTTATAATGATAAATTTGAATTTAAATATTCTCCATTTGATGATGTGACATTCAATCTCAACATAAACTTGACTCCATTTCAATTCTCAAATGGAGAGAATCATGATCTTTGTGGTGGATAGTAGATATAGAAATAATGCTGATTGTACTTTGTACTGATATCAACATCGCAGATAACACAATTGTTCTTTTGCAAATCAATTCATTTGAGCTAGTTGTAAGCGTACCCTCTATCCTATACAAAGAATTGCCGGGACTAATCTGTTGATTATCCTCAGGGTACTCTTACTGCGATTAGGGACTGGTTTAGAGACTACAAGATCCCTGATGGAAAACCGGCTAACAAGTTTGGTCTTGGCAACAAACCAGCAAACAAGGTAATCTTCTATCAATCTCCTTCCTTTGTTCTTGCTTGGTTGTTGATTTCTTGAATTCTTTTTTGTGTTGTCTTTGCTAATATTAGAACGGGTTTCTGTTTGATGACAGGATTATGCTCGTAAGGTCATCAATGAGACCAACAAGTCTTGGGCTAAACTTGTCAAGAGATCAATTGATGCTGGAGAGCTTTCACTTGCATAAATGAAAACCATTAGACTTGGAGTTGCATGCAGCTGGTAGTGCTTGTTTTTGTAAGCTACTTTTCAGAGTTTTCCCTTTTGGCGAGCAAGTCCTGGTAATCTTATGAGTTTAGTATCGAAACATTCCTTCTCATTGTTGAGCTTGAATAATCAACAACTCTGATGCAGTCTGCCTATAATTTATACTCTTTGTTTTAATTGAAATATGGGGATTCTTTCGTGTGCATCTTTTAGTTAGTATGACAGTTTGTGTGTGTCATTTTGATTAAATAATGAAACGGGCCTCTTTTCTGGAACTGCTGTGTGAGTTGTGTGAGTTAAGAGTATGTCTGGAATAAATAAGTTTTATAGAATTTATTTATAATTCCAGACATTGTCATGTTTGAGTTTCCATGTTATGAATTCTATCAAAATTAATAAAATTTACAAATGAATTCCATGAATGAAGATAAAAAAAGGATTTTTTCTGCCGTTCTTTTAATATTAAGTATGACAGTTTTAGTAAAGAACATTTCTATGATAATATTCAAGCTACTATTGATCTATGCGTATCAGATTTGTGGAAAGTGTCATTTTGCATAATTGTATTAACAATAGTCACTACATGATCAGTGATTAAAATTTACACATACTGGACCTTTGCCCTACCAATCCGACCTACCAACAAGAGAAAAGAAGCAAAAAACCTCAAGACCCTTGACCATCCCTACCAGCAGCTGAGTTCAAGGGCTTCTTGGAATCTCTTCTCCAGTGTAGAATCAGTAGACAAAGAAGGATCAAGCATGGAATCTCTACCCTCTGTTCTTCCTTTGAGTAGATGATTATAAAATGGGACCCACTTCCTAAGAGATGTTGCAGATGGTGGTGATGATGATGAAGCTGAAGGAAGGAGAGATGGTGAAGAAGTTTAGCTCAACAATTATATATCTCTATTTATGGTCGGGTTTAATAAGATATATCATCATCAAATGAAAAAAACACAATAGTTATTGATGTTCAAATTATGTGTACATATTTGTTTTAATTTGCATTACGATTCATTTAAAATGGATGAAATGATTATATAAATTGAATTTGAGATAATCAAAAGACTTCCACTTTGATTATTAAGTCAAGACTTTATTGATGGTATATTACAATAATATCCCGTATATTCAGATCATGGAACTTCTATTTATTAATTTTTTATAAAAAATTAATAAAAAAATCAATAATATGGTACATCAACTTAATGACCCCTGACCACTACCACAAGCTTCAACATTTTGAGATTACTGTTAAATTATTGCAGTTTCAATCCCGATTTGTACTCAAACGCAAAGATGTATCCATAAAAAGATAAAATAAAATGCACACATGTTAAGAAAATCTACCTGCTAGTTTTAGTATTTCATTTTACTTCTTTTTATCCCACTTTATTAGTGTTAAAAAGAAAAGATCTTGAGTTCAAATTTAACTCCATTTGGATTCGGGATCGATAAAAAACCACATTTCAAAAATGATTTACCTAAGGAAGTTCTTTCCATACTAAAATACTTCAGTTTTCAACATTTCATTTAGACTCTGAATCTCAATCAAGCTTCATGTTTCCTTTTCTGAATTCACAACCAAAAGAATACAGATTAACCTGGGTCTCTGAGGATAGAGAATTCCTTCAAATCTTCCCTACAGGAGATTTGGGTTCGAACTTATCCCCGCCAATACAAATTTTTTAAAAAGAATACATATTACAACAATCATCCCCGCATGCTTGCCGCTAAGCGATGTACACAATTTAGAAGATAAAAGTAAACTTCAATTTAAGGATACCAGAACTGCTTGTGGGATCTGACTCGTAATTGAACTTCATATCACTAGGGGGAAAAATAGAAGGAATGAACTTGGAAGAGTTTAAAAAAAAAGACACTTCGAGAGTAAAACATATGTGAAGATCACTAAATAAACAGGCTTCACAAGACCATTTAGACAAATTCTAAAGGTGTTTTTAGTAATTAATTTCAATTTGTCCAACGCCAAGTCTCGAACTGCTTTAAAAATTATCAAATATAAACACATTCTAATCACATTACCTTTATTTACATGAAAATAATTAACGTTTTAACCGGAAAAATCGCCTTGTAAAAAATAACAATAAAAAAGATAATTTACAGTTACAGCATGGTCTTAGGGTTCAACAGAAGTTTCTGTTGTTTCTGCTGTCCCCCCTTCAAGCAAAGGTGCCGTGTTTGGCCAGTCAATTGCATGTTGATGCTCACTATCTTCATTAAATCTGTCCACACTCTGCAGCTATATTTCTGCCATAATACCCATACAATAACGATTTCACATCCAGCTGATTTGATGGCTTAATAATTTCCTTCTGGCGTAAATATAAGACCAGAAATTTGTGCAACTAATTAAATTCCTCCAAACTGCATGTCTTTTGTTGTTGTCTTGTATAGCTCTCTCTCCCCTGTTTGTGCATGTGTGTGTTTTTTGTGAATGTGTGTTTTTCATTTTGCTACAGCGGACTTCATCAACTGCTCCGCAAAAAGAAAGGATAGAGTCCTCAACAGTTTAAAACTGTTTTACAGGTTCTAAGCTGATTATAAGAATGAGTACCCACCCATCCAATGAACTAATTATAAAGGCTTAAAATGCATTTTGACCCTCAAGGTTTAGGGGGTTCTATCACTTCAAACCCTACCATAATCACCATTTTCGTCTTGAAAATCTAAAACAACTATGCAGACACAAAATTAAAAAGTAAATCATATCCTTCCTTACCACAATCTTTTTTTCCTCTGTTCTCTCCCCAAAAAAGTGAGCCCAATGGTAACACACAAAATGCGTTTTCTGCCGGGGTCTCCTTCTCCGGCACCGTCGCTCCCCTAGTTTCGTTTTATCCGGCACCGTCGCACCCCTAGTTCGTCTTCCCCAGCACCGTCGCACTCTTTTTTTCCGGCAACGTCGCACCACTATTATTTTTTCGCTGTTTGCCTATCTTTTTGCCCATCAGAAAAAGCAGTGTTTCAAGACAAGAAGCAGCTCCACCAGCCCCAACGATTCGGGCCGACCGGCCGAAAAGCAAAACTCGACCGGCTGCTTTCCTCTCGTGCTGATCTGCTACAACTCTTCAGATCCTGTCTTTTTCTGGTGACAATCCGAGCTTCATTTGACTGCAATATCTCTACTTTTGAGAGCTGCACCGGCTTGCCTTCCTTCTGCTTCCGGTCAGCTGATGAAGCACTGTTTGGGGTGGGTCCTCGGTAATTTCGAACTTGGTCAAGGTGGAATCCATGATTTAATTGCTGCTTTCGTTAGAGACGACGTGGAATCTCAGCGGGAAGCAGTCTGACTCCCTGAACAGGTTAGCTCTAAACCTCAATTTCATGTCGCAATTTATTTGTAATTGATTTGTTTCTGAAATCGGATGTTGATAGCGACACGATTTGGGTCTAAAAATTGATTACACTGATTGAGCTCCGAGCTAGGAGTTTCCTTTTGAGTTTTTTCGCTTTCAACGCTTGGGTTAGCCCATGACGGCGCCCATACCCCCACCGGTGTCATCTACACCGTCGGGGGGTTCAGATAGTATGGATTATAGCTCGAAATCTTTTGCGTAAGCAGTCATGAAGCAATCGACACTGTCTTTCAAGCTTCCTATGCGGTATCCGGTAGATGTGAATGGGGAACCAGGTTTCGTTTTTACGGAGTCTGAGATGACAAGAGTTGCAGATGATTTTAGTTTTGCACTAGTGTTAAAATTCTCTCGTTATAGGCCATCCAATGATAAGATTAGGTTGCACGTGATTAAGTCCTGGGGTTTATTGGAGGCACCGCTTATCAGCTTTATGGATGAATATCATGTACTCTTACAATTGCAATCTGAGAGGGATCTCGTGCATGCCTGGGCGAGAGAGGGTCGAGTGATTGATGGGTGTGTGTTCAAGTTATTCGGATGGACAAAGGAGTTTGATATCCATGTTGAATCCTCTCTGGCGCCCCAGTTGATATTCTTACCAGGGTTGCCTCTACATATGTATAGAGCCGATTGCCTACAAATCTTAGCCACGAGATTTGGCCGATTCTTGGGCACTGATAATGCAACACTGAACAAAACGAGGGCTACAGGGGCACGTTTGTGTGTAGAAGTGGATCTAAAGGAGAAACCAATCAAAGGATTTCCGATTGTCGTGTCGGCAAACAAAACAATTTGGCAGGAAGTACGGTATGAAAAAATTGGGTTTTACTGCACTAAGTGTTGTAGACAAGGGCATACGAGAGTGGTTTGCCGCATGGGGGAGACGCAACACAAGATAGGAGGGGGGACTAGTAACCGTGGGCATATCAAGAATCAGCGAGTATGGAAAGGAAAAAATAGAGAGAGAGAGAGAGAGATAGAGGAATCCAGTGAGAAGGAGGGAGAGAATGAGCAAGTTACCAAGGTGGTGGATGGGGTAATGGGTGGGGTTGAGAAGGAGGGAGAGAAAGAGCATAGGATGGACAAAACGATGGCCTTGGTTGCGGAGGGAGTTACAGATAGAGCTGTGAAGGAGGGGGAAAAAGAGAATGTGCATGACCAACAGATGGCCTTGGTTGCGGATGGGGTAGTGGAGATGCAGGGCAATGACATCGTGACGTTAAAGCAGACAGATCCGACGTGCATGAAAAGTGTACTTGGGAAAACAGACTCAGCGATGAAGGAATACTCTGTTGAAGAGGTCTCTGAGGAACCCGTGACCATACATGACCCGATTATTACGCATGCAAAAGAGGGCAGGAGCCATGCAGTACAGATTGACGTTGGGAGTACTACAGTTGAGTTTTTAGATATGGAAGAAGGTTTGTGTAGAGATTTTTTTGAGGGGGGTCAAATAGATTTGGTCTCCAAAATACTAGAGTTGGAATGCAGCACTTAAATACCTTTTGACAATGTGGTTATTGCAGGGGAGGAACAAATAGATTCCCTATCAGATCCAGAGGATGCAAGTGTTCCTGGTTCTCTGGTTCGACAAAAACAATACAATTCGGATCCAGAGAGCAGCCAGCCCAGCCCCATGACTGAAGCAAAGAAAACTGCAGTGAGACAATCACAACGAGTTGTATTTCGACCCACTAAACTCAATTTATGATTGATAAAATTTTGGTGTGGAATTTAAGAGGGTTAGGCAGTTCCCGAAATTGTTTAAAAAGCTTAGTAAGGAAGTATGGTGCATCTATTGTAGGGATTTTGGAACCTTTTGCTGAGGTTGACAAAATGAATCACTTGGTTTGTATGATGGGGCTTCCGAACTTTTGCAGTAATGCGGAAGTTGATGGTAAAATATGGATTTTCTGGAGTGATGATTGTGAGTGGGAGGTGCTGTCTATGACTAATCAGTTACTCTCTGGGTGGTTTTGGATTGGTGAAGAGAAGATGCTCATATCATTTATATACGCGAAGTGTAATAGCATGGATCGTAGAGAGCTATGGAAAAGTTTAGAGGTGGTTAATGCCAATGGGTCCCCCTGGCTTGTGGTAGGGGATTTCAATATTATCCGAAAAGATAGTGAAAGAGTGGGTGGTCATCCAAGGCTGCTAGCTTCTATTTTAAATTTTAATAATTGTATTGATCACTGTGGTTTATTGGACCTCCAGGTTGTGGGGTGCCAACTGTCGTGGTGTAATGGCCATAAAGGGCAGAGTCGTAGCTGGGCAAGGCTTGATAGAGCTCTAATGAATACTCCCTTGGCAAATAGGTTTCCTTCAACCTTCTTAGAATATCTTCAATGGAAGACTTCAGATCATTGTCCTATGATCATTCACTCCCAAAAACCAGTGGTAAGCTACGGCCCCCATCCTTTTCGATTTCAAAATATGTGGGTAACACATGCATATTTTATGCGATGTGTGGAAGAAGTATGGAAGGCTCCTACCACTTCGGTGGGTCTTGTAAAGTTGGCGGAAAAATTGTAAAAAAACAAAGCTTGCGTTACGAGTTTGGAATAATAAGGTATTTGGGCATGTGGGGCAGACCATTAAAGAATTGGAAGAGAGATTGGAGGCTTTAGAGAGTCGGTTACAAGGTGGCTATGATAATGAGGTAGAATGTGATTTCTTGGTGACTAAACTTGAACTGGATACATGGGAACAACGTGAAGAATCCAGACTCTCTCAACTGGCAAAAAGAAGTGGCTTTTAGAGAGTGACCAGAATGGAAAATATTTCCATGCAGTTGTGAACCAACGGAGAAAAAAAAAAGTCATACAAAACATGCGGCTAGAGAACGGTGTCATGTTGAACTCACCGGAACAGATCCATCAAGAAGCTTTAAATTATTTTCAAAACTTTCTTTCAAATGACTCTAATGTTGATCAAGTGGATCTCACACCTATTATTCAGTGCTCGTTAACGGAGGAAAATAATTTGGCTCTTGTTATAGCCCCGTCTGAGACTGAGGTTTTGGCTGCGTTGAAATCAATTCCAAAAGAGAGCTCACCTAGTTCGGATGGGTTTGGCTCGGGTTTCTATTTAAGTTACTGGGATTTGATCAAAGAGGATGTTGTTGAGGCAGCCAAGGATTTTTTTTCGGGTTCTCCTTTACCTAGATTTTACACAGCATCTTATCTAGTGTTGATTCCGAAGGTAGAGGACCCCAAGAGTTTTGACAAGTTCCGTCCTACCAGCCTTTGCTCAGTCGCATATAAGATATTTTCTAAGGTTTTTGTGCAAAGGTTGACACCTCATCTGTCTCAGTTGATTTCTCATGAACAAGGTGCTTTTATTCCAGGCCGTAGCATCTTTGAAAACATCACTTTGGCTCAAGAATTGGTTCACTCTCTGAATAAGAAAACAACGGGCAGAAACATTATGGTGAAAATTGATATGGCAAAAGCCTATGATCGCGTAAATTGGAAATTTTTGTTGAATGTGTTAACATCTTTTGGCTTTTCTCTTCAGGTTTGTAATCTTGTTAGGGAGTGTGTTCAGTCCTCTTGGTTCTCCATTATGATGAATAGGACTTACAAGGGTTTCTTTCACTCGGCTCGGGGTATTAGACAAGGTGACCCACTATCTCTACAATTATTCATTATTATGGAGGAGGTGTTGTCAAGATTACTTTGCAAGAACTTTGAAGAGGGTCGAATTGGTTGCTTTTCTCATCCTATGGGTGCACCTGTTGTCTCTCATTTATTGTATGCAGATGATCTTTTAGTTTTTGTGAATGGTGGCAAGAGCTCGATTCATAGGCTCACAAAAACCTTGGAGGTATATGAAAAGTGGTCTGGGCAATTAATCAATAAGGAGAAATCGGCTCTCTTCTTCTCAAAGACCATTACTTTTGCGAGGCGTCGTAATCTCATGAGATCAACCGATTTTATGGAAGGAAAGTTCCCGGTTACATACTTGGGGGTCCCTCTGGTGGAAGGTCGTCTTACATCAAGAGACTAGGAACCACTTATTGAGAAGATTCGGAGGAAAATAGCGGGCTGGAAAGTGCATCTTCTATCTCAAGGTGGGAGGCTTACGCTAACGAAACATGTTTTATCATGTATGGCTACTCACCTTTTGGCGGTTTTAAATGTGCCTATGAAGGTTTTCAAGAAACTAAACTCTATGATTTCCTCATTTTTTTGGGGAAATCTGAATGGAAAACCGAGAATGAAATGGTGTGCTTGGGATTGAATATGCAAACCTTACAAGGAAAGGGGTCTTGGCATGAGGAACTTCCATGAAGTGCAGAGGTCTCTTCATATGAAATTTGCATGGAGATTGTTAACAGTTGATAATCTATGGACCAAGTTCTTCCGAGTGAAATATGTAAAACACGGCCACATATACTTTGCGGAGGCTAGAAAAAATTCTTCTCGTTTCTGGAAGTCCATTATGAAGAACTTTTGTGAGGTCGCAGAGAACGTTATTGTGAAAGTGAGAGAGGGTAACACTTTGTTTTGGTATGATCAGTGGTTGGCAAGTGGGTCGTTGTGTGTTAGTAGGGACACTGGTCAGTCTGAGATTAAAATAAAAGAGGTATGGGCTGACGGTTCCTGGGATGAGAATCGTCTTTTGGATCTGGTCGGCTTAGAAAAAACAGAGGAGATTATGCACGGTATTGTGGCTGGCAAGGTGGGCAATGATATTACCGTTTGGAAATCTACAGCTAAGGGTGAGTTCTCGTCGGCCTCAGCGTGGGAGATAATTTGGGTCAGAGGATCGGACCAGCTTGGCATGGATTGGATTTGGCATCACCTTCTTCCAAAAAAAATTTCTGTGTGCATGTGGAAAGCTCGTTTCAATGGGCTAGCTTTAGACTCTCGGGTGCAATCGCTTGGAATACCGTTGGCCTCTCGGTGTAACTGCTGCACCTAAGGTCACTCAGAAGACTTGAATCATGTTCTTTGTACTGGGCGTATCGCTGCGGAAGTATGGAAAACTGTAGCTATTACGTTGGGCATTAACCATGCTTCTGGGATGTCAAGGTGGGCGATGGTGATGAAGTGGCTCAGTGCATCTAAGAAGTTGGGTCACAGAGGGATTCTTCTCGGCATTATCCCGTCTATTATTACTTGGCGTCTCTGGATGCGCAGATGCAAGGCTTGAATGGAAAACTCCTTTGAATGCGTCGGGTGTTTGGTTGGCAGTTAAAGTTTGGATTCGGAAGATCTCATCTATTATGGTGAAACAATGGCCTATTTCGGCTAGAGTTGAGTCTATCCTGCAGGCTTTTGAAGTTCCATATGTTGATTGTGCAAGGCCTATTCCGAAACTGGTCTATTGGAGGAAACCAGCTGAAGGGTGGACTAAATTGAATGTAGATGGGTGTTGCCGGGGCAACCCGGGTAATTGTGGAGGATGAGGGGTCATTCGCGATGAGAGAGGTAATTTCAAAGGTGCTTTCTCTGCTTATTTTGGTCATGGTACAAATAATGAGGCTGAGTTAAGGGCATTAATAGCAGGTATAACGTTGTGTAAAGAGTTGGGTTTTAATCAGATAATTATTGAGAGCGACTCCAACTTGATTGTTTCTTGGTTGCAAAATCGAAAGTGCACGGCGTGGTATCTATGGGATTATTGGTATGAACTGTTGATCCTGTTAAGAGGAATGAATTTTAACATTAATCATCAGTTTCGCGAAGGAAATTTTGCAGCAGATTTCCTCGCTCGAAGGGGCGAGGAAGGTTATAGTAGCACTTGTTCTGATTTTATTTCTTTGCCTCGTAAGCTAAAAGGCATGCTTAGGTTGGATAAGGCAGGATTGCCGCATTTTAGATTGTAACGCATGTTTATTTGGTTATTGGGTTTTTTTGTCTAGTTGTATGGTTTTGTTTTAAATTTTCGGGTGTATAAGGTTTTCCTCCGCCATAAGTGAGGCCACTATTTAATAAAGTTCCGGAGGTACAGTCCTCTTTTCTTAAAAAAAAAATAAATAAAAAATATCCTTCCTTACCATAATCACCATTTTCATCTTAAAAATCCTAATAATCTTCTCTTCTCATGGAGAATGCTCCTCAAAAGTAGTGTTAAAATTAAGTCATGCGCTGCAAGTTGTTTTTACTCATTATAGGATCTTCAATCACAAAAGTTGGGTTATCCCTGTTATGACTCCCTATGGGCTGAGCTCATCTCCCTCATTGTATCAAGTAAATCCCTCATGGGTAGACCTTTAGTCAAGCTGTATTCCTTTCAGATCTAACAAACTCTAGCAATATAACACTTTTACTCAACAGTTCTCTGACTCACTTATATCTCACTTGAATATGTCTATTCATCTTCTTATAATATTTTCATATAAGATCTATCACAACTTTACAATCACAATGTATATGTATTGATGACACAAGTTTATTCACAAAAGAAATATCCATCAATATTTTTTTAACCACTCAACCTCTATACAAATTGTATTCAGAGCTATTAACTCAACCTCCACAGTACTTTCGTAAGGTTTCATTTTTTTTTTTGAAAACCTACTCATAACCTATAGGCTTACTCCCAAGAGGTAAGTTTAATAAAACTCAAGTATTATTATGTATTATTAATTTAAATTTATTATCAATAACTTACTTCGAGAAATGTGCATATCTACAAGATATAGCCTTACTATAGGTATAATGTTCTCCTTATACTAAAACGTAAAGAATCCATCTCTAAGTTTATTTTCAATTCTAGTCTTCTTACTTTTTTGAGGTTCAAAATAAGTTTTAGATTTATTTTTTAGGGATGAACTAAAAAATGTCCTCATTTATTTAAACCGTAGAAAGTTGGACCAACACCTTAATTTTAAAAATAAAGACATCTTCATAATATTTTATATCTCTAGCTTCTATTATTGTGTTATTGGATAATTTACTTATTTAAGAGTTTATCACTAAGGACTCATTTACATTACTATTTTGAACATAACCTATAAAAAAACCATCTATAGTTTTAGATCTTATTTTTTTTCTCTTTGGTTCGAGTATACCTACCTTAATTAGAAACCTCACACTTTTAAAATATCAAGTCTTGAAGGTCTATTTTTTCATATTTCAAAAGGAATTTTTCTCACTATTTTAAATGTTACTCGATTTAATATATAACAAGATTAGTGATTTTTTTTATTTGATTCACTTATTTTTCCAAGGTTCTTCCTTTCTTTCTTTCTTTCTTTCTTTTTCTTTTCTCTCTAATAATTATTTTTTTCTCTATCAGACCATATATACTTTTCTCTTTCTTTTTTTCATTTTTTTATTCAATCTATTTGATTACAAATTATTTGAAATTTATTAATTTTCCTATTTTCTTCCTCTTTCTTCGCTATAATAATGTCACTTTCTATTCCCATGTAATTTATTCATGTTTCCTCAATCATGTTGTGCAAAATATTTAAATTCGACACTTAATTTCTTTGCTAATAAATATATGTTTTATGGTTTTTAATTTTCTCCTATTGTTAAAGTTATGGATTGCTTTATGTTGATACTTACGATCGATTTTCATTTTTTAAAGTCTTTCTCTCTCTCTCTCTCTCTCTCTCTCTCTCTATATATATATATATATATATATATATATATATATACATATATATATATATATGTGTGTGTGTGTGTGTGCGCGTGTGTGCGTATTTTTCTACAAAAGATTCATATCAGTTTCAAACGTAAAATATCTTTTGCTTTTAATTTATATAAGTTTTGCTCCAATTTAGTTTTTAATTTAAGTTTTTTTTTTGGATCAATGCACTTTAGTAGTTTTAACAAGTATAGTGCTACCATTCGCACTATATATTTGAATGGTCATAGACTAATATATGAAGTATATAGTTCTAAGTCACTAATATATTTTAAGCACTATATATAATATTATATATATACATATTTCTTAATAATTCATAAAAAAATTGTTTTCTTACATTGAAAAATATCTCTTATTCAGAGTGCAAAATTTTCAATCAAATTCTAGAATAAGTTATACCAAATAAGAAGATTTTGATACCACATGTGTAAATAAAGACATGCAAATATTTCGAAATATATAAAACACTAGGTCGCTGATCAAAAACACTAGTTAGGTCTTACAATAATTTATAATTCCTCAATTTTATTTGATTTTTTTTTTAATTTAGTATACAATATTTTTTTGGTTATTTTAATTTTATTTTTTAGTTAATAAGTAAAAATCAGGTGATTATTATGTCTTCGTTAATATCACATTATCATGGTACTCTATGATGAATAATTAACTTATATTTTATAAAGCCATAAAGAAATTCAAATACATCAAAGTACTATGTCTCAACTTCGATTAAATGGATTGATGTTTTTTATAGTCATTAAACGTTTATAATGCTTACAACAATTCATTATAATGATTATTATATTAGTATAATCATGGTATTTGTATATGTAACGTTTATTAACTTAACTATATAACCATAATTAATTAAATATATTAAAATGAGCATGCTAATCTAAATTCAAAGCAAAGTTCAAATGATTTTATCAAAAATTGGAGGAAAAGAAAATAAAAAAATAAAGCAAATCTGATAAGTAATATTTAACATGCTCGAAAACTCGAAACAATTTGAACCGAACCCGATATGACTCGACCAAAATGACCCGAAAGCGATATAATCCAAATCCAACCCGACCCGAGGTGACCTGAGACCCAACCCAAAACCAAAATAACCCGAACTTGACCCGAGCTAACCCATGATCCGAATTGACTCGATCCTAAATTGACTTTACCTCGAATGATCCGACCCGATTGCCACCTCTAGCTTAAGTGAAGAAATCACGACAAATGGAGGAGAGTAAACTTTAGTTAGTATATAAGAAAATAATAATATATAGTAGTTTCAAATGCTTATTTTGTTGTGCAATAATGAATATAGTCACGGTCAACAGGATAAATTATTTACAATTTTTTGTAACTTTTTCTTGATAAATTAAAATCATTAATTTAGATTAAAAATCAAAAGTTGAGTTTTGTAGTTTTTATTTCCATAATTAGTCTTGACATTAGTCATATTTTTTAATTACCCTTATGTGACAAAATTATTTACGCCATTGCCAATATATAAATCAACAGTAGTTTTCCAAATAAAATTTTAAATATGACAATGATACATTCATTATGATTAAAATGTTGAGATTGTTATTTAATAAAAATATTATTTTATTTATTCTATAAAAATATTTTATTTTTAATAAAAATAGTATTATTATTAATTTAATTTAATAATTAATAAATATTTTTATTTTAATTTGAATAAAATTAACATATTTATATTATACAAATAATAAAGTCAATTTGATAAAAAAATATCTTCAAATAGTCAAATAGTAATATTATTTTTATAACCAAGAATATATTCAAGTTCAACATTTGTTGGTGAAGAAGAAAAGATTTTTATTGTTGAAGGATTTACAAAGTTGCTAGCTTAAATTTTTTGGATGAATTATTTCTTGAAGTTTTTGCATTATTAAATTATTCGAGATAATCAAAATTGAGGAAATTCTTTTCATTTTACCTAGTTATCTAGAAATTTTAGAAAACCTCATTACCATCTCTTTTCTCTTTTTTGAGAGAAAAACTAAATACATATAGAGTATGTGATTCATTAGTGTTTTCAAAGAGCAAATTATTCAAGAAAATATTTAATTATTTTATTTAATAATATGTTGATACATGCCCACTCTAACCCATTAAGATAGACATACAGTTTTTTTAATGTTTTAACTAAATAAAAATAGTTTAGGTATGAAAATTACTTTACATAAACAAATTTAATGATTAAATGGTCAAAATGGTTGGAGTGTTAACACTTTAGTTTATCAAGAGTTGTAATATTGGTTCGATGTGGTAGATGGACTAACATATAATTTCATTAAACCTCAAGTTAATACATTGTTGATCGGATACAGTGAATAAGCTGACATATAATTTTATTTAAGACGAAACTTAAGCGAAGTTTCTTAGATTGAATTTGTCATCGAACATTTCTATTCAATAAAACTAATGTAATTGATTCATTTCACAAAATTTTAACAAAAAATTATCACTATAGTATAAAATTTGACTTATATTTTATCAACATTTTAAAACCTATCAAATTTTATACGGAAAAAAAGAATCTAGATTGCAAATTAAAATTTATCCGAACATTTTGATTTTTCGTAACTTTAAATTTATCATAAATGTACTTTAGATAATGACACCAAATTAATGTTTGAAATAGCTATGCGATGCCATACTGTTTAGGGAAAACTATGTTTTAGTCCCTGAGGTTTGAACAATATTCCAATTAACTTCTGAGCTTTTAATTTGTTTAAATCGACCATTCACGTGTTGACATTGCATCAATCAATCCTTAGGATATGCAGGTTAGTGAGTTGACAGAAAACTTGATTGATACACTGTCAAAACGTGAAGATTCGATCTAAACAATTAAAAATTCATGGGTTAACCTTAGTAGTTATAACATAGTTTTCTCTACTGTTTATTTTAAGCGTTTTTTGTGTTGTGAACCAATAATCATCTTCTACTAACCTTGCAGTGTCATGATTCAAAGGGTGATCAATCAGCTAGTTTATAACGTTGTATTTGATGTAAAACCTTTACATAAATGAATGACACGTCACGGTGAGACCATCTCTCTTTTGATCATATGAGGGAATTTTAAAAAAAAGAAAAAAGAACATAGGATGAAACATGTGTCTTCCTAAACATGGATTATATAGTTTTTCACTCGCAAACTATATATTGTAAGCATAAACAGACAGACAACAAAAGGGTACGTAACTTGTTATGAAATCTCTGTATATAAATCTCCATAGAAACCTTGGGAGTCATTGTGCCTGCTCACTCATTTAGTTCATCCGACTTTAGCTTACAACTGCAATGACATTCATAAATCACTTCCAATGTGTTTCCTTGGCGTTGCTCTTCATTTTGGCAGCTTTGCTTTCTCAGGCAACATCTCATACTCTGCAAGATGCATCGATGTATGAGAAGCATGAACAATGGATGGCTTGTTATGGACGGGTTTAACAGGATGCTAATGAGAAGGAGAAGCATTTCAAGATATTCAAAGAAAACGTAGGACGCATAGATACATTTAACAAGGCCAATGACAAACCCTACAAGCTAGGCATCAATCAATTTGCTGATCTTACAAATGAAGAGTTCAAAGCTTCAAGAAATAGATTCAGAGGGCATATGTGTTCCTCAAAGACAATATCTTTCAAGTATGAAAATGTTACTGCAGTACCTTCTACTATGGACTGGAGAAAGAAAGGAGCTGTAACACCCATCAAGGACCAAAGCCAATGTGGTGAGTTCAAACATTTAATGAGAATATATCATCAGCTTCAAATTAATTCTATATTTTTTTCGGGCGCGTGGGTTCTAACTTTTGGGTGTAACAAATTAAAATGTAGGATGCTGCTGGGCATTTTCAGCAGTGGCAGCTATGGAAGGAATTACTAAGCTAACAACAGGCAAATTAATCTCTCTATCCGAGCAAGAGCTGGTTGATTGCGACACAAGGGGTGTGGATCAAGGCTGTGATGGTGGTTTAATGGACAATGCTTTCAAGTTTATCCAACAAAACAAGGGACTCGCAACTGAGACTAATTACCCCTACAAGGGAGTTGATGGTACTTGCAACACTAACGAAGAAGACAATCGCGCAGCCAAGATAAGTGGCTACGAAGACGTACCTGCCAACAGTGAACAGGCATTACTGAATGCAGTTGCTAACCAACCGGTTTCTTTTGCCATTGATGATGGGGGGTTTGACTTTCAATTCTACTCAAGTGGTATCTTTACAGGACAATGTGGCACTGACCTAGACCATGGTGTTACTGCTGTTGGTTATGGAGTTAGTGACGAAGGAATTAAGTACTGGTTGGTGAATAACTCATGGGGCACTGAATGGGGTCAAGAAGGATACATTCAGATGCAGAGAGATATTGATGCTAAGGAAGGTCTCTGTGGCATAGCAATGGAAGCCTCTTACCCTACTGCATGAATTTCAATATCAAAGGCAATGCCTCCGACCCCTTGTATAATATAATTAATGTGTACCTGTGTTTTCATTTTCTTCTGTTGTCAGCCCTGCTAGTTACTCATTAGCAAGAAATCTTGTTGGTGTCATACCGAGAAACAAATTTGTAATTCTGTAAAACTATCCATTTTAAGCTACTACATAGATGGAACTCACCTTTTCTTTATACATATTATATATATGTATATGAATATGTATATACAAGGTCTTAGACAATTCTAGTTTACTGAGGTTCAAATTTCAAAACCTTAACCATTGCAAGTAGAACCAATCCAGTACATTAGGTGAAAACAAATAAAATACGAAAATTAATCTAAAACATTTGATCCAAATCATATGGATTTTCCTAAATCACATGGAAACTGCAATCTAAATAAAATGGACGTGAAAACTGCAACCAAATCACATGGCGCGAGACAACTCAATCACGGAGTTCGATTTCAATAATCTTCTTTTTTTATTAATTCTCAAAGCGGACAACAAATGACATAGGACGTCTCTTACATAGAGATCTTAAACCCTAGTCCTAAACCGATAAGGAAACTGAAATATGAAAGGAAATTGAAATATTAATATTAACTACGCCTAAATACCTATAATATTTCCTTATTACATATTTATCTCCATGTCTCCCAATTCCTAATTAAAATCCCTAATTCTAATCTTAGATAGTATGAATTTTTCTTTTCTCTTATATACTTATACTACCATGTACAAACTCATTTCATAGTTATCCTCTTCAGGATGTTAAGAGTGGCAGCTATTCAATAAGTTCCATAGTTATCTTTCTACAATATTTATTTTGTTTGCTTCTCAGCATGTTAAGCTAGAGCTAGAAACCGTCATTTTTAACCATTACATCAAATGTTTTCCCCTCCAAATTCCTATTAAATGTAAACAGTAATGACAGTTAGCTAGTGAAATGCTTTCTTTTTTTTTCGGCTTAAGCGAAGAAATAATGACAAGTGACTGTCAACAGTAAACCTTAGTAAGTAAATAAGCAAATAGTTTCAAATGCTTATTTTGCTGTGCAATAATGAATATAGTGACCATCAACAGGATAAATTAGACGCAGAAATTGTTTTGAATGATAAATTACCTGGACTGAATGGCTGGCATAATTTTTACTGAGAAAAGAAGCCATGTTTTTCATCTCCCAATGAAAATAAACCTCTCAAACGGACGGCCGTAACTAGAAGAACTGCCTGCAGTACTGGACTGCCTCTCGGTTGATGCTCCAATGTATTTATGGGGGATATGGATTATTTTTTGCCAATCCACACCAATTTCCTTTTTACATCTTTCCTCAAGTTCATGACATTCCTGAATAGACAGATGCTGAAGAGAAGTGAGAACTTTCAGCCCTTCTGGCAACTGTTTCAGATTATGACAGTCATATATTGTCAAAGATTTAAGTGACGCAAGGCACCCAATCCACTCTGGCAAATCCGTGAAACCAGGACAGCTCCCAATTTCCAAACAATGCAGCGTTGTGACTTTCTGGAGACCTTCTGGCAGATAAAAGAACTCAGAACAGCTTAAGATAGTCATGCTTCGTAGGGCGGAGAAGTATTTAAACCGTTGAAGAATTGACTATAAATATCGTAGAATTGTTATATTGTGTTATGGGGACAGAAGAAATAAGAAATCTTAAGCCAATAAGGAAAACCTAATACATATGTTAAATAGGAAACTATACCTCAACAAAAGCATTGCAGAATATTCTAATATCATGGATGTTTTTGGGTGAGAAGTTTCATAAGAATAATTACAAACTGGACTACAAAGTAACCCCTCAAGAAGGATTTTATCCTTCGACGACGTAGGCCAGCAAGACAGTTATGTTCTTTGAATAAGTTCCGTGATCAAAATAGATTGCAAAAGTCATCCCCATAAGCAGAAGGATGAACAATACATAAAACGAAGTAACAGAACTATTTATACTAAAATTTGAGTAATAAAATATCATAATGATGATGGGACTTGAGTTGCTTACACAATGTTAATAGGAGACCACTTCGTTTGAACCAGAAGAACTGCCTGCAGTACTGGACTGCCTCACCGATGATGCTCCAATGTATTTATGGGGGATATGCATTATTTTTTGCCAATCCTCACCAATTTCCCTTTTACATCTTTCCTCAAGTTCAGGACATTCCTGAATAGACAGATGCTGGAGAGCAGTGAGAACTTTCAGCCCTTCTGGCAACTGTTTCAGACTATGACAGTCAGATATTGTCAAAGATTTAAGTGAAGCAAGGCACCCAACCCACTCTGGCAAATCTGTGAAACCAGGACAGCTCCCAATTTCCAAACAATGCAGCGTTGTGACATTCTGGAGCCCTTCTGGCAGATAAAAGAACTCAGAACAGCTTAAGATAGTCATGCTTCGTAGGGCGGAGAGGTGCTCAAAACCTTCTAGTGAAGAACCAAGAAGTGGACAGTACATGAGGGTAAAGTGCTCAAGGGATGTAAGATGTTGCAAACTCGTTGATAATGAAGTCAGCTTACTGCAGTTCTCAATGGACAAAGTTCGAAGGGCAGTCAAACCTTCAAATCCACCCTCTGGCAAAGAGATTAAACCGTGGCAATCAGTAATCTCCAAATATTCCAAAGCTTTGAGATTCTGCAAACCATGTGGAACGGAGAAGAGATCTTCACACCAACGGATTGTAAGTGATTTCAGAGCATGAAGGTTTCCCAATTCTGAAGGCAGTGAACGAAGCCTGGGGCAAGAGATAATCTCCAAGGATTTGAGAATAGGATTGCTTGCAAGAAAACTTCCTCTGAGAGAGAACAAATCTGGTACTTTCTCAATTACAAGAACTGTAAGTGAGGATACATTTGCAATGGAATCAAATATAACCGCATTGCAATCCCGCAGTTCCAAATGCTGAAGAGATGGCAATAATGGCATTGCAGTCAGCTTGGGACATTTTTTGACAATGAGCTTGCTCAAGCTAGGGAAGGCATCTCCGTCATCTGCACCAAACCATTCTTCCAAGTTGGTGAAATCATCAAGGACAAGTTCTTCAAGAGACGGGAATGGTCTACCAGTCCCCTCGCCATAAAACTCTTTTCCAATATCCCTCACTCCATTCATTCTACATAGGGAGAGAGTCTTAAGTAAGAGAAGATTGCCAAGAGTGGGAAGACGTTCACAATTAATAAACCTGGTAAAATGAACATCAGTCAGGTTTGGAAGAGTCCAACATGGAAACCTGATTCCTGGGAACCCCGTCACAAACAACTTTTTAAGATTTTGGTGTGGTTGGAGGCCCTGGATAACTTGTTCTCCCAACTCAGCATCTTGTTCATATTCTTGCGAAGAAGAGGACGGATGAAATTGTTCACTTCCGCGAAGTCTAGCTTTTGTGGGTTCCTCCAGAGAAAATACAGTAGGATATCATCATCACTTCCCCAACAAAGACCTAGTGATTCAAGATTTTCTTTCCGCATCATATTAGCATGCTTTGAATCATCTGCATTGTTTACATTTTTCAAGCCTTTTATTGTCAGCTCACCATGAAGGTTTAGCCGTCCCAGAATCTCAAGGTCTAGAACGCAACTTACAATAACCATTGGCAACGTCTGAAGCTGGTTTGAGATTTTAGGTAAAAGGATCTTGCGGATCCTTGTATTGGGAAATAGATGTGCAACTTTACTAACGTACATTAAAGGAACCATGCTGGTCAGTGCTACACATCCAGTCGTATTGAGATGTCTGAGGCTCACCATTTTGGCAATAGTAGGTAATGCTCTGAGCATATAGCAAGCAAAGAGGTTCAAAGTTTGCAAAAATGGGAGGATCTCGATGCTATAGGGTAATTCTGTGATGCGTGCATAAGATAGATCAAGATACCTTAAACAAACCAAACCACCAATAGATTCATCTACCTTTTCAAGGCCACAAGCCTTCAGATCTAGCACACGCAAGTAAAGAAAACTTTTATACATTCTTCTAGGAGCAACTTTGAAATCACCAACTGGAAATAATAACAGAGTTCGCAAATGTTCTGCCTTATACAAGGCTTCTGGAATCATAGGTGACGTAAAAGAACAAAGAACAGATGAGTGACGAGTTTGAACAAGATTACTTGATGGAGGACCCTGCCCCAAAGTCATGGACTCTTTTCCTGCAACTGACTTTGCAAGATCATGAATGATATCAAGCATTTTGTATCTAATTAGGCCTCCATTGTCATAGTGCTCTAGTTCTTGAAAGAATGACATCCACAACAGATCATTAAAGTAGTCATTGCCAATTTCCTCTGGTTGCTTGCTTCCAACATCTGATTGAATTAAGCCTTCTGCCATCCATAGACGGATTAACTTTTCCTTCTCAATTTCATAGTTCTTAGGAAATACTGAGCAGAATGCAAAGCAATGCTTGAGATGGGATGGTAAATGAATGTAACTCAGCCTTAGGGCTGGTAAGATTCCACTCTTACATACATCCAAATCCCAAAGTTCACTGTTTTGCACGAACAACCACTCCTTTTCATCTCTCTTGAAGCGCAGTAAACTTCCTAGAGTTTTAATTGCCAAAGGAACACCACCACATTTCTTCACAATCTGCTTTCCAATCAGTGAAAGTTTTGGAAACTTTTGCTCTTCCTTTTGTCGGAAAGCCCGTTGCTTGAACAGATTCCAGCAATCATCATCAGGCAAACCCTTCAAATGGTATGGGAAAGTTGGGGAGTTCTTCATGAAGGCAACTTTGCTACTTCGGGTGGTTACTATAATTTTGCTTCCAACAATACAACCTCTAAAGAGAGGTGTTAGCTTGTCCCACTCCTCTTGATCTTCGTTCCAAACATCATCTAGCACAATTAGGTATCTCTTCTTGTGCAACAAGGTCCATAGCTTGGACTGAAGTACATCCATCTCTGAAATACTACATTTATCATTAGTTACAGATTCAATTATTACCTTTATGATGCTTTTCACATCGAAATAATCAGATACAAAAACCCAAATATTGATGTCAAAATGCCTCGCCACCTCCTCATCATTGTATGCTAATTGAGCAAGAGTTGTCTTACCAAGACCTCCTATACCGATAATTGGAACGAAAGACACATTTCCTTCTTCAGCAGCTTCACAAGACAATAACAATTTGACTATCTTTTCTTTGTCTTCCATTCTTCCATAGATTTCTGATTCAATAACGAACGAGCCAGTTTCCCTTCTATCAGATTGCCTATTGGCAATACTAACCTCCCTTAGATGCAGGTTAAATCCCTCCATTGCAGTCCTCTCTAGTTCCTGCATCATGTTTCTCAACTTCTTTGCTTTCACTCTAGTTCTTATATGGCCAATAATATCTAAAGCTTTAAATACCATGGAAGTACCTGTAAACTCGTCAAGTAGGTCCTCAGCATCATAAGCTGTGTCCTTGAGCCTTGACAGCCAAGTACGAACAGCTTTGTTGGTGACTTGTTTCTCTTCAGCATCTTCAAGAACAGCTTGAACCATCGGTAAGGTATTCTGTAGGTTACTAAAGTTGTACTTGAGATCCCACATATCTCCAAGCTTTTGGAAGATAGGAGAACCTAGTCTGTCAAAGATCACTTGTAAGACAGGTGATAACACTATATCGGCCATTTTCTGCAGAAGCAGTGTGATAAGAAACAGAATATTGGTGGACTGAATGTGAAGAAGGATTTCAGTTTCACTGATTAGCAGTTTGATCACCTCCTGAAAGATACATGAACTTGGAGGAGACAGAAAGTGAATGGTAACTGGAACCTTCCCTTTCCTTGAGTTTTGGCAAAGGCTAGTCAAGAATTTCTCATCCTCTTTACTTTTCTTTCATACTTTCTTTTTCAAATTATTTTTTTATTTTGGTTAGATCATGAATCCCAAAACTATTTTCAGCCAAGGCCTACAGGTCCATATAATCCTGGTGAACAATGGAAATTCTAACTACATATATATCTCCCATTGTTTCTTTTCAGATAAAATAAGCCTAGAGAAGTCCACTTTAAATTTCAGGTCTCCATACAAAATATGACAGGCAGATAAGAACACACATATCATTAATGGGAAAAGGTTAGTGTTGATAAGGCAGGTCATTGGCGACATGCATAATGCCCTAATGGTCGGTAATTCTAGTCCAAAAGGCTATTGTTATGTCTTTTGGTAGATTTACTTCTTGTCTTGTGGTGGACCCCAAAAATGAAGAAAACTAAGCTTGACTTTTGTGCATGATGGCCAAAATTTTTGTCCTGTCATCCATATAAATATCTCCAATGTGTGGTGAGTTGGGAGTATGGCTAGTATTCTCAAACACCTAACGTGACCCGTATTTTTGATAGTGAATATAAATAGTAACTGACATTAATAAGTGAAAGCAACTAACTTGACCCCATTTTTCCATGCTCCGCATAACTAACAAAGGGCTTTATAAACCAATGGAATATTTATAGAAGCCATAAGATATATTTTATTGTCATCAGCCAAGTTTTCTTAATGAATTTATATTAATTAGACCATTTGTGGTATTTTGTTCGATTAGCCTTTTCAAAAACTTATTTTATTCACATGGCACTCATAATTCTCAAGAAAGTACTAAAATTCAAGAATTTTTTATTGTCACCTTACGTGTCAGTTAAATTCAAAATACTACAATTATTTTGACTTTTTGTTTGTAAGTAAAAATAAATATAAAAATCATAATAGAGTGAAAGCCAAAATAAAATGTTCAAAACTCATTGAATTATTAAATGCACAAGTTTGAGCACTCTAGCATGCCTATGTGGCTAAGTTATATTCTATCAAAGGCCAGACTACTGGACGTGCTTATGAATCCAGCATTTAATACATTAAAATTTCTTTGATGGTAATAGTTTAGATCAGTGGAAAACTTCACTAATAATTTTAAAGAGTTTTATTGATAACATTAATATAAGTATGAGGCTCAAAAATTAATATTATCAATAAAAAATTTAAAATTACCAATAAAATTTACAATTGATCTAAATCCAATAGTTTAGACTCGAGCCAACAAAAAAACCATTGACTAATATATTGCTATTAAACTGACTTAGTACATTGAGATTGGACATAGCACTTTTATAATAATTTCTCTCTCTTGGACTGTGATCCAACCAACAAACTTTACCATTACTTTGTTGGTACATAAAAAATATACAATACGCACGAAGTTAAAACAGAAGCAAAAGGCAAAGACAGCATCAAAGCCACGGGCAAGCTACAAACTCGATGCAATCCAGAACAGGAACCAAACAACAAATAAAACTAACATAAAGTACATATTGAGAGCAAACTCTCCTGACATAAATTAGAAAAATGTAGTATCCCTCTAGAACACCATTATAACACACCAGTTGTCGGGCTGCTTTGTTATTGCAAGATCAAATTGCTACAAAGTTCTAATCCCCTCACTCATTTATTATTCTTTTGTTTATTTATTCCAATCAAAATAAACAATGTACCTACTACTGTTTTGCAGGAAGGAGTGGGAACCTATATGGAACTTCACTGCAGAAAATTCATCTATAGGCATCCAATATTCAACTATAGCCTTGTCCCTTCAGCATCTTCAGTTCAAGCTGAAAAACTGCGAAAGTGGTTTGCCTGCAAAGGAGTTTCCCATAGAAACCTCAAGCTTATTGACAATTTTAGCTGGCTTACCAGTGAATCCTTCCTCAAGTGAACTTAAGATACATATGAACTGAACGATTTAAGACCTGTCAATCACATAAATAATAAACAGAAAGAAAATAATAAGATATAGTATATCCAAGTTCACCCGGAAGAGTTTCACAATAATCAACCTCACAAATCTCTCTTACAATGTTGGCTCAGTATATAGAGAGTATTTAAAAGTAACTTAAGACACCTTTTAACTGCAAAACCACGGCTATTCATAGGCCCAAACTCGAACAGTCAAGGAAAAAACCAGACCCAAAACGTGTACAGGCTTGAAATTTTCGAAGGTCTCGGGAGTTCTATATATCTGGACCCGTGAAGTATGCACCAACTCTAACATTAACTACCTCCCGTCAGTACAAGTATTATTCCTCATTATAATATAAAAATGCATTACACTATTTAAAAACAGAGAATCCCCATCCTTACTTAAAGAAAAAAAAAAAAACAGAAAAGAATTGTTCGTGTAATTAAAACAATATATAAAACACATTTTTCAGGTCATTATAATGTCTATGATGTCATATGCTAACCTGCCAATAAGAGATTTTCTAGTGGTCTGTCAAAGCTCTCACAAAAAATAACATAAAATGAAAATATACTTAGTTACTTATTAGGAGTAATATAATCAAAATATGCTTAGTCACACCAGTGAAGGGATTCACTTTGTATTAACACTGGTTAAGATTAGCATCTCCTTAATTAACATTTTGGTGATTCTTTCCTCTTCCTAATTCAGAACATTTCAATATATGATCTGAAGATCATCTAATCACAAATCATCACAGTAATTTTATAATCTTCTAAGACATCAAAAAAAAATTGTCACAGAATTTGTACTGTTTATGCCTGCAATAAAATTTTCAATGAAAACAGTTGCTGACAAGCTTGCTCATAATACATGACCAAGAGAAAAATAATAATAATAATGATGATGAAAGAGAATACAGTCATTAAGAGAAAGAACAAAATCTGGAAAAAAGAAAATAAAAAAACTCATCCAACAAACAAGGCTTCAAACTTCCCATTAGGCCTCTTAGTCGGGGAAACATATACACCTGAGTAATAGATGGGATGATCCAGTTCCATTTAGGCTAATTCTTAGTATGTCAAACTGAGATGAAACTTGGTGCAGCGTTCACATAAGAGGGAGAGTTTTCTGGTGATGAGGCTATGTTTAGGGCTGAGAACATGGAAATCAAGTACTAGTATATTCACCAAAAAGACTAGAGAAAACCATGCATTAAGGAAATTGAAGGAAAGAAGCATAATTTATAATCAGGGCAAAAATTATGATGGCCTAATGATGATGGATGGAAATTGCTTACCCAAGAATAAAAGACCACTTCATTTCAACCAGATGGTCTGCTGTGCTGCACTGCTTGACCTCAGGCACTCCAATGTATTTATACGGCATATGGGCTATTTTTGGCCAATCATCACCAACTTACTGTTTAATGTATTTATACGGGATATGGGCTATTTTTGGCCAATCATCACCAACTTCCTCTTTACATCTTTCCTCGAGTTCAGGACAATCTTGAATAGACAGGCTGAAGAGCGATAAGAAATTTCACACCTTCTGGAAATTGCTTCAAATTATGACAGTCAGAAATTGACAAAGATCTAAGTGAAGCAAGGTCCCCAGTCCACTCTGGCAATGCTGTTAAACCCGGACAACTCCTGATTTCGAAGCAATGCAGTGTTCTGACATGCTGTAGCCCTTGTGGCAGTTATAAAAGCTCAGGATGGCTTAAGATAGTTAAACTTTGGAGCTAAGAGAGGTTATGCATGTCCTCTGGAAAAGAAGCCAGGCTTGGACAATAGATAATCATCAAGTGCTCAAGTGAAGTAAGTTGTTGCATACTTGAAGATAAAGAGGCCAGATTACTGCAGTTTTCATTGGAAAGTGAACTTAAATCTCCAACCCCATCCTCGGGCATAGTGATTATATTGTGGCAATCACTGATCTCCAAGGACTCCAGAGCTTTGAGGTTCTTCAACTGTTACGGCAAAGAGGAGAGCTGTTAACACCAATGAATTGCTAATGATCTCAGAGCAGTAAGGTTTCCCAACTCCAGAGGCAGCGAAAGAAGCCTGGGGCAAGAGATGATCTCAAGAGAAGTGAGAAGAGGATTGTTAGCAAGAAACACTCCTGAGAGAACTACTAGCTCTTCAACTTTCTCAATTGCAAGAACTGTAAGAGAGGATAAACCTTGAATGGAGATAAATTGGACTGCAATCGCGCAGCTCCAAATTTAAGAGACAGTAACGGTGGCATTGCAGTGAGCTTTGGAAATTTATTGACAATTAACTTATTCAGGTTAGGGAAGGCATCTCTGCCATCTAGACTTGACCATTCTTCCAAAATTGGAAAACCTCTGAGAACAAGTTTTTTAAGTGATGGGATGGTGCCTTCACCATAGAACTCTTTGCCAAAGCACTTCACAGCATGCATTCTTTGCGGAGAACGTCTTGAGCAATAAAAGATACCCGAGTGCAGGAAGGCGCTCAAGATTTTTGCAGTTCTCCAAATGGACCACAATCAGATTTGGTAGAGCCCATTGGAAATCTTATTCCTGGATATCCTTTTACAAAGTGCCTTTTCAAGTTTTGGTGAGGTGGGAGGCTTTTGAGCTTTGATAACTTCTCCCAATGTAGCAGCATCTGGTTCATGCTCTTGCGATGGTCCCAGTGAGAAAACTTGTGTAGCTGCTCGTGATTTAGCCATTTTGAGCTTTAAATTCACACCAATGTCACAGTTACCCTAGCATAGTTCCAACGACTCAAGTTTTTTTTTTTTTATTAGATTAGCATTCTTAGCATCATCCACGATCTCTAGACATCTAACTTGCAATTCACTTTGAAAGTTTAGCTTGAAAGAAATCGATTTAAAAAAAATTCGGGAAAGTTTAAAAATTTTCATCAATTCTCATAAACTTCAATATTTTCTTTATCTTTTCAACTAAAAACTTGATAAAGACAAACCCTTTAAAAATATATTTTCAATCCACAAAGCTCTATTTTATCTATAAACAATAAAATATAATATTTTTAAGATAAGTAGTATATTTAGTTTGTAAAATGAAATTGAGATATAATATAATTGCCAAGTGAGTTTAATTGTGAAAAAAAATGAATACGAATGAAAGTGTAATGGAATTATAAGTTATTTAACATCCCCCCAGGAGTTATGACTCGCAGTCCACACAACAATGGCAACCACAAGAGCAATAACAACGGCAATTGCTAGCCAAACAACCTCATGCTTGCTTTCAAAACGACCGTTCATTTTCAAACGAAGACCTAATGCCGTTACCAGTCTCTGCTTCAGCAGGAAGACATTCGTCTTATCAAAGAGGTCCTTCTCTTGCAACGCTATTTACAACCCGCAGGTCCAGATCAAAGAGGAAGGACAGCTCGAAACCCTAGATTATAGAATCTTCTTCATCGACAACTCCGGCAAAAAGGTATTTTCACCTCTCTCATCTTAAAATTGTAAATTTATGTGTGTGTGTGTATATATATATATATGTACGTCTATGTTTGTGTGTCTGCTTTTGTTCCTTTTAGTTTAGCCATCAAAGTCTGTTTGGTTGTTACTTAAAAAAAACGTCTGTTTGGTTGTTGAGAAAAGTGGCCAATTGGGGAATGGAAGTGAATATTGAGGAACGGATTTTCTAAATGCTCAATCATTCGGTCACTTTGGATTAACAAAATTGTTTGGATTAGTTGAGGTGAATTTACAGTTCATTCGACTTTGTTAAAAAAATAAAGCAGCAAAACAACTGCTAATGGTGAAAGATATTTCTTTCTATTAATTTTGACCAAATATATATTCCTAATCCTAAAAGTGATGTTCATTTTAAGGGCTTTTCTTTTGCTACTTTATTTGCATTTGGGGTTTGTTTGGTTGATGAGGAGGACAAGTCAAGAGTTTTTATTCTTCAATTTAACATTAAGTAGGATCAGCATGTCATCTCTAAGTCTAGTAAAACTAGTATTTGGCTTTGTGGAATTAATTCTGACTTTTTTTTTTTTATAAAAAAATTCCAGAATATATGCCCGAGTCAAAAAATTGTTTTGTGATTTCTTTTATCCTTCATTTTGTCATTTGGATCTAGTTGAGTTGTTTGCTGAGACAACAAAAAGATCTCAAATTTTTAATAATTAACTTGTGACGGGAATAATGCTGAATTGGGGAATTTATTGAAAACTGAGAATTTTCTGAACTTTGGGAATGTCTAGCTGACGATGAAGTGTAAGGAGCTCCGAATTTTTAAAAGTAGAAGAGAAAATTTAAGGGATTACTGTTGGATGAGCATAAAATGAATGACAATATTTTCACCAGCAATCATTGTGCATAATTTCCTAGGCATTTGCACACTTCGTCGTGTTGCCTCTAATCCGTGAAGGAATATTTTCACTGGTTGTGCAGATTTCTCCTTGGCATGATATACCGTTGCACTTGGGTGATGGTGTTTTCAACTTTGTTGTGGAAATACCTAAAGAATCAAGTGCAAAGATGGAGGTTGCTACTGATGAAATACACACTCCCATCAAGCAACACATGAAGAAGGGAAAACTTAGATATTATCCGTAAGATCTACTGTCAGAAAATTTTGTACTTTCATCTTTTTAGTTTACTTTTGCTCTTGTGAAGGTGCTTGGATTTTTTTTTTCTTTCAGAAATGTTCTTCATGCATGGGTATCTAAGTTTAGCTGTTGGTTACCTTGGAAATGGTCAGGATAATCAGAATACTTTGTGTCTGAAATACTCTAGTTTCACACTCACCAATTGCTGGTTTTCATGTGGGAGTTTCTAATGGAAAGAATTTACCTGTGTTGATTGCTCTAATTATATGTCCATCAGCTTTTCTCTAACAGCCACATTCTTAGGTTTACATTTCCTGAGGATAACTCTTGGCGATGCCATGAAATAGCCGACACCTTTTATTGTGGACCTCACGTCTCACCAAATGGTTTCTTAATACTTTCTTTACAGAGTCCTCTGTGGAAAAACCCTTTTTATTTTATCTTTACATTTGTCCTTCTTTGTTCTTTGCTGATTATAAAGAGTCATCATGCTTGAGAAATAACTTAAATTGTTGTTAGTATTTTTTATTTGAATCTATTCCTTATATAAGTAATTCCTTATTATTCACTTAAAAGTTTATGGAGACACAAAGTTAAAGAGTGAGGCTGTAGTACTCCATTGTTATTCAGTAAGCTCTCAATCGTTCACTGTAATTTTCTTCCTTACTCTACTTTTACATGTCTCTTAAGACAATAGGATCTAAAATTATACTGTTGATAAATGAAGACCTTCTTTGTTAAAATCATGTTCACTCTGAATAACTACCCCTCTTTTACAATCTTCATTGAATGATTCTTTTGCAACTTGCTATGCCTCAACATCTGGAATGCGTTACCCAACCATTTGGCTTGACTGAAACCTCCATCCAAAGATTCTTCCAAAACAAAATGGACCCTGTCATTTGTCACAAACTCAACCCCAATTCTATTTAGGCTTCCCTTTCTTCTTGTAGTGCCTTAAAATAAAATGCTCCTCCATAGTGCAGTTACCAATCTTCATTCCACACCAACAAATTATCTTAGGTGAGACATGCTTTGCATAATTTATTTCCCTTTCCTAACTGAACATGCTTTGCGATATTGTTAGTTTTCCTGTTCTCATTCTGTGGTTCGGGCTTTTCAACTGGCTGGAACTTTTATTTATGTCGATAGTGACCTAAAATCATTTGAATCCACAGCCTAATTCTATCAATAGTGAACTATAATTACCGTGAAATATCTTCCTGAATTTTTGTAGGCTTCATTCATAACCAAATGAATGTGAAAGAACTGAGTCAACAGCACTTTTAATGTAAGCTTGTTGTGAATTCTCTAGAAATTCTTGTCATGCTTATTATTCGTGCATTTTATGTCTTCTTGATTGTCATTATGATTAGTTGTACTTGAAATTCTTAGAGGTTTTATCTTTCAAGAATGAAACACTCTTTGTTCCTCAGGTACAACATAAAATGGAATTATGGATTACTTCCACAGACATGGGAAGACCCATCACTTGAAACTCTGAAGTTGAAGGGGCACTGGGGGATAATGACCCAGGTAATTCACATACAATTGAAATTTCTTGAATATTTCTATTTTCATTTGTCTAGGAAGTAGCATTCCAATTGTTTGACTCATTGTTTTCTTCATTTTGCAGTTGACGTTGTTGAGATCGGCAAAAGTCAGAGAAAGATTGGTGGAGTTCTGAAGGTCAAGCCATTGGCTGCTTTAGCTATGATTGATGAGGGGGAACTTGATTAGAAAATAGTTGCAATTTCATTGAATGATCCAAAAGCTTCTCTTGTGAATGATGTTGACGACTTTGGAAAGCATTTCCCGGTATGACCTATTCTTTAACTGAGTGCCTATTTTCCCTACTGGGTTCTTCATGCCAAATATATGTTTGGGTTTTGTAATATCTATGCTTTATCTATTAGTAATCATGTCATCTGCAAGGCTCCCAGCAAAGAAAGAAGAATCTAATCTCATTTGTAAACCACAGCAATTATATGGGCGAGTTATTGTTCATATATTATATCGTATAAATATCATGTAAGTGACACTTATTTAAAAATGTTTAATCTGTTGTAGAGCAATGTCAATTTGTTTGATTGATAAAGGCAAATTATATGGAATACTTTGCAAAAGAAAATGTTTATGTATTCTCTTTGTAGAGAGAATAAGAATGATTATAGGTGTAAATATTGAGGCAGTAGCACAATAATTCATCACAAGGAGTGGACAAATATTTAAGGGAATGTTAAATAAGGGATATAACATTTATCAAGGATTGGTTATGAACTAGTGTCCAATTGGGATGACGTTGTTTTTTGTAGGTTTTATTAAAAAAGAACGTGCCTTTTGTTCGGCCATTAAAAGATTATGAAATTGTGTCAGTTACTATTTTTTATAGTCAGCTTCAGATTGGTAAGTTAATACTAAGTCAGCAGAAACATTGTGGTAGGGACCACTATCCTCTCCATTTGAAAATTTAAATGGAGGTCAAATTCATGGTGGTATTTGTCTAAGGTTTGCACAGGTCCAACCATGGTTCAAAGATGGTTAAAGTCTAAACCAAAGTTGGAGGATTAAAGTTCAGCAAGTTAGAAGACTGCACACATGTGTGTGCATCAATTTGGAGCAAGATAAGGGTAGGCGCACTGGTGTGCGCACTTCAGCACACAATCAGAAAAATGTGCGCACAGCTGCAGCATCAGTGTGCACCTAGGCGCCCTCCATCAGCGCCCTGGCGCCCAGAATGATCTCCCTGATCCGCACCAGCGCCTAGGCGCTCCCCACCAGCACCATGGCGTCCAGAAGTTGTGCAAAGGTGCCCTGCCCAGCGCCATGGTGGCCCCTGTTGATTGCCTAGGCGCTAGGCACACCAAAGCACACATGGACAGCCTGCTTTAGCCTTCTCTTAGGTGCGTGAGTGCAAGGTTAAAACGCACAGTATCACTTAGGAAAGTGATGAAGGGCCATGATTAAGTGGAGATCATGATCAAAGGGTGGAGATTGATTCACAAGAATGTCGAAGATGTGGATGGCTATAAAAGGGGTTTCCTAGCCTCATTTTTCATATGAGAGAAGAATCATTGTTGTAACATTTTGTGAGATCAAATGTAATACAAGAGAGAATTGTGTAAGAGTGCAAAGACACAAAACACAAGAGGGACTCTTTGTAGTGAGGCTGGTTGTAAAAGAAGAGAGGTTAGTAGAGAATTGATAGAATGCATTGTAATAGGTCTATCATTTTCTCGTTCTCTTCTTGGTTTCTTCAAGAACTTGAAGGTGACAGAGCCAAGACTCCAAGAATCAAAAATCAACTTCTTGGGTGATTCAAGAACGGAGTTAAGATCTATATCTGATCGTGTTCTTGAGGTGAATCAAGGACGGAGTTAAGATCAATATCTGATCGTGTTCTTGAGGGTGATTCAAGAACGGTATAAAGATCAAGATCTGATCGTGTTCTTGAGGTAGATTCAAGAACGGTGTTAAGATCCATCTTCGATCTATGTTCTTGAGGTTGAAGAAAGTATTTGTGGGAAGTGCATAAATCAGGGATCTTGTCTGCAAAAGATGGCTTCAAATTTCGGTATTGAGAAGTTTGATGGAAAGAGAGATTTTTCCCTGTGGAAGCGGAAGATCAAGGAGGTTCTAGTGCAACAGAAAGTGGACTTGGCTCTTGGAGAAGATGATGCTTTTCCAGCAAGTACCACAAAGGACCAGCGGACCCAGATAAAGAAGATGACTTATAGCACTATTTTCTTGCACATGTCAGATAATGTCACAAGAGAGTGCGGAGACTCGGAAGATCCAGTTGCAATATGGAAGAAACTAGATGAGTTGTTTCTTGCCAAGATTCTCCCGGATAAGAGGTATCTTCGTAAACGAATCTTTGCTTTTAAATTTGATCCTAAGAAAGAGTTGCAAGAAAATCTTGGTGCCAAGATAAGGAGTGCATCAAGTGGGAAAAGGTTGTTCTTTAAAAGAAGGCCAACAACTCGGTATGGCAGGAATCATGGCTACTACTGGGACAGAGGTAGAGGAGAGAGCCATGGGAGAGTGCACAGCAGCAAGCATGGCTACTACCGGGACAGAGGTAGAGAAGAAAGCCATGAGAGAGTGCACAGCAGCATGCATGGCTACTACCGGGATAGAGGTAGAGAAGAGAGCCATGGGAGAGTGCACAACAGCATGCATGGCTACTACCGGGACAGAGATAGAGGAGAGAGCCATGGGAGAGTACACAGCAGCATGCATGGCTACTACTGAGACAGAGATAGAGGAGAAAGCCATGGGAGAATGCATTCCAAACTGAAATTTGGAGGGAAGAGTTGTTACTACTGCCATAAGGAGGGTCATGTCAAGAAAGATTGCAAGAAAATGACAAGGGATAGAGGAGGAAGCCATACCAAGAATGGAGAGGCTTCGATTGCCAAAACAGAACAGCAAGATGATGATGTTCTTGTTGTGTGCTCGGGTGTGAGCAAGGGGCAAGAAGACAGTGAGAAATGGATCTTGGATTCTGGGTGCACTCATCACATGTGCCCTCACCGGAGTTGGTTCAAGAATTTCAAGGAAACCAATGATGAAAGGGTTTTCTTGGGGAATGATATTTCTTACCAAGTGAGAGGCATAGGAGACATCCAGGTGAGGATATTTGATGGAATGACAAGGCTGATGGAAAATATGAGGTATCTCTCGGATTTGAGGAGGAATTTGATCTCATTGGGGCAGCTGGATTCCATGAGGTACACATGTAAGATAGAAGGAGGAAAGATCAAGGTGGCCAATGGATCTTTGGTAGTGATCAAGGCAGCAAGAAACGATGGACTCTATGAGATGATCGGAGAGACAGAAGTCAATGATCAAGCAGCAAGCTTAATGGCTGAGATGGATAGGGTAGCCCTTTGGCACACTCGCTTAGGACATATGAGCGAAGAGGGCCTGCAAGTTCTCAGTAAGGATGGCCTATTTGGTGGAGACAAAGTAGAAGAACTTGATTTCTGCGAGTGTTGTGTTCTTGAGAAGCAACACCGGGTCAGCTTCAACACTGGAGTGCACAAGTCTAAGGGCATTCTTGACTACATTCATGCGGACCTTTGGGGACCAGTAAGGACACCAACATAGGGAGGTAACTTTTACTTTCTGTCTTTAATTGATGATTATTCAATAAGAGTGTGGGTTTATTTGCTTAGAAATAAATTAGATGCCTTGAATAAGTTAGTGGTGTGGAAATGGCTGGTTGAGACTCAAATGGATAGAGTAGTTAAGGGGATAAGAACCAATAATGGCTTAGAAATTTTTACCAAGAACTTGATCAATTCTGTAGGTTAAATGGTATTCTAAGACAGAGGACGGTTGTGGAAACCCCTCAGCAAAGTGGAGTTGCTGAGTGGATGAATAAGACCCTTATGGAAAAGGTTAGGTGCATGTTAAATGGATCTGGATTAACCGAATGTTTTTTGGGGGGAAGCTGTGTCGACTACTGCATACTTGGTAAATAGATCACCCTCTAGGATTGTGTCCCAAAAGACTCTCATGGAGATGTGGAGTGGAAAACCCCCTGAGTTTGACAACCATAGGACTTTTGGGTGTGCTGCATATGCACAACAAAAGGATGATAGACTTAGCCCAGGATCTAGAAAGTGTGTTTCTAGGATATGGAGAAGGGGCTAAGGGGTATAGGTTGTGGTCCTCAGAGAAAGAAGGATTGAAACTCATAATAAGTAGGGATGTTAATTTTAATGAATTGTTATTTCCCTATTTGGAAGAAACTAACCCTGCAGGGGCTAGTGAGCAAACCAGTTTGGTTCTTGTGGAGCATCGCATCAAGGAGAACTCGGTTCAGGTAGAGCAAGGAAGACAAGAGGGTTCGGACCAGGTAGAGCCCTTGGATGAAGGCCAAGCTCAAGAAACTCAAGAAGTGGCTGAACAAGAAGAGGTTGATGCAGCAAGTCGGAATGACTACTAGCTCACAAGAGACCGGGAAGGAAAGCTGGTCGGACCACCTTCAAGATATGGGTTTGCTGATGCTGCGGATGCAACAGCTCCTTGGACAGAAGGAGAGATGAGTGAACAAGAGACTTATACGGATGCCATGGAGTGTAAGGATTCGTCAAAGTGGAAGCTAGCTATGGAGGAAAAAATGGATTCTTTGAGGAAGAACAACTTCTGGGAATTGGTGAAAATTCTAGGAAAGCAGAAAGTTGTGGAATGTAAGTGCACTTACAAGATCAAAGAAGGTTACCCTCCAGGAGATGAAGTCCGGAACAAGGCTAGGTTGGTGACGAATGGGTTCACAAGAAGAGAAGACATAGATTTCACAGAAACTTTCTCACCTGGACATAAGGTGGAGAAGATGGTGAGTATCCTCATCTATATCGATGATGTGCTGTTGGTTCGGAACAGAAAGGAGACGATGGAAAGGTTTACATCTCAACTCAGTGAGGAGTTCGAGAGGAAGGATCTCAGCCTTACACAAAAGATCATTGGGATGTGTAGAATCCAAGAAAATGAGAGAAACCGGTTGAGGGTTTCTTGGGCAATGGGTGTTCTCAGCAAATTTGTGAGTAATCCCTGAAAGAAGCATTGGCTTGGGATGAAGGGGATGTTGAGGTATTTGAAGGCTCAGTGGCAGTCGGTGGTAGCACTCATAATAACCAAGGCAGAATGCATAGCGGCTATGGAAGCCATAAAGGAGGCTATGGGGTGCAAAGAATTGTTGGACGAGTGGGAGGTCCTAAAAGAGCAGGTGGTGGTATCTTTGGATAGCCAAAGTGCGTGTCACTTGTGGAGGAATCCAGTGTTCCATGAGGGGATAAAGCATATGGATGTTCGGTATCATTACATTCCGGAAAATGGTACGAAAGGAGGCATTCATGTTGACAAGAAAACCACGGAGGAAAGTCTTGCAGATTTAGGCACCAAGGTTCTACCTCTAAAAAGGTCCAATCATTGCCTTGGACTTCTTAGGAATAGAGTCGGTTGATTGATGACTCAAGATGAGTTTGGATCCCGAAGCTTTCTGCACAATGGTTCAGGTTTAAATATTTAGACAAAGGTAGAGATTGTTGGTATTTGTCTAAGGTTTGCACAGGTCCAACCATGGTTCAAAGATGGTTAAAGTCTAAACCAAAGTTGGAGGATTAAAGTTCAGCAAGTTAGAAGACTGCACATATGTGTGTGCATCAATTTGGAGCAAGATAAGGGTAGGCGCACTGGTGTGCGCACTTCAGCACACAATCAGAAAAATGTGCGCACAGCTGCAGCATCAGTGTGCGCCTAGGTGCCCTCCACCAGCGCCTTGGCGCCCAGAATGATGTCTCCCTGACCCACACCAGCGCCTAGGCGCTCCCCACCAGCACCATGGCGTCCAGAAGGTGTGCAAAGGTGCCCTGCCCAGCGCCATGGCAGCCCCTGTTGAGCGCCTAGGCGCTAGGCACACCAAAGCACACATGGACAGCCTGCTTTAGACTTCTCTTAGGTGCGTGAGTGCAAGGTTAAAACGCACAGCACCACTTAGGAAAGTGATGAAGGGCCATGATTAAGTGGAGATCATGATCAAAGGGTGGATATTGATTCACAAGAATGTCCAAGAAGTGGATGGCTATAAAAGGGGTTTCCTAGCCTCATTTTTCATATGAGAGAAGAATCATTGTTGTGACATTGTGTGAGATCAAATGTAATACAAGAGAGAATTGTGTGAGAGTGCAAAGACACAAAACACAAGAGGGACTCTTTATAGTGAGGCTGGTTGTAAAAGAAGAGAGGTTAGTAGAGAATTGATAGAAAGCATTGTAATAGGTCTATCACTTTCTCGTTCTCTTCTTGGTTTCTTCAAGAACTTGAGGTTTCTTGAAGGGGGTTGCTGAATTGTAAGAACTATTGATTTAGTACTGAGAGTTCAGAGGAACTCACAGGGACGTAGGCACATTGCCGAACCTCGATAACAATTGCTTGTCTTCTTTCTTTCTTTGATTTTTTGTTCCTGTTTTCGATTCCATTTCTTTCTACAAGTCATTTGAGACTTGGGTGTTTGGAAGATCACCACCTGGGCATCTTGTTAAGGTGATTTCCAATAGTGAGATTGAATGTTATCATGATAAATTTGAATTTAAATATTCTCCATTTGATGATGTGATATTCAATTTTACCATAAACATAATTCCATTTCAATTCTCAAATGGAGAGAATCATGATCTTTGTGGTAGATAGTAGATATAGAATTAATGCTGATTGTACTTTCTACTGATATCAACATCGCAGATAACACAATTGTTCTTTTGCAAATCAATTCATTTGAGCTAGTTGTAAGCGTACCCTCTATCCTATACAAAGGATTTCCGGGACTAATCTGTTGATTATCATCAGGGTACTCTTACTGCGATTAGGGACTGGTTTAGAGACTACAAGATCCGTGATGGAAAACCGGCTAACAAGTTTGGTCTTGGCAACAAACCAGCAAACAAGGTAATCTTCTATCAATCTGCTTCCTTTGTTCTTGCTTGGTTGTTGATTTCTTGATTTCTTTTTTGTGTCGTCTTTGCTAATATTAGAACGGGTTTCTGTTTGATGACAGGATTATGCTCTTAAGGTCATCAATGAGACCAACAAGTCTTGGGCAATACTTGTCAAGGGATCAAGTGATGCTGGAGAGCTTTCACTTGCATAAATGAAAACCATTAGACTTGGAGTTGCATGCAGCTGGTAGTGCTCGTTTTTGTAAGCTACTTTTCAGAGTTTTCCCTTTTGGCGAGCAAGTCCTGGTAATCTTATGAGTTTAGTATCGAAACATTCCTTCTCATTGTTGAGCTTGAATAATCAACAACTCTGATGCAGTCTGCCTATAATTTATACTCTTTGTTTTAATTGAAATATGGGGATTCTTTCTGCTGCATCTTTTAGTTAGTATGACAGTTTGTGTGTCATTTTGATTAAATATCGAAACGGGCCTCTTTTCTAGAACTGCTGTGTGAGTTAAGAGTATGTTTGGAATAAATAAGTTTTATAGAATTTATTTATAATTCCAGACATTGTCATGTTTGAGTTTCCTTGTTATGAATTCTATCCAAATTAATAAAATTTACAAATGAATTCTATGAATGAAGAAAAAAAAAGGGATTCTTTCTGCTGTTCTTTTAATGTTAAGTATGACAGTTTTACTAAAGAACATTTCTATGATAATATTCAAGCTACTATTGATCTATGCGTATCAGATTTGTAGAAAGTGTCATTTTGCATAATTGTATTAGCAATAGTCACTACATGATCAGTGATTAAAATTTACACATAATGGACCTTTGCCCTACCAATCCGACCTACAAACAAGAGAAAAGAAGCAAAAAACCCCAAGACCCTTGACCATCCCTACCAGCAGCTGAGTTCAAGGGCTTCTTGGAATCTCTTCTCCAGTGTAGAATCAGTAGACAAAGAAGGATGAAGCAGGGAATCTCTACCCTTCTTCCTTTGAGTAGATGATTATAAAATGGGACCCACTTCATTGCAGAAACTTTCACCTCAAGAGATGTTGCAGATGGTGGTGATGATGAATCTGAAGGAAGGAGAGATGAAGAAGTTTAGCTCAACAATTATACATCTCTATTTATGGTCGAGTTTAATAAGATATATCATCATCAAATAAATAAAAAACACAATAGTTATTGATGTTCAAATTATGTGTATATATTGGTTTTAATTTACATTACGACCCATTTAAAATGGATGAAATGATCGATATATAAATCGAATCTGAGATAATCTAAAGATTTCAATTTTGATTATTAAATCAAGACTTCATTGACTATATATTGCATCTTCAATATTATATTTAACACATTTTGTACCAATAATATCCCATATATTCAAATCATGGAACATGTTTTTATTTTTTATTTTTTAAAGTTAATACAAAAATCAATAATATGGTACACATCAACTTAAGGACCCGTGACCACTAGCACAAGCTTCAACATTTTGAGATTACTACTAAATTATTGCACTTTCATTCCCGATTTGTACTCAAACGCACAGATGTATCCATCAAAAGATAAAATAATATGCACACATGTTAAGAAAATCTAGTATTTCATTTTATCCCACATTATTAATGTTACAAAGAAAAGATCTTGATTTCAAATTTAACTCCGTTTAGATTTGCGATCGATGAAAACCACATTTCAAAAATGATTTACCTCAGGAAGTTCTTTCCATACTGAAATACTTCAGTTTTCAACATTTCATCTAGACTCTGAATCTCAATCAAGCCTCATATTTCTTTTTCAGAATTTACAACCAAAAGAATACAGATTAACCCGGGTCTCTCAGGATAAAGAATTCCTTCAAGTCTTCCCTAGAGAAGATTTGGGTTCGAACTTATCCCCACCAATGAATTTTTTTAAAAAAGAATACAGATTACAACAATCATCCCCGCATTCTTGCACAAATAAAAGCCGCTAAGCGATATACACAATTTAGAAGACAAAAGTAAACTTCAATTTAAGGATACCAGAACAGCTTGTGGGATTTGACTCGTAATTGAACTTCATATCACTAGGGGGAAAAATAGAAGGATTGAACTTGGAAGAGATTAAAAAAAAAGACACTTCGAGAGTGATACTGCCAAAAAACCACATCCAATAAAGAGACGACACGTGGACCACCACATGAATAGGCAACAAGTCAACACACAAGAGGGCCCCGGCCCCAGGTCATCACCGTCCTCCAGGTCACCAAACCTCCCCTGGCCTAAAGGCCGCCTCATACATAGACAGCTCCTAAACAAGACAACAAGGTGAAGCACAAACGGACGACCCCAGGCCACCTAGCTAGGCCTCCTAGGCATCATTGCCCAACCAAGTTGGGACTTGATACTGCCAAAAAACCACATCCAATAAAGAGATGACACGTGGACCACCATTGGGTAGGCAACAGGTCAACACACAAGAGGGCTCGGGCTCTAGGTCATCACCGCCCTCCAGGTCACCAAACCACCTTTGGCCTAAAGGCCACCTCATACATAGACAGCTCCTAAACAAGACAGCAACGCGAAGCACAAACGGACAACCCCAGACCACCTAGTTGGGCCTCCAAGGCATCATTGCCCAACCAAGTTGGGACTCTAGGTCACCAACTACCCTTATACATAGACGGCTCCTGATCAAGACAGCAAGGCGAAGCACAAACGGACGGCCCCAGGCCACCTAGTTGGGCCTTCTAGGCATCATTGCCCAACCAAGTTGGAACTTGATACTGCCAAAAAACCACATCCAATAAAGAGATGACACGTGGACCACTATATGGGTAGGCAACAAGTCGACACACAAGAGGGCCTGAGCTCCAGGTCGTCACCGCCCTCCAAGTCACCAAACCACCCTTGGCCTAAAGGCCACCTTATACATAGAAGACTCCTAAACAAGACAGCAAAGCGAAGCACAAATGGACAGCCCCAGACCACCTAGCTGGGCCTCCTAGGCATCATTGCCCAACCAAGTAGGGACTCCAGGTCACTAATCATCCTTATACATAGACGACTCCTGATCAAGACAGCAAGGCGAGGCACAAATGGACGGCACCAGGCCACCTAGTTGGGCCTCCTAGGAATCATTGCCCAACCAAGTTGGGACTCCAGGTCACCAACCGTCCTTATACATAGACGGCTTCTGATCAAGACAGCAAGGTGTAGCATAAACGGACGGCCCTAGGTCACCTAGCTGGGCCTCCTAGGCATCATTAACCAATCAAGTTGGGACTTCACATGATCACCGCCTTGGGTAGAACGCCGCCTCAAAACTCTATAAAAAGACCCAGGTAAGCATTCCAAATGATCAGACCTTTCTTGACCTAAAAAGAGAACATCATTACTCCCATGCATCTTACCGCATACTAACAAGAGCTTCGGAGCATCCTCGGAGGCATCCTCTCTGGCGACCCCCTAGCTCATCTTTTCTACCCTATGCAGGTTTCGTCGAGGCCCGGCCTCCAGCTCAGCAAACACATTTTTGGCATCAACAGATTGGCGCCGTCCGTGGGAAACCACCATTTCTCGCTAAACACTAGAAGCGAAGAAATATAAAGAACTCATCTGTTGTCATGCCATCCAAAATCCTCTCTAGAGATGTCGGTAAGGGAGTAGCAGGGGCCAGTACTCACACCTATTGGTCGGGGTCAAGTTCTTCGGCCAAATCTGATGCATACCCCAATGTGGACACACTCCAAACACAATTCTTAGAGCTCTCCCGTCTAGTGGCCGATCTGGCCACCGAGGTCCGTAGAGGAGCTCGTCAGCCTTCTCTGGCACCATCGCAATCAGTTCCTAGCCGTACCAGCTTGGCCAACCGTAGGCCCCCTCATCTATGGATGTTCCGCGATGAAGTCCTCCCCTCCCCGGAGCACCAAGCCTAGAGAAAGACCCTCATTCGAGAGTAGTGAGGGTCTCGGTAAGCGAATAGGGTACATGGAATGACGAATCAACGAAGTACTTAAGGGTCGCAGCCATAGTGTCATGGACGAACTCAACATCCCGGACCCTCCCTTCATTCAGGAGGTCATTGAGGCTCTCCTCCTTCTGAACTTCCGAATGCCCCATGTCAAACTATATGACGGTTCCACGGACCCTCTGGACCACCTCCAGCATTACAAAACTACGATAGTGCTCCACAGGCATTCTGATCCGGTGATATGTCGAGCTTTTCCCTTAATGCTCTAAAATGCGGCCGGGATGGGGTACTCTCGCTTGAAACCAAGGGGCATCCGCACTTTTAAAGAGCTAAGTTATGCCTTCGCCTCACACTTTCTTAGTAGTAAAAGTCCCAAGAAAACCTCGGAGTTCCTGTTCAATATTGTCCAGTTGAAATGAGAGAAGCTCTGAGCCTACATATCAAGGTTCAATTCAGCGACCTGGGAGATCCCTGACCTTGACCCCAGAGTCCAAATGCTGGCGTTCAGAAACGGGTTGAGATCCGGGGTCTTCAACTCAAAACTTACCAGGTGACCGCCCGGCGACACGAACGAAATCTTAGCCCGAGTTGAGAAATACATAGTAGCGAAAGATGACCAGGCCTTCTAGAGAGAATGGGAAGAGGATGCCAAAAGAAAAATGAAGGGTCCTGCCAGCCCGCGTCAGGAACTCATTAAGTGACCCTTCCGCAAGAAGAGACCCAGGGGCCCCAGACCCTTCGGAGGATTTAATCCTCTCAACACATCTAGAACTGATGTCTTGATGTAGACACAGGACAAGGTAGCCTTGTAGTGGCCCTTCAAACCACTGCATCTTAGTAAGAACCGAGGAAAATGGTCTCATTTTCACAAAAACTACAGACACGACACAGAATAGTGCTAGGTACTAAAGTACCAAATAGAAACTCTCATCAACAGAGGCCAACTGAAAGAATTCATCAAGCCCCAGACAGAAAAATTCACAGGGCGACCCCAGAGGAGTCCCGAGCACCCCTCCAATTAGGAGAGGATGGTCCGACCTACTCGGAAGAGTCCCTGGCCAAGCTGAGGAGAACCCAGTCAGAAGAAACCTGAGGCCATGAAGGCCAAGATCATTAAAACCATCTGCGAGGGGCCCGCAGCAGGGTGCACTTCTGGGAGCCGCGAAAAGACTTGTGCCCGATTCATAACTTTTATCACCGGACCCCGTAAAAAACAAAAGTCGGACACGACCATCACCTTTTCGGACAAGATCTAGAAGGAGTCCAAACTCCGCATGACGACACTGTGGTCATATCTCTCATCGTAACTAACCACGAGGTCAGACGCATCCTAGTCGACAACGGGAGTTTTGCCAACATCCTGTTCTATGGCGCTTTCCAGCAGATGCAGTTAGGAGACTCTCGGTTAGAGCCGGTCTTCACCCCACTCTACGGCTTCTCGGGGGACCCGATATTCACAGAAGACAGCATAGTCCTCTCGATAATAGCAGGAACAGCCCTGCAAGCAACCACTGTACAGACTACTTTCCTTATCGTTCGGCAGCCTTCGTCCTATAACATGATTCTGGGCCAACCCACTCTCAACAAGCTCCGAGTGGTTGTCTCTACCTATTACTTAAAAATGAAGTTCTCAACCGAGGGCGGAGTAGGCAAATTTAAAGGGGACCAGCAGATTTCTCAGTCCTACTATCTCAGTGCTGTAAGAGAAGGCCGAATGACAGAGACCCTCCCGCTCGAATTGGACGACTTTAGGGACGAGGGAAAAAACCTGCGAGGCCAGCCAGTGGATGAGCTAACCGCAGTACCTCTCAGAGATGATGTCTCCCGAACTATCTAGATTGGCTCTAATCTCCCTGAGGACCTTAGGGGACCCCTGCTCGCCCTCATTCGAGAAAACCAGGTCCTCTTTGCCTGGTCAGTGGCAGACATGCCCGAGATTAGCCTAGAGGTAATCATGCACAAGTTAAATGTGGACCCAAACCACAAACCAATCATCCGAAAGAAGAGGTCGTTTGCACCCGAGCGATAAGCCGCCGTCCAGGCCAAGGTGGACATGATGCTCATAGCCAACTTTATCCGTGAAGCACACTACCAGGATTGGGTGTCAAATGTGGTGATGGTGAAAAAGGCCAGTGGGAAATGGCATATCTGCATCAACTTCTCAGATTTAAATAAAACTTGTCCGAAAGATAGCTTCCCTTTGCCGAGGATTGACCGGTTGGTTGATGCAACATTAGGGCACAAGCTCCTAACCTTTATGGATGCATACTCCGACTATAACCAGATTCTCATATATAGGCTCGATCAGGAGAAAATGGCATTCGTCACGGGGCAGAGGCTCTACTGCTATAAGGTTATGTTTTTCGGGTTGAAGAACGTTGGAGCCACCTACCAGAGATTGGTGAATAAGATCTTCCGTGAACAGATCAGTCGAAACATGAAGGTCTATGTGGATGATATGTTAGTAAAGAGTGTCAAAGCCAAAAACCACAAAAACGACTTAGAAGAAGCCTTCAAAGTCCTTAGGTGCCATCAAATGAAGCTAAATCCCTCTAAGTGCGCTTTCAGGGTCGCCGAGGGAAAATTCCTTGGCTTCATGGTAACACAAAGAGGCATAGAGGCGAACCCCGAAAAGATAAAAGCTGTCATCAGCATGAAATCACTCTAGACCATAAAAGAGGTCCAGCAACTCACTGGGCGGGTAACAGCCTTGAGCCGATTCATGTCAAAATCTGTGAAAAAATGTCTCCCATTCTTCAAAGCCATCAGAAAGATGAAAGGTTTTGTCTAGACCGAGGATTTCCAAGAAGTGTTTGGGGAGCTGAAAAAGTACTTAAGCTCACCACCTTTACTTACTAAACCCATCATGGGTGAAGAACTTTTTCTATACCTCTCGGCGAGGCATGAGGTGATGGCCTCAGTCCAAATATGGGAAGAAGTGGGCGTCTAAAAACCCATGTACTATGTGAGCAAGGTTCTCCATGATGTGAAAACCCGGTATCTTCCGGTGGAGAAAATGGCATACGCACTCCTGGTCTTGGCCTGCAAGCTTAGCCCGTACTTTCAAGCACATACGATTATCTTCTTGACCAACCAGCCTCTTAGGCAAGTGCTCCACAAACCGGATGTCTCCGGAATGATGATCAAATGGTTGGTAGAGCTTGGCACGTTTGATATCCTCTACTGACCTCGAACAACCATAAAAGGTCAGGCCTTAGCAGACTTCATCGTAGAAACCACTCTCCAAAGTCAAGAGAACCCCATCCCAACTCTCGACGAAACCGACCTGACCCTTCAATGGATGATCCACATCGACAGATCCTAGAGCGATATTGAAAACAGTGCCGGGCTTACCCTAAGTGGTCTAGATGGTTTCACCATCGAGTACGCCCTGAGGTTTGGATTCAAGGCCTCAAACAACGAAGCCGAGTATGAGGCTTTGCTGGAATGAGGTTAGCATGGGTACTTTTCATAGGGGCCCTAGACGTATACAACGATTCACAATTGGCGTTGAACCAAGTCAATGAGGAGTTCGAGGCCCGGGGAGAAAAGAACGCCCGTAATTTAGAAAAGGATAAAGAGCTTACCACGAAGTTCAAGGTGTTTCGAATCAGCTAGATTTCGTGAGCGAAAAACTCAAAAGTTGACTCCCTAGCACGACTCGCCTCCTCTCGGCAGTCCGATGCCACACAGGCGGTCTACCTCGAAATGCTCATAGCACCTAGCATCAAGGAAACAACTGTGCTACCCATGGCTGCAGGAGAAACCTGGATGGACCCTATCCTCAGGTATTTGCGAGATGGACATCTCCCGGACAACAAGAGGGAGGCTAGAAAAATCATCTCCTGATAAGAGCCATTAAATGAATTATAATCATACTTATTTGTTAGCACTTTAGCGTTGATTTAGGTCTTAATTGCATTTTTATTCATTAACAACTCTAAAGTGGTATTTTTGGAGCATTAATTTATTTCGATGCATTTTTCAGGTATCTTGAGTTAAAGGAGATGGAGAAGCTATCATCATTTTGAAACATGAAGTTCCATTGAACACTCAAGCAAAAGAATGATCGCGGAAGAGCCAAGATGAAGAGAAACTAAGGAAGGAGTCTTCACTAAGTTGCTGGAGTTGGCATACAAATCAACCGTATTTACAAATCAAACTGTATCGATGTAGAAAGAAACAGGAAGTGTGCCACATATGGTTAGAAAGATATGGAAGTCTACTTTCTGGAGTATTTTACGGTTCGTTAAAATCATTTCTCTAGAGGAAGTTATGGCAATTTTAGCAGACAGAGGTCAGACTTTCTGAATTAGCATCAGCCGCGCTGCAGCATGGATTATCCGTGCCGCAGCACACAGAACCAGCACCTGACTTAACCAAAACAGAACCACCCTGTGCCGCAGCATGGATTATCCATGCCGCAGCACACAGAACCAGCACCTGACCTGATAAAACAGTGCCGCAGCGCGCCCAAGTTGTGCTGCAGCGCGCACACAGCCTTGTGCACTCCAAGTTAGACCCTAATTAGGTCTTTAATGACTTGTTCAAACCCTAAAACACCCCTAGACCTTGTGTACTATAAATATGCCACTTAGGGTTTGTAATTAGAGATTGAAAAAGCTGGAAAACTCAAGGGAGGCTGCCACACTCTCCCCCATGGCCAACTAATCTCCAAGCAAGGCGAAGGGATGAATCCCTAGGTGTAGTTGTTTCTATTTCCCTTACTTGATTCAGTTGTAATAGAGCTTTAGCATTCAAACATTGTTATGATTTACCTTTTAATCTAATTATAAGATTTCATCTAATCCGGTGATTTCATCTTTTTCCTTGATATAAATTCAGTCATGCTTTCTTTATGTCAAGATTATTTAGGTATGGTTGAGTCCGGTAGATCTAGCTTTTAGGTTTGTCCATTACTGCAATATTGTCATCAAAGATATATTGTCGTTTCTTGATAAACTTAAAGGATATATCATGTGTGCATGAATTGAAAATAAAGAGTATTTCATAACAAACAAATTAGGGTTTATATATGTTCTTTAATTGAATATTTGCCGATTGCCTGTTTAGGATGTGAAACTTGCAATAGAGATAAAAACAACTGAATTAAGTTAGGATTAGGGCAATGAACCTAGGGAGGATTCCCGGATCCTTGTCATTCCCCTATTATATTTTACAATCTACTTTACACAATTATTTCATTATCAATTTCAGATTTTCTTACTCATTTGGATTTATCATTTTAGATTAAAGTTTACATCTTTCTTCATAGTTAATTTGTCTCCCTGTGGAATCGACACCCCAAAGCCGTACTACAACACCGCGTAACTGTTTTGAGCGTAATCATCTCCCGAGCAGCACGGTACACAATTCTGAATGATCAACTTTATAAAAGAGGTCTTACGACTCCTTATCTAAAATTCCTAAGCCCAATTGAGGCCAATTATGCCCTCCAAGAAGTCCATGAAGGGATCTGTGGAAATCACCTCGGGGGACGGGCCCTCGCCTTCAAGATCCCTCGCCAAGGTTATTACTGGCCTGGGATGCGAGAGGAGGCCCTAGAATTGGTAAAGAAGTGCAAAAGTTGCCAGCAGTATGCTGCTATCTCCCAAAAGCCAGCGAATCCCCTCACTCCAGTCACTAGTCCGCTTCCTTTCGCTATGTGGGGGATGGACCTTCTCGGGCCCTTCACCGGAGCTCCCAGCTAGCGAAAGTATCTCTTAGTGACAATATACTATTTTACAAAGTGGGTAGAAGCCGAGCCACTGGCCAGTATCACCGACCATCAAGCCCGGGGTTTCGTTTGGAAATCAATAATGTGTCAGTTTGGTATACCTAAAGTATTGGTGACTAACAACAACAAACAATTTTATAGTGCTCGATTCAAAGCATTTTGCGATGAACTGCATATCGAACACCGCTTCTCGTCCATCGGATACCCGCAAGCTAATGGACAGGCTGAAGTGACTAACCGGACCCTTTTGTAGGGCATAAAAAGAAGACTGGACGAGGCGGACCGATAGTGGACAAACCTTTTACCAAATATTCTCTGGGCCTATCGGACCATCGCCCGAGCTCCCACGGGTGAAACCTCTTTCTTCATGACTTACTGCTCTGAAGCCGTCATCCCTTTGAAAATCGGAGTGCTCTCACTTCGAATACAAAATTTTGAAGAAAAAAACAACAACGAAGCTTTTCGTATGAACACCAACCTCTTCGATGAAACACGAGATAAAGCTCAGATCCGACTAGTGGCCTATCAGCAGCGGGCCGCTAGGAATTATAACTCTCGAGTGCGAGAAAGACCCTTCAGGCTTCATGATCTCATTCTACAGAAGAACGAGGTATCTCGACTTCGGGAAACAGGAAAGTTGATCCCTAACTGGGAGGGACCGTATCGTATCAAAAGGGTATACTGCTCCGGTACCTTCAAGATCGATGAGCTAAGTGGAAAGTATATTCCACGAACTTGGAACACCGAACATCTTTGACACTTTTATCAATGAACTCGGATCCGGCACTCGAGTTTCAAGAGGAAGCTTTATTAGGATAGCAAGTGTAAAGTATGAAACTATTATAAAACAAGCAAGGTTGGAAGAAATGAAGTTTTTATTATCTTATCAAAAGGTTACAAAAAACACAGACGACCTTAAAGTACAAAAAAGGAAAGAAAAACCCTAGTCAAGGGCAGAAGCTGCCTCAGCCTCGGCCTACCCATCTGTGGTGGGCTGCTCCCCCCCTGTGTCGAGCTGCTTTCCCCAGGTGGTAGGCTGCTCTCCCTCGTTGGTGGGCTGCTCCTTACCCTCATCTTCCTCCTCCTCAGGCTTCAGAAGGTCGAGTCCCGAAAAATCCATCTTCCAGTGCATGGCCTCAACCTTCCTCTTCACCTCCAAGAAGCCCTCCAAAAACTTCTTTCCCCCCTTCAGGTCCACGACCGTTTTGAAGGCATTCGAGCTCTTGAAAACAGCCAGGGCCTCCTCAACGACCGCCCGACTGTGCGTCTCACCCTCGTCCCTTTGGCACTGCATGGCCTACTCTACCTCGAGCTTAGCATAGAGGACAACGTCCTGCTCCCAAACTGCTTTCACCCTGGCTCGGTTGGCCGTATCCTCCGAGATTTGTAGCTGCCGGACAGCCTCGGTCTTCTCCTCCAACTGGCACTGGGTTTGGCCTAGGAGCTCGGCCGTCTCCATGCACCGGTGGGAAGCGAAGCCAATAAGAACACCCATCTGTAAAACCAGGCAAGCAAGTGTTAAAACACTAAGTTAAAACTTAAGGGAAGAAAAAATAGTTATGTAAAGATAGATACCTGAGAGGCAACGGCCTCCACAGTCGAGCAAAGGCTCTCGGTAGGCCTCCGAGACAGCTCTTGGAGATCCCGGGGTGGGATCCCCATCATCAGGTGCTCTCGCGCCACTCGTGGGTGCAAAAAGACGAAGTCATTAATCCTCAAGGCCCAATTGGGCCTGAAGATCGGTGCCCCCGAAGCTGTGCCCGTCGAAGGGCCCGGAGCAGCCGAGGCCACCGGAGGAGCGATGGTCACTGGCACTAGGTTTGGCAGAGAGTGTCGGGGAGGGCTCTCCAGATCTATTGGGGTAGAGGCGTAAGGCCTCTTCCTCGTCCCCGAGCTTGAGGCCTACCGCTTTTCGAGCGCAGCAGCTTCTCGATGATAAGTTTCATCGCCTGCTCCCGGGGATGTGCTGTGGCGTCCATCTCTGTTCAAAGAAAGAAAATTGCATAAGTAAAACTACGAGGCATGAAAAGCAAAGAGGAAACGAAAATTACAAGTATTAAAGGCACAGATCTTTACCGCTCTCGAGCGAAGACTTGGCGCAGGGAAGGCATAGGCCGTACCTCGCCAACTCTTCGTTATCATAGAGGACTTCAACGTCAAGCGGTGAGGTCACCATGGCATCCACGACCTCTTGCTCGCTCGAGTGGAGACCTATTTTCTTACACTTCCCAGTTCGGTCCATGCTACATGAACGGGGAAGGCCAAAGTCTTTGGTGGATCGAATAAAGAAGAAGTTTTTCTTCCATCTCTTAATCGACGAAGGAGTCCTCCTCAATAGCCTCCTCTTCGGTCGGGTGCTGAAAACCATCCATTCGGTCTAGCCGTGCCTACTGATCAGGAAGTGGGCCTTAAAAATATCCATGTTCATTGACCCGCCCACTTCTGTACAAACACAAATAAAGGCCATGATTAGCCGTACCGAGTTCGGCACTAGTTGACACAGTACAATATCAAAATACCATAAAACGATACAAAAGAATGGGTGAAGGGGGAACTGAAGCCTGGTCCTCATGTGGTGCTTGTAAATGCACAACTCATAGGGTGCAGTGCTCGGAAGGGGGTCGCAAGCCCTTTCCCCTGCCTTGGCCAACCGAAGGTGTACCGGGTATTCAGTACGTCCTCCGTATCGCCTCCAGATCCTCCTCATTCAGTTAGCTGGGGACCTCATTGTCGGTATAATTCCACTGCTTCCTCTCTTCTCCAGCTGAGGTCCCCCTGATATAAGTCAGAGCCTCATCCCTAGAAGATGAGTCCTCTTCATACCCCTCAGCCACATGGACGTATGGCACCATTGCCAAGGGGACTTCCCTCAGCACGCCCCTTTCTCGGGTCGTACTCCTCGAAGAGGACGTGGACAACCTTGACTCCTCAGTACTGCCGCTACTACTTTTGCCTATACTACTCCTGCTACCATTAGCACTACTAAGATGATCAAGATACTTATCAAAAGAAGACATATTGAAAATAGAAGTAGAGGATGTAAACTCACCAAATTCTGAGGGATTCAGACATTACTCCCTCAAAAAGATCGCTCTTCAAGATCTCCCTCCTCCGAAACACCTTATCTTCCGCAGCCCTTCAAAAAGCACGGCACTGCACCACCAACCAAATCCAAAACTCTAGCAAAACAGCCGTGCGAGAAGATCTCCAAGAAACTCCGGGGAAAGGATTCTCACAGCCTAGGACGAAGGCTCTTGAAGCAAGGGTAAGAAACTCACAGAAGGTTGGAACGAAGACGAAAACCCAACTAATTACGAGGACGAATGCTCTCATAACAAATGAGCGAGGACGAGGGCTCTCAAAAGATTTCTCACACTTGAAGAAATGCTCACTGATTTGAAGTGAAGAAGGGAGGGAACAGTAACCTCTGTATAAAGGGAAAAAAGCACGACATACAAGGACATTAAAGAAAAAGGTTGAGGAAGTGACCTTTTAGCTGCTCAAGGCTGATTTTTGCACTTCCCGAAAAACCATCCTGCTTCCCAAGGGGATATTTTTCGTTCCCCTAGGTACCCTTCATCTCCTCGAGGCGCCATCCCACTTTCCAAAGTCTTCAATCAGTATTGAACGCTGTCACCCATGGAGAAGACGGCGACTAGCATTTAATAAATGCTAACTCACACCATGTGTTGCGAGAAGCGCAAAAAACGTCCAAACAATAGGCCTGCAAGAAAGAAAGCCCAAAAACCTAGTTAGGTCACGAGGAAATCCTCGGACACATCCCTCTAAGGCCGAAGAGATGGATTGGTCCACATGTCTTCCGCCACAAGCTCCAAGAGCTAAGCGTATGGTCATGAACCATTCGTGCTCGGACTCATCCCTCTAAGGCAGAAGAGATGGATTGCTTCACATGTCATCGGCCACAAGCTCCAAGAGCCAAGCAGATGGTCATGAACCACTCGTGCTCACACTCATCCCTCTAGGGCTGAAAAGATAGATTGTTTCACATGTCCACGGCCACAAGCTCCAAGAGCCGAGCAGATGGTTATGAACCACTCCTGCTCGGACTCATCCCTCTAGGGCCGAAGAGATGGATTACTCCACATGTCCTCGGCCACAAGCTCCAAGAGTCGAGCAAATGGTCATGAACCACTCGTACTCAGACTCATCCTTCTAGGACCTAAGAGATGGATTGCTCCACATGTCCTCGGCCACAAGCTCCAAGAGCCGAGCATATGGTCATGTACCACTCATGCTCAGACTTATCCCTCTAGAGCCGAAGAGATGGATTGTTCTACATGTCCTCAGCCATAAGCTCCAAGAGCCGAGCAAATGGTCATGAACCATTCGTGCTTGGACTCATCCCTCTAGGGCCGAAGAGATGGATTGCTCCACATGTCCTCGGCCACAAGCTCCAAGAGCCGAGCAGATGGTCATGAACCACTCGTGATTGGACTCATCTGTCTGGGGCTGAACAGATGGATTGCTCTACACGTGCTCGGCTCCGCTCTTTCAAAACACAGTACATTACCCTTCTTTTTACTAAAAATCAAACCCTGTCGTACTTCCTTAAACACATAAATATACTCAGGAAGTGGGGGGTTTCTGATACTGCCAAAAAACCATATCTAATAAAGAGACGACATGTGGACCACCACATGGGGAGGCAGCAGGTTAACACACAAGAGGGCTCGGGTTCCAGGTCATCACCGTCCTCTAGGTCACCAAACCGCCCTTGGCTTAAAGGTCGCCTCATACATAGACGGCTCCTAAACAAGACAACAACGCGAAGCACAAATGAACGGCCCCAGGCCACCTAGCTAGGCCTCCTAGGCATCATTGCCTAACCAAGTTGGGACTCCAGGTCACCAAACACCCTTATACATAGACGACTCCTGATCAAGACAGCAAGGCGAAGCACAAACGGATGGCCCAAGGCCACTTAGCTGGGCCTCCTAGGCATCATTGCCCAACCAAGTTAGGACTCCAGGTCACCAACCGCCCTTATACATAGACGGCTCCTGATCAAGACAGCAAGGCAAAGCACAAACGGACAGCCCCAGGTCACCTAGCTGGGCCTCTTAGGTATCGTTGCCCAACCAAGTTAGGACTTCATGTCATCACTGTCTTGGGTAGAAGGTCGCCTTAAAACTCTATAAAAAGACCCAGGTGCGCATTCCAAACGATCGGACCTTTTCTTGACCTAAAAAGAGAACACTGTTAATCCCGTGCACCTTACCGCATAGTAACAAGAGCTTCAGAACATCCTCGGAGGCATCCCCTCCGGCGACCCCCTAGCTCATCTTTTCTACTCTGTGCAGGTTTCGTCAAGGCCCGGCCTTCAGCTCAACAAACACATTTTTGGTATCAACAGAGAGTAAAACATACGTGAAGATCATTAAATAAACAGGCTTCAGAAGACCATTTAGACAAATTCTAAAGGTGTTTTTAGTAAATAATTTCGATTTGTCCAACGCCAAGTCTCAAATTGCTTTAAAAATTATCAAATATAAACACATTCTAATCACATTAACTTTATTTACATGAAAATAATTAATGTTTTAACCAGAAAAATCGCCTTGTAAAAAATAACAATAAAAAAGATAATTTACGGTTACAACATGGTCTTAGGGTTCAACAGAAGTTTATGTTGTTTTTGTTGTCCCCCCTTAAGCAAATGTGCCATGTTTGACCAGTCAATTGCATGTTGATGCTCACCATCTTCATTAAATCTGTCCACACTCTGCAGATATATTACTACCATAATACCCACACAATAACGATTTCATATCCAGCTGATTTGATGGCTTAATAATTTCCTTCTGGCGAAAATATAAGACCAAAAATTTGTGCAACTAATTAAATTCCTCCAAACTGCATGTCTTTGGGTGTTGTCTTGTATAGCTCTCTCTCCCCCTCCCCCTCTTCCCTGTTTGTGCATGTGTGTGTTTTTTGTGAATGTGTGTTTTTCATTGTGCTACAGCGGAATTCATCAACTGCTCCGCAAAAAGAAAGGATAGAGTCCTCAACAGTTTAAAACTGTTTTACAGGTTCTAAGTTGATTATAAGAATGAGTACCCACCCATCTAATGAACTAATTATAAAGGCTTAAAATGCATTCTGACCCTCAAGGTTTAAGGGGTCCTATCACTTCAAACCCTACCATAATCACAATTTTCATCTTGAAAATCTAAAAAAACTATGCAGACCAATGATTTAAAAAACGGGTTTGGGGCACACCCAAGGGTGAAATCTGGTCAAAAAGTCCAGGGGCGTAATTGTTGGGGCGTATATTTTATATATATGTTTGTTAGCAACATATCCACAGTCAGACACTGGTGCTCTATTGGTAAGTAAACATTATCCCCCTTTGAAGCCCTGGGTTCGATACCCAGCAATTGCGTTTGTCATCCACTGGTCCTTTTTTTCTTTTTTTTTTCCCTTCGCTGCTTCCTTGTTTTTTTTTACCTCCGCTGCTTCCTTGTTTTTTTTTCCTCCTCTGTTTCCTTTTGTTTTTTCCCCTCCTCTGTTTCCCTTTTTTTTTTCCTCTTTTGTTTCCAATGTTTTTTTTTCCTCTTTATTTCTACTGTTTTTTTTTCCTCATTTGTTTTCATTGATTAACAAATTCATTAAATAGACTCCATATTATATACTCTGTATTTTATTAATATCATTTTATAACATCATTAGGATTGCATTATCTATGTTATCTAATTTGTTGCTTTTAATAGATTTATATATGTGAATTTGTTATACCAATGCAAGTGTGTAAACACTAATCAGTAAACATTTGACCCTTAATATTGTGTTATTTTTATATTTTTTTTTGAATTTGGAACGTGTTTGTGTCTTGTGATGAATAGATTGGTCAATTTAAAAATTAGAATTTGATTTTTGAAGTGTGATTTATGATTTATTGATGAAAGATGAGATGTATGTGAATTTGTTATATTATTGTAAGTGTGTAAAAAACAACCACTTAACATTGTGTTTGTGATGTGAACGTGTGTTTGTGAAATATTTTGATAAATATTCATTAATAGGTTTTAAGTTAGTAAAATTTATTGATAATTAATTAATTTATATTATTTTAATTTTTTAGTATTTTTATAATTTAATTAGTATTATTTTATTCAAAACGCCCCAACGTTTCAAAAGACTTACGCCCCAACGCCTCAGGGCTTATGCCTCGCCTCATTGAGGTAAAACGCCTCGCCCAACGCCCTCGCCTCTTAAAACACTGATGCAGACACAAAATTAAAAAATAAATCATATCCTTCCTTACCATAATCACCATTTTCATCTTGAAAATCCTAATAATCTTCTCTTCTCATGAATAATGCTCTTTAAAAGTAGTGTTAAAATTATGTCATGCGCTGCAAGTTGTTTTTACTTATTATACCTTCTTCATGGGATCTTCAATCACAAAGATTGGGTTATCCCTGTTATTGACTCCCTATGGGCTGAGCCCATCTCCCTTGCTGTATCAAGTATACCCCTCATGGTAGACCTTTAGTCAAGTTGCATTCCTTTTAGATCTAACAAACTCTAGAAATATAACACTTTTACTCGACAGTTCTCTGACTGACTTATATCTCACTTGAATATGTCTATTCATCTTTTTATAAGATTTTCATATAAGATCTATCACAACTTTACAATCACAATGTATATGTATTTATGACATAAGTTTATTCACAAAAGGAATATCCATTAATATTTTTTTTAACCACTCAACCTCTATACAAATTGTATTCAGAGTTAATAACTCAACCTCCACAGTACTTTCATAAGATTTCAATTTTTTTTTTGAAAACCTACTCACAACCTATAAGCTTACTTCCAGGAGGTAAGTTTAATAAAACTTAAGTATTATCATGTATTATTAATTTAAATTTATTATCAATAACTTACTTCGAGAAATGTGCATCTCCACAAAATATAGCCTTACTATAGGTATAATGTTCTCCTTATACTAAAACGTAAATAATCCATCTCCAAGTTTATTTTCAATTTTAGCCTTCTTACTTCTTTTAGGTTCAAAATAAGTTTCAGATTTATTTCTTAGGGATGAACTAAAAAATGTCATCATTTAATCAAACCTTAGAAAGTTGGACCAACACTTTAATTTTAAAAATAAAGATATCCTCATAATATTTTGTATCTCTAGCTTCTATTATTGTGTTATTAGATAATTTAATTATTTAAGAGTTTATCACTAAGAACTCGTTTGCATTACTATTTTGAGCATAACTTATAAAAAAACATCTATAATTTTGGATCCTATTTTCTTTCTCTTTGGTTCGAGTATACCTACCTTAATTAGAAACCTCACACTTTTAAAATATCAAATCTTGAAGGTCTATTTTTTCATATTTCAAAAGGAATTTTCTCACAATTTTGAAATGTTACTCGATTTAATATATAACAAGATATTAGTGATTTTTTTTATTTGATTCACTTATTTTCCCAAGGTTCTTTATTTCTTCCTTTCTTTCTTTCTTTCTTTCTTTTTCTTTTCTCTCTAATAATTATTTTTTTCTCTATCAGACCATATATGCTTTTCTTTTTCTTTTTTTTCCTTTTTTTCCTTTTTTTTTTTCATTCAATTGACTTGATTACAAGTTATTTGAAATTTATTAATTTTCCTTTTTTCTTCCTCTTTCTTCACTATAATAACGTCACTTTCTATTCCCATGCAATTTATTCATGTTTCCTTAATCATGTTGTGCCAAATATTTAAATTCGACACTTAATTTCTTTGCTAATAAATATATGTTTTTATGGTTTTTAATTTTCTCCTATTGTTAAAGTTATGGATTGCTTTATGTTGATACTTACGATGGATTTTCGTTTTTTTAAAGTATCTCTCTCTCTCTCTCTCTCTCTCTCTCTATATATATATATATATATATATATATATATATATGTGTGTGTGTGTGTGTGTGTGTGTGTGTGTGTGTGTGTGTGTGTGTATTTTTGTTTCTACAAAAGATTCATATCAGTTTCAAGCGTAAAATATCTTTTACTTTTAATTTATATAAGTTTTGCTCCAATTTAGTTTTTAATTTAAGTTTTTTTTTGGATTAATGCACTCTAGTAGTTTTAACAAGTATGGTGCTACCATTCGCACTATATATTTGAATGGTCATAGACTGATATATGAAGAATATAGTTCTAAGTCACTAATATATTTTAAGTATTATATATAATATTCTTTATATATATATATATATATATATATATATATATACATATTCCTTAATAATTCATAAAAACTATTTTCTTATATTAAAAAATATCTCTTATTCAGAGTGCAAAATTTTCTATCAAATTTTAGAATAAGTTATACCAAAGAAGAAGATTTTGATACCACGTGTAAATAAAGACATGCAAATATTTCGAAATATATAAAACACTAGAATATATATAAAGCACATATATAAAACATTAGGTCGCTGAACAAAAGCACTAGTTAGGTCTTACAATAATTCATAATTCCTCAATTTGATTTGTTTTTTTTAATTTAGTATACAATATTTTTTTAGTTATTTTAATTTTATTTTTTAATCAATAAGTAAAAATCTGGTGATTATTATGTCTTCGTTGATATCACATTATCATGGTGCTCTATGATGAATAATTAACTTATATTTTATAAAGTCATAGAGAAATTAAAATACATCAAAGAGCTATGTCTCAACTTCGATTAAATGGATTGATGTTTTTTATAGTCATTAAACGTTTATAATGTTTACAACAATTCATTATAATGATTATTATATTGGTATAATCATGGTCTTTATATATGTAACGTTTATCAACTTAATTATATAACCATAATTAATTAAATATATTAAAATGAGCATGGTAATTTAAATTCAAAGCAAAGTTCAAATGATTTTATCAAAAATTGTAGGAAAAGAAAATAAAAAAAAATAAAGCAAATTTGATAAGTAATATTTAGCATGCTCGAAAACTTGAAACAATTTGAACCGAACCCGATATGACTCGACCAAAATGTCCCGAAAGCGATATAATCCAAACCCGACCCGACTCGACTCAAGACTGAAATAACCCGAACTTGACCCGAGCTAACCCATGATCCGAATTGACTCGACCTCGAATGATCCAACCCAATTGCCACCTCTAGCTTAAGTGAAAAAATCACGACAAATGGATGAGAGTAAACTTTAGTAAGTAAATAAGAAAATAATAATATATAGTAGTTTCAAATGCTTATTTTGTTGTGCAATAATGAATATAGTCACAGTCAACAGGATAAATTATTTACAATTTTTTTTGAACTTTTTCTTGATAAATTAAAATTATTAATTTAAATTAAAAATCAAAAGTTGAGTTTCGTAGCTTTTATTTTCATAATTAGTCTTGACATTATTCATATTTTTTAATTACCCTTATATGACAAAATTATTTACACTATTGCCAATATATAAATCAGCAGTAGTTTTCCAAATAAAATTTTAAATATGACAATGATACATTCACTATGATTAAAACGTTGAGATTATTATTTAATAAAAATATTATTTTATTTATTCTATAAAAATATTTTATTTTTAATAAAAATAGTACTATTATTAATTTAATTTAATAATTAATAAATATTATTATTTTAATAGCTGATATTTTATTTTGAATAAAATTAATATATTTAAATTGTTCAAATAATAAAGTCTATTTGATGAAAAAAATCTACAAATAGTCAAATAGTAATATTATTTTTATAACCAAGAATATATTCAAGATCAACATTTGTTGGTGAAGTAAGAAAAGATTTTTATTTTTGAAGGATTTACAAAGTTGCTAGCTGGAATTTTTTGGATGAATTATTTCTTGAAGTTCTTGCATTATTAAATTATTCGAGATAATAAAAATTGGGGAAATTCTTGTCATTTTACCTAGTTATCTAGAAATTTTCGAAAACCTCAATACCATCTCTTTTCTCTTTTTTGAGAGAAAGACTAAATACATATAGAGTATGCGACTCATTAGTGTTTTCAAAGAGCAAATTATTTAATAAAATATTTAATTATTTTATCTAATAATATGTTGTCCACTCTAACCCATTAAGATAGACATACAAATTTTTTAATGTTTTAACTAAATAAAAATAGTTTAGGTATGAAAAATATTTTACATAAACTTTTATATAAACAAATTTAATGATTAAATGGTCAAAATGGTTGGAGTGTTAACAGTACAGTTTATCAAGAGTTTTAATATTGGTTCGATATGGTAGATAGACTAACATGTAATTTCATTAAACCTCAAAGTAATACATTGTCGATCGGATATAGTAAATAAGCTGACACGTAATTTTATTTAAGACGAAACTTAGGCGAAGTTCCTTAAATAGAATTCGTGAAGTTTCCTTTGAAAAAAATAATACTTTTGTCTTTAAAAAATAAAATTTGTCATCAAACTTTTCTATTCAATAAAACTCATGTAATTGATTAATTTCGCAAAATTTTAACAAAAAAATTATCTCTATAGTATAAAATTTGACTAATATTTTATTAACATTTTAAAATTTATCAAATTTTATACGGAAAGAAAGAATCTAGATTGCAGATTAAAATTTATCCAAACCTGCTGATTTTTCGTAACTTTAAATTTATCATAAATGTACTTTAGATAATGACACCAAATTAATATTTGAAATAGCTACGCGATGCCAATTAACCTATGTTTTAATCCCTGAGGTTTGAATAATATTCCAATTAACCTCTGAACTTTTAATTTGTTTAGATCGATCCTTCACGTTTTAACATAAATCAACCTTTAAGATATAAAAGTTAATGAGCTGACAGAAACCTTGATTGATACACTGTCAAATTGTAAAGATTCAATCTAAACAATTAAAAACTCATGAGTTAACCTTAGTGGCTTGAATATAGTTTTCTCTATTGTTTATTTTAAGCGTTTTTTGTATTGTGAACCAATAATCATCTTCTACTAACCTTGCAGTGCCATGATTCAAAGGGTGATCAATCAGCTAGTTTATAACGTTGTATTTGATGTAAAACGTTTACATAAATGAATGAAACGTCACGGTGAGACCATCTCTCTTTTGATCATACGAGGGAATTTCTTTTTTTTATAAAAAGAACATAGGATGAAACATGTGTCTTCCTAAACATAGATTATATGGTTTTTCACTCACAAACTATATATTGTATGCATAAACAGAGACAACAAAAGGGTAACTTGTTATGAAATCTCTGTATATAAATCTCCATAGAAACCTAGGGAGTCATTGTGCCTGCTCACTCATTTAGTTCATCCAACTTTAGCTTACAACTGCAATGGCATTCATAAATCACTTCCAATGCGTTTCCTTGGCGTTGCTTTTCATTTTGGCAGCTTTACTTTCTCAGGCAACATCTCGTACTCTGCAAGATGCATCGATGTATGAGAAGCATGAACAATGGATGGCTTGTTATGGACGGGTTTAACAGGATGCTAATGAGAAGGAGAAGCATTTCAAGATATTCAAAGAAAATGTAGCACGCATAGATACATTTAACAAGGCCAATGACAGACCCTACAAGCTAGGCATCAATCAATTTGCTGATCTTACAAATGAAGAGTTCAAAGCTTCAAGAAATAGATTCAAGGGGCATATGTGTTCCTCAAAGACAATATCTTTCAAGTATGAAAATGTTACAGCAGTACCTTTTACTATGGACTGGAGAAAGAAAGGAGCTGTAACACCCATCAAGGACCAAGGCCAATGCGGTGAGTTCAAACATTTAATGAGAATATATCATCAGCTTCAAATTAATTCTATCTTTTTTTCGGGCGCGTGGGTTCTAACTTTTGGGTGTAACAAATTAAAATGTAGGATTTTCAGCAGCGGCAGCTATGGAAGGAATTACTAAGCTAACAACAGGTAAATTAATCTCTTTATCCGAGCAACAGCTGGTTGATTGCGACACAAAGGGTGTGGATCAAGGCTGTGATGGTGGTTTAATGGACAATGCCTTTAAGTTTATCCAACAAAACAAGGGACTCGCAACTGAGACTAATTACCCCTACAAGGGAGTTGATGGTACTTGCAACACTAACGAAGAAGACAATCGCGCAGCCAAGATAACTGGGTACGAAGACGTACCTTGCCAACAGTGAACAGGCATTACTGAATGCAGTTGCTAACCAACTGGTTTCTGTTCCGATTGATGCTGGGGGGGTTTGACTTTCAATTCTACTCAAGTGGTATCTTTACAGGACAATGTGGCACTGACCTAGACCATGGTGTTACTGCTGTTGGTTATGGAGTCACTGACGATGGAATTAAGTACTGGTTGGTGAAGAACTCATGGGGCACTGAATGGGGTCAAGAAGGATACATTCAGATGCAGAGAGATATTGATGCTAAGGAAGGTCTCTGTGGCATAGCAATGGAAGCCTCTTACCCTACTGCATGAATTTCAATATCAAAGGCAATGCCTCCGACCCCTTGTATAATATAATTAATGTGTACCTGTGTTTTCATTTTCTTCTGTTGTCAGCCCTGCTAGTTACTCATTAGCAACAAATCTTGTTGGTGTCATACTGAGAAACAAATTTGTAATTCTGTAAAACTATCCATTTTAAGCTACTACATAGATGGAACTCACCTTTTCTTTATACATATTATATATATGTATATGTATACGTATATACAAGGTCTTAGACAATTCTAGTTTACTGAGGTTCAAATTTCAAATCCTTAACCATTGCAAGTAGAACCAATGCAGTACATTAGGTGAAAACAAATAAAATACGAAAACTAAACTAAAACACTTGATCCAAATCATATGGATCTCCCTAAATCACATGAAAACTGCAATCCAAATCAAATGGACGTGAAAACTGCAATCAAATCACATGGCGCGAGACAACTCAATCATGGAGTTCGATTTCAATAATCTTTTTTTTTTAATTAATTCTCAAAGTGGACTACAAATTACATAGGACACCTCTTACATAGAGATCTTAAACCCTAGTCCTAAACCGATAAGAAAACTGAAATATAAAAGGAAATTGAAATATTAAAATTAACTACACCTAAATACCCATAATATTTCTTGATTACATAATTACCTCCATATCTCCCAATTCTTAAATTAAAATCCCTAATTCTAATCTTCCTCTGTTCCCCATCCAGATCAATCACTTGAAGTGATCTTAGATAGTATGAATTTTTCTTTTCTCATATATACTTATACTACCAGGTACAAACTCATTTCATAGTTATCCTCTTCAGAATGTTAAGAGTGGAAGCTATTCAATAAGTTCCCATAGTTATCTTTCTACCATATTTATTTTGTTTGCTTCTCAGCATGTTAAGCTAGAGCTAGAAACCGTCATTTTTAACCATTACATCAAATGCTTTCCCCTCCAAATTCCTATTAAACGTAAACAGTAGTAACAATTAGCTAGTGAAATGTTTTTTTTTTCGGGCTTAAGCGAAGAAATAATGACAAGTGACTGTCAACAGTAAACCTTAGCAAGTAAATAAGCAAATAGTTTCAAATGCTTATTTTGCTGTGCAATAATGAATATAGTGACTGTCAACAGGATAAAATAGACTCAGAAATTGTTCTGAATGATAAATTACCTGGATTGAATGGCCGGCATAATTTTTACTGAGAAAAGAAGCCATGTTTTTCATCTCACATTTGAAATACTCAGTGCAATCAAATTGTTGTATGCTGAATGATTAGTGCCAGTTCCAGCTACCGTTTCTTGAGCGTGCAACCTTGACAACTAGTCATAGACAGCATAAAACACATCTGCCCGAGTAAAAGGTAGAGCTTTCAGAAGCATACAGAGAAGCCACAAACTAGTCTGTAGGATTTAGTTCAATGATTAGTCATTGACAAAATTGAGATTTTCCGGTAACATGTTAACTGTTATTCATTCCCAATAATATGGGTACAGAAAATTATGTAGGGAAAACAATGGTGGGATATCAATAAACTAGATGAATTCAGTTTTTAATCTGAACCACTTGACAACAGAATGTATAAATACATGAACAGAAAGGGAAAAACTACCATGTCTTAGTATTGGTAAAATGGAAAGGCGAGGTCAGAAGCCTCTGATAACATCTTTATCAGCGTTTCACTGAACCTTCACTCTCCTTTACCATTTACAATATCTTCCAACAGCCCCACCATATTTTCACCACAGTACATATTAATACAAAAGCTCTTGGAGAAGTATTTAAACTGTTGAAGAATTGACTATAAATATCGTAGAATTGTTACATTGTGTTATGCGGACAGTAGAAATAAGAAATCTTAACCCAATAAGGAAAACCTAATACATATGTTAAATAGGAAACTATATCTCAACAAAAGCATTGCAGAATACTCTAATATCATGGATGTTTTTGGATGAGAAGTTTTATATGAATAATTAGAAACTGGACTACAAAGTAACCCCTCAAGAAGGATTTTATCCTTGGACGACGTCGTGCAGCAAGACAGTTATGTTCTTTGAATAAGTTCTGTGATCAAAATAGATTGATGGGACTTGAGTTGCTTACACAATGTTAATAGGAGACCACTTCATTTGAACCAGAAGAACTGCCTGCAGTACTGGACTGCCTCACGGTTGATGCTCCAATGTATTTATGGGGGATATGGATTATTTTTTGCCAATCCTCACCAATTTCCTTTTAACATCTTTCCTCAAGTTCAGGACATTCCTGAATAGACAGATACTGGAGAGCAGTGAGAACTTTCAGCCCTTCTGGCAACTGTTTCAGATTATGACAGTCAGATATTGTCAAAGATTTAAGTGAAGCAAGGCACCCAATCCACTCTGGCAAATCCATGAAACCAGGACAGCTCCCAATTTCCAAACAATGCAGCGTTGTGACATTCTGGAGCCCTTCTGGCAGATAAAAGAACTCAGAACAGCTTAAGATGGTCATGCTTTGTAGGGCGGAGAGGTGCTCAAAACCTTCTAGTGAAGAACCAAGAAGTGGACAGTACATGAGGGTAAAGTGCTCAAGGGATGTAAGATGTTGCAAACTCATTGATAATGAAGTCAGCTTACTGCAGTTCTCAATGGACAAAGTTCGAAGGGCAGTCAAACTGACACAGGTGTTGACACAGGTGTGTCCAACAAACCTTTAACCTAACAAATAAGGCCTCATGAAATGGGTATGTCCAACCTAACATGGGCCTGCCCAACAAAAAATAACAAAATCTCTTATCAACTAAGCAAGGTGCAAGGTCCAAGCTCAAAGTGGAAGAAGATTCGGATGCAACAGCCTATTAGATTTAGGCCCATCAAAACAGGCCCAAACGATCTGCTTTTTGAGACTTTCTTAAGCCTAAATTGAAGTTCAAGATGTCATCTTTCCAACCCAACAAGTTTCAGCCCATTTGGAGATGTGTGGAAGAAGATATGGCCGTTTGAATTCTGCTAGTTGGGTCCTCCTGAAATTCCGGGATTGTATTCTTCTTTTGGCCTTTTTCTTGATTCCTTGCATGTTTTAGGGATTGTCTCCTTCCTTGTTTTAGGGATTGTTTCATTGCATGTTTTATGGATTGTTTGCTTGCATATTTTAGGGATTGTTTGCTTGCATGTTTTATGCCTTGTTTTCTTGCTTGTCCTAAGCTTAGAGGGTTGTTCTAAGCTCTATAAATACTTGTGTTTGTAAGTTGAAAAATCAGACTTGAGTTTATAAATTGAAATCAGCCTTTGGCTTTTAGAAGAGAGTTTTCTCCTTCTTGTAATTCTGTATCTCTTTGGTATAATCCTTAGAGTGGTGAATTCCTATAGTTCTGTATCCCTTGTGTTAATCCTTTGGGTGGTGATATTCTATATCCCTTTGGTGTTATCTCTTGGGTGGTGAACTCTTATCTTTCATTTTGTTGTTTGTTTGTTTAGTTTCCTTCAATTCTATTTAAATCCGGTATCAAATTGGTATCAGAGCTTTGGTTTCTCAAGTGTGATATCTAACACCTTGATTTCCATAGTTCTTGTTATTATGGCTGGTCGTGGTCGTCGTGGTCAAGCTATTCCAATAGCAGCTCCAGAAGCACCACCGCAAGGAGATCTGCGAGATATCGAGATGGAAGCCTTGAAGAGACAAGTGCAGCAACTCGAACAACGCCTAGAGCGTTATGGAACTTCTGAACATGGTGCCCCTCATCATGGCTCAGACGTTGAAGTTTCCAGCAATGATGGAGACGAAGTTAATCCTTTTCACCAAGCTCGTGGTCATGCCTCAAGTGACAGTACACCACCTCACCCCCGTGAGCTAAGAAATCATGTTTTTCGACATGATTATGATGTCAGGGTGGACATTCCAGAATTTGAGGGAATGATGCAACCAGATGATTTCATTGATTGGCTTACTACCGTTGAGCGAATCTTTGATTTCAAAGATGTTCCAGAAAATCGTAAAGTGAAAGTTGTTGCCATCAAGCTAAGGAAACATGCTTCAATCTGGTGGGAGAATTTGAAGAGGCAGCGAGAACGTGAAGGAAAAGTACGTATTGCAACATGGGCAAAGATGAGGAGAGAGCTAAAAAGAAAGTATTTACCTGACCACTACAAACAAGATGCTTTTATGAAATTTCATAATTTCAAGCAAAGGGAGTCGTCCGTGAAGGAGTATACAGCAGAGTTTGATCATCTAATGATTTGTTGTGATGTTATTAAGCAAGAAGAGCAGATGATAGCCCGCTATCTTGGTGGGTTACGTGTTGAAATCAGTGATGTGGTGCAGCTGCAACCATATTGGACTTATAATGATGTTTGCAAACTCGCTATGAAGGTGGAGAAGCAACTGAAAGAAAAATGTGGTAATTGTTTTCGATCCTTTATTCAAGATGGAGTTTCTAACCGTGGAAGTGGTTCCACTTCTAAAACCACGACCATACCCAAGACAACCGCGGCCAAGCAAAGTAATGAAACTACATCAGGTTCAAATCATCCAATCATTTCCAATACAACTCGAAGGTGTTTCAAATGTCAAGATTTTGGATATATTGCTTCTGATTGTCCAAATCGCAAAATGGTGTCTCTTATGGAAGAAGACATGGAAACGGAAGGTGAGCATGATTTTTCACCAGAAACTAATGAACATGTTGCTGTGGAAGAAGAAATTACTTATGCTGATCGAGGGGAGGCTCTTGTGGTTCAAAAAAGCCTCAACGTAACCTATGTGGAAGATGAATGGTTGCAGAACAATATTTTTCATACTAGATACACTTCTCATGGAAAGGTCTGTAACGTCATCATTGATGGAGGAGGTTGTGAAAATGTTGTGGCATCAACAATGGTGGAGAAACCGAAGTTAAAAACTGAAGATCATCCGGAACCTTACAAATTCCAGTGGCTTCGCAAAGGCAATGAAGTGAAGGTAAATAAAAGATGCTTTGTTGAATTTTCCATTGGCAAGAATTATAACGATGCTGTAGTTTGTGTCATAGTGCCTATGGATGCATATCATTTGTTGCTTGGAAGACCTTGGCAGTATGATAGAAAGACTAAGCATGAAGGTTTCAAAAATACTTATTCTTTTGAGAATGATGGAGTTAAGGTCCTTTTGGTTCCATTGAAAATTGTTCATGTTCCTAAACCTTCTTTTGGGGAGGGAACTAGTTTGTCGACCAGATCTGGGGTTGAGAATGCATTGATGAAGAATGGTGAAGGCTTTGCAATTGTGGTAAGGGAAGAGAAAGAACCAACAGAAATTCCCCCTTCTTTGATTCCATTCCTCATGGAATTTAGTGATGTTGTTCCAGAGGAAATTCCCCATGGCCTTCCACCGATGAGAGATATGCAGCATTACATTGATCTTGTACCAGGATCTGTGTTGCCTAACAAACCAGCCTATCAATTGAACCTTAAGGAGCATGAAGTATTACAGAGACAAATTGAAGAGTTGATCGAAAAGGGGCTTGTTAGAGAGGGCATGAGTCCTTGTGCTGTTCTGACACTCTTTGTTCCCCAAAAAGATGGCTCTTGGCGTATGTGCATTGATAGTAGAGCGGTGAATAAGATCACCATCAGATATCGCTTTCCTATTCCGCGATTAGGTGATCTTCTTGACCAGATTTGTGGAGCTGTTATTTTCTAAAAAATTGATCTTCGCAGCGGTTATCACAAAATCAGAATGAGGTCGGGAGATAAGTGGAAAATAGCATTCAAGACTAGAGAGGGGCTGTATGAATGGATGGTGATGCCTTTTGGGCTCTCTAATGCTCCTAGCACTTTTATACGACTGATGAATCATGTGTTTAAGCCTTTCCTTGGGCTTTTTGTTGTTGTGTATTTCGATGACATTCTGATTTACAGGAAAACTCAACGAGATCATATGGAGCACTTTTATCAAGTGTTTCAAACTCTTCGAAAAGAGACAGTGCTGATACTTCCAGATTTTAGCAAGCTTTTTGAAGTTGATTGTGATGCGTCCGGAGTGGGAATTGGTGTTGTGCTCAGCCAAGAAGGTAAGCCTATTGCCTTTTTTAGTGAGAAGCTGAATGAGAGTTGTAGGAAGTATTCTACCTATGATAAGGAATTTTATGCTATTATTCGTGCTTTGGATCATTGGAGTCATTATCTCCTCCCAAATGAGTTTTTGTTGCATTCCGATCATAAAACTTTGAAGTATTTGAATAGCCAACAGAAACTTAATAGCTGGCATGCGAGTTGGGTTGAATTCCTTCAATCTTATTCTTTTTCTATCAAGCATAAATCTGGAAAGTTAAATCAAGTAGGTGACGCATTAAGTAGAAGACATTCTTTGCTTAGCACTATGGAGGTGCAAGTATTGGGTTCTGAAGTGCTCAATGAATTGTACAAGAATGATCCTGACTTTGGAAATGCGTGGGAAAATTGTTCTAAGGCTTCATTCAATCCTTTCTTGGTGCAAGAAAGTTTTCTTTTCAAGTTCAACGCATTGGGGAGAATGCTTATAAGATTGAGCTACCTTGTGCTTATGGAGTTTCTACAACCTTTAATGTCTCAGATCTTTCTCCTTACTTTGAGGATCAAGAAGATCAAGTGGACTTGGGGGCAAGTCTTCATCAACCGGGGGAGTCTGACACAGGTGTTGACACAGGTGTGTCCAACAAACCTTTAACCTAACAAATAAGGCCTCATGAAATGGGTATGTCCAACCTAACATGGGCCTGCCCAACAAAAAATAACAAAATCTCTTATCAACTAAGCAAGGTGCAAGGTCCAAGCTCAAAGTGGAAGAAGATTCGGATGCAACAGCCTATTAGATTTAGGCCCATCAAAACAGGCCCAAACGATCTGCTTTTTGAGACTTTCTTAAGCCTAAATTGAAGTTCAAGATGTCATCTTTCCAACCCAACAAGTTTCAGCCCATTTGGAGATGTGTGGAAGAAGATATGGCCGTTTGAATTCTGCTAGTTGGGTCCTCCTGAAATTCCGGGATTGTATTCTTCTTTTGGCCTTTTTCTTGATTCCTTGCATGTTTTAGGGATTGTCTCCTTCCTTGTTTTAGGGATTGTTTCATTGCATGTTTTATGGATTGTTTGCTTGCATATTTTAGGGATTGTTTGCTTGCATGTTTTATGCCTTGTTTTCTTGCTTGTCCTAAGCTTAGAGGGTTGTTCTAAGCTCTATAAATACTTGTGTTTGTAAGTTGAAAAATCAGACTTGAGTTTATAAATTGAAATCAGCCTTTGGCTTTTAGAAGAGAGTTTTCTCCTTCTTGTAATTCTGTATCTCTTTGGTATAATCCTTAGAGTGGTGAATTCCTATAGTTCTGTATCCCTTGTGTTAATCCTTTGGGTGGTGATATTCTATATCCCTTTGGTGTTATCTCTTGGGTGGTGAACTCTTATCTTTCATTTTGTTGTTTGTTTGTTTAGTTTCCTTCAATTCTATTTAAATCCGGTATCACAAACCTTCAAATCCACCCTCTGGCAAAGACATTAAACCGTGGCAATCAGTAATCTCCAAATACTCCAAAGCTTTGAGATTCTGCAAACCAAGTGGCAAGGAGAAGAGATCTTCACACCAACGGATTGTAAGTGATTTCAGAGCATAAAGGTTTCCCAATTCTGAAGGCAGTGAACGAAGCCTGGGGCAAGAGATAATCTCCAAGGATTTGAGAAGAGGATTGCTTGCAAGAAAACTTCCTGAGAGAGAGAACAAATCTGTGACTTTCTAAATTACAAGAACTGTAAGTGAGGATACATTTCCAATGGAATCAAATATAACTGCATTGCAATCCCGCAGTTCCAAATGCTGAAGAGATGGCAATAATGGCATTGCAGTCAGCTTGGGACATTTTTTGACAATGAGTTTGCTCAAGCTAGGGAAAGCATCTCCATCATCTGCACCAAACCATTCTTCCAAGTTGGTGAAATCATCAAGGACAAGTTCTTCAAGAGACGGGAATGTTCTACCAGTCCCCTCGCCATAAAACTCTTTTCCAATATCCCTCACTCCATTCATTCCACATAGGGAGAGAGTCTTAAATAAGAGAAGATTGCCAAGAGTGGGAAGACATTCACAATTAATAAACTTGGTAAAATGAACACTAGTCAGGTTTGGAAGAGTCCAACGTGGAAACCTGATTCCTGGGAACCCCTTCACAAACAACTTTTTAAGATTTTGGTGTGGTTGGAGGCCCTGGATAACTTGTTCTCCCAACTCAGCATCTCGTTCATATTCTTGCGATGAAGAGGACGGATGAAATTGTTCACTTCTGCGAAGTCTAGCTTTTGTGGGTTTCTCCTGAGAAAATACATGAGGATGATCATCATCACTTCCCCAACAAAGACTCAGTGATTCAAGATTTTCTTTCTGCATCATATTAGCAAGCTTTGAATCATAGGCATTTTTGACATTCTTCAAGCCTTTTATTGTCAGCTCACCTTGAAGGTTTAGCCGTCCCAGAATCTCAAGGTCTAGAACGCAACTTACAACAAACATTGGCAATGTCTGAAGCTGGTTAGTGATTTTAGGTAAAAAGATCTCGAGGATACTTGAATCATTAGTACCACGCCATATATGTGCAACTCTACTAGCGTTCCTTAAAGGAAGCATGCTGGTCAGTGCTATACATCCAGTCGTATTGAGATGTCTGAGGCTCACCATTTTGGCAATATTAGGCAATGCTCTGAGCATATAGCAAGCAAAGAGGTTCAAGGTTTGCAAAAATGGGAGGATCTCGATGCTATTGGGTAATTTTGTGATGCGTGCATAAGATAGATCAAGATACCTTAAACACAACAAATCACCAATAGATTCATCTAGCTTTTCAAGGCAACAAGCATTCAGATCTAGCACACGCAAGTAAAGAAAAATTTTATACATTCTTCTAGGAGCAACTTTGATATCACCAACTGGAAATAATAACAGAGTTCGCAAATGTTCTGCCTTATACAAGGCTTCTGGAATCATAGGTGACGTAAAAAACAAAGAACAGATGAGTGACGAGTTTGAACAAGATTACTTGATGGAGGACCCTGCCCCAAAGTCATGGACTCTTTTCCTGCAACTGACTGTGCAAGATCATGAATGATATCAAGCATTTTGTATCTAATTAGGCCTCCATTGTCATAGTGCTCTAGTTCTTGAAAGAATGACATCCACAACAGATCATTAAAGTAGTCATTGCCAATCTCCTCTGGTTGCTTGCTTCCAACATCTGATTGAATTAAGCCTTCTGCCATCCATAGATGGATTAACTTTTCCTTCTCAATTTCATAGTTCTTAGGAAATACTGAGCAGAATGCAAAGCAATGCTTGAGATGGGATGGTAAATGAATGTAACTCAGCCTTAGGGCTGGTAAGATTCCACTCTTACATACATCCAAATCCCAGAGTTCACTGTTTTGCACGAACAACCACTCCTTTTCTTCTCTCTTGAAGCGCAGTAAACTTCCTAGAGTTTTAACTGCCAAAGGAACACCACCACATTTCTTCACAATCTGCTTTCCAATCAGCGAAAGTTTTGGAAACTTTTGTTCTTCCCTTTGTCGGAAAGCCCGTTGCTTGAACAGATTCCAGCAATCATCATCAAGCAAACCCTTTAAATAATATGGGAAAGTTGGGGAGTTCTTCATGAAGGCAACTTTGCTACTTCGGGTGGTTACTATAATTTTGCTTCCAACAATACAACCCCTAAAGAGAGGTGTTAGCTTGTCCCACTGCTCTTGATCTTCGTTCCAAACATCATCTAACACAATTAGGTATCTCTTCTTGTGCAACAAAGCCCATAGCTTGGACTGAAGTACATCCATCTCTGAAATACCACATTTATCCTTAGTTACAGATTCAATTATTGCCTTTATGATGCTTTTCACATCGAAATAATCAGATACAAAAACCCAAATATTGATGTCAAAATGCCTCGCCACCTCCTCATCATTGTATGCTAATTGAGCAAGAGTTGTCTTACCAAGACCTCCTATACCGATAATTGGAACGAAAGACACATTTCCTTCTTCAGCAGCTTCACAAGACAATAACAATTTGACTATCTTTTCTTTGTCTTCCAGTCTTCCATAGATTTCTCATTCAATAACGAACGAGCTAGTTTCCCTTCTATCAGATTGCCTATTGGCAATACTAACCTCCCTTAGATGCAGGTTAAATCCCTCCATTGCAGTCCTTTCTAGTTCCTGCATCATGTTTCTCAACTTCTTCGCGTTCGCTCTAGTTCTTATTTTTATATAAGAGTTAATAAATCTCGAAGGTTTTGATATAATGAAATTACCTGCAAACTCGTCAAGCAGGTCCTCAGCATCATAAACTGTGTCCTTGAGCCTTGAGAACCAAATACGAACAGCTTTGTTGGTGACTTGTTTCTCTTCGGCATCTTCAAGAACGGCTTGAACCATCAGTAAGGTATTCTGTAGGTTACTAAAGTTGTCCATGAGATCCAACATATCTCCAATCTTTTGGAAGATAGGAGAAGCTAGTCTGTCAAAGATCACTTGTAAGACGGATGATAACACTATATCGGCCATTTTCTGTAGAAGCAGTGTGATAAAAAACAGAATATTGGTGGACTGAATGTGAAGAAGGATTTCGATTTCACTGCTTAGCAGATTGATCACCTCCTGAAAGATACATGAACTTAGGATACAGAAAGTGAAAATGGTAACTGGAACCTTCCTTTCCTTGAGTTTAGGTAAAGTTTAATTGACCCAGTAAAAAGGCAAAGTCTATTCAAGAATTTTTCATCCTCATTTACTTTTCTTTCATGCTTTTTTTTAAAAATTATTTTTTATTTTGATTAGATCATTCATCGTGGTTTTTCTCTATTGAAAGAGGAAGAAATTACTGGCATATTGACGTCTTGGTTATAGCTAGTATTATATATTTTTGTATGAGCGATAATAATATAATTTTATATTATATAATAAAATAAATTGTTGTATCATTTGCTTATAACATCAATTAAAAAATCTAAAGGAGAGAAATAAGATATTTTGGGCACAAAAGACGTGTGTAATATTTTTTCAAAGATTTCATTCATCCAAATAAAATGAAAAAAGTAAGAAAGTTCAAAGAAATTCATGTAAATTTCGAAGAAGTAACCACGAAAGAACGAAGAAGATACCAAAAAAGAACAAAGATGACGTTTACTTCTTGACTAAAGAATATTAAAAAATTAATTAAGATCAATAGCATAGGGAAGCTGTTTTACCAAACCACCCAGGAAAACAATGGCTGGAAAACAAATGACCTTTACCAAAACCACACAGAAAAACAAATTTTCTCTTCTTTTAAGAAATCACTTTTTGTCTTCCCGTACAACCTCTCTAACTCTACGGCTCTGCGGATTCCCCACCCTCTATTGCAAGTCTTATCCCACGCTGTTGGACGGTTGGGTCAAAAGCAGCAATGAAGGTAGTTATGTTGAATAAAAAATATGCATGGTCGGTGCAACTGGACGTGGCGAGTGACATCATTGGCAAGGTGGCAATTGCCTAGATTTTGATTTATGTTTAATCTAATTATTATACTTGTATTTGTTACAATTAAGTCATAATTATTATACTCTTCTTTTCAAAGACCATTATTTCTGTTAGGTATCGTAATCTCATTGATCAACCGGTTTTATGAAAGAAAAGTTTCCGATTACATACTTATGGGGGTCTCTCTAGTTGAAAGTCATCTTACATTAAGAGACTTAAAACTACTTATTGAAAAGATTCGGAAGAAAATAGCGGGCTGAAAAGTGCATCTTTTATCTCAAGATGGTAGGCTTACGCTCATAAAACATGTTTTATCATGTATGACTAAACTCCTTTTGGCGGTTTTAAATGTGCCTATGAAGGTTTTCAAAAAACTCGACTCTTTGATTTCCTCATTTTTTTTGGGAAAACTGAATGGAAAATCGAGAATGAAATGGTGTGCTTGGGATCGAATATGCAAACCTTACAAGGAAGAGGGGCTTGGCATGAGAAACTTCCATGAAGTGCAGAGGTCTCTTTATATGAAATTTGCATGGAGATTGTTAACAGTTGATAATCTATGGACCAAGTTTTTCAGAGCGAAATATGTAAAACACGACCACATTTATTTTGCGGAGGCTAGAAGAAATTCTTCTCGTTTATGGAAGTCCATTATGAAGAATTTTCCTAAGGTCGCAGAGAACATTATTGTGAAAGTGAGAGAGGGCAACTCTTTGTTTTAGTTTGATCGGTGGTTGGCAAGTGGGTCGTTGTGTGTTAGTAGGGACGCTGGGCAGTCTGAGATTAAAATAAAAGAGGTATGGGCTGACAGTTCTTGGGATGAGAACCGTCTTTTGGATCTAGTCGGCTTGGAAAAAACAGAGGAGATTATGCACGGTATTGTGGCTGGCAAGGTGGGCAATGATATTACAGGTTGGAAATCTACAGCTAAGGGTGAGTTCTCGTCGGCCTCAGCGTGGAAGCTAATTCGTGTCAGAGGAACAGACTAGCTGGGCATGGACTGGATTTGACATCACCTTTTTTTCGAAAAAAATTTCTGTGTGCATGTGGAAAGCATGTTTCAATGGGCTAGCTTTAGACTCTCGGGTGTAATCTTTTGGAATCCCGTTGGCCACTCGGTGTAACTACTGCACTCAAGGTCACTCAGAAGATTTAAATCATGTTATTTGTACTGAGAGTATTGTTGCGGACGTATGGAAAACTGCAGCTATTATACTGGGCATTAACCATGCTTCTGGGATGTCATGGTGGGCGACGGTGATGAAGTGGCTCAGTGCGTCTAAGAAGTCGAGTCACAGAGGGATTCTTCTCAGCATTATCCCGTCTATTATTACTTGGCGTCTCTGGATGCGTAGATGCAAGGCTCGAATGGAAAACTCCTTTAAATCGGTGTCCGGTGTTTGGTTGGCAGTTAAAGTTTGGATTAAGAAGATCTCATCTATTATGGTGAAACAATGGCCTATTTCGGCTAGAGATGAGACTATCCTTCGGGCTTTTGAAGTTCCATATGTTGATTGTGCAAGGTCTATTCCGAAATTGTCTATTGGAGGAAACCGGCTGAAGGGTGGATTAAATTGAATGTAGATGGGTGTTACCGGGGCAACCTGGGTAATTGCGGAGGAGGAGGGGTCATTCGCGATGAGAGAGGTAATTTCAAATGTGCTTTCTCTGCTTATTTTGGTCATGGTACAAATAATGAGGCTGAGTTAAGGGCGTTAATAGCGGGTACAACGTTGTGTAAAAAGTTGAGTTTTAATCAGATAATTATTGAGAGCGACTCCAATTTGATTGTTTCTTGGTTGCAAAGTCGAAAGTGCACGGCGGGGTATCTATGGGATTATTGGGATGAACTGTTGATCTTGTTAAGAGGAATGAATTTTAACATTAATCATTAATTTCGCGAAAGAAATTTTGCGGCGGATTTCCTTGCTCGAAGGGGCGAGGAAGATTATAGTAGCACTTGTTCTGATTTTATTTTTTTGCCACGTAAGTTGAAAGGCATGCTTAGGTTGGATAAGGTGGAATTGCCGCATATTAGATTGTAACACATATTTATTTGGTTCTTGGGTTTTTTTGTTTTGGTTTTTTGTCTGGTTGTATTGTTTGTTTTAAATTTTCGGGTGGATAAGTTTTCATCCGTCATAAGTGAGGCTACTATTTAATAAAGTGCCGGAGGTACCGTCATTTTTACTTTAAAAAAAAAAGTCAATGTACTAACATGTTTGGATTAATGTTTTAATTCAGTTACTTCTATAACTATAGTTAGGATTATATAACGTTGTTTATTTAATGTTTACATGGTATTTAGTTAGATTGACTTTGCACGTAATTAATAAAATAATGAATGTAATTTTTAGTTATATAATGAATGTAATTTTTTTATACCATTTAAAATAAATTGGGATATCAATTGACAGTAATTAATAAAATAATATTATTTTGGTAAAATGTATCATTTAAAAATAATTTAAATACATTCAAATGATACCAAATTACTATCAAATGATTTTATTATATTAAATTACAATCAAATAACATTCCTAATAACTATTAAATATTACCATAAACTCATATAACGATATTTATATCAAAAACTCTTTATATAATCTCCAAAAGATGTATAACTAAAGCTTCATGTAAGATCACATAAATGAATAATTGATTTATTTTAAAACTCTTGAAACGTGTGATTACGCCCAAAGTATAACACGGTTATTGTAGTACGGCTTTGGGGTGTCGATTCCACAGGGAAACAAGTTAAGTACAAAGGAAAATGTGTGAACCTTAAAACGAACGATAAAAGTTAAACTCAAGATTTTTAAGCTTTGATGGTGAAATAATGTAAAGGAAAATTGCGTAAATGTAAATGAAATATAAATGAGAAATAACAAGGTTCCGGGAATCCTCTTTAGGTTTGTTCCCTATTTCAACTCTTGATTCAATTGATTTTATCTCGATTGCAAGTTTCAACTCCCAAACAAGCAATCGGAATATATTCAATCAAGCACATTTACAATTCTTATATAATTGCTACGAATTAATCATCGATTTCGGTTCATGCACACATGACCGATCTTAAAGATTATCAAGAAACAACAATATATCTTAAAAGACAATATCGCAATAATGGACAATCAATAAGATAAATCTACCGGAATCAATCACATCCAAGCAACCTCAATGGAGGAGAAGGATGCAATCACCGGATTAAGAGAGTCTAAAAGAAGAAGAATAAGAAGTACATCTATCACATGAACTCAAATCTTCTTACTTAATCAATGAATAATTCATAAACAATATTTAACAATAAATCCATACAACTGAATCAAGAACAAGAATTAAAGAACAAGAAATCCCTAAAGATTCATCCCTTTCCCTTGTAAAATGATTAGTTGGCCATGGAAATCAAGGTGGAAGAACAATAAGGATGCTTTCCCCTTGATTTGGCCATGGAGTTCAAGGTGGATGAACAATATGGATGTTCTCCCCTTGATTTGCAACCAAAGAAAACTTAGAAATAAAATGGAAGAATGCTGGATTTGGATCCCTTGAATCCTCTCTTTTTTCTCTCTTCCTTGCTTTCTCTCTTCAATGCCCAGCTGCACACTCCATAAAGATATATTTATAGAGCATGAGGGGGGTGTTTTGGTCTTGGAGAATGTCATTTGCTTGCCCTAATCCGGTCAAGAGGCGAGTGGGCCGTGCTGTGCGCCTGGGCCTGCTGTGCGTCTGGGCCTGCTGTGCTGGCCTGAACTGTTTCCACTAAAACTGCCATAACTTTCTCTAGAAAAATCCTTTTTACGAACCGTAAAATTCTCCAGAAAATAGACTTCCGGATCTTTCTAAGCATATATGGCTCATCGTCTGGTTCTTCCTACATCAATACAGTTTAATCTGCAAAGATGATTGATCTGTACGGGAAATTCTGGCAATTCAGTGAAACATCTTCAGCTTGTATGCAGAAGTGCACACACTAGTGTGCCTACCCTTAACTTGCTCCAAAGTGATGCACACACTTGTGTGCAGTCTTTTAACTTACTGTACTTTATTACTCCAGCCTTAGTTTAGAGTTTAACCATCTTTGAATCATGTTTGGACACGTCTAAACCTTGGACAAAAACGAGCACCGACACCCAAGATCTTTTGGTGCTTTAAACATGGATCGCTTTATTATCTCTTTTGTACTCAAAGCACCTGAAAATGCATCGAATTAAGTCAATGATTTATGAATATCACTTTAGAGTTATCAACATGTAAAAGTGCGATTACGACCGAGATCAACCCTAAAATGTTAACAATTAAGTATTGTTTAGATGCATTTTATGACTCTCATCACAACCCCCAACTAGCTTATTGCTAGTCCCTAGCAATTCAAGCGAAAGGCATGAAATGAATTCTTTATTTAGAAATCAAAACAAAATACAGCAATGCTGGCGTTAACCAAGAGTGATTTAAAAATCTATCTCAAAAATCATGCATAACATACAGCACATAGAATCATTAAATATCACTCAGGTCCAAGAATAATCCAAATGTCAACCTTAAAATCGTTATCGACTCTTACCATCCATCTTACCACAATACATTAGTCCGAACACCTAGATGATTTTATGCACAACATAGCATGAATACAAGTCTTTGCCTCTAAAAACATATTAATTTGTGTGACATCAATCACAAATCAAGCTCCATATGCTCACTTTTCAAATCACTCTCCACTATGTAGAAAAATCACACTTCATCGGATCAATAGGTCTTTAATAAGCTTGCAACATTAGGCTAGGGTAAAGGTCAAGAAAGAATGGGAAAGTTTAAACAAATAAAAGAACTAAGTCTCTTAATTTAAACACAACCACTTTAAGCACAAGATAACCTTACTTCAACACCCAACTCTTTCAACCATTTTTCGAGCATTTCTGGCAATAAATCACCATTTTTTTTCTTTCTTTGCCATAATTCATTTTTTCTCTTTTTTTTTTATTTTTTGTTTTGGCATAAGATCATTCACCTCCTCTTTCATTCTTTTCTTTTCTTTTCCACAACCTCCAACTTATCTCTTTTAATGTACTTGGGTTATGATAGTAATATTTTCTCATATTTCCACCCTTACTCATTTTAAGTGCTTCTCACAACATGTGTATAACTAAGTTCTTTTAAAAGAGAGGTAAGGATAAAATATTTTTAGGCTCATAAAGGTAAGTAAATGGTTTATCGAAAGAAACAAGGCTCAATTTTTCTTTTCAAGAAAAAGGCTCAAATAGGTGACTAGCGATAAATATAACAAGGGTAAGTTTAAAAAGGCTCAAACGGTCCAAAAATGGCCTATATCATATCCTAAGTAGTGTGCATTCTATGATTTTTCGCCTCAAGTGATTATTAAATAAGTTCTAGAGCTTGTAGAGACCGCAAAAGTATTCACAAAACAACCGCGCATAAAACTTTTCCAAATGCTTTAGACTAATCATGCAATCTTACCACAAACCAGAGTCTCAAACCAAAGAAAAATTGACACTTAATTTATTCTCAAAGCGAAGCAAGATTTAACTTCTTCTAAATGCTATATGCTATCTCGATTAAGCTCATATCATTGACATGTGAATTAACTCCAAGGCTAACACAAAACATGCTAAAAACAAACAAACAAATTTTTTTTTTTTTTTTATCCTAACAACGAAAAGAAAGAAAGTGACACCACGCAGTTCAATGAAAAAAAAAAAAAGAAATATGTTTCCTCCACCCCCAACCTAAACATTGCATTGACCTCAATGTAAAAGAAAAAGGAAAGGAAACTCCCTGTGTGGCCAAAAATGCACAAAAGCTGAAAATTGCGCACCACCAATTGAACTGCATACCGTTCTTTTTGCTGAAATCAACTAGAAACTAAAAATTAAAATAGACTTAACACAACGAAAATTCAAAGTTAATAAAGACTTGACAACGAAATATTAATATATATATATATATATATTATTATTTTTTTTTTTTTTGAAATTTGAGGTAAACTAAAAACTAATAATTAAGATTGAATGAAAACTAACTAAAAACATAACAAAAATTAAAAGGAATAACGTACCTTTGTTGTGTGGTCAAGGTGAATAGACCGGATCCATAAGCGGAATGTCTTCCATCTCTGGATCATGTCTATCAATTAAGATCTTAAGTCGTTGACCATTTACTTTAAAGACCCGACCATCTCTAGTATCCTCAATTTCTACCGCCCCATTTTCAAAAACATTTTTTACTATAAAAGGGCCGGTCCATCTTGACCGAAGTTTTCCAGGATACTTATGAAGTCTAGAGTCGTATAAGAATACCCGATCATTGGGTTTAAATGTTTTCCTCAAAATGTTTTTGTCATGGAATACTTTCATCTTAGCCTTATAGATTCTAGAATTTTCATAAGCATCGTTTCTTAATTCTTCTAACTCGGTCAGCTGATATTTTCGAAGTTTACCCGCTTCGCCCATGTCAAAATTGAAAGACTTGATGGCCCAATAAGCTCGATGCTCGAGCTCCACGGGTAAGTGGCAAGGCTTTCCAAAAACAAACCGATAGGGTGACATACCTAAGGGAGTTTTAAAGGCTGTACGGTAAGCCCAAAGCGCATCAGTTAGTCTCAAAGACCAATCTTTGCGATCGGGGTTAACCGTTTTTTCTAAAATTTGTTTAATCTCCCTATTAGCAAGCTCTACTTGTCCACTAGTCTGAGGATGATAGGCAGTAGAGATTTTATGTAATACCCCAAATTTTTTCATTAAAGCTTCAAAGGAACGGTTGCAAAAATGTGTACCTCGATCACTAATTATAGCACGTGGTGTACCAAATCGAGATAACACCTTTTCTTTAAGGAATTTAATCACCGTTCCATTATCATTGTTTCGACAAGCTGCTGCCTCTACCCACTTGGATACATAATCTATTGCTACAATGATATACTGGTACCCGAAGAAAGGAGGGAAGGGTCCCATGAAATCGATGCCCCAACAATCAAAGATTTCAATCACTAAAATAGGGTTCAAGGGCATCATATTTCGGCGAGACACAGCTCCTAACTTTTGACATCTTTCACAAGAGCGACAATAGGTGTTTGTATCTTTAAACAAAGTAGGCCAATAAAATCCACACTGCAAAATTTTTGCAGCGGTTTTTTTCATCGAAAAGTGGCCTCCACAAGCTTGGGAGTGACAAAATTCTAAGACACTCGAAATCTCTTCATTAGGGATGCAACGCCTTAGAATTTGGTCAGGGCAGTACTTGAAAAGATAGGGGTCATCCCAATAAAAATTACGTACCTCATATAAGAATTTCCTCTTGTCTTGAGCGCTCCAATCCATAGGTATCTCACCTGTAGCCAAATAATTTACGATGTGAGCAAACCATGGTAGAGAAGTAATGGAAAGTAATTGCTCATCGGGAAAATCATCTTTGATTGGCATGTCATCACAAGTGTCCTCAAAAGTGAGTCTGGATAAATGGTCAGCTACTACGTTCTCCACTCCTTTTTTATCCTTGATGGTGATATCAAATTCTTGCAAGAGGAGGATCCATCGGATTAGTCGTGCCTTAGCATCCTTCTTCGTAAGAAGATACTTGAGGGCTGCATGATCTGTAAAAATAAGGATAGGAGAACCAATTAGATGAGCACGAAATTTATCTAAAGCAAATACTACAGCTAGCAACTCTTTTTCAGTTGTAGAGTAATTCATTTGAGCACTATTTAAAGTCTTACTAGCATAGTAAATGACAAAAGGTTTACCTTCCCTTCGCTGTCCAAGAACAGCACCTACAGCGTAGTCACTAGCATCGCACATGATTTCAAAAGGTAAAGTCCAATCTGGCGACTGCATTATAGGTGCGGAAGTAAGCTTGCCAATCAACGTTTTAAAGGCCTCTTGACAAGCTTGACTCCACTCAAAGGGGGTATCTTTAACTAGGAGGGCGCATAGCGGTCTAGATATTTTTGAAAAATTTTGTATGAACCTCCTATAAAAACCAGCATGACCAAGGAAAGATCTCACATCCTTTATTGTCTTAGGGGCAGACAACTTAGAGATTAACTCAATCTTAGATTGATCAACCTCTATTCCTTTAGAAGAGACAATATGCCCTAAGACAATACCGGATGGTACCATGAAATGGCACTTTTCCCAATTTAAAACCAATTCTTTTTCCTCACAGCGAATTAATACTCTTTCTAAATTCATTAAGCATGTTTCAAATGAAGATCCAAAAACAGTTAGGTCATCCATAAAAACCTCCATGCAATTTTCAACCATGTCACTAAAAATGCTCATCATGCAGCGTTGAAAAGTAGCAGGGGCGTTACATAATCCGAATGGCATTCTACGAAAAGCATAGGTGCCAAAGGGACAAGTAAAGGTGGTCTTTTCTTGGTCTTCTAATGCAATTTCTATTTGATAGTAACCAGAATAACCATCTAGAAAACAGTAGAAGGGATGACCAGCTACACGCTCAAGAATTTGATCAATAAAAGGGAGTGGGAAGTGGTCTTTCTTGGTGGCAGCATTTAATTTTCTGTAATCAATGCACACACGCCACCCGTTCACAAGTTTGGTAGGGACTAACTCTCCTAGATCATTTTTTATCACAGTGACTCCGGACTTTTTCGGGACGACTTGCGTAGGGCTTACCCACTTACTATCAGCTATAGGATATATAATACCCGCATCTAATAGTTTCAGTACTTCATTTTTCACTACTTCTTTCATAGTGGGGTTAAGCCTACGTTGAGGGTCTCTACGAGGACTGGTTCCTTCATCCAGATTTATTTTATGGGAGCAGATTAGGGGACTAATTCCCTTTAAATCAGCCATGCTCCATCCCAGGGCTGATTTGTGTTCATTTAAAGTTTGAATTAATCTCTTACCTTGGGTCTCAGTTAATTCAGAAGAAATTATAACAGGAAAGGTATCACCTGGACCGAGAAAGACATGTTTTAGACCCTTAGGTAGTGGCTTCAATTCGACTTTAGGTGCTTCCACACTTGAGGGGACTTGAGTCTTGCTTCTTTCGGGCAGCTCCTCAAACCTTGGTTGCCATGCCCGATTTCCATAATCCTGAGATTTGTCAAAAACAACACATATATCAATTATATCAGTTTTATCATCAAATAAATCTATCTCAGAATTAACAAGAAAATTTTCAAGAGGGTCATAATCATGAGTTAAGAAAACTCCCTCATTGACGAGTGACTCGATCATGTAAAGCTGGTGGTTTTCGTCCTCATCTTCGGGCTGTTTTGCAACATTGAAAATATTTACTTCAAGGGTCATGTTGCCAAAGGACAGTTTCATGAGACCATTCCTACAATTTATTAGAGCATTTGCAGTAGCAAGAAAAGGTCTACCCAAAATCAAAGGAATTTTAGAGTTAGTGTTTACAGCAGAAGTAGTATCAAGAATTAAGAAATCAACAGGATAATAAAATTTATCAATTTGAATCAAAACATCCTCAACCACACCTCGGGGTACCTTGACTGAGCGATCAGCCAATTGTAACACCACGCCGGTTGGTTTGATTTCTCCTAACCCCAGCTGTAAGTAAATTGAAAATGGCATCAGGTTTACACTAGCTCCCAGATCTAGTAAGGCTTGTCCAACCTCATGATTTCCAATGCTGCAAGCAATGGTAGGACAGCCCGGATCTTTGTATTTCGGGGGAATTCTTTGCTCAATTAGTGCACTAACTTGCTCAGTTAGGAAAGTTGTTTTCTTGACATGATGTTTCCTCTTAATTGTGCATAAATCTTTGAGAACTTTTGCATAGGTGGGGACTTGTTTAATCACATGCAAAAGGGGAAGATTAAGTTTCACTTGCCTTAAGTTCTCAAGGATTTCATCATTCATTTCCAGATTTTTCTTGTTAGATTTTAAGGCTTGGGGGAATGGGGCCTTAACAGGACTTTGGGTCACTTCAGGGTCTTTAGGCAACTTGGTCTCACTACTGGTTTGACCCTTCACATTCTCGGGTTTATTCTCTGGTGGAATGTGTAGTGACTTACCTCTTCGGGTCACAATGGCATTTACATTTTTCACATTTTCTTGTGCCATATGTTGACCGTGAGGTATGGACTGAGCTTGAGCAGGGAACTTACCTCGCTCAGTCACACTCAAGGAGTTTATCAATTTAGACACTTGGCTCCTTATTTCTTTGTTTTCCTCAACCAACTGTGTAATTAATGCCTCACACTTTTGGTTTGTCTTGTCTTGTGCTTCTATAAAAGTATGTAAGGAGTCTTCTAAAGAGTTCCTAGAAGATGAGGGTGCATGATAAGGTGCTGGGTACGATCTAGGGGGCTGCACATGCTGCTGATTTTCAGATTTCCAACTGAAGTTGGGGTGATTTCGCCACCCCGGATTATAAGTGTTAGAGAAGGGTGCTGAGGGCTTCTTGTACATGCCTAAGGTATTGCATTGTTCCTCGTACAGCCCTCTCATGTCAACAAAAGTGGGACAATCTTGGGCGGGATGATCAACCCCGCCACACACAAAACATGATTCTAAAGGTTCGGCCTGATTAACTATGTGTGTTGGTTTTTTCGTTTTTAATGCCTCCAACTCTCTAGTAAGCATTTCGACCTTGGCCTTGAGGTTATCCTCTTCCCTAAGATGGTAGATTCCTCCACCACTAGGTCGTGACCTATTTGTGCTCTCAGTAGCACTAGGTCCAGTCCATGTGTGAGCTTTCTCAGCAAGCTCATTGAGGTACTCAATAGCCTCATCAGGGTCTTTTTGCAGAAATTCTCCATTACACATCATCTCAACAAATTGGCGTTCTCTATAGGTAAGACCCTCATAGAAATAGCTCACTAAACGCCAATTTTCGTACCCATGATGTGGACACATACTTAACAGCTCTTTAAATTTCTCCCAAGACTGATACAAAGTCTCGTTTTCCTTTTGTGCAAAGGTGGAGATTTGTCTTTTCAAAGCGTTAGTCTTATGTTGAGGGAAGTACTTGTTAAAAAAGACTTGGGTCATCTCATTCCATGACCCAATTGATCGTGGTCTTAGCGAGTATAACCAACTCTTAGCTTTATCCTTTAAGGAGAAAGGAAAAAACTTGAGTCTCACGATATCATCAGTTGCATCGTGACTATGGAAAGTCGCAACTACTTCCTCAAATTCTCTAATGTGCACATAGGGGTTCTCGTTTTCCATGCCATGAAAAGTAGGGAGTAGTTGTATCATCCCTGTTTTAAAATCTTGATGACGGGTATTGGCTGGAAACATAATGCACGATGGTGTGGCTGTCCGGCTAGGATGTAGGTAATCTTTAAGTGTCCTAGCACCATTCTCATTAGGATTTTCAGCCATGTTAACAAAATCCTCTAAATTCTCTGATGGGGGTGCACTATGGTTTGATCTAGGCGAGGTTTCACCAATGGAGGTGGAATGAGAGGGTAACTCTAATTCGGGTCCTCTAATGAATCTACCTCGCGAATCTCTCGGTCTAAGCATGCACCAATTAATTTAGAGGGGGAATAAATAAATAAAACAAATAAATAAAACAGAATAATAAACAAATAAATAATAAACAGATAAATAAAAAATAATAATAAACAGATAAATAAAACAGAATAATAAACAAATAAATAAAAACAGAATAATAAACAGATAAATAAAACAGAATAATAAACAAATAAATAAAAACAGAATAATAAACAGATAAATAAAAACAGAATAATAAACAGACAAATAAAACAGAATAATAAACAAATAAATAAAAACAGAATAATAGACAGAATAATAAAACAGAATAATAAACAGGTAAATAAAAACAGAATAATAAAAGAAAATTAGAAAATCAAAACAAAAGTAAAGGAATAATATTGCCGTATTTACAAACTGCTAAAAAGAAAAATATTTACGATTTTTTTTTTTGGTTTTTTTTTTTTTTTTTTACTGTCACGCTCAAAGTTGACAAGTTTCCTTATACTTAAGCGCGTTTCCCCGGCAACGGCGCCAAAATTTGATTACGCCCAAAGTATAACACGGTTATTGTAGTACGGCTTTGGGGTGTCGATTCCACAGGGAAACAAGTTAAGTACAAAGGAAAATGTGTGAACCTTAAAACGAACGATAAAAGTTAAACTCAAGATTTTTAAGCTTTGATGGTGAAATAATGTAAAGGAAAATTGCGTAAATGTAAATGAAATATAAATGAGAAATAACAAGGTTCCGGGAATCCTCTTTAGGTTTGTTCCCTATTTCAACTCTTGATTCAATTGATTTTATCTCGATTGCAAGTTTCAACTCCCAAACAAGCAATCGGAATATATTCAATCAAGCACATTTACAATTCTTATATAATTGCTACGAATTAATCATCGATTTCGGTTCATGCACACATGACCGATCTTAAAGATTATCAAGAAACAACAATATATCTTAAAAGACAATATCGCAATAATGGACAATCAATAAGATAAATCTACCGGAATCAATCACATCCAAGCAACCTCAATGGAGGAGAAGGATGCAATCACCGGATTAAGAGAGTCTAAAAGAAGAAGAATAAGAAGTACATCTATCACATGAACTCAAATCTTCTTACTTAATCAATGAATAATTCATAAACAATATTTAATAATAAATCCATACAACTGAATCAAGAACAAGAATTAAAGAACAAGAAATCCCTAAAGATTCATCCCTTTCCCTTGTAAAATGATTAGTTGGCCATGGAAATCAAGGTGGAAGAACAATAAGGATGCTTTCCCCTTGATTTGGCCATGGAGTTCAAGGTGGATGAACAATATGGATGTTCTCCCCTTGATTTGCAACCAAAGAAAACTTAGAAATAAAATGGAAGAATGCTGGATTTGGATCCCTTGAATCCTCTCTTTTTTCTCTCTTCCTTGCTTTCTCTCTTCAATGCCCAGCTGCACACTCCATAAAGATATATTTATAGAGCATGAGGGGGGTGTTTTGGTCTTGGAGAATGTCATTTGCTTGCCCTAATCCGGTCAAGAGGCGAGTGGGCCGTGCTGTGCGCCTGGGCCTGCTGTGCGTCTGGGCCTGCTGTGCTGGCCTGAACTGTTTCCACTAAAACTGCCATAACTTTCTCTAGAAAAATCCTTTTTACGAACCGTAAAATTCTCCAGAAAATAGACTTCCGGATCTTTCTAAGCATATATGGCTCATCGTCTGGTTCTTCCTACATCAATACATTTTAATCTGCAAAGATGATTGATCTGTACGGGAAATTCTGGCAATTCAGTGAAACATCTTCAGCTTGTATGCAGAAGTGCACACACTAGTGTGCCTACCCTTAACTTGCTCCAAAGTGATGCACACACTTGTGTGCAGTCTTTTAACTTACTGTACTTTATTACTCCAGCCTTAGTTTAGAGTTTAACCATCTTTGAATCATGTTTGGACACGTCTAAACCTTGGACAAAAACGAGCACCGACACCCAAGATCTTTTGGTGCTTTAAACATGGATCGCTTTATTATCTCTTTTGTACTCAAAGCACCTGAAAATGCATCGAATTAAGTCAATGATTTATGAATATCACTTTAGAGTTATCAACATGTAAAAGTGCGATTACGACCGAGATCAACCCTAAAATGTTAACAATTAAGTATTGTTTAGATGCATTTTATGACTCTCATCACGTGTGCATGAGTATGTTTCTACTAAAATAATCTAACAAATAATAAACTAATATAAAATTAATTTTTTTTTATTTATTCACAATGATGATTTAACTTATCTCTAATTTTTACTTACCCATACAATAATACTATTCATTCATAAATGAATTATTAACTTGAGTAATCGAAATCAAAACCTCAAAGCATTTTTAAGTACATTTGACACATCAAAGGTTTTTGTTTTCAAATTAACCCTCAAACCTAAAAATTAACTACAATTAAATCTCTAAACAAAAAAAAAATCAATTAAAACCCGGAACTCATATTACCCGCAGTATGCATCCTGTTCTCACAATTTCATCATTTAAAACAGACAAAATTCTCACTATTCTAATACAAAGAACAATTGATTTTTATTAACAAGAACAAAAATATGATAAAAAGTTATAATAAAGAAAATAATAATAATAATAATAATAATAAAAAGATCGCACTAAGTTTAGAAATTCAGTTCAAACTTCTGGACTAAATTGTAACCACCCCTAAGGGAAAGTTATGAATATGCCCGGTGAAATTTCAACCTCTCTGATAATAATGTGGTATCTCATACGTCTAGTACGTACAATTATGATTGTTCTATCTCAACTTTATTGAGAGTATGGCTAGTATTCTCATGCTCCCAGCAAAGAAAGAAGAATCTAATCTCATTTGTAAACCACAACAATTATGTGGGCGAGTTATTGTTCATATAATTATATCGTATAAATATCATGTAATTGACACTTATTTAAAAATATTTAATCTATTTTAGAGCAATGTCAATTTGTTTGATTGATAAAGGCAAATTATATGGAATATTTTGCAAAAGAAAATGTTTATGTATTCTCTTTGTAGAGAGAATAAGAATGATTATAGTTGTAAATATTGAGGCAGTAGTACAATAATTCATCACAAGGAGTGGACAAATATTTAAGGAAAGGTTAAATCAGGGATATAACACTTATCAGGGATTGGTTATGAACTAGTGTCCAATTGGGACAACATTGTTTTTTGTAGGTATTATTAAAAAATAACGTACCTTTTGTTCGGCCATTAAAAGATTATGAAATTGTGTCAAAGTTGCTATTTTTTAAAGTCAGCTACCAGATTGGTAAGTTTATATTAAGTCAGCAGAAATATTGTGATAGGGACCACGATCTTTTCCATTTGAAAATTTAAATGAAGGTCAAATTTATGATGAGATTGAATGTTATCATGATAAATATGAATTTAAATATTCCCCATTTGATGATGTGACATTCAATCTCACCATAAACTTGATTCCATTTAAATTCTTAAATGGAGAGAATCATGATCTTTGTTGTAGACAGTAGATATAGAATTAATGCTGATTGTACTTTGTAGTGATATCAGCATCGCAGATAACACAATTGTTCTTTTGCAAATCGATTCATTTGAGCTAGTTGCAAGGGCACCCTCTATCCTATACAGAGAATTTCCGGGACTTATCTGTTGATTATCATCAGGGTACTCTTACTGCGATTAGGGACTGGTTTAGAGACGACAAGATCCGTGATGGAAAACCAGCTAACAAGTTTGGTCTTGGCAACAAACCAGCAAACAAGGTAGTCTTCTTTCAATATCATTCCTTTGTTCTTGCTTGGTTGTTGATTTCTTGAATTCTTTTTTGTGTTGTCTTTGCTAATATTGGAAAGAGTTTCTGTTTGATGACAGGATTATGCTCTTAAGGTCATCAATGAGACCAACAAGACTTGGGCTAAACTTGTCAAGAGATCAATTGATGCTGGAGAGCTTTCTCTTGCATAAATGAAAACCATTAGACTTGGAGTTGCATGCAGCTGGTAGTGCTCGTTTTTGTAAGCTACTTATCAGAGTTTTCCCTTTTGGCGAGCAAGTCCTGGTAATCTTATGAGTTTAGCATCGAAACATTCCTTCTCATTGTTGAGCTTGAATAATCAACAACTCTGATGTAGTCTGCCTATAATTTATACTCTTTGTTTTAACTGAAATATGGGGATTCTTTCTGCTGCATCTTTTAGTTAGTATGACAGTCTGTGTGAGTCATTTTGATTAAATAATGAAACGGGACTCTTTTCTAGAACTGCTGTGTGAGTTAAGAGTATGTTTAGAATAAATAAATTTTATAGAATTTATTTATAATTTCAGACATTGTCATGTTTGAGTTTTCTTGTTATGAATTCTATCAAAATTAATAAAATTTACAAATGATTTCTATGAATGAAGAAAAAAAAAAAAAAAAATTTTGTTGATTTTTTTTAACATTAAGTATGACAGTTTTAATTTGTATTACGACTCATTTAAAATGGATGAAATGGCCTATATATAAATTGAATATGAGATAATCTAAGGACTTTAACTTTGATTATTAAATCAAGACACCATTGATGAAATATTACAATAATATCCCATATATTCAAATCATGGAACATGTTTCTATTTATTTTTTTAAAAAAAAATTAATACAAAAGTCAATAATATGGTGGTACACATCAACTTAAGGAACATACTTCAACATTTTGAGATTACTACTAAATTATTGCACTTTCAATCCCGATTGTACTCAAACGCACAGATGTATCCATCAAAAGATAAAATAAAATGCACACATGTTACGAAAATCTACGTGCTAGTTTTAGTATTTCATTTTACTTCTTTTTATCCCACATTATTGATGTTACAAAGAAAAGATTTTGAGTTCAAATTTAACTCCATTCGCGAGAGTACACTTTAGCAAGTAAATAAGAAAATAATAATATATAGTAGTTTCAAATGTTTATTTTGTTGTGCAATAATAAATATAGTCACAGTCAACAGGATAAATTATTTATAATTTTTTTTTACTTTTTCTTGATAAATTAAAATTATTAATTTAGATTCAAAATCAAAAGTTGAGTTTTGTAGCTTTTATTTCCATAATTAGTCTTGACATTATTCATATTTTTGAATTACCCTTATGCAGCAAAATTATTTACACCATTGCCAATATATAAATCAGCAGTAGTTTTCCAAATAAAATTTTAAGTATGACAATGATACATTCATTATAATTAAAACGTTGAGATTGTTATTTAATAAAAATATTATTTTATTTATTCTATAAAAATATTTTATTTTTAATAAAAATAGTATTTTTATTAATTTAATTTAATAATTAATAAATATTATTATTTTAATTATTTATATTTTATTTTAAATAAAATTAATATATTTATATTGTACAAATAATAAAGTCAATTTGATGATGAAAAAAATCTTCAAATAGTCAAATAGTAATCTTATTTTTATAACCAATAATATATTCAAGTTCAACATTTGTTGGTTAAGAAGAAAAGATTTTTATTTTTGAAGGATTTACAAAGTTGCTAGCTTGAATTTTTTGGATGAATTAATCAAAATTGAGGAAATTATTTTCATTTTACATAGTTATCTAGAAATTTTAGAAAACCTCAATACCATCTCTTTTCTCTTTTTTGAGAGAAAAACTAAATACAAATAGAGTATGTGACTCATTAGTGTTTTAAAAGAGCAAATTATTTAATAAAATATTTAATTATTTTATCTAATAATATGTTGATACATGTCCACTCTAACCCATTAAGATAGACATACAAATTTTTTAATGTTTTAACTAAATAAAAATAGTTTAGGTATGAAAATTACTTTACATAAACAAATTTAATGATTAAATGGTCAAAATGGTTGGATTGTTAACACTACAGTTTATCAAGAGTTGTAATATTGGTTCGATATGGTAGATGGACTAACATGTAATTTCATTAAACCTCAAGGTATTACATTGTTGATCAGATACAGTAAATAAACTGACATATAATTTTATTTAAGACGAAACTTAAGCGAAGTTCCTTAGAATGTGTTGGGAATTTGTCTAAGAATTAAAGTATGGAAGAGTTCAGCATCAGTTCCAGCTGTGAGTCGCGGCCACCAGCAAAGGAGGAAGTCCAGGGAGGTGTGCGCCACGGCATGTTAAGTTGCGTTCTTATCTTGTTCTTTTTTCTTCTCTCATTCTTCAAGAACTAGAGGGTTCTTGAAGGAATGTTGCTATAATTGTAAGAACTCCATTGATTTAATGCAGAGAGCTCGAAGGAGCTCACGGGACGTAGGCACATTGCCGAACATTGATAACAATTGCTTGTGTTTCTTTTTTTGGTGTTTGATTCTTGTTTCTAATTGTACAAATCATTCTGGATTTGGGGGCTGGGAAAGATCACAACCTGGGATTTTTGTGAGGTGATTTTCCCAACAGAGTGAATTCGTGAAGTTTCCTTTAAAAAATAATACTTTTGTCTTTAAAAAATAAAATTTGTCGTCGAAGTTTTCTATTCAATAAAACTCATGTAATTGATTAATTTCACAAAATTTTAACAAAAATTATCACTATAGTATAAAATTTGACTTATATTTTATTAACATTTTAAAACTTATCAAATTTTATACAGAAAAAAAAAAAAGAATCTAGATCGCAAATTAAAATTTATTCAAACCTGTTGATTTTTCATAACTTTAAATTTATCATAAATTTACTTTAGATAATGACACCAAATTAATGTTTGAAATAGCTACGCGATGCCATACTGTTTGGGGAAAACTATGTTTTAATCCCTGAGGTTTGAACAATATTCCAATTAACCTCTGAGCTTTTAATTTGTTTAGACTCTTCACGTTTTGACATTGTACCAATCAACCCTTAGGATATACTGGTTAGTGAGTTGACAGAAGCTTTGATTGATACACTGTCAAAATGTGAAGATCCGATCTAAACAATTAAAAACTCATGGGTTAACTTTAGTGACTAGAACATAGTTTTCCCTACTACTTATTTTAAGTGTGTTTTATATTGTGAACCAATAATCATCTTCTACTAACCTTGCAGTGTCATGATTCAAAGGGTGATCAATAAGCTAGTTTTTAACGTTGTATTTGATGTAAAACCTTTACATAAATGAATGAAACGTCATGGTGAGACCATCTCTCTTTTGATCATATGAGGGAATTTTTTTATAAAAAAAAAAAAGAACATAGGATGAAACATGTGTCTTCCTAAACATAGATTATAAGTTTTTCACTCACAAACTATATATTGTATGCATAAACAGACAGACAACAAAAGGGTAACTTGTTATGAAATCTCTGTATAGAAATCTCCATAGAAACCTTGGGAGTCATTGTGCCTGCTCACTCATTTAGTTCATCCGACTTTAGCTTACAACTGCAATGGCATTCATAAATCACTTCCAATGCGTTTCCTTGGCGTTGCTCTTCATTTTGGCAGCTTTGCTTTCTCAGGCAACATCTCGTACTCTGCAAGATGCATCGATGTATGAGAAGCATGAACAATGGATGGCTTGTTATGGACGGGTTTAACAGGATGCTAATGAGAAGGAGAAGCATTTCAAGATATTACAAGAAAACGTAGCACGCATAGATACATTTAACAAGGCCAATGACAAACCCTACAAGCTAGGCATCAATCAATTTGCTGATCTTACAAATGAAGAGTTCAAAGCTTCAAGAACTAGATTCAAGGGGCATATGTGTTCCTCAAAGACAATATCTTTCAAGTATGAAAATGTTACTGCAGTACCTTCTACTATGGACTGGAGAAAGAAAGGAGCTGTAACACCCATCAAGGACCAAGGCCAATGTGGTGAGTTCAAACATCTACTGAGAATATATCATCAACTTCAAATTAATTCTATCTTTTTTTTTGGGCGCGTGGGTTCTAACTTTTGGGTATAACAAATTAAAATGTAGGATGCTGCTGGGCATTTTCAGCAGTGGCAGCTATGGAAGGAATTACTAAGCTAATAACAGGTAAATTAATCTCTTTATCCGAGCAAGAGCTGGTTGATTGCGACACAAAGGGTGTGGATCAAGGCTGTGATGGTGGTTTAATGGACAATACCTTCAAGTTTATCCAACAAAACAAGGGACTTGCAACTGAGACTAATTACCCCTACAAGGGAGTTGATGGTACTTGCAACACTAACGAAGAAGACAATCGCGCAGCCAAGATAACTGGGTACGAAGACGTACCTGCCAACAATGAACAGGCATTACTGAATGCAGTTGCGAACCAACCGGTTTCTGTTGCGATTGATGCTTGGGGGTTTGACTTTCAATTCTACTCAAGTGGTATCTTTACAGGACAATGTGGCACAGACCATGGTGTTACTGCTGTCGGTTATGGAGTCAGTGAAGATGGAATTAAGTACCGGTTGGTGAAGAACTCATGGGGCACTGAATGGGGTCAAGAAGGATACATTCAGATGCAGAGAGATATTGATACTAAGGAAGGTCTCTGTGGCATAGCAATGGAAGCCTCTTACCCTACAGCATGAATTTCAATATCAAAGGCAATGCTTCCTACCCCTTGTATAATGTAATTAATGTGTAACTGTGTTTTCATTTTCTTCTGTTGTCAGCCCTGCTAGTTACTCATTAGCGAGAAATCTTGTTGGTTTCATACCGAGAAACAAATCTGTACTTCGGTAAAACTATCTATTTTAAACTACTACATAGATGGAACTCACCTTTTCTTTATACATATATATATATATATATATATATATATATATATTTATGTATCTATGTATATGCAAGGTCTTAGACAATTCTAGTTTACTGAGGTTCAAATTTCAAAAACTTAACCATCGCAAGTAGAACTGATGCAGTACAGTAGATGAAAACAAACAAAATATGAAAACAAATCTAAATCACATGAATCTTTCCAAATCATATGGGAACCATAATCCAAATCACATGGACGCGAAAACCGCAACCAAATCACATTGCGCAAGACAACTTAATCACAGAGTTCTATTTCAATAATCTTTTTTTTTTTATTAATTCTCAAAGCTTACTACATATGGACGCTTCTTATTACATAGAGATCTTAAACTCTAGTCCTAAACCGATAAGCAAACTGATATATGAAAGAAAATTGACATATTAAAATTAACTAAACTTAGATACTCATAATATTTCTTGATTACATAATTATCTTCATATCTCCCAATTCCAAAATTAAAATCCCTAATTCTAATCTTTTTCGTGTTTCCTATCCAGAACAATTACTTGAATTGATCTTTAGATAGTATGAATTTTTCTTTTCTCTTATATACTTGCACTACTAAGTACAAACTCATTTAATAGTTATCCTCTTCAGAAAGTTAAGAGTGGCAGCTATTCAATAAGTTCCCATTGTTTGCCAGTCTTGATGAGTTAGCTAAGTGTCAAACAAGTAGCTGGTAGTTGATTCAAGTAGCATTAATACTTTTTACACTGCATACTGATTTATTTAGCAATAACTTAAATCAAGATGAATGGAAATATTAATAAATATTTATATGGGAAAATATCCAGCGCGCCCAATCCTGTAGTGTGATAATGGAAATATTAATAAATATGAAGATTAAATACTATTAGGGATATTTTACCACTATAAATATCAGATGCCACTATTAAGAATGTTATCTTTCTAACATATTTATTTTGTTTTCTTCTCAGCATGTTAAGTTATAGCTAGAAAACTGTCATTTTTAGCCATTATATCAAATGTTTTCCGCTCCAAATTCCTATTATATGTAAACAGTAGTAACAATTAGTAAGCGAAATATATATTTTTTTTTCGGCTTAAGCGAAGAAATCATGACAAGTGGAGGACAGTAAACCTTAGTAAGTAAATAAGCAAATAGTTTCAAATGCTTATTTTGCTGTGCAATAATGAATATAGTGACTGTCAACAGGATAAAATAGACTCAGAAATTGTTTTGAATGATAAATTACCTGGACTGAATGGCTGGCATAATTTTTACTGAGAAAAGAAGCCATGTTTTTCATCTTACATTTGAAATACTCGGTGTAATCAAATTTTCGTATGCTGAATGATTAGTGCCAGTTCCAGCTACCGTTTCTTGACAACTAGTCATAGACAGCATGAAACACATATGCCCGAGTAACAGGTAGAACTTTCAGAAGCATACAGATAAGGCACAAACTAGTCTGCAAGATTTAGTTCAATGATTAGTCATTGACAAAATTTAGAGTTTCCGGTAACAAGTTACCTGTTATTCCTTCCCAATAATACGGGTACAGAAAATTATGTGGGGAAAACAATGGTGGGATATCAATAAACCAGATGAATTCGATTTTTATTCTGAACCCCTTGACAACAGAATGCATAAATACATGAATAGAAAAATGGAAAGGCGAGGTCAGAAGCCTCTGATAACATCTTTATCAGAGTTTCACTGAACCTTCGCTCTCCTTTACCATTTGCAGTATCTTCCAACAGCCCCACCATATTTTCACCACAGTACATATTACTACAAAAGCTCTTGGAGAAGTATTTAAACCGTTGAAGAATTGACTATAAATATCGTAGAATTGTTATATTGTGTTATGGGGACAGAAGAAATAAGAAATCTTAAGCCAATAAGGAAAACCTAATACATATGTTAAATAGGAAACTATACCTCAACAAAAGCATTGCAGAATATTCTAATATCATGGATGTTTTTGGGTGAGAAGTTTCATAAGAATAATTACAAACTGGACTACAAAGTAACCCCTCAAGAAGGATTTTATCCTTCGACGACGTAGGCCAGCAAGACAGTTATGTTCTTTGAATAAGTTCCGTGATCAAAATAGATTGCAAAAGTCATCCCCACAAGCAGAAGGATGAACAATACATAAAACGAAGTAACAGAACTATTTATACTAAAATTTGAGTAATAAAATATCATAATGATGATGGGACTTGAGTTGCTTACACAATGTTAATAGGAGACCACTTCGTTTGAACCAGAAGAACTGCCTGCAGTACTGGACTGCCTCACCGATGATGCTCCAATGTATTTATGGGGGATATGCATTATTTTTTGCCAATCCTCACCAATTTCCCTTTTACATCTTTCCTCAAGTTCAGGACATTCCTGAATAGACAGATGCTGGAGAGCAGTGAGAACTTTCAGCCCTTCTGGCAACTGTTTCAGACTATGACAGTCAGATATTGTCAAAGATTTAAGTGAAGCAAGGCACCCAACCCACTCTGGCAAATCTGTGAAACCAGGACAGCTCCCAATTTCCAAACAATGCAGCGTTGTGACATTCTGGAGCCCTTCTGGCAGATAAAAGAACTCAGAACAGCTTAAGATAGTCATGCTTCGTAGGGCGGAGAGGTGCTCAAAACCTTCTAGTGAAGAACCAAGAAGTGGACAGTACATGAGGGTAAAGTGCTCAAGGGATGTAAGATGTTGCAAACTCGTTGATAATGAAGTCAGCTTACTGCAGTTCTCAATGGACAAAGTTCGAAGGGCAGTCAAACCTTCAAATCCACCCTCTGGCAAAGAGATTAAACCGTGGCAATCAGTAATCTCCAAATATTCCAAAGCTTTGAGATTCTGCAAACCATGTGGCACGGAGAAGAGATCTTCACACCAACGGATTGTAAGTGATTTCAGAGCATGAAGGTTTCCCAATTCTGAAGGCAGTGAACGAAGCCTGGGGCAAGAGATAATCTCCAAGGATTTGAGAAGAGGATTGCTTGCAAGAAAACTTCCTGAGAGAGAGAACAAATCTGTGACTTTCTCAATTACAAGAACTGTAAGTGAGGATACATTTCCAATGGAATCAAATATAGCCGCATTGCAATCCCGCAGTTCCAAATGCTGAAGAGACGGCAATAATGGCATTGCAGTCAGCTTGGGACATCTTTTGACAATGAGTTTGCTCAAGCTAGGGAAGGCATCTCCGTCATCTGCACCAAACCATTCTTCCAAGTTGGTGAAATCATCAAGGACAAGTTCTTCAAGAGACGGGAATGGTCTACCAGTCCCCTCGCCATAAAACTCTTTTCCAATATCCCTCACTCCATTCATTCTACATAGGGAGAGAGTCTTAAGTAAGAGAAGATTGCCAAGAGTGGGAAGACGTTCACAATTAATAAACTTGGTAAAATGAACATCAGTCAGGTTTGGAAGAGTCCAACATGGAAACCTGATTCCTGGGAACCCCTTCACAAACAACTTTTTAAGATTTTGGTGTGGTAGGAGGCCCTGGATAACTTGTTCTCCCAACTCAGCATCTTGTTCATATTCTTGCGATGAAGAGGACGGATGAAATTGTTCACTTCTGCGAAGTCTAGCTTTTGTGGCTTCCTCCAGAGAAAATACAATAGGATGATCATCATCACTTTCCCAACAAAGACCCAGTGATTCAAGATTTTCTTTCTGCACCATATTAGCATGCTTTGAATCATCTGCATTGTTGACATTCTTCAAGCCTTTTATTGTCAGCTCACCTTGAAGGTTTAGCCGTCCCAGAATCTCAAGGTCTAGAACGCAGCTTACAACAACCATTGGCAATGTCTGAAGCTGGTTAGGAATTTTAGGTAAAATGATCTGGCGGATACTTGAATAATATACAGGACATGTATTGGGATATAGATATGCAACTTTACTTAAAGGAACCATGCTGATCAGTGCTACACATCCAGTCGTATTGAGATGTCTGAGGCTCACCATTTTGGCAATAGTAGGCAATTCTCTGAGCATATAGCAAGCAAATAGGTTCAAAGTTTGCAAAAATGGGAGGATCTCGATGCTATAGGGTAATTCTGTGATGCGTGCATAAGATAGATCAAGATACCTTAAACACAACAAACCACCAATAGATTCATCTAGCTTTTCAAGGCCACAAGCATTCAGGTCTAGCACACGCAAGTGAAGAAAACTTGCATACATTCTTCTAGGAGCAACTTTGAAATCACCACCTGGAAATACCAACAGAGTTCGCAAATGTTCTGCCTCATACAAGGCTTCTGGAATCATAGGTGACGTAAAAGCACAAAGAACAGATGAGTGACGAGTTTGAACAAGATTACTTGATGGAGGACCCTGCCCCAAAGTCATGGACTCTTTTCCTGCAACAGACTGTGCAAGATCATGAATGATATCAAGCATTTTGTATCTAATTAGGCCTCCATTGTCAGAGTGCTCTAGTTCTTGAAAGAATGACATCCACAACAGATCATTAAAGTAGTCATTGCCAATCTCCTCTGGTTGCTTGCTTCCAACATCTGATTGAATTAAGCCTTCTGCCATCCATAGACGGATTAACTTTTCCTTCTCAATTTCATAGTTCTTAGGAAATACTGAGCAGAATGCAAAGCAATGCTGGAGACAGGATGGTAAATGAATGTAACTCAGCCTTAGGGCTGGTAAGATTCCACTCTTACATACATCCAAATCCCAAAGTTTACTGTTTTGCACGAACAACCACTCCTTTTCATCTCGCTTGAAGCGCAGTAAACTTCCTAGAGTTTTAGCTGCCAAAGGAATACCACCACATTTCTTCACAATCTGCTTTCCAATCAGTGAAAGTTTTGGAAACTTTTGTTCTTCCCTTTGTCGGAAAGCCCGTTGCTTGAACAGATTCCAGCAATCATCATCAGGCAAACCCTTCAAAAAATATGGGAAAGTTGGGGAGTTCATCATGAAGGCAACTTTCCTACTTCGGGTGGTTACTATAATTTTGCTTCCAACAATGCAACCTCTAAAGAGAGGTGTTAGCTTGTCCCACTCCTCTTGATCTTCGTTCCAAACATCATCTAAAACAATTAGGTATCTCTTCTTGTGCAACAAGGCCCATAGCTTGGACTGAAGTGCAGCCATCTCTGAAATACCACATTTATCCATAGTTACAGATTCAATGATTGCCTTTATGATACTTTTCACATCAAAATAATCAGATACAAAAACCCAAATATTGATGTCAAAATGCCTCGCCACCTCCTCATCATTGTATGCTAATTGAGCAAGAGTTGTCTTACCAAGACCTCCTATACCGATAATTGGAACGAAAGACACATTTCCTTCTTCAGCAGCTTCACAAGACAATAACAATTTGACTATCTTTTCTTTGTCTTCCATTCTTCCATAGATTTCTGATTCAATAACGAATGAACCAGTTTCCCTTCTATCAGACTGCCTATTGGCAATACTAACCTCCCTTAGATGCAGGTTAAATCCCTCCATTGCAGTCCTTTCTAGCTCCTGCATCATGTTTCTCAACTTCTTCGCGTTCGCTCTAGTTCTTAGTTTTTTATAAAAGTTAATAAGTCCTGGAGTTTTTGATATAATGAAAGTACCTGTAAACTCGTCAAGCAGGTCCTCAGCATCATAAACTGTGTCCTTGAGCCTTGACAACCAAGTACGAACAGCTTTGTTGGTGACTTGTTTCTCTTCGGCATCTAAAGAACAGCTTGAACCATCAGTAAGGTATTCTGTAGGTTACTAAAGTTGTCCTTGAGATCCCACATATCTCCAATCTTTTGGAAGATAGGAGAAGCTAGTCTGTCAAAGATCACTTGTAAGACGGGTGATAACACTATATCGGCCATTTTCTGCAGAAGCAGTGTGATAAGAAACAGAATATTGGTGGACTGAATGTGAAGAAGGATTTCGATTTCACTGATTAGCAGATTGATCACCTCCGGAAAGATATATTAACTTGGTGGAGCCAGAAAGTGAAAATGGTATCTGGAACCTTCCCTCTTCTTCCTTTTTTTTTTTTTTTTAAGAAGAGCCGGTGGCCACCCTCGTAGCGACCCCGTCCCAAGTTTCTTTTTTTTTTTTTTTTTTTTTTTAAGAAGAGCCGGTAGCCACCCTCGTAGCGACCCCGTCCCAAGTTTATTAATAAGCCCTCACTTATGACGGAGGAAAACCGTGGTTACAAGTAAAGCATCTGAGAGATTACAATAAGACCAAAAAACAAACCCTCCCAAACACAGACCAAACGAACTATAAAGAAAATGAACAGACCAAGAAAAAACAAACAAGACGAAACAGGCCTGTGTGAAAAAAACAACCTTTGAGAAGGTCTAAAGAAATTTTCAACAAACAAAATCAACCTAACATCTAATAGTCGGCAAACCAGACTTATCAATACGAAGAATACCCTTTAATAGCCTCGGTAGCTGATGTAAATTTTCATATGATTCATTATTGCCTCGTTCACCGAGCTTAGCCAAGAAATCTGCCGCTTGATTATCTTCACGTAATTGATGAACAATCTGAGCATTTATCCCTTGCATCTCTTTAGCACACTCTTCCCAAAAGTCCCATAAATACCATAGAGTGCACTTATCCGCTCTAAACCAGTCAACAATGGTTTTGGAGTCACTCTCAATAATAACATTAAAATACGAAAGACTTTTGCACAACTTAATGCCATCAAACACAGCCCTCAGCTCTGCTGCCTTGTTAGAGCCAAATCTGTAATGACTAGAAAAAACTCCTCTAAAGTCACCATTAGCATCAACATGAGTTTAGGCAAAGTCTAATGGACCCAATAAAAAGGCAAAGTCTAGGCAAGAATTTCTCATCCTCATTTACTTTTCTTTAATACTTTCTTTTTAAAATTATTTTTATTTTGGTTAGATCATGAATCCCAAAACTATTTTCAGCCAAGGCCTACAGGTCCATGTAATCACTGGTGAACAATGGAAATTCTAACTACATAACTCCCATGATTTCTTTTCAGATAAAATAAGCCATGGGAATTGTGTGAGCCTAGAGAAGTCCGCTTTAAATTTCAGGTCTCCATACAAAATATGACAGGCAGAAAAGAACACACATATCATTGATGGGAGAAGGTTAGTGTTGATAAGGAAGGCCATTGGCGACATGCATAATGCCCTAATGGTCGGTAATTCTAGTCAAAAAGGCTATTGTTGTGTGTTTTGGTAGATTGACTTCTTTTCTTGAGGTGGACCCCAAAAATGAAGAAAACTAAGCTTGACTTTTGTGCATGATGGCCAAAATTTTTTTCCTGCTGTCATGGTCATCTATATAAATATCTCCAATGTGTGGTGAGTTGAGATAGAACAATCTGTAAGGTGTATTGAGAGTATGGCTAGTATTCTCAGACACCTAACTTGACCCATAAATAGTAACTGACATTAATAAGTGAAAGCACCTAACTTGACCCCATAACTAACAAAGGACTTTATAAACCAATGGAATATTTATAGAAGCCATAAGATATATTTTTTTGTCATCAGCCAAGTTTTCTTCATGAACTTATATTAACTAGACCATTTGTGGCAATTCGCTCGATTAACCTCTTCAAAAACTTACTTTATTCACATGGCTCTCATAATTCTCAAGGTACTAAGATTCAAGAATTTCTTATCGTCACCAGTGAAAGAACTGATTAGCTTTCAGATGACACCGTAGGCGTCGGTTAAATTCAAATACAACAATTATTCTAACATTTTTTATAAGTAAAAATAAATATAAAAGTCATCAAGTGGGTGAACCCATTTACAAAGGACTATCTAAAAAATCAGAAGTTCATAAACCCAAAATGAAATGTTCAAAACTCATTGAATTATTAAATGCACACTTATGAGCACTCTAGCATGCCTCTGTGCCTAAGCTATATTCTATCAAATGCCAGACTACTGGACATGCCTATGAATCCAGTGTCTAATACATTGCTATGATATTGACTTAATACATGGAGATTGGACATAGCATTTTTATAATAGTTTCTCTCTCTTGGACTGTGATCCAACCAACAAACTGTCAGCTGTTTAAATTGCACAGGGCGGTCTTCATAAACATTCAAAAAATGGAAAAAAATCAAACATTGGGGGTTTCAAACTTACCATTGCTGGTATCATGTTATTTCAGCAATAGTTTTTTGGTATACAATATGCAAAGTTAAAACAGAAGCAAAAGGCAAAGACAGCATCAAAGCCACAGGCAAGCTACAAACTTGATGCAATCCAGAACAGGAACCAATCAACAAATAAAACTAACAATTTTTGATAAATAACTAATAAAACTAACATAAAGTACATATTGATAGCAAACTCTCCCAACATAAATTAGAAAACTGTATTACCCCTCTAGAACACCATTATAACACACTAGTTGTCGGGCTGCTTTGTTATTGCAAGATCAAATAGCTACAATGTTCTAATCACCTCACTCATATATTATTCTTTTGTTCATTTATTCCAATCAAAATAGACATTGTACTTACTACTGTTTTGCAGGAAGGAATAAGAACCTTTCTGGAACTTCACTGCAGAAAATTCATCTATAGGAGTGCTGAAACAGGTATTATTTCAAGGTATCCAATATTCAACTATACGCTTGTCCCTTCAGCATCTTCAGCTCATGCTGAAAAACTGCGAAAGTGGTTCACCTGCAAAGAAGTTCCCCATAGAAACCTCAAGCTTATAGACAATTTTAGCAGGCCTACCAGTGAATCCTTCCTCAGGTGAACTTAAGATACAGATGACCTACCTCCAGTTAAGACAATAGTGCTTTCCTTGTAAAGCATAGTAGTTCTCAAGTCAGTACAAGTATTATTCTTCATTATAATATAAAAATGCATTACACTGTATTTAAAAAACAGAGAATAGTCGTTGGTGTAAATAAAACAATATGGAAAACACAATTTTCAGGTCATTTGTATGTCTAAAATATCATATACCAAACAGCCAAAAGGAGATTTTCTAGTGGTCTGTCAAAGCTCTCACAAAACATAGCTTAATATCAAAGTATACTTGGTTACTTATTAAGAATAATATAATCAAAATATACTTAGTCACACCAGTGAAGGGATTCACTTTGTATTAACAGTGATTAAGATTAGCATCTCCTCAACATTTTGGTGATTCTTTCCTCTTCCTAATTCAGAACATTTCAATATATGATCTGAAGATAATCTAATCACAAATCATCACAGTAATATTATAATCTTCTAAGACATCAAAAAAAAATTGTCACAGAATTTGTACTGTTTATGCCTGCAATAGCATTTTCAATGAAAACAGTCGCTGACAAGTATGCTCATAATACATGACCAAGAGAAAAATAATAATAATAATGATTATGAATTAGAATACAGTCATTAAGAGAAAGAACAAAATCTGGAAAAAAGAAAATAAAAAAACTCATCCAACAAACAAGGCTTCAAACTTCCAATTAGGCCTCTCAGTCAGGGAAACATATACAAGTGAGTAATAGATGCAATGATCCAGTTCCATTTAGGCTAATTCTTAGTATGTCAAACTGAGATGAAACTTGGTGCAGCGTTCACATAAGAGGGAGAGTTTTCTGGTGATAAGGCTATGTTTAGGGCTGATAACATGGAAATCAAGTACTAGTATATACACCAAAAAGACTAGAGAAAACCATGCATTAAGGCAAATGAAGGAAAGGAGCATAATTTATAAACAGGGCAAAAATTATGATGGCCTAATGATGATGGATGGAAATTGCTTACCCAAGAATAAAAGACCACTTCATTTCAACCAGATGAGCTGTCTGTTGTGCTGCACTGCCTGACCTCAGGCACTCCAATGTATTTATACGGGATATGGGCTATTTTTGGCCATTCATCAACAACTTCCTGTTTAATATATTTATATGGGATATGGGCTATTTTTGGCCAATCATCACCAACTTCCTGTTTACATCTTTCCTCAAGTTCAGGACAATCTTGAATAAACAGGTGCTGAAGAGCGATAAGAAATTTCAGACCTTCTGGCAATTGCTTCAAATTATGACAGTCAGAAATTGACAAAGATCTAAGTGAAGTAAGGTCCCCAATCCACTCTGGCAATGCTGTTAAACCCGGACAACTCCTGATTTCCAAGCAATGCAGTGTTCTGACATGCTGTAGCCCTTGTGGCAGTTACAAAAGCTCAGGATAGCTTAAGATAGTTAAACTTTGGAGCTGAGAGAGGTTATGAAAAGAAGCCAGACTTGGACAATAGATAGTCATCAAGTGCTCAAGTGAAGTAAGTTGTTGCATACTTATAGATAAAGAGGCCAGATTACTGTAGTTTTCATTGGACAAAGTTCTAAGTGAACTCAAATCTCCAACCCCATCCTCGGGCATAGTGATTATATTGTGGCAATCACTGATCTCCAAGGACTCCAGAGCTTTGAGGTTCTTCAACTGTTACGGCAAAGAGGAAAGCTGTTAACACCAACGAATTGCTAATGATCTCAGAGCAGTAAGGTTTCCCAACTCCGGAGGCAGCGAATGAAGCTTGGGGCAAGAGATGATCTCAAGAGAAGAGAGAAGATGATTGTTAGCAGGAAACACTCCTGAGAGAGCTACTAGCTCTTCAACTTTCTCAATTGCAAGAACTATAAGAGAGGATAAACCTTGAATGTAGCTAAATTGGACTGCAATCGCGCAGTTCCAAATATTGAAGAGACAGTAACGATGGCATTGCAGCGAGCTTTGGACATTTATTGACAATTAACTTACTCAAGTTAGGGAAGGCATCTCTGCCATCTAGACTTGACCATTCTTCCAAACTTAAAAAACCTCTGAGAACAAGTTTTTTAAGTGATGGGAATGCTTTGTTGGTGCCTTCACCATAGAACTCTTTGCCAAAGCACTTCACAGCACGCATTCTTTGCGGAGAGCGTCTTGGGTAATAGAAGATACCCGAGTGCAGGAAGGCACTCAAGATTTTTGCAGTTCTCCAAATGGACCACTATCAGATTTGGTAGAGTCCAATGTGGAAATATTGTTCCTGGATATTCTTTTACAAAGTGCCTTTCCAAGTTTTGGTGAGGTTGAAGGCTTTTGAGCTTTGATAACTTCTCCCAATGTAGCAGCATCTGGTTCATGCTCTTGTGATGGTCCCAGTGAGAAAACTTGTGTAGCCGCTCGTGATTTATCCTTTTTAACAGGAATCACGGACTTTAAATTCACACCATTCTCAGTTACCCTAGCATAGTTCCAAGGACTCAAGTTTTTCTTTCTTCATTAGATTAGCATACTTAGCATCTTCCGCTCTCTCTAAACATCTAACTTGCAGTTCACTTTGAAAGTTTAGCCTGAAGGAAATCGATCTAAAAAATTTCGGGAAAGTTTAAAATTTTTCATCAATTCTCATAAACTCTAATCTTTTCTTTATCAAGTTTCAACTAAAAACTTGATAAAGAAAAATCCTTTAAAAATATGTTTTCAACTTAAAAAATCCACAAAACTCTATTTTATCCAACAAACAATAAAAAATAATATTTTTAAGACAAATAATATATTCAGTTCTCAAAATGAAATTGAGATATAATAGAATTATTAAGGGTGAGTTTGATTGTGAAAAATGGTTTTTATTTTTCATTTTCATTTTTATTTTTATTAACATTTTCTTTTTTATCAGTGTGTACTATTCTTAATATCATGTTTACAAATATAATATTAAAAAAGATGAAAACAAAAAATTGTTTACAAATTTTTAATATCATGTCAAAAAAATGTATTGTTTTTAAATCATGCTAGAAATACACAAATTGTTAAAAATAAAATGCATTTTACATAATTAAACACACCATGTTCTTAAGATTTTTTATTGCTTGTCTACACTTCCAAGTTGAAAGTGAGGCTTCAATACCCACATTTGTTCAAGAGGCACTTAAAAATTAAATTCAAAACACAAACCTAACCAAAATCATTGACGATTTTTTTTCCCGCGGAAGAGACTTTCCTCACTTCAAAATCGACAAACTTGAAGCTTCTTTCCATGGAAAGGAAGAGGAAATCGCTAAAAGAATCGACGAGAAGTCCAGATAGTAAGAGGAGCTCAAGAAAGAAGTGAAAGTTTCTATAGAGAGAATCGAAAAATTGAAAAGAATAATATTATTGCATTTGAGCCATTGGTCTGCAATTGATCCTCTTGAGAGGAAGAATATTGAATTTGAGCCATTTTCATCTTTGGTGAACTTTGATTGCAACAATGGGAGCATATTTGATCCATCGTTTTGGCCATATTTTGCATTCAAGCTATCACTACAGTAACTGACCAAAAACTATCTCCATAGTTAGTTGAATCCCCAATGTTGCTTTGAGATTGTGCCTGTGCCAAAACCCGTTGCCGCTGTTGTGACTTGTGATGCCAGAAGGTTACAGTTAAACCCAAATTTGTTCGTAGTTAATCGATTACAGTTAAAGATCAACCCTTGATCCATAGAATCGTTGACGTTTCTGCCTGCAGAGCCATCCCGCATCTTCAATTGTCGAGCTTTTGCAATGGAAATAAATCTGACTATAAAATTAGACCACTAACATGTGGTGATAGGTCCATCACTGATAGTCCAAAAAATAGCGTGAAGCACGTACCATCTCTGATTTAAATCAGAGGTTTCAAATCTGAGTTCGAGCTTGCTCTTTCCTTAAACATTGTTTGGGTCTTTTCTAAAGTGATAGTTCAACGCTTTAAGAATTCTTATACTTATCAATAATAATGAGCAAGCTTTAATCACCTTTTAAAAAAAACTCAAACGATATTGAATTTATATTTTAAAAGAAACCTCGAGCTAGTTAAACTTAAACTCGAGTTCAAATTTAAATGACTCAAACTCGAATCAATTCAAACTCAAGTTTAAAAAAAATAATAAAAACTACGTTTTTGAATATGCATAATTGGCTCTCGAATAAACCACAAATGACTCAAACCGATCTTTTAAGTATCAAAAACCCAGCTAAGCTAAACTCATGTCCAATCCTATTTTTCAGCAATGTAGTTCTGAACTTGCACAATAACAATGGAAAAGGATTAGGCTCTTTATGTTATTTTAACTCAACTCAACTCAACAAATTCTATCTTTGTTTTCTCTCTTTAGGCTAAAAAGTCAACTCAATAGACCCATCATCATAATCAAACGTATGAACTATAAGAGAGATGAAAGCTTTTAACCAGTATTACCAGTTTTGAGCTAGTGATATACTATTTTTTTTAGATTAAACCACACACAAAATGACACATGTTTCAAAAACAATTAAAAAAATGCATGGTATAAAAGATGCTAGTGCACTTTCTTATAATTACTAATGAAGCTTCCTTCGATCGAAAATTGAATTCTTAGCACCATGACAAACAAGAACTTCTAGTTCCTATTAACATTTCAATTTTTCATTTGATGAAAACCCGAAAAAAAATAAGGAAAGACCAATTTCATTACTTAATTATTTACATCAAATACAACAATTTTTTTTTCTAAGTTACATCAAATACAACAATATTCAAGTGCGGTTTAGAAAGAATTGATACGTTACATAAATCCTCAGTGTTTCAGCTGTTAGAAGCCTAGCCTTCAGCTGCCAATTATATAATGTTTAGCTTCCTTTTGGAGAACAAAATTGTGTGTTTCTTGTACCTTGAGGAGCAATTGTTTCGCCACAGGAGCAAAATCTTCAAGAAGAGCCAACATCTAAGCTACCACCTTTGTTTCAAGGATCCTCGGTAGTTGTTGTGCAAGGCACAGATGGCTCTACATATTTTTATTCTCCTTTTCTTCAGTCTCCACCGCAAAACCATTCCCCGTATTTAGTTCACAATATAATATGCCTTTGCCATCTGAATCACCAGATAATTGGATGTTACTATCATCTGCTGCTTGATCTGCGTTCCCTTGAAACCTCATGGCATGAGTTGCATCCGTCTCATTTGTTATTGGTAACTTTTCATCAGCTGAGGTTGATGCAATTGGTGCTTGCGCCCCAATTAAGTCAGCCACTCTTACCTTTTCACACAAACCCAATATCTAATTCAAAATTCCCACTTTTTAAAGTATATCAAGTAGCACAATACCAATTAGCAGTTACTTAAACAGCATAGTAATCTTAATAGCTCATCTAGTGTACATACTTAAAAGTTAACAGTAAAGATTTCAAACTCTTTCTTCTTCACTAAAGGCTATGATTGGTAGAAAAGAATAATAGGAGGAAGAAAGAAGAAGCGGATCTAAAAATGAATGGAAAGCATTTTTCCATTGTTTGGTAAAACCAGAAAGGTGGGATGACTGGTGTGTTTTTCCCACATATAGAATTTCAAAGAATTGAGGATGAAAGTTAAAATAAAGTAAACTTTGTCCTTCTCTTTTTTCCTCCCACTTTTCCATCATCTTTACCAAACACATAATGGAAAACATCAACTCTTATTTTTCTATCATCTCCCTCTTCATTCATCTCTTTCTTCTATCCTCTCACTTTTTTCTCTACCAATCAGACCCTAAGGGTCATTAGAAAATAGTAGTTATACACGAAACTACTGCAAGAAAGTAGGGGAAAGGATATTGTATGTTTAAGATAAAAAATGGTTGAGAAGGAAAACATAATACTGATTTTTGGAAATCAAGAATTTTTGACATCTAAAGAAATCTTTCATTATGCTTATGATAATTTGTGAATGACAGCCCAAAATCGTTCTTCATGCAAAAATCAAACATGAGAACTATTGGTTCCCGAAAGTTAATAAAAGTTTTGTTGTTCATTTGAAAAAATTGCCAAGAATCATAATTTCTTAGGAAATCACATCTTTACAAGTACTAAAATTCTAACTTTCACTAACATGTGAGAAAATGAGAATTACCAATTATCACTTCATTATTGAAACGAGAACTAAGCGTATCAATGTAAATTTTTATTCATAAACAAACAAAAAAAAATCATTTAAAAATAACATTTGAAAAAGTTTCATTTATTTTACACCAAATAACGTTGTCTAACACCATTCGAGGGTAGTTTTGTCACCTTACTAAATATTTATTTTATTCAGATTTTCAGATTAAAATTCTAATTCTTGTAAATATTTATTTTATCTCTAGAGATCTAACTCTCAAGAATTTATAAATCGATCATTCATAGGAAATTGGCATACAAAGACGTACTGAAAAAATTGGGCATAGAATTATGTATCTCAAGTGAAAAGCAGAGAGTCAATGCTCTACAGTCCTACCTATATGCTTTGTGAAAACTTAGTGAAACGGTATATTCATGTTATCAAAACAGGAAAAACGTCAAATATAAATAAAAGTATGCAGGATGCAACATTTCAATCAGATTAGGGTTTTAGACAGCAGGAGCGGTGAAATAGATCATGACACTATCCCAATGCGTATCAATCAGATGTATGGCAAAATTATGTGCAGTGCCCCAGTCCAATGACTCACCAATCCAAATGGTTTGATTTCCTAATATAAACATGTATATACCTGCAATGGCTTCATAATATCTAATTCTCGATCATCAGTTTTGCTGAGGGCCTCTTGAGCTTGTAGCTCCATGGAGTCTCGAAAAATCTGACTAAGGAAGGTTACATCATCAGACATGATACCAAACCCTCTCAAAAGCTTAGACCCAAGTTGTAAACTTGTCTGCATGAATAAATCTCAAATTTAGTCAGTGTCAGCAGACTAAATTATTGGAAACCCCTTCGGGTTATAAGATCAAGTATAAAAAAGAAATGTTTTATCAGTACCTCTGCACTTTCCAGAATAGCATCTGTTGCACCTGCTTTCTTTAGATCCAAAAGATGCAAGAGATCTTGCGCTCTCGCATAAATTGGGATCTGGTGAGTAGAATGTTAACCATGGAATTTCCAGTCCAACCAGTGTGTGAGAGAGGGAGAGAGAGAAATTAGCAAACCAGGTAAAAATTAGTAATTCAACATGAACCCAATCACAAGGACAAAATTCACAGCATTTTTTGAAATACAATGTATGAACAAAGAAATTAAAAGAGGTTCTCCTTACCCTATATTAGATTACTAGGATAAAAAGGGTCAATTGCACTCACCCAATTGGTATGTGAATTTGGGTGTTCACAGGTTGGGTTGGTTCAGCTTGGAGGTAAAACTGGAACTGAACCAGAATTCATTAGGTTTTCTAATCTGTGACTCAAATTGAATTGGACAGATAGAAAAATCGAACCAGACTCAACCAAAAATAGTCAGTTTGATTAGGTTCTCTTTAGGGAGAAAATATAATGGAGGCATACAATTCAAGTCCTGATAATAATAATTTCTTAGCACAATTCCAAAAGAAACTAATTGTTAACATATATGATATTTCCTATTCCTATTGCAATATTAGTTTACTAATTTCATATGTATTAGTTTTCTGATTTATTATGTTTTTTATTTCTATTAGGTTTTATATTTTCAGACTATATATAGGCTTGTATTTGTCTTTCACATTACATTAATAATACAAAATTTATTCTCCAATCTTACTTTTATTTTAACACTAATAAACTCATGTCCCAAATTCAAAGGAAAGATATTTTAATTGCAAATTTTTTAAATAGAATTGAAAATGCCGAAACCCCATGCCAACATTTCATTTTGGCCGTCCAGCGAAATACAAATTAGAACTAATTTCAACAAACAAAAAGCTCATATGATATTTCTAATTTCCTGGGTTCACCTTAGTTCGGTTTGGTTTTATTCGATTTCTTATATGCTTAAACCAAACCAAACTGAATTTAATTGGTTCTTCAAAGGGTTCTAATCAGGTAAGAAAGACTGAAGCTTCTTAAGTATTTTAGATGAACTTTGCATCCTCTCTTAGCCATGAAGCAAGAGCAGAAAGTTTCTTATTAAGGATCCTATTTGTCACAGATGTTTCCTATTAATTCTGGTTAATGCATAGTTTTCATGAAGTGATGATATAACAGTAGAAAGTGTGAGAGAAACCGAAAGCATTTACCGTGGGGAAAGCAAGCCGAAGCCTTTGAACGGCCTCAATGGTCCTCTTCCTCCCATTGTACATGATCATGACAGCTTTTGGAGAAGAGATACCGGCAGATTGCAAAACTGATGGACATGATCCATCTCCATAGAAAATTGCAAAACCAAGCTTTCTAGATTTCTGTGAATGCCATCATGAAAATGAAAAATTTTATGTTATCAAATAGCATAAAATTTTCTACTTCAGATTGAATTTGAGGGTTTAAAGTTGGAAAAAAAAAACTGCTAGTAGAACAGGCATGCGCAAGATAAAAGTTGACATGTCCTTCAGCATGTCCTCCCTTCTTGTACCAAGCATGAAATGAATGAAAATTTGGATAAAATTTATTGAAGCAGAAAAAGTTTCTGGGGTAGCAAACTTCTCTGGCCATAAAACATTTCCACAACTTATTCAACCGAGTTCTACACCCATGACATATGGCATTCCATAGACATGATTTAAAAGGTATCTCCAAAAACACTGATCCTGTCAAGTATCAGTCAACCAACAATCCATATTTAAGTGTATTCAGGATTAGGATAAGGTTATATTACAAATTCAGTCCCCAAGGTTTGTTAGTCAATTTTACTTTGATCCCATAGTTCAAAATCAAGTTTCAACTTAAGACTCTTGACATTTCATTCTGTGTTCAATCAAGTCTCCAATCCATAAAGTGTCCATGTCATTTACAAATGGCATCACAAATTCAGTCCCCAAGGTTTATTACTTCCTTTCAAGCATATCATGGATTTCTGGGGCAAGAAAGCAATAAAAATGAAAACTGTCTGACCTTCACTACAGAAGGATTCAGATCAAAAGCCACATAAGGCAACCCTGCAATGTCACTGTCTACTCCGGAAGCCAATGGGGTGGACAAGAAATTGGAAAGCACCTGCATGTAAGAAAATTAGAACATTAGGACACTAGAGATACAGCTCAAACTGAAAGATACCATTTCTCACCGCAAAAAATTTGATGTACCTGACCCATTTGTCCAAATCCAAGGATTACAACAGGTTCACTACCATCAAAGCTCACCATCTCAGCACTTTTCTGTGGAAAATCCATAATTCGGTTTAGGCACCATAAGTTTTAGTAAAAGAAATGATTTTAACGAACTCCTACATAATCTATCCGAAAGACCTAGCTGGTTGCATAAAACATAGCATGTGATAATGCAAAGTTAATGACCAAGGAAATTAGTTAATAGTTTTGATTATTTTAGTTTAATTCAAATTAGTTTCAAACTGTTCAGTGTTGTTTTACTCAAAATCCACGAGAAAGCAAGCAACTCAGCTTTTTAAAAAATAATAGTGAGGTGAACCAGACACTTCAAAGATGGAGTGTGCAATCAACTATGAGAAGGGTAGAGGTAGGTGGGAGTAATTCTAGTTCCGGTTCCGGTGTTGATGGAGAAGGTAGGGACAGCTCCTAGTGATGGAACTGAAAGTGTTATCTTGGAATGTGAGGGGGATGGACGACGATCTAGGGAAAGGAGCAACCATTAAGAATTTTCTAGAAAAGTGGAAATGTGTTATTGTATGTTTGCAAGAAACAAATATGGAGGAGATGAGTGACGGTGTGGTGCTTGAGACAGTGTCTATGAACGAGGCTTCCGGCTTTGAGTGCTTTTGAGGGAATTTTGGTACTGTGGGATGAGAGTTGTCTCTTTTTTGGAGTCTTTGGTGGATTTATTCTCCATATCTTGTGTTTGGATCTTTACCGGGGTTTATGGTCTGAGTTAGGAGAATGAGAGGGTTAGTATGTGGGAAAAGCTTGAGGATATTGGTTGGCCTAGGGTGGTGGGGGTGACTTTAATGTGGTTCTTTACTCATGAAATAACCGGCGAGACCATGGAGAACACGCCAATGAAATATTTCTTAGATTTTGTTACATCGAATGGGCTCATGGATCTTTCTCTTGTGAAAGACTCCTTCACTTGGTCCAACTTTAGAGACCAACCCACCCTTTCAAGGATTGATCGTTTCTTGGTGTTTATGAATTGGGAGGAGCTTTTCCCTAGTGTGATTTAAAAGTTACTTCCAAGACCGACTTCTGATCACCAGACTATCCTCTTGGAAGTTCAGGGTACGCATTGGGGCCATGTTCCTTTTGTTTCAAGAACATGTAGCTTAAGCTGTAAGGGTAAAAGGAGTTGGTTAAGGGTTGGTGGCAAAGAAGTTGAAAAGAAGGAGGGTAAAGGTCTTTCCAATGAGGAGAGGACTAGGAGGGTTGATCTTAAGTAGGAGCTAGCTAAAGTGATCTCTATGGCAAGAATGGGTTTTGGTGCTAGTTGGTGTGGATGGAAGCTTTCTCTCCTTTCTTATTTATCTTGGTGATGGAAGTTCCAAGTGAGGTTTTGGCCAAAGCACCGGAGGACGGTCTATTGAGAGGTTTCAAAGTGGGGCAAAATGAAGATGAAGTAATGATCTTTCACCTTATTTTTGTTGATGACACTATTGTATTTTGTAAAGTGGAGTGGAAATCCTTAATCTTCGTTGTGATTTGCTTTGTTTTGGTTTTTGGGTTATTTTTGGGATTATCTTTGTAATTGTATTTTTTGGGGAATCAAGTAGGAATATTTGAGGACTTCAGGTTTAGGAAATTAGGGATTTTATTTAGGTTTGATATTATTTCCTTATTTGGTTACTAATGGGGTCTATATTAGAGCACCTTTTTCAAGGTTTCAAGGAGACTTTGATTAGAGTAAACTATTGAGTTTGGTTACGTCCTGTCTCTTTATTCTCTCCTTTTTCTTGCTTTAGTTCTTCCATCTTTGCCTCATATTTCGTAAAAAATTTCTTCTCCTCTCTTGAAGTAAAGTTCTTTGTCTCTCTGATTCCCTCTATTTCTCACCCTTTTCTTTCCCTTCTCTCTCTCTTTATTCCTCCTATGTCTACTTTTGTTACTGTCCTACATCACTACCTTTCCAAAGGGTGCAGATTAAATATTACAAAGAGTACCATCTTTACTCTGCCAATCTACTCTGTCACTTTTCCATATCCCTCGTGTGGTTGCAATTTGCAAAGAGATTGGAAGATATAATAAAGGTTTCTTCAGGGAAATACAGAAGAGGAATGTAAATATCATTTGGTGAAGTGTGGAGTGGTGAAACAACCTATTGAAAAAAGGATTTTAGGCCTTAACTCTGTTTTCGGGAAATGGTTGTGGCATTTAAAAGGGCATTTGTGGAGAAAGGTTGTTTTGGCCAAGTTTGGGATTGACCATAATAAGTGGATGACCGGGAGGGAAGAGGGCGTTACAGAGTGGATGGGTGGAGAAATCCGAAAAGGGTGGGAGAATTTCCTTTCTTTTTTGAGCTTTGAAATAGGGACTGGTGCTAAAATTGTATTTTGGCATGACACATGTTGCGGGGATACAGCATTAAAGGTGTGATTTCCAGATATCTTTGATTTGGCAAGGGATATTCGTTCTTCTTCTCCTCGGCCTATTGTAGGATGTTGTGAGAGATACCTATCACCCTATGCCCAAGATTGAGAAAATCATAGATTTGATTACTTTTTTAGAAGCTTTATCGGTCCAAGGTAAATGAGTAGAGAAGATGGGGATTTAAGGAAGCCTGAGAATGGGAAGAAGTTTGATGTTAAGTCTTCTTACAAGGTCATCCTCAAAAACAATACAATGTAAGCAAGGGGCTATTTGGAAAACCAGTGCTCTTTTAAAAGTTGATTTTTTGGCTTGGAAAACGGCATGGGAAAGGATATTAATTATTGATAATTTGCAAAAGAGAGGAAAGTTCTTAGTCAACCGACAATATCTTTGGAAAGATAGGGCCAAACTGTTTCATCATCTCTTTTTATGATGTGCTTGGGATAGGGCAAATTTGGGAGATGGCCTTCTTGCTTCAACATGTCTTGGATGGAGGTTGATACTATTGAAAAAGAAATAGAGGATTCAAGAGGCATTAGTGGGCATAAGGAACCAAAGAAACCTATTTTAATTCCACTTTCTATTTTTTGGTTAGTGTTGAATGAAAGAAATAAGAGAGCTTTTGATGTGGAAGGGAAGCTATTCGCTTTTGTGAAAGATGAGTGTTTCATACTTTGATTCACGGGCCATTTTTCTTGTAAATGGGAGACGTTATAGAGTTCATAGAGTTTTTGTCTTGCAAGTAATATTGTACATGGGTTGGCACCCTCTTCGTGCCCTTTTAAGATAACTTTCACTTGTAAAAAGAATAATCAAAATGATTTAGTTAATGACAAGTGATATATTTTATGGGAGTTATCATATGAAAACCTAATTTAACCACAATTGTTGCCTGCAATCATTTACTCTAAACCAAGAACCTTACTGTAGGAACATACTTCCTCTGCATCAAGTTTGTCATCAATGAAATCAGCAGCCCTTCGACCAACTTCACTAAGGAACGGAGTTAATGCCATTGACAATACAACGACAATTATGAGCAGCTTGTTCAGCTCAAGTGGTAGTACTCCCAGCCTGCTTCCAAGAAGGCATAAAATTTAATATAGAAAAAAGCGAACCTCGAAAATTTAATTACTAAACAGTTGCAAGTGATGTAATTTATGATGACCTGTTAGCTAGAGAGAAAACTACAAATCCAAACTCGCCTCCTTGGGAAAGAAGAAACCCTGTTCTCACACTTTCTTGTAGAGTTAGTCCAACTCGGGGACCTATTGCTGTTATAATCAGCGTCTTGATGACAATTAAACCTGCCAAGAGGGAAAGTACATTTGGCCACTCTCGAAAAAGAAGCTGCACAGAAAAAAACAAATGACTTGATTGAATGAAAATGCAGGCTAGCATTACTAGTGAACATGCTGCTTTAGCATTGATAAGCATGTATACACATACATATAAATATGCATATACATGTATCATGCAAAAGGCAAATCTACATGTTTCTGTGTTAGATAGATCCAAGGATATACAAAATTTACATGCTTTCCGTTTTCTTATTCAAAACAGAACAACCAAGGAATTAGAACACAGTGGAATAATAATTTACCTGCATGTCGATGGAAGTCCCTGTAGTCACGAAAAACAACCCAAGAAGTAAGCCTCTAAATGGCCTAATATCAGCTTCAATCTGTGTCCGGAAATTTGTTTCTGCTAATAGTGCCCCAGCCAGAAACGCTCCAAGCTTCAGAATGAAATTAAATCCAATTACTACATGGATCTGAGAACCATAAATCATAACCATTTTTATCATTGGGAAGAGATAAAACCGTGTCGCTGAAGCCCAACTTCTGGGTGAGAAGTGAAGTCCCAGCAACTGTGAGAAGGCAGAGAGCAACAAAAGCCTCTGAGCTCCTCGCTTCTGCAACAACCTGAATTTATGAACTTAGTTTAAGGTCTACAACATATTAAAACATATGTTTGGAACTTATCGAAAAAAAATTAAAGCATGTGTTTGGAGCTTTAAAAGGAAAGAAAACTATAAGCAACATAAAACAAAACAAAAGCATGATGCACACCTCAAATACTCGTCGAAGAAGGTACTTTCCTCCAAGAGAAAGTAGTCCCAATCCACCTAAAGCCTTCAGACTTTCTTTAGCAAGCATTGGCCAGATACTTTCCTCAGTTATATTCTGGAAGTATCAGTAAAATATATTGAGGTAGTAGTAAATTGAATCCTGAATATAGATATAATCACTACGACACAAATTTATTCCAAGTGAAACCCAGTGTGCTTTTATCTTGCTAACTTATTTGGCCTCCTCTAAACTAACAAACCGTTTTCCAGTTCCAATATATACTACACAAATTTCTTCAACAATTAACCATGACAAAAGACAAATATATGAATCCTTTACTCAGTCAAAGCCATCCGAAGAACTATCAACTACTATTGGTGTCATAGAGTAAAATATAAATTGCATCCACCTCAAAAAGTAGAATTCACCAACAGTAAATATAATAGAGAGAAAGAAGATTGTAAATATCCCTACATAAAGGATTGATGTTTTAAAGCCATTAGTTTTTCTTAAAAGGATTTCCAATTTTTCTTACATACCTGGCTCTCTAGCACCGGGAGTATGACTAACAACGGGACGACTGCGATGTCCTGCAAATACCAGGCAGAGGGGTCCAAAAGGATTATTGATATCAGACCTTTGCCGTCTACTTTGAAAAATAGCAGTGATGAGTCGAACAGGAAAAGTGATAGGAATGTAATACATAGTAAAACAAAGCAAAGCCAAGTATGATTACTATACGGAACCTGAAAAAGAAGTATCCCCAAAGTTGCGGAGCCAAATCTTGTTGGGAGTTCACCTTTTTCTGCAAGAAGCTATATATTACACTCAATAAGTTCTATTTGGCTCTTTCATGTATTATTAGCCTCATACGGCATTTCAACAGAACAGAACTTATAAAACCAAAGAGATTAAGCAGATATCTTTCTTCTTTCTGTTCATCATTACTTTTGTTTAATTAATTTTTTTTTTCCTTTTATTTTGGGGGAGGGGGTGGAGGGCAGCAGAGTTTTATAATTAAAGAACAATTACAGGACCTATAGAAAATTACAAAAAGATAAAAAGGGAGGTAGAGGAAGCGAGGAGGAAAAGAGAGAGATGATTTCCACAACAGTAATTTTAGTGGACCTATGAACTCATCAATGAGAGATATTCATTATGTTGTAAAATTCAGTGTTATCCCAAAACTTCTGAGACAATAATATCCTAGTCAGCTTCAATGTAAGAGATCTTCTATCCCTTTACTAAGCTCAGCCAAAAGTAATACATAAAGCTTCAAGTGAGATTTCCTATTGCAAGGCATTAATAGTTAATATGCTACAACAACATAGCACACAGCAATAACATCAACAAAACGATGAAGTTGCATGTATTATGTATCAGCTAAAGACTATCATATCTCTGACTTTTCCAACTTCTTATTCTTTGTTATTCTGTTATGTCATAATTTCTTTTAGAATCACAAACCCTCGTTTAATTATTCAAACCTAACATAGGACACCGTCATTCCATAAGAGACCTTCTTTTAATAATCCAAACAATGAACATGTAAGTTTTCTCTTATTTTTAGAGCTGGTTAGGTAATAGCCTAATAGAACCATATCTAAATGACTCAGGAGAATATGTTACATAAAATAATAGGAATATAACTGGGTAATAACCATACATTTTAGAACCTAGTATTCAAAAATTAAAAGAAAGTTTATGCAATATATGCAAAAAGTAGATCATCTGTTTATGAGGACAATTAAGACTAAGAACTTCAATAATGGCACAATTTTCTCTGGCCTGCCAAATATCAGCAAAAGGGAAACAAATTTCTTATAGAATCTAGAATATTATTCTCAGATATCTACAACTATAATACCTGCAGAACAAAAGCTGAAGATGACAAAGAGAGAGCAGCGCCAATCACTACAGCCTCATCAATGCTTCTGATGTTGACCTGTAATTTATTTTAACCGGATATCAAGAACAAAAGTTATAAGAACCCAACAGAGCCTACAAAACAGAACTGTAGTCACAAGGCTTTCCACATCGAGATTGCTACTAAACACTCAAATGACAGAATCCATACATCAAATTTTTGAATTTAGGCATTTTGAGCGATACTTGAATCAATTATGTAGAAACGGAACTTTATTCACTTAATGGAAAGGAAACCAAATTTCATTCATCCAGTTTAGGTGAGGCAAAACATGTTAGACTTGAGCCCGTTGCACATGCTGGTGACACACAATGCTAAACCCAATAGGCATCCATGAAACACGTCTTGGATCTGTCCCCCAGGGTTTCCTATGCCCTAGTTACGCATACAGTACATCAAAGGGGCAATCGGGCTACCCAAGTGGAGAACAACATATAAGGAAGAAACAAAAAACACGTCTTTATACACTGAATAAGCACTTGAGACTCTTCTATATGCTTGTATTCTTTGCATAATCAATTCTCTCTCTTATGTCAATACCTGCTATCTAGAGTCTTGGGTACTATACCAAGCAGTTGTGTTGTGGCTATATGAAGGTGACCGCTTTAGGAGGCTCTAACAACCAACTACGGAGAGCAAAAATGATTGAAGAACACATGCACAACTCATGAACATGACTGAACTGTTCAAGATAACTTCTCTATGTGTCCTAAGAGTACATGGAACAAGTATGTTTCATTATTTTTTGCTACATGGTGTTATTGTGTGTTTGTCGACATCAAGGTTTGCATGAGTTCAACTTAAGTCGATACTGTGTGATACCCTGATTTCCTTCTGAACAAAGAACAATGTACTTGTAATTCTCTCACAAACAACATCAAAGACCATCCGGTCACCCAACACTCACATAGCATCTAAAGTCAATTGGCATATTTAAGGAACCTTGTGTCTAAGGACAAATCATGCCATGGAATTCATTCAAATTAGTTATAATGGAATTCATGCATGCACCAACTTGTTACAAATACACTCATCCCGTTACAACTAGATCCAATCCCAAATACAACAAACCCATAAGAATAGCCTCGTGTCAACAAGACCCACGACATTTAGGTTAACATGACATAACAACACTAAATCAACAATATCCATGGTGAAGATCCCGAGACACCAGACCAACAAGACTTTGATTTTGTCTTGACTTTGACTTTACTAGAACGGGCTGCTTCACATGAGCTGGATCCATAAAGCGGGTCGGATTGGCTTTTTTTAACACCACAAGCCCACACTTGGGTCGAATAAGGATTGGGTAAGAAACATAAACCAAAGAATGATGGAGTTGGGTCAGTTTCGCTTGGATCAGCATAGAACAACAAAACCTCACAAAATCTTCTCCTTCCCTCAGCCGACAACACCACCACCCATAAACTGCTTCTTCAACAATCAAAAGACAACTTCTGCAATCAAACGAAACGAATCTCCAACGCTGATCGACGGAAATGACCAAAAAAAAAAAAACAAGAGAAGACAATGACTTGGGTTCGGGTCGGATTGCTGGTTAGAACTCAAAACTGTCGCAGGCCTGGGGAGAACTCAAAACTAAGTTGCAGATCTGGAAAGAACCAGAAACCTTGCCAGAAGAGATAGAAGCTTGTCGCGACCATAAAGCACGCCAGCAGTGGTTGCCGGAGAAAGCAAGGAATCACACCGGAAACAACACAAGCAGGGCCGGAGAAGACAAAGATTCGCGCCTAAAGGAGGAAGACTTCGCACCAGAGAAGAGAACCAAATCATGCCGGAGACACAGACAGATCGCACTGGTGGAGAGCTACGTGCGGAGGTGACGCACGACGCTGGATAAGATGAACAGAATTGAGCATACGAATAGGTCGGAACGAAACCGAAGAAGACGGGGGCGCGCCGGAATCAGGTGACAGCAGAAGGTGTTTAGTGGGGTAGCTAACAGCAGACCTGTACCATTCTAAAACTGGGGTTTTTATTATTTTTGGAGTTTACTCACCACTAGGGTCCCAAGGACGCTTTGATGCCATGTTGATGTTTATAACAGTGAATAGCCTATTAACCTTAAGGTTAGTAGTTATATATATGAACATAATAATGAAAAAAAAATACATAAATACCTTAACACTCCTAACCCTAATTCTCCTAACAGTCTTCATTGAAGAAGGAATAATCAGTTTTTTTTATAATTATTTGTAAGCATAATAAGTTAATAACAATCTAGCACTCCAAAAGCACAAAGATTTTAGTTAACCACGGAATGCAGACTACTTAAACATAAAAGTTAGAGAGAGAGAGAGCATTCAGCTCAAAATTGATAATGTTTTTTCATTCACAAAAATTTTCCAATAGCATACCGTTGAAAAGGCAACAATGCACATGGGGGCAATTACAGAACTGAAAATGAACCTAAGAATGATAAAGAAAATGTAATATTTGCCACTTTGCCCAAATTTTAGTTGAGTTGCAGAAGCACAATTTCTGTCAACCTTGGAGGCAATAACTTAAGATGACATATGGTAAAAGGAAAAATATATGTGGAGGACAAACATGCAAACAATGACATTGAGGTGAGTTCCAACAAGGTCACAACATGAAAAGATGTCTATAAAACCAATTTCATCTGGATCCAATCCAAACATATTGCTGAGGAAGGATAATATTAAACAAATGCATAGAGATCACGTGTAAAAAATAATTAAAAAATGCCTGGAAAACAGATTTCTTACCAAATCTGGCCTTGAATGAAAAAGGAACTCCAAAATTCTTGTTCCTATAGCACCATTAGGTGGAAGTTCAAATGCTGTGAAAGCAAGTGTGGATAACACAACCTTCAAAAGAGGGTAAAGAAAAATATGAAAAGAAATAAGGTAATGAACTCGAAGACTTGCTTAACAGGGAAAAAAAACTTAGAAGACTCACCTCAGCACTCATATGATATTTTCGTACTAACCATTTTAGTAAACAACTTGGAATTGTTTTAAAGAATAAATGAAGATGTCAAGGAATACTTTATTTTTATAAGTGAAAATGTCAAGGAATACTTGATTCCAGAACAACAAATCAGAGCAAATAAACTCCCATAAAAACACTTTTTCAAAAAAAAAATATCTCAATGATTACCTATAAGCTTTTATGAACTATCTAGAATAATCTTTAATGGCATTTTCAGACTTAATGCTAAGGGAGAAAAGCATACTAGATCATAAAGTTTAGTATTATCCTTGGAAAAGGCCAAAGAGAGCAAACTCGCTAATGTGAAGCAATTACCACCCCACAGTGGACAACAAAACCCAGAACCACATAGACCATCAAAAGTAGACATCGAAATCACTGTCAATATATTAAGACAATTATAAACGATTTGTAAGTGACCAAAAAAATTGTTTTTCCTTTTTCCGATTGGCTTTGTCCCCAAAATCTTCATCCAAATTCTAGACCATTTCAGCTCATCCCAGAGCTCAAATTCTTATGATGAGTTTACGTCTAAATTAGAAAGAATATGATTTCATGGTCAGCATTGCAAACGAGTACACTATCCTCTCTAGTATCAACACAAAAAATTATCCTGATTATGCTAAACTGTAGTCATTTCCCAAACTAAATCTTCCCTAATATTAACCTTTAAGGAATTTGTGAAAGCACAAGTTTTCAACAATTTGATATCATGCATATTTTCACCAGAACCTAACAAACCGTTGCCCCAGCTATCCAGGTTGGATTTTGCATACTCATGCTAATCAATTAAAGAAATACATGCACCATGTAATCTGCAAGACTGCAGAACATTATTGGCATGTGGATCAAAGTTTCCTTCAACGTCAAACCTGAGTCAATCCCATGCCGAAGGCAAATCTCGCAAGAGCTTTTAGTCGTGCAAGTGAAAGCTCTAAACCCATCTCAAACAGCTGGAAAGGGAAATGTATTAGTCAATAGATATAATCTTCACAAGGCATGCTGCATAGACCTTAGCATCACGCAACAAAAAGCTTCTTTCTCAAAGCTGTTTAGTAGTTGAGATTCCAAGCAAAAAATAAATATACATGTAAATTATATGAAAAAACTAACATCACAGCTACAAAATGCCAACATGTCCAATGGAAAGCAATGTAGTATTATAAAAAACATTACTAATAATGTGGACCTGATTATGATGATGCTAACAATTTCCACAGAACAATGGCAGTAGAAACAGAATCTTAAGCAACATGGTCATTGAGCTTACCAGAAAAAGGATCCCCCACTCTGACAGAACTTTAACATCTGTAAGATTCCTAATAAGTCCAAATTGGTTGAGTACGATACCCGCAAAAAAGAAACCAAGTATCTGGAAGCAATCACCATATGATATAATCATCAGTTGCGATATAAGACAATAAGTTCCATAGCTCTACCATAACTTAAAAAATCTGCTGCTTTCTCAAGTAAAATAGTATAGGATTACACTACACAAGTATGTATACATATACATGCATACAAGCATTTACATGAACACTCACATGCATGCATAGATACAAACTCATACACATGCATACAAGCATTTACATGAAAATGTGAGTGTACACACACACACACACACACACACATATATATACGCACACTATTTTTGAGAGAAATAGAGGTATGAATCAAACTCACCCTTTAGAAAATGAAAGCTATATCTATAAAAGCGAAAGAAGAACCAAAAAGTTTTTAAATTTAAAAAATTAAGAGTACCCAAGTTGTTCTTACAGGGCTAGCTTTAAGGATCTTGAATGCAGGAACGACAATGACAGTCACAGCTAAGAATGTCAAAGTATCCTGTCCTAAATCATTGATGACCTCAACTGCACTAGCAACGTCTAGTGCTGCATACATCCGCAGTCTTTCCAAACGATTCAGTCTATTGTTGGAGAAATAGAATCTTCTGCAGCTAGACACTGAGGAAGTTAACAAAACTGTGCCCTCGAAAATATTTCTTGAGACAAAGGAGCAACAATTTATCCCATAGTTTATAGCATTCAACGAGAAACGTATGTGCTGCTTCTGGGAATACAAGAAGCTATAAGAATGTACACAAAGGTGTGAAATATCATGAGAGTATGCCCTACTTTGGCTAGTCTGTTTGATAACGTCATATACCTGCAATGCCGCAAATGAAGGAAACAGATCAGCATTCCAAAAATTACTTCACTGCCAAGCAAAGAAAACATCAACAATCCTCACAATCTATAAAATTAACTGAAAACACAGAATAGAAAGCTGTATGATCTGAGGATCTCATTAGATGAACCATTTAACGATTTAGTCAATTATCATGCAGATCATGGAAGTGACAGACGCATGTTCCAATCAATGCAAAAAAAATATCTTAAGACAAGTACTAGAATGAATATCCATGTCAACAAGCAAGGAATGACGGAAATGATCTAACCTAATATGCAGAACTTGCAACTTTAAGCATGTTTGAGTACTTGTTACCCATTTGTGGCACAACCGTGGATACCAAAATTGAATAAAAAATATATTAGGTATGGGTAACAAAAAATGGTTCTTTTGCAACAAAAATAAAAAACAGAGAAAATGAAAAGTTGGTTGATAATCTTGTACTTCTCAGAGGAAAATTTTGGTCTATTTATATGGAAGTTGGCAAAACTAACCCTAAATAACAAGTTTGACAATTTAAACTAGTCCATGCAACGCACCCGATCAAAGTAGTCCAAAAGATTATTTAGTGGTTCATTTACACAGAAATTGGAACTTTGTAGAAGTAGTGGATGAATCTCTAAAATTACAAAAGCGCTTTAATAACAAAACTCTCTTCCAGCTAAATTGTTATTCAGCTTCAAGTCCTGAAAAAGGTCCAGGTTTGAACCAGTTATAGGAAATTAGGAACACATTTGGTAAGCAACTAAGCATACATACATAAAATTCATACATCATTTTAAACAAAGTTGAATTTCAAGCAACCTGAAATCAGAGTGAATACGACTTTTTAACGTCTTCTTATTCTAGTTTTTTCATTATTTTAAATTTTCCCAAGTAATTAAAAGTTTATTCCATTCTTAATATAGTTAAATGAAATTACAAAATTTCAATAACTTATACTTTTACTTCATCACTACTGAAGCAAAGCAACTGCAAAAGATAATCGAATCAAACAATAAAATAGAAAAACATTTTGTGAACCGAAATAGAAATTACCTTAGGAGTGTGACAACAAGATACTGACTCCAACATAGTGCTAATGCTCATTTATCAAGAACACCTAATTAGCATATGCTAAAAGGCATTTGTTGTTTAATAGCAACTGACAAACCCTAAATATAAAATTACAGATTTTCGAGAGTAATGAGAGATGAGTTTTGGATATTTCGTAGAGTTATTGAGTGTATCTGAATGGCTTAAGCTGAGGAAGACAATTGACCACGTTCAAAGCCCTGTGAGCTTGAAAAATATTTTCGCATATATTTATATGAATATATATATATAGAGAGAGAGAGAGAGGGGATGGAGATTTTAGAGAGAGAAAGCAATCCAGTTGAATTTGTGTGGAGGAAATTGGAAACGTCTTGGTAAGAAAGGGCATTTAAACGTCTACTACCGCTCGATGATGACAAAAGTGGAGGAAGAGGAAGTGGTGGTGTTTCAAACCGGGAAGCTAACGTATTGAACACGTGGCTGTTGGGATAAGACTAAAGTGATTTATCTTGAAAGGAAAATTGATCATTACTTGAAAAAAAATATACAAATCAATTGACAATGTAAAAATATAATGGTAAATATTTATTTTGGCCATTTGATTTTGTTTTGTTCTCACAATTTTTTATTACTTAAATCTTACGAGTTTGTTTAGTTTTTCAGTTTTGTTATCTAAACAGATTTGATTTTAAAATTTTATTAGATTTTTATTTCAACACCGCTTTATTAACTATTCCAACTATCACTTTGTGTTGAAACGAAAATCCGAAAGATTTTAAGATTGAATTCATTGAAATGATTAAATTGAGAAACAAAACAAATTTACAAGATTTAATTGGTACAATTGAAAATTCTGTAATTAAAATAAAACTCAAACAATAGATACATAGACAAAATAAATGTTAAAAACAATAACAATAGTAAAAGTTAATAATACTACGTTACTACTAACAAATTTTAGCTAAAATCCACTTTCTAACCAAAAAATTAAGTATTGTCACACTTAGATTTTTTATTTTTTATTTCTTTTACTGTTTGATAAAGTTTTTAAAACGATTGTTGTTTCAATCAAATAAAAGTAAGATTAAACATAAAAAAAATGATTTTATACAAAAATAAGAGCTTAAAAATAGTTTCTAATCACCTGACTTTGCTTTTGAATAGCATAATAGTTTTAACCAAAGTTTCATAAAAACAACTTTTAACTTTATAATTGTTTTATTAAAATTTAATTTCATTGTTAAAACCGTTTAATAGTTAAATCAAACAATATTATATGTAATTAGAATTTTTTGTTTTATTGATTATTTTTTAATTTTTTATTAAAATAATTGAGTTTAATTTTTCTTTCCGTCAATGTCCAGAGTAAAACTTCAAAAAAAGTTAATGTAAATGTAATTTAATATGGATTAACATTTAAAAATTTCAATGAAGGTAATTTATAATAAAATTAATGTTATCGTAATAATTTTAAATTTAAATATTTTTAATAATATAACATTAAATTTTGACGTAAACTTAAATGAATCCCAATTATAACCTACAAATACCATAATGTCGCGAATGGAAAGAAAGAAGAGGAAATTGGCTAATAGGTAGAAGCGGAAAGATTTCACTTGTAGTCAGGAGGGAGATGACAAGTAGTGAAGCGGATGAGGCTTCACAAAGTACCTAACAGCATCTTGAACTGATCTATAAACCAAAAATAAAAAATCCCTTCTTTTAAGATTCATTCTCTCTCTCTCACCCATACAAATGGGCTTTCACATTCTCAAAACCACACCTATTTCTTCCTCTAAAACCATAATCTTCCCCATCACCAAACCAACTATCTCTGGATTCCTCTCTCCCTTTGTCTCTCCATCAAAATCTTTGCCCAACTCTCTTTTCAGGACCCACTTCACATTTTCTTCACCAAAACCCACCATTCACTCCGTTTCTGCATCTAGGTCTCATTGGTCTCTTCATCAGAGCAAGCGTAGCTTTCGTGGAAGTGGTGTTGTCGCCATGGCTGCTACTGGGTCGGTCCAGAAATCAGAGGAGGAGTGGAGTGCGATTCTATCCCCTGAGCAGTTTAGGATTTTGAGGCAGAAGGGGACGGAGTAAGATTTTTGATTTTTTGGGTATAATTAATATTATTAATTACGTGTTGATTGGATTATTGGAGTTTTGAAAACGTCATATGAATTTGCGAGCTTTGAGTGTTGTTGCATAGGGTACTCAGATGCGATTTGATTTAGGATGCTGAGAACAAATAAACAATTTCTGGTCTTTTGAATGTAAGGTACATTAATTACAAAACGACTAGGAAAACGCCTTTGCATCCATCTGAATTTGCTTGCTTCGAGTCTTGTTGAATAGGGCACTTAGCTGTTCCTGCTCGCAAGAGACCCATATATCTAATATGTCCCAAGTTTGTTTTCTTTCTGTTTAAGGTAAAAATACCTTAGAAGAGCGAGCAATCTCAATGGCATTGAAAAGTTCTTTGTATTCCTAAATCTTCTAATGAGAAATTTTCTTTGGAGATAAATTGGAAATTTCAATGGGCAAATTATCATTACTGCTGAATCAAAATATCCCCCATGTAAACTAAAATGAGATTTTGAGAGTTAGTGAAGGAAAATAAAGAAAATTGTCCTTGGTTGGGGAAATCCAGCTTCAAATAAATAAGTTGAGAATTTGTGGAACTGATTTTGGGATGTTTGATGTAATTCATATGTTAACATGTTTGCATATACACACCATTCTCCCTCTATTGTAAAAAACCTGGAGGGATTCACATGTAGTCTTCTTCTGCAAGATGTCATGTAAACAAGCATTATAAGTTTAGTTATTACTTATTGCAAAAACCAATCTTTGGTGGCAGTAATGACAAGTAAGCATTAAATGGTTACTAATTTTTTTTCTAGTAAGTAGAATGGTTAAAATATCTTGTGGTGGTTAAGGCCTTTGATTGTACTGAGATTAAGGCCTAAAGTGTTGTCTAGACCTTGGATTTATTTCTCCATCCAGTGGTAAAGAGATTATAGAATAATATTAGCTCAGGAAGCATGATATTGTTAAAACCAATTTTCATAAGATAAATGATTAAAAAGTGGAAAGATTTTACCTTTGGAGTCTTCTATTGGCAACTTAGATAAAGAGATCTTTCTGTTGGAGTAAAAAGAATATCTACATGTATTGATATTTGTTGCGTACTCTGCTCTGAAACAGTTGTAAGTTTTGAGAGAGATGGGGGTGCTGTGAGCCTGTGAAGCTGGTAGAATCAAGTTGTGGGGATTCGAGACTCGATGTGGAAGTTGGAATGGAACAACAGGTTAGAATGATGGATGCATTATATCATAAAGTCTTGGTCTGCAAATGGTGTCGGAGGGTTCAGTGAAGTAGATAATATAGTGATGGGATTCATAGAAATGGTGAAAACCGATGGGATTGATGGCGGTCATTGGATTCCAAGGAAAGGAAAAGCGATTTCCTAAGAGCGAATATCACTTTTAAAAGGACCAAAAGCTACAAATTTGTGATTGGGAATTATATTTGGCATCAAGAATATCAGAATCTGAAATGATTCGAGTGTTAGAAGAAATGACTGTCTCTATGGACAGATGTGTTTCTTTTTTTTTCCCCTTTCTTATCCTTTTTCCCCTTTAAAATTAGGAAGTCATATATTATATTGAATCAAACAATTCAGTTTCATACTTTTGATGAAAGAACTGTGATAAATGAATTCACAATTTGAAAGAGATTTGGATTGTCTTTAATGAATATATTATATATGGGTGTTCTTATGTGTTTCATTCAGACTTTGATGGACCTGTTTGTTCAGTTCAAGTAATACCCTTTTGCCTAACATTGCGTTTTGTAGTACGGAATCGAAGCTTGGAATTAGAATTGAGTTGGAATCATGGTTTTTTTTTCAACCATTTTTATGTTGAAAAAATGTATGATTCCACCTCAATTCCAATTCCAATTCCAAGCCCCAATTCCAACCAAACGTAACATAAATGTATTTGACTTTAGTTTAGTTGTTCTATAATTGTATTCTAATGTCAGATGAATTATGTACTTTTGTGGATTGAGTTGTTATTATTTTTGCGAGGAGTTATTGTCCCCTCCCAGTAATCCCGCTGTGTAGTTAAATTTATTTTACATGGACAGGCTTAAAGAAAGATAAAGCAGCAAGCAAGAGCAGTAATGAACTGAAAGTTTTATGAAACAGACATATGGTTCTCTTTTTACTGTTGGTAGCATGAATTGATAAAAGGAAAGCTCCAGAAAGTAGGTTTCTATGAGAAAAAAAAATGTCCTTGGAAGAAAAGTATTGCCTTTAAATTATGTTCCTTTTTTCTGTGTAGTTTTGTAACCCTGCCTAATTATGTATACCCTTCCTTAAATTTTCATTTGGGGAAAAATGAGTACTGGAATTCTATAATTGAATGGGGTTGAATAGTTATTGTGAAATTTAAAGTCTTTTTTATATATTTCTTATAGAAGACACAAACGATGTGCTACATACATTCATTGTAACTCATCCAGTGGTAAAAATGAGATGCTTTAGTATCAGATTCTTTGTGACAAAAATGAGGCGCTTGATATGCCTCGATGGTTTCCATTGGATGTCTCAGCAAAAAAGCTGAATCTTGTTGTTTGATACTTAATTTATAGTTCTTGACATTGTTCGGATCCTATACAGGTATCCAGGCACTGGAGAATATGACAAGTTCTTTGAAGAGGGTGTCTATAACTGTGCAGGATGTGGGACTCCTCTCTACAGGTCGACTACCAAATTTAATTCTGGTTGCGGCTGGCCAGCTTTCTTCGAGGGACTGCCTGGAGCCATAAATCGCACTGTGAGCTTCTTTCCTTGTTTACTGCACTTATCTTCTCCAAATCCATTTTGTATAAACTATTTACTAGATCATCGTATGTTATCAGCCAGACCCAGACGGGAGGAGAATTGAAATTACATGTGCAGCATGTGGTGGGCATTTAGGCCATGTATTTAAAGGTGAAGGGTTCCCGACACCTACAGATGAACGGCATTGTGTCAATAGCATATCACTCAAGTTTGTTCCCGGAAATTCTTCCTAGTGATGTCTATCATAATGGTTATTTTGCTTTAAGATCACTGATTCTGTAGAAAACATGGTACTTATGTGATGTTTGATGTTACTCTAATATAGACTTTTCTGCGACTTTGGATAGTTGTACTGTAGCTATGTTGTGTTTATTCTTTGTTGGTCTTCCAATTGCCTTGTATTATATTTAATAATCCTGTGGGATTCAGTTATTCATGTTTTGTGCATAAATAAATGTATAAGATGAAAATCTGTATCTATGCTATATATAAAAGGTGCGCTTGAATAGTAGGAATTTACCATTTTTTTAAGAAATTTAAGGGTGTGTTTGGTGAACAAGATAAAAAGAGGATACGATGATTTTTATCTTATGAATGTGTTTGGTAAATAAAAAAAAAAAAAAAGAGGATTGGACATTTCATCCTTAGCTGATAAGATAAGAGTATCTTTATCCTGCTTTGAGAGTAAGATGAGGTGTCATGTTTTTCTACTTGTCTATCAAGTCTATCAAATGCACAATCAGAGTGATTAAAATGGGAGAGGGTATAGATTCAATCTGCTACTCTTTTAGGTTTTGCTTATACTTAGTGATGACTAAGCAGAAAAACTGAGGCAATCACCTTTTTCAATTTTTATTTGGGTTTTTGACTGGAAATGGTTCAAAGGATCAAGGTATTTAAATTGAACACTACTTCACAAATTAATAAGGCTTTCTTAAACGATGCTAAAACACTAGATTAAAAATGTCACCTTGCACTTTTCAGTGGGAAAAAAAGTCATCTTCACTTATACCACAAACTATTTTGTTAATTTGTTTAAGTTCCTAAAATGATTTCTGTAAACATCTAAAAACAGTTTTTAACAAAACTCAAAATTATTTCTTTTTGAGTATTTAATCAAGAAATGAACACACGATAAAGGAAAAAATAGATAATTACATATGAAAAACTGTTTTTTATCATCAAAGCAATTGTTTTGCCTAACAAAAAATAGTTTTCAATTCTATAGTTGTGTTTACTAAAAATTGTTTTAAAACCATTTTGAGAGCTAAGTCAAAGGGTAATTTCTGAAAAAGTTTTACACAAATCGAACACCATTTCACTTTGAATGAGACTTTCATTCATATAAAAAAATTAGAAGGGCATGTTTAGTTGTGAATTTTTTTAAATTTTCTATCTTCATTATCCTTAACATTTTTTTTTTAATAATTTGCACATTTTAAACAAAAATTTTAAAAAATAATTATTTTTTCCTTTTTTTTCAACACAATTTGAAAATCAACAATTTTTTTATTTATTATATTTTCTAATATTATGTTTAAAAGATAAAAAAGAGTCATGTTTTTCAAATTTTGGTACGAATGTGTAAATTACGGTTTTTTAAATTATTTTAAAAATATGAAAAATAAAAAAGTATTGTTTTCTAAATTTTATTAAGAATGTACAAATTGACGAGGAAAATAAGAATTTGGATCTTGAAAAGTAAAAAGGAAAAAAAAGTACCGAGAGAGATGAAAAATAACATTCATTTGAAACCTATTTTTTTCACTTAGTTTTTTTAAAATAATGTTGTGTTATTTTTCCTTTAATTTTGTTTTGATATTCAAACAAAATAAAAACAATGTTCTCATTTTTGTATTTTATTTTTCTTATCTAAATTTTCCTACTATTGGTTTTCAATAATTTTCAAGATCCAAACATGTTATACGGACTGAAAGAATTTGGGGAGATATCTTATCCCATCTTTTGCCCTCTATTCCCTGGAACCAAACATATGAAGTGCAATCAAGACCGGAAACAAAAATAAATAAATAAATAAAATAAAAGATACACACGTGTGCGTGTCTCCTACCAAGAGTTCTCGCACGCTTACATCCTTCTACTCTCGCTTCACTCACCCTTCTCCTGTTCTTCCGTTTTACTCAGACGCTCCGTCTCTCTCTCGGCGATCTCTTCACTTCAACTTCGATTCAATATCGGTATCCCTCTATAATCTCTTGAAAAATTCTTTTTTTTTTTTTTCGTGATCATCTTTTTAAAGTTTGGTTATCGGGGAACCGAGCAAAAGAAAACAATTACAAGTCTCGTATGCTACCTTTTTTTCTTTTTTTCGGCATTCTAATTGAGTTAAAATTTGAAAATTTCTGTTCAACTAAGGTTAAGGTTACAGTATTATTGTTGTTGGGATGTTTCAGAGGAAGAGAATTTCAATCGCCAGGCTGTACTTTCTAGGATAGAGCTATATGTTTGGTTAAGAAGAAAGTGCAGGAAAATAGACTGGACCAAGATTTTCTATTCTTATATTTTTGTTGTTTTGGTTTGGATTTAGTTATACTATATATAGGTGAATTGAGGTGTACTGGGCTCAACAAGGTGGAGGTTATTGTTTGATTTGTGCTAAACTATGTTGAGTAGTTGTTTTATTCCTATATTTATGATAAGAATTCTGTTATTTGGGAACTTTATTTTCAATTTTGTTAATGTATCTTCTAAGCAACCTACTGGTGCCCTAGTGAAATTAAGTTTGGTTAAGACTGCTTGCATAAATGGCCTTTGAATTTGGTCTTGTAGGTTCTCTTGTTTTCTGCATGCCTTTGTTTGTGTATGGGGTAAATTGAGAGGCAAATTTGTTTTATTGTTGTTGGGGGCTGGTGTACATTAAGCTTATTGGACAGAACATATTGTGCAGGAGCTGTGGATCGCATTTCTAATTACATTCATGTATTCTCCATTGCAGAGAACAGCTGATAAGGCACAAGGTGTCAGAAGGGTCAAGAAAGGTATGCCTCATATTTCATTAGATATCAAATGATGAAGCTAGATGTATTAACTTCTATCATGCTATGAGTCTGTGTGCGTTACCGTATTTTCCTGACTTGAATTTGTTGTATCACGAATTTATGACTGCTAATTATATTTTTATGTCTCTGCTTTCCCATACTTTGCATCTGACATTCTCGTTATGGTGAATTGAAATTTATTAAAAAAAGAAAAAGAAAAATTTGAACAGGTGGAATATGTTTCAAATGGATGATTATTAGTCATATCTAGGTATTATGTTTTTTTTATGTTGTACTAATGTGACTGATGCACACATATGAAAGAGAACAAATATTGAGAATTTACTCTTGTGGATGACTTAAGTCGATATTTCATTTATGTATGCACTTCTGCCATTTTTCGGCCTTGACAGTATTAATGATGCTGAGAACTTAGCTGACCAGAGGCAAGGTCATGTTGGAGTAAGCTTAGAACAAATTTAGCATATTAAAAAAAATTTAGTTCTTTTGGTAGGTTTTTTTGTTCCTGTCATATTTTCTTATTAGCAAGCATGGTGGATGTCTTCTAAATACTCTTTATTATTAGTAAATTGTTTATAGTAAACCTTAGTGTCTCTCAGAACATCTTATTGATCATTGTTTTTTTTCCATTGTGTGCTTACCAATCATATCATTTTCGATATATTGCCAACTAAAAAGGAAAAGATTATTACTCATAAAAAATGGAATAGATTATCCAAATTTTGTGAATTTTTTCCGTGGCATTGGAAGGCGGTGCTCCATCTCACATACATGTGCCACATGGGGCCCACTGGTGGGCCTCACACATGATTATGGAGTTGGACGTGCTTCAGTCGTTATTGTAAAAAATTATTCCCAAAAGTTAGCTTATGATAATTACATCAAAAGTAATACTTTTCAACAGTCATTTTCGTTAGAAGTTTGTAGAGAGAAGTCTAGGGATGTGTTAGGTATTTCTTTTTACAGAAAATTCGATTTATTACTACAATAAAATAAATAAGTAACATACATTTGAAAGTTGCTTTATCTTGCAAGAACTATGATAAGTCATCGGTTGCGGATGCATAATCTGCAGTTGAAGATGGGATAAAAATGTAAATTGACTTCAGGTCATGATGAAGGGTCTGTAGATTGCAGACCATTGTATCCAGTGTGACCTAGACTGGCCACTTTGTGATCCTGTTTAGTTCTTTAGGCTGTTATCTATTGTACTACCTTTCTTAAGTTCTTTAGGCTGTTGGTTCTTTAAGCCAAAGGAGCACGCTTAGCCTTCGAACTTTTTTGCAGTCATCTATTGATTTGGGGTGGGAATGGCTTCCATTTGTATAATCATTAAATTTTTCGGGTTTTGGCTAGTAGATTGTGAATCCGGAAGCTGTTTAAGAAGTTCCCTATTTCCCATATAAGATCAAAGATTTGTTTTTTTATGCCAGTGGGCTTTTATTCAGTGAAAACTAGATGTGCAGCATCTGGTATTGATAAGGATGAAAAAGAATACATATCTCTTTCATTTTTTTTCATTTGTCTTACTCTCAACTTCATAGACTTCTTTGAGATACTATCTTGTAGATAGTTTTTTGTAATTAGGTAGCACCTCTTGGTGACTTAGTTATTCAATATATCTTTTACGGATCCAAAAAAAATCTCTCTGACATACTTTTTGTCGGGGTAAATAGTTATTGGTATTGTGGTTAACCACCGTAAAATCTGTGCATTAATGACAATTTTCTTAGTACAGTAGTATAGATATGCTTGAGGGTCAACATAATCAAGTATTGTGTGGGATTAGATTCTTTTAAGAATGGAAGTTAATTAATAAAGTATGTGGAAACCATTGTACACATGCTATTTATTCTCTAAATTGTTCTTCCTATTTTCCACCTACCTGCAGCATATTGCTGTTTCACTGGCACAACTAACTTTCAAAATTAAACAGACTTTTGTTTAAGTATTACATTTCCCTTTCTAGGCTTGGTATGCTGTTAAGTAGGGTGGAATCGAGCTGAATCGAGCCTGAATGCTAAGGTATTCAAGCTCAGCTCGAGCTTAAATGAACAGGCTCAAGCTAGAAAATTGGGCTCGAGCTCGAGTTCGATAAATTTTATGAAGGCTCTAGCTCGGCTCGAGTTCGATAACAAACAAGCCTATTCGAGCTTGAGCTCGAGTCTGAGTGTTAGATTGCCCCTTCGAGCTCGAGCTCGAGCTCGAGCCTGAATTATAATTTTAATAGATAAAAATATTAAATAAATATTGGTTTGAGCTCGAGTTCGGCTCGGTTCGGCTCGAGCTCGATAATACCTTATTGAACTGTTTGAGAGCTTTTTGAGCCGAATCTTAAGGCATTTGAGCTCGGCTCGATAAGAATTAGGCTCGAGATCGAATAGTTTGATAAAAGCTCGGTTCAATTCCAGTCCTAATGTTAAGAAGAGAGGGGTGTCACATAGGTTAACGTATGTTCTAACCATTATGAATATAAATACTGATTTATAGAAAATATGGCCATGTATAGAGATTGAATGTTGAAAAGTATTAATGTGCCAACTTTAAATTATGTTATAAGGCATGGTTTTGTTTGGTTGACCTTTGTGCAATTTAGTTGATTTAGTCATTGGTTTGAAACCTTTACTTATGACTTCAGGGTCCATCTGTGTATTGGTCTTATTGTTCACTATATTTTCTATTATTTAGGCTTAAATAGTTTGGGATTAAGAATGAGTTGAGTTGAGTTTTAGTGGGCTTAAATACTGTATGCTACAATGAATTGAGCTCTGGATAAGTATACCTATGCTACGGTAAGCTTCAGACAAGCCTGGGGTCTTTAATTTGTAAAGCTCAATTGATTCATGTCTGGTTGCTTATTTGTTGATGACTGCTGCAACATGTGCCTTCCTATCTACTTCCTTGGAATTAGGCTTTCTCCTAATATACATAGAAAATGATTTAAATTTGCCAAATTGCTACTTCTTGTTTAGCTTCTTATTGTTAAAATATTTTACTTGCTTTTGAATCATCAAGTGCATTCCTTCCTCCCTACCTCTTACACTGTCGTGTGCTCATAATATAAATTAACGTAGGCCTCTTATATAGTGTACCATGCCAGGTTAAAGGAGTGTTGCTTTCTTGGTTGAAATTCGATGTCTGACCTTTAGTCTAACTTTATATATATGTGTTTTAATCCTTCGAAAATATCATTTGACATCGAATTTAAGCGATTAAAACTGATTCATGTGCCGCCTTTAAGTAGGGTATAAGGGAAGTCTTGTTTATCTTACGTAGTAGGAGCTGTGTGTTAATGGCCAGCTACGTTGAATTGAGTTTTAGCTTACCTAAACTGTGGGAAGATCTGCTTGACAAATGAAGCAACAATCAGCTGTGTGTGTATGTGTGTGCATGCAAGTGCGCATACATGTGTTTGTTTGTCTGTCTATATTTCTTCTTTGATTCCAGCAATTTATCTATGCTTGCTTATGGCTCTGCTTCTCTAATGAACTCTTACAACATGCACTTTCTTTGAACTATAAGCTTGTAGTAAAACTCACCCCCCATAAACATTGATATGGAAGAAGTCACTTCTTTCATAATAAATTGTTCATTTCAATTTCAAGTTGCTTCTCATTTCTCTTGGTACTCAATAGTTTATAAGTCTTATGTAATAAAATAAGATGATTTTTTCCAAACAGGTATGCTTAATCCAAAGCGCCATAGTATAATATCAAATTTCCTTCTTTATCTGACAGTTCCCATCTAGAAAATTAATTTATATAGCACATAGGATGCATTTCTGGGATCATATTAATATTTCCCTTGTCTCTCTGCTGCAGGATCTCATCCCTATAATTGACAAATGGAGCTGAACACTGTAAAAGATGCATTTGACCGTGTTATTAAGAAGCAAAAATTGTCTTACTCTAAATCCCAAGAAGTAATTGACCTAGTTGGTTGTGAAATTGAGAAGGCATTGACAACAATTCAGTCATTTAATGACCCTATATCCCCTGTTGATCTTAAATCCATTCTTACCGAGCTAAAACTCAAGCTCATCGCTCTTAGTCCATTACATCAGTTAGAAGGTTCACAGAAGGAATTGAACATAAACATTACTAAGTATCCAAAAATTCTCGAAAAGTCTTTCCACCTTGATTTATCCAAGGCATACAGAAATGTTGACTTTGACTTCCACATAGTGAATCAGATCATTGCGAGCCATTTTTACCGGCAGGGCTTGCTTGACCTTGGAGATTGCCTAATAAATGAGGCTGGGGAACCAGAGGCAACTGAACTGAAATCTCAGTTCTTGGATATGCATCAAATACTCGAGGCTATGAAAGTTAGGAACATTAAGCCTGCTCTGAACTGGGTTTCTGCCAACCGTGAAAAGCTTAAGCAAAATGATTTAAATCTTGAGCTGAATCTTCACGGGCTACAATTTGTGAAGATTTTAGAGAAAGGAAATCGAACTGATGCACTCAGCTATGCTAGAACATACCTTGCTCCTTTTGCTCCCCCTCATATGGATGTGGTCCAGAAGCATATGGCTTCTCTCGTGTGGCCAGGAAAGCTTGACAGCTCCCCTTATGCTGAGTTGGTGGCTCCATCCCGTTGGGACAGATTGACTGAGGAGCTGGCCCGGCAGTTTTGCATTCTCATGGGGCAGTCGTATCAGAGCCCATTGAGTGTGGCAATAGCAGCTGGCATTGAAGGCTTGCCTACACTCTTAAAGCTGGCAAATGTAATGGCTGCAAAGAAGCAGGAGTGGCAGGCAATGAAACAGTTACCAGTCCCCCTGGAATTAGGGAAGGAATTTCAGTTCCATTCGATATTTGTTTGTCCTGTGAGTCGAGATCAAGGCAGTGAAGAAAATCCACCAATGTTGTTGCCTTGTCTGCATGTTCTTTGCAAGCAGTCTATCATTAAACTGTCAAAGAGCAGCTCACGAACTTTCAAGTGTCCATACTGTCCAGCTGAGGCCAATGTTGCACAGTCCAGGCAACTGTATTTCTGATGCGAGTTCGCTGGACTTCATCATGGACTGAAAGCAAATGTTATATGGCAGATGTGTGGTGGTGATTTTTATAGGTGGTTTACATTAAGCATTCGTTGGTTACGAGATTGTATATAGAAATTCTTTATACCTTCATGTTTCATTTTAAATTACTAATTAGTTTCATAAAATGGTAACAAGGCAGTGATCTTGAACGAATGATATTATTAAACTGTGATACTGTGGTTCAAGAGTTGTGTAAACTAACATGTGAAATATGTAGCCAACACAGGAAAGCACTTCTATATCTGCTTCTTTTTATTCGCTAGGATAAGTGAGAAATCAAATTATATTTCCTCTAGCCAATTCCACTGTTCTAATAGAAACTAGATTATGTGCTTGAATTCATACATTTGACAGCATTTAGTTCTATATATACCAAAAACTGTTTAAAAATAGTTTTCTAAACCATAAATCAAAACTGTTGATTAGCCAAACGTTACCTACTTCTCAGTGCTGGTTTTGTGCAACCTTAACATAGAAAAATCAGACACCCAGAAAAATTAATACTATGATTTTTCTGTTTTGCCATCATCAAATTACAGTATGCTTATGTTTATCACTAGTACTCGTAACTAGAAAAAGGGTTTCTCAATTTTAGTCCTCAAGGTAATATTAGAGTCTATAAATAAAGAAATCATGAATTAAATCAATTTCTTGATGAGGAACAGTACACACTTGATTAAAAAAACATCCAATACAGACAAAGCTGCTGAAAAGGAGAAAACACACAAGATAAGAACATCATGAGCAGAAAGATTTTCCCAAATCAATCATATGTTTTCATCAATCAAAGCTATTCATCCAAACAATAAATAAATTAAATTACTAGAAATTCAGTATCCACTATTCAAGAATGGGAACAATCAACACTCTGAAACTATCAATACATTACCCATTAGCATCCTGTTTTCAATATTTAATTATTTTGTGAAAACCCCATTAGTCTCTTTAAACCAGGAAACAATAGTGAAGGAGAAGGATCTGAAGATGATTTCTCTTCATGCAAGTGTTCTTCCACCATTTCCTTAATAGATCTTGCAGATAATGGATGGAAATTGTCACCCCACTCAATAACAAAACCTTTAACCAAAACCCACTTCTCCTCTTCACTGATCTTTCTCCACTTGTTCTTTACTTCCTCTTCTTTCAAATCCAAAAACTGGCAAAACTCAACGAACAACAGTTCTTTGCTCTTCTTCATGGCCTCTTCTTTTTGGACCAAATGGGAGTTTATCTTCGCCATCTCTGTTGCCAATTCTGATGCTAGCTCTGCATCAGTGATCTTGCTCCTGTTGGTGCATTGGATTTGGGATTTGGGTCTGGCGGTGGGGAGAGGATAGGATTGGAATTTTAGAGGTTGTTGGAGGGTATTTGGGGAGAAAAGATGGATTCTTAGAGCCATGTTTAAGGTTTTCGGATGATGGGTTGGTTAAGGTTTTTGGAAGATTGATGTTTTTGGTATTGTTAGAGGGATTTTTCGGATGATGAAAGTTGGATTAGATTTATGTGATTTTTTGAACAGTAAACAACTAGAAGAGGGTGATGCACTTGTCTCCTTGTCTAGGGTTTCTCTTTGCCAAGTCAGTTTAAGGTAGTGTCATTTACCCTGATTCTTTACCTGATTTACAAAATTGACCAGATTAATTGCCACCGACTCAGCACTGCATTGAGCCCAGGTAACAGTTAGTTAAGATAGCTACGGGCTGAAAAATTATTAGGCAATCACATCAACAGTTGAGCAAACAAGAACATGTAACATATCTATTTATTTTATTAATCAAACTTGGTAAAATATTCCTTTGATTTGTATAAAATATGATTAGAGTTGATTAGTATGTAATTATATATGTGTATTTTTTAATTGCTTTAACTTATGTTACATGGTAGACTGCCTAATTAATAATTTCCATGAGAGATAACATTGTCAATTGGGTAAAAACTTTTAAAAAAAATGATTTTTTTAAAATGCATCTACAGGTTCTTGCTTCCACTTTAAGTCTGTAGCGTATTCACATCCACGAAGCTAGGCACTGTCTCATTCTGAGAACCATTTTTTTTTTTTCACATTTGCAGTCCTCTGTGCATGTTATGCCGCTCAGCATCTTCCACTGAAAATCATAAAAACTTTCGAGATGAAGACAAAAAGAATGTGATGGTATGCTTATCACAACTCATCACCCTGTTTACAAGCTATTACGGATTAGTTCTGCCAATATATCAACCCATGTGTCGGGGACACCAGGTAGACACCAATGCATACAGTCCTGACCCCAGATTGCAACAGCATCATTCTTCCCCAACCAAATAGCTGGATGGGCATCTGCCCTGAACTCACTCAAGTGAGTCAGAGCAAGCAAATGAAGATCTATTCCTTGCAATGCCTTTTCAATAAGATGGTTAAGTTGTCTTGCTTCTTTATTTACTCCATTGTTGCTGGGATCAAACCACAAGTCAATCTGTCTAGGTATTAGTATCAAATCCCCCGGGAAAAGTAGTATCGCCACCATAGAAGTGCCTTGTTGATTGCAAACGCCAAAACTTGAAGGTCTTGCCAGGAACTTCTCTTTGTATGAAGGAGACCAAATGTTCAAGAACAACTTTTAAGTCCATCTAATATCCCCAGAGGGGGATTTAATGGCTGTCCCGCGCGATAAAAAGCAAGAGGTGTCTCGTTTGGGAACTTGTCATAACCCCACCTAATCTAGACCAACTTATTATGCTCTCAAGATGTTTCCACATAGATTTAAATGCACAAGATATCACATAAAAAAAATGTTTATAAAAATATTTATATATATATATATATATATATATATATTTTTTTTTTAATTTTTTAATTTAAAAAATAACTTTAAATCCATATCCAGCTTTATTTAAAAGCAAAATTGCAACTTAAACTAAAACATATCCAGCAACTTATATTATTGATTTTTTAGTCTATATATATCACAATTAATTTTTTAAAGAAATTTTGATCTAATTTTTTAATATATTATTGATTTAAAATTATAAAAAAATAACTTTTGAATATTTGTAAACTTTATAAAACTGTATTTATAAAATTTTATTGTTTTTAATTTAAAATTTTAAAAAAACATTTAATTAAATAAATAGTACAATTTGACATAGAAATTGAAACCGAGATAGATGTACCAAAATAAAATTTGTATTATTTTCAAAGTTAAGAAAAAATAAATTTATATGATTCTTTTTAGACACAACATAAATTTATTATTTTTTACTCACGTTTTATCACATAAAAAATGTTTATAAAAATATTTATGTTTTTTTATTTTTTAATTTAAAAAATAACTCTAAATTCATATCTTAATTTCTTTTTAAATTGACATTTTAGAGTGTTGAATTATTTACTTATATAGTTTTGCATTTATACGCCAGTGTATGAGTTTTAAGGCAAAAATAAAATTTTTGTCTATATACGTGTACTTGTCTGACTAAAAAATGACACTAACGAAAATTACGTGGCTACATGTGATTGGCTTTATTACAGCATTCAGCCAACCACATGAAAAGATATGGCCCACTTTTTTTGGCTCAATTTTACACCATCTTCCGTAAATATGAAATATCATTAGTTTATATAAAATCAGATTTTCCTTATAAAAAATTACTGCAAATTAGATTAGAAGAGAAGTAAGACGGGATTCATCTGCCAAATAGAAAGTATCACTCTCAAATCCATTCATGGCAAATGGGTTTCTAATTTGGTTTCTGCTCACATCTCTATCGGCGGTAGCCTTGAGCTTCTTTTCGCGTGTAATCAATGGCAGGAAAAACAGGAAAAGAGCTGTTGGGTTCTTCCATCCCTACACCAACGACGGTGGCGGTGGAGAGAGGGTGCTCTGGTGCGCCGTTAAAGCTCTCCAAGAAGAGAGGCCCGATCTCGACTGTGCTGTCTTCACTGGAGATCACGATGCCTCCCCTGATAGCTTGATGCGTCGCGCCATCGATCGCTTTGGGGTCAAGCTTATTTTCCCTCCTAAGGTGCTTTCTCTCTCGCTCGCTCTCTCGCTCTCTTCATATATATATATATATATATATATATATATATATATATATATGAAGACATATGTATGTGTTTATGTGGTTTGATTAAGGTAACGCTAACCCGATTCAGGGTTCTGAATGGGTTATTGTTAGTTTGGTTTTTTAATGATGAAAGTTATTTTATTTATTTATAAATGTTAAGTTTTATTCATCCAAAGAAAACAGCAAACAAAGCAAGAACGAAACCTGCTACAGTAGGAGAGACAAAGCTAGGAATTAGGAACAAGGCCCCAATTCGAAGCTAACTCTCTATCAACAGAATTTACATCAAAGTTCAAACCTAAAAACGTATCTCTAATATCGTAGATAATTGAGTTGAAAACAGAATCATAACTATGAAAAGCTTTTCTGTGAAGTCTAGAATTCCTCTCATCCCAGATAAATGAAGGCACGCCAAGATAACTTGAGGAGGATAATAGACCTGTCCCTTTGATGCGATGGAGGACCCAATTTAGCTCAGTGACCCAGTCTCCCATAGGATCTTTGCTAATCTTGAACAGAAGCATAATCCTTTGCCAAACAGACCAAGCATAGGGGCAATCGGAAAAGAGATGATTTCTTTATTCATCTTGAATGCCACAAAGAAGACAAGTGGTAGTAACTGTCGGATTCCATTTCTTTTGTCTTACTTTGGTTGAAAGTCTGTCAATGATAGCCAGCCAAGCTCTAAAGCTATGCTTAGGGATAGACTGAGAAAACCAAATCTGTTTGTGCCAAGGAATTTTTTCCTTCTTTCTCCTGATGGCTTCCCAAGTAGCTTTAGTGTGGAAAGCCTCACGTGGAGAAGGGATCCATATGACCCTATCCTGCTCAGTACTCAAGACAATGTTAAAACATGCAGCTTGAATCTTAACAAGGGCATCTGATCTGGCGGTAGGCCAGCACCACTCATGGTTTGTTATAGCAGCAGCAACTTTGGAATCTTCAGCAATAGAAGCATCATAGATAATCCTCCTACCATAGTGGTCTAAGAGAGGTCCAGCTGGGTGCCACTTATCAAACCAAAGGTAAGTGTTCTCACCATTATCCAGGTTATATTTAAGGAGAGGTCTGACAACGGGTCTCAGCTTAAAAAATTTCTACCACGCCCAGCTGCCATTAGGAGATGATTTGATTGACCAGAAGCTTCTATTCTTAAGAATATAATGATGAATCTAAGCAACCCACAAGGAACCAGCTTGAACAAAAAGAAGCCAGATACACTTCATAAAACAAACTTGATTCCATTCATAAAGCTTTCTTAGACCCAACCCTCCTTCAGACTTAGGGAAGCAAACATCTTGCCAAGAAACTTTAATACCAGTAGATTTATCAGAAACCCCATTCCAAAGAAAAGAATTACAAAGTCTTTCAACCTCCTTAATCACCTTCTTGGGAAGAATAAACACAGAATACCAGAAGTTGTGGATACGACAGAGGACTGATGAAATAATTTGCAATCTTCCAGCAAGAGAAAGGTGTCTAACAGCCCAAGAGTTAATTCTTGCAGTGAGCTTATCCAAAAGGGGCTGAAAATCTCTAGCTGTAAGTCTACCAGAAATGAGGGGGACACCTCACAGGAAAGTGCCCTAACTTTTAGCCTGCAGTGGTAATGAGATGCCCTACTTCATTCTCATTTAGGCCAGAATAGAAAATCTCACTTTTTGAGTGATTAACTTTTAACCCAGAGGTCTTGTAGAATTGATGATGGATTTGATTGATACCTTCAATGGATTGAGAAGAGGCATCAGTAAAGATGATGAGATCATCAACAAAACAAAATGGAGAGTGCCTGCTGCAGCTGCTTGATTTAGCATTCTAGAGAGAACTTCCATAGTTATGACAAAAGAGGTAAGGCAATTAAGGATCACCTTGCCTTATCCCTCTACTAGTAGGAAAGTAGCCAACAAGGGAGCCATTCAAAGCAATAGAGAATCTAGGACTAGGAATGCAAGCTTGAATCCAAACCTTCATTGAATTGATAAGGGAGTTCCAATCCACAGAGTTAAAGGCCTTCATAATATCAATCGTGATAGCACACCTAGAAGAAATACCCTTCCTGTGATAATGTTTGACAAGCTCTTGAGCAAGAATCACATTTTCAACTATCTTCCTACCCTCAATGAAAGCACACTGATTTGAGCTGAGGAAAGCTTTGTTATTCAACTTGTATATGCATAGATGCCTTTTAGGTCTTAAGGTAACAACTAACAAGGACCAAATTCAGGCTTTTGAATTGGGTTACTGTTTATTTAAGTTCTCGTTGACGGGATATTTCTTTTTGATGGTTTTTGATTCAGTTCTAGCTTTGTTTTGTATTATACTGGAGATGCGTTTTTGGCTAATTGGGTTTTATATTCTTAATTTTAATTTTTTGGGCGATATTTCAAGTCTACCCGTGAAGTTAGGTAATGCTGTCCAAAATTCATCTGTCATTTGTTAACCAGACTAGTTATTTTATAAGTTAAAGCTAAAGGAGAATGTTTTATTCAGTGTTTAATTTAGAAATAATTTACATTTCCAGTTTGAGACATCATAGAAGCACTGTGATGCTGTACTAATTTATAATCATTTTTTTTTATAAGTAGTAATTTATAATAATTTGTGACTGGTGGAAATATTTGGGAATTGTTTTAAATATAGGGATTTTGTTTTCACGATTCGGAGTGAAACTACCAGGACATTTTAAGGAAATATGATTTAGCATTAAGGATTGTTTTCAGATGGTTTAGAATTTTATGTCTTCCAGGTTGTGGAAAACAAAAATGTGCAAGCATCATATCGTAAGGAATAATTTTATCAAAACAAGGAATTTTTAGATCAACCACGGTTCATAGCACTCTAGCAATCTAGCTGTTGACAATTAGATTTTTTTTTTATGGTTGAATGAGGTAACACTGGATGAGGACTTCCTTGTTCATAGGATATAGGATTAAGTATTTTTTTTTTTGATAATTGAAAAAGTATATTAAAAGAGAGTGCACCATGGGGGTGCAACCCATGTACAAGGTTATCTAAAAGAGGGAGCCTTCACAAAGGCTACTATATCTAAATCCTTTACAAAAGAATTTCCAATGACCCAAAAAAGGAGGGCATTGAACCACCAATCCCTAATTACAAAAAGAGGTCTCTCAACCCCATCAAAAGCTTTACGATTCCTTCCCATTCAAACTAACTAAAAGATAGAGAGGGGAATCATAGAGTAAGCTTTCTTAAGACTCTTCGAAGTCCGAAGCCTACTCCAAACCTAAATTTCATCCTTCACGGTACCGGCAAAAACTCAAGACACCCAAAACCTTATAAACCATCTCCCAAAGAGCTCTAGCCAAAGAACATTCCAACGAAAGATGAAACATGGTTTCTCCACATCTTTTGCAAATGAAACAACGATTAACCAACGCCCTCCCTCTTTTTTGAAAGTTGTCTAAAGTAAGAATCTTCTCCTAAGCGGCTTCCCACCCAAAAAAACACACTTTCTTCGGGGCACCAGAACACTAAATTGCTTTCCACGGGAAGTTAGAGGAGTCATCCAAGGAATCTCCCTCCAAAAGAATCTTATAGAAAGATTTCACCTCAAAGCCTTTATCCTGACTATCCCTCCATCTAACCACATCTTCCTTAGACAGATCCATCTTATAGGTATACAGAGTTTCCAAAAAACTTTCCACCCTCACCACCTCCCAATCTTGAACATTATGGATCAAAGGAACGTCCCACGAAATAAAGCCATTGGACACCAAGATACATGACGAAATAAGAGCTTATTTGTCCCTCACAATTGCGAAAATCTCCGGAAACCGATCTTTGAGAGGCATGTTCCCACACCAGGAATCACGCCAAAGCCTAGTTTTCCTCCCATTAAGTAATTATGGCACAAGAAATCCTTCTAAGTTATACCTTATGATGTAAGATGAGGTTTAACTGGGAACTGACACTTATATCTTCACTCTACATTGCAGTTTTGAGGTGGAACATGTGCTGTTTTTAAGTAACTGACATTTTTATTTTCATGATTGGGATTTTTGATTTTATCTTCATCTGAACCTGTTTATATGATGACACAAAAATTTGATTGGGTTGCTATTTTCTTTTTATTTCTACATGTTTGTTCATTTTGGTTTGATTCGTGTAATGCACAGGTTGTTCATCTATATAAAAGGAAATGGATTGAAGAAACTACTTACACACGCTTCACTATGATTGGGCAAAGTTTTGGTTCAGTCTATCTTTCGTGGGAAGCTTTATGCAAGTTCACTCCATTATATTATTTTGATACTAGTGGATATGCTTTTACGTATCCTCTTGCTAGATTATTTGGATGCAAAGTTATTTGCTATACACATTACCCTACAATCAGTATAGACATGATATCTCGTGTTCGTGAAAGGAGCTCGATGTATAATAATAATGCCTTAGTTGCTCGGAGGTTTGACTTCTCTTTACTACATTGTGTTTTGTTTTTAATGCATGCATCCATGATTTGTAGCATTGTTTGAAATTCTGAAAATAATGGTTATTTTTTGATGATCTAAGGATAAACGTTTCGATATAGTAGCTTTTGTTGATTGTCTCTCCTATAGATAACCTTGTACATGGGCACCCCCTTGGTGCGCTTTTCTTTTTATATATTTTATTTACTTATAAAAAAAAGATAAATGTTTAGACTATCACTTTCCACCTTAGGATGGGGGATTGGAAATGATTGAACCATGTTCCCTTGGCTTGCGTTGCTCTCAATTTCATAGTTTTCTGTCGATTTGTATGCACAAATTTTTTCCCCATCAACAATTCAGCATTTGGTTCAACTTTATTTGAGTCATCCTCATTAATAAGTGTTTGTACTGGAGACATGAGGAGGTACCGACAAAATTAATGTTGCCCCTGAATCCTCTGTCCCCTTCGCCCTTCAAGGGACACCCTCACTCACTCATTCGTCAGGATAGATGAGTAGTGTTGTTTGGTGTTAGAGCAACCTTAAGGTCTAATTAGGCCTCATTGATTTATATGGTTGTTCCTAGTTCCCTAATAGATCTTGCAGATTCCTTCCAAGATACTGGTTTACGTGTCATCTTTAATTGAACTAACCAATTTTTTTTATGCATGTACTTCTTATGTCTAAGTGTCTTAACATTTCCCCCTTGTGGCAGCAAATGGCTATCCCGGTGCAAAATCATCTATTACACATTTTTTGGCTGGATATATGGGGCTGTCGGCTCTTGTGCACACCTTGCACTGGTCAATTCTTCATGGACTCAGTCCCATATCGAAAGTCTTTGGAGAATTCCAGACTGTATTAAGAGAGTCTATCCTCCTTGTGATACTTCAGGACTTCAGGTTAGTTATTCTTTAATTTACTAGTTCTGTTGGTTGCTTTATTTGATCTCTTTTATATACGTATGTATTTTCTTTGGACATTTATGATCTCTCTTATGTCGACAAATATTGTTGAGAGTCCAAGTTGATGCATGTGTATGCTCAAACTTAGAGGGGGTGTTGAGAGTCCTAATTAGTTTTATGTTGAGAGTCCTGATTAGGTTTCCTATTATGCGTCTTAGTAGGTTTCTTAGTCTTACTTAGTTTATGTTTATTTTATCTAGTTGATGTCTCCTAGTCCTATTAGGTTTGATATTCACAAATCTATATATAGGACTGTTGAATTGTATTCAAATCAATCAATTAATAATACAATTTTTTTTTCAATTCTTAATTTCAACATGGTATAAGAGCTCAAGGTTTGAGATCTTAGAGGTGATCTGAGATAAATATCATTAATATATATATATATATATATATATATAGTTCAGAATCTTTTTTTAGTTCTTTTTTTTTTCCGGCGCAACCCCGGTGCTATACAACAATAAAAAACTATGGATCTGTTCACAGGTACTTTTCATTGCAGTGTTCACGGGTACTATTCACGACGCTATTTTCGAGTACTGTTCACAAGTAGCAGAGAAAATTTGATAAGTAGATTCGTGCAAAAAAAAGGACATTATAAAAATAAGGTTATTAAAAAAATATCTGTTAAGTTCAAGAAGAAGTTGAAATATAAGAAAAAGAGTTCAAGAAGAAGTTGAAAAAGAAGGAAAAGAGTTGAAGAAAAAGTTTAAAAAAAAGATTAAGAAGAGTTCAAGAAGAAAGAGAAGAAAAAGAGAAGGGGAAGAAGAAGAGTTCCCCACCCCCCGATGTTGATGTTGTTAACCCGATCCAACCTGTTTTGATGTTGTATCCTCTTGATTTAATGGTTGCAGCCTATTCAAGTTAAAGTCAACGTTAGTAAAAAAACAAGATGAAAAAAAGTCAGTCTTGTTGATCCGAGCTAATTGTTTTAAATTGATGTGAAGCCCCGACTTGTTCTCATGAGTTATTCTAATTTATGTATTTTGGTTTATTTTTTTCAGATTGGATGAGGTTTGTTGTTGGTATGGGTTTCTTTGTAACAAGTTGGTGCATGTGTATACTCCAATTTGAGGGGGAGTGTTGAGAGTCCAAGTTGGTGCCAAGTTGGTGCATGTTGAGAGTCCTAATTAGGTTTCCTATTATGTGTCCTAGTAGGTTTCTTAGTCTTACTTAGTTTATGTTTATCTTATCTAGTTGATGTCTCATAATCCTATTAGGTTTGATATTCATAAGTTTATATATAGGACTGTTGAATTGTATTTAAATCAATCAATTAATAATACAAATTCTTTTTTCAATTCTTAATTTCAACAAATATATATTTTCGATACATCACACTCCTATCTTTCTGCTAACATTTTAGGGGAAAATATCTTTGAATTTACTAACAAATTGAAAAATATACAGGTACTTCCTTTGGGAAGACCAGCAGCTTCTCCGAAAATTATATCTGTTGCTCAATTTCGTCCAGAGAAGGTGGGCATACTTGTACAACACTTATGAGCACAAGGTACTACCAGTTTTAGTGGCTCATCTTTTGGGCCTGAATCAGTCGTCTTTTTCCTTACAACTTGATGCTTGCATCTCAGGCACATATGCTTCAACTTGAGGCTTTTTCAGTTGCCATCAGGAAGTTAGATGCAGACTTGCCTAGACCCAAGCTTCAGTTTGTGGGCAGTTGTCGAAATAAATCAGATGAAGAAAGGCTGCATAATTTGAAAGAAAAAGCTGTCAAACTGAATCTAGATGGGGATGTGGAATTCTATAAGAACGTGATGTACAGGTTTGTGCCAGCCTTTTAAGTCTTAATAGATTTTACAGCCATTTAATTTTATTTAGAGTTCGATGGATTTTTTTCTGCTACATCCAAAATAACGTATTTTGTATACTAATTAATGGTAAATGGTCACACTAATTGCATACTGGTAAACTCTGTGCTATTAATTTCTGAAGGTTAGTAGCTTTATCAAAATTCTATACTGGTATTATACTTAGCATAGTTGTTTATTTAGCACCATTATTGCATTGTTAAGTATAGTGATTATGCCTTGCCGCTAAAGTCTCATTTAATCTTTGTTTTGGGGGGGAGGGGAGGGGAGGGGAGGGGGAGGATGGGAACTTATCCATACTTGGATCATAAATATTTTTTATGTTTTAACTATAAGAATTTCTTTCTAAGCTTGTGAATTATAATTGTACCACTGGCTGCTGTAGGTTTCTCTTCAATCTTTTAGCATGTTGATTTTATGGAAGAATATTTCCGAACTCGTTAATTAATTAGCTTAAGCCTTGTCATTTATGGACTGGTGATTTGATTTGTGTTCACTCTCTTAACTTTGGTAAATGCTCATAATTTGCAGGGACCTTGTGAAACTACTGGGAGGTGCTGTTGCTGGAATCCACTCCATGACAGATGAGCACTTCGGCATTAGTGTTGTTGAGTATATGGCTGCTGGTGCCATACCAATTGGTGAGCATTTTGAGGATTTCTCTTTCAAAACCAAGCTATATTGTTTTCTACTGTTAGATTAATGCTTTTATGTCGCACTGATTTTGTTCATATTGCTCCACCCCTCTTCAGCTCATAACTCCGCCGGTCCAAAGATGGACATTGTTTTAGAGGAAGATGGACAACAAACTGGGTTTCTTGCCCAGAGTGTTGAAGAATATGCAGATGCCATACTGAAAATTGTGAGGATGCCAGAAACCGAGAGACTCAAGATGGCTGAAGCTGGAAGGAGACGGGCTGGCAAATTTTCCGAGCAAAGATTTTTTGAAGATTTCAAAGCCGCAATTCAACCAATTTTATGCCATGTTTCCAAATGATGGACAGGCCACAAATATAATAAACTTTCTCAGTTTAGTTTAAGAGTAGAGGAGCTATAGTTTCATTTTGATCTTCTTGTTTTTCCTTTTCCAGATACGGGAAAATGTATATGAAGCATTGTCAAGGAATTTTGATTTTATAACAAATTGAAAAGCTATTTCTTTTTGTTATCTTTATTCTTTTAAAGGTGGTTATTTTTTTTAAACTAAATTGTGGTGAAAAATATTTATATGATATGAGTGGTCTATAAAATTTGTTACTCTAATATTTTCTTTTCTTATTTAAGTGATTCTCCATCATTCCTCTCCCTTTTTCCTCTTTTCATACCTGAAGAAAAATTTATGGGGGCTCAATTGATGGAAACAGAGTGGAAATATGAATGCAGAATCAAGAGGTAAACATCTTCCTAATTGTTGATTTCCTGATTGTTTTTGTTGGTATTATAGTTAATTTAATTCTGTGTCTGTGTATGTATGTACACATATTTATTTTATAAGCTTTAGATATGCTTCTTTTGTGGTTCATTTTTATGATCTAATGGTGTTAACATTATTATGTTGGAGAAATATAGGAAAGCTGAACCACTTGAGAGGTTCAAACCTAAGTCAATTGCTCCTCCACCACTTGAATCGACATAGATTTGATCCTATTTCTTTTTGTTAGGCTCTATTCTGTGAATATTTTTATACCACAAAGACTATGTTATGCTACTTGTCTTCTAGTATCTGTAAAAGAAGATTAGTTAGTGGCTTAGATGTTCAACAGATTGTGGTTTAGGTGTTAGAAGAGTTTATTCAAGTGATGTCTGATGTGAAGAACTTTGAACAACTTTCTTTGTAAATCTGAATCTGTTTGCTTTCTGGGAAATGTACAGAAAACAAAGGAAGTTTTGAACTTTTATGGGCCTTTGCTGCCATTTTGGATTTATGGGGAATGTAAAAGGGAAATTATTGTTTCTGAAGAACTTCTAGGCTGTTCATGGATTTAATCTTACACTCACTAGAGCTGCTTTCTAGCTGAAAAAAATGGCTTTCCAAGTAAATTAAGACAAAATAAGTTGAGCTTCGTAAATAGTTTAAATTAATATTCAGCAGTTGTTTTGACCTGTATCTGTTAAAATTGCTTTGCTTTACGCGTCTTTTCAGCATAACTAACAATTCATTACCAATATGACTGATGAAGGTATTGAAACCACAAAGGGAGACCATCACTCCAACAAAATGATAGGGATAGAAAAGGCAAAGGTATGCTTCAGTGCTTCTATGTCCAAGTTTTTTATGTTTCCCTGTGCAACATTTTTTTTTATTAAATATAGTTTTGGAATGTAAATTTTTTTCTGGACATGGTCTGTCAATTCTATGGTTGGCTGCATAGACTATCCCTTGCTATAAGTTTCCATTATCTGTTAAGAAAAAGAAAAAGAAAAAGAAAAAAGAGAAATCGCGTTTTAGTCCATTAAAGATACATTTTCCAAAGCTTCAAACTTAGAAGGAAATTCTCCAGCACTTTTATATGAGATGGTTTTTTAACTCTTTCGTTTTCTCATGACAGGGGATTCCCCCATTTGGTTTCATTTCATTCCTGGATTCAGTTTCAAACAATAAATGATAAGTCCCACGTAAATTTTGAACCTGAAGGTGGTTATATGTAAAACCTTCCTTCTACATCCTTTTTTTTTTCCTCCTTTTTAATGTATTGAATAGCTTTATCTATTAATGTGTAATACTCTGATTGATCTATTCTTTTCCCATAAGTCAGTGCAGGAAGAAATAAGGTGTTTCTTTTGCATTACAAGGAGGGTCAATCATTCTTGCACAGGTGATGTGCTAATAAATTCTGCTCATTCATTGATTTAGAATATTACGGTCCAGACTTTTTGGCGATGTTGGGGATAGATTTAAGCAAGCTTAACTTAAATCAGGTTGCTTAAATCTTTTCCAAGGAAAAAATTGTTTTGATAGAATTTAAGCAAACTGATTTAAGAAATCTGATCCCAAACAAAGTCTTTGTATCTCGCTTTCTGTTTATGTAGTTACCCTGGACCCAGCAAAAGGAACATTGGGAATATGTTTGTTCAGGTCTAAACATCATTTTTAGGTGAACACCAGGTGATGTTTCACCATATATTAGTTGATGATATGATTAATGAGAAACCCACAATAATATGTGATGCTCACAGTACTTACTGTTGGTGAGACTGAATACTGATCTTGCTTGAAAGTGTTTGTTTCCAATAATCTGGTTTTTTATGAGAATTACATCATTTGTTGCATAATAAGTTTGTTCCAGTATGAAGAGGAAAATTTCTTGGAACCAAGTGAAATTGGGCTACTCTGTAAGATTTTTTTTACTCCAATGGAGGTAATGGTTATAAACCGTAGTATAGTGGCAATTGAAGAATTCTTTATAGAGGGATGCTACTTCGGTTTTGAGTGGTGGAGTAATGGTCAGGATTTGATGTACCATTAAGGGTTAATAGCTAGTCGTCAGTTACATCACCGGTGAGTCTCAATTCATTTTGCTAGTCACTAATGAATATAATTACATAATAACAAGATTCGAAACTAAATATTTTTTGTGAGGGGAACAAATGTACGCTTTTAGAGCTCAATACACAAAATTGGCATTGATTATTCATTTTAGTGGTATTTTAAACTTTCATTTATTCAATATTAAATTAAATAATATTAAATCAGTTTTAAAATTATCATCAATTAAAATATTTTATTTCAATTTTAAATGGAAAATAAGCAAACCGAACCAGGCTAGAGTATTTGAGTTTATTTGGAAGTAGTTTTTGAAAATTATTTTCAGTTTTCAAAAATTAAAATCAATTTTTAAAAACTCAAAAATATATTTGGAATATAGTTTTCAAAAGTAATTTTTTAAAACAGTTTTAAAAAATTAGTTTTCGAAAACTGTTTTTTAAAAATTTCAAATTGGTATTTTTTAATATGATTTTTGAAAAATAACTCTAAAATTAATACACACTTTTTTGTTTCATTTCATATAAAAAATATTAAAATTTTAAAAATAAATAATATTAATTATTTTTAAGTATTTAGTAAATATGAGAAATAAAATTAATATATATTTTAAATATAAATTCAAAACTGAAAATAATTATAATGTGTATAAAAACAGTTTTCAAAATAAGATTATCTAAACAAAATTTCACTTTTTTTTGTTTTGAAAATAGTTTTCGAGTTACAATTATTCAAATATTAATTTTTTAGAAAATATTAAAAAATTATTTTTTATTTTTATTTTTAAAAACTGAAAATAAAAAACTGTTATAACTATTGACCTTTGATTTTACGGAGTTCTTGTGATTAATTATTTTTTTTCAAAAAAAATAATAATAATAAAGCACATTGTAAAGCCATTTTTGTTGCTTTAATTAGACATTTCTACCGTGGCGTTCACGCGCTGTAAAAGGCGGTGGACTTAAGCAAATATCTCATCTCCTTCCTCTTTTGGTTGGAGACTTCATTGCCACAAACGCCCGCTCTCTCTCTCTCTCTCTCTCCATATGTTTGGGCCTTAAAAATCGACAACAATACAAATGGCTATTTCTCTAAATTCAATCGTTGGCTTCAATTCAACGGTACGTCTATGATCCTTTGATAAATTATTGTTTAAATTATGTTTTATCACAATAAAAAAAACTGATAGTATGTTTTTTTTACTGCAACTTCATTTCCTGTTCTGTTTGTTTCGAGTTCAATCTTTTTGATTATTAACTTCTTAGTTTCTTGTTAGTTAGTATTAATTAACATGGAATATGAGATTTTCAGGAGCTGAAATACTACAGAACTCATACAATTTTGAATAAGAAAGAAACTAACACTCCTTTTGGAACAATGAATTCTATAGTTTTTATGGAATTTATTTCGAAATCTACTGGGTGTCATGTTTGGAAAAAAAAAAAACTTATATGGCCTGTTACAAATTCTATCAAAATTGATAAAATTTATAAATTAATTTTATACAATGACAGCTATGTTGATCAAAATTCTGTATTTTTTCTCTCCTCTTCCCTCCCTCTCTCTCCCATCTTTTGAAATTTTCAATTATTTCAAACATTTTAAACATAAAAATTCAAATGAATTTTACAATTTAAAATAAAAAAAAACCAAACATAAAAAATTCATTTCTAAATGAATTTCATTTTTAATTGAGTCTGTTTGGAACCAAATGAAAATGAATCAAAAATAGAATTCATTTACAAATGAATTGAAATGAATTTTTATATTTGGTTTTCTTATGTTAATTTGTAGAATTCAATTGAATTCGTATGTTTAAAATGTTTGGAATAAATGAAGAATTCAAAAAATGGTGGGTGAGAGAGGCAAGGGTGAGGAAGAGGGAGGGAAAGAGGTCAACATGACATTTTACTCTTTATTTTGTGGAATTCATTTTTAAATTATATAAATTTTGATAGAATTTATAACAAGCTCGCTCGATGTCATAGTGAATTCATTTCAAAATGAATTTCATAGTTTTTTTTCCCAAACATAACAAGTGTCCAAACACACTAAAATTTAGGACCGGCCAAATTTTTTTTAGTTTATTAAAATGTGTAATGCTTTTCCAAATCCCAAATTCAACCCCTTTTTTTTAACCACCTTAGACAGTGTGTTAGTGCTAGTAACTTGTGAGATTGTGTATTACTTACTCATGATATTTTGCTAGTAACTTGCAGACAAATAATGACAGAATTGATGACAATGTGCATATTAGAGAACGATTTCGTTTCTCTATTTTTCTTTATTTTTGTCTCCCCCTTTCTATTTCAATCTATCTCCAAAGATTTGTTTTTCATTAGTTTTGGGATGTGGTTACTTGGTTTTGAGGTGGTAAATAGCAGTACCCTTTAAAAATCATGTAATTTACTGTGAAGTTTTTGCTTCATTCTTGCATCAAATCAGCTCAACAAACTTTTCTTTTTTGGCTTTAGCGTGGTGAATTCATGTATCTATTGGAAATTTATTCCTTTTACTCATGGTGCATGTCTTTTGTTGCTTCAATTTCAATATACATTCTTGGGCTTGATATGTTAGTCATAGAGGTGAATTTAGGTCAAGCTATGTAGTCACATAAGTGAAATTCATGACCCTTTGAAACAGCACATATATGCCATTCTATATTAAATTAGTTTTTATTAAAAGGATAAGAACACTGCTAGAAGTAGTTGAAAAGATGCAACATTTGGGAATACGCCATACTTTGTTGATACTTTTGTTACTTATTTATCTTTAATAGTTTAAAGGGGCTGTTTCTACACATGAATTAATAAGGATGAGCAAGGTGCGAGGAATGAATGTTTTTAAGATTCTTTGGAATGGAAACCTGCATATTTACGCATTTTTTGTCGTCAAGTTATGAGAAAATTTCATGGTTTCTTTAATGTAATATGGTCTAGACATGCGTTGGTGACTGTTATTCCTGATTATTTACAAAAGTGTTTTCCCATTAAAAGCTGCAAGCCAAATACCAGCATGTGTTGAGATCTTCAGCCAAAGCACCAGCATCAAAGTCCACCCCATTGGCATCCCCCTTGCAGGTGTATGATTTGAGGAGATGTTTAAAGAAAAGAAGATGGATCTTGCCTCTTTCAGTTGCAGATAGTGATCGTCTTGCCACGGACACCAGTGATATGGGTACTGGAGACGCTGAGAGTTCAGTTTCGGATAATGGAGTTTACATTGTTAGTTCCCCCTCTTTGGATTCTCTTGAACGAAATGGCCAAATCCAAACTAGTGTTGGCGACAAGTCAGGGTCTCAAACTACTGAGGCTACTAATGGTTTGGTGGTTTCTTCTGATCTGAAGCTGGAGGCATCTTCATCTCCTAACTTGCAGTCTACAACAAAAAGATCACCACTAACAGCGAGAGAGAGATTAAGGGCAGGCAGGGTTCTCAGCCGTTATACAGAAACGAAGGCGTCTAAGTCAGGAATGGGCAGTAAAGTATTGGATGCTCTAAGGGAGAGTGATAAGGGGAAGAAGAAATCCCGCCTTCCAGAAGCTCCTACTAACTTGTTTGATGACAGTAAGCGAGGGATGCCAAAGCAGGGCTTGACTTTTCAGTTTCCAGGAGGCTCTGATCTATTTATTATTGCCTTTTCATTTGTTTTTATCAGCACAGTGATGTTTGCAACTACTTATGTAGTCTGGAAAGTTGGTGCAATACATTTTAACGAGTACTAAGGTGGAGTGCGATACGATTCTGCAATTTTAAATGAGCTACCTTCTTGATACATCCATTGAAGATCATAAGGCATATTTATCCGAGGTACCTTAGATGCTCATCCTTCACAGAACGTTTTTGAGGCAAGATAAGGGAATGTACAAAGAATTGCTTGGTTGACGTTTATATATCAATATTCAACTTTTTATGCCTGTAATTCTTTTATAGCGCGTTTTCTGAATCCCCACCCTCGACTAGTTAAAATGATACAATAGAAGCTAGTTAATTCCTTGAATTTATTCTCAAAGCTTATTTTAGCTGGAGAATTGCGTCTTTTCAATGTCTTCTCCACTATACTTTGCTAATTACATGTTAGTAATCCCAGGGAGGTGCTTTGAGTATGTTGCTCTTGTTGCATTCTTTATCCTCTTCTGCAGTGAAATTTCCTTGAATACTCGAGGGAAATTAAGTTCCAATTTTATCCTCACATACTGATTTGGCTTTAGCATTACATATGAAGTATCCTGTTTAGTTCCCTTCTTCAGTAAAGGACCACGCTTTTTTTCGTATTATCTGTCATTATGGTGCACAATCTGTCTTTTGTGTGCTAAATTGCATTGTTTAACATGATAAATTGATGTACCATGAGATGTTCAAATGCTCCATAAATGGAAATTTCATTATGTCAGCATGTGCGTCTGGCTAGACCTTGTTGAACATTTATGACATTACCCCCCTGATTTTAGCTTGTCTATCATGTGTTTTATATACTTTTACCATGATCTCATATGCAAATTACTACTATCTTTTGGATTCTTATACTTTGCCTTATCTCTTAACAGTCATGTCAAAAGTACAATGGCTGGCCAACTTGAGCCTTTAGACTGTTAGACAAAACTTTAGACAATGATTGGTAGGAAAAAAATTGGGAGAAAGAACGTGTGAAATGATAGAAAAGTGGGTGGATAATATTTTTTTATTATTTAGTAAAAAAAAATTAAGATAATTTGAAAACTATAAAAAATATATATATATATTTTATATTTTTACTTTTCTATTATATTTATCAAATACATGTTGAAAAACATTAAATCTTTATTATTTTTTTTTTATCTTTTACCTCATTTTGTTTCTCTATCTTCCTTTTCTTCTCTGTCAATTAAAGTGTTAATAGATAAATTCATTTTTCTATATGCACTTAGATTTGGCACATGTTCATCGTGACACTTGCTGACGGCAAAAACTTGGCAATCTTTTTAAAACTTTAAATCTTTGAAGAAATGGGATTGGGTAGAAAGAAAATACAAAGTCATTGACACCACACAAATCCTGAAAGAAAACTTGCAACATGAGTGGTTGATCAGAGGTCGTATCAATCTTTAAAGTCCTTTATGGTGAGTTAAAATGTATTTTGAGTGTTATTGTGGCCCTACTTAGCGACCAACTGGTGATTGTAATTGAAGCTTTCTTGTTTTCTTATGCATGACAGTAGGACAGAGATCTTAAATCACATGGAAACAAATGGAAACTGTACAAAGAAAGCTACCAAATATGAGTGGTCTCTTTGGGATCAATTTGATATGCAGTAGTAGTTGATATCTAGGTGGATCTGAGAAAAGTCTATCTACAGGTACAGTTCCTTTAGTTTTCTTGGTTGCCAAACGAAAGGACCCCCACCCAACAAACCAAATGAACTAGATGAAAACAGCATAATTCAGATTAGGGGGAGTTAGAGAAAAGTACTGCCATCAAGAGTTGCATGATTGTGACAGAGTAGCAACTAGCTTAGCATAATGGAGCCATTGATTGTGGGTTCAATCAATCACTCCTTTTCCTCTCTGAAAAGGAAAATATAACAGTTGCTAGATAAATACAAGGGAACAAATAATTAGGAAGGATAAACCATCAAAACTTTAGCAAGATGATTGAGATTCACTTTCCTCGTAAAAAAAGTATGATTGAATTTTCACGTTAAAATGACGAGATAAATTTTGTCCGGTGATAAGGCATGAATCAGTACCTAACCCACGTGTGGGGAAGACTCCAACCTTTCCCAAAAAACATTAGTTAGGACAGATTCCACTAATGCAGCACAAGATAATTTCAGCATCATCCCCTTTGGTGATGAAAAAGAGTCATTTTTCTCTCTATCCACTGCTATTATATAGTCAAAGAATTGTTGTATTTATCCAATCTTATTGAGCATTGGAGTTTTAATGCGCTGCTAGAAAGAAAAAAAATTCTTCATTTTCCTCTTGGCTTCATGATTCGCTCAGTAAAGTAAAATTCACACTGAGGTGACAGCATGATACGGCCAAACACGATTTTCATTTGACCAATTAAAAAGGGTACTAGATATCACACCAATCACGATCAAGACAATGAAGATCGCGCATTGTTAGTGCAGATACAGTAGCCCTAGATGCCATATAAAAAGCAGGGACTGTTGTTGTTGAATTTTAGAACAGACGGTTCTCCGTTAGTTTCTGTTTGGCCATGGAGAATTTTTATCATTCTGATTGGGCTGAAGGTGCAAATTTCTCTAACTGCAATACTGCAGGAAACAATGAGTTTCCATTTCTAGTTCCAGGGCCACTACCACCTCATGTATCTTCTGTCTCTGATTCAATCCAGTTTGATGGATTTCCTTCATGGTCAGTGCCAATTGAAGGTTTTGCAGAAGATAGAGCTGCATCAACATCAAAAAGCCATAGCCAAGCTGAGAAGCGGCGACGGGACAGGATTAATGCACAGCTTGCTATTCTTAGGAAACTAGTCCCCCAGTCTGATAAGGTAACTAACTCTGTTTAGGCTCTGATTTTCTTGGTTAGCTGATTTTCCTTCACGTCTCTGAGTAGGGAAAAATTGGGAGGAAAGAAGAGGGAAAGGAAAGAAAAGGGAGAGGATGGATTAGTAAGGGGATTGACGTTTTCAATCATGTGTTTGGTGGAGATTATGAAAAAGAGAGGAAAAAAGAAAAAGACAAAAAATAATTTATTTTAATTTTTATTATCTGAACCGTTCAATTTAGTAGGATTGTGATTTGTACATGTGTTGGATTGTGATTTGTAAATGTGCAAATAAAGCATCAATCTTCTAATTTTTATTTCCTCACTTCTTTTCCCAACCAAATGTTAGAAAAGTGTTTTCCACTCACTTTTCATTCTCACTTTTTTATGCTCTCTCCTTTGCTCCACTTTTCATCACTACCAATAATAGTTACATGTTCTGTTTTCAAACTATTGTAGCAATTAATAAGATTGTGATCTGATTCTCCTTTACTTCAAGCAGATGGACAAGGCAGCTCTTTTAGGAAGTGTTATAGAAGAAGTGAAGGATCTTAAGCGAAAAGCAACAGAATTGAGCAAAGCCTTCATGATCCCAACAGAAGTGGATGAACTAACCGTCGATAATCTTGCTCAAGATGTAACAAGCTCCACCAACACTGGAAAAAACAAGGAAAAAATATTCTTCAAGGCTACCATTTGCTGCGACGATCAGCCAGAAGTTTGCGCGGAGCTCATTCGGGTCATCAAAGGCCTAAGACTAAACATAATTAAAGCTGATATTACCAGTGTTGGTGGAAGAATGAAAAGCAATTTGGTTCTTTGCAATAAGGATTGTGCAGAAAGTGTTTCAGTAAGCACTGTTAAACAGTCTCTAAGTGTAGTTCTAAGTAGAATTGCTTCATCATCTGTAGCACCAAATTGTCGGATCAGAAGCAAGAGGCAGAGGTTGTTCTTAACTTCTCATTACTCGCAATAAGCAGCATATCTCAAAGTTTCTAAGTGTTATGAATTATTGAGGGTTTTCTTTCTCATCTGATTTTTCTTCTTTTTGTTTCTGGGTTATGAGCGGATTTCATAAAATTCTTGCTTAGACTAAAGTCATTGGAGATGTTAGACAGGAGGCATTGGCACAGTTGATGATAATAATTTCTCCGCCATCAAACGATCCTTGTTGCCTCCATAACTTTGGTCCAAGCATTTTTCTTTCCTATGATTTCATTATTGTTCTTTTGATGATTAATCACTTAATCCTCCATTATTTTGGAGCAATTAGTTAATGCTTGATTGCTTGGAGCAGTTGATGTCAATGAATAATCATTGTCAGATTTGCATTACCAATGTATGATCTCACAAAAATCTTCAACTCTTTAATAAAGTAGTCGGATAATCCGGTCCTTAATTAAATCTTGATTCCGTCAATTATGGAATAAAGAGCACAAATTGAGTATTGATGAAATAAATTTGTTCTGGTAATGGCAGTAAATCATAGAGAGGAATGTGAAGGAAAAAGTGAGGAAAGAAGAGGAGACAGAAAGAAAAATAATAATAGCAAAAATTGATATTTCATTATGTGTTTGTTAGAATAGGTTGAAAAGTGAAAATAAAAATAACAAAAAATTTAGCTCATTTTACTTTTCTCTCAAACCATTTGAAATGGAGAGCATTATATTTATACATACAAAAAGAAAATATCAACCTTACTCCAATTGATAGAAAAATGTTTTTCATTTACTTTTCTTTCTTCTCTCTTTCAGTTCTACACCGCTCATAATTTAAAGTGAAAATTATAAAAACACCCTCATAATTTGGCCCAAACTACAATTGCACATTTCTACATTACGAGTCTATTTCGTTCGTGGACGAAATTATTATGAGATAAGATTAAGATTAAATGGGATTAAAGAGATAATATCTTAATATCATGTTTGATTCATGAGATTTATGAATTTGGATTAAAGTACGATAACAATCATAAAGACTATAATACATTTGTATTTGGGTGGGATTAAATTTTTCTCCACATTTTTTCCTTCCCAATTTTTCTCTTCTATACATTCTCTAAAATGAAATTTATTTCCATGATATCCTTTCATTTAAAAGGCAACAAACAAAATAAATCTCTAGATCTTCATATTTCTTCTCCGGATTTCTTCTTTTTGTTGTTGTGAAGATCTATTTTCTTTTTCTCTTCTTCTTTTTTTTCTTGTGCTGATCTGTTTTTTTTTCTCCTCTTTCTTTTTTTTTTGGTTTCCCGCAAAAATGCAAATTTGTTTTTTTTTTGGCTTTTTATTCTTTTGATTCTCTTAAATTATTATTATTATTATTCTTTTTCTGTTTGTTTGCCGGGAAAACATAAATTTGTATTTTTTTTGTTTTTTGTATTACGTTTTTTTATTCTCTTGTCTCCCAGCAAGGAAGGGAGAAGTGAAAAGTTTTTTTGATAGGTGAAGTATACGTAAGAGGTATTCTCTGCTTGGTGAGCCTTGATCATCTCACGCAAACATTAACTCTCAAATCATTTTAAATTAAACATGCACACAAGTAAGATTAGTCACTAGTTTGTTCTTTGCGTCAAATTGATTCCAAACTTTCAATTGCGTTAAAAAGGTTTTCAGAATTCCAATATGATCCAATTAAGTTTTTCATTAAATGCCCCTTAATCTTGTTAAAAATTATCATAAAATTAAGATAATTAATCTCACAATCTTCTATAAAAATCATCTATTAGTTTGTTCGAAACCGATACACTCAATTTTAATAGTCAAGTAAAGATGAAAGAGTTGTTTGGTAAGAGTTATTCAAGCATTGAATCAAAGCTTAGGTTAAACTTGAGTTTATGGTTGAGTTTGAGCTTAACTCACTTTCTTTTTTATGTGTGTTTACGCTTTAAGATAACCTTCCTTACTTTAAAGGTCTTAGATAGTCACTAGAATGTTCATGAGAAAAGACACAACAAAAAGTACATATAATTTTAAAGGTATATCTTCCACATAAAAATACATATCATATCATCACATGCATGTTCGTTGCCTTACACATTGTAGGTTTGTAACATCAATTTATATTAATAATTTTACTATGCCACCAAATCGAATGGCTCAACCTCAGTCAAGGTTTAGACCCTATGCAGTATGAGATCTCATATGGGAATTCTAAAGAGATTGATTTGAAATATTATGAAAGATCGATATGACAGTTTGAACGAAGAGTTTATACTTATAAGATAAATTGTGGAATACAAAATAGAAGATGTTTTGAAGATTCTTCAAGTGCAATTGATAAGCCATCATCATGTCAATGAAGTTACTTTTAAAATTTTGTGAGCCTCAACTAATTTAATTGATAAAATTTTTTATTGTTACATAAGAGACTAAAGATAAAACTTTACACACATAAAGTTTAAGTAAGAGTTACCAAAATATACATCTTTGTATCATAAACAATAAGATCAAAGTTTTAAGAGAGATTTAACGAGAATGCTTAATTTGATCAAAGTGAAAGTAGGTGGACTTATTTGATGAAATTGGAAGTTTGAGGTCCAATTTAATCAAATGAACAAACTAATGTACCGTAATTGGTAAATTTTACATGATAAATTTTGGCTTGCATATTAATATTTAATGGAGTAATTAGGCCAGTCAAAACCGATCAATTCCTTCTAAACCGTGTGAACCGCTTCTACTTGCCGGTTTTTTTTGCGTTTTTTTAGATTCCAGTAATTTTACCATTTTACCTTTGATAATAAAGGGTATTGTTGTCATTTTGTATCAACATCCTTTTCCCAAAGCAATTTCAGCTCTCTTCTTTTCCTTTTCAGTCGAAAAAGCACTGCTTAAAGTGCTACTTTAGTGTTACCCGTGCATGAAGGGTCTCAAAATTTTCAAGGTTACTTCTGTTCTCTCTTATTTCTGTTTGTATAAGTTATGACTTCAATTTCACTTTCCTTCCTCACATGCACATCCCTTTAGCTTGATCGAATCTTGTATGATATCACTTTCAATTCTACTATCGTGTTGAACCAGAGTGAGTTTGCTCTGTAGTATCCTTCCCCCCTGCTTTCGCAAGCAAACTGTTTGTCAAAATGCTCAACCGGTACAGCCGATGCTTGTCCCCCCCACCGCCACCCACCCACACACACACACACACACACACACACACACATATATATATATAACTCAGCTGAAATGAATAAGATTATAATCATTTAATTTTGCGGTTGTGCTCTCTAAAGGTTTAGTGATTCTTTTGTTCCTAGGTATCTGCTTTACTTCTCAACTTTCAGGGTTCTAAGGTTTGTGATTTAGTGAACCTTATAAAGTTTCGGTTAAATTATGAATTCACTCCCTGTATTTGAGGGGTAGGATCATTTTACTCCCTAAACTTTCATTTGCCTCAATCACTTAACAAAAATTCAGGTAGACGCCACATATGTGAATCTCCACTGGAATAGTTTGATTTGGATGATTTTGAAAGTTCATATATTAAATTGAAGCAAATTAAAGTTTACTTTCAATCTATCATATATCTGATAGTTGATCTCAAGTAACAACATAAACTGAAAACCAAACAAATAGAAAATATCCATAGAAATGAGAGAGATGGGATTCTTAAATATAAACAAGAAATTGCTTAATTATCACCCTAGAAGCAGGGGAAGAAAAAAGTTGTTCTTATATATGAATATGAACCAGTCATGTTACATCGCCTAATTAATAAATTGATGATAGTTCTGTTGCAGCAGAATGTGGTTGATATTTTTATGGGTTTCTGCATTAGGCACTGTAGTTTGATGTCATTTTGTCTATAGCTAATTTCATTTGATTATATATTTCAGAGTACAGGATTGAATTCTTGTCAGCAGCAATGTTGTCTAGAAGAGTTTGAACAATCACAAACCTGCATGAAATAGTTACACGAAACTTTGCTGCAAAGTCAGTATTTATGGATAAATTAAAGCGTTCCTGCTGCTTGTTCTCAACTGGGCCAACTTGCACAGAGCTTCCAAGGAAGCTTAAAAGAACTGAACCGAAGCCATGGGTCACAAGTGTCAATGAACTCAAGCATAGAGCTAGACTGGAAAATAAAGAGAAGCAGATGGCTCGTGAAAGGATTCTACGGCCTCCTGAAAACGGTTTGTTGGTTAAGGAATTAATTCCAGTTGCTCATGAAGTGTATGCTGCTAGATCTGAACTGTTTACATGCGTTTCAAGGGTTGTCAAGAGCATTACAATATATATGTGTTGGTAAAAGAACAGTTTCTTGTATCATCATGTATGTTACAAAAGTTCTGAGCAATGTTCAAGAGCTCCTATGAGGCTTGGCCTTTGAAATAATTGAAAAGGAAGTATGTTACCAAAGTTCTGAGGAATGTTCAAGAGCTCCTATGAAGCTTGGCCTTTGAAATAATTGAAAAGGAAGCAGAATTATAAGAACTATAGAGCTTTCGTCTCCTCTCCTTTCCTATTATGGAGTCTTGTGGTATCGGTCTTGTGCAAGTCATTGAATGATCTGCATGGGTTAGTTAATATTTGGACAAATCCCTATTATTTGGATCGTCATGATGCAAAATTAATGTGTCAACATTTATCAAACGATAAAGTATTTTCCTCTCGTTTTTCTTTCCTTTAACTTTTCTCTCTATCATTTATAGTTTAAATTTTCATAACTATCTTAACTAAATATGTTCTTTGAAAGTTTCCATACCTTACATTAGTTCTTTCCTTTCCTATTATGGAGTTTTGTGATATCGGTCTTGTGCAAGTCATTGAATGATCTGCATGGGTTAGTTAATATTTGGACAAATCCCTATTATTTGGATCGTCATGATGCAAAATTAATGTGTCAACATTTATCAAACGATAAAGTATTTTCCGCTTAGTTTTCTTTCCCTTAACTTTTCTCTCTATCATTTATAGTTTAAATTTGTGTAACTACCTTAACTAAATATGTTCTTCTTTGAAAGTTCCATACCTTACATTCGTTCATGGGATGAAGGTAACAGAAGCAATTTCATCCCATCTAGTAGTAGTAATAGAATACTTATTTTTTAGAAATTTTTGTCTTGGTTAAGATTGGTAAAAAGAAAACATGGGACGGGGTCTGGTCTAGAGGTTATCTTCGACCTCCCACCCTGATTTTTGCCCCAAAACAACCAACCAAATTTTGAGGCTAATATTACCCTCTACATGAATCCAAAAATTGCATGTCATACGCTATTGGAAAGCTTGAGAGAAGTTCTTGTGAATTTTATTTCGTAAATATCAGTGTGCATCAACGTGCATTAAATCAAATTTTCGTGTTCTTAAACTAGGGTTTTATTTTTCTCTCTCCTCTAAGAGAGTTAGCCTATCAAATTTTGCAGATTTGATCATTGATTTAAAGGTTGCTTACTTATGAAAAATCATGGCATGATATTGAGTGTACACGAAGTTGCAATTTTCACATATCAAAGCTTCATTATTTTCAGGTTTCTTAATCATACTTGTATTCTTCATCAATTTAACACATGTAATCATGTTCACGAAGAATATATATGCCCATAAAATGTAAGATAATAATGTTATAACTAATTGCACAGCGGATTTAGTTCTTACTGATTTAACTCGAAAATTTTCTTGTATTTTGGACTTATCTTCGGGTCTTCATGTTTACTAACTTGAAAAGATCATGTGTGAGATCACAATATAGAAAATCAAACGATTTTCACAACCCAAGAGCCTTTTGTTTCTCTCTAAGAAAATAGTGTTAAGCTTTCTCTCTTTAGAAGGCTACTTTTCTCTCTCTAGAGTCGTACTCCTTTTATGAACATGTGCATTCCGGTTGTTTTCTTCATTTTTCATATCACATACCACAATTTTCTTCTACCTTTTATTAGAGTTAGAGTTATTGGAGGTTATAGAGCATTTAAACCACAATTTTCTTTTCTTTTCTATTCTTTTCCTTTTGCTTTGCTTTTCCTTTCTTTGCTTTTTTTTTTCCTTTCTTTTCCTTTCTTTTCTTTTCTTTCTTTTCTTTCCTTTCTTTTCCTTCCTTTCCCTTTCTTTTCTTTTCCTTCCCTTCCCTTCCCTTTATTTGGTTTTCTTTTCCATTCTTTTCCTTTCTCTTCCCTTCCCTTCCCTTTCTTTTCCTTTCGTTTCTTCTCCTCTCTCCTCTTCCTTCCCTTTCCTTTTCTTTTCCTTTCTTTTCTTCTTCTCTCTCCTCTCCTCTCCTCTCCCCTCCTCTTCCCTTCCCTTCCCTTCCCTTCCCTTCCTCTCCTCTCCTTCCTCTCCTTCCTCTCCTCTCCTTCCTCTCCTTCCTCTCCTCTCTTCTCTTTTCTTTTCCTTTCACCAGATTATAGAAAGATAATATGGACATTACATAGACAATGATCTGGATATATGTTGCCTTTCTTTTCTTCTCTTCTCTTTTCTTTTCTTTTCTTTTCACCAGATTGTAGAAAGATAGTATGGACATTACATAGACAGTGATCTGGATATATGTTGCCTTTACAGTGACTATTTTTAAGGAACCCCAAATTGAAAAGAGAAATGTTAACATAAAACTTATTGAAAAGAAAAAAGTTTAAAGAATTTTTTTTATAAGTAAAAGTTTAAAGAATATATACTGGTTTGTTATTCTTGGCCTGGTCGGATGAATCTTCGTGAAGTTTCTTTATTATAATTACTTCCTCATGTTTGCAGTGTGTGTGGCGAAGTTCATGTTGGTCACCCACCACATAAGATCAGGAAATGCAATGTCATTGATAGCCTAGCAAGCAAAGAGCACAGTTGGAAAAGAGGGGATGTGGAACATGTTTTGCCTGTCGTGGAATCTTTTCATCTATATGACAGGTTAGGAAGAGCTGTTTCTCATAATGTGCGGCTCCAAGTTGATCTAATACCAGCAATTGTAGAATTGTGTGTCCAAGCTGGCATTGACATCCCTGTATACCCAACTAGGAGAAGGGTCTTCCCTGCTTATAGTGTTGCTGGTAGGATTATCGATTTCGAGCAGAGGTTTCCCAAAGAAGATGCACCTGGAAAAGACATAAATACATTTGGATTTTGGCAGAAAAGCGAAAAATCAAGCAAAGATATTAAGTCTATATGCTTGCAGTCCAATACAAGGTTGTCTTTTGAATTTTTCTAATGTTTCCTTTAATTGATAACTGCCAAAGTTCTTTGCCAGGCAGGATATGATTTTAAAGCGTCTTGCGTTGTCAAAAATGCTTTGGTATCTTAGATTATTTCTTTTGTGTAGGAACTGCTGCTCAAGGCATGGAGGCCTGGGAGAGGTTGAGGTCAGGAGCCTCCAGACCTATGCAGAAATATGCTGTCCAAACTTGTGGATACTGCCCTGAGGTCTAAGTGGGGCCTAAGGGTCATAGGGTAAGGAACTGCCAAGCTTACAAGCACCAGATGAGGGATGGGCAGCATGCATGGCAAGAGGCAACAGTTGATGATTTGATTCCTCCTGTATATGTGGCATGTTCAAGATCTTGAGAGCGGCAGGTCACTGGTAAATAATTTGAAGAGGTACTATGGTATGTTGCCTGCGGCAGTGGAACTATTTGCACAGGCAGGGGCACGTATCAGTGATGATTATGCTGGTGTGATGAGGGAAGATGTTGCAATCCCTGGAAAGGATGAAGAGAGGTTGGTTGTCTGAAGTACTGATTCGAATCTTGATCAGATTCTGGAGTATCTGAAGCATTCTAGCATATCAGGAATACGGAGTTGATTATTGGTGTCGCTTTTGGAAGATTATGTTCGGAATTTGGCATTTTGAGGGGAGCACGTGTCTGAAGTTTGTAGGCAGATGATAAAAAGGCGTTGCAGGTTTTGGAGTTGGTCAAGTATCTTCTGATTATAAGAATTAATGGTTAGTTGGTTACCCAATGATCACAGGGTCATGGTAGAGTTATGATTATCAGGAAAGTCCTTGATTGAGTTGAAAAGTTGGGTTTCTAGATGTGATTAGATTTATCTCTTGCAGGAAGACATCTAACTCATGCTGGATAGAGGCTTAGATGGCCATTCTGCTTTTGGTCCAAATTTATCCCAAGTACAATCATCAAACTATGACTCATTAATCAGAAATGAACTAAGCAATTTTTAGTTCTTTTTCTCACACTTAAATGCTTATTCTCTCTTTCAGAAGGAAGAAGACCTCTTAATCCAAAGGGCTTCTTGATATAGCAGCAACCTCATCTCTGAACAGTCAAAATTTCATTATTTTGCTTACAATTATTTGTGAGGTACAATCCCACATGAACTGATGTCATTTTTGTTTAATGGAGAGATAAAGGGTAAAAGGGCTGGGGTTTGCTAGTTCTTTTGTCTCTTCAATCTTGTTTCATTTACTTTCCCTGATAATCAAATCTCATTTTATTCTGTTTGGCTTCCATTAATGTAATGACAATCCAATGTGGCCCTTACTTGTCTCAGGTTTGGGGCATATTTTCTTGTGTAAAACCCACCAATGTATATAGCTTGCATAGAATACGAATGAATTTTGGGATACTTGGAACATTGAAATTGGGCTACAATTCAATTCAATTTACCTTCAGTCCCTTGGTTAACCAAAATATGCAGTTTGGTTTCAAGCTTAATTTACAGTCATCTTAGTTCTAGTATTTAGTTTGTGTCTTGGTAGGCTAATGTGAACGCAAATGAAATCAATTTCCTAACGTTATTCAAGTCTTTGCCCAACACTGTATTTGCTTCGTGCTGCAGATTTGTGGCTACCTTTTTACTGGGTGATTACCTTCAGACAATGAAGAAGCACACAGGACAGGGGATTTCTGTCTGTTTATTCAGAATCCAAATTCCAAACTGGCTCTGCTAGTTTGACCTGAAATGAAGTTACCTTATTTCAAATAAGATTTCAATTCATTGAATTTGCGTTCACAACGGTAGATCTGCATATATAATTCATTACTTTATACAGGAGATTCTACTTTTTGGTCTATTCGTTGGGTCTTTGTATATCAGACTCGAGTTCGATCTCTTTCTCGTTGCTGAACCGAAAAAATCATTATTTTATATTAAAAATCTTGTAAATTCAATGATAGTGGATTCGAGCTCAAGCTCACTACATTAGTTTCCTTTTTTAAGTAATACACTTTTGTTGACTATATTATCCTGTGAGACCCCTGAACTTCGAGCATGACACACCGGTGACCCTTTGTTATGAATGAAGTTAGTCCCAGATGGGACCTAAATAAAATATAAAAAAAAATTGAAACTTTTGAGTTGATGTCAAATAAGAAAATAGAGGGCTAAGGTCTGTCTCAGACAAATATATTTTGGAAAAGTTTATCTAAATTATAATGGTATTAATTACCATACGTTTAGAATATGCAAATATTGCAGGAAAGTTAAATTTTTGATGAGCCAACCTTTTTTTTTTTTACCAAATATCATTTTTATATATCTTAAATAAGTTTTAAATTATAAAAGTCATTCTTTTAGGGAAAAAAAACTTATAATAAAAGTCATCTATACCCAGAAATAAAAATCAGTCAACAATTAATTTTATAAGTCATTATATGATTTTCACATATTAAATGCAGAGTCTTTTATAATTTGATTATAAAAATGTAAACTTTTGAACAAGGAAGCCATCTATCTTGAATCCTTGATGACTTATGAAAAAAAAACCCCATCTTTTTGGGACAATTCCATTTTTGGGATAAATTAATGTCGGATAATTTTAATGAAATCCTATCTAATTTATTTTTATCCGTTTCTTTAATTGTGGCAATTTTTAGGTTTAATTTAAAATTATTTTAAAAAATTATCAAAATATTAATCAAATTAAATTAATTATTATTAATAAAATTCAATTTAATTTAATTAATTTTTTAATAAATTTTATAAAAAAAAAATTAAACTCGCCGCATACAAACAAACGAAGAAAGTAGCAAAGTACTATCAGACAAAACAACAGGGTCCAGATCAACGGCACGCCGAATAAGTAGTACTGTATATATTAACACTAAACTATTCCTATGAAAAAGAAAACTAATTATGAACAGCACTTATGACTATGAGTGTTGAAATCGAAAATCTGCCCTTAGAAGTTTAGGATTTCAAAAGGAAAAGTGATAAATTAAGGGGTCATTTAAGTAAAAAAGGTGGTGTCTTTGAGTATTTTTTTTATTTTTTATTTTTGTTAATTCGAGTCTTGATAAAATGAAGAATATCATGATATTAATGTTTTTGATAATGAATTTAAATTTAGTTGAGATCTGCATATTTTGATTTTTTTATTGTAGTTTAGACAATAAGTTTATCACTTGTTTCGGACGGTACGATCGTAATATTTGTATATTTTGATCTTTTTATAATGATTCAGGTAACAAGTTTATTACTTGATCTAATTACACGATTTTAAAATCTTACTTTTCCAACGACGGATCTTATTACGTGTTTAGGGAGACGCGTTTCCTAAAATTTTGCTGAGAAATCTGTAAATAATTACAATTTCATACTCGATCACGCGTCTGTTATAGACACAATCACGTATCATCTTATCCTCAAATATATATATATATATATATATATATATATATATATATATATATATATATATTCATCATGCTACTGAAAAATGAATAATTACTGCTTCTAACAGCTTACTAGAGTGAATTATTTATGCATAAAATAGAATGGTATTAGTCATACTTTCAGTCCAACAAGTAGTCATCATCAGAAAAGGCGCACTTCTCTAACCATTACTCTTTCTGTCCACTCGGTTCCGTCGCTCTCCTCTCTGCTCCTCTTCTCTCTCTGGTAAACTACCCCAAACCCCAATAATCTCTCTCTCTATATATACGCATGTATGTACATAGATATCTATATACAATTTTGATTGATGTGATCAAATAAGTACTATTATTAAGCAACTGATGGATGGTAATCATGGTATTGTTTCCTTCTTTCTTTTATATGCTTTTCATTTTCTTTCCTCGTTTGTTGTGGTTTATTTTGGCGTTACATTTTTTACAAATGTAAAAGTGGTGATTTAGCTTGTGGGGTTTTTGGGTATGTATCTGGGTTGATGATTTGGCTTGTGGTGATTTGGGTTTTTTTTTTTTTTTTTTTTTACTTTCAAGATCGAATGAGCAACGAATTGCTAATGTATTGTCGCTTGTGGGGATTTTGGTTCAGTTGTATGATCATGAAACGTGTTAAGCATTGCGGTAGTTGATGAACTTGGTAGATGCTGGAAATTCTGATTCGATGTATTTGCATGCTATTTGGTGTTTTGATTGTTGGTTTAGTGACTTGGTGTCCACAGTTGGAATCTATTGAGTATCGACGCTCACGCTTTAGTTGGTATCCGATGTCAAGGGGATATGGGAAAGAACTTGTATAGATCGATTTGGGCCAGAACTAGTATACTTAGCTGTCGGGTTCGAGTGGTGCTTACCATGTATATTTGAGTCCTGGCTAGGAAATCCAAATCAAGAAATCAAGGTTTCTTATATAAGTGCCCTGGCAAAAGACAAAACTTTCAAGGTGTAACTGAAGGCACTATAAGAGCATGAAGTTCTTGTAAGTGTAAGGACTCATTTCTTCCAGATGATGTTGAAGTGGACTTGATAATAGAAACTTTCGGTTTGTTGATTCTGCTCTTAAACTTGCTCTAGGTCCTTGGTGCTGGCAGGAACTTTTAAACTTACTGGTATAGTTATGTGACCATATAGTGTTCCCAATCCATTCTCGCACGTGCTCTAACAAGTATTTGACTTACTTCTCTTAGTAACATTAGGTTCAGTTGCAGACATGGAGGGTGGAGCTGGTCCGAGTTTGTTTCCATTGCACCGCTGTAAAACCCTTCACCTGGTGGGTATCAAATTTGTTTTCAATATAAATACTATGCCCATCGCAGATTTGAAGCTGCTACATATTTGGTTTGAAGGACGTTCAAGATTGCCTTCCTTATTGGCTTTTGTTCGCAAATCAAGGCATTGTGGTCTTATAAAATGATAAATTCAGGTGAGGCATGCACAGGGTATCCACAATGTTGATGCAGATAAGAACTACAAAGCATACATGTCGCCTGAATATTTTGATGCACAACTCACTCCACTGGGCTGGCAGCAGGTAAGGAATGAGTCATTTACAGTAATAGGCAGAATCCTCTGAAAAAGGAAAAAAAAAGGTCAAATTATCTTAGTTGTAAACAGAATACTGTACTTCAACTTGAAAAATCTTGTATGAAACTTGTTACTATTACAGGTTGATAATTTGCGTAAGCATGTCCATGCATGTGGGCTTTCCAAGAGGATTGATTTAGTCATTACATCCCCATTGCTAAGGTATTGTTGTCAGCATTTCTTATTTATTATTTCTACTGACAGCCTTTCATGAATGTCTTCTGACATGACAGTCATCTATTCTTAGTATGTTTTGTTATTGTTATGGGTTTTTCATTAATCGTGTTAGTTTCTGATCAGCCTGGACTGACTGCTATGCAGAAATCATATTATGGTTGCTTATTAAGTCCTTGAAGAGGATCTATTTTGTGTTTTTTCTTCTTAGTTGGGGAGGACATATCTTTCCATAACTTGTATGTGGCTGATGAGGAAGTAGCTTACTAGAGTTTGAGTTTGCAATTTTTTTTTCGTTTCCATAGTTCTTTCAAAAAAATTATGAAACAAATTACTTATCCAAAAAATTAATTCTTTCAAATTGTTAATTTATGAAATATATTTTATTGAATGGCTAATTATAAGGTTTTAGGGTCTTCTAATATCCCTTTAGGGACAAATTTTGTTCATATATGTTCTTTTCTTTATATTTACATACACACACACACACTTATCAGGACAATTTAGTAATTTGACGAAACCAAGTTCTATGATGTTTGTTAAGTTATCAATGCGGTTAGATATTCCTCTGAAAACTGATACTGTGTTACTTTCCCAGCCATGATACGTAAGATTTCAATTTTGGTTTTCAAAGCCATTGTAAATGAATATGATCCATTGAACGCAGAGTATCAGTTCAATAATTCATTGACCATTTAAGTATTAGCCTCACTTTAAATGCTTATAGGCAACAAGTAGAGAGACATTTGATTCCAATTACATATCATATTGCCTTTGTTATCCAGCTCCAGTGCTTAAAGATCTTATCACACCATTGACTACGGTAAAGGATTAGACCCTGGAAAGAGAATTCCATCATTGATTTATAGACATTCAAAATCAATCTTGAAGGAGATTGATGCAGAGAGTTTGGAAAGTTTTTGGATAAGTTACTCAAAAACTTGTCTGATGAAGAGAATGAAGAAATGATGGAGAAGTAGTTCCCGAGATACAAATTACGCTTTCTAACATCTTTGGGGAGGCTGCTGAAGATAAAAATCGGATCAATTTACCAAGTATGAACAGGCCAGATTCACTCACACCTTTGTCAGAATCTGGCATGCAACTCAAACTTCAAGTTAATGCAACTTTTGACTTAAAAGGAATTAAAATTGATAGAGGAGTTAAACAAGTAGAAATTAAACGAAGGAAAATCCTGTTAACTGAAGCTTGAATTGTTACATAATTCCTGCAAATAGCTCAGCAAGAAATGATAGTTCATTTTGTTTGGTTTCGTCAAATTACTAAATTGTCTTGATTTAAATGATGTGGCAAGGGCAATTGTTGTCCAAAATGTTTGGTGTACATTGCTAAATTACAACCAAAAAGTTGTAAGTTAGCATTCCTATATATATAATAGACTTCAATTATTAGATGATGTGTACATGAAATTATGGTCATTTTGACTTGTAGGACATTGCAAACAGCTGTTGGAGTCTTCGGTGGTGAGGGCTACACTGATAGAATGGATGTGGTACCTCTAATGGTAGCAAATGCAGGAAATAGTTTCCGTGCCGCAATATCAAGTCTAAACTCCCCACCAATCATTGCCGTAGAAATTTGTAGAGAACATTTGGTACGTGTTAATATGTTAGTTTTTCCTGCGGTTATACATGCCTCTCATTTGAAGAGAATTCATACTGCTAGTCTCGGAAAACTGGGTGTTGAGGACCTCCACCCCAATTTTCTCGTATACCTTTACTTATTTTGGTTGTCCCAAACTATTTGTCCCATTTCCTAAAATCAACAAACATTTTTTCAGTATTTCTTGTTATTTCCTTCCACTCAATAGTAAATTACAACTCCAAGACAAGATATCATGCACAATTGAGGGAAATTTTTTTTTATCATGTTATCACTAATAGACTTCAACATTGTGCTATTGCAAAGTGGGGAAAAAGTTGAGCGGAGGGAGTATTCGAGGCAGCTAGAGAAAATAGTAATTCCATGGGCAAAAGATTGATGTTCCCACTCATGGCTTGATTGGTTCTGTAGCTAATAGCTCATGTAATGTTCCCATTTTCTCCATATAGTGATAGATTGCTATCAAATACTTGTTATGACTATTTGGTCCAAGCAGAGGGGAAAAAGTTCATTTCGCTTGAAATGACTAGGGCTTACATCATTGAGTGGGTGGGGGAACAGCCAACAGTTCAAGCAAAGGAACTTGTTTTTCTTATGCATTTAGTGTGTGCCTCTTTGAAGGTTAAACATATTTTTTGTCTGGGGTTTTGATCTGATTGTTCGGCGTGAGATGTAAATAACTGCCAGAATTTATGTTGCGCATGAGTCTTGGAATCACGGTGGTGAGGGGTGGTATTTAAATCTACTCAAGACTTCAAGCATTATGCATCCATTAGATGCCCTTGATAAAATGCTATGCAACAGATGTTGACTTCTATAAAATGAAAAGGAAAAAAAATGATACAATGTGCAAAGTTGATGCAATTCCAAAGCAGTACAATGGTATGACATGCACTAGCTTAGTGGCTCTATCCAGAAGTGATTTTTCCTTGATGAAAAGGGAATAGTTTGGAGTCAATATGTTGGTAAACTACCTATATATCAAGCAGCAGAGTGATTTACTGAGTTGGTCTCTCTCGTGAAATCTATGGAATGCTCTGATGGAAATGGTGAGAAAAGTTGCGTTGGTCTCTCATGAGAAGTTTATAGACAGTATGTTGATTGAGACCACCAGTACTTTGAAAAATTATTGAGCAGTGCCTCTTATGCTGGGGCCTGGGAAAGTCTAACTTTGTTTGCCTCAGTTAACAGGAAGATAGTATTTTGTAACCTTTGACATACTTGACCGATATTTTGCCAATTCTTTGCTTGAATAACTGTTAGTGTTGATTTTTCTCCTTTCAAAAATGATCAGCAGGCATCTTCTGTTCACTTCTGTGACATGGAAACTATTTGAATTCCACTTCGAGAAATTTCCAAACAGACTCCTTTCTTTTTCCCTCTAAATTTTAATCTTATCTTTATTTCCAAACAGACTCCTTTCTTTTTCTCTCTAAATTTTAATCTTACCTTTATTTGCCCATGTTGATTTCAAGATGATGTTATATAACTAAATTCAGCTGGCTTGGGCTGATTATCTACTCAATTGGAAAGATGTTAAATTTCTAATTTATATGCAAGGATGGTGCTCATTTTTCATTCCCCTTCTATGCAAAACAGGAGCTATCTGAATTTATATAAAACTTGATGCTTTTTAATTTTTTAATTGTTTTTTCTCTTAGAAAGAATTAGGAGAATATATGGTTGATGTAGGTTCTTGCTTTAATATACATATATAACACCTTACACTTCTCTGTTATACTTTTGGCTGCAGGGAGTCCATCCTTGTGATAAAAGAAGAAGCATCAGTGACTATCAGTTTCTTTTTCCTGCATTGGACTTTTCATTGGCAAGTAATTAATATCTAAGATGTACCTGGAAATGAGTGTTCAGTATAACTTCTATGCTTGTCATCTTTTGGTAGCTCAACCCTGGAGCAAATCATGCTAGAATTTTTATCTTCATAGGTGTCATGTTGAATGACTTCTTGAGTTTTATATTCAGGTAGAAAGTGATGAGGACATACTGTGGAAGGCCAATATTAGAGAGACAAAGGAAGAAGTTGCAGCTAGGGGATTAAAGTTCATGAACTGGTGAGTCTTCTATTAAGGATCCTGATCTGTATTGATTCTATTAGACACCTTTAATATTCAAGAAGCAAATTACTGAGATGGTAGGTGTGACTTGCATGGAACTTGGACCTCCCAAATTATTACCCCAAACATCTTACATTTCACCATAAAGTGATAAAATTAATATAGCATGTTTGGAGGGGAGACTTTTCATCAGATGTTCTAGGTTTTATTCTGATGTTAGAGCCTTATGGCACCTCACTATTTTACACTAATATGTTCAAAATACTTTCATCAAGATTGACTTTTCACATTCCATAGCTAGAAGAAAATTCTACCAAATCCTCTATTGTATTATACGATTCATTTTTCTTTGTCATATATACTTCTGACCTTTTAAGTTAACAGCTCTTTCAAGATCTTATCATTCACCAAAATGAAATGTCTATAGAATTAACTTGTATTGGATTGTAACTAAAGAGCCCGTGGTTCCCTGAAGTGTGAAAATACAAACTGATGGCTGATTTATAGGGCTATTCTTCTTCTCAATACAGTTTTCAGGAGGAAGCTGTTATATGCAAATGATGTGAGAACTTAGCATAATTTACAATTTATTTGCAGGTTGTGGACAAGGAAAGAGAAAGAGATAGCAATTGTTACCCACAGTGGATTCTTGTTCCACACATTAAGAGCATTTGGAAATGACTGTCACCCGGTGGTGAAGAAAGAAATAAGCAAACAGTAAGCATATCTGACGCCTCGTATTTTACTTGTAAAATATTTTGATTCGCACCCTTCAACTGTGAACTGCTAGCAAGTTATGCACTTATGCATGTACTTCACAATTTTCCTATTGTTCATCGAATGCGGTTTATTCTCTAAATTTGTTTTCCTCTAAATCTTGTGTAAGAAGATCTAATGCAAACAATTTTGTTCAGCTTGAATTTTCTTTTTCTTTTCTTTTTTTTTTTAAAAAAAAGAAAAAAAAAAAGAAGTGTTCGAGACTATAAACTATTTAATGTACTTTGTGCTCCTTTGTCACGACTAACGGTTTTGGAAGATAGAATACTCAATACTATTTGTACTTCTAGAGGAGTCTACACCATCTTCTTGTGATACTTGTTTAATACAGTCAAGGACTCTTTCAAATAAAAAATAATTTACACTGACATGAAATCTACCCATCTACATGCCAAACTAAATTAGTATGTTGCTATGTTACCTTATTCATGAACTAATAAAGTATTATTTTAATATGTGCTTTCAGCTTTGCAAATTGTGAGCTTCGTTCAATGGTAATTGTTGACAGAAGGTGAGTTTGTCGATTTTCCATTAAAAGCTAGCGGAGTTGCAATTTTGAGCTTACTTGATATTTTTATTGACTTCAAATTTTCTCCAGTATGGCGGGGTCAGATTCCTCGATGACTAATTATCCTGGAAAGATTCCTTCTGGGCTTGATTTACCCAGTGATGTTGCAGATAAGAAACTTGAGGAGGAAGGATCCAATACAAATTCGGTAGTCAAGTGGTGAACAAATTGGAACATTTTAATTTTTGATTATATAATACTAAGCATTCTTGGAAACTCTGGCCTTGCGTCTTGCAGTATGTTGGCATGCCACTCTTGCTAAGATCTTTGTTATGATTTATGTTCACATAGGCCTACCTGGCATAAAGCCACTTAAAGCAACCACTTTTGCCTAAAATTGATTACTTTAAGTGGCATTAAGTCAAGTACCAAACATGACCATAAAGGTCTGAGTTGTGCTGGTAAGGCATCCCTATCTTTGATTTGAAAACTAAGGTGCAATTGGATTTTATAGCAAGTTGTGTTACTGATGAAGTGATTTCCTTTCTTGCTAGATTGGGGCAACTTCACTTATCTACTAGTTAATTGTGTAGAGAGAGAGAATCCAATCAGGTTTTTATTTAAATGGAGTGTTTCAATTGATGCACAAAGAAAGTACAAAATGAAAGGATTAATAGAAAACCCCGTTTTATTAAGGTTAACTTAATTGTCAAATAGAAACCGTTTTGATATACCTAATGCACAATACAGTTGAAATCTGAAAAGCAGGTGAAAATGATATGGAGCAGCAATGAGCTCAGGTAAATTTTACTGCCGAAGGATCTCAACTGAAACTTCAAGCAGCAAATTAGGTTGCATGTTTTATTTCGTCTTCAGAACATCATAAAATAATGCAGGCCTCTTCTTATTTGCGCACAGTTCCTGAAAGCATGATATGGTGAATCGATGATGTGCCTATTTAGAGATCTCTTTGGGAGAAAGAAAAAGTCAAGAACTAGTACCTCTACTGCAGAAGCCAAACGCAGAATAGAAGCTTCTCCCCATGGACGACCTATTATTTGCAAACCAACTGGAAGTCCTTGTTTATCATAACCAACCTGAATATTGAGTATGTGACCAAAACGGTTAAAGAAGAAGGGTTAAATTACAGTGTCATTAATTAGAAGGTACTCTTGTGCTTGAATTACTATGCTTAAAAATCATGTCGAAAATTTCATGCTGAATAATTCAAAGGAAAAGGGAGATATCACCCACAGGAACGGAAATGGCTGGGAGGCCAAGAAGATTTGCTGCAATTATAAACCGCATGAGATCACCTGAAAACAAAGCAAGCCATGTATCAAAAAGCTGCAAAACTTACATGTAGTCACCACTAAAAGCTGCAAGAATGAATATAGCCGCGACTGCCAATCAAGACAAATTACTTGGTTTCAAATGTAAAACGACAAAAGCATCAAGTATTGACCCACTTGTGACCTGCCTCAGCTGAAGAGGATTATGAGGTCTCCCAACACTCCCTCCAAAGAAAAATAAGAAAGACTAGAAAGGGTGGGAACAAAACACCTCTACTCTCTACTCAGTAGTATAACTCTTGATCTGACTGAAGTTAATTTTAGTTTTATACATGCTAACATCACCAGTTCAACCTCAATGCAACTTTTCATACATATGGAAATAATTAAGACAGAAACAAGCTCCTCTCATGCTAATTGATAACTCAAAAGTTTCATCTGACAAACCTGTAACACGCATATCTGTCTCCCCAAATTTGAGAGCACTAAGAGGGATTACGGGCGCTGTCATGCTGTAATGCACAATTGCACAGAAATACCATATAAGTCAAATAAAGAATTTCACAGAAGGGAATTCTCAAAATGCAAGTTATGCATGGCAATCAATGCTAAGTAGTTTACTGATTACTAAAATTTCAAATAGCATCTCTTTGATAAATGTACAATGCTATATCATGATCCTTTGATTCCCAGGAACTAATTATTTGACTAACATTTGGCTTTACATACCCAGTCGTGGGGGTCACTATGACATCAACCTTTTTGAAAATTTCCATGTGATAATACATCATCCTTCGCCTGAAACAAGTCAGATCATATTAGAATAGTAATAAATACAAGTGAAAAATGCTGTGGCAAGAAGCTATTTTAGTTGACTAGACTGTTTGGGTAAAATCAATTATCGAAGTGCTGTGAACATGTAATTATTTAAAATGAACATGGTACTAAAAATCTAATTCTAACATGAAGTTGTTTGTGAAAGAAAAGGTATGGTATACGTTTTTGAATGTATTGTGTCTTCTTTTGAAAAGGTATGGTATACTAGTGTAAGGATTTGAAAACTGCAGCTATTCTTCAGATGCATGCACATCACATTCTTTACATGTTCTTATTGTTTTGCCTCACCTAAGACATTGGGCAGCAACATAGTCTGATGCGGTGAATGATCGAAAAAGTGCCAGGCTAGTACGAGTATCATATGTTAATCTCGTGCCTTTCCTAAAAAACAGCAAAAAATAAGGGAGTCAGTTGTAAATCCAAAATATATAATCATCCTTGTTAGAGTCAGGGAGTGATAAATGAATATTTAGAATAAGTATAATCATTCAGATGGAAAATTTGGTACTGTTTGGTAGAGTTTCCAGAACCAATTCTATTTCCAAGAAACAAAAGCCACGCCAAACATACCAAAAAATACAGTTTCTAGGAAGAATCAGAAAATAGATTTTAAAAACTAAATTTGTCTCGGATGCAAAAGCACCACTGCTTTTTTACCAAATGCTAAAACTACCAAAAACTGTTTCAAAAACCCTTTTGACAGCCAAAAACTGAAACTAGAGTCCGGCCAAACATTTGTAATTAGGCTATTATATCGTTGCAACAATTATCTTTCCGGAAGGTATGAAACATACCCATCCTCACAATCAGGATTTAAGGAACACAGTGTTTCAGATCCAATTGAAAGAAGATGAGCAATGCGCATCTCATCCAGTTCAGGTATTACAATCTCTACCATCTGAAACCATAAAAAGTAAAAGTAATATCTCATTATAGTCTGATCATGTTGCACCAAAGTTGAAACAATTATTTTATCTCAAATTAGAAGGGAAGAAAATGAGATAATAACAAAGCAAATTATGGGAAGAGCTGACTTACTTCACATCCATGGGTTTTCGACAGCTGGTTAAGAGCATCTTCACATATATCAGAGATCTCATTTGATAATACATCATTAAACCACTGCAGGGGAACAAATCAAGTTCTAAAAATGTCTATCAAAGAATATTGAATTTAATCCACTTCAAGAAGAAAGGAAAAAGTTATTACCGCTGTATACTTTCCCATTCGCAATGATCCCAAAGCATTCACACAGTCGTATGATGACAACTTTGGCAAACAAGGGGGTGGCTACAGAAAAATGTGAATTGCCGATTCACAAGTGTCATACTAACAAGAAAAGTACAGCTAACAAATACTTTTGTTCTTAGAATTTATTCAAGAAACACACATGGGCACGGGAAGGGAAAAGTTTAGATATAGCTCCATAGAAGTACTCAAATTTTTGAAGCCACGGAATGATGCTTATACTCTCCCTAGGCACATCCTTTCAATGTGGGACAGCCATCGGGATCCTTTTCCGCCTAACAAATACTTGAAAGTTGCAAAATTTGGCCTTTAAGCCTTGACTGAGATATGCTAAAATACAGTACAAGAGATAAAACTAGCAATTTCTTAACTTGATGCTTGGAAATAATGGAAGTTATCAAAGAATATAGCACAACCATATAATTTAAAATTCAGTTACTTCTTCATGACAGAGACCATCAATCACCTCAATTCAAAGATCAACAAAACAGACTGAAGCCTTTGAAATGATAGAAAGTTAACAAGAAAAAAAATTGTCAATGAAGATTACCGGGTTCAAACTAATTCTATCAGCAGTAGAGGAACCCAAGATTGCCGCATACCTGACACATTAAATGCAATCAAAATGAATTAAGGAACCACAAAGAGAAAATGTTTTGTATCATGTTCTACTGTTCATAGTCATGAAGGAATTACAATGAAAAAATTCTCTTTTTTCTTTCCCTTTGAACATAACGCTTGGAGCATTGCATTGATGATCAGTGCCTATGATAACAATAGACATGGCCAGCAACAAATATTTTCTTGCTCAAGTAAAACGACTGAGAAAGCATAGATGATTTATAATATGAAGAGAAACAACAAATCAAAGTGTCTACAGCTTACCCAAAGACTTTTTTTCAATAGAACTACGAGATGCAATTAGTTTTGCAATGCAAAATACATATGTTACATATATGGTCTAAATGCTTATACCAAATCCAGTAGTAACCATAAAACCTGTTAATAGACCTGAAATGCTTACACTAGCATGACATCCTCCACTGTTGATGCAATTGGTCCAATAATTCCCACAGACACAGAATCAATTAATGACCTGTGAAAATAAAGTTACAAATACAACTAATTCAATTCCTTCTACCTGACAAAACTTTATCCAAAGCGGAAAAGAAAATTGTCCTTCTTAACAAAGCCTTGCAGAGTATAATAGATGTTTTTATATAAATGGAAAGTGAAAACAGACAATAGAAAATATCAGTGGATTTGCTTTGATATGATAATAACTTGATCCGATTTTAATATTATTATATAGTATGTATTATTTTTTATATCATATATATGTTGTTTTTTCTAATATAGAAATATATATATGTTATAAGTCAGTACTCTTCAAGTATGCTACATTACTTGTTTAAAATGCATGTATAAATAAAATATTTAAAAGAAGTATATTTTTTTAAAATTTATATTGATATATTTTTTAAGTATCTCATAATTTAATAAGTTTTAAAAATATCCGTTAAATAATCCGATAATCCAATTATAATCTGAAATCTAATAGATCCGGATGTGGATTGAGTTTTAAAATATCCGATAAATAGCCCAATTCAAATCCGATCCGATAAATTTTTAACAAATAGATTTTGATATGCCTTGATCCTTATACGAGCCTAATTGTTACATGTACATCATGACAAGGACGACAACAGCGTGAATAGTTATGAACGATTTGAGATCTGTCAATCACACGAATTAAAAACAGAAGGAAAACATGACAAGATTTACCCAAATTCACCCTAGAATAAGGCTACATCCTACCAAAAGTTTTACTATTATCAATCTCACAAATCTCTCGTTACAATGTGTGTTCAATACATAGATAGTATTTATAAGCAATTTAAGACGTCTTAATTAGTGTTTCTGTCCTACTACAACTATTTATAAACCAAAGCCCAAACTGCCAAACAAAAAAACAGACCCATCTCATGTATAAAGCCTAAAAGTTTTGGGGGCGCTGTCCCATAACCTCCACCCGCTCTCCGAGGAGCGGTACCCCACCCGCTCACCAAGAAACAAGACCCCTCTATAAATCTGGACCCGTTGAAGTATGTAACTACTCTAACAAATTAGAGCTTACCCTTCCACATCTGTCCGCCCGTATGTTGTTTTCAAGCCCACTACACCACAGAGGGAAGAAGGGATGCGGATTGAACCTGCCTTTTCCATTAAATTACGCATAAGACATTGGGATATAATAGACTGAATCTACGAGGAAGCTTAAAAAATTATTATTTGCACAACCTCCGCCATCTGTTCCAAGGGCCGCAGAACATAGCCCTGAAGCTACTATTGCTGCTGAACCTGAGGAAGATCCACCCGTATACCTTTCAGGTGCATGAGGGTTTCTTGTTGTTCTGCATCCCAATTAAAGTCTAATAGAAGACCATATCTATGTTTGTATTTATTATACGGTTCGTAAGCAACAAACTTACCCATAATTTGAATTGTTACCAGTTGTGCCCATGCCCAACTCGTGCATATTTGCCTTCCCCATGAAAATCACACCACAGCTACGCAATCTTGAAATGCAAACTGCATCATTCTTAACAGAGCGAACCTCATGCATCCATGTTGTCGCACCTGTCATCATAAATGCTAAGTTATTTTTTTTGCTACTTTAAATAAAACAATGAGGAAATGTCAAAAAATGCTTGATCATTGATTACCCTTCGATGGATGTGGAAAGCAGTCTATATCATCCTTAATTGCCATGAAAATCCCATCCAAGATGGATAAAGGTTTTCCTGCACAACCAACACCCAAGAGTGAGAGGTCTCTAGATGATAATTGATGTCTAACTCCACTAAAACCGACAACTTATCCAATATGTGACAAACTGGAAATAACATGAACAGCAATACCTTCGTCAAACCTCTGTGTAGAAGCTGCAGCTTGCTTCCTGACTTCCTCAGCATCAAAGGAAATCAATAATGGTGTTGGGGGCTTGTTATAGTTAAACTCCTCTATAACTGAGATTATGTGCTCCCCTACCTACAAAAGAAAAGTGAGATTCTTCTTTTCAATTTATTTTAGAAAGACAGAATCCTATGAAATAAAAGTGACTAACCATAGATGGAGTTGCAAGCTTAGACCTATAAGCATATGCATAATCACGTATCTTCCAGTACCGAAAGGAAGAAGTTAAATCACCATTCCAGCTGCTATCAGGATCATAATGTGGAAGACACTTCAAGGCTGATTCAACTCTGTCTTTAGGTTTCCCATCTTCATCCACAATGTTAACACCAAGTTCCGGTTCTAATTTAACATCACAGCTGTCACTGTCAACTCCATGCATTAAGAACTAAAACATAGTACGCAAAGTAGGAAACTTGTCAAACATGTTTATTTCCTGATTGACATCTATCCAAATTTTCCACTGCCTTGATACAGATATTTCTCTTATTCCTGAACTTCGTATTTGAAGAAGTTTTGACACTGAAGATAAACGAATAGAAGAAAAACAGAGGAGGATACGAATAGACCTTGTGGAGGAAATTCAGGTTTGAGCATGGGTGTCTCTGGTATCACAGTATGTTGCAACATCTGTCAATTAAACATACATAGAACTGTTTACTCCCTTATAAGTGAACAAATAATGACCCAACCTAAAAAAAGAAAAACGGTATATATATATATATATAAAGCAAATAGCAAGTGGTTGCAAAATTTGCGCCAAAAAAGAAAACAGACCTCAAAAATCTTATTCTGCTTCTTCAAGGAAGACATAATCAGAGGCCCAATCACTGGTGCCTCAATGATCTTAACGAACAACTTGAATATAAACCCAGTCAAATGAGGAGCTGCAATACACACAACCAATTCAAAACAACAATCAACCTAAAAATCTCTTCCCTTCACATGCTCATCAGCCAATCAATTAGGGAAGTGACCTTGGATTACTTCAGGCTCGTATTTGACGGTGGAAAATTCAACCTTATCGGCCGGCAACACGACACGCTTCTTTCCCATCTGCAACAACAAAAACAAACGAAAATCATTGCAAACATATCTGCAACGACAGTGACAACTAAAAAAAGATCATCCGGCAAATTCTACAGAGAGAGGAGGGAGTATCAAAATCGGCCCTATACCTTTGAGAAGACCTGTATCTGTATCAACGAGTGAGGTGGTTGAAACTTTGAAAGCTATTTGTTGCTTTCTTATAAATTGCCGTCTATGGGGAATCGTGCAACGGCACTCATTCAATTCTTAACTAACTTCTCCTAGTTCGGTAGATCGGGTCCAGCCCACTTATTAGCCTTAAAAACCCTTAATCATCTTAGAATGCCAAAAAGAGTTTGCAATAGAAATAAATTTTAATAAATAAAAAAATATATAACTACATAATTAACATTATAACATAATATAAGAAATATTTAAAATAGCATTAATCTGAATGGTGAGTTTAACAAGTCGGATATTCTGGTATTCGAACTCGACTCGATTAAATTAACAAGTCTATTTTTAAGTTTGAGTTCTGTTTAAAACTCGATCGAATCAAGCTTTAATCAAATCTAAATCCGAGTAACTGGATAAAAGTTTGGTTTGAATATGATAGAACGAGTCTTTAGCAGCATGTCTAGTATGTAGTTAGGGTAGTTAGAACTTGTACCATTTACATTAGTTGTGTGTAGATCATGTCCATATTTGTAGCACTCCACAAGTTGAGTAGTTGGGGTAGTTTAGAACTTGTACCATTTACTGTAGTTGTGGAGATCATGTCTGTATTTGTAGGACTCCACAACTTGACTTTTGTATATTTATATTGGTTGATTATTATGAATAAACACGCATTTTCTACAAACTCTGATTTCTTCGATATGGTATCAGAGTTATCGCTGTCATAAGAATAGCTAAACCTCTTTTTACTCTTTCAGATTCACTTCTTAATCACTTGTTTCTACTATTTCATTATCACCTCTCAATTTCGATTATTATTTTATTTTTTTTCTTTCAAAACCGATCTACTTTCTTCATATCTTCTTAACTTATGTCCACCTCCTCATCTCCCCGATCAGACTCAACACAAGCTACACAGTTGGCTTCTTCTCAACAACCAGTTACCACACCCCTGCTCGATCACACCAGTATGTCAGGTAATACCACTGTCGCTGGAACTCACTTGATCTCCCTCAATGCCTCTTCTCAGATTCCTTTCAAATTAGCAAAGGATGGAGCCAACTTTGCCTCATGGAAATCCTGGATGACCAATCTATTATTTGGTTATGATCTGCTTGGATTTGTTGATGGTTCACGTCCATGTCCACCACCAACAGACCCAGAGTATCATCATTGGCTCAGGCAGGATCGTCTAGTTCTCTTGGGGATTCAAGCCATAGTCAACAGTGCAATTGGTCATACTATAAACAAATGCACAACTTCTGCAGATGCTTGGGACAAGCTCCGCGCAAGCTTTGCCAACTGATCCAACACAAGGATGCTAACTCTCCTCACTTCCTTGATGACAACCACGAAAGAGAGTATTATCGTATCAGACTATATGACGAAGATCAAAAATGTGATTGATGACTTAGCATTAATCGGTCACCCCATGAGTGACGAAGAGATCATAAGTCACACTCTTAATGGACTTCAAGACGAGTTCAAAGAATTGATTGCTGCCATTCGGATTCGACACTCGATCATTTCCTTTGAAGACCTCTATGACAAATTGCTAGATGAAGAGATGATTCAAAAAAGAGGTGAAACCAAGAAGACGGAGGCTGTAATTACTGCTCAATTCATTCAAACAAGTCGTGGGTACAAGAACACAGGCACTCCCAATCACAACAAAAACTTCAGAACACCTCAACAACAACAGTTTCCTCCTACCCAAGGCCAACCTTGGAGCTTTACTCATCAAGGTAACAACTACAATTCTGGCCCTTTCTCTAATATTTGGCGGCCTAATTTTCAGCAAGAACAACCCAGAGTAGTTTGTCAACTGTGTGATAAAGTAGGCCACACGGCCAAAGTTTGCCGCTCAAAGCCCAAACCAAGTTCTCAACAATCTTGGCCACAATCTAATTTGACTACCAGTAACCTCGACTCTTCTGCTAGCAATTAGGTACTTGATTCAGGTGCAACTCATCACATTGCGTCCGACTTGCAAAATCTCTCCATGCACTCCAACTATATAGGGAACGAAGATGTTATCGTCAGCAATGGCAATGGTATTTCTATCTCTCATATTGGATCATTTGCACTTGTTACACCAACCACCACATTTACTTTAAACAATATTCTGTGTGCCCCTTCTATTAAAAACAACCTTATATCTGTTTCCCAATTTTGTCGCCAAAATAATATTTCCGTTGAGTTTTTTCCTAACCATTTTCTTGTGAAGGACTTGAGTACAGAGACATCCTTGGCATGAGGCCAGAGTAGGAACAACTTGTATGAATGGCCAACACCGACTCCACGATCAAACCTTTGGCCTTCCACCTTTCTCATCATAATATCTGACTTGTGGCATCGACGTCTTAGTCATCTCTCCTTCTCCATCCAACAAAAGATTCTTACAAGTCGTCAACTTTCCGTTTCGGAGTCTCCAAAATCTAAGTCTCATTGTGATTCTTGCTCCTGTAATAAAAGTCACAAATTACCTTTTCATGTTTCTTCCATTACCTATCATAAACCTTTCAAGTTATTTATTCAGATGTCTGGGGTCCCTCTCCGATTACTTTAGTGGATAAATTTTGCTATTATGTTATATTTGTTGATTACTTTACCAAATATACATGGTTCTATCCTATTAAAGTCAAATCTAAGGTTCTCACTATTTTTGAGCGCTTCAAACAATTAATTGAAAATTTCTTCCAAACAACCATTAAGACGGTCTACACTGATGGAGGTGGAGAATATCAATTATTAGCTCATACACTCGCTAAATTTGGTATTCAACACCTTACATCACCTCCCTATACACCTGAACACGTCGGCTCCACCAAACGCAAACATATTCATATTGTTGAAACCGGTCTTACACTTCTTCATCAAGCCTCAATGCCCCTTCATTTTTGGTCTTATGCCTTCAAAACAGTCACATATCTCATAAATCGCATGCCTTCATCTACCATCAACTTTGACACACCCTTTCACAAATTATTCGATTCTCATCCTAACAATAATTCTCTTCGTGTTTTTGGTTGTCTTTGTTATCCTTGACTTCGTCCCTACAGTGCTCATAAGTTAGAACCCCGTTCTAGACTATGTGTATTCCTTGGCTATTCCATTCCTCATCATTCATTTTACTGTTTTGACCCACAACACAAAAAACTATTTGTGTCCCGTCATGTCACCTTTAAAGAAAATATTTATCCTTTTAAACAAATACCTCCTTCAGAATCTAGCGAAATGGCTTATTCCACCCATGACTTTATCTCCCATACTATGGCACCTCCACTACCTATCTCACCAACTCCCCACATGCCCACCAATATCCCTCATTTTCCTCCACCACAAAATCTCAATAACCTTCCACCTTTTCCTTACTCTACTCCATCAAAATCGAGACTCCCATCTAATCAACAACTCCACTCCAAATCAAACACTGCCTCGCACGATCCAACCCCATCAATTTTCCTATGTTTGCATCCTAGTTCTTCCTCGCCCACTCCACTGTTATTGTAAAAACCCATCCTGGGTTGGCCACTTCCAAGACGGTGTCATCATATTTTGAGAATCCCAGCATGACACATATATGCAACAATAAAAATAATACTGACAAAAAGTTTTATTTTAATTCTCAAACCTCAACAAGGAAGGTACATAATATGATATTAACTTACATATAATACACAACGTGAGATGCATGAATATTTATAAATATTTATTTCATTTTCTCACTAGTCTAAGGATATTGACACATATGTGGCTTACAGAAATTGAATTTGTCTGACTTTTGACCCACCAAACTACTTGTCCTGTCTGCTACTTGAAATCATTGTACAATGAGGGATGAGCTTCACAAGTTCAGTGAGTTAAATTTACTAAAAGTATTCCAATTTCATAAATAGACCATTAATATTTAATCATTTATTTCTCCTATAACTGGATAATAGTATAATGTCTAACATTTAAATAATTCACATATTATCTTATCTCTATGTTTCTTTCTCTTCTCCTCACTGTAACTGTCTCTCTTTGAGAGACCTGTCCATCTATAAATAAATTCACCATACTATACCACACATCAGCATTTTGATAGTGCAAGCAATAATTTAAAATAGATATAATGCATAATTGATGATGATGGGAACGTCTTCCCACCTATCGACAGGTTGTTATTATCTTAGACCGGCTGCCCTTTCGGTTCTTTCATTCTTATTTAGACCGGCTGCCTTTTCGGTTCTTTCATTTTCATTAGACAGGTTACCTTCCCGGTTCTTTCATTTTCATTAGACCGACTGTCTTCCCAGTTCTTTTCTTTCTCATTTAATACATATGTATATGAGCAATGATATTGATAAAAGTTCATAATATCTATATGTTTGTTATATTTTCTCATGTTTTAATAGTTATAATTGCTTAAATCTTGGATTTTGATTATGTTTCGTATTTTGTAGAGTATGTTGAGGAGTTAAATCAAATTGAATTCAAAATCAAGAGATTTGTAAAGATTGGACAGAAACTTGGAGCTGCAGCACCAGAAAGCTGAGGCTGCAGCGCAAGAATGGTGATAATATGTGAAGATGGGGCAACAACTTGGAGCTGCAGCGCCAGAAAGCTGAGGCTGCAGCGCCAGCCCGCGGGTTTTGAAAGTTATAAATACTAACCCTAGCTGAAATAAAAAAAAGAAGCTCGGATAGAAGGCGCGGCTGTTGAATAGAAAATCCCTCTTCTCTTTTCTTTAGGTTTTCTTTTAATTATGAGTAGTTAAATACTTTTCTTCCAACTGAAGGATAATTGAAGTCTTGGTTCTTCAAGAATTGTGAGATCTAAATAATTTTCATTGCTCTTTTATTTCTTCTCTATTTATATATCTTCTGTGTTTATTATCAATTATTGTCTTGGTCGATTGATGCAAAGGGCCCGTTGTTCAATTATCAGGTCAATAAATTGCCATTTAGAACTTTAAATCCGTAATTGTTTAAATATTCTAATATTAGTGGTAAAATAACAAAGTTGATTATAACCAGATTTTTTATTTATGTTATGGAGATATATAACCTAGTCTAAATGAATCGAGCTTGTGTATTTGTTGGTTAGAATTGGTAGTTTCTCTAATTATTAATGTTGTCGATAGATTAAATCCTAAGAGCTTGTTTAGGGTTGTTTATTAACAAGGGAAGTAATCAAAGAGCTTGTTTTGGTTATCGAGAAAATAAGGAGAGATAGGTTGTTAGAGCTTGTTAGCAACCATAACCATTTAGTGAAGAATAGAAGATTTTATCCTTGTATCTATGATCAATTCTCTGAACCAATTTTGAAATTATACCTTCGGTTGGATATTTTCCCGATATTGATTTCTCCTTAGTTTTTAGTTGATTATAATTGCTTTCTCTTTTATTTCACTCCGAAATTTCAAACCCCCCTTTTCTCCGCTTTAATTTTCATTAAAGTAAATATACCCAATCTCTGTGGATTCGACCTTGCTCATCACTGTTACAATTTGTATTTTTGAGAGTGAGAATTTTATTATTTGTTGGATTCGACACCCATCAAATTTTTGGTGCAGTTGTCGGGGATTGGTATTAATTAGATTTATTTTAATGCTTCGATCTTCTCGTGCAGGTGAACTCCAATACGATCCTGAGATTGAGAAGACAGCTCGGGAGTTGAGGAAGGAAGCTAAATTGCGTGACAAACAAGCATCTTCATCCTCACCCCCCGGATTTAATTCAGTACCTGACTTAGTTGATTTATCTAGTGATTCTGAAACAGAAGAAGCAATGGCTAATCAAGAGAGAACTTTAAAGGAATTGGCTGCACCAAATTTAAATCAACAGCCACTCTGCATTACATATCCAGCTTTGGAAGTGGGTTTTGAGTTAAAATCTGGATTGATCCATTTGCTCCCAACTTTTCGTGGTCTTGAGAATGAAGATCCTCACAAGTATCTGAAGGAATTCCACGTGGTGTGTTCAAGCATAAGACCGCAAGGAGTGACCGAAGAACAAATCAAATTACATCCTTTCCCATTCTCGCTGACTGAAAAAGCAAATGATTGGTTATTTTATTTGCCCCCTGGCTCTATAACCACATGGATGGAGATGGTGAGATTATTTCTTAATAAATTTTTCCCTGCATCACGAGCTGCTGGCATTAGAAGGAAAATATGTGGAATAAAACATAAGGATACAGAGACCCTTCATGAGTATTGGGAAAGATTTAAGCAACTCTGTGCAAGCTGCCCACAACATGAAATTTCTGAACAGCTCCTCATTCAATATTTCTACGAAGGGCTCCTACCCATGGAAAGGAAGATGATGGATGCAGCAAGTGGAGGTGCCATAGTGAACAAAACTCCTCGTGACGCTAGAGATTTGATCTCCGTCATGGCCGCTAACTCACAACAATTTGGATTCAGGCAGGACACATCTTCAATAAGGGTGAATGAGGTAAGTATATCTTCCATTGCAAATCAAATATCCAATCTAACTTCTGTTGTCCAACAGTTAGCTGTAGGAAATATACAAAAAAGTGAAAGCTTATGGGATTTGTGCCACCATCGATCATCGAACTGACATGTGCCCTACACTTCGAGATGATTCCTATGAGCATGCCAATGCGGCTGGAGGATTTTCAGGCCCACTGTAAAGGAAATATGACCCCTATTCAAATACCTATAACCCAGGATAGAGAGATCATCCCAATTTTAGCTATGGAGCAAGACCACAATTCCAACACTTTCAGTATAGACCACCTGTTCCACCACCACAACAAAATTCCACAAGTTCAGGTATGTCTCTAGAAAAAATTGTTAAATCACTTGCAACTAACACGCAACAATTTCAACAGGAGACAAGGACAAGCATTCAACAATTCAAGAATCAAATGAGTCAATTGGCATCTTCTGTGAACCGATTGGAATCTCAAGGTAAATTGCCCTCACAAACTGTTGTTAACCCAAAACAAAATGCTAGTGCAGTTACCTTGAAAAGCGGGAAGGAGTTGAAAGAACCCAGTAAGGCAGTACGTGGAGAAGAAATTGAAAAAGAAGTAGTTGCTCCTCAACCTCAAACTAACCAGCCTAAAGGACTCGATAGTGAACAACCAAAGGCATTGGTGACAAATCCTCCATTTCCTACTAGATTGACTAAATCCAAGAAAAAAGAGGAGGATAAGGGAATTCTTGAAACTTTTCGCAAGGTTGAGGTAAATATTCCTTTACTTGATGCAATTAAACAAGTGCCTCGATATGCTAAATTTCTCAAGGAGTTGTGCACCAACAAGAGGAAGTTTAAAGGTAATGAAAAGATAAGTACGGGGGAAAACATTTCAGCCGTCCTTATGAAAAAATTACCTCCAAAATGCAAGGACCCAGGTATGTTGACTATCTCTTGCAAACTAGGTGATGTTAGGATTGAGAAAGCAATGCTAGATCTAGAAGCTTCAATAAATTTCATGCCTCTCTCTATTTATTCATCTTTGAATCTTGGTCCATTAAAAGAAACAGGTGTGATTATTCAACTTGTTGATAGATCTAATGTATATCCTGAAGGAGTTTTGGAGGATGTCTTAGTACAACTTAATGGGTTGGTCTTTCCTGCTGATTTTTATGTTCTTGATATGGAAGAAGATGACTCTTCTAATTCAACATTAATGTTATTAGGAAGGCCATTTCTAAAATCATCTAGGACAAAAATTGATGTGCATGATGGTACACTCACGATGGAATTTGATGGTGAAATTATTAAATTCAATATTTATGACGCCATGAGGTACTCTAATGATGTGTCTTCTGTTTTTGTTATGGATGTTATTGACCCGTTGGCGCAGGAAATCTTTAATCTAGTTGATGATGATAAACTAAAAGTTACACTTAGCAGGCATCTCACTCTTAAAGGGCTACGAAAGATCATGAAGAAGTTTGTGTTGGAGTCCGACCTACAGGATGCAATCTACGAATTAGAATCACTTAAACCTGTAAGGTATAAGGTGTCTTACATTGAGTTGCCTCTTTCTCACACGAAAATTCTTCCTTCTATTGTGCAGGCACCGAAATTGGAATTGAAACCCTTACCAGATCATCTGAAATATGCATTTTTGGGAGAAGGAGAAACTCTTCCGGTGATAATCTCAAACAAACTCTCCATATTAAAGGAAGAAAAGTTGATTCGGATGCTTAGAGAGTATAAAGAGGCTATTGGCTGAACTATAACTGACATTAAGGGATTGAACCCTTCCACATGCATGCATAGGATACTATTAGAGGAAGATCGTAAGCCGTCTAGAGAAGCCCAACGCCGACTGAATCCACCAATGATGGAAGTGGTAAAGAAAACAGGTATAACAGTAATAAAAAATTCTTATGGTGAGTTGGTGCCCACTTGAATCCAAAACGGGTGGCGGGTTTGTATAGATTACAGGAAGTTAAATGCATCAACTAGAAAAAAACCACTTTCCTCCTCCATTTATTGATCAAATGCTTGAATGTTTGGCTAGTCGTACTCATTATTGTTGTCTTGATGGTTATTCAAGTTTTCATCAAATCCCAGTCGCACCAGAGGATCAAGAAAAAACCACCTCAACATGCCCGTTTGGCACTTTTGCATACCGATGAATGCCATTTGGACTTTGCAACGCTCCTGCTACATTTCAAAGGTGTATGGTTAGTATATTTTTAGAGTACGTAGAAAATATCATAGAGGTATTTATGGATGACTTTACAGTCTATGGTAATTCTTTTGATACTTGTTTAACTAACCTTACAAAAGTGCTTAAAAGATGCATCGAAACAAACCTTGTTCTTAATTATGAAAAGTGTCACTTTATAGTTGATCAAGGTATTATTCTAGGCCATATTATATCTTCTAAGGGAATTGAAGTTGATAAAGCTAAGATAGAAATTATCAAATCTTTGCCTTATCCCGCAAGTGTGCGGGGAATTCACTCTTTTCTTGGACATGCAGGATTTTATCGACGCTTTATCAAGGATTTCTCCAAAATCACTCAACCCTTATGTAGATTATTGCAAAAACATGTGATGTTCGAATTTTATGAGGGTTGCAAAGGTGCATTCGATAAGTTGAAGGATATGCTGACTTCGACACTAATTATTCGGCCACTGAATTGGGATCTTCCATTCGAAATCATGTGTGATGCAATAATCATGCAGTTGGTGCTGTTCTTGGACAAAGAGTTGGACAAGTTTCTCATGCCATCTACTATGCTTCAAGAACACTTGATAGTGCACAGAGGAACTATTCAACGACGGAAAAAGAACTTCTAGCTATTGTTTTTGCTTTAGAAAAATTTCGTCCATATTTACTTGGCACTAAAGTAATTGTTTATTCTAATCATGCAGCTCTCAAGTATTTGCTGTCAAAGAAAGAGGCAAAACCTAGACTCATTCGGTGGATACTTTTTCTACAAGAGTTCAATTTGGAGATACGCGATAAAAAAGGTGCAGAGAATTTGGTCGCAGATCATCTCAGTAGATTGCCCACAAACGAAGAATCATCACCATTACAAGATGACTTTCCAGATGAGTATCTCTTTTCTATTGAAAAGTTAATCCCCTGGTATGCTGATATGGTTAATTATCTAGTTACTAGAAAACTACCAAATGATTTGTCTAGAGCTCAAAGATTTAAAATCAAAAGTGATGCTAAATATTATGTTTGGGATGATCCTTATTTGTGGAAACATTGTTCTGATCCAATTATTCGAAGGTGCGTCTCTCAACAAGAAACTCCTTCCATTTTGAAATTTTGTTATTCATATGCATGCAGAGGACATTTTGGTCCCAAAAGAACAGCTTGTAAGGTGTTAGAATGTGGATTGTTTTGGCCTACTTTATTTCGTGATTCATATATGATTTGTAAAGCATGTGAACAGTGTCAGAAAACTGGAAATTTAGGGTATAGAGACCAAATGCCACTCACCCCTATTCTTGTTTGTGAAATATTTGATGTGTGGGGTATTGATTTCATGGGCCCTTTTCCTTCTTCTTATGGTAATGTTTACATCATTCTTGTTGTGGATTATGTTTCAAAATGGGTAGAAACTGAGGCTACTCGGACTGACGATGCTAAAGTTGTTTTAGATTTTGTCAAATCTCATATTTTTGTCAGGTTCGGGACACCAAAAGCTATAATCAATGATTGTGGGACTCATTTTTGCAACATAGTAGTTGGGGCTTTATTTAAAAAATATAATGTTACACACCGCATTTCCACTGTTTATCATCCACAAACAAATGGGCAAGCTGAAGTAACTAATAGAGATCAAGTCCATACTCAAGAAAACTGTCAACCCAAATAGGAAGGATTGGAGTATGCGGCTTGATGATGCACTATAGGCCTACCGAACAGCCTATAAGACCCTCATAGGTATGTCTCCTTACCGTTCGGTATTTGGCAAACCATATCATCTCCTAGTCGAACTAGAACACAAGGCATATTGGGCTGTCAAGCATTGCAACATGGGAATGGATGAATCAGGAGGACAAAGAAAATTACAATTGCAAGAATTGGAGGAAATCTGCAATGATGCCTATGAAAGCTCGAGAGTATACAAAGAAAAGACCAAAGCCTTTCATGATCAACTGGTTTCTAGAAAAAAAAATTCTATTGGTTAGAAAGTTTTACTTTATCACTCTAGACTGAAGTTATTTCCTGGTAAATTGCGTTCTAGATGGGTAGGTCCTTTTATTGTTACTGATGTATTTCCTCATGGTGCAGTTAAAATACAAAGTTCAGATACAGGTAAAACTTTTAAGGTCAATGGTCATCGTTTGAAACCTTTTTATGAAGGTTTTCAAGTGTATAATGTTGATCAAATTATTTTAGAATGTCCGATTTATGGAGATTAAGAAGTGACAACGTCTAGCCAAAGACGATAAAGAACGGTGCTTTTGGGAGGCAACCCAACTTTTTGTCTTACTTTCCTTGTTTTATTTGTTTTATCATTTTTCTTTATTTTGGCGATCAGCTTGCAAGACTCGAAGACCAAGTTGCCAGAATGGACAAAACATGACAGCTTTCTTTGCTTACATGGGATTCACACAACCTTCGCCCCCAAGCAGGTGACTGATATCTTGGTTGATGCTCAACATTTTCAGGGGAGTTTTCTACTTACTCTTGTTCTTTTATAACTTTTGAGCATCTATTTTTGATACATTGAGGACAATGTATGGATTAAGTGTGGGGGACGGTCTCTGACATATGAATTTGAATTTGATTTTACTTTGAACTTCACTTTTCAAGAAAATTGTCAAAATCCAAGAGATATTTTAGTTCTTGTTTGTGATCATTCTCTTCTAAATTCTAGATTCTGTTGATGCTTGTCTTAAATGATTTGGATTATTGTGAATTATTTAGATAAATTGAAGCGTAATAAGGGATTACCATGAATGGTTGAATTCTTATTTACTACACAGTGATTAATTGCTCCTGATGATTGATTGAATGAAAAATGTGTTGGATCTAATGCACATGACCCTTTTTGTGCGCTTTTGAGCCAATGAGCATTCATATTATATTATGCTCCATTTTCTTAATTAAGTGATTGTCACACATAGTTGATTTTTCTAGAACTTGCTTTGTTATGCATGTCACGAAACTACATTGTTGAATTGGATGCATTGAATTAATAAGAGCATTTAGGTGGAGCCATTTAGCTTTCTTAAAAAGCCTACCTTGATTTTTACTGTAGAAAGCCAATTTTGAACCTTGGCCCTTTTGTTGGAAGTTAACCATGGTATAAGCAATGTCAACCCATTCTTTTGTCGTTTTTCTTCTTTTGAACCTCTAATTGAAGGATTGTACTAGCTTGTTCACATGAAGCTTCAAATTATCTCTGAAAGGATTGAAAGATGCTGGGAATAAAGTGATTCAAGTTACAAGTGCCTTGAATTGCAAAAAAAAAAAAAAATAGGCGGCCAGAGAAAAAGAAAAAAAAATAGCCGGCCAAAAAGAGAGAAAAGTTATGCAATTTTAATTGTTTAGAAGTGAATTGATTGAAGAAAACATTCGACGTTATTGAGTTGTGCTTTGTGTGGAGAAGTTGGTATAATTCCTTTGACAAAAACACCTAAAACTTCCTTCTCACCACACCTTACCTAAGCCCCGTTACAACCCATTTAAGACCCTTAGATTCTTTGCATTCAGTTCAATCCATTGATGTGATATATTAGCAAGCTTATGGTTAAGATCTTCTATGTTTTGACTTGAGAGTTCATCGATACCCTAAATACTTTGAACGTATTGAGTGAATCCAATGAGAGGGTGTTAGATCCTATTGCATTTTGATTTTGAGAAGATCATTGAGGTGATTGTTCATGGTGTGGTTTATAAGAATTTACACTACGAAATTGTTCGTTTCTTATTTGTCTTTAGATTTAAATCGTTAAGGCATGATAATTTGGATTATAGAGGATGAGTAAAGGTAGAGGAAGGAACGATGGTGAGAAAAGGTGACGAACTTGAGTTATTGTATGCTTAAGGACAAGCATTGTTTAAGTGTGGGGGAATTTGATAAGAGTTCATAATATCTATATGTTTGTTATATTTTCTCATGTTTTAATAGTTATAATTGATTAAATCTTGGATTTTGATTATGTTTCGTATTTTGTAGAGTATATTGAGGAGTTAAATCAAATTGAATTCAAAATCAAGAGATTTGTGAAGATTGGACAGAAACTTGGAGCTGCAGCGCCAGAAAGCTGAGGCTGCAGCGCCAGAATGGTGATAATATGTGAAGATGGGGCAGTAACTTGGAGCTGCAGCGCCAGCCCGCGAGTTTTGAAAGTTATAAATACTAACCCTAGCTGAAAGAAAAAAAAGAAGCTCGGATAGAAGGCGCGGCTGTTGAATAGAAAATCCCTCTTCTCTTTTCTTTAGGTTTTCTTTTAATTATGAGTAGCTAAATACTTTTCTTCCAACTGAAGGATAATTGAAGTCTTGGTTCTTCAAGAATTGTGAGATCTAAATAATTTTCATTGCTCTTTTATTTCTTCTCTATTTATATATCTTCTATGTTTATTATCAATTATTGTCTTGGTCGATTGATGCAAAGGGCCCGTTGTTCAATTGTCAGGTCAATAAATTGCCATTTAGAACTTTAAATCCGTAATTGTTTAAATGTTCTAATATTAGTGGTAAAATAACAAAGTTGATTATAACTAGATTTTCGATTTATATTATGGAGATATATAACCTAGTCTAAATTAATCAAGCTTGTGTATTTGTTGGCTAGAATTGGTAGTTTCTTTAATTATTAATGTTGTCGATAGATTAAATCCAAAGAGCTTGTTTAGGGTTGTTTATTAACAAGGGAAGTAATCAAAGAGCTTGTTTTGGTTATCGAGAAAGTAAGGAGAGATAGGTTGTTAGAGCTTGTTAGCAACCATAACCAATTAAGTGAAGAATAGAAGATTTTATCCTTGTATCTATGATCAATTCTCTGAACCAATTCTGAAATTATACCTTTGGTTAGATATTTGCTCGATATTGATTTCTCCTTAGTTTTTAGTTGATTATAATTGCTTTCTCTTTTATTTCACTCCGAAATTTCAAACCCCCATTTTCTCTGCTTTAATTTTCATTAAAATAAATCTACCCAATTTCTGTGGATTCGACCTTGCTCATTACTGTTACAATTTGTATTTTTGAGAGTGAGAATTTTATTATTCGTTGGATTCGACACCCACCAGATATGAAATATGCATATAAACAGTGATATAAAAACAACATATAAATTCAAAACATATAAATTCACTATCCTGATTATTCTCAAATTTATATAACAAAAATTCCATTAAATTCTTCTCATCCTAAATCACATCAAATAATCCATTACAGCTTATCAAGATTCACTAAGTTTCATCTCATCATAATTCGTATTAAAACATCAATATAACTCATCAAGAATTTCACTTATCACTTTGATTATTAAATCAACTTATTTTTCCAAAAATATTATTTCACTCCTAATAATTTTCTACATGGCCAAAATTCATATCATAACTATCAACCAAATCTTTCTTTATCATCACAACATAAGCTAATAATTTATTTTAATATTATCACTAAATTTTTCCCTTTTTATTTAGACTACTCACAGTAAATCCAACTCATCCCGTAGCACTTAAAGCGACCCGTGGATCACCTCCTTGTCTTTCTCATTCTTCTCCGAAACTTCCTCTGATTGTTGACTGCCAACACCTGACAAAATATTTGTATTCAATTTCTAATTATTTCTTCATTCTTCATAAATCACACCATTTGAAAATTCTCACTTTGAATTTGGAGAATTTCGTTAATGCTAAAAAATTCAAAAATAAACACTATGCTATTACCTTCTGCTTTTCTATAAGTTATTCTTGATTCTCTACAAAATTTCACCGTAAACCATTTCAAATTTTTTTCTCTTTCAACCTTTCTTTGAGTCTCCAAATGTTTTAAGAAAACAGATGAGTTATATGAAACTAAACGAAATTCTTTCTCGTAACTTGGCTGAACCTATTGTACATATATATAGGAAATTTTTGCTGAAAAATTTGGCAGCCAAAAGGCTGTCTTACTACCCCAAAGTCTTCCACGCTTTGAAGACTTGTAAGGCATTCACCATGCCTTACATAAATTGGCAGTAGTGCTGCCCACATTTTTTTCTTGACTTTTTGGGTTTTTTTTTCAAAATATCTATATTATTTTAACTTTTTGATACATTTATTAAAGTACTTCTTTACCCTTACTTTACAATACGGGTATCTTCACCATCTTCTCCCTCTATGTTGGCCAAGCCTGTAGTTCCTGCTTCCCCACTTTCAACGCTAGTGGTTGCTCATGCCTCCTCTCCTGATCATGTAACTTCTAACCCATATTTTATCTCCTCTGATTCATGCCCTGTTGTTGCTCCTAAACCTTCTCCAACATCCAACTCTTCTGCTCCAATATCTCGAGTTACAACCCGTGCTCAACATAACATCCACAAACCCAAAAACATTTTTGACTTAAACACCTCTCTTTTCCCCTGCTTCTCCCCTTACTGAACCCATATCTTTTACACAAGCCCAGAAAACTATCCATTGGCAAGAGGTTATACGTGAGGAATATGATGCCTTGCTACATAACTCCACCTAGTCTTTTGTTCCCCCCTCTCCTACCCAGAATCTTATTGGCCGTAAGTGGGTGTATCGCATCAAAAAGAACCCGAATAGATTTATTGCCCGTTACAAGGCTCGCCTTGTCGCTAAAGGTTTTCATCAGCATCCAGGGATTGACTTCAATGAAACTTTTAGCCCAGTTGTCAAACCAACAATTGTTCACCTTGTTCTTAGCATTGCCATTTCGAGGGGATGGTTGTTACGTCAATTGGATGTTAATAACGCCCTTTTGCAGGGAGCCTTGACTGATTGTGTTTTTATGCAGCAACCACAAGGATTTGTGCACTCTCAATTTCTCAATCACGTGTGTAAATTAAAGAAAACTACCTATGGTCTTCGTCAAGCACCTCGTGCTTGGTACACTGAGCTGCGTACCTTTCTCCTTGCCAGTGGCTTCTCCAATTCTCGTTGTGATACCTCCCTGTTTATTCACAAAAATTCCACTGCCACTTTCTACCTTCTTGTCTATATGGATGATATCATTGTCACTGGTTCTAATGCTGAGGCTATTCGTTTGTTTATTGAGACCCTCTCTCATCGGTTCTCTCTAAAAGATTTGGGACCTCTAAGTTACTTTTTGGGTGTTAAAGCTTCTCACACCTCGTTGGGTCTTCATCTTTCTCAGCACAAATACATTCAAGATCTCCTTGCCAAAACTAAGATGACCGATGCTAAGACTGTTTCTACTCATATGTCTTCTACTGAGTCTTTTTTACTTCACGATGGATTTCATGCTCATGATGCTACCAAATATAGGCAATTACTTGGCTCTCTCCAATGCTTTTCTCTTACACGTTCGGATGTTACCTTTGCTATTAATAAACTTTCTCAGTTCATGCATCGACCGTCTACTGCTCATTAGGTCGTTGCTAAACGAATTCTTCACTATCTCAAGGGCACCGTCGACTATGGTTTACTTCTACGTTGTCATTCTTCCTTAGCCCTTCATGCCTTTGTAGATGCAGATTATGGTGGTAATAAAGACAATTATTCTTCAACCTCTGCCTACACAATTTTTCTTGGTCCAAATCTCATCAGTTGGAGCTCCAAGAAGCAACCAACTGTTGCCCGATCCACTACTGAAGCAGAATATCGAGCCATTGCCTCTACTACAGCCGAAGTCAACTGGTTAACACAATTTTTTCATGAACTTGGTGTTACTCTTCCTACTGTTCCAACTATTTACTGTGATAATGTTGGTGTCACTTATGTGTATGCCAATCGTATCTTCCACTCTCGTATGAAACATATTGCCATTGATTTTCATTTCATTTGAGATCAAATTACCAAACATCAACTGCGTGTCTCTCATGTGCATACTACTGATCAGTTGGATGACTCTCTTATGAAACCATTGTAAAGAAAATAGTTTCAAACACACCATTCCAAGCTTAACATTCTGTCGAATGGCTTGCGCTTGCATGGGCATGATAGAACGAGTCTTTAGCAGCATGCCTAGTTTGTAGTTGGCGTAGTTAGAACTTGTACCATTTACTGTAGTTCTGCAGATCATGTCCATATTTGTAGGACTCCACAACTTGTGTAGTTGGGGTAGTTAGAACTTGTACCATTTACTGTAGTTGTGCATATTATGTCCATATTTGTAGGACTCCACAACTTGACTTTTGTACATTTATATTGGTTGATTATTAGGAATAAACACGCCTTTTCTACAAACTCTGATTTCTTCGATAGAATCCACCTTTATTTTCAATCTAGACATCTTTCATAGTGTTGATTACAACAACAACAACAACAACAACAACAAAAAAAAAAAAAAAAAAAAAAAAAAAAATCAATTAACAACCAATTGACGATCTATTAGTTAGGGTGGTTAAGTTCTATCACGTTTAGTTGATTGGTAATGATTGTCTCAAAGCACTCTATTATTTGTAAATTTGTTGAAACCCTTTATCTCTTATATATATCTTTTGACGAAAAATTATCTCATAGGAAAGTATCATTAATACTTGAGATTTATAAATTTATAATCTATAAAGGGTTCAATTTAGGTGCTTAACAATGCACATAAAATGTCATATTTACTACAATATATTAGTCACATTTAATACTCCAAATATAATAATTTATCATCAAATATAGCTATTTAATTAATAGATATAATCAAAATATTAGTAAATATGATAATTTTTTATGCATTGTTTTAAAGCAAGGTACCGAAGAAAAACCCACTTACAAAAGCATTTTTATTGATAAAATATGAACAATTTTCTCAATGAACAAGGAAAAGTAAAAAAAAAAATGGATTATGAATCCATTATTTATTGATGTTTTGATATTGATTTAAACCTGATTAAATCAAGTCAGTTTTAATCATTCATTTAAATTGTCTTTTAGTGGTAATATTTGGTGTTAAATTTAATCCAACTTTTTAAATCTTTTCAAGATAAAAATATTGGATTTAATTCAATATCAAGCGTCGCCAATGTCACTGGAGAAAAGATTCATTTACCCTTCAGCTTTTCAAATAATTACAAAGCCTTTATACTTCACCCTTGTCCCTTATCTTCTATAAACGAGTAGTATAGCTTTTCTGATATGTTAAGAACCAAAAGCCCCATTTAATCACATTACACAAACAACCAAATTCACTTAAACCTTCAATTTAATTTTTTTAAAATATTTTAATCTTCATTTGAATAATCCTCAAACAGACCATTGTTGTAGAGCTCTGGGGCATTAGAGATGGACTATCACTGGCTTTCCATATGGATTTTGCCAATATGATTGTGGAGAGTGATGATGCTTCAACTATCATGGGTTTCCTTTTTCTTTGGGTCGGAGATGCATGTGAATTAGATTTGTGGGTACAGGGATCATAAACAAATTCTGCTTGCATTTAAAGATATGACCCAATTAGACTTAAAGAAAAACAAATGATCTTACAGACCCAAACCTATTGGGCCAACTATACGTGAACTATGTGATAGTACTGTGTTCAAATTATTGTATTATCGTCTTGTATATCCCCAGCTTTGCTTCAATAAAAAATATTATATTTGTTATGTAATTTAAAGTACCCATTATTTAATAAAAAAATAAATAAAAAATTATATTAGATTTTTAGTAAGAGTGATGATAACGCGGATCGATCTGGTTTCGTGGGAGTTATCATAGAATCAGGAAAGTCAACTAGTAATTATGAGAAAATTGAGTTGTAATTTTGGTATTTAAATTTTTTATACAATTACTATTTAATTTCTTCGTGATTACTAATGGACTTTCTCGGTTTCGTAATATCTCTCACAAAACTGAGTCCATAAAATCACAACTCTTTAGTAATGTTAGTAATAGGGATAAGTATGGGTCACTTTGGCCTAAAACCCAATTATACCGGGTTGAAAAAATTTCAACCCAACTCAACTCATGAATTCATCCGATCCCAACCCATTCAAATTGTTTTAAGTCACTGGTTTAGTATTTTTTTTCACTTAAAAAGTAATGCAAAAATATTACGTTAAAAAATTCAAATAACTTTAATTTAATATAAACCATACAAAAGTAATTACTATATAGAAAATAGATTTTAAAGGAGTTTGATCAATCAAAATTTTTTAAAACTTCAACACTAGTATAGACTTGGTTCTAGAATTTCCATAATCAAGTTTCATCATACCAAAAATATAAAGTGAATGAACATAGCACAAGCAAATCAATTTAACAACCTTTTAAAAAGTATATTGAAAGTAAAAAAAAAATCACAAGAATAAATGGTCTTCTTCAACTAAAAACTATTAAAAAGAAACATATTTCTTACATATTTAAATTCTAATCGATTTTTTTTTGAACTATTATTTTTTGTTGAATGGTTTCTAAGAAAAAAAAAGAAAAAAAATGATATATATACAAACACACCCACGAAATATATATTGCAATCCAAGCTTACTTACCAAAACATGAATGTAGTTCATTAATCCTTACGATAAGTATTTTTAAATATATATAAAAATATAATTATATAATGATTAAATTATCGGTTTGACTTAAATTGTAATTTTTTAACTCATGATCTAACTCAACTTACTAAATTAAAAAAATTCTCAATCAAATTTAATTCAATCTATTACACTGATTTGGATCGTATTTACAAATTTATAGATTTTTATATTCACCCTAACTAGTAATCAAGCGGGTGATTCAGTGGAGCCCTCATGGTGTAATTGAGTAATTGATGAGCATATTTATGGGAGATATTGTCGCCGGGAATGTTGTAATTGCACAACTAAACTTGAGTGCCACCATGTTATCGGTTCGGAATTCCCCGCTGGAATTTATTTATATTTTACCACAGTTGTCTTTCAGCCAGTTACAGTTTATATACAACAATTTATTTATAACGTACTCTGGCTGTTTTTGTTGATATTTTATGTGTTTCTATAATCTACATCAGACTGTACATTCAACATTAATTTTTAAGGAATCTTCTTCGTAAGGAAAAGTCTCGTTACTTTATTTATTATAAATAGAAAGTACACTGGTTCTACTTAGACTACAGCTTTTTTGTGTTTGTTGATTTTTATTCTACATTGGGATCTTACACATTTTAAGGAATTTCATGAAGTTGTTTTACTTAATTCATTCTTCTACTAAGCGAGATTTACCTCATCAACAAATATATATATACACACATAGTTCAAACACTTTTTTGGTGTCTTTCTTTTTTAAATATCAAAAATATAACCACATAAATATAGATGATACTATTAAAAAATACACACCCAATAAGAAAATAACACGTGGACCATCTCAGGGATAGGCAGCGGGATGACACACAGATGACCTACGCTCGGACAGTTGGACCCTAGGTCATCACCCCTTTCCAGGTCACACCGCCCTTAACACAAGGTCGCCTCATGCGTGGATAACCCCTAACCGAGACAACAAGGAAATATAGCTGGGCATCATTGCCCACCCAGCTGAACCTCCACGTCACCACCGCCCTGAAAGAAAAGCCGCCTCAGAACCCTATAACAAGACTCAGGTGCGTATTCTAAAAGGGATCAGATTCAGCTTAACCTAAAAAGGGAACGTCGTTCTTCCCATACACCTCATCTTAAGGGCTGTAACCGTAGCGTCATGGATGAGCTTAATGTCCAGGACTCTCCCTTCACACAGGAGGTCCTTGAGGTCCCCCTCCCGCTAAACTTTCGAATGCCTCAGATCAAACCTTACGACGGTTCTACGAACCCCCTGGATCACCTCCAGCATTACAAAACCACTATAACGCTCCACAAACATTCCAATCCAGTGATGTGTCGAGCTTTCCCCCTAACACTTGAAAAGACGGTCGGGACATGGTATTCTCGTTCGAAACTGTGGGGTATCTGCACATTCAAAGAGATAAGTTTGTCTTCGTCTCACACTTTCTTAGCAGTAAAGGCCCCAAGAAGACCTCGGAGTCCTTGTTCAATATCGTCCAGTTAAAAGGGGAGAAGCTCCGAGCCTACGTATCAAGGTTCAATTCAGCGGCTTGGGAGATCCTCGACCTCGACCCCAGTGTCCAAATGCTGGCATTCAAGAATGGGTTGAGATCCATGATCTTCAGCTCAAAACTCACCGGTCGACGGCCCGGTGACATGAATGAAATCTTGGCCCGAGCAGAGAAATACATGTTGGCGGAGGATGACAAGGCCTTTTGGAGAGAGTGGGAAGGGGACTCCGAAAGAAAAAGGAAAGGCCCTGCTATCCCGCATCAGGAACTCATCAAATGACCCTTCCGCGAGGATAGACCCAGGGTTCTCAAGCCCTTCAGAAGCTTCACTCCTTTCAATGCATCCAGAACTGATGTCTTGATGCAGATCCAGGACAAGGTGATCTTGCAGTGGCTTCCCAAACCACTGCGCCTCAATGAGGACCGGGATAAATGGTGTTGTTTTCACAGGAACCACGGGCACGACACAGAAGATTGCCAGGCACTAAAGAACCTGACAGAAGCCCTCATCAACAGAGGGCAGTTAAAAGAATTCACTAGGCCCTGGTCAGAGAAATTCGTGGAGCCGCTTCGAAGGAGTCTCGAGCGCCCCTCCAATTGGGATAAGATGATCCGGCCTACTCGAAAAATTCTTGGGCTAAGCCACGGAGAGTCCTGCCAGAAGAAACTAGAGGTCGTTGCTACCAAGGTCATTAAAACCGTCTATGGGGGGCCCGCAGCATCACCTTCCAAGAACCGCGGAAAGACTTATGCCTGATCCATAGCTTCAATCATCGGACCCCACAAGAGACAAAAGGCGGATACGACCATCACCTTTTTGGACAAGGACATGAAGGGAGTCCAGACTCCGCATGATGACACCGTGGTCATATCTCTCATCGTGGCCAACCACGAGATCAGACCCGTCCTAATTGACAACAGTAGTTCGACCGACATCTTGTTTTATGATGCTTTCTAACAGATGCAGTTTGGAGACTCTCGGCTGGTGTCGGTCTCCACCCATCTCTATGGCTTTTTGGGGGGCCTGGTGTTTGCAGATGACAACATAGTTCTCTCGATGACCACAGGAATAGCCCCATAGGCAACTACCGTACAGACTACTTTCCTGATTGTCCGGCAGCCTTTGTCCTATAACAAAATCCTGGGCCGACTTTCTCTCAACAGGCTCCGAGCGGTTGTCTCTACATATCACTTGAAAGTGAAGTTCCCGATTGAAGGCGAAGTGAGCGAAGTTAAGGGGGACCAGCAGATCTCCCTATCTTGCTATCTTAATGTAGTGAGAGAAGGCCAAAGTACGAAAGCCCTCTCGCTCGAGTTGGATGACCTTAGGGAGAAACCCACGGAGCTAGATGATGGAAGAGCTGATCACGATACACCTCAGAGAGGATGTCTCCCGAGCCATCCAAATTGGCTCTAATCTCCCCGAAGGCCTTAAAAGACCCTTGTTCGCCCTCCTCCAAGAGAACCAGGACCTCTTTGCCCAGTCAGCGACAAACATGCTCGGGATTAGCCCTAAGGTGATCATGCACAAGTTAAATATGGACCCAAACCACAAACCAATCATCCAAAAAAAAAGATCGTTCACACCAGAATGACAAGCCGCAATCCAGGCTGAAGTGGATAAACTACTCACGGCCAACTTTATTCGCGAAGTATACTACCCGGATTGGGTATCCAACGTGGTGATAGTAAAGAAGACCAGTGGAAAATGACGAATTTGCATCGACTTCTCAGATCTGAATAAAGCATGTCCAAAAGATAGCTTCCCTTTGCCAAAGATTGACCAACTTGTCGATGCAACATCGGGGAACGAGCTACTGAACTTTATGGATGCATACTCCGGGTATAACCAGATTCTTATGTATAAGTCCGATCAAGAGAAAAAAGCCTTCATCATGGGGTAAGGGCTCTACTGCTATAAAGTTATGCCATTCGGGTTGAAGAACGCTGGAGCCACCTACCAGAGATTGGTAAATAAGATTTTTCGAGAATAAATTGGCCGAAACATGGAGATCTATATGGATGATATGCTGGTGAAAAGCATCAAAACTAAAGACCATAAAAGCAACTTGGAAGATGCCTTCAAAGTCCTTCGGTGCCATCAAATGAAGCTTAACCCCTCTAAATGTGCGTTTGGGGTCCTCAGAGGAAAGTTTCTCGGCTTCATGGTGACACAAAGGGGCACGAAGCGAACTCCGAAAAAATAGAGGTCATCCTCAGTATGAAATCACCCCAAACCATAAGAGAAGTCCAGCAACTCACTGGACTGATAGCAACTTTGAGCCGATTCATGTCAAAATCAGCAGAAAAGTTCCTCCCTTTCTTCAAAACCATTAGAAAGGCAAAGGATTTCGTATGGTCTGAGGATTGCAAATAAGCATTCAGGGAACTGAAGAGGTACTTAAGCTCGCCCCCCTTACTCACCAAGCTCGCCACCGATGAAGAGCTTTTTCTATACCTCTCTGCTGGGCATAAGGTGGTGGCCTCCGCCCTAATCAAGGAAGAGGCAGGCATCCAAAGCCTATGTACTATGTGAGCAAGGTTCTCCATGACGCATAAACCAGATATCTTCCGGTGGAGAAAATGGCATATACACTCCTGGTCACTGCCCACAAGCTCCGGTCGTACTTTCAAGCAGACACAATTGTCCTCCTGACCGACCAACCTCCTTAGCAAGTGCTCCACAAGCCGAATATCTCCTGAAGAATGGTCAAACGGTCAGTGGAACCTGGAATATTTGACATCCCAATAAAAACACACACCCAATAAGAAGACAACATGTGGACCATCCCAGGGATAGGCAGCAGGACGATACGTGGATGACCCAGGCTCGGACAGCTAGACCCCAGGTCATCACCGCCCTCCAGGTCACACCGCTCTTAACACAAGGGGCGCCTCATCCATGGATAGCTCCTAACCGAGACAGGCATCATTGCCCACCCAGCTGGACCTTCACGTCACCACCGCCCTGGAAGAAAGGCCACCTCAGAACCCTATAAAAAGACTCAGGTGTGCATTCCAAAAGGGATCAGATTCAGCTTAACCTAAAAAGGGAACGCTGTTCTTCCCATACACCTCATCTTATACTAACAAAAGCTTCAGAGCATTATCGGAGGCACTCCTTCCAGTGACCCCCTAGCTCATCTCTTCCCTCTGTGCAGGCTCCCTCGAGGCTCGGCCTCCAACTCAACAAACACATTTTTGACATCAACAATAGATTTATTATGTTATTAGGTATAAAAATGTGAAACTAATCACTCAACAATTATCCCATACTTTCCTAATTAGTAATAACTTCAAGTTTCAAAAATCACTTATTTATAGTAATCATCTAAGCAGTTACACATATCCATTTTAAAAATCACTTATATGCAATAACTACTTAAACAGTTATAAAATAACCACTACCCACTAATTCACATTTATCTATACATATTCTCTTACTATGATGAAGAGTTAATCAACGCGCGTGCTGCAATGCTAGTATATATATATATATATATATATATATATATATATATATGGATCTAACCGCGATATGTACTAACATCACATATCCAAAAATACTTTCACTTTGTTGATGTTGCAGAAAAGTATTTCGGTTTAAAATTTTGTATTTTCAATTTTAACCCTTAATTTTAAATAACTTGAATATCTATCTTACCGTGAAATGAATGCAAATGGAAACTAGAGAAATGAGCAAATTCTTTTTTTTTTTTTATGATCGAAAGTAGTAACTTTTCAAGAAATAAATATTTCTTGTAGCAAGAATCAAAATATTGTCAGATTCCGTGTTATGCAGCAGAATAAACCTTTAAATCACTAATGAATATGGAATTTGTTCTCAAATCCCAGTGAAGAATAATAATTTGCAATTTTTTTATTATTAGGTTCAATTTGTTTCAATGCAAAATAACAGTCCGAAAATCAAATATATGTAAAATTGTATTTTACTAGTGTTTGAATTATAAGAAAATCAAATTTATGTAAAATGTGATTTTACACCGCGAGTGAAAAATAATCAATTTTTTTAGTAAATTGTTTTATAAATGATTAAAAAATAATTTGTTCTTTGTAAAAATAATAATTATTCCACACTTTTAAAAAAAAAATTCACATATTATATCACTAATTTTTTAAAATATTTTTTATCGTTTATTTTATATAAAATTAATTTTATGTTATAATATACTTTATACTAACCTTAAAAGAAGATAATTCATATAAATTCCCAATTTAGAACACATTGCACAAAATTGCAGCATTGACGAGTGAAGTGAGGCAGTCAAAAGAGAGGAAGTTTCCGTGAGACATAAAAACAGTAACAAAAAGATCCTTAAAACAGTTAAACCAATCAATCACTCGATCAATCGTCAAAAAGTAATGGCAGGTTGCTTTGCAAGTATCTGCGTATCCTACAAAAATGGACCGAGGAGGATTTTTTTTTTTTAGATTTAAATTATTGAAATTAGGTAAAAAAAAATATTATTAATAATTTTAAAAATTTTATTGATAATATTAATTTTTATATTTTATATTTATATTATTATTATTATTAATAAAAAGTTTTAAGATTATAAATAAAATTATTAACTGATCTAAATCAATAACTTTAAAATTGAACCAGTTAAAAAAAATTGTGCGGTGAAAGCTACTTACTGTCATCCCACGCTTTGTATGTGGGACATCAATTATGGCTGCGTAATTCACGTTACCATATTCAATCATATTTGTCTGCAAACAATTAATCATTTGATTAAATTTTAAACTAAATAACTACGCTGGTAATTAATCTTTCGATCCTAAAAGAGTAAAAAGCAAATGCTGCTTTCCTTTTCTGTATTAGCCCACAAAAAATGTAGGGTCCAACTATGATCTCTTAGATGGTAGAAAAAGATCAGTAATGCTAAATTAGTAGCAAAGATCAGCTTGCGCCATTTAATTAAATTTTTTTTTTAGCGACTCAAAGGCAAGCCATCCACAAATTATTTAGAAAATTCCCTAGGAAAATATTTGTGATATGATTACTCGTGGATATGAAGATTGACGATAACTTTACTTGTACCCGTCGGGTACGCGCAAAATCCAACCCTAACAGAGAGGGTGGTTTGGAAGCCATTTTTTCACGAGAAGTCGCATGCATATGAAAAATTAAAATACCAGTCGAATATGGGGATGGGTGTGAAGAGAGTGATATTCGACCCGATGGATATCCGTGTGTATATATATATATATATATATATATATATATATATATTCTTTTATCTAATTAGGAGAGAATATTGTTCTATTTGTGTTAACTTATCTATTTTATGATTTTGGATTGTGATTGTTGGACATGTGAAACAAAATGATAAGTTTTTTTTTTTATTTTCTCTAAATAATTTATTATTTTTGTATTAAATAAAACGGATACGGATTACACGATGAGTACCTATGCTCGTGATGGAGATGGGGATGTATACTCGTCAAGTATAGAGATGGGTACAGTTAATTTTTTTTTTCCGTGGTTGCAAGGGAGAGGTACCCAATCCAAATGTGCCCTGTTACCATCCCTAGGATTGGAAGCAACATCCTTCTATTTATTCCACAAAGTATCTGCTATTTCACTCACACTACTATGGTTTGTGATAAAAGATACTTGCTTACATTTATGGTAATTGTGTTACATTTCATGGTAATGCAATGTCAATTTGTGGTACGTGATTCCCATTTCGTGATAAAAGTTATAGTTCATTATAAATAGTAAAATGGACCCTGGAATTTGCCAAAAAAAGTAAAGATCATAAACCCGCAAAAGTGTCCACCAAAAAGTCAATATGAGGGCTCAATGAATTGAGGTGGGTTACACCATGTAGATTTTTCTAAATTTCATTTTTAGTCTTCGAAGTATACAATGTTTTCTATTTTGGTCTTCAGATAAAAAAAAATTTCTCAATTGATGTTATTAACTATTGATTACATCTTATTTTGGTCCCCAATATGATTTTTCGACGGATTTTGATTGGGAATTGCCAAATTAACATGTGGACATGAGCTCAATTTGCTATATCTGACTAGGCTAACATTCAAATGTTTAATATAATGTAAAATATTGATTACATTGTTATCAAAACAAATAATCTATGAACAAAAATGATGAACATATTGTATGATAAATTCAAATCCCGAATTTTGTGATTGTTGAATGGTAAAGGCATTTTCCCAACTCATATTGATTTACTTGAAAACCATAGAGAAATAAATCAGAGAGAAATTAACCATATAAACAAGTTGATTAATGCAAATCAAAGAATTTTACATACCGAGCTAACAGTTTTTAGGCAAATCGAACAAGTCTTTATTATCAACACTTTTTTTAAAATTTCATTCGAAAAGTGGTACAGTAACCCATTTATAATTCTCCTTTTGTGGTGTCGTTTTTAGATAGCATATGATTTTCTTTTTGTGGTGTGCACTTTAAGAAATGAGATATTTGAGCTAAGATCAGCAAAGGTTGGTTAGGTTAACATGCTGATTTAGTCATTTTTGATCAAAATTCGTCGAAAAATCATACAACGGATCAATATAAGATGCAATCAATAGTTGATAACATCAATTGAGAAATTTTTTTAATTGTAGAACCATAATAGAAAACAAAATATACTTAAAAAACTAAATACGAAATTTATCTTTTTTCGTTTATATCTTTTCTCGCATTTACATATTATACTAATCCAGCTTTTCAAAATTATCATTTGAGTATAAAATTTGCCCTAATGAACAATAACAATGATAAGAAATGCAGGTTCCCTAATGCTTTTCACCAAAAAAAATTGAAAAGAATAAGCCATGAATTTTATCATAGTCAAATCCTATGAATGACACTAAATTTGTTCTTCATCTCTCCTAATTCAACTTATGAATAATGCATTACAATTTTATTATGGATATAGATATTAGTGGAGTTTCTTTTATAAAGACTATTTATATTTCTGTTTAATTTATAATTTTTTTTATTTTCAAAATAAATAAAAAATTCAATACAAAGCATAGATTTTTAAAAGTTTTCACTACCAATCGAATTTCCAAAATTCAAAAGAACAATAATGGTGGACAAAAATGCGGGTCCTTATCAACGCTCTACCCCAACAAAAATGCCAAGAAGAAGCCGTGAATTTTTATCATAGGCAAAACATAAGGTCTCTTTCAGCTACTGCGCATATGTGTCACAAATTCTAGAATTGCTTCATCTGTTTCACTTCCACTTGGCAGCTTTATACTTGCCAGAGAAAGAGGTATCTCAGTCAAAACATCAATCTCTTATCCCTTCACCGTACACACCTTTACTCAATCAATTGTCACTGGTCCCACCTCATCCCCAAAAGTCCACCCATCCACCCATCCATCCAACGCCAAAACGCTTGCCACTCGTATTCGAGTAAATATATTGTTACCAACGGTGATAAATGAGTAAATATCTTGCTTGGATAAATATTTCGGATTTTTTGAGGTTTTTTTTTTTTTAAGAATAACAAATTGAATTTTGCTCTCACAAATCCGTAGAATTTTATTAGTAATTACAGTAGTAATTAAATAAAAAATAAAAATATTTAAATATTTAATTACTATTGTAATTCTTATGATTATCAATAAAATAAATTTTGATTTTGTAGTAATTAACATGAAACCGGATTCATTAACACTTGACTCTTAACATATTCGAGTTTGATTTTTTTTTGGTCAATATATAAAATAAATGAATACAAAATATTAATTTGGTTATTGGTTATAACAATAAATTTGATTGTTCGATTTTAAAAAATATATATGATGAAAAATATTTTGTTTATTTCAAAAAGTGAACCAACCAATCGAAATAGACTCGTAATCGAATGCACACCCTTAGTAGGTACCATTTGGTTTAGGTATAATTTTAATTAATCGTTTTTGAAAATAAAATAGTTTTAGTGTTAAACAACTGTTATGACATAAATTTACTTTTTTTTTAAAACTCTTTTCAACTTTTGATTTTTTATTTTCAAAACCTCTTTTAAAGATGGTTGATTTATGTTTGGGGAAATAAAAATCATTTTACAAACTCTTCCAAACAGGAATATTATGTCAAATATAATTGCATTTAGTTGAAATTGTGTGCTGAAAAAAATTTTAAAAAAAAATTTACCTATGAAGTTATTCTTTGTGTCTATTTTATTTTGAATTTTAAATAAGTGTCAATTTAGCTCTAAATGTTTTATTTTAATTCAATTGAGTTTTCTGTTCAAATCTGTTTATTCATTCTTATTATTTTACACCAATTTTAATGGTTTGTTGTTAATTCTCGAAAGTAAATTTATTTTTTTTTAAAATTTTATAATTGTTCAAATTTTATATATTTTATATTATTGGATAGTGATAATATGTAATTGTTTTTTTTTAAAGATAACATGTAATCAATTTTATTATAATTCCTTTCAAAAAATTTATTTTTATCATGATAAATATGTGTTTCGACGCAACCTTTTGAAAATAGGTTATTTACAAACCCTCCTTGGCCACGTTTGGGTTCAAGGCAATTTTTTTTGCCCTTTCTTTTCTCACTCTGCCACCTGTCTCTAAACCACTCCAACATCACACAAAACCCAAACATCACTCGGTCGCGATACGACATCCCGTAAAAACAAAATAAAAAAATCTTTATGCTTCATATAGTCCTCTTCAAAACTCTCTGATCCCACCCTCCATTTCCCTCATGGACTAACGGAACATCCAACAAGAAAACCCACAAATCTCAAACCCTCGGAGGAAAAAATAATCTGAAATTCTCCAGATGGAGAAATACCCGTACAACTCGTATCCCGACTCAGCCGACTCGTCTCCGAGATCTCGCGAGATCGAATTTGATAACCCGACGCCATGGGAGGACCAGCCGTCACAACAGCAGCAGCCGCAGAGCTACAAAGCGAAGTTCATGTGCAGCTACGGCGGCAAGATCCACCCGCGGCCTCACGACAACCAGCTCGCTTACATCGGTGGCGAGACCAAGATCCTCGCTGTCGATCGCGGCATCAAGCTGTCCACCATGCTTTCCAAGCTCTCCTCTCTCTGCGGCGATGTCGATATCTCCTTCAAGTACCAGCTCCCTGGGGAAGATCTCGATGCCTTGATATCGGTCACCAACGACGATGATCTCGAGCACATGATGCACGAATACGACCGCCTTTACCGTGCCTCGGCTAAGCCGGCCAGGATGCGTCTGTTCCTGTTTATGGCTTCTTCGACCGGTAGTTTTGGCTCTGATGGGTCTAAATCAGACCGGGACCGGTTTGTCGAGGCTCTGAATTCTGGTCCTACTCAATCGCCCACCGAAAAGCCCCCAACGGCTGCTCCCAATAATGTGGATTTCTTGTTTGGATTGGGGAAGGGGATGGCGCCGCCGCCGCCGCCGCATGTGAAAGTGCATGATCCTGTGCCGGAGCCTGTGGCGCTGCCGCTTCATCCTCCGCCGTTGCAGCTGGAGATTCATCCCGGGATGGTTCCTGATGATCGGGTCATCGGGTCGGATCATTGCGTGAATCCAGTTGAGATACAGAGGCAACTGCAGGAATTACAGAGGCTGCAAATTAGGGAGCATGAACAGCATGCTATGTACAGGAGAAAGAGCGATGAGAATCTCACGGGAGCTTACTCTGAACCCGGAGGATACTACGCGCAGAAGTTGCCCGAAAAGCCGCAGCCGCCTGTGACTTTACCAGTTACCGTACAGCAAACGGTGCCGGCTCCTGTGGGATTCTGGCAGGAAAATCAAATCTCAGCCGGAGGTTTCCCAGCGAAGATGACGACAGCACCGGGACAACCGGAGCAGCCGATGTACATGATCCCTGCTCCTGGTACTGTTTACCACGCACCACCACCACCAGCAATGATGAGACAGGTGACCGGGCAAGCCGGTCAAGGGTACTACACCAACGTACAGAGAATGGCACCTGATGTATACAGGGAGCAGCCGATGTACAACATGATACCACAACAAACGCAGGCACCGCCATTATCAGCGGCGCCGCCGCCACAACAGCCGCAGATGGGGATGGTACGGCCAGTCGGCGGTGGTGGTGCAGTGGGTGTGACAGACGGTGCGTACGCACAAGTGGCGTACGATAGTGGGGTTGGGAGACAGGTGTACTATACCGCTGCAGGAGGAGCGGTTGTGGTGCCGCCACAGTACCAGCAGCAAGGAGTTGGTGTGGCTGTTAGTGGTGAGATGAGAGCAGGCGCTGGTGGGTTGGGTCAAGATGGGAAGATGGTCAACAAAGTTTGAGTATGAATTTTAAGGTACTATATATGAATATTATATAAGTAATTTAATTTTGAATGTTAAGTTATGTTTTAATGTTTTGTGAATTTTTTAGATTTTCTTGGTTTTGTATACTAATACATTGCAGACGAGTTTGTGATTTAATTAAGTCTATTAGTAGTCTCTTTCAATATGTTTAATTCTTTGGTTTTATGAATTTTGATCCAGTCAGTTTAATTTTGGGTTTAGAGTGTACAGGCTGAACACTTTGATACCTTTCATGTTTCTTGGACACAGAAGCTAGGTCTAACAGCAGGATAAAAGCTCATAAGATCCTAATTTTTTATGAAGCCAATCTTACCACCAATAGGAAAAATTCACTTAGCTTAATCCTTTTTACCATATTAGTAGTTTATCTTATTAGCAGCACTTGTAGACCAAACTTCTTCCTTCGTTTACCATATTAGTAATTTCTTTTTCTTTCTTATTTTGGCATCATTTAGTGATAAAAACACTTATTTTTGTCCATATTTTCTTTTTCCCTTGTTCGTTTAAAAGTGACATCACAAAAGTTGGAAAAAGCTGCTTCCTTGGTATTTATTGGCTAGAACAATGGTGGCAAGGAATTTTGAAATCAATTTGACAAACTATTTCCACAGAGAAACTGAAGCACCAACATGAAAACCCTAGAGAGATTTAGTAAGAGGATATATTGAATCGAGTCGCTGATGAATTTGAGAAATTTAGTTGTGAATGCCGGCTTGGTTTAGTTGTTAAAATCATGTTGTCGTACAAAAGATTTAGGATCACATCCCATTCACAATTAGGAATTGAAGAATAAGAGAAGCTGATGAAGTTGAGATAATCAATTGTGAATGCAAAGATTTAGAATCGAGTCCTGCTCACATTAGGGATCGGAGCATATGATAAGCAGAGCCGAAAATACCGTTGTATAGATTATACAAGTGAAAAAAAATGAAATGAGAAATTTTGTTAGACAAAGACAATTTAGACTTTGGTGGCGTATTCTTTCTATAGCATCTACAAAATGGGTAGGCACAACTTGAAACCTTTGCATGTGGTAAGATATCAGAATCTATCTTTTGGGCAGGCTAAGGGTCAAATACATGAAAAGTTCAGAATTTTTGGCAAAAATATAGGACTTACAAAGAAATTCAAACTAGTAGAAATGTAGAAATTTCAATAGATTTAGACCACTTTCGAGCCAATAACTTGCAAATCATGCTTTAATTTTAGATATTTGAACTTAAACTATTGAAGATACATGGAAAAAGAATCATGCAAAAGACCACACTTTCCACATGCGCAAGCAAACAAATTGTTTGTTCATATGCAAATTAAGAGCATTTGTCCTTTCTCAAGATGTCTCATCAAGCCTTGAATTTGCACAAAAACTTTGATATTTTTATATCATGATAATCATTTTTTTCTCCACTAATACTGTCTGCAATTGACGAGTGTGGAGGATTAGGTAGCTGTTGTTCTCATCAATAATGACTTAAAAAACATGTATATAAAACAATTTCTTTGAATTCAAGTAGAAGGGAAAGGGTCTTTTTATCTACTTGTATTACTTACTATAGTAGTATTTTCCAAGGCAGCTTTTGCATCAACAATATGAGTTGTCATTGTTTTGCTGACTCTATTTTGAGGTGGCGTGGCATCAATTTGTGCGTAGAGTTGTTTTTCGTTTTGACTTCACTTGGAGCCCATTGCCTGGTGATTTACTCAAATTGTTAACTATAATTCTATAATTAAGTAGTTAGGATATTCTCTGTAAATGAGGAGTGTGTGTAATCCACTAATTCTAGGCTTCTAGCTTCTATTCTTATCCATTTGAGTTTGAATTTTATATATAAATAAAAATAAAAATTTTAATTAGCCTGTTTTCTATAGTATTCATCTCCTTCTGAAATAGGCTGCACTGCAAAAATGCCCACTTTACTACTACTTGCTACTGATCAAGGGAGTTTATTGGACCCAATGCTCTGCTGCCCTAAGGTTTGGATTTTAGAATACCAAAAAAAAAATTTATATTCAGAAGAGAACGATGTTTTCAAACGTGGGGTTTAAAAAACCTCCCTGGGCGTTTAAAAAACAATAAGCGTTCGTGCTTGTGGAGTATACGCCTTCTCTGCTGGAGTGCACGTCTTAGTTTGAGGCGTACCTTTCATTACATTATTTGAAAGGGGAATGCTTTTTTTTTTTTTTTTTGAGGCGTACACTTTTCTGTCAGTTAGTGTACGTTTTTTTCATTTTAGAGCATATTTTTTTTATTTTATGTTGAATTTAATTATTAACTATTTACTTTCAAAAACTAAAAAATAAATAATTGGAAGGTATATGCTTTAACACTATGTCTCATCTTACAAAGAGAAACGTTTTATCCTATTTTACAAAAAGTAAAACGTTTAGAATTTGATAACATTGGAAGATAATATCAAAAAAAAAAATTTATAATTTATTTTTTTAATTGATAAATTGATTTGAATCTCAATCATTTTTTATCGGCACGTTTTGAACTTTAAATTTTGAAATGTATAACATTTCATGCATAAAAAAACGAGCTACTTAATCAAAATATAAGGTAACAAAACTATCTCTTAATCCATTAATTATATTATCACTTCATCCATTGAAAATGAAAGATATAACCACTATATAAGTGAACAAATAAATAAAAAAAGTACCGAACTTGACACTTAATGGTTTTTCTTGATTTTGTTTTTCTGTGTACCAAATCTTAATTAGCCTTTGATCCATGATGGACTTGTAATACGTAAGTTCATTTTATGAATTTCCCCTTTTAGCAAAAGATAGCATAATTAATACTCTTTTTGCTTAAGCAACTGAAAAGGTGTTATTGTAATTAATTACTGGCCATTGTTGGAAGTTTTCATGATTTTGTTTTTGTCGTTCTTCAATTAATTTCGATTATTTGAAGTACTTAAAAAAAGTGAAATAACCATTATTGACGTCCATCAATCGTCAGAGTTGGACCATTTCTGCTGTATTAATCAATCCATACCTTCTTTTAGGTTGTGATGAAAATGAATTGGATTTTATTCGGTCAATATTATATAGTTCACACTTCTTTATTATAAGAATATGCAGAAATTCGGTGATGATCAAAAGTTAAAAAGGGAGAATACATTATTCAACATCGCATTGAATTATTTGTGGATTGTATAGCAACCCAAGCAGGATGAAATGAATGAGAATAAATGAGAAGAAGAAAAGGGAGGAAAGGAAAATGGGAATTACTTGGTGAAGTGATGAGAGCATAAATCAATTTGAGGGAATCATTTTTCTTATGGAAACAGAGCATCAATCACTTTAATATTTGGATTAAACTTTTTAGATGATTTAAACATCATTAACAAATGAAATTGAGATATGATATACAGTGTTAGTTATTATCTAGGAATGAATTTGGTATTAAATTAGGTTTTTTATTTTTATATTTTAACGACAACCTCTTATTTTAACCGTCACTTTTGAACATTCTATATAAGATATTTGGGTTTGGCATTTGTTCCGGTTAGCGTATCAAAATATATACAACTTAATTTCTTTTGTCATTGAAATCTTGATTCAATAATAGAAGAATTAAGATTAAGACTTGTGAATATGTGCGTGAGTTATTTATCCAAATTATTAGTTATTTTTTATTTTATTTTAGGTGGGTCTTGTGGGTTATATGATAGTATTAAGCTTGTATTTTAATTCGTAATTCAATAAAAAAAATTAATATCTACTACCACTATTTTCTAGTCGAGATGAAAACAATTAGTTATTAAATTAGTTGGGGTAAAATGAATGCATTTTCATTAATTTATATGAGCTACACAATAGAACATAACTAAGTACTTTTTCTTTATCACTAATCTTGGTTAGAGTGAAAATTTGATTAAAAATCTCTTATATGACAATAAATAACAATACCAACTAAACTAGTTAACAATCACGTTTATTTATTAAATAAAAAAAATACTCTTATGTTAGAACTTTGGCAAAATATAACCGCATTGATAATATCAATTATATCCATACTTTGAAAAGATTTTCTTTTAACAATAGAAATTTATCGAGTCAATAGACTACACAAAATAAAATAAAATAATATTTTCTTTTATTTTATTTCTTTCATTGTAGGCACTTTTTCTGCTGCCACGTGGATAACAATTTTGCAATAACGAGAGAGAGAAAACGGAAGGAAAACAAAAAATAAATAATAAAAGATAAAAGAAAAAATTGGACTCACATTTGTGTGGCCTCACAACTAGTGATACATAATAGTAAAAGTGCATTTAGGAATCAAATAGAGGCAAATTTAAATACAATCTTTTCTTTTTTGTTTTATTTTCAACCAATGTGAACCCCTTTAACCAAGCTAAGAGTATGATACAATCCCTCTAAATTAAATCTCACTAGATACATTTTTTTTAATAAAATAATATACTGTCATTAAAAACACTCTTAGAAAGCACTAAGATATGACTTACAGCTTGGGATTTTGAAGTCATAAGTTCAACATTTTTTTATGTTCTATTGTGATCACTATAGAGTTATTTAATTAAATAGTTTATTTTTTTCGATGTGTAGAGTGTGAAAGATCATGCACATCGAGATTCAGAGTTTAGAGTGTGCTCATAAAAAATAATTGATGTCCGCATTAATTCCTCGGTTATAAAAAAAAAAACACCACTCTTAGATGATAAAAGAAATATGTTTAATGTTACATTTTTTTACCATAAAATGTTCAGGAAACTTCTAACCAAAACAAATCAAAAAGTAAAGTTTCATCGATGTTCTACATAAGATTTTATTTATTATTATTAAATGTGAAAGGTCTATGCTTTAGTTTGCAATTTGTTCCCTGAATCTCTCTCCTTTGCCTCCACGCATTATTTTCTCTTTAATTCTCATCTTTATAAATGCTTGCCTTATGTTCATACCAAATCCCATTACTAAAATACTATATTTCTTCCAATCAAAGTCTCCTTTGGCAATTTGTTCTGCAAATATGGATCCCAAGTATGCTCATCCTTACCCTGCCCCAGGTATTTCTGTCTTAATTGATCTCATTCTTTTCTTCTTTTGATTTTAGGTTCTTAATTTTAGTTAACGTATATATATACATTGTTTTTTTTTAAATCTTTTATACATGTCTTCAATTCTAAAATTGCGAGCTATTTTGAGGGAAATTTACATAATTATGTTCTTAGTTTTTCCAAAAACAAAAATCTGTGTATTTTATTTTGAGGGTAGTGATCACTTTTGGTTGATTTTGATGCAGGTTCTTATGAAAGGCCTGCAGTAGTAATTGTGGAACCTCCTCGACAATATAAACCAGAAAGGAGAGAACCTAGTTTTTTTGAGGGATTGTATGTATTCTACATGTAGTTTAGTAATTTTTTTTTTGTGACGAGTTAGGGTTTCTAGACTTTTGAACCGATTAATCTTTTGAACATTTAAATCGTCTGGTTCACCGGGTAAAACTTGAAATAAATTCCGTCCGGATTTCTCTAAAAGAGTTATTTAGTATGAAAGACATACAATTCAGATGAAATTAATCTGTTTTTTTCTTCTTTTTTGTGATTTTTTTTGCAGCCTTGCAGCTTTATGTTGCTGTTGTCTCTTGGATGATTGCTGCGATTCCGGCTTATGTATGGACTAGTTGTTCTATCTTGCAATGGCTCGCTGTATGGAATATAAGAAGAGATGTTAGGTATATAATAATGCTGCTGCAAATCCTCCAATTTTGTTGGAGATTAATACTAACTTAAGACTATGTAATACAAAATTAACAGTTTAGTGATGTATAAAAACCGAAAAATAAAACATTTTACGATAATGTGATGCGATTTCATTGATTAAAAGTTTAGGATATATCTTTTAATGTTTGTTTTTTATATATATTTTTTTTATCTTTCACTTTACTTTTAAATTTTAATACACAGTTAATCTCATTTTTCACTAGAACCTCTTGATTGATAGATAAAGTAAAAAAAAAAACCTTAAAATAACAAAAAGCAGACTAATTTCCCATGTTGAAGCATCAATTAAGCTATAAAACATAACTAACACGATTTTTAAAAATATATAACATTTGTTAGAACATCTTCATCAAAACCAGAAGACCCACATACCCTTTAATAATTAAGCTCTAGAAGCAGGCCAAATGGCTCAACATCATCATCATAAGTAGTGACACCTTGTCACATATGTGACTCATAATAATTGAGGAAACATTGACAAAGGTCCGTTTGAGTATATTTGTCTAATATGGCAAACGTACAAGTGCCCAAGCCTATAATAAGAGTGATGGAGAGAATAAGGAACTCAAATCTATCCTCATCTCTTCACTGTGTTGTACACCAATTTTCCCAAACAAGTTTTAGATTTTCAGGTCTTGCACTAGTTCCACCATAAGGCAAGGACTAAGATTATTAATAGTACATGAAATGAAAAAACAAAAAATACTTTATATCAACATCTTGAAAATATGGTATATTTAGGAAAACTGGTTTCGATGATCTTTTTGAGATTACTGATTCGAGTTTCTTTGAGGTCACGATGCAAGGTTTTCTTATGAAATTTTTCAAGTTCGGCATTTCTTAAATTTAAGTATTTGGTTTCATTAAAAAAAAATCAAGTAATTAAATGTCTTAAAATTTTAAGATCAAATTCTCGTGACAATAACTTATTCATGAATAAAATGAATTGTTGTGATGTGAGTTGAAGCCACGAGGGAATTGAGTAAACTACATTTGATCGACTTAGAATTGAATCTTTATGCCAGCAAGGCAATAACTTTTTTATGGGTAAGGAGAGTTGTCGAGGAAATTGTATCGATCATCTTTAAATAAGCTCAATATTTATTTAGGTCCCTAAATTTAATAATACAATAAATTTGATTATAATTTTTTGTACATATATAAAAAAAAAATACGATATATCATGAAAAAAAATGTAATAATTCTTTTTAGATTGAAGTTATTTTTATTTTTATTTTTCACTAATAAAAATTGAAAAACCACAAAATGTAACACACAAGATGAAAATTCTCTATAATTTAAAAATGATTGGTGCAATTTTCCCTTCAGAATTATAAATAGTTAATTAAAAACTAAATATTGAGAAAATTGAAGTCAACATCTTAATTGATTATATGAGATAATTCTTTAGAAATCATAAAAAGCCACCGTTGCAAGTTTCTACAATTTAATGAACGTGTGAGACGAAAGGGATGGACAAGGGAAAGTTCATTGAATTAGTAGTACATCTTCAACCACTAAGTTGAAGCTTCTAAAAGAGACAAGTTTCGTACAATCTTAGCCCATGGGCTCAAGAAATAGCCCAAAAACGATCCAAACACACCAAAGTCAATGCCACCTTCCTAGTAGTCCCCAAATTGAGAAATACTTAACTCGACTGGTTGTAAAACTTAATTTTTATATCGGATAAAAATTTTATTGATAATTTTAAAAAAAAATTATTGATGATGTTCATGTATTTACTATTCACACTATCAATAAAGTTACATAACAATTACCAATAAAATTTTAAACTCGGTACAAAAATGGAGTTTTACACTCAATTCAAACAAAAATTTTACCTCCAAAAATGGATCCATGTATTCAAAAATGGCCGAAGTTAATGAAATGAGAGTATGAAATAATTTATATTTTTTTATAATTAGAAATTAAATCAAACATTTTTTCAAAAAATAAAAAATATATAAACAGGTTCTAAAAAAACCGAATTTTGTATAAAAAAACTGTTATTACTGTTATTTTATGTAACTAAACAATTTTTAACTTTACTATTATTTTATCAAAAACCTTTTTTTAAATTATAAATCAAAATTATTATTATGTCAAACGTTATCTTAACAATAAAAACTACATGTGATTAATGGTGTAGATTTTTATTGTATATACATATTTGTAAATGAGTGCATGTGAGCACTATATGTATGATACACGATGTAATTTACACTATCAATTATGATTAATGCACGATCTTAAAAAAGCAAACTGAATAAAATAAATTATTACTCGATGGATTCGAGTTGAACTAACAAATTTTCGATTTTTAAATTTTGTTTACAACGAAGAGGCTAAATGCTCACCCCAACCTATAAAAGTAAAAAGTATAGTATCACCCCAAAATCATTCACCATTGGTGAAACAATTATATATTTGCAAGTGAAACAAACATTGATACGACTCCCACTCAACCTTGAGCAAATACAATGGCTTCTTTGCTAACTACTTAAATCATTTTAACAGGTGTCAAACAAAGCTGCACTCGAGAATGCCGACAAAAATGTCTTTTCCTTCCCAAGATTCTTTTTCGCTAGGTGGTTGCTGGAATTTTTCTATTTTTTTCTTCTTTTTTTTCCCTTTGTCACAGTACATAAGATGGATGGTAGCTAGGAAACCCTAATTAGCGAGATACTTGTAGCTTAAATCTTAGGGATTTAAAGTACTAATCCTTGAAGGGTTAGGAATATTAAAAATGTTGGAATTTTATATTTAAAATTTATCTGCTCAAATTTTAGATAAAAAATATTACCACAACGATTAAATAGGGAAAACAAATAAAGAGTAAGAACAACAATAATTAATATAGTTCGGCAACTTTTTTACTTACATTCACCAACAAACTCATTACTTTATTAATCTTTTGTTACAACTTTAAGAATAACAAAAATGTTAAACTCTCGTTACCTCATCATCCAAAAGCTTCAATACAACCAAAATCTTTCAACCTGACTCTTGTTATAAGTGCTCTCTTGACTTGACAACCTAAAACCTCAATACACCCAAAGCTTTTACCCTAGCTCTAGCAGTAAATTTATCTGATTTATAATGTATATTAGAATTATGAGTGTAACTCAAATCTTCTATAGGATCCCTTTTTATAAATGATATTTTCCTAATATTACTAGAAAAATTACAACAACGTAGTAATAATTATTACTATTACTACTCTTACTAAAACAAGCAATTATAAAATAGAAAAACTTTTTTCCGAAACCAATTAGAAATCCCTCTTGCAAGGATTTGAGCTTAAATCTTAACAAATCTCCACATTGATTCAAATTCTCCACCTCATCATCGAATTTGACTTCTTTCTCTGGTTGGTGTGATACTTCCTTTTGGTCTTCTTATCTCATCGACTTACTTTTGAAGTAACCATCATCTCATTGTTTTACTCATCTCTTGATATATTTACGAACAATTATTCATCCCCGAACACACTTGGCCTCTTCAACTTATCTCTCTTTGGAGGTGCCACAGGAACCTTCCCATCCATCCAAACTTCTTTCATCTTTAATTTATCAATTCCAGAAGATTGAGTAAAATATCTCTTTATAGGTCATCTCAAGCTTGTCCCATAAACTCCTTGGAGATGTCTTAAATAATACGCTATACCTTATCTCGGGAGCTAACGCTAAATGAATTGTACTCACCGTCCTCATTGATATATCTTCTCAAACTTCTTCCATCATATCTAGTGGCTTGGACTCTTCAACCATCTTGTAAAGCCCTTATCACGTCAGCACATATTTGATAGAACTTTGTCAAAGAGAAAAGTCATTTTCTTATCAAATCACTTAATATTAATTTTTACCTTTTTTTTGTTGTGTTTTTGTTATCACAACTACAATTTTGATACCACTTGTTGGGATTTTACTTCTAAAATCCACATGCTCAAATTTTAGACAAAAAATACAACCACAACAATTAAATAGGGAAAACAAACAAAGAACCAGAATACCAATAATTAATATGGTTCAACAACCTCTTTGCATACGTCCACTAACAAACTCACTATTTTATTAATTTTTTGTTACAACTTTAGGAAAAGCAAAATTGTTAAATTCCAACTACCTCACAACTCAAAAGTTTTAATACAACTAAAGCTCTCAACCTAACTCTAGTTATAAGTACCCTCTCTATTTGACAACTCAAAACCCGCAATACATCCCAAAGCTCTTAACCTAATTCTAGTAGTAAATCTCTTTGATTTACAATGTATATTGGAATTATGAATGTGACTCAAATCTTCTCTAGGACCATTTTTTATAAAGGATATTTTCTTAATATTATTAGAAAAATTACAACATAAAAACAATTAATACTACTACTACTTTTTTACTAAAACAAACAACTACAAAATAGAAAAAATTTTTTCCAAATAAATTAAAAATCTTCCTTACAAGAATTTAAGCCAAAATTCTAACCCAAAAAAAATTATTACTTTTCAATTAAATATAGGCTCCATGGTCTAGTGCCACCTTCGAGCTTTTCGTATAGAGAACCTGGATTCAATCTCCTTCCCACCAATATAAAAAAAAAAATACATTTCAATTAATATTTTATAATTAAATATCCTATTTTGACTAGGGTTGCAAAGAACAAAGTTACCTTTGCGTCCTAAAAGCGAGAGATCAGAGAGAGATCACCTTTACGCTCTTGGACATTAATTTACCACTTGACCTTATGGACACTACATATTTTAATAAAACAATATATACAATGGTAAAATCAAGGGTAATTGCACTTGAGGTCCTTTAACTCTTGTCATGCAACGCTTAAATAACTAAACTATGAATTACGCACAAGAAATCTTCAATTTTTCAATTAGTTATAATGTTATCATCTTTATTAATGAAAAATTATTTATTTTTCGAGATCGGTTTCATGGTAACTATCATGAAACCATGAAAGTTACTATAAAACCGTGAAGATCCTTTAATAATTACGGGAAGGTAGAGTAGTAGTAATGGTACAAAGATTTTTCTTTTAATTTGTATTGCATGGTTTTTAATACAACGTGTGGACCACGTAGCATCACATCGTAGCATCACAACGTGTGGGATCAATTTTTTCAATATAAAATTAATTTTTTTTACTTTGAGATAATTGAATACAATAAATAAGAGTTCCAATAAAATCTATAAATCATTTGTAAATCATCCAATGGTTTTTTAGAATATTCTATTTACATGCTGCTTTTTGTGGTTTTTTTTTATAATTTTTAATAGTAAAAAATAGGAAACTAATATTTTCAATATAAAAAATTTTTATTTTTTTTCCTCATAGTAACATCATAGAATTGGTCTATGAAAATAACAAATAGGCTGATAAGGAAATGATGAAGACCAAATGAAGCTTTGACCACTGCTTTCAGCTACGAATCTTATTATTCAATTTAACTCCAATAGCTATTTACTTAATATCACTATTAAAGTAAGTATGTTTGGACAGTTCAGTGAAATTAAAAAAAAAAACAGAAATTTATATTTGAGGTAAGATTTGAAGTTAAGAATGTCATTATTAATGGGATTAACCTTTATTTTTTTTAGCCCCAACTATAATTAATGAAAGGATTTATCCATAATCCATTCGTTATTGACTTATTGTGATTTGGTTAGAATGGCACTACTTTAATCCCGATATCCTTTTCACCTGTCTCTCTCTCTCTCTCTCTCACACACACCCCCAAACAAAAACAACCATCCTTTCAATTGCTTTATACCTACTTTAGACAAGGATCTAACATAGATTAAATTCACTTTTTACAATCGGGATATGATACTTGAAATTTTTTTTAAAAAAAATAAGTTTTTTAAAACATAAAAAAGGTAAAAGTGAGTTCATTTATCTCCTACCTCACATCAATAAGTAATTTAGTGATAATAATGATTGTAAAGTATTGGATTAAATTACGGAGTTATTATTGAAAATGTGGATATCAATGTTTGTATTTATAACTATTATGAATTGTTCGTACAAATATTTTTAAATTTTATCTGTTGAATTATCATGGGTATCACAAAATTATCTCACATTATCACGGTTTGATGAAATTATATTAATATTTAATATTCAGTTTTATTTAATTATGATAATATAATATTATATAATTTTCATTATTACTTTTGTTGATGGTTAAAAGAGAACGAAAAAGAGTGAAGGCGCGCATGTAGTGAGAGAGTGCATCTTGTTGCTGATGTTTAAGAATCTAAAAGACACTTTGTGAGGGCTTGAAGATTGAGAATTATTCGACGCTTAAGTTAGTATGCTTTCAGTTATAAAATAATTGAATTTAGTTGAAACTTTAAGACAAAAAAGCTTTCATTTTTTGTTTTTGAACTTGAAAATGAGGGTATGAGCATCTTTTGTATAATGAGAAGACTAATTCATATTAGGAGGGTGTTTAATTCATTTTCTCTTACATTATGATTTCATAAATGGTTAAGACTGGACCAACGATTTGATGTAAAAATTACTTTTTTACCTTTAAATCAGTAATTATCAATTTACATTTATTTGCGAAGTGATTTTTTTACTATTTACTTCATCATATGTCGTCTTATGATTGAATGATAGATTTTACCCGCGTCATTTTTTTTGTTTTTAATTTTACTTCATCTTTGGACCAAAGTCAAATGTATAACCATCTTTTTTATTTGAATAATATTGTTTTACTTTAATTGAATTATTAGTTCATGTATTCTTTTACATAAATTACAAAAAAATATTTTTTTGTTTTAAAATTAGATGATTTATAAGGTGTTGTCATTATCTTTTAAGATTATTTAATATTCTAATAATAATTTTATTAAAAGAAAAAGAATAATGGATAAACCATTTTATTTTTCCATTGGGAATTGAATAATTGATTAACAAAAGATTACTGTCCTTTTATTTAACCCAAAAAAAAAAGAAACAAAAGAGGACTCGAACTGACACGTGGCGAAAAATATATGGACAAAAATGTTGATTAACCATATTACCCTCGCTTTGACACGGTATTCACACGCGTTCTCACTAATTCACCACCATGGTTGCTTCCCGCTCACGAAGGACCATCCAATTCACTTTCCGTCCATGTCAGCACCACTGGACCCCATCTCCTAAGAAATCCTAAATTCACGCTTGATGCCGCCCAAATTCACCTGCAAACCCAAACCCAAATCACAATATAGATCCAACGCTTTCACATACAGCCACGTGGACAAAGCTCTACATATCCGCCGTCCATGCCAGGTAACCCGGTCAGCCCTTTTGAGCAGCATGAAAAACAAACATCCACCGTCAGATCAATGGACGAACTCAAACCAACGGTCCCAAACATGCCCGAAACGTCCCCGGGCAGATCTCATTTCCTTTAAGAAGCGACCATAGCCCTCTCTTGTTCTTCGCTCTCGTTGGTAAATCCCCAAGCCCAACTCTCTCTGCTTGATTGCTTCCCTCTCCAAAATTTTCCTTTTAGTTCTACACTTTTGTTGGTGGCGCGTGGGATGCTCTTAAGTGGCGCGTGATGGCTACTCTCTAGCTGACTCGTTGTTCTTTGGTTATTGTAATTGAAAATTTTCGTCGTTGGTTTGGCCGGAACCCTTCTGGCCGGGTCCATTTCCGATCATTGTGAATGGCATCTGCCGTATTAGCGAATCATCAAAACGAGCCCGATTGGACGCAGCCTAGAAGCGGTGCCGGACCGAAATTCATGGGCAAAGTTCCTTTCTCTAAATCAAACCCTAACCCTAACCCTAACCCTAATCATAGATTCACAAACAACAAGAAGAGGCAATTCCATCGCGCGCCTGTTGACGTCGATGAATCACAGGTTGTGACTCAATCAGCCGCATCTGATGATGCGTCCTCGATAAATCGAAAACCTAAACAAGATTTCAGTGGGGGTGCGTACGTGAGTTTCAACATCGCTTCGTATTCCAAGAAGGAGCTGATGGAGCTAAAGAACCGCTTGATCGCGGAGCTCGAGCAGATTCGGCAATTAAAGAATCAAATAGAGTCACATGACTTGCACGTCAGATCCAGCTCCAGCAATCTTCCTCTAAAGAAAGGTACAGGGAACAAGAAAGTTTTGGGCAACAAGCGTCCCTTGCCGCCGAATTTTAGCAAGGAATTGAAGAGATTGAATCCTGAGAGCGGAAATTTGATGAAGAATTGTGGTCAGATTTTAACCAAATTGATGAAGCACAAACACGGGTATGTCTTTAATTCGCCTGTGGATGTTGTGGGACTCTGTTTGCATGATTACCCAGAGATAATCAAGAAGCCGATGGATCTGGGTACTGTGAAATCGAAGCTGTCGAAGAATTTGTATTCTTCGCCTCTTGATTTTGCTGCAGATGTGAGGTTGACTTTCAACAATGCCATGACGTATAATCCCAACGGGCACGATGTTTACATCATGGCTGACATTTTACTTGGGAGATTCGAGGAATTGTTTAGGCCGTTGAATGAGAAACTGAGGCAAGAAGAGCGGCAAGAACGGGTTTATGACGGAGAGTTGCAGGCAAGTTCATGGGATCGCGTTGAGCCAGATCGAACGGAGGACAGAGATGATTCTATTCAAGTGGTGAAAAAACCTGAGCAAATGCGTATTCCGGCAACTGGGTCTAACCCAAATCCGAGTCCGCCCGTGCAGCAGATGCCAGAGCTGGCTCCGGTGCCATCTCCAGTGCAATCTCCAGTACGGGTTCAGCCGGTCAAGCCAGTGAAGCAACCAAAGCCGAAAGCAAAGGATCCTAATAAAAGGGAAATGAGTATGGAAGAGAAGCACAGGTTGGGGATTGGGTTGCAGAGTTTGCCACAGGAGAAAATGGAGAATGTGGTGCAAATCATAAGGAAGAGGAATGGGCGTTTAACCCAAGATGGGGATGAGATTGAGCTCGATATTGAAGCGGTTGATACAGAGACACTTTGGGAGTTAGATCGGTTTGTGACTAATTACAAGAAGATGGTGAGCAAGATAAAGCGGCAGGCGCTTATGGGTAACAACAATGTGGTTGCCAGTGAAGGCAGTAGGGTAAGTGCAGTAGTGTTTTATGTCCCTTTGGTAATGACATTTTGCTTAATTTGTGAAATTCTTGTGCACTGTGCTGATTTGTTTCTGGCATTGGTTGTTTTTTCTCTTGTAGGATTTGCCTGTCACTGAGAAGATTGAAGCGGCAACAGAGGTTAGGAAGCCGAGGAAGGGAGAAGCTGGTGAGGAAGATGTGGACATTGGCGATGAAATGCCGATGAGCAGTTTTCCACCGGTGGAGATTGAGAAGGATAATGGTCATAGCAGTTCTAGCAGCTCCAGCAGTTCAAGCAGTGATTCATCTTCATCTAGTGGTATAAACTCGTATCTGATATCAGGGGGATATAATGTTAAATGGGAATCAAAATTAAAAAACGTGGTTGAGCTTAACTGTGTGAGATTCTTGCAGATTCAGATTCAGGGAGTTCTTCAGGAAGTGATTCTGATGCTGATGATGCACGGTCATAACACCTTGAATTGAAGGATTAGCTAATTGTGTAAGGGCTCTGCAAGAGGAAGCGATTTGATGTTGGCTGGATGTGAATAAGGTACAAATTGTTCGTATTGCTGCTTTGGCCTTTATTCATGTTCATCTCTGTGTTTTGCTGAATTTATTAACTTTCTTTGTACAGGGTGAGTTCTGAATTTTGTTATGGACTTTTGGTTGTTTTGCTGTTTGTTTGAGTTGAGGAAGCTTCGGCTGAAGGTTGGAGGTTTACATAAAAAGAGGAAATGTAGGTTAACAGTGTAGAGAAATGTAGTGATGGTTAGGGAGGTAGAAGAGAGAATTAGAGGTTTTAAATATGTTGTGCACATTTAAAGAATATATAGTACATGATTTTCAGCATCACGAAGCATTTGCAATTCAGTTTTGCCTGTCAACAGTTGGGTTTTACCAGAACGCACAAGCATTTTTTTTTCCTTGGCAAAGTAAAGAGACTGGAATGGTAACTCCATTTTGGAACGAAAGTGCATATATAAGCAGAAAGTAGATTCTCTTGGCATTCTAGAGAAGATGGGAAGTAGAGAATCACTGAAGTTCCCTGTTTGTAAAATTGTTTGTTAAAAATTAAACAGCAACAAGTGGAGTGATCTTATGTAATCAGCTGTATACATGTGAAAAAGGGACTTGCCAGCCTTGATGTGAGTGGGAAGATACCAAATACTTTGTGCCGCTCCTATAGGAAAAAGGTGATCCGACCATGTGCTAATTGCCTGGAGATATCACCCTTTGGACAAATGGCCGGTTGCCTTACAAGAAAGCATTCCCATCAGTGTGCAAGGCTTTCCCCTCAGGGTTTTGCCTAGTTCAACAAAATCCAGAGAACCCTTTGTTCGACAGTGACTATGTTGCTTTCTTCCCTTTTTTTAATTTTATTTTTCTCTTATTTCTTTTTGTGAAAATGGCGGTTGCGTGTTGACGGTGGCAAGATGAATGAGAAAATTAATTTTTCTGTTCTCTCTTGAGTCCTTTATTTTGAAAATTATTGGCTTCGAACACTAGTACTCCCTATTATAGAAATAGGTTGCCGGTAGCTAAGCAGCACGTGTTGCAAGAACAGGGTGAAGCATATAATAAGAACACATTTCGGAACATCATTTAACACTACTTACAACATTGCCGTAACAAGGAAATGAAAAGTTCACATCTTAAAGAGTGACAATTTCTAATTATATCAAAGAGTACAATAGATCAGGCTCTGTTGAAAAATGGATAAGCCTGAAAAACATAATTTTCCAACTATGATCAACCTCTTCCTGTTTGAAAGAGTTTAAACAACAGAATATCAGTGAAAGAAAACTGTAAGTTTCAAAGGTTACCCGGTGAATTCGACAAGACATGAGCTAAGGTAATTCCATAAATAAAATAAATTTGAACTGCTTCAAGTCGGCAAAATTGCTTGATTCAGATTTGGAAAACACACTGCCTGTAGCACTGGATGGAAGTAATTTCTCACTCTGTTGAGGACAATGCGTTTCACTGACAACATAAATGTCTATTCTTACCGCTTGTGTGCAACATCCTTCAAATCAAGATATAGCTCACCAAGTTGAGATTCACAAGCAGCTTGAGCATCTGGGGCCAAATATTTGAGAAATGACTTGTTCAGCTTAAGGGATGATATTATCTGGAAGATCTTACTACAGAATTTAAGCACTTCAGCCCGCCTAAACTTCTTCTCAGGCATATTTGTTACCAACTCCTTTATCAGATGAGTCATGTTCTGCAGATGGCCGTTCAATACTTTTCTTGATGCATCCCGGATACTTTCATCGGAGTTTAAAGGAACCAACGACTTCAATATTTCTGACACCAGATCAAGAGCTTCAACTCGTCGGAAATCCGATTTTGCACTGCCACATTTCTCCAGAAGGAATCCAAAGAGATGATGCCCAATCCATGGCCTTCTTCGAAATATTTCTTTCAGAAATTCAGATTTTATTTCAGACTTTTTACCATCAAAATACCCTACCAACACAGCCTGGAAAATATCAAAAAGCTTCTGAAGTTCAGACTCCAAAAAATTTCCTGCATCAATGATCTTCAGTATCCAGAAGGTTGAATTCTGCGCTAGGGACGAAATCATTTTATGCCGATTCCAAGAGGCTGACTGTTTCTTTTTGGATGTGTTACCTGCAGATTTCTTTCTCTTGAATGGTTTTGAGGCCAACTTTAAATTCTTTTCCAACAATGATTCAAGGGTAGATAGTTGCACAGCTACTACCTTCGGGAAGTCCTTTGCTTTGAAAATTTTCTTTTGAAGAATTCCCCATAAACGCTGCCCAAGTTGCTCACTGCCTTCAGCAGTATGTGGGTTAACAAATGCCTGAGCTAAGTTTGAGAAGACTGTCAGAACTTGTGGCTTACCTGTGTTATCAAGAGAACCACAAATAAGAAATCAGGATGTAGAACAAAGCATGTGTGTTTGGGGTGGGGTTGGGACGATTACTCTTCCATGAAATTTTGCATAGCAACGTTGATAAAAAATAGTTCACCAACTGAGCATCAGTGCCATTAATAAATTTGCACAATTCTTCCTCCATATTTGTAGACAATTTTCCTTTTTTTTTTTTATAATTAATTGTAGACAATTTTCCTTAAAGGCCATCTATTCCTAAGAAATAATTATAGATGAATTCCAATATCCTAGCAACAAAAGCAACACGCACTTGCCTGGATTTTCATCCAGGTAAATCTCCAGCAACGAAAGAATACGAAGTTTGAATAGAACAAGCTGGGATTGAGCAGTTTCACTCCCGGCATGATTCTTTTTTTCCTTGAAAATCTGGGCCAGATATGTATCCATCCGGAACATTGCATCATCATCCATTCCTCCATCAGAATCATCAGAATCTTCAGGAAGTTCTTTCCCAGCTACTTCAACTCCAACTACTGCCTCAGAGTCATCTGTCTGCCCATCACTCTCACCTGTTTCACCTGTTTCAGCCTCATCAATTTCCTCATCTTCTTCAATACAAAGAAAATCTTCATCATCATCATCTTCTTCACTGTTCACCTCCTGATGTCTAGCTGGTTTTATATCTTTTTTAATGACCCGCAACATCCGCAGCAGTCCAGCATCCGTCACATCATGACAAAAATATTTGAAAACCTAAAAAAAGAAGATGCCAAATAGGAAATCACTTCATTTACGGGAAATCATCAGTAAGGAAAAAATAAAAAAGCTATTTTTTTTTTCAGATGAGCAAAAAAAAAAAATCCAAACCTAGTCTACATTAGCTGCTTTTGACAATTAATTTTCTTGGTTACCATTATCAATTTGTTGTTAAACTATGTCCATTTTTTCCTCAAATATATATATGCTAATATATAAACAGGAACTTCATACCACAGTAATTGGTCAAACAGCCACTATATTGATAAAAATTCAACACTCCACCACTAGAAAGCTTTTATCAAGGAGAACACTACATGGAAATGAATGAAATGAATAAACCATTCAACTTAAGGATAAAAAATTACATCACCACAAGTTATTATTAAACGAGGGCCCAACTTTATATAATTTACACAATTATTAAAGCTGTGGGATGATGTAGACATGAGTACTGGTTTCTTGAGGATAAAAAAACTTCCCACTACTTTACATACCTGCTCAATGGCAGACCGCATAGGAGCAGAAGACTGAGGCAGCAATGAAAGCAACGTGTCCACAAGGACATCCATTATTTCGGGCATAGCATCATCATCCAACTCATCTTCTCCAGAACAGTTGAGAAGATCAGAAGATGCAGCAAAGGCTTTCTTACAACATATGGTGAGCTCAGAGGCAGCTTCAGAGAATTCCCCTGGTCGAAGGAGCACTTGAAGCAGCAACTGGATGAGTAAGTACCTCAGTGCATGCAATTTATTTGCATCAGCACTAAGTCCACAATTCCTTTCCTGCCACCATTAAAACATTTAAAAATCTGGATAGAGTTCCACAGAAGTAAAAAAGATAAAAAGTGTGGGTGAGAATTCTGAGAGAGAAGTAATAATAACTATTAACCACTTGCACATGAGACTGATAGCTGAAAAACAAGCTTTCAAGCATACCATATTTGTACAAGAGAAGCAACTATACTGGCAAAAGGCTCGTGAAAAAATAAGCCTCACTAGGACATATTTGATATCAATAATCACATTCTTGATGATTTTGAAACAATCCAAGGCAAACTTAAGGTAAGTTAAGACCCAACTTACCAAAATCTTTTTATACAAAAAATTGTACCAACATGCATATTATAATGTGAGATATTGCAGGACAGATTCAACATCTGGAAACCAAATAAAAAAGGCCTATAATAAAAGAATGCATAATTTAGTTTTACACCATACAAGGAAAATAATAGAATTACCTCCCTACAAAGCGTAGATTCCATTTCCTGCAACTTTTTAAAGGCCTTCTCATCCTCATCACTCAAAGACCGAAAAAGAGAAACTGAAGGAATATTGCGCAATATGCTAAGGAAGCGTATGAAGTAGGAGCCAAGATCATTTGGCTCAAGGCCATTTTCCAAGGATCGTGGACCCTCGCCCTTTTGAGCATTTGACAGCAGTAACTGCAGCTGCTCTATACACATCATGCAAAGAGCACTTGATGTGGCTGCTTTTGGCCACCTAAATTTCTCCTGCAACTCAAAAGATGTAACTTCAGTGCCAAGAGAAGCAGAGAACAGACCTTGGACAGCTAAGAACTTCAAAATTTCTTTTTGCACCCGAAGCTTTGCTTCAGGTTCCAGCTTCAAATATTTCAAAATACTGGGGAGAGATTCTATGACCCAACTTTTCAAAAAATCAGAATTTCCCATCATTCCAACTGAATCCTTATCCTCAATTGAACCAATATCTGAATTGTCATCGGTTGTTTGACTCTGATCTGAATTTAAGGAGCAAGGTTCTAATCCCCATTTTACATTTGAAGGTTCCTCTGAAGCATGACCTTCATCCACAAACATGTTCATCAAGTTATGAATAAACAGCATGGAACCAGCCTCTGTTTTGAACTCCACCATCAAATCTTTAACTGTTTTTGTTCGAGTAATGCTATCAAATTTTCCATTGCTGTGTTTCTGTAAGGCCACAATAACAGTTACTCTTCTGACATCATCATTTCTTACCCAATCTAATAGCTCTTTAAGAAAATGATGTGCAACTTTATACAGCCAAGAGTTCTTTGTGGATAGTATATCCATCAGGCACTGGACAAGTTTGAAAGACGGAACAAGTGGGAGAAAAGATGCAGGCAGCCTTGGGAAGAGAAGAAGTAGAATATCAAGTGCCAAGTGCTTACGGTCATGAGACGAAAGAAGAAGGGATCCTTCTATAATAATTTCACAAAAACACTGAATGTTCTTTGCAGTTTCTTCTTCAGATGAGCTAGACTTGCGACCTTTCTTGAGCTTCTTTATGGAACTAGAAACTAACACTGCATCTTCAGCTTGCAAAACATTATCAGGTAAGAGAATATTTATGAGAACAGGCCACACACTGTGAACTCGGGGCTGGCAGAAGGTAGATTCCTGAATATTCCAAATAAAGACGAATAAGAAAAAAATTAAAAATCTTCTTAATAATTACGCTTGTAACATACCTATTCAATGAATATTTACCTTCAAGCAGTTAACAAGAGAGGAGAGATGGTCAGCAGCAAAAAGTTTGATAGGGCTGAATGGATTTGGCAGAAGTTTTCCAAACTCTAAGCTGTCGACAGAAGTCTTTTCCCGAATTTTGAGAGCTAAAAGCAAAGCGTCAGGATTTCCAACATCAGTGGCTTCTTCAAACCACTCATGAAGTCCTGGAGCTACAAGAACATGATTTAACAAGGCTTCAGCTGGCAACTGCAAAACCATAAGTAACATTACTAAGTTATGACATAGAAGCATGTACAGATCCTTCCACACCTCAGCAGCACCAAGGTAACATAAGCAACACTTCAGAAAACAGAAGAAAAGGGTATATGCCTAAAAACATCTACTCTGGAAAACAAAGCCTAAAGCTATATACACATACAGAAAACCCATGAGGCCATTTGACCTTTGCATAAAGACCCATAAGGTCATTTTTGAGGTCCACAAAAGTGCGTTTCAGACTAATCTTTTTCTTAGATTAGTTCCAAAAAAAACCTTTTTTTTTGACAGATAGTTCCGCAATAAACTAATTGCAAGTAGAACATCCAACCATAAAAAAACCTATAACGCCATTTTATTTATGCATCTATATGTGTATGGTAGAAAGGAGAGAAACACTTTTTATGGAGTAGAAACTTCAAATTCAAGCAAATTATCCCTGTATCACAACTCTTACAGTGTACCAATAAAAAACTGTTTTCTAGATAACAACCCACCAAAATATTATTCAGCGTGGATGGAATGATGAAATATTAATGGAAGTTTAAGACCTGCCTTGTGCTACAGCCTGTTAATCCATTGCTACCCTATAGTTTTGAGTGTAGCAATTTGCCCCCATGTGGTTTTTTCAATCCCACCCTCTGTTAAAATTGGACAGAAAACGGAGTCTCAATCCTTTTAGTTGAAAAAAAATATGATCTTAACACAATTGAACTCGTATGAACACCAGGAACATAAGAAAAATAAAACCAAAAGCCATTTTCCATTATTCCACATGCAATAACTCAACTACCAACACAAATAGTTCCAAGGTCCCTACTTGATATGATTCATGTAGATGATAATGCATTATTTATCAGATGAGCACACCACCAAACAAGGACACGAGCAAAAAAAAAAGGGCATTTGTGAGAAAGCAACATGCTTGTAGCACAATATTAATGATTAATGTCCTCTATTATTTAGAAATATTATTCTCCGTGTTTATTTTCTTCTATTTATCCAAGACAAGAAAAAAACATATTTCGGCAAGTGATTAAGGGTTCGATTTATGTTCATTGCCTAACAGAATAAAAAAGAAAAAGAAGAGCAAATAACCACGTAGTATCAGATTTAAAAAATTATCAACTATGTAAAAGATTGATTAAAAAGCCGTCATAAATGTATCAAAGAGCTACATTACAGTGATATATCCACACAGCAGAACTGCAAAATTATTAATAATAAGCAAAAGTCTAAAAAGCCACCACACTAGCTCTTCAACAAATTATTGAACCATGTTAATTTAATGAGTCAAAATTATTACCTAATGCTAATCAAATAACAGTAGTACATATAAAATGGAACTCAATTATGAATATTAGAGATCCGAATTGGTTCCCAACATTGTGGCAGCCAAAACACAAAATACTAACACAAAAACCTTAAGTAGCAGAACCAATTTACTTCATTCATCAGAACACGATACCTTTTCGACCAAGTCTAAAAGAACAGAGACAGCAGGCTCTTGCAAATATCGCTTCTTCGCTGCTAGTGAGATAAGAACACTGGTGAATTCCTTAATGTATGGAGTGTTTTTATCCGAACTCCACTCTTCATTTAGTCTCCCTGATCGAGCAAGACCACCATAAGCAAATAAGCGACCCAATAAACAATCCCTTGCTTCCTGCAATGCCATAAAGAAGTAAATTATATAATCTTACGGGGATACACAATAACCTCCTGAACACAAGAAATCAATACCTACTTGGCCCTTCATTGATGAGGAGACTTCTAACGAATCAACTATGAGTTTCAGCAATGCGTCCAGCTTGATGCTAGGAATTGTCCCAACTAACAAAGTCAAACCTAAAGCAAACCCTTGTCTCGCACACTGCAAAATCAATAATGATCATATGATACAATAACCACAAGTTAGACAACAAATTTGCAGTATAAATGGCATGAGTAAATTTATCCTAATTACAAGAGAAATTTTGTGAGAAATCATGCAACATTTCAGACACTGGATGTCCAGCCATGTTCAATTAACAGTATATAACTTCTGAATGTTCGACCAATACATTTTTTTATTGGTAAAACACACACGCACAGAACTTGAATCTAGGACTTTTAGGACCCAAGACCTCAGCCTTAACCATTGAGCCAAGGCCTCCTCGGCATTCTCGACCAATACATACCAGTCAATAGCTCTAATTGTTCCATGAAAGAAATTTTATGCAACAAGGGTGTAAGAGTAAAGTTTTTTGTGACCAAGGAAATGAGAATCATGAAATTGCTTCAAATTACGTAAGAAAGTCGAATTTTACAAAGGAAAATGCACAAAATTATAACAAGTAATATACCAGTTTCTCCACTCCAAAAAGTTCCACTGAGCAACTAAAGATAAAAACAAAACCAAAGCCCTAAACCATTTTCATCCAAGGACCAATTATAAAGTTCATTACCTTGTATGAATTTCAACTAGTAATTTCCTTGTAATTTGCATTAAGGGGTTTAATATTATATAAAAAATTCTATAACATGTTAAGAGTCAAATTAACTAGGTGGCCATGTTAAGTTATTTTACATCTGCTCATATCTATTTTGGATCCTCGCTAAAGGGTTGACAGCAAGAGATGCTTTATGATTCCACTTCAATATTTGAGATGGTTCTCCTATAACCACAAAATAAACATTCACTATTTTTCTTCTTTGAGAATGAAAGATGTATCAAAGGGGGTAAAAACAAACTATCCAATATAACATGCAAAAACCTAAGTTTAAAGCTCAAACTTCATAAGCAAGAAATATTGTGCAGTTAACGGAATGAAAAAAACATAGAATAAGGGCACATTTCAAAAGAGATAGAAAAAGTGAAAGATGATCAATGATAGCAGATGACAAGAGTTAAGCACTAATACCCAAAAACTATATTAAATCACTGTCTCAAATCCTAAGGCTCAATAAGGTGGTCCATTAAGATAGGCCTACAAAAATTTCAGCTCTCCAAAAGTTTCTTAACTTCCAAGAACATTCAATAGTTCCATCAGTTGTATTTTAGTTTCAATACCACAGAAAGAACCAAGGGTTCATGAGAAAATGTTTAACAGAACAGAATGAATAGAGAATTGATTCCAGAAAGAAAAACGCACACACGCACATACCTCTCTTGAAGAAGAAACACCGCGGATTAGCCTACGCACAGCATATCTCAAAGATGGTGCACAATCATCCAAACCATCATCCTTTTCAGCTTCAAGTTTCAATCCATCATCCACCAAATCTTTCTTTCCGAGCCTCCCATATGCCTTCTGAACTTCCTGCAACTCCCTGACCAATGACTCAGCCGCTGATTCCCTCACGGAAGCATCATTTGAAGCCAAGTCCTTAAAAACACTAATATGAAACTCTGGCAATCCACTACTTGATGAAGATGCCACAGATGCGCCGGTTTCATTAGGTTTTGATTCCACGCTCATTGGTTTAGGCTGCGAGCCTTGTTCATTTTCTAAAGCGGTCAGCCGCCTCTCTTTGTCCAATGCTTTTCTTTTCTTCTTTCTCTCCATGTCCTTGATGGAACTAGGAACACCAGAATGGCCTGCTGCTGCTGCTGCTGCTGCAGCAGCAGCATCCTTATCTGCAGTTTCAATTTTTTCTTCAGCAATTTTCTTGTCTTTTTTCGTTTTCTTTTTCAAAGGCTTCGAAAGGGTATTATTATCAGTGGCCGTATCTGCTTGATTTTCTACTTCCTCTACAGAGTGGGTGCTGCTTCTTTTCTTGTTACCCATTGAAAAAAATACCTTTTCCTTGTTGGAACTTGCTGTAGTATAACAATACACAAAAAAAATTAACTATACTAAACAAGAAAACAAACAAACCTAACCTCCATCGAAGCGTAACATAAAGTAACACTAACAGCGGGACAACTTCAACAATAATTTTTAAAAAAATACTTAAAAAGAAAAAACTTAAAATTATAGCATACGAAACTAACACCAGTCTATACTATCCATTAAAATATAAAGCCTTATAAACCGATTTTTGTCTAATATTCGTGCCAATAACCCCCACAAATAAGAACTGCAACAACATGGTTAGGGAAAAACACGACCCTCTATTGTTTTTGCTTTTGTGCGAGTTAAGATTTGAGCAAAATAAATAAATAAATACCTTGGGATCAGGAACCGAGTTAGACGGAGAGGCAGTGGCAGTGTCGTTCTCGGCTAAAGAAGAAGACAGATGTGAAAGAAAGAGAAAGGGCGCAAAGATAAAAGACAGGACTTTAAGCGGTATAAACCTAAGTGAGGCAATGTTTAACAATCACTTCAAGGCAAGTTTGGGGTTTTTTGCACTTTTATCTTCTAAAAGTTTAAAGTTAACCGATTTTAATCCCTAATGTTTTCCAATTTGATGCAATGTTTGACCTCGTCTATTATGATCCAATGGTTGAGAAAAATCCCTCCTCCTTAACAACTAAATGTAAAAAGGAAAAATAAAAAACTAAAACAAAATTAAGTAAAATTTTAATATTTTTTAAAAAATCCTCCTTCTACTTCTCGATTTCCTACTCCTTCTCTGCATCTTATTATCTTTTTCGTCTGTGTTATAACTTTTAAGCTTCGTGTTAAAATATACTTTGTGGTTTATTATATTTTAAAAAAAATATCAAGATTTTTTTTAGTAAAAAATATTTTGTGATTGATTTTATTTTTAAAAAATATCCATTGAATTTTTTTATGGTAAAAAATACCTCGTGGTATATTTCTGCAAGCAAAAAATACCTTGTGGTTGACTAAAAAAAACATATCACATTATATTTTTGGCTAACAGGAGCATACTATAAGGTATTTTTTGCTAATAAAAACATACTATGGGATATTTTTTTACCACAAAAAAATGTATATTTTTTTAAATAGAGTAAATCACAAGGTATTTTTTTACTTTAAAAAAATGCTGGAGTATTTTTTTTAAAATGCAGTCAACTATATAGTATTTTTTATATCTAAGGCTAACTTTTAAACAGGTGTCTGTTTTTTGTTTAACTTAAATATTTTATTTATTCCAATTCAATCTTTTATTTCATTAGCTAGCCAATATAAATCTACATTTTGTATTAAGAATATCTATTTATTAATCAAAGAAACTAGGTTGAAAGAAAAAATAAAAAGTATAAAAAAATGTCCCTGCCTTTAGTAAAATGGTGAGAGACATTAAAATCCCCGTCAAGAAAGGTTTGAAACTCCCCACTCCTACTAAAAAAAATATAAAAAACATATTAGTGACAAAAAATGAATAATAAAATCTAATTTCTATATAACATCAAGCGTACTTTCCCATAAAGTCTTTATTGTGTTAATCTTGAGTTTTTTTGTTAGTAGTATGCTCTCATTTGATATCTAGATATATTATTTTTAAAATAATCTTATTCGAATTATTATCATAATTAATGGTAAGTTTTATTTATCATAAATATCTATTAAATTATATTATCATTATTAAGTCTATATAGAAATAACAATAGAGATAGGATTATGATGAGATCATAATTTTGAGACATAGTCTTCTCGAAAGCTTTTCTTTTAAATGTTTCTAGTCATATAATACTAATTGAACATTAGTAATCTGGTTAAACAAGCACATACTATGTTTGTTGAATTGGGAAGGTGATTGATCTCAGTGTTACTTGTATCATAAACACTAAAGCAATTATGTGGATGCTCGTTGGAGAATGATTTCACTAAATATGTAAGAACACCTACATAGACTTTTACTTGTTTTTCAATAAGTAGTTCTTACGTTACAATTGTGCATGTGATCCTTAGACTTGAGACACTATGGTTATCTTTTATGCGACTTATTATATTTTAATAATATTTAATATGGTTCTATTCATAAATCATTAATTAATAATAATTGGGTATAATGAGTTTCATATGAAGGTATGTGAGTGTACAATAATGGATCTATCACTCTTAAGTAAAAAGAGAGAATGCCTTGTGTGATCTATTAAGATATAATTTAGAAAGTTTATTGGCCAAGACATGGTGAGAATTAGAAAGGAATTTCTAATTTCACCATTATAATTATATTCTTAAGATTTAGGCACATCGAATTAATGCTAAGGGTTTGACAGTAATTTCATATCCTAATTAGCTTATTCGAGACATTTCATGATGAAATGATTGAATTGTACTGTAACTGATAACATAAAGGTTCAATGTTTCACAACCAACTTCACACTGTTTGAGTAGTCATGATATGCTGCTAAGTATCACTCATGATTGTAGAAGCCCTAAGAATTAATTTAATGGACAATTAATTAATTCTTAGAAAAGTGAAAATCAATAGGGGTTTTGATTCAAAATAAATTAGAACGAGTTCTAATTAATTGGAAAAGATTCAAATTGTAATTAAATAAAAGTTATGGCCTATAATCAAATTAGTTTGAACCTAAAGGGTCACACACAAAAAGAACAATGTTATTGATGCCGAAAATCTGTTGGAATTTGAACAGTCGAGGAGTGGGACTTGCGTACACAAAACGAGGCAAAAATCTAAAGTCACAGAGGGTCGGAGGGGGGTATGCCTCAAAAGGACTCTTCGATGTCTAAGTTAGTATAGAGATTTTTTGGAGAAATTAAAGGAGTTGTATAAAATCATGAGCAATAGATGGAAAATTGTGTGTGTCTTTTGATTTATGAAGACCCCTTTTTATAGTGTACCAGACTAGAGTCTGATTTTGAGAATAATTGTAGTGTTGGGGTAGGAGTAGCATTCTTTTGGAGTTATCTAAGTCTGTACAAGTTTATCCAAAAGTTAGAGTGGCGAGATAACATTAGGTCTTTTTGGTGTGAAATTACCACTATGTCCTTTACCATGTGTCGAGAGTAGATTGATTGTCTTATAGTGTTTCAAAAGACTATCAGTTTTCCTTGGAGAATGACATGTGTCATCATGTTATTAGAGAGTGGTTTTTTCCCTGCATCAGATGCACCCCACTTCCTTAAGTGCATTTATGTACTTGAGGAAGTAGATAGCATGGAGTTAAAATGGGGGTTAGAACCTGTTTGTAAGGTCCTGCTGGGCCAGTTACCTATGGAAGTTTGCGGAACACCTCTGAGGTGTTAAAAAACTGCTCAGAGGTTGGTGACTGAGTCCGAGGAGTTGTCAATCAGTCAAAACTTCTCGGAGTGCGGTGATTGGTTTCGAGGAGTTGACACTCAGTCAAAACTGCTCAGAGTGTGTTGATTGGGTCTGAGGGGTTGACACTCAGTCAAAACTACTCAGAATGTGGCGATTGAGTCCAAGGAGTTAACACTCAGTCGAAACTTCTTGGAGTTGGTGATTGGGTCTGAAGAGTTGACACTCAATCAAAACTTCTCGGAGTTTTTCGGAGGAGAAAAACATGAACTCCAACTACTCAGAGTTTGTTGGAAGAATCCGAGGAGAAAGACATGAACTCCAATTGCTTGAAGTTTGTTGGAGAAGTCCAAGGAGCTGGACATGAACTCCAACTGCTCAGAGTTTGTTGAAGGAGTCCAAGGAGTTGGACATGGACTCCAACTACTCAAAGTTTATCAGAAAAGTCCAAGGAGAAAGACATGAACTTCAACTGCTAGGAGTTTGTTAGAGGAGTCCGAAGAGTTGGACATGAACTCCAACTACTCGGAGTTTGTTGGAGAAGTTCGAGGAGAAATACATGAACTCCAACTGCTCAGAGTTTGTTAGAGGAGTCTAACGAGAAAGACATGAATTTCAACTGCTCAAAGTTTGTTAGAGGAGTCCGAGAAGTTGGACATGAACTCCAACTACTCGTAGTTTGTTAGAGGAGTCCGAGGAGTTGGACATGGACTCCAACTGCTCGGAGTTTTGGTGAAGACAAGCCATTTCCTAGGAGAAAGATCTTAGTTGTTTTGAACATGCATAATGATTTTCATAGGGCCTTTTACCCCTTCTAGTTTTTGTGGGCTTTCTTGCTAGGGTTTTCTTTGGGCCCAAGATATTAAACTTTAAGCCCAAAATGCTAAACTTTAGGGCTTATTTTTCGTACTTGGCCCTTGATTTTCTTGGCCCCTTATCTAAATATTAAATGAGGATGTCTCAAACCGTCCTCTTAAATGCTGAGAAGTGGCGGCGCATATCCTAGGGTTCTTGAAGAGGCGATATCTTTCTTGGTTTTGGAGAAAAATGTTACTTCGATGTTTGAGAATACGACTGAGGTAATCATGCCTCCTTGTTCTTTGTGTGTGAAGCTCTATATAAAGAAAGATCTTTTCCTTTGTTTTTAACTTCATTCATAACTTATCAAAAGAATTTGAAAGCCTTCGGAGTTTGAGAGCCCTTAGAGTTTGGAAGTTCAGAGTAAAAAAGCTTTCGAGGTTTAGAAATCTTGGAGTTTAGAAACTTTTGGAGTTTGGGAGCCTCGAAATTTCTATCTTCGTGGAAGCTAGGAGTCTCAAAGTACCTAAACTTCTTGGAGTTCTCGATCGGTGAGTCCCATCTTTCTCTGCTTATGTCTTCTTTCGATATTTACCACAATAAAGATAGTGGTAGTGATAGTAATAACGGTAATGGTAATGATAATGATAGCAAAAGTAGTAGGGATGACACTAGAGGTAGTGGAGATGATAGGAGTGGTAGTGGTAATGAGAATCGTAGTAGTATCTGTGGTCTAGAAATCGAGATAAATAATTCCTCAGGAGACTCTTGTGCCTTGGTTCTCTATGAGGGGGGTGAGTCATCTTCTTCCTTTTTCAGAGGGCAACCACACCCTGTGCGGGCTTCGAGAGGAGATGAGATAAGATGAAAAGCCGAACATAGGTTTCACGATGAGCCTTTATTGACCCTCACCTATATTTTAATGATGACAAAACACAACTGTTATTATATTAATAGTGCAATCTAAGTGTTTTAAGCAACAAAGAGTAATCAACTAAGGATCAAGGTGCAGAAACTCAACCTAAATCAAATATCAAGTGAAGACGAAAAAACTAGTATAGGTCTATGGTGTTAAAATAAGTTGTAATCTCACTTGTTCAGGTAATTAGCTTGTCTAATAGCTCGTTTTGAAAAACCATTTTAACATAACCTTTTAAACAAATGTTTTTAAAGTTAAAATCCATTTAACACTTGAAAACTGGGTTGTTAAAGCAACCCAGTCGACTGGATACTTATACCAGTCTTCTGGTATAAAGATTAGTATGTTCCCAGTCGACTAGAAGACTTCCCAGTCGACTGGTAAGAACTACCTAGTCGATTGGTAATCTGGGCAGAAAGTTTTCGGTTGACTGGTAAGTCATACCTAGTCGACTGGTACCTTCAATAGCCTTAAAAATGTGATTTTTAAAGATGACTCACTCGACTGGTACTAAGACCCAGTCGACTGGTAGTTAAAAAAATATGATCGTTGGGACTCGAGATTTCAGCAAAAATTGTACCTAAAAGGAAAAAATCAGTTACAAACGGGCATATTACCTCAAGGCTATATAAACCCACTCTATTAAGCATTTATAGAGAGAGCTTGACACATTCAAACAAGTTTTTACTCATTGATACTCAAAAAGCTTTGAAACATTCATATTGAGCCATTCTTCAAGCTTTACCTAGAAAGAGAGATATTATTTAGTTGTATAAGATTCCATAGTTGTCTCTCTACCATTTACTTTACAGCACTTATTGTAAAGGGGATTACTTCCGAGAGGAAGGGATTGTAAGGTTTATGCAACACTCATGAAGTCACACAACTAAGTTTCTTAGTGGAGTACTTCAAGGAGGTTCCTTGAAGAGAGTGGATGTACGGTCGTAACGATTCCGATATTGCCGAACCACTATAAACTGTGTTTGCATCCTCTATCCCTTAAACTCTTTATTTACAGCACATACTACTTGTTTATATGCTTGTTGTGTTATCTGTTTTATAAACTTGGGTTTAATCCGCAAAAAGTTTTTAAAACCCAATTCACCCCCCTCTTGGGTTGAAACCTCAGTCTACAATTGGTATCAGAGCCTCGTTCTTAATTTTAGGCTTAATATCTTTGAGTTGATCCGATGGCAGCAAATAGCTATTCTGAGGGACACTCATATACTAGGCCTCCCTTGTTCAATGGCTCCAACTATAACTATTGAAAAAACAGGATGAAAATATTTGTCGAAGGACAAGATTATAATCCGTGGAGAGTCATTGAAGAGGGACCTAGAATTCCATCAAAGGAAATCACTATTGGAGATACCATTCATACAATGCCTAAACTCAAAACTGAGTACAATGAGGAGGATTGTAGAATGATATCTTTCAATAGTAGAGCAACAAGTGTTTTACATTGTGCTTTAGATATATCTGAATACAATAAAATCTCTGCATGTGTTTCAGCTAAGGAAATATGGGATAAATCGCAAGTGACATATGAAGGAACTAGTGAGGTTAAAAAATAAAAAATCTATATGCTAGTATCTAAATATGAATATTTTAGAATGTCTCCTAATGAAACAATTTCTCAAATGCACTCACGTTTCACAACTATTGTTAATGGTTTGAAGCTTCTTGGTAGGAACATTGAGGAATTTGAATTGACAAGAATCTTAAGTTCTTTGCCATCCACATGGAAAGCAAAGAAGACTACTATCACGGAAGCCAAAGATCTCGACAAACTTGATGTTGAGACACTTCTTGAGTCATTGTTAACATATGAGATGGAGGAAATGAATCCCATTGTCAATGATGATGAGAAGAAGAAAAGGTGATAGCTTTCAAAGCCTCTACATGCAACAGAGAAGAAGAATCGGAAGAAGAGGCAGTAAGCAGCGAAAAAGATGGCGATATGGCTCTAATCACCAAGGGGTTTCATAAATTCTTGAAGAAAAGCAAGAAACCTTACACAAAAGATCCTGCCTAAAAAAGGGAACCACTTGTGTGCTATGGATGCAAGAAGCCCGGTCACATCAAGACCGATTGTATGGCAACGAGCAAACCATACAAGAACTTCAAGAAGAAGGCTATGATTGCAACCACTTGGAGTGACGACGAAGAAGAAGAATCCTCGGATAAAAAAGTCGGATATGAGGAAATTGCCAACCTATACCTTATGGCAATTGATGATGAAAATGAAGTATTATCTTCTCCCTCTTCTAAAAATAACATTGTGAGCAGTAGTGAAGAATTGTTAGAAGTCATAAATGAAATGCATGATAAATTGAAGAAATTCGATTCTAGGAACTCTACTCTTAAGAAAGAGGTGTCATCCTTTTCTAAAGAGATGATAAGTCTAAGAGAAGATAAAGAAAAATTATCTTCATTACTGTATGATGCTTCTAAAGAATTCCTTAAAGATGAAAATGAGAATTTAAAGAAGAAGATATTAGAATTGATTGGTACTATATCTAGACTCATGCTTGGTAAAGAAAAGCTTGATGAAGTTCTTTCTTACCAAAGATTAAGTGGAGGAAAATCTGGTTTAGGATTTTCTCCATTAGGCAAGCAAAAGTCAAAAGATGGCTTATTCATGAAAGCTTCATGTGTGAATGAAGTCTCTACTTCTAAGGTTAAAATCACACCCCCAATGAATGATAGCATGTCTAGAAATACCAATTCTAATGCTAATATAAGATTAAAGAATCCAAGAAATACTCATGTTTATATGTATGCTCATTCAAGAAATGCTTATGCACATGTTAGGAATAATCATCATGTGCATCCTAGGAACAATTTGTATACCCAAGACTTGCACACTGCACAAGCATATCCTAGGAATTACTATCATAATTATTCTAGAAATAATATGCATACTCATGATAATGCAAGCATGTATCTTAGGAATCATTATCATACATTTTCTAGAAATGACATGTATATTCATACTCCTTAGGATAGAAACATGTATCCTAGGAACTTATATCCCAAGCATTATAGGCATGCACAACTAAGAAATCCTAGAAATTTCAATAACTATTATCCTAGGATTGTGCATCATCAATATATCTATAGATCACCATATACTGTTAAGAAAGTATGGGTCCCAAAAGGAACCGTATTTTCAAGGACTAACCCCAAAGGACCCAAGAAATTTTTGGTACCTAAAAATACCATTGTGTATCCTTATGTGATGTAGATATGTCTCCACACCAAGGAAAAGGGTAATTGTTGGTACCTTGATAGTGGATGCTCAAAACACATTACCAGTGATAAAAATGTATTCAATGAGCTAACTCTAAGAGATGGTGAACTTGTCACCATTGGAGACAACACAAAAATAAAGATCATCGGGCATGGAAAAGTTGGTAATGATTTCTCAACCATAGATAATGTATTGCTAGTACAAGGCCTTAAGCCAAATTTACTAAGCATTAGTCAATTTTGTGACAAAGGCAACAAAGTCACATTTGAGACCTCTCATTGTCTAGTTATAGACATCAAGAGTAACAAGATTAAATTTGTTGGCCATAGACATGAAAATGTCTATATAGTTGATTTGAAATCCTTGCATTCCGAAAATGAAAAATGTTTTCCTGCATTTAGTGAAAATCCATGGCTATGGCATAGAAGGCTTGGTCATGTGAACATGAACTTGCTGAAAATCATTTCAAGAAAAGATTTAGTCATTGGACTTCCCAAAATCAATTTTGAAAAATACAAAGTATGTGATGCTTGTCAAATGGGAAAACAAACTAGGATTTCTTTTAAATCAAAGAATGTAGTATCAACTACTAGACCTTTGAAACTTTTGCATATGGACTTATTTGGTCCAATTAGTACCATTTCTAGGTGGCCATCAATATGCTCTTGTTATTGTTGATGACTATTCAAGATATACCTTTGTTATTTTTATTGCTTACAAGGATGAAGCTTTCAAAGGATTTGAATTTTTTTGCAAAAAGGTTCAAAATAAAAAAGGAATTTGTATTTCAAGCATTAGAAGTAATCATGGAAAAGAATTTGAAAATCAAAGTTTTTCAAGATTTTGTGATGAAAATGGAATTGATCACGAATTTTCAGCTCCTAGAACTCCTCAACAAAATGGAGTTGTTAAAAGGAAAAATAGAGTTCTAGAAGAATTTTCAAGAACAATGCTTTGTGAAAATAGTTTACCAAAATACTTTTGGGCTGAAGCAGTGAACACCTCTTGCTATATCTTAAATAGAATTTTAATTAGGCCTATGCTTGATAAAACTCCATATGAACTATGGAAAGGTAGAAAGCCTAATATCTCCTATTTTTCGTACATTTGGTTGCAAATGCTTCATCCTAAACAACAATAAAACTAACTTGGGTAAATTTGATTCTAAGACTGATGAAGGAATATTTTTAGGATATTCAACCTTTAGTAAGGCTTATAGAGTTTTCAACAAGAGAACTCTAGTGGTAGAAGAATCCGTACATGTAACTCTTGATGAGTCTAACCCAATTAGAAGTAGAGAAGCTTCTTTTAATGATGATGCAGATTTTATTCCAAGAACGAAAACCCCTACTCTCATTGTTGACCCAAAGGAGAATCCACCTCAAACAAATGGAGAGATGGAAACTCTCAAAATAGACCAACCATCTACAAGTCAACAAGAGGATAGTCTTCCCAAAGATTGAAGGTACGCAAATTATCACCCGATTGATCAAGTGATTGGTAATCCTTCACAAAGGGTAGGAACTCATTCCTCTGTTAGAAATATTTGCAATTATGTAGCCTATTTGTCTCAAATAGAACCTAAGACATTTAATGAAGCTAAAAAAGATAATGATTGGATAATTGCAATGCAAGAATAAATAAATCAATTTGAAAGGAACAATGCATGGAATCTAGTTCCTAGACCTAAGAATCATACAATAATTGTGTAGGTCCAAAATATACTATGGCAATACCCAAGAGGGGGTGAATTGGGTATTAAAAAATTAAATACTTTTTGCAATCTCAAATAACAAAATATATGCGAAATTAAATCTTTCTAAATTACTAGCACAAAGATAAGAGAGTTTATTGCTTAATATAGAAATAATAATTGAATTATAAAATAATTAAGCAATCAATCTCATTTACTTGAATAATAAATAATTATAAGCAAGTAATTATGAAAGTAATTAAGGAGATAGAGTTAGAGAGATGCAAACTCGATTTATAGTGGTTCGGCAATATCGGAATCCTTACGACCCTACATCCACTCTCTTCAAGGATCCTCCTTGAAGTCTTTCACTAAACCAAGCAACTTACGGGTGTTGCTCAAATCGAAACACAAGCAACTTACGGGTGTTGCTCAAACCGTACAATCCTCTTCCTCTCGGAAGTAGTCTCTTCCTCTCGGAAGTAATCCCCTTCCTTTCGGAAGTATCCCCCTCCTCTCGGAAGTAATCCCTTTACAATAAAAGCTGTAAAGTAAATGGTAGAGAGACAACAAATGAAAGCTTATACAACTGAATAATGTCTCTTTTTCAAAGAAAAGCTTGAAGAATAGCTCAACATGAGTATTTCAAAGCTTTTTTGAGTTTCAAGGAATGAATGACTTGATTATGTGTGTTCTTCTCTTTTTGAATGTCTTCTCCTCCTTGTTGAATGCTGAATTGAGTGGGTTTATATAGCCATCAATTAATATGGCCGTTAGACTTCAATTTGAATTGATTGTGCTTTTAAAATCTCAGATTTCGAGTCACAACGGTCATATTTTTGAACTACCAGTCGACTGGGTCGTGATACCAGTCGACTGGGTCCTCTTAAAAATTCACATTTTTGCTGTTATAGTGTTACCAGTCGATTGGTAAGTTATATTAGTCGACTGGGAACCTTCTGCCACTTTTACCAGTCGACTGCACTATTCACCCAGTCGATTGGGTCACTGTTGGAGCGCTGCTACAGTGATTTCTGGATAAACAGTGTTTTCAGCATAATTTTCTTCACATCTCTTTATTCTTTTTGGATTTTTGAGTTCCAAAAAATCTCCTAATTGAATCAAACATTCTTGCACATTAAACACACGAGTTAAACACTTCAAAAGTGTTTTGTTATCATCAAAATTAATCTAATCAATTTCTTGATTGAGGTATTTTTGATGATGACAAAACATATTACAAAAATAAGCATAATGTATGTGCAAGATATATGAAGAATGATACATTACAAATGCTCAAGTATTTTTCTATGCCAACATAAATTCTTCTTAAATTTAATTAGAGAATGTTAAGAATTGAGCCCAAAGAATTTATTTGCATTTAATAAAATCACTTGGAGATTTTATATCTTCAATTAATTAAGACTATATAATAAAATGCAATGCAAATATAATTAGCTCCTAACAATTGAAATGCTTACAAAGTGTATCTTAGGATTCAAATCTATAATTTATCTCTATTGACTTTGAAGATGCATTTAAATTATTCTCCTTGAATTTGATCTTTTGGAGAACTTATTGACTTTTGAGATCATCAACATTGATTCACCAATTTCTACAATCTTGATCTCTTTTGATGTTTAAGCACTATTAACAATCTATATTACTTAAGTAATACTCATTAGTGCTTAATTAAGATTTTTGTTACTATCAAAATCATTCAGGGTCAACAATCTCCCCCTTTTTGATGGTGACAAAAATCTTAAGAATAAGGTCTAACAAGATCTTTAATATTCTTATTTTTCTCCCCCTTTTTGTCATAATAAAAAAGGGTAGATTTCAAAGAAGAGCTCCCCCTCAAAATATACTATTGAAAATATTTTGATGAAACATTTTGAGAAAAGAATCATTTTACAAGATGTTAAGACATATAAAACAATTTTCAAGCATTATAGATCTTCAAAGTAACCTTAATGCTTAGAGTATCTTACACTTAATCAATAAAGGACAAGAGTTTGAACTCATTCTTTGATTTACCAATAGGTTTTCTATTTTACCAATAAATCAAATTTTCTCTCCCGTTCAAAAAGTCTAAAGTAATTATTTTTAACTTTTAAGAGAAATAAAATTGGATAAAACTTAACAAGCCTTATTGGTAGTTGAATATCAATTTAATGCAAAGATAATCATTATTTTCAAACTCAAGCATATATAATAGAAAGTTTCATATTTAGCTCATGCTGGATAAATAAATAGCTCAAAAATAATTCTCAAATCTAAATTCAAGCTCATCACTTGATTTGTCCAATGCCAAATCAAAGAGAATTTATAAAAAAAAATAATTAATATTTGAGTATTAAATGGCTCCAAACAAAGTCTAGATGTACCAGTCGACTGGATATGACTTACCAGTCGACTGAAAGAATTGGCAGAGACTTACCAGTCGACTGGGTCATATTTACCAGTCGACTAGAAGAATAGGCAGTGACTTACCAGTCGACTGGGACAGAATTACCAGTCGATTGGATCCTTATGAAAAATTTCTAGTCTTGAAATATAGCACGAAATTTGTTTTTCTATGATATCTTGAGTGAGGGAGATATTTAAACAATAATTAATACTCTTTCACTAGATGTCAAATTATGCATATGATGTATGAAGGAGCAATCAAATATTCAGTTTATCATAATCCAGCAATCCCATTAACATTCTTATCTTACAGAAACTAGCTTCACCTAGAGGTTTTGTAAGAATATCAGTTATTTGATCTTCTGAAGGAATGAATTCTAGTCTTATGTCACCTTTTTGAGCATGGTCTCTTAAGAAATGATGTCTTATTTCTATGTGCTTTGTTCTAGAGCGCTGAATAGGGTTCTTGGTTAGGTTGATAGCACTAGTATTATCACAAACTATTGGAATTTTTTGAGGTTCATGCCATAGTCTTCTAGTTATTGTTTCATCCATAATACTTGGGCACAACAACTTCCAGCTGCAACGTATTCCGCCTCGGCGGTTGATAGTGTAACGAAATTCTGTTTCTTGGAAAACCAAGACGTTAACAGAGCACCTAAGAATTGACATGTTCCACTTGTGCTTTTTCTATCTAACCTACATCTAGCAAAATCAGCATCTGAATATCCTACAAGCTCAAAAGATGATTCTCTAGAGTACCATAATCCTATGGTTTGGGTTCCTTGCAGATATCTAAGAATTATTTTTACTGGAACTACATGTGATTCCTTAGGATTAGCCTGAAATCTAGCACACATGCATACACTGAACATAATATCAGGTCTACTTACAGTTAAATAAAGCAAAGCACCTATCATGCTACTATAATACTTAGTATCTACCGGTTTACCTCCTTCATCAAGATCAAGCTTTGTAGATGTGCTCATTGGAGTACCAAGCGACTTTGAGCTTTCCATCCCAAACCTCTTAAGTAGGTCCTTGATGTACTTTGATTGATTGATGAAGATGCCTCCTTTTAGTTGTTTGATTTGAAGACCAAGGAAGTAGGTAAGCTCTCCCATCATGCTCATTTCAAATTCACCTTGCATGCACTTTGTAAACTCTTGACACATAGATTCATTAGTAGCACCAAATATAATATCATCAACATATATATGAACTATCAATGTGTCATTTTTGTGAGTTTTTGTGAAGAGAGTTGTATCTATTCTACCTCTTACAAAATCATTATCAATAAAAAATTTACTTAGTCTTTTATACCATGCCCTTGGAGCTTGCTTCAACCCATATAGAGCCTTAGAAAGCTTGTAGACATGATTTGGAAGACTAGGGTTTTCAAAACCAAGAGGTTGCTCAACATAAACCTCTTCTTCTATAAAGCCATTTAAAAAAACACTTTTCACATCCATTTGAAATAGCTTGAATTTATTAAAGAATGCAAAGGCTAACAACATTCGAATAGCTTCTAATCTAGCGACAGGAGCATATATCTCATCAAAGTCTATTCCTTCTTCTTGATTATATCCCTTAGCAACTAGTCTAGCCTTGTTTCTAGTTACTATTCTATTTTCATCCATCTTATTTCTATATACCCATTTAGTTCCAATTATAGAATGATTCTTAGGTCTTGGAACTAGATTTCAAACTTTGTTTCTCTCAAATTGATTAATCTCTTCTTGCATAGCAATAATCCACTCATTGTCCTTTTCAGCTTCTATAAAGGACTTAGGTTCTACCCGAGATAGATAAGCTACATAATTGCAAATATTTCTAATAGAAGAACGAGTTCTTACCCCTTGTGAAAGATCACCAATTACCTGATCAATTGGGTGATAGTTCACATACCTCCAATCTTTAGGAAGTCCATCCACTTGTTGGCTTGTAGATGGTTGGTCCAAATTATGAGCTTCCAGCTCTTCATTTGCTTGAGTTGGATTCTTCTTCGGGTCAACAATGAGAGTAGGTGTTTCTGTTCTTGGAATAAAATCTGCATCATTATTAATGGAAACTTCTCTACTACTAATAGGGTTAAACTCATCAAGAGTTACATGCACAGATTCTCCTATCACTAGAGTTCTCTTATTGAAAACTCTATAAGCCTTACTCGATGTAGAATATCCTAAAAATATCCCTTTATCGGTCTTAGAATCAAATTTACCCAAATTAGTTTTATTGTTATTCAAGATGAAGCATTTGCAACAAAATGTACGAAAATAGGAAATATTAGACTTTCTACCTTTCCATAGTTCATATGGAGTTTTATCAAGTACAGGCCTAATTAAAATTCTATTTAAAATATAGCAAGAAGTGTTCACGGTTTCAGCCCAAAAATATTTTGATAAACTATTTTCACAAAGCATTGTTCTTGAAAATTCTTCTAGAACTCTGTTTTTCCTCTCAACAACTCCATTTTGTTGAGGAGTTCTAGGAGCCGAAAAGTTGTGATCAATTCCATTTTCATCACAAAATTTTGAAAAGCTTTGGTTTTCAAATTATTTTCCATGATCACTTCTTATGCTTGAAATACAAATTCTTTTTTCATTTTGAACCTTTTTGCAAAAGTTTTCAAATCCTTTGAAAGCTTCATCCTTGTAAGCAATAAAAATAACAAAGGTATATCTTGAAATAGTCATCAACAATAACAAGAGCATATTGGTGGCCACCTAGACTAATGGTACTTATTGGACCAAATAAGTCCATATGCAAAAGTTCCAAAGGTCTAGTAGTTGTGACTACATTCTTTGATTCAAAAGAAATCCTAGTTTGTTTTCCCATTTGACAAGCATCACATACTTTGTCTTTTTTTAAAAAAAAATTGATTTTGGGAAGTCCAATGATTAAATCTTTTTTTAAAATTATTTTCAGCAAGTTCATGTTCACATGACCAAGCTTTCTATGCCATAGCCAAGGATTTTCACTAATGGCAGGAAAACATTTTTCATTTACGAAATACAAGGATTTCAAATCAACTATATAGACATTTTCATGTCTATGGCCAAAAAATTTGATCTTGTTGCTCTTGATGTCTATAACTAGACAATGAGAGGTCTCAAATGTGACTTTGTTGCCTTTGTCACATAGTTGGCTAATACTTAGTAAATTTGGCTTAAGGCCTTGTACTAGCAATACATTATCTAAGGTTGAGAAATCATTACCAACTTTTCTATGCCCGATGATCTTTATTTTTGTGTTGTCTCCAATGGTGACAAATTCATCACCTCTTAGAGTTAGCTCTTGAATACACTTTTATCATCGGTCATGTGCTTTGAGCATCCACTATCAAGGTACCAATAGTTACCTTTCTCCTTGGTGTGGAGGCAAATCTACATCACACAAGGATATACGATAGCACTTTTAGGTACCCAAAATTTCTTCGGTCCTTTGAGGTTAGTCCTAGAAAACACGGCTCCTTTTGGGACCCATACTTTCTTGATAACATATGGAGTTCTATAGACATGATGATGTACAATCCTAGGATAATAGTTATTGAAATTTCTAAGATTTCTTAGTTGTGCATGTCTATAATTCTTAGGATAGGAGTTCCTAGGATACATGTTTCTATTGTGAGGAATATGAATATGCATGCCATTTCTAGAAAATGTATGATGATGATTTCTAGGATACATGCTTCAATTATTATGAGTATGCATCCTATTTCTAGAATAACCATGATGGTAATTCCTAGGATATGTATGTGCAGTGTGCAAGTTTTGATTACACATATTGTTTCTAGGATGCATATTATGATTATTTCTAGAATGAGTATAAGCATTTCTTGAATGAGCATACATATAAGCATGTGTATTTCTAGGATGCTCCATTCTTGTATAAACATTAGAATTGGTATTTCTAGACTTGCTAGCATTTATAGAGGGAGTGCTTTTAGCCTAACTAGAGATTTTAGAAGTAGAAGCTTCATTCACACCTGAGGCTTTAATGAATAAAGTCTCTTTTGATGTTTGTTTGCCTAATGGAGAATAACCTAACCCAGATTTTCCTCCATTTAATCTTTGACAAGATAGCACTTCATCTAGATTTTCTTTTCTAAGCATAAATCTAGATATAGTATCATTTAATTCTATTATCTTCTTCTTTAAGTTTTCATTTTCATCTTTAAGAAGATCTTGAGAAGAATCATGAAGTAATGAAGATAGTTTATCTTTTTCTTCTCTTAAACCTACCATCTCTTTAGAAAGAGATGACACCTCTTTTTTAAGAATGATGTTCCTAGAATCGAATTTCTTCAATTCTTCATACATTTCATTTATGACTTCTATCAATTCTTCACTACTGCTAGCAATGTTATTTTTTGAAGAGGAAGAAGTTGATACCTCATTTTCGTCGTCGATTGCCATAAGACATAGGTTGGCAATTTTCTCGCATTCTTCTTCATCACCATCACGATTAAGATCTTCAATTTCCGTAAAAGGTAAGGATGTGGTGGAACCATCAATTTTGTAATCCAAGTAGCTTTCATGCTTCTTGAGGGATTCCACAAGCTCTTCTAAACTTTCACTTGTAGAATGCTTTGTCAAAATAATTTTCCATTGATTTGACAAAGACCTAAGAAATATTCTCACAAGTTCAAGGTTAGAATAAATTTTACCCATGAAAGATAAAGTTTTAACAAGTATGCTAAAACGAGTTTGTGAATCAAAAATTAATTCATTTTCATTCATTTTAAAATGCTCTAAGTCATGAACAAAGTTTTTCAATTTGAAATTATTTTCTTGCTCATTTCCTCCATGTATGACCTTCAACAAATCCCAAATTTCTTTTGCGGTCTTACATGAGGAAATTTGATCAACTTCGTTTTGATCAAGAGAACTATAAAACATGTTCATAACTTTAGCATTTAGTTGAATGAATTTACAATCATTTACATCAAAATCATTTTCATTTTCAAGAATGAAATACCAAGCATAATAATCACGAGCTTGAATAAAAATCTTCATTTGAGCTTTCCAATGGGTGAAATTTGTTCCATAGAGAGGAGGTGGACTAGAAGGATCTCTTCCTTCTAAAAATATAGTTGTCATAGGATCAACTCAAGGATATTAAGCCTAAAATTGAGAACGAGGCTCTGATACCAATTGTAGGTCCAAAATATACTATGGTAATACCCAAGAGGGGGGTGAATTGGGTATTAAAAAAATTAAATACTTTTTGCAATCTCAAATAACAAAATATATGCGGAACTAAATCTTTCTAAATTACTAGTACAAAGATGAGAGAGTTTATTGCTTAATATAGAAATGATAATTGAATTATAAAATAATTAAGCAATCAATCTCATTTACTTGAATAATAAATAATTATAAGCAAGTAATCATGAAAGTAATTAAGGAGATAGAGTTAGAGAGATGTAAACTCGATTTATAGTGGTTCGGCAATATCGGAATCCTTCCGACCCTACGTCCACTCTCTTCAAGGATCCTCCTTGAAGTATTTCACTAAACCAAGCAACTTACGGGTGTTGCTCAAACCGAAACACAAGCAACTTACAGGTGTTGCTCAAACCGTACAATCCTCTTCCTTTCGGAAGTAATCCCCTTCCTTTCGGAAGTAATCCCCTTCCTCTCGGAAGTATCCCCTTCCTCTCGGAAGTAATCCCTTTACAATAAAAGCTGTAAAGTAAATGGTAGAGAGACAACAAATAAAAGCTTATACAACTGAATAATGTCTCTCTTTCAAAGAAAAGCTTGAAGAATAGCTCAACATGAGTATTTCAAAGCTTTTTTGAGTTTCAAGGAATGAATGACTTGATTGTATGTGTTCTTCTCTTTTTGAATGTCTTATCCTCCTTGTTGAATGCTGAATTGAGTGGGTTTATATAGCCATCAATTAATATGGCCGTTAGACTTCAATTTGAATTGATTGTGCTTTTAAAATCTCAGATTTCGAGTCCCAACGGTCATATTTTTGAACTACCAGTCGACTGGGTCGTGATACCAGTCGACTGGGTCCTCTTAAAAATTCACATTTTTGCTGTTATAGTGTTACCAGTCGATTGGTAAGTCATATTAGTCGACTGGGAACCTTCTGCCACTTTTACCAGTCGACTGCACTATTCACCCAGTCGATTGGGTCACTGTTGGAGCGCTGCTACAGTGATTTCTGGATAAACAGTGTTTTCAGCATAATTTTCTTCACATCTCTTTATTCTTTTTGGATTTTTGAGTTCCAAAAAATCTCCTAATTGAATCAAACATTCTTGCACATTAAACACACGAGTTAAACACTTCAAAAGTGTTTTGTTATCATCAAAATTAATCTAATCAATTTCTTGATTGAGGTATTTTTGATGATGACAAAACATATTACAAAAATAAGCATAATGTATGTGCAAGATATATGAAGAATGATACATTACAAATGCTCAAGTAATTTTCTATGCCAACATAAATTCTTCTTAAATTTAATTAGAGAATGTTAAGAATTGAGCCCAAAGAATTTATTTGCATTTAATAAAATCACTTGGAGATTTTATATCTTCAATTAATTAAGACTATATAATAAAATGCAATGCAAATATAATTAGCTCCTAACAATTGAAATGCTTACAAAGTGTATCTTAGGATTCAAATCTATAATTTATCTCTATTGACTTTGAAGATGCATTTAAATTATTCTCCTTGAATTTGATCTTTTGGAGAACTTATTGACTTTTGAGATCATCAACATTGATTCACCAATTTCTACAATCTTGATCTCTTTTGATGTATAAGCACTATTAACAATCTATATTACTTAAGTAATACTCATTAGTGCTTAATTAAGATTTTTGTTACTATCAAAATCATTCAAGGTCAACAAATTGGAACTAAATTGGTACTTAGAAATAAGATGGATGAAAATGGAATAGTAACTAGAAACAAGGCTAGACTAGTTGCTAAGGGATATAATCAAGAAGAAGGAATAGACTTTGATGAGACCTATGCTCCTATAGCTAGATTAGAAGCTATTCGAATGTTGTTGGCCTTTGCATGTTTTAATAAGTTTAAGTTATTTCAAATGAATGTAAAGAGTGCCTTTTTAGATGGATTTATAGATGAAGAGGTTTATGTTGAACAACATCTTGGATTTGAAAATCCTAGACTTCCAAATCATGTCTACAAGCTTTCTAAGGCTCTATATGGGTTGAAGCAAGCTCCAAGGGCATGGTATGAAATATTAAGTAAATTTTTGATTGACAATAACTTTGTAAGAGGTAAGATAGACACAACCTTCTTCACAAAAACTCAAAAAAAATGACACTTTGCTAGTCCAAATATATGTTGATGATGTTATATTTAGTGCTACTAATAATCTATATGTCAAGAGTTTGCCAAGTGTATGCAAGGTGAATTTGAAATGAGCATGATGGAAGAGCTTACCTACTTCCTTGGACTTCAAATCAAACAATTAAAAGGAGGCATCTTCATCAATCAATCAAAGTACACTAAGGACCTACTAAAGAGGTTCGGAATGGAAAGCTCAAAGCCACTTGGAACTCCTATGAGCACAACTACAAAACTTGACCTTGATGAAGGAGGTAAGTGTGTAGACACTAAAAATTATAGAAGTATGATAAGAGCATTACTTTATTTGACTGCAAGTAGACCTGATATAATGTTCAGTATATGTATGTGTACTAGATTTCAGGCTAATCCTAAGGAATCACATGTAGTTGCAGTAAAAAGAATCCTTAGATATCTACAAGGAACTCAAACCATAGGATTATGGTACTCTAGAGATTCATCTTTTGAGCTTGTAGGATATTTAGATGCTGATTTTGCTGGGTGTAGGTTAGACAGAAACATGCCAATTCCTAGGTGCAATGTTAACCTCTTGGTTTTCCAAGAAACAAAACTTAGTTGCACTATCAACCTCAGAGGCGGAATATGTAGCAGCTGGAAGTTGTTGTGCTCAAGTATTATGGATAAAACAACAACTAGAAGACTATGACATGATCTTTAAAAGTATCCCCATTCATTGTGATAATACTAGTGCTATCAACCTAACCAAGAACCCTATTCAACACTCTAGAACTAAACACATAGAAATTAGACATAATTTCTTAAGAGACCATGCTCAAAAAGGTGATATAAGACTAGAATTCATACCATCAGAAGATCAAATAGCTGACATTCTTACAGAACCTCTAAGTGAAGCTAGCTTCAGTAAAATTAGACTATTAATGGGATTATTTGACTACGATAAACTTAATGTCTAATTGCTTCATTATTCATCATTATGAATATTCGACATCTAGTGAATGAGTATTAATATTTGTTTAATATTTCTCTCACACAATATGGCATAGATAAACAAATTTCATGCTAAGACTCAAAACTGAAAAGTTTCTCAAAGAGTCCAGTCGACTGGTAAGTCTATCCTAGTCGACTGGAAAATCACTGTCTAATTTCCCAGTCAACTGGTAAGTCAATACCAGTCGACTAGTTCAACTAGACCTTGTTTGGAGCCAAAATTTTGAAATTCAGTTATTACCCCAGTCGACTGGTAAGAACTACCTAGTCGACTGGCATCTCTCTGCCTATTCTTCTAGTCGACTGGTATGCAAAATGATCACCTTTACAAAAGGACCCGGTCGACTGGTATCCTAACCCTAGTCGACTGGTATCGCGATTCTATAATAGACTCTTCATTTTTTTCTAGATTTTTACGCAATTTTCAAAAACCCTAGCTTTCTCTCTCTACAAAATCTTGCCATTTTGATCCAAAAACCATCAAAACAACACCTAAACACAATGATCTACTCATTCAGAACCTTATTTTCAACTTTCTAAGGTTGAAATCTCCCATTTCTACCAAAAACTCCTTTTACCCAAAAACTCATTTTTCCCAAAAAATATCAAATCGAATCCGAGTAAAATACACTACTGGGGATCAAATGCTCCTACAAGGCCAAGGTCCACCAAACCTATGGATTTAGAGTCATAGGTGAAGGGTGTGGCAAGCTCGTCAAGCAAGAAGCCCAGAACAGAGCTTGATTAGTCTCTGTTTTTCAGCCCTGCGGCAAAAATGAGGTATAACTCTATAATTCGCCACAAAAAGATCATGACGGGTAGAGTTGTCGACTTTGACTCTATTCGTCATGGTAACTTCGATATCTTACCAACCTTTGAAGCGATACACCTGACCCCACTAATCAGAGTGAATGAAAAGTATTACCCACGATTGATTCACCAGTTCTATGTGAACTTGGTGAAACCCAGTCCACTGGCTCTGAGATTCAGAACCAGTGTCATGGGTATAGAGTTTGAGGTCAACACTGACCTCCTAGTGAGCATCTTGAGGATCCCTGTGGGAGGGATCCAATAGAGTCTGGATGCCAGACAATTTCGATGTTGAGGAGGCTTGTTAGATAGTTAGGGGCGACCCTAACTATGTGTACAGACCTACTACATTTCACATATGTAGTGATATGCCCCTAGACTCGAAATTGTTCAATCTCATAGTGAGTTTGACCATCCACTCGAGACTAAGGAGTCGAGGGTGTCTATCTAAGATAGATACAGTATCGATTTGGTGCCTTAAAACTGGGAACCACTTCAATACATACCCCCTGCTGCTCATCAACATGATTAATAGTGAAGCAAATGACTCCGGGTGTCTTCCCTACGGGATGCTCATCACGCTCATAATCTTGCACTTTTGGGTGCCTCTCTCTACCTCCAAAGCTTAGGATATCAGGCCAAAGGACATCATCAATGTCTCCTCGCTGAAGAAGATGGGATGCACGGTCCGTGATGACTTCATCTATTCGAAGGTCGGGAAACACATACGGATTCAAGAGGATGAAAGTAGTGATGATGAGGATGAGGATGCTACTGCTGAAATGGATACGGACACCCGAGCACCTTTCATGGGTGACTCGAGTACTGGTAAGGCTGGGTATCGCGATTTACTACAGGCTATCACGAGCCTTCACCTGACCATGCAGTTCAGATTCCAGACGTTGAGCTCCTCCATCGAGCACCTCCAGGATGATTTCGAGCTGCACTGAGAGCGCACAGAGAGTTCTCTAGCCGAGATTCGAGATTCCATTCGTGATGGCTCGAACTCTCCCGATTATTGAGTCTCTTTTCTGTTTTTCTTTGATGTACTTAGTACTTTCAATTCTAATTCTTAGCACGGACATACTTTATTGTATTTCTTACTTATATATGGCTCTACGAAGCCCGTTCATGTATAGAATTTTTATATAAATGATGATGCTTCATGATTAGACATGTTTCATGCACTTATTTTACTTATTTGTGATATGCTTGCATGTTTTATAATTGCTTATATTCAGATTTATGCCTTAAAACTATTTCTGCTTGTATGAAAACTTTCGGGTCTTTCTGGGAAGGATTTTTAGTTTCTAGCCCCTTTTGTTGCTGTTGTCAAAACGGGAGAGAAAATATGAGAAAACGAGAAAAACAAAGTAAACAGAAACCAGTGCATAGATTTAGGGGGAGCACTGCTCCAAAGAATATGGTGTATGATTCGTTGATTGGTTGAGTTGGATTTTGATTGGTTGAGTTGCATATATAAACTAGGTTTACTTGTTTACAGGGTGGTTTTACTAGTAAAACAGAGAAAACTCTGCCCAATTTTTCTCAAAAACCTTACACTTAGTTTTTAAACTGTTTTCTCTTAATTAGTTTTATCATCATTAAAAAGGGGGAGATTGTTGACCCTCACCTATATTTTAATGATGACAAAACACAGTTGTTATTATACTAACAGTGCAATCTAAGTGTTTTAAGCAACAAAGAGCAATCAACCAAGGATCAAGGTGCAAGAACTCAACCTAAATCAAATATCAAGTGAAGATGGAAGAACTAGTATAGGTCTATGGTGTTAAAACAAGTTGTAGTCTCACTTGTTCAGGTAATTAGCTTGTCCAATGGCTCGTTTTGAAAAACCATTTTAACATAACCTTTTAAACAAATGTTTTTAAAGTTAAAATCCATTCAACACTTGAAAATTGGGTTGTTAAAGCAACCCAGTCGACTAGATACTTATACCAATCTTCTGGTATAAAGGTCAGTATATTCCTAGTCGATTGGTACCTTCAATAGCCTTAAAAATATTATTTTTAAAGAGGACTCAGTCGACTGGTAGTTAAAAAAATATGACCGTTGGGACAAGAGATTTCAGTAAAAACTGTACCTAAAGGGACAAAATCAGTTACAAACGGGCATATTACCTCAAGGCTATATGATGCGATGGAACTGACACTAGCAAGTGCACTAATCGCTTAAGTAATAAAATGATGAGTGAATATCGTTCCAAACGAGGACTGAACAAATACTGCAGAAATTATGACTCAACTCTTACCGTTATTTGAGCAAATGAATAATTGTAGGAGAAAAATTTACTAACAATTAACTAAGGGAAAAACAGATGACACTAGTAAATAAAGGGAGACTTGCAAACTTTGGAATGAAGATTCTTATGAACTAACGTGCTAGGACTTGACTTCACCTAAACCATTATTTCCAAGAGTTTCGAATGGACAAGTTTTGTTTAATACATTTTTCAAGATGGTAGAATTCCCAATAAATTGGTTATCCTCATTCCAGGTCTAACCACAATCTCAAGAATTATTAACTTCAAATATTCATATTCCCAGTCTATTCTAGATTAATTCAAATTAAGAAGCATTAAGTTCAACAAAATTCCTTTCAGTTAAATCTCCCTATTCGGTTACGATTTAAACGGACCACATGAACTTCCTAGAATCCCTATTCGGTTACTCCTATTCCATTCATGGCATGTTTTACCCTGGCCTTTGCATAGATAATAATCCAACATCATATTTATTAATTCAGCCATTCATAAAAGCATAGCTTCTCTATTCGATGCATCACCATGCCTAAAGAAGGAATCAAAATAATAAACAGCATTAAGAACAATAAAACACACTCTTTGAAAAACAAAATAAATTATAACTTGTCCAAATAGCAACTGAAGACATAGGTTTAGGATTCATCTATCCTTACCACAAAAATATCTACTCCATAATAATATTCAAACAAACCATGTTCATATCATAAAACATCAACATAACTAGATAAGAATAATACAAAACCGGAGAAGAATGATTAAAAGCTTCTGAGTAGTCTCCAGGAGTTTCTCCAACTCCCCTTTTACATCTCGTCTCCTCCAAATTCTGTTTTTTTCTTCAACAGCCATGCTCCCTCTTCTTGTTCAGCTAGGGTTTCTATTTATAATATTCAAAATCCGCGGGCCAGCGCTGCAGCTCTAACTTCCCAGCGCTGCAGCGCTGAGACATGTCAGAGCTGCAGCGCCAACTCTCCAGCACTGTAGCTTTGAGTTTCTGTCCACCTTCTTCTATTCATGCTAGGTTTCAACACTGCAGTGCCAACTTTCCAGCGCTGCAGCCTTGAGTTTCTGTCCCCTTCACATATTTTTCCCTTCCAGTGCTCCAGCAAGTGTCTGCACAGTAGATTTCCAAGACTTAACATTGATCATTTAACTCAAACAACTATTAGTAGAATAAAATAAACTAAACTAAAAATTGCTAAAAACACATGAAACACAATTCTAATGCTTAAGATCAACACCAAAAATGTGCCTAAAAGAAGTATAATAACATGATTTATTCAGAGTTATCACACCCCCAAACTTACATTTTTGCTAGTCCTCGAGCAAACTAGAACAAAATCCTAACACACACATCCTAAGAGTGAGAGATGGTTTGATTAGATTTGATATAACATGCCTCAAAGATTGCATATAAATCATAACGCAAGAAAAATTTCCAAATACTGCTAATGTCTAGAATTTCAAATTTATTGCCAGCCTTATCTTACATCAAATTCTTCAAACGTGTGTGTGTGTAACACCTTTATAAACTTAATTGTCTCGCCACTCTAATCGGTTTATGCAAGCAAGTAGGATAATGCCAATCTTTCAAAGTCCATAAGTTTGCTTTTCACACCACTCTCCACTAATGTAGGCCAAGACAATACCCGAGATCACCAGGACTTTATTCAGCTTATAACTTTGGCTAAAGCTAAGGTATGGTAAAAGATTTATTTGAGGCTCACATAACCTTAAACAAATCAACCAATAATAATTTTTTTTTGTTTTTCGTATGCTTGTACTATAGTAGCACCAGTCTTTATTTCTGTGTGCATGAATGAGACTATAACAGAGCATGTACATGACGATTAAACACGGCTTTGCCAGCTGCCTGTGATAGGTAAAATACAACTTGATCAAATAGTTCGTGTGGTAAACCTTTTCAACTTCGATCTTTCCCTTACTCACTTTCGATGGGAAATATTTGATACTTAACGCAGCCAAGTCAAAGACCGCTTTCTCTTACTCAATCCTCTGCCACCACTTAAGAGAATAGTCCATTCATTAATCGATGTGCTTACAGGTTAAAGGTAGAGTTGTAGCATTTTTTTTTCTTTTTTTTTTGAAAAGGAAATAGGTTAGATGATCGGGTGACAAAACAATAGATATCCAAGCTCAAAAGGGGAAAAACTAAGGATAATCACATATCAAGGGTTGGCTAGAAAAGCTTAAACGCTCCAAACATGCTGAACTACCTAGGATTTCGCCTCGAGTGGTCTTCAAACAAGTTCTAGAGTTCAAAAGATCTCAAGAAACTACATTGCTCACATAAACACTCTCCGAAACAGCAAGACAACAAAGTGCTTAGGTTTAAGTGCTCATTGTGTTCAAAGAGTTCGATGTGAAATAAATCCAACAACAAATTCAAGCACACAAACAAACGCAACATTTTTCAAATTTTCAATGGCTATAATCAAGTCAATCTATTTCTCATCATCGGCAAAATCAAAATCAAACAACAGAAAGCACGAAGATAAGACAAACAAAAAAAAAAACTAGAAACATGAGCAGTACACAACGCTAAGATAAAGTCAGCATACAACACTCAAATAAAGTTCCCACCCCCAAACTTAAATGGCACATTGTCCGCAATGTATAAAATTTGAATCATAAAGTAAGAGAAAGGAGCTCCCCTGATTAGTCGGAGGCCGAATCAACCGTCTTTGTCAATGTCCTCATCTTCCGGATCACTGCTATGATCGGGATATGGTGGTAGTGGAGGAAGCTGTTGTGTGTCGATTCCCAAATGAGTGGCAAAAATCCTCATAATCTGGTTATTGGTTTAAAAACAACCTGCAATATATGATGCCTGCTACTGACCCTATTGCCGAAGCTCATGAAGCTCCGTCTCAACCGCTGTTAGACGATAAAAAAATGACATATTCCATTGTTAGCGTGCTGGCGGAGGCTGTGAGAAAGAGGCTCATAGGCTCGGTGCTTGTTCTATATCCGTGATCCTATAGATAATTCTGATCCAGAGGATGCATTGGTTGTTTAATTTGTTCCCCCGCAGTCCAGGTAACACCACACGAGCCACAAATTGCTGTTATCAAAGATAGGAAATAAAACCCCGCACTGATCAAATTCGCGCTGTATAAAATACTGTTTTGGATAATGCGTCCCACATCAATACTCAATCCTTGGTAGATGGCGAATAACAGGATTGCTCTGTCTCTTGTGACATCACCTAAATGGGTTGTCGGAAGCAAACGAGCGCCAACAAAGTAATGTCAAGCTTTCGCTGTACTATCCATTGCACTCGATGGAAATGAAGTCCACTCATCACCGGACAATTTCCATTGTGTCTTAACTTTGCACAGAACCCGGATTACCTCGTTGAGATCAGACGCACTAGCGTAAGCACTGTACTCATCCATTGGGATATTGGGAGTAGCGAGCAGTTTGTTAATTGTGCCTTTGTCGAATGCCACTAATTTCCCTCTAACCTTCACCTTCAGATTCGTGTGTTCAGCAGCATTCACATAAAATTCCCGCACAACCGAAATAATTGCAGCTTCTGGTGTTGTGCAGAATGTTTCTCATTTTCGGGCAGCAATGATCCTGTGAATGAGTGGAAAGTGTCCCTTGGTGATATTAAATCCCCGTTCAGGGATTGGGACTTTCATGAGTTGAGAACGCTCAAATCTCTGTTCTGCTTCCTTTGAAACAAAAAGCTCAGAATTGTAACTGGTAGAGCTGGGTCTCACGAGTTTGGGAGTAGTCATTTGATCAAGACTTCTGTTCTGTAAATAACCAAACTCTAAACTGCAGACAAAAACCTAGAGCAACACCCTCTTCCACACACACAGATTCCCAAATAAATTTTTGTAGAAAACAAACTTTCAATCAAAGCTTTGCAATGTCTTCAATCAACGAGTCTCAAATGACCCAGCATAATATAATGCATAGCCAACCCACCATCACCAGAATTTTATGCAACCATAGTCACACTTCTCTCCCAACGAACAGCCAAGTTAAAAAATTTACAGCTAAAAATCTAAGAAGTTGCAACTTATCTGTTTCTACTTTCCTCAATATTTCATCAAATCACCATATATTGTAAGACAAACAGAAACAAATCGAGTGATATCACTCAAACATCTGAATTTTTGCTTTCTTAAGATGAAGAAATCTTACTTGATTGGAAGAAATCAAAGGCACCCAAAAACACTTGAGAGGTGTGATTTCCGTGAAGAGCTGGAGCAATCCATGGTGGGAGATGCAAAAGAACCCTGATTTGGTAGTGCAATGAGGAAGGGAGACTGAATTTTAGTGATTTGGAGAGAGAGAGGTACTAAGAATCAGAAATTTTATATGACCTAACAGTGACAGATCATTTTATTTAAAAGCCCAGTGTGTGACCTGGCGCTGCAGCGCTGAATCTCTGGTCTGATCATCGTTTAATGGTAGGATCAGCGCTGCAGCGCCTAAAATGTATTGCTGCAGCGCAGAGTCTCTGTCGCTGCAGCGCAGAGTCTCTGTCCTGACTCCAATTAATCCTAAAAATAAACCAAAAATAATCCATTTTAAAACAATAAAAACTGAACTAACAGACAAACTAAACAAAACAAAAAATTTAAACACACAAAACAAATTCAAAAGGCAAGAAAAAAAATAAGAAACAAAATGTTAGTTCTAATTTATAATCTTTAGCTTGACTTTCTGATTTACGGCTCTTGAAGAATGGTTGTAGACGATTGAGGGTCAAACGTCCCTATAATGTAGTGCTTCAATCTGTGCCCGTTGACCTTGAACATCTCCTTGTTTTTCTCGTGTCGTAATTCAACGGCACCAAAAGGTGAGACACTTATCATGGTGTACGGTCCAGTCCTCTGAGAATTCAGTTTTCCCGGAAATATGTGCCTTCTTAGGACTTCCAGCAATCGTTCTTCCATTTTTTCTATCAACGAAGAAGATATTATAACAAGGAAAATATTTTTCTCTAAATAAGCATATTTCAAGTGAGCAAGTAAAGTTTTCAATTCATTTGTTATTATTTGTTCTTCTGGCACTTTTTTCCCATTTCAGACTCCAAGTGCCTTGCTTCTTCTTGGATGACGAGTTCTTCAGTGGTAGTAGTTCCTAATTCCATGATGCATCTCTCCAAAGTATCTTCATTTAATGTTTTCTCCTGAAACTCCTCAATGAGGTTATCAACAATATCCACTTGAAAACAAGAAGAAGTAGATAAGCCAGAAGGGTATTTCATAATTTTATACATATTAAAACTACTTGCTCATCATTGACTCTTAAAGTCAATTTTCTTTGTTGTACATCAATTAGGGCTCTCCCTGTAGCAAGGAATGGACGTCCAAGTATAAGAGGCACCTCACAATCCTCTTCCATGTCGAGAACAATGAAGTCTACAGGGAATATAAATTTATCAACCTTTACCAGTACATCTTCTATAATTCCCCGTGGTCTCTTAATAGATCAATCAGCTAATTGCAATGACACTGTTGTTATTTTGACTTCTTCTAATCCAAGTTTCCTAAAAATTGAAATAGGTATAAGATTGATACTTGCACCAAGGTCACATAAAGGTTTATCAAAGAATGAACTTCCCAAAGTGCAGGGTATGGTAAAACTCCCTGGATCTTTCAATTTTGGAGGTAGCTTATTTTGTAGTATGGTGCTGCACTCTTCAGTTAACATCACCGTTCCATGTGCCTTAAGCTTCTGTTTATTAGACGAAATTTTCTTCAAAAATTTAGTGTAACTAGGCATCTGTGATAAAGCCTCTGCAAATGGAATGTTAATATGCAATTTCTTGAAAATCTCTAAAAATTTTGAAAATTGCTTATCTAGTTTTTCTTTTATAAGTTTCTGAGGATAGAGAAGAGGTGGCATATATTTAGTTTCAAAGTTAGAATCGATCAAACCTTTACCAATAGACTTCTTTTCTGAAACAAGTTTCTCCTCTTGCATGGTCTTTTCTTTCTTGCCTTCTTGATTAGTGATTTCTTTAAGTTTTAGCTCTTCTAGTTGTGTGCCACTCCTTAGTGTTATGGCCTTGACATCCTCCTTAGGATTTTTTTCTGTGTTGCTCGGAAGAGAGCCTTGTGCACGTCCAGAAATTATGGTTGCTAGTTGACCCACCTGAACTTCCAGATTTCTAATGGATGCTTATTGATTGTGGAACCTAGTTTCTACTGTACTTAAGAATTTGGCCATCATATCCTCCAAGTTGGACCTTTTTTCTTGAGGTGGGTATTCAGGAGGAGGTTGTTTCGCATTACTTTGATTCCAAGACAGGTTCGGGTGATTCCTCCATTCCGGATTATATGTATTGCTGTATGGATTGTTTTGCCTATGAAAATTTGAAACAAAGTTGGCTTGTTCAACAGATGAATTATATGCAAAATGGTTACTTGCTTGACAGTTACTGCTATGGTGGCCACTACCACCACACAATTCACATATTGCATGTGTGGCAGGATTAAGTCTATCTATCTTCTTGGTGAGAGTCTCTATTTGTGCTGCTAGAGCTGTAACAGCATCTATATTGTGCAATCTTGAGGTTCTGTTAACAGGTAACCTTTCAATGGGCCATTGATAAGAGTTTGTGGCCATTTCTTCTAGTAATTTAATGGCTTCTTTTGGAGTTTTTCTCATGATAGTGCCACCTGCAGCTGCATCAATCATGTTTCGGCTGTACTAGTTAAACCGTTATAAAAAGTTTTTACCTGCATCCAAGTGGGCAACTCGTGATGAGGATATCTTCTCAAAAGGTCTTTAAAACGTTCCCATGCCTCATAGAGTGATTCCCGATCGACCTGCAAAAACATAGTAATTTCATTATGTAACTTTGCAGTTTTTGCAGGGGAAAGTATTTCCCTAAAAAAATTTGTGCCAATTCTGCCCATGTCGTTATGGATCTTGCTGGCGAGGAAGTCAACTAGTTTTTTACTTTATCCCTTAGTGAAAATGGAAAAAGTCTTAAGCGGATTGCATCCTCCGATACTCTGTTATGCTTGAATGTGTCACAAATTTCAAGGAAATTTGTCAAGTGAACATTTGGATCTTCTTGCGATAGGCCACCAAATTGTACTGAATGTTGAATCATCTGAATGATGGCCGGCTTGATTTCAAAGTTGTTTGCTTGTATAGGTGGTCATCGGATGCTAGATTCAACACCATCCATCTTTGGCATAGCATAATCCCAAAGTGCATGTTGCACATCTGCATTGTTCTCTTCTGCTATTGTATTAACTGTTACTGGTGCTGTGATAGGTGCTTAAATATTTATATTTAAGCCCCCCCTTATTTACGTTTGATAGGTCCTTAGTTATGTTAATTTAGCCCATTTTACTTCATTTGTGTGTTTCACATGTTTTTATAGGGTTTTTGAGAAAAAGAAGCAGATTTGGCACTTAAGGGAAGAAGCCTGGAAATCCTTAAGCAGCTTCTAGTCATAGTGCGATCGATCGCACTACTGCATGCGATCGAGCGCACATGCGATCGTTCGCACACAAGAAGGATCGAGCGCAAGACGCATGCGATCGAGCGCACATGTACGGGCGTGAACAATAAAACGGCAGAACCCTATTTTGGAAATAAGAGAGTTTTTGCGTTTTTGAAAGTTAGGGTTTCCAGAGCCTTCTAGGACTACTCAAGCCCTATAAATACACCTGTAAAGCACACACAAATGATCACTTCTTAGAGAACAATTCTAAAACCGAACTTTACCAATCTATGTGGAGATGATCTTGCTTTCGCACATTATACTATACTGTTAACCTTGTGCACTTGCAAGTAAAATGAAGTGCGATTATTTGCTTATTATTTAGGTATATTTTCGTCCAACAAGTTTTTGGCGCCGTTGTCGGGGATTGCGCTAAATTTCATTTTAGGATTACTTTCGTTTAGTTTAATCATCGTTATTATTTTATTTTTTGTTTATCATCTTTATTTTTACTTTTCATCAAACCCTAATCGATTTCTTTTTGTTTCAGGTACATCAAACCCTAATCAGTGGTTCTGTAATACTTGCGATCGATCGCAACCTTCTGTGCAATTGAGCGCAAATAGGACAGAGAGTTACCCGAGCAGTAGAGTTGAGTTGCTGCACTGAAACTGTTTTTGCTGATTTATGCACGGACTTCGATCCCGACATCCCACAGTCGTTCCCCTCGATCCCGAGCTTGAGCTGACCATCCGACAAAGGCTTAGGAACAACTTCGAAGAGAATGAAGAAGGATTAGAGAACGAAGCATCAATGGCAGAACAACTCGAAAACTAGCAACCACCTGCACGAGTACCAATGAAGCAGTCTTTCATTCCACGGAACCTTGATCAGCCATCTTGTATCGCTTATCAACCGGAGGCGGAAGGCAACTATTACATATCTTCGCAAATCTTGAGTGCCTTGACTCACTTTAGGGGTACACCTAATGAGGATCCACACCTGCACCTTCGGGAGTTTTTCGACCTTTGCAAGTTCTAACACATCTGAGGACTAGACCAAGAAGGAATAAGGTTAATTTTGTTCCCTTTTTCCTTAAAAGATAATGCTAAACTGTGGTACAATTATTTGCCTGTAGTTTTTATCCACACTTGGGAGGAGTTGGCTAGCAAATTCCTAAAGAAGTTATCCCCATCCCAAAAGACGAGATAGATGAAGAAGGAGATCCAGTCCTTCCAACAAAAGGATGGAGACCGAAGCATGGGGACGCTTCAACGAGATGCTACTCAAATGCCCACATCACAACCTGCCTCAAGATGAACTGGTACAAGCTTTTTATGAAGGTTTGAATGATACTAACAAAAGTATTGTTGATTCAGGTTGTGGAGGAGTGTTGATGGAGAAAAGCAGCGAAGAAGCAATGGAGCTCTTCAAAACCCTCAGCGAACACACTTAGCAGTTCTCCTCTCGAGGTAGACATGTAACCAAAGGTAAAGGTATGTATGAGGTAAATGTAAATGGAGGATCTTCTCCTCAAATGGTTGCTATGGAAAGAAAAATAGACTTATTGGTAAAAGCCATCGTTGCTCAAAATACCTCATCCAGCCCACCATCTACCCCACTCCAGGTATGTGCAATATGTTCCCAATACGATCATAATACTGACACTTGTCCGTTGTACTCATCTGCAGATCTGGAACAAGCCAATTACGTGGGGCCTAACAACTATCCACCGAAGAACAACCCATATGCCAACACTTACAACCCTAGATGGCGAAACCACCCAAATTTCTCGTGGAGCAACAATCAGAACAGTCAAGGGCAGCACAGAAATTTCCAACCAGCAGCCCAAACTGTTTCTGAATCAAAGAAGAACGACCTCGAAAGTCTAGTGAGACAACTAGCCACTCAGTAGCAGCAATTGATGACGTCACAAGAACAGTTCATGACTCAGTAAAAACAAACCAATGCAACACATGAGCAAGCAATTCAAAGACTAGAGGTACAAATAGGACAATTGGCTAAGGAACTGAGCAGTAGAAAGCAAGGTGAGCTTCCCGCCTAATCAATACCTAACCCGAGAGGACATCACCAAGTGAATGCTGTGACAACCCTGAGAAGTGGAAAGATCATAGGCATCGATGAGCCTGCATGAGCATCTCCTGACAAAGCATCCACCTCTAAGGTAAGTGAGATGGAAATGGTAAACACACCCACACCATTTCCTCAAAGGTTGGTGAAACCTAAGAAAGAGACCAAATTGATTGACATTTTTGAAACCTTGAAAAAGGTAGAGATTAATTTTCCTCTGTTAGATGCCATTAAACAAATTCCTGCATATGTCAAGTTTTCAAAAGATTATTGCACTAACAAAAGAAAGTTCCAGGAGCATGAGACGGTAGCCTTAACCGAAGAGGTAAGTGTTGTGCTTTTAAGAAAATTACCACCTAAACTAAAAGATCCAGGTAGTTTTACTATTCCTTGCAGGCTAGGTGACCAGCTGTTCGAGCATGCACAATTGGATCTAGGAGCGAGTGTCAACCTGCTGCCATACAGTGGATACTAGACACTAGGTTTGGAAGAGCTTCAACCAACCTCCATCACTTTGCAATTAGCTGACAGAAGCATCAAACGACCAAGAGGTATCCTTGAGGACGTGTTGGTAAGAGTAGGTACATTTATTATACCTGCTGATTTTATAGTATTAGATATGGAAGAATGTACTCTACCAGTGCCTCTCCCCATCATACTAGAAATTAGACTCGATTAGCTTGTCGAGCCGAGCTCGAATACCTTAAGATTTGGTTCGAAAGGCTCTTGAATAGTTCGATAAGGTATTATCGAGCTAGAACCAAGCCAAACTCGAGTCAAGTTCGAGCCAATGTTTATATTAATATTAATATTTTTATTTATTAAAATTAGTGTCTACACTCGAACTCAAACGAACAATCCAAGACTTGAGCTCGAGTTCGAATAAGCTCGTTTGTTATTAAGCTTGAACCAAACCGAGCTCGAACCAATGTTTATAATAATATTGATATTTTTATCTATTAAAATTAGAGTCTACACTCGAACTCGAATGGACAATTCAAGGCTAGATGAAATGTAAATATTTAATTTTATCATATAACTATTGATGTCATTCTATTTCAGTCATACATTAATCAATTATTCTAATCCGATTATCAAACTATCTATAATTACTTGAAAACCTACAAAAACTCCACGTCAACTCAACATTGAGGAGATTTGAAGAGGAAAGAGAAAGAGAGAAATTAATAACTTTACTATAAATTAAATAGAATCATCATCGACTTCTTATTCGATAACAACTCCAATCTAAGTGACAAGTGCCGTTCATAAATTTAAGTGGGATCAGTCAATTTAAAATATGAGAATATACGCACACAAGATGGGTTGTACCTATTTACCGTTCTTTTGAATTTGTCTGAGATTTTTTAACCGATTCTTTTTTCATGGGATAAAATCTCTTTTGAATCCGGCTTATATAGGAATTGACTTTTGTTATTGCTAGTGATCGTGTTTAGAGAAGAACTAATAAATCCCAAATTTGACGTAAATTCCTGAACAAAATTTTTTGAAGTTTTTTTTTTAGATTTGAGCAAATATGGCTTTTGGGTTAGAACTAATCCCCCTTGGATAGAAAAAGAGTGAATTAAACTAGTAACGAAATTGATATAGACAATTTATTTTTTGTTTATTATAAATAAAAATTAACCTTAACATTTTTAAAAAATGATTTATGAAATGAGTTTTTATATAAAACTTCGAATTTATTTCACAAATTATTTTTACTGTCGTTCTACTAAATACTAAATAATCGTTCTACTAAATACTAAATAATTTATAAATCTATTATTGTTACTATAAATCGTTTCAATAATCATTAAGTAAACCATAATATAATTAAAGAAATAGAGAAAAATAGAGCAAAATAAATTCATCTCTAAAATACAGTGATTAAAATCTTAATTTAACCAAAAAAATTACATAATATGAATATTATCCGTTAATAAAATAAAAGAATTAATGAAACTAATCCGAAAATTCCAAATTTTATCCCCGCACGAGAAAACAAAATTCATCACTACTGCCACACCCAATCACCAGTTACCACAGAAGAAAACTGAGAAGCATAAAAGGAAAGAGGAAGGAGTAGTAATAAGACAAACGAGTAAGAATATAGAAAAGCAAAGAGCGAAGAGACCGAAACAAAGTACCCAACTGTAATGACCTGACCAAGACAGTAGGTGGATACGATCTTCCCCAGAAATATTCAAGCTCTTCCAACATCTTTTACAACTCAAGGCAGAACCAGAGAATAATAATGCTTACAACAAAGAACAATTTAACAGATAATCCCCTAAAAAGCCAACCTTTTCTTTTCAGTTCCCCAGAACACAAGTTCCAGGCAAAATTTATTTTCATCACGTTTTTAAATAACATCAGACGACAAATCAACCAATAGTAAAAAATACCTTATATAGGCTACAGTGGCTTCTGTCCCTTTTTCTAGACACAAAATAGAAAATTCTCGGTAAAAATTGCTCGCAAGACCATGCACAACATGTATTAAAATTCCTAATACTAAAGCCTCCAATATTTAGACATGCTCAGGAGGCAAAGCTGCTGGCAGCCTACATGCTCACTTCTTCACCTCCTCATATTCTGCCTCAGGAGGCTGATCGCCACCCTGAGAACCTCCTGATGAGGATGAATCACCACCAGCCATGTGTTGTCCAATCTTGGAAACAGCTTTGTTGGCAGCATCAACCTTGGACTTGATCTCCTCAATGTTGTCACCTGACATCACCATCCTTAAATCTGCAACAGCATCCTCGATCTCTTTTGCAACTTCACCAGGAATCTTGTCCCTATATTCACTTAAGCTTTTCTCTATGCTGTAAATAGTGGTGTCTGCACTGTTTTTGATGTCAATCAAAGCCTTTCTTTCTTGATCCCTCTGGGAATGCATTTCAGCTTCCTTAACCATCTTATCAATTTCATCTTCTGACAGTCCTCCAGATGAGCGGATTGTAATCTGCTGTTCTTTCGCAGTAGCCTTGTCCTTGGCAGAGACGGTGACAATTCCATTGGCATCAATATCAAAGGCCACTTCAATCTGAGGCAAGCCTCTTGGGGCGGGTGGAATACCAACAAGCTCAAATTCTCCAAGGAGCTTGTTATCAGATGCCATTTCACGCTCACCTTGAAGCACCTTGATACCAACTTGGGTCTGGTTGTCAGCCGCAGTTGAGAATACCTGAGAACAAAAAACCAACAATAAGACAACCTCCAAATCATGACTAGCAGAAATTAGAGTATAGCAGACCCCTTTACACTAGCAAAGACAATATATGCTAAATCTCCATTGGTCCAATTTCATGCTTTTGATGAAAATATAGAGCAAATGTAGAACCCTGAATTTTACCAAGGAAATACCTGGCTCTTCTTCGTGGGAATAGTGGTGTTTCGGTTGATAAGCCTCGTGAAGATGCCACCCAATGTCTCAATGCCAAGTGACAGAGGAGTGACGTCCAGGAGAAGCAACTCTTTAACATCACCGCGAAGAATGCCACCCTGAATTGCAGCTCCCATGGCAACTGCCTCATCAGGATTGACACCTTTGCTTGGGCTCTTTCCAAAGATCTCTGCAACTACTTCTTGTACCTTAGGTACACGGGTCATCCCTCCAACAAGAAGAACCTCATCAATGTCTTTGGTAGACACTCCAGCATCTTTAAGACTGTTCTTACATGGAGCCTTAGTCCTCTCAATCAGGTGATTTACCAAACTTTCAAGCTTTGATCTGGTAAGCGTGATATTCAAATGCTTTGCACCAGATGCATCAGCTGTGATAAAAGGCAGATTAATTTCAGTTTGGGATGTTGACGAGAGCTCAATTTTGGCCTTTTCAGCTGCTTCTCGAAGCCTCTGCAAGGCAAGCTTATCCTTTGCAAGATCAATTCCCTCAGTCCTCTTGAATTCACTCACTAAGAAGTCCAAGAGAGCATTGTCAAAGTCCTCTCCTCCCAAGAATGTGTCACCATTTGTGGATTTCACCTGGGTGAGATGGGATAATTAGTAGCAATATTTAAAGGAAGATTTTAGCAAAAATTTCCTATACAAAGAGATAGCAAAATCTTACAAAGCAACAATGAATTTATACCTCAAAAACCCCATTTGAGATCTCCAATATAGAGACATCAAAGGTCCCACCACCAAGATCAAACACTGCAATCAAACCCTCCTTGTTGTTCATACCATAAGAGAGTGCAGCAGCAGTGGGTTCATTGATGATTCTCTGCACATCAAGGCCTGCAATTCTACCCGCATCCTTTGTCGCTTGTCTCTGAGCATCATTGAAGTAAGCTGGGACAGTGATGACAGCTTTTGTAACTGATTTTCCAAGGTACGCCTCTGCAGTTTCTTTCATCTTGGTCAGAATGAATGCACCAATCTGGCTAGGAGAATATTTTTGTCCATTAGCTTCAACCCATGCATCTCCATTTGGAGCCTTAACTATCTTGTATGGAACCATCTTCATTTCTTTTTGTGTTTGGGGATCATCAAATCGTCTACCAATTAGACGCTTGGTTCCAAATATTGTGTTCGTAGGATTAGTGACAGCCTGACGTTTGGCTGGGGTACCAACGAGAAGCTCGCCCTTTTGGTTGAAGGCTACAACAGATGGTGTGGTTCGGGCACCTTCAGAATTCTCAATAACTTTGGGATTCTGTAACAGCGTCATAATCAATCAAATATGAACACAGTGCATCCAACACCTTCAAAAGTGAAGGAGGCAAAAATCATTCAGAAGGCTCTTGATCTTACCTTCCCCTCCATGACTGCAACACATGAGTTGGTGGTACCCAAGTCAATACCAATAACATCATTCCCAGCTGGTTTTGAGCTGCACAAAATATTAATTACCCAGAGTTACATGCAATCATAGAAAAGTTGCAACAGGTCCCAAGTTATAAAAACAGAACACATACCTGAAAGCTCTAGACAAACTTGCCCATTTATTACCTAGATGAGAAGTACTCCACGATGGCTTCGCATTGCTAGTTAACTGAAGAATCATTAAAAAAAAAAGTAAGAAAGAAATGCATTTTATTCCACAACCCACTCACTGAACTTTTAGTATATCAATTATACAGCACTAGAAAAATTATGAGCAGACAGTTCTTGTAAAGCCAAGTGTAAGTTTAAAGGCAGTAACAAACATTGAAATATCTCTTAACCCTAGGGGTTGAATGTATTTCATACAGAATAACAATCTACAATTTTGTCATTCACAGATGGTCAAACAATAAGAACCTTGCAGAAGAACAGTTATGTTTGCATGTGGTCTATGGGCATTTTTAATTTACTTCTTACTAGTCTTCCTATACCTATGCAACAATTACACCACCAGCCATAATCCCATGGTTGCCTACTGAACGTTTGGGAAGAGGGGTGAATTGGATTAAATAACTCTGTTTGGTAGTTCATTAAAGGAGGGGAGGGGATCTAATACCCCTCAATGCCCTCCAAATAGTAGAATTTTAAAAGACACTAGAAGAAAAAGCTACTAACTTGCATAGCAACCCATAAAAAACAGTAATCAAAATAGATAAGAAAAGCAAGAAACACCCAACAATTAGAAATATTATCAGGCGTTGAAGATTTTTTATTGTAAATATTATTAAAGGTACAAGAAGCCGCAGTAACAATTTTATCCAAAAAAACAGCAGTAACAAAAACCCGCAACAATGTAAAAGTTGCAGAGCTCATGATTTTAGAGAAGGATCATGATACTCTCCTTTTAAAAATTGACATGGTGTCGATTCAAATTTGTGAAGGTGGCATTTAATCACCATGAACTTGAGTTCTTTAGAGAAAGTGATCAATCTTAGTAAAAAGAAAACACCCGCTTTAATAACTGATCGAACAATTTAAACTGCAACACGCTATTTAGCTAATACACACATCAACCCACCCAAACCCTGAAAAATAAAAAAAAACGCTCAACTTGAAGAAAAAGCAAACCCCTAACGCATTCATCCATCTCTGATCCGTAAAATCCAACTATAACTAGACCTACAAATCAACCGTTCCAAAATAAAATCTCGCGTCTCTTCTTGATTTCATAAACTTTCCCAAAGGAGCATACAACACGCAAAAACAATATACAAATTCTTCGAACGAAAAAATAAGCTTTCTACCAGTTCCTAGCTAGCGAAAACCCACACCCATAAAAAAAAAAAAAACTTCAAAATATGAACCATTTCGTTTTTAGTTTCCAAAACTTCCCATGAACCAAACGCTCCCAGATTAATAAATTCTCAATAAATCAGATCTGATGCATATCGATCGAATCAGACCGACATATCGAAACGCTTCAAAATGATGTGTTGACAATTAAAAAGGTTTCGAAACGTACGCATTTGTAGGCGGAGAGAGGGGCGGAGGCGACATCACGGCGTCTTATTGAGCGGAGAAGAGCTGCGGTGGCCATGAATTGGTGGATCAACTTATTTCTTGGGGATAAAAAAAGACCAGAGAGAGCGAGTATTGCTACCACGGAGTACTAGGGTTTAAGCAGGGTTCTGGGAGTTTTGGGGAAAGGAAATGAAAGGTTTTTAAAGGAACGGAAAGGTAGGGAGGGTTGGAAAAATATAAAATGAGTTCTTTTTATGAAATCCTTGGGAAACAAGATAAGGAGGGAGTAAAAAAATTGAACTTTTTTTTTTTATTATGTCAAACCTTTTTTTACTATAACCTCAATAAGCAAAAGAATTTTTTTTTAATAATTCTTTTTTTTTATACAATTAGAGAGAAAATTTGAATTTGAGACTTTCTAGTTCAAAAAGAAATGTGTCACTCTCTAAACAACCAACTGTCAATAAATTTTGATACATGATATAATTATTTTGCATGTAGTTTTATGGTGTTAAAAGTCACAAATTCATGATATAATTATTTTTTTAATCAGAAAATAACAAACACCAAGGCTAGCTCTTGGGGAAAAGAATACATAAACCATTCTCCATCAACAGATGACCCAAACCTACATGAAGGTGTACAAACGACTGTAGACCAGTCTGGTTGTGACCTAAACCTATTATGAAATCTAAATTACGACTCCTTTCGCTCATTGTGTGATCAATAGTACAAGAGAGGAAGTTCGAAATAAGCAATTTATAATCCTCAATTATTTTGATATATGTATTATAGAATATTTTTTTGAATAAAAGTCGTTTGGAGTGTAAGATGAAATTTCTATCAAACATTGTGTGAACATCTTTACATGTAAGTAATAAATAATATTTTATATCATATCATCTGGTAAGTCTTGCCTCACTCCATCACAATGAAAGAATCTAAGCCCAAACGTTTTTAGTCAGTAATTTTATTTTGTTTTAAAATTTAAAATATAAGAGGAAATTATTTGTAAATTAAAAAATAATACTCTGTGTCTCACAATAATTATTATGTTCATTATTTTATTTAATTAAATGTTAACACTTTTAAGCTATTAAATCAATGAACTGAAGTAATTAAATTTTATTTGATATACATTAATGAGTTCATATATTTTTTAAATAATTTTTTATATTTAAAAGTTATAAAACATTTATATTAATTAGAGTTAAAATTGCTTCAGAAAATCAAACATCGCCAATCCTTTTAAAACGGATGGAGCAATATATTAAATATAATATAAAATAAAATATTAAAAAATAATTATAAACACAATAGATTTTAATTTCATATATACATTTTCTTAAATTTAAAACATAAGAACATGTCACCAATTTTTTTACATGTTTTTATTTTTTATTCTTTTAGAAACAAAAAGAAAAGGGAAACGAAAACGAAAACAATACCAAAGGAGCACAAATAATGATTTGACCAAAAAAACAGGAAAACTGAAAAGTTAAAGCGGCTCACGAAAATGCTGCGTTGGCATTTTCTCTTCCAGCCATTTGGTCTGCTCACACGATGCTTGCTTTTAGGTACCTTGGGAGTTTAGAATTATTCAGTTTTTTCTTTCCCATTCAAAACCAAATGATAAATTAATATTTTTCAATTACAACATCTAGAGATAAAATCAACAATGTTATTAAGAAAGCAAAAGGAACCTCTCTCAATTCCCTTTTTCCTTCTTGCTTCCTCCCGCAATCTGTAATAAAATCAAGTTTTACATCCCATATGATGTA